>OU745315.1:0-2400000 GCA_916618145.1 Emmelina monodactyla | reverse complement strand
AAGTTTTTTTACCTTGGTACCGATTAAGGTACCTACAAGCCCCAGCTTTTCTTCCTACACGTATGTGTGCTAAGTGTCGAAAAAAATTAAACTTTCATACGTCCAATTCCGTGACCAGAGCCATTAACGAAGCCCGGCCAGCTCATCAATAAGGGCCCCGGTGAAATTCCATCTCGAATATCTTCGACGGGGCCCCCGTTTGTACGTAAACACGCAAAATCCCTCCAAAGGTACACCGCGGTCTCTAGACATGTGCGGAACATAAATTTGGCGAACGTTACGTAGGTACAGGCCGGTCGTTATGTACTGCGGTACATAAGGCGGACTTATGTACCCCGGGCGTCACTTATCCGCGGGAGGATGCGGTGGTCGTCCGATCGCCCCCCCGCCCGACCCCCCGGCCCCCCCCGCCCCCTCGCGATTCATTAAGTCGGGCGCGGCCGGCGCGGCGGACGCGTCGCGGAGTCTCCGTGAATTCAAATTAGAGGCGGCTCGGACGTCGTATGCTAGGGATGTGCTAGACGCGTGTAGGTATCGATACTTTGGAGTATTGGTTTTGGGTAGGTTTATACAGTCGATATGGAAACTGTATTATAAATTTGATGCCTACTGTCTTGACTTCTTTTGATCTCAAAGAACCTTTTATCACTCTTTGCGTAAGACGTTATTCTCAATCACTAACTATAATGCTATCTGGAAACGTACTTCAAACCGTTACAACAAGCACAACACATTCCACGCACACACCCTCTAACTATTTCCTTTTCGATTTCCATCGACAACCGATATAGATTAATCCATCTCTACCGCCCCTTTGTCTCGACAAGACAGACGCGCGGGTGAGTGGGTGGTGGGGGCGGCCCCCCCCGCACGTGCTGCCGGACGGAAGCCGAGCCCGCGCTAAATGATTCAAAACTCCCGGACCTGCAAGATTTATGCCCCTACCAGATCCCTGCTAGATTAAAGATGTCGCGCCTATATTGAAACACGCTAAAATATTCCCGGTCAGCCGCTACACCGGACAATTCATTCATATTCATCCGGCATTCAAAGCTTTGACCGTCTCTTAAGATAAATTTTTCATCTTAATTTTTTGGACGATGTTTTTTTTTTTTTTTTTTTATTAAGGATCCTCATTAAGGTATTAAAACGCTAATAGGGATATCTGGAGTATCGAATGACCTCGAAATTTTCTTAGCTTTTTTTGTGCGTAAAAAACTTTGCAGTGGTACAAAGTGGTGGTAAAATTTAAGTTACAGTTCCCCGGGCAAACTATATGCAAATGCGAACTTTCGCTCTTTAGAGTTTGCGGAATAGTAAGGGTGTGTTTACAATGAAATTGAAATAAAATATATTCAATCCTTTGTCCGACACATGTTGCCCGAAGCCCGTTCAATAATTAATTTAACTGAAAATCATTTCTCGTTTTTATAGGATAATAAACGTGTTTCTCTGCGAAACTCTATCCAATAAAATATTTTAATTATGCAACAGTGTAGGAGCTATTTCTCAAGGTTTATTTGGGCTGTTATTATAGTTTGAAACTTAATCATTTGCATATCACTGCATGACTTTTCTTCTAAAAACTTACACAGTCTTAGGAAATTGTTGACCAAAATTGTAATTGCCTAAGCTCAATAAATTATTTATAGATAAATGCATGTTCACACCCTTATCATGGTGCACTTGGCCGATTTACGAGGCTTCAGAGCTTTCATATTGAAACTCCAGCTATACCCAGCTTCGCAGACACGACTAACCGAATCCTTTGTGACCAAACACAGGTGTTTTATATACACGGGGTGTTTGCGTTGTGTATGACGTTTGATGGATTGTCCACTTTGAAGTTCCCCAACTAAGCTTTTAGGAGGGTTTCTTGACAGCTTCCATTGGCAACATTATTGATTCGAGAAGAATTTGAATGACACGGCCTAGCACTTTGGAAGTATTGGTTTCGTGTAGCCAGTCTTCGGCTAATAGGAACACGATATTGAGACCGCTCTCAGTAATTAACACGATAGCTATTCAAGCTCGTGTATTGAAACAGTATTCGTAGTGGACCCGCCTTTGGCTAAGATTCGGCATGCAACAGCCTATATAGCACAAGGGTTTGGTATCAAAGCAATCTGAGCGAGCGTCCGAGACGCAATTCGGGCTGCTCCTTGCGCATATTGCATGCACGTACCAATGAAGTTTGCTTTGTAGGCGGTAATCTGCGAGGGTGTATTGAGGGGGGTGGTGGGAGGGTGGCGGGTTATGTACACACGAGCCCGAGGCGTCGAGGTAGGCAAATGGCCGGCGAGGCGGCCGCGTAGGCCGGCGTCTCCGTATCGATCCACACCGTCACGCGGCCTCGGCACTCGCGACAAAAACATCCTTTGTTTACTACTCCACCGACACAAAGAACACTCACCCAGGTAACCAGGGACTGCTGGCACGGCAGTGTTATCGGAATCGGAAGAGAATGATTGATAAAACTGAGCAAAGCTGTGTCATTAAACTCCATATTCTAATATAAGTACCTCTCGTCATGTAATCAATATCAATGCTAACTCTGTTTCACAAAAAGTTATAGAATCCTACTACGCAAGAATTCTGTTACTACCTTTATTGAACTCAACTTCAAACTTATAACATAGTTTCATAAGTTTTTCCATAAAGCTCTGGATGACCATTCAAATATAACTGTTAAAGCATAATATTAAGGGCGGGCGTATTTAGTAATACTCATACAGAAGTTGTTCAACTGGTAGGTAAATATACCTAATATAATAATATAGACTGTGTTTAATTAGATTAATACAGAAGTTACCTTATGATTGAATATTTATTTTAATGATCAAATGTTAGATTCATATTTATAACTCTGAACATATCGTTACCTACGCTAATTTTCTTACTTATGAATTTTGGGGGTCTCAATAAAAAAAACATCGCAATAACTCCCACATCGTTAATCAGTGCTTATATTAAAGAGCTGGCACTATAAATTATCGATACGTAAACACGGTGCGGGTATATGATCCGTCGCTGGGTGGAAGCACTCGCGCGGACTACCGCCGTTCTTGAATAGCGCCCCCTGGCGGCGCGGCGGGGGCGGCGACGATGTCGATGTTTTGCGAAAATAATGTATTTACATTTACATATTTTGGTAAAAATGTCAGTGGAAAAAAATGGAAAATCTTGAAATTAAAAGAATTTTTATAATTTCGTTATTTTATTTTTGAAGCGTATGATAACGTATTTGTAGATATAAACATTAATAAAGTACAAAAGTAATTTCTATGATTAAGTAAAAAAATAAGTATCCAAATGTAGCCCTTAGTTATAAATGTATTATATTTCTAAAAAATAAAAAATATCGATATCGATAAAAATCTTCCACATCGCTTTCAATTAGAAGCACACAGCACGGTTTCGCATGAGCGGCGTCTGTGCGCGTCGCCAACATTACTCGCGCCCCCCTCTCCCGGGCCGGACCCCCCCCCGAATCGATACCTCGAGAACACGATCCATCGATAACTACATGCATTCAGGCACGTCCCTAGCTGTGGGCGTCTTTCGAGATCCGAATAACGCTTGGTCAAGCGCAGCTTAAACCGGGGATACACTAATTTACGCCCCCGAATCACGACATACCCTTGTGGATATTACGACAGATCTAAATGCTCAGTAATATACTGAGTATTCAACTTTCAACAACAAAAACTAATTGAAACATAAGACATTACTTCAGACAATCTGTCGGAACAGTTACAGTCAGCAGGCTATGTTTAGCAGCAACCATCATAAATACATAAATCATAATTGAACTTAACTAAGTATTATCACAATAGGTATACTTGCCTCTATTTACATGTCTAAATTTCATTTAAAGTACTGATCTAGTCAATCTTTGCAATCAGCAACTTTTTTAAGATAGGCATAATATATTTTATTCTTCTGAAAATGCTGGTAAACTTTTTTTTTTTAAATACGATCAATGTCATTTGCGTGGTTTTTTCTTCTTTCTTCTTTCTAATTCAACAACCAAAAAACACCTATTTACATATAGTTGTTTTAAAACTTCCTAAAGTATAAAATGAGTTACCTTCTTCTCAATTAAATTGATTGAAGTATTCACTGAATATAATAAACTTCTTTCTTTTTATCAAAATTTACACAACTTATTTCTATTTATTATTTAGCATAAGTATTGCTACTAAATTAAACAAATAATTTATGACACATGATAAGTTTAATACCAAATCATTAACTGCCAAAATAGAAATACAACAACAAACTTAGGTCAAATCCTAATTAGACAAACACACCACTAAACTCGAGCTAAACACAGCAGCGCGCAGTGAAAGTGTTCAAAACTTTTCCGAGCGCAGTGAAAACAGGATCCAGCAAACTTTGACCGAGACTTTGTTTCGCCGCAACTTCACGATTCAATTCAGAGGAAGGGCGCGGGAAAACCCCTCGCCCCGCACCCCGCTGCCCAGTTTATGGTGTATCGTAAAAATAATTACTCGCTTGTTATAATAATGATGTTGATGGTATTTTGGCCAGATGTTAATTAGTTGGTTTTACCTAGCGCCCCGTGAAGTAAAATGTTTTTTTGCTATTGTTGAAATGTTTTCTATGTTTAAGTTGAGGTAAGCTTTAAGTCTTGAAGTACTAAGCTGTTGAATTAAGCTAAGTGAATTTCAAGAACTAATGTTTTTTTTTGGAAAAAGTCAGTACCTATAATTTTAATCTTAAAAAATAATTTTAAAGACATAAGTACATCACCTACTTGAGCTTATTTTAATATTGTATAGGCATAAGTTATATCTTAATTGAAGTAGGTATGGTAGTCATATTTTGTAGTCACCAACTGTTACGCTTAACGCCATCTAGTGGCGACACCGAAACTTAATATGACCCGTAGCAAAGCAGAAACGTAGACTTTAAAAAGACTCGAAGCCATGGTGCCTCGGATAAAATCTGCTCTAGCCTTTTAGTTACCTACAGTATTCTTCCTGTTTATGTTATCAATAGATGTCACTTTCACCAGCTTATAAAAAAATAACTTTTGTATAGAAATTACCTTTAAAACCCGAAGGCTTACTCTATGTTCCCGCCCCGGCCTAGAACTTAGGTATATTATAGTTAACATTTAAAAATGTTCATGTTTGCTATAATATACCTTTTGTTTCGCCTTACCACAAAAGTAAGTTTCAATATTTTTTTCAGCCCGAGCGCATAATGTCTCCATACACCTGCATAATTCGACGAAGCGGTAATCCATTTGAGCTGGCTCACGTACTGGTTTCCTGGCTCATCGGAGCTCATTACGACGCTTACGTTGTGGTGGGATGCGCCGTAAGGGACACTTGCATGGCTATACGCTACCGAACTGAATGTCCTGATATCCCGAAGGAAATCGTTAGTAACTCATTTAAACAAAGCTTTCTCACCGCGGTCAAAATAAATACGGACGTACATACGTCATTTTATGTCACTTTCTGACCTATGAAGCTTATTACCGGTGAATATTTATAATCGTTGAAGTACTGCTGCGATTACGCTGAGCATCCAATCCCACAAATTTGACTGACCTCATTTTAATAATCGTAACTATAATTTATCTGACAATGCGACAACAAAGAACTAATTTAACATAAACTTTTACCGTCTTCTGTAATTGCCTTATAATATCCAAAAAGTTTTAATGCTATCTAAAATGATTATGATTGGCCGCTTTATATGCCACAGGAAGAGGAAGAATCCGAGGAGTCTGAAGAAGAACCGAAATATCGCCTTGTGCCGCTGCCGGATCTCACCTCTAAATACCTCAAAGAAATGGAGATCAAGGAAGCGGAGAAGATACAAGCTGAAAAAGATCAGATTGAGGCAGCAAAATTGGAACGGATTGCGGTAGCTTTGTTGTTTATATTTTCAACTAGCGACCCGCCCACGCTTCGCAATGGTGTAATTTTGGCCGACTTGCTCACGAAACATTGATTTTTGGCTATCTTAAAAAAAATATTCCGATTGTTCTTTATTTACAAATTTAAATAAAAATATACCTAAAGGATGGTGAAAACTGCATTAATATCCCTCAACTGGTTTAGGAGGAGTTAGCGGCCAAATATACAAACAGACAGAATTAGCGACTTAGATTTATACTATGTAATGATAATAATGATGTGCCACCTCCCAATTCAATGGACAACACTATCGACTAACCAACCAGTGGGAATATTTCATATAGTTAGTTGAGTCATAGGCATAGTCATAGGCTTAGAAAATATTTTAGTAGCAGTCCCTTGCTGGGCGCCATTTTTTGCACCGACTTGAATAAATACTCTTATTTAACAGGAACTAGAAAAAGCTCCACCGGATGAGATTGATGGTTGGAGGACACATGCCTGGGCTATCATATTACCAGGGTTTAATGGCATTGAGGAGCCTCTCTTCATAGAGCCAAGTGAAGGAAACGCATACCCGCTAGACTGTAGGAAATATCAGCACATAGACAGCATTTACAACCACGAAAACTATTATGTGAGTTTTTTGTCCTAGAAATCTATTTTATTTTTAGCGTTTTTTTTACATGTCTTTAATTATACGATAAGGAAGTTAAGGTCTTAGAGTTACTATTTTCCAGTTAGAAAAGTACTTTGTACAATATCATTATCAACATTAAGTTAAATCTCAGCTATTAGAATATCTAATGTCGTTTGAGTAGGCTGTTCACTCGCTTGCTTACGCTAAGCAACATACTTGCGTCTTCATTCTGCTTCAGCTGATTACAATTTGTGAATTCCAGGCAAACCTTCAAAAATGTGACGAAGGTCTGGAAACAATAAGTTATGATCTTTGCGACCTCGCGTGTTGGGAGCATCTTTTATCTGGAGAGCCATTTCATAGAAGGAACTTTGTTGGAGTCGATACTTCAGACAAAAAGACTGCAGTGACGACGGAGAAGCACTTGGATATGCCTGCAAGCTGGGTAGAAAGACTAGATATTACTGCTGATGGTAATAAAACCAATATGAAAGATTGTATTATCCCATTTTATTATTTTATTCAACGTGTGAGCGATGCAAATGGCTTTGCAGTCGTAGCATATTTTCTCGAATATCAGTGATTTTTCCCATGCCGTTTTAGTCTGTTTGTTCATGTAGGAAGGTCTTTCAATTGGCTAATCAAAACCTTAGGTTGATCATTGTTAGTGGGCTTGATCAAGCATTGCATTGAGAAAAAGTAACTACTTAGAAGTAACGGCTAAACCTACACTCCGAAGCATCAAAAAACCTCGAGATATATAACACTAGGATGGACACCTTTTAACGTTGCTTAACCCCAACATTCTAGTCAATAAATGAGATCACACCAAGTCACCGAGCTCTTTGATGTATTCTTTTCGGGTGTAGCTATCACGAACTGCTTTGCTTTTCAATATCTAAAGTCTTAATACTTACCATTTTAGAGCATGAACAGAGATATCCTGGCAGTCATAAAACAATCCACTACAAAAAGGTTTTACTGGAAAAATATTCCAGATATTCACAGCAGACTGGCATTGTAAAAAGTGTCAAAACATTTGAAGACTACGCCTTGACCAAACCTTTGATGACGTGAGTCAATATGGAGTCGAAATTTTCACGTTTGCATGGATTATGAAAATTAACTGGTTGTATTTATTTAAGGTATGAGTGGTATGATAACAGAAGTGATTTAATGATGACCACTGTTATCAATCACGTCGAGAAAAAAGTAGTCGAAACCTTCAAAATTGGACGGAAAGACCATCTTATAAGTACGCATTTTGTATTAATTACTTATTTGCATCTATTGATGATCAAAAGTAGTATATATTATACAGGGTGTAAAAAGACTGATTCCGGTGTAAAAAAACTGGGCATTGCTGGATAATTACTCGACTTTAAAGTAACGTTTTTATTACTTTTAACGTAAGTAACGTTAAAAGTAATAAAAAATAAATTTATGTTTTTTTTTAAGGTTAGTTTTTTTACTTAACTGTGCCTATTGTACATATTTAAACGATCAAATTTTTAAATCGTGTTTTAATTTTTTTGCAATGTAATCCATCGATCCTGAACCATTAGCTGATGTGTGAGCGATGACCTCAAGCGGCAAATACCTATCACATTTCAAACCTTAATAACATTTTGAAATTGAGTTTTCTGGGTATACTGTTAGTAAATTTAGTCACTATTTAGGCTCAAGAATACATGGTTTCCAGGTTCGGAAATGGTCTTTTTACACCCGTTATATACTTATATAGGTATATTTTTTGATGACTCAAACATAGCAATGGAATGCCGACTCTACTTTACACTACATTTCTATATAAAAATGATAATGATGATGATTGATTATACAGAGCATGAATATACGTTTGCGGTGCCAGCGACATCTGTCGAGGGTGAGCGAACCTTGACGTTTAACTACTACGCGAGGCTCGATCACCTGAGTGAAATTAAATGTGGACCCACCTCGTTTGATGAATATTACACTGATCGTGAGGACAAGTACGTTTTATCCATTATTTAAATAGCTGGTATTGATACAAATTCAGTTTTGTGGCAAATTTATTTGTAATTCACATCATCAGAAAAGGTATGGTGTTTTTAAAAAAAGAGCAAGGTTTTTTGCAATGTAAAGTCTAAATGTATTTGGAAAATAAGGGATTTGCCTGCTAAGGAAAGAAAACATAATATGGTAATCCTCAATTTGAGAGGTATTCAAATATTTCGGGATATAACTTTTTAAGGCAGGCGAAAACAAGACAAATTTGTGCCAATTTTTATTTATGTTGATCACCTGATTATATCATTATTACAATTAAAAAAAAAACGTAATTCAGGTTAGAATCCCGGTGCATAAACTTCTTTGAACGACCCAAAGAGAAGAAGGATCGCAAAGACAAGAGAAGCCATCACATCCAACCAGAAGTCATCAGAAAACGTCACCTTAAAGATATCACCGAGACATTCAGTCGAAACCCTGATAAACCATCCAAAGACGATATATGGAGACGCAAATTCCTCATACCCGAACATACGATAGAGATTCTGTATCACTACGAGTACAATTTTGTCACAAATGATAACAGAACGTTCATAAAACCTAACCTAGCAGAGACGGGTGGTAAAATTCTGTTCTATCCTGACAAAACGTACGGGTACATTGTAAGTATCGTCAATATTTTATACTGGAGTAAGTTTTAAATTAGTGCAACGATAGTAATTTTACGCACTTAATAAGCGAGTCGGCTTTAGAAAAACTTTTATGATGGTTTACTTTGCTTTACCTTTAGATATCTATATAAGTTACTCAGGCGGCAAGAGTGAAAAATGAAAACTAAAGATTTAATGAACTTCTTAAATTCTGTAGAAATATTTAACGTCGCGTACCTATTGTTTATCTATACTTTTTTTTTTTTTTTTTTTTTTTTTTTTTTTTATGTAATATAGGTAGCAAACGAGCATGCGGGTCACCTGATGGTAAGTGATCACCGCCGCCCATGACTACCCTCAACACTGTAGGTGTTGGGGGTGTGTTGCTGACCTTTAAGAAAATATATAAATAAATAAATAAAATTGGGCACCGGATACCGCACTCACCGAACGAAACGCAGGAACATCGTTCCTACTTCACGTCGGTTTCCTGTGCGACGGTGGTATTTCACCGGTCGAGTCAGCCCAGCAATCGCTGCAGACAGAGCCTACAGCTAGACTCTACCACTCAAAAAAAGGGATCGATACTGATGACAAAAATGCAATCAATAAAAATTTTGTCTGTCTGTCTGTATTACCGTTATAGAAACAAAAACTACTCGACGAATTTTAACGAAACTTGGTACAATTATTTTTCATACTCCTGAGCTGGTTATAGTATACTTTTCATCACGCTAAAATCAATAGGAGCAGAGTAGTGAAGGGAAATGTTGGGAAAGCGGGAGAAGTTACTCCATTTTTTAAGCTTCCGTCGCGTGTGCAACCTTAATGGTTAAAGCTAAACAGAAATCATGAATGTCGGAAATGTTCTCCTTAAAATTATATAAAAAATATCCCACTACAGCATATGTCTATATTTTATGGTTAACTGACAATAACATGTGTAGTTACATATAGCACCCGATAGCTTAGCAGTTCGAAGCTTTCTAATTATATTTGTCTATTATTACGTTTATAACACTCTCAGTCAACCATAATTAAAAAAGTTAACATTATTAACTATTCAATAAAAAAGAATGATGGAAATCGGTATAGAAACACCAAAGTTATATCGTTCCCACGAGACACTGACTTCTATATAAATGTTTATCCAAAATCAAATAAGTACCAGCTAAACTTCAATTTCCATTTCAAGGCGGATCCCAACGCCAAGCTACCTCGTCCTCTAGACATATACTACACTCTCTGCGACAACATGGCTGCGGAACGTCTAACTCAGAAGCACATCCGCGACAGAGAGACAGACGTGGTCGGGTATCTGAAGGACAGGTTCAAGGAGATCACGGAGCCGACGCTGTTCGTGTCGCTGTTTGACACTGAGAGGAATGAAGAGGCTAAGAAAGGGTGGAAGGAACAGGTGAGAGGATCAGAATGGTTACTAGGTAGATTAGTGAGAGAGAGGGATTGTATAGTTTCTTTAGTATTAATAAGGAAGTGTCTGAAAAAAAATATTTATGTAGATTGTCACTACCAGTGGTTAATTCTTTGCGTAGCACAAGATTAAAGCAGCTGTGGCTTTAAAAGACCAGACATCTGATGCCAAAAATAAAAAACCAATTGAGTCTAGAGTAGGATACTAACTTTTGGTTGTAATAGGAAACTCAAAAAGCAGAGATAACCGAACGTGAGACAGAGGCGGCAATAGATCCCCTGGCGCCGTACCTAGCTCGAATGTTCGGTTCGGGACATGGCTCTGGAAGTCCTCTAACCCTGAAGGAAGCCTCACTCATCAGGGAACAGTGCATCAACGACTTTAAGAACAAGCAAATGGCCAGACAAGTGTTGGTGCAAGAGAGGTTTGATAAGGTAAACGCGTTTAAGATACATGATAAAGCTAAAGCTGTGAGCGGCAGAAACCTATGCGCTGAACGTTGGGAACAGCTAGACTTTGTTAGGTCCTAGTTATGACACTACTAACAAAGCTTTCTGTTAGTATTCTAGTCTAACTTTGGCATGTCTACAATACTGTAGTAGTTTTTAAATTTATTCCATTTACGGTGGTCACCAAACATAGTCTTCCAAAACTTTTCGAAAGAGCAGAACAGAGAACTTAAAATTGTGTATTTAATTAAAAGTAATGTGTTTTCTGTATCGATGTTCCACTTATTTTTCCCTGTATTGTTACAGTTAAATGCGGAATACAAGAATAAACGTCTTTGGTATCTGGCGCACCAATTCATACTTACACCTGAGAAAGAGAGCTCTTACTTTGCTATGAGGTTAGTAACTAGCGAAATATAACAAAACAAACATATGCAATCTAGTTATTCAATACTTTGCGATATTCTTAGTCATAATACATAAGTAATTAGACTTGAAATTAAACTCATTTTAACGGGTTTTACGCGTTTATTTTATTATTTTTGATTTTCCGACGTTTCGGCATTTTTGCAAATGCCGTGGTCACGGGTAGACTGAGATGTTTGACGTCTTCATAGAGTAAAGTAAAAAAACCGTCGCTATACAAAATCTGCAGTCTGTGAGCATTCCATGGATAAGCCCAACCACTATCTAAGATTTGATACCGTTAAAATCCTAGCAAAAGAGAAACATTTTATTCCTAGGCTGGTAAGAGAAACTATTGAAATTAAAAAACACCCTAACTTCAATAGAAAAGATGGTTGGAAGCTGTCACCAACGTGGGATCCAATACTTAGCAAAATAAAAAAGAACAACCAGCAGACAAATAAGCAGAAAAATAAAGACACTGTCAGCGTCTACTGCGTGAACCCGAGCGACTAGGTATGCGAGAAAATTACGAAATAGATGGCGGTGAATTCGAAAAATCGTTTTTTACTTTACTCTATGAAGACGTCAAACATCTCAGTCTACCCGTGACCACGGCATTTGCAAAAATGCCGAAACGTCGGAAAATCAAAAATAATAAAATAAACGCGTAAAACCCGTTAAAATGAGTTTAATTTCAAGTAATAATAATCGCGTAAATCTAAGAAGTTATATTAAAGTAATTAGACTTTTTCTTTAATGTTTTGGTTAGAAATATTTTTTGCCAAAATGAATTATAAAGTTAATTACCAAATAAAATAAAAAGCCACTTTTCCGTTTACTTGTATGTTTCTCTCATACTGTTCAAAAATAATATTTAGATACTTTGTTATCAAAAGCCTTAAGAATTATTGAATGAAAATTTTAATGATATTTTTTTCTTCTTTACAGTGCCGAGTTAGCATTCCAAGTGCACGCACTAGAGGTACGTCTATCTAGACACCGCGATCTGTCAGGACCTAGATACAAAGTACTGGAGAAGTACCTAAACCAACATCCGCTATTGGTAGAACTGAACAAACTCAACAGATACTATAGGAAATAACCTAATAATGAAGTATTTGAAAGTTGTATTGTTTTAGAATATGTTTTGTTGAGCTTTGGATAGATATACTATTATGTTTATGTAATTCATGTTGAATTAGTTTATAATTTAAATTTAACTACTTACTTAAACCTGAAATCTTGTGTTTATTTTATCGTGTTATGTACCTAATTGAAAAAAAGCTTTTCCTTATCAAAAATTAATCATATTTTCTGAAAATTCCTACAGTATTCAGATAAATGGTACCTAATGTGAAATGGCAAATTAAAAACGTAACTGCTGAAAATGAGTTTATTTAGACTTATGACTATTTTAAAATAAATTAAATCTAATACAATCTAGACTTTTTTTAATTAAAAAGAGGTAAGTAAGGTATATTTAGTTAAATTAATATCACAGGTTTCTTAAACATCAAAAACAGTTGGGGATATATTTACAGTGAACCTTACAAGGAACCAATGCTAAACCTTAAAGCTAAACCTAAACCCATTCATATCTCTAACATGCCAGATAAACCAAAACCTTTTTTCCATTAATGTGAACTACCCTAATTTGTATGTATAGAAACTTGCTGGTTAGTTACTAGTATCTATATGAATGCGGCTAGTGTTTGGGCAGTATAAAGGCTGGGTGTTCAGTAGCGGGCGCCCAGTCGCCGGCGCCGCCCAGCAGGTGTCCGCGCGTGTCGTGCGTCGCGAGCGCGAGGCGAGACAGCTTGTTGGTTAGTTACTAGTATCTATATGAATGCGGCTAGTGTTTGGGCAGTATAAAGGCTGGGTGTTCAGTAGCGGGCGCCCAGTCGCCGGCGCCGCCCAGCAGGTGTCCGCGCGTGTCGTGCGTCGCGAGCGCGAGGCGAGACAGCTTGTTGGTTAGTTACTAGTATCTATATGAATGCGGCTAGTGTTTGGGCAGTATAAAGGCTGGGTGTTCAGGAGCGGGCGCCCAGTCGCCGGCGCCGCCCAGCAGGTGTCCGCGCGTGTCGTGCGTCGCGAGCGCGAGGCGAGACAGCTTGTTGGTTAGTTACTAGTATCTATATGAATGCGGCTAGTGTTTGGGCAGTATAAAGGCTGGGTGTTCAGTAGCGGGCGCCCAGTCGCCGGCGCCGCCCAGCAGGTGTCCGCGCGTGTCGTGCGTCGCGAGCGCGAGGCGAGACAGCTTGTTGGTTAGTTACTAGTATCTATATGAATGCGGCTAGTGTTTGGGCAGTATAAAGGCTGGGTGTTCAGTAGCGGGCGCCCAGTCGCCGGCGCCGCCCAGCAGGTGTCCGCGCGTGTCGTGCGTCGCGAGCGCGAGGCGAGACAGCTTGTTGGTTAGTTACTAGTATCTATATGAATGCGGCTAGTGTTTGGGCAGTATAAAGGCTGGGTGTTCAGTAGCGGGCGCCCAGTCGCCGGCGCCGCCCAGCAGGTGTCCGCGCGTGTCGTGCGTCGCGAGCGCGAGGCGAGACAGCTTGTTGGTTAGTTACTAGTATCTATATGAATGCGGCTAGTGTTTGGGCAGTATAAAGGCTGGGTGTTCAGTAGCGGGCGCCCAGTCGCCGGCGCCGCCCAGCAGGTGTCCGCGCGTGTCGTGCGTCGCGAGCGCGAGGCGAGACAGCTTGTTGGTTAGTTACTAGTATCTATATGAATGCGGCTAGTGTTTGGGCAGTATAAAGGCTGGGTGTTCAGTAGCGGGCGCCCAGTCGCCGGCGCCGCCCAGCAGGTGTCCGCGCGTGTCGTGCGTCGCGAGCGCGAGGCGAGACAGCTTGTTGGTTAGTTACTAGTATCTATATGAATGCGGCTAGTGTTTGGGCAGTATAAAGGCTGGGTGTTCAGTAGCGGGCGCCCAGTCGCCGGCGCCGCCCAGCAGGTGTCCGCGCGTGTCGTGCGTCGCGAGCGCGAGGCGAGACAGCTTGTTGGTTAGTTACTAGTATCTATATGAATGCGGCTAGTGTTTGGGCAGTATAAAGGCTGGGTGTTCAGTAGCGGGCGCCCAGTCGCCGGCGCCGCCCAGCAGGTGTCCGCGCGTGTCGTGCGTCGCGAGCGCGAGGCGAGACAGCTTGTTGGTTAGTTACTAGTATCTATATGAATGCGGCTAGTGTTTGGGCAGTATAAAGGCTGGGTGTTCAGTAGCGGGCGCCCAGTCGCCGGCGCCGCCCAGCAGGTGTCCGCGCGTGTCGTGCGTCGCGAGCGCGAGGCGAGACAGCTTGTTGGTTAGTTACTAGTATCTATATGAATGCGGCTAGTGTTTGGGCAGTATAAAGGCTGGGTGTTCAGTAGCGGGCGCCCAGTCGCCGGCGCCGCCCAGCAGGTGTCCGCGCGTGTCGTGCGTCGCGAGCGCGAGGCGAGACAGCTTGTTGGTTAGTTACTAGTATCTATATGAATGCGGCTAGTGTTTGGGCAGTATAAAGGCTGGGTGTTCAGTAGCGGGCGCCCAGTCGCCGGCGCCGCCCAGCAGGTGTCCGCGCGTGTCGTGCGTCGCGAGCGCGAGGCGAGACAGCTTGTTGGTTAGTTACTAGTATCTATATGAATGCGGCTAGTGTTTGGGCAGTATAAAGGCTGGGTGTTCAGTAGCGGGCGCCCAGTCGCCGGCGCCGCCCAGCAGGTGTCCGCGCGTGTCGTGCGTCGCGAGCGCGAGGCGAGACAGCTTGTTGGTTAGTTACTAGTATCTATATGAATGCGGCTAGTGTTTGGGCAGTATAAAGGCTGGGTGTTCAGTAGCGGGCGCCCAGTCGCCGGCGCCGCCCAGCAGGTGTCCGCGCGTGTCGTGCGTCGCGAGCGCGAGGCGAGACAGCTTGTTGGTTAGTTACTAGTATCTATATGAATGCGGCTAGTGTTTGGGCAGTATAAAGGCTGGGTGTTCAGTAGCGGGCGCCCAGTCGCCGGCGCCGCCCAGCAGGTGTCCGCGCGTGTCGTGCGTCGCGAGCGCGAGGCGAGACAGCTTGTTGGTTAGTTACTAGTATCTATATGAATGCGGCTAGTGTTTGGGCAGTATAAAGGCTGGGTGTTCAGTAGCGGGCGCCCAGTCGCCGGCGCCGCCCAGCAGGTGTCCGCGCGTGTCGTGCGTCGCGAGCGCGAGGCGAGACAGCTTGTTGGTTAGTTACTAGTATCTATATGAATGCGGCTAGTGTTTGGGCAGTATAAAGGCTGGGTGTTCAGTAGCGGGCGCCCAGTCGCCGGCGCCGCCCAGCAGGTGTCCGCGCGTGTCGTGCGTCGCGAGCGCGAGGCGAGACAGCTTGTTGGTTAGTTACTAGTATCTATATGAATGCGGCTAGTGTTTGGGCAGTATAAAGGCTGGGTGTTCAGTAGCGGGCGCCCAGTCGCCGGCGCCGCCCAGCAGGTGTCCGCGCGTGTCGTGCGTCGCGAGCGCGAGGCGAGACAGCTTGTTGGTTAGTTACTAGTATCTATATGAATGCGGCTAGTGTTTGGGCAGTATAAAGGCTGGGTGTTCAGTAGCGGGCGCCCAGTCGCCGGCGCCGCCCAGCAGGTGTCCGCGCGTGTCGTGCGTCGCGAGCGCGAGGCGAGACAGCTTGTTGGTTAGTTACTAGTATCTATATGAATGCGGCTAGTGTTTGGGCAGTATAAAGGCTGGGTGTTCAGTAGCGGGCGCCCAGTCGCCGGCGCCGCCCAGCAGGTGTCCGCGCGTGTCGTGCGTCGCGAGCGCGAGGCGAGACAGCTTGTTGGTTAGTTACTAGTATCTATATGAATGCGGCTAGTGTTTGGGCAGTATAAAGGCTGGGTGTTCAGTAGCGGGCGCCCAGTCGCCGGCGCCGCCCAGCAGGTGTCCGCGCGTGTCGTGCGTCGCGAGCGCGAGGCGAGACAGCTTGTTGGTTAGTTACTAGTATCTATATGAATGCGGCTAGTGTTTGGGCAGTATAAAGGCTGGGTGTTCAGTAGCGGGCGCCCAGTCGCCGGCGCCGCCCAGCAGGTGTCCGCGCGTGTCGTGCGTCGCGAGCGCGAGGCGAGACAGCTTGTTGGTTAGTTACTAGTATCTATATGAATGCGGCTAGTGTTTGGGCAGTATAAAGGCTGGGTGTTCAGTAGCGGGCGCCCAGTCGCCGGCGCCGCCCAGCAGGTGTCCGCGCGTGTCGTGCGTCGCGAGCGCGAGGCGAGACAGCTTGTTGGTTAGTTACTAGTATCTATATGAATGCGGCTAGTGTTTGGGCAGTATAAAGGCTGGGTGTTCAGTAGCGGGCGCCCAGTCGCCGGCGCCGCCCAGCAGGTGTCCGCGCGTGTCGTGCGTCGCGAGCGCGAGGCGAGACAGCTTGTTGGTTAGTTACTAGTATCTATATGAATGCGGCTAGTGTTTGGGCAGTATAAAGGCTGGGTGTTCAGTAGCGGGCGCCCAGTCGCCGGCGCCGCCCAGCAGGTGTCCGCGCGTGTCGTGCGTCGCGAGCGCGAGGCGAGACAGCTTGTTGGTTAGTTACTAGTATCTATATGAATGCGGCTAGTGTTTGGGCAGTATAAAGGCTGGGTGTTCAGTAGCGGGCGCCCAGTCGCCGGCGCCGCCCAGCAGGTGTCCGCGCGTGTCGTGCGTCGCGAGCGCGAGGCGGGACAGCTTGTTGGCGAGGCGGCGCGCGGGGGAGTCGGGCCGCGGCAGCGGGGGGAGGGAGATGCTGCCGGAGTCTGGGGAAGAAACGGTTTCAACGGCACAGTCTTTATAATTATAACACACTCGTGTGTGCCGGCAACTTCGCCTGCGATGGGTTCATCCTTTTATATCAGATCGAAGCCGAAGTGGTATTTTTTTAAACTGTATGGAGATTTACGAAAATATCCTGCAAATTTTTTTAATTACACGAGAATGTCAATAGCATCTTTAGACGAATTATTGAACTTATGTAGAATTGATTTAACTAAACAAGATACGATATTTACAAGCTACAGACGTGGCTTCTTGATACTCTGGCGGCTGAGTGAGCGAGGTGCAGCTTACCGTGTACATTATAGTGGCAACGTCGCCGAGCCGCCAGAGTATGCAGAAGCCACGTAGAGAACTGTAGCTCGTGGCCACGCTTCCAATTTGGCGACGTTGCCAAACCGTCGCCAAGTGAGTTACGTACCATACATTTCAATATTAACTGCTTGGATACGTCGCTATGGCGTCCTAATGAGGCAGAGCCCTTATTCCTGTGGTAAAAGTAGCCAATTTTCATCCCAGGCTGGGGAACTATGTATATTACAAAATTTATTAAAATTGATCCAGCCGTTTCGTTGTGAAAGCGGAACATACATACTGACCGACAGGTAAACAGACACACACATTTTTATATTTATAAT
Source organism: Emmelina monodactyla (assembly GCA_916618145.1). Lineage (NCBI taxonomy): Eukaryota > Metazoa > Arthropoda > Insecta > Lepidoptera > Pterophoridae > Emmelina > Emmelina monodactyla. The sequence goes on along the minus strand of OU745315.1, from coordinate 2,382,175 downwards.
ATTTATATATTATAGTTAGGATTAGGATTGCAAAATTGGGATTACGAGATGGTGAAGAGGAGAGAGAGCGAAATCTCAAGCCGAAAGAGTAGGACAGTGACTGAAAGCTTGTCACGTAATTAATGACTTAGTGACTCACCTGAATGATAATCATAGTTTGCATGTTCACTAGGGGTGTCTTGTCCGAGGCGTTTCCTGTATTCTGTCGCGAAGTGTTCTATCAACGTGTCCATCATCACTGCTTGTTTGGAAAACACCTGAAAAGCCAGCAGCTTATAAGGGGTGTAAACGACTGCTTCGAAAAAGAAATGTATTGTTTTGAAAATTATTTATAGCATTGCTAGAGGGGTACTCCCACCACATAAAGTACTAAAGTACTCTAAAGTAACGCAACACTTTGTCAAAAGGTGCAGAAAGTTGAGATTTTCCTTTCGGCATGGCTGTAGCTGCTCTTAATTAAAAGCTAGCACTCTGTAACTAGTAACTGATAAAATATGACGGTATTTTCTGCTTTTGTTTAAGGGAATCATCCTAAAGATCTGTTAAACAAATAAAACTTTTTCAAATCCTAACGATCGTTAACGTTTTTCAACTTTCAAAACCGTATTTTGTTTTTTTTTCGTGTTGGAACGATATGCAGGTTCAATCAAAAATATCGTGTCATTTCTTTCTTACAAAATAAATAACTTACTTGAAGAATTTTAGACACCCGCAATCCATTTTCAACAACCATAAACTGAAGGAACAAACACGGTAGACAATCTTCGTTATCTTCTGAAGGTAGACCAAAATCCCATGACAATTCCTCATATAACAAACCTAAAAGAACCGTCTGAAACCCACAATAAACAATCAATAAATTATATCCATTAACTCAAGGTGTTAAGGTTGAAAGTTGTGTGTAATCTTACACTTTCAGTGTCATCAATGACGTAAACGCCAGCGGAGTTGATGGCCACTAAAACTGGGATATCCTCATGGGTTAAAAGGCTGGTCAGACTTCGGACTGGCTGCTCGATTTGGCCTTGAAAGAATGCGGCTCTGGAACAAAAAACAGAATATCCTATATTTATTAACAGTCTGTAGTTCTAAAACCTCTGCTTAATATTGTCAAATCTTATCTCGTACTTTTGTATTTGTGTCTCACCGGTAAGCTTAGCGATTGACACAGCCTAAGTCTAAGGCCCTAAGATCAAATAAATAAACCGTTTAATGCAACCAAAACAGTGATTCGTGGGACTGATTCTGACAGGCGCCTTTTGTTCTTAAACGCTTTAAAGAATATACTACTAATCACAATCTTATCTAACCAACACGTAAATCAAATACTCACACCAACTTCACAAACAAAAAGCCCAAATCTCTTACCCATAAGTAGGCAGCGTCCGCACATCTTACCCATAAGTAGGCAGCGTCCGCACATCTTACCCATAAGTAGGTAGAGTCCGCACATCTTACCCATAAGTAGGCAGAGTCCGCACATCTTACCCATAAGTAGGCAGCGTCCGCACATCTTACCCATAAGTAGGCAGCGTCCGCACATCTTACCCACAAGTAGGTAGCGTCCGCACATCTTACCCATAAGTAGGCAGCGTCCGCACATCTTACCCATAAGTAGGTAGAGTCCGCACATCTTACCCATAAGTAGGCAGAGTCCGCACATCTTACCCATAAGTAGGCAGAGTCCGCACATCTTACCCATAAGTAGGCAGAGTCCGCACATCTTACCCATAAGTAGGCAGCGTCCGCACATGCTGCAGGTACTTGTGCCGCAGCTTCCTGGGCGGCGCGGCGGGCGGGCGCTGCGCCTGCTCCAGCAGTTTGGCCTCGGGGCTGCCCTTCCGACCAGCCGGCAGCAGCTGCGCCCAGCGGCCCGAGCGCGCGTGCAGCGGCAGGTACTTGTCCTGCTGCTCTCTGGGATAAAGAGGACCAGAAATATGAAGGGTAAGGTTGTAGGTTGGTAGGTACTTGGCATCTGCTCTCTGGAAGAGGACCATAAATATGAATGGAGGCTGAGGTTGTAGGTTGGCAGGTACTTGTCTTGCTGCTCTCTGGGATGAAGAGGACCAGAAATATGAATGGAGGCTGAAGTTGTAGGTTGGTAGGTACTTGGCATCTGCTCTCTGGGATGAAGAGGACCAAAAATATGAAGGAGGCTAAAGTTGTAGGTTGGTAGATACTTTTCTTGCTGCTCTCTGGGATATAGAGGACCAGAAGTATGAATGGAAGGCTGAAGTTGTAGGTTGGTAGGTACTTGTCTTGCTGCTCTCTGGGATATAGAACACCAAAAATATGAATGGAGGCTAAAGTTGTAGGTTGGTAGATACTTGTGTTGCTGCTCTCTGGTAAATTAAGGATATCTGAATGAAGGTGGAAATTGTAGGCGGGTTGGTACTGGGGTTGTAGCTCTATAGGATAACAATGACCATATCTAAATGTAGGTGAAAATCGTAGGCAGGTAGGTACTTGGATTGTTGCTCTCTAGCGCATTTATGAATGTGGGTTAAAATGGTAGTCAGGTAACTTGTCTTGCTGCTCTCTAGGAACATGAGGACTATATCTAAATGTAGGTGAAAATCGTAGGCAGGTAGGTACATGTCTTGCTTGCTACTCTTTCGAATCATAAGGAACTCAGCTAAAAGTAGGGGAATATCGTAGGTAAGTAGGTACTTGGGTTGTTGCTCTCTGGGAATATGAGGACAACATATAAGTAGACCGATATGAAATTCGTAATGAAATAAATAATGTACTTATTGCAAATGTAAAAGTATAACTAATAATAATAAGGCTAGTGGAGTTCTTAAAAAAAAACAGAAGGCTAATAAAACGTTTCGCTATGAAAACCAGTTTGCAGTTTTTACAAATATATTCAACCTGTTGTAACGAAATTCAAATATAAACCACCAACCTGAAAAACTTGGCAGTGTGCCGATGAGGATCATACGGCCCCAGCTGTATTCTTGCTTGTAAACCACCCAGCATTAATGCTTGAGCACTTTCCAATGGATATCTACCCATTACCACATTGTACCGTGCTTCTTCATATAATAACTCCTGTATACGGGAATCCCTGCAAAAACAATGGTATCATAAGGATAGGTAGTAACGCTTTTCGTATTGGAAGGCAGTGGTCAAATTACTGCTGCATTAGTGATGATACTGTAGCAACATAAAAACGGGGCTGTATCAGTTCACACAGTCGTTGGTTTTAACGTGAAACGTCTATCAGCGAGTTGCTTTTAGTTTCAAAGAAAGAAAAAAAAATCAGACTGACTCCGTTGTGAGTAAATTCATAACTGCGAGCATACTATATACGCCAAATAAAGACACTAAATTAATGTTTGTACGGTGAACTATTTTGTAGCTATTTAGGTCAGATGATATAGACCGATTCGTTTCGGTTCGATTTTCTTGGTTGGTACCCCGTGTATAGTAACGATTTCGGTCTTCAAAAGATCTTCTACTGGCTACCTACTTGATGTTTTCCTCTAAATGCTTCGGGAAAAATACGTTTCTCTGAAGACGGAGTATAGGCTGGTCCTTCGTGCGTTTCGATTCTGAACCGTGACCATATCGTAGAAGCAGGGACTGCCAACTGGTCCATATTCGCCACGGGCAGTGGTGTGGTTTGAGTTGTATTTCTAAAAAACAAGACACATTGAGTTTTTACCACTCCAATGAAAATTCACTGCGGATGGAATATGAGTGAGTTAGGTAATTGGAGCATTTTGGACAATGGAAAAAACATATGGAGCCACCTCGAATGTCAAAAGAAAGCCATTGCTGTAGTGGTAGAGTCTAGCTGTAGGCTCTGTCTGCAGCGATGCCAGCGATTACTGGGCTGACTCGACCGGTGAAATACCACCGCCGCACAGAAAACCGACGTGAAGTAGGGACGATGTAACTGCGTTTCGTTCGGTGAGTGCAGTATCCGGTGCCTAATTTTCTCAAAGGCTCAGCAACACACACCCAACACCCACAGTGTTGCGGGTAGTCATGGGCGGCGGTGATCACGTACCATCAGGTGACCCGCATGCTCGTTTTCTTTGCTATATTACATTTAAAATAAGTAGTTTACGTATACAAATGAGTCGTGATGCTACTCTTACATTTGAACTTCAAACAATGATACTCTCCTCTTTTCGCCCTATATTAAATATCTTCAACTTTCTTTACTACCTACGTGCATACATGCCATTTTCTATGGTCTACCTACCTAATAAAGGACTGCACATCCACAAAGAGAACACATTCGCGGCCAAACTCCTGACATTCGGCTGCGTCAGCCCCAGTTCATCCGTCGCCAGCACCGCATTGAGGAACCTGGAGGCTGTGACACACGCTGGTACATCCTCAGAGCTCATCTCCACCATGATGGCGGTACGGGACATGAGGTATACGCAGGTCACAGGGTTGGAGGTCACTGTGGATGATGAGGTGCTGCTTGATGATCCTAGAAAAATTGCGAGTCAGAAGGGTGCACGAAGGATCAGTATAGAAACTCGTGGTTTGAAAAAGGTTTTTCACATATATTGACGTAAGTCGCAGTCAGGTTACATCCAAAAATTAAGAGCTTTTGTTGATAACAATATCTTTACGACTTTATGACAAGACAGGATTTTACATAAAATACTTATATTTACTTGCACTCCCGAAGTAGGAACTGACAGACAGACAACAAAGAGAACCTATAAAGATTTATTTTGGGTCAACATTTTAGGTCAACATTTCTAGTACTTTTTATATACTTTGACAAGTTTTTCAGTAGAGTCTCACCAGGTAAAGGAGGTGATATAGCGCTTGTAGAACTACCGCCACTGGTGATAGGTTCTGTCGTGCTGAACGACCCGGCTGCTATGCTGCTTGACGTCTGGTTGGAACAGCTGCTTAGGTTTGATCCTAAAGTAGTAAAAATTGTAAAACGCCTAATATTTTTATAGATGAATGTAATGCATATATAAAATTAAGTTAAATAATGTATATAGACAATAATGAACTGAAACCACATATGTAAGAAACTTAAAGTGTTGTTAAAGTGGTAGTTCTGCTTGAAACGACTACCTAGATCTAAGTCAAAGTTACAAGAAATCCTGTACTTATGACTTATATCTAAGTTACATATGGTTTAAACTAGCACGTTAAAAACTTTATGAAAATTAGACACAAAGGTCTATTTCCAACTGACTAAACTAAACAAAAAGTAAGAAATTAAAAGCTCATACCCATAACACTCTTCTCCAAAGAATCCGAGCTATTACTTTCCTTCGAGTCTGCTTGAAGGGATTTATGAGGATCATGCTTCTCCCAATCGGCGTGCCTTCCTAAAGGACTATACGTCAAATGAGGGAGCCTTTGAGACACAGAATACAAATGAGCATTCACCTCCGCCTGTAACTTTTGACTTTGAACGCTGTAATATTCTTCCCTGGACCTAAACTCGCTAAAAAAAACATCCAATTTGTATTTCGAACGTGAATATTTTTAATCACTACGTATACTAAACAACTAACTTGTATTGATATTCGGCTTGCATCTGATAACCCCGCCTAGAGTATTCCACAGGTATTATTGTAATGTAATTTCCACTATTTTGTACATTTGGATTGTCTGAGTAAGCTCCCATATCGTTTTGGTGTTCCATTGCTACGGGATTAAGACTGTAGCAGTTTCTGTGCTACGAAAACGCTACGTTTCGCTGAAGACTACGCGCGATATTGATTGTTTGTTCGCCTAATGTTGCCAAATATGGTATATTTTTAATTGTTTCAGCGGAGCATTGGCTTTCTACTTTGTATGTCAAATACTTACTATAAAATTGAATTAATATTTTTCGTGTTTTTTCGACCAAATTTATAACAATTTTCTTGACTAAAACATATTTATTTACCAAGTAACAATAATAACAATAATTTATTGACTTACCTTACCAACTCATGGTCGTATGCAATGCTATTCAGATTGAAGTTAGTCGATGAAAATGCATTTTTACTATACTTTACAACTAGTTTCAATTTAAAGCCTCGTTTCAAAATACGTGTTTGGTGATATTTGGGTTTTTATCTTGCTGTAAGTAAAATTTTATAATTTCTGTGGAAAAATGTTTTTATTTGTAAAGTTTTCAACTAACACTATGTGTTTTATATGAAAATTTTAAACAAAACTATAAACAATATAGAGGGATATTACGGAGGTACAGATACATATAGAAACAACTTATTTTCTTAATGCATTTATTTAATTTATGAATCTACAATGTCAATAGTCAAGGCTGCTCTTTATATGATTTTTAATTATTTATTTAATTTCATGACTACTAATTTGTAGGTTTTCATATTTGTATTTGGTAGCATTATTCGTGTTGACGTGTCTAGTGTCAAAGGAATGTCAAAAACAGCTGTGCGCGCATTTGTTGTTTGTTTACGTGTGTGTTTTAAAGTTTTAATGTTCATATGTTTGGAAAATACACCATTTTGGGTTCAATTTTAATGGAAAACCATTAAATCAATACTGTTTCGCGTGATAACGATAATTATAAACGTAAAACACTAGTGTTATGGAGGAGAAATTGCGTGCGTATCGTGCTCAAAGACGCCGCAAAGAATTGATCGAAAATACCAAACAGAAACTAGAAGAATCAAAAGAGAAAGTAGTGAAGTTTCTGACGCCGAAGTTTTTGTTAGACATGCCGAAGGAAAAAAATGAAGATGAAGTTGTTTTGGTAAGGTTTATGGCATCTTACTTTACATACTAACTAACTTTACACCCAGCTTTATGCTCATATATTATTCCAGATGGAAAATGAACACACAAATACAGATACTTACGAAGAACCAGTTGCACAGGGACCTGTGTTATCAGAAGTTAGCGAACTTGAATCTTTTGACGAAACAAACACAGAATCTTGGCGCAAATTTACGATTCGGTGGACCATATACACCATTACATGGCTCACATGCTATGCTTTCTTTCTACAACTGCAATTTGGGGCTGTTTTCTTTGTAATTTCAGTTCTTGTTGGAATCTACTTAAATACAAGGACACGGCCAAGAAAGAAAGGTGAGGTATCTGCTTACAGCGTCTTTAATCAGGACTGTGCAAGTATCGAAGGGACTCTTAAGGCTGAAGAATTGGAAAAACAGATGTTGTATGGTGGACGACTGTTTTAAGAATGTGGACTGAATTTATTGTCTAATACAGTGTTATTACAAAAAAATATTAAAAATCTAAAAGTACATTGATGATATTTATAAAGGCTTCTTCTAAGAAACTCTTGACACCAAATATTGAATATATTTCAAAAATATTTTACTAAAATTTGTGTGCCAAATATTTTTGGACGCTATTAGTTTTTCCACCATATACATATTCTTGGAACTAATAGGAAAGAAACTTTTTTCGTAAATCACTGGTTTATTCTTATTATACTCAGTATTTTACTGATCTACAATGTCTGTAGTAAAAATGACAATTCATTATGTATTAGTATTAAGGTATACTCATAAATAAAAATCTGAAATTGTATTAATGGCTTTATATTCACTTTATCGATATTAAACTATATTTGCAACTAATAACATATTGGTAGAAAAAATTTGGAATAAGTTTTGACTTTTCTTAAAATACATAGGAATGGATTCACAGTTTAAGGCAGCATTTTTACATGGATTTACAGTTGACAAAGTTTGAAGTCAATCACATTATGGGCTACTTAAGCTTGCACGTAAATTTGTATAAAGTCCTTTAAATTAATCATTAAACTACTAACGTATGGGTTAACTATTAAGAATAACTGCCAACCATAATCTTTCGCCAAAAAGTGATTGACAAGACAAACTAAATCGATTGTACTATATACTATTTTAAAAGTCCTTGAAGTTTTACAAAAAATGGTTTCAAAAGTGACTCGATACAACAGTGTAACTAAAACAAAGTCACAATCCAAACTATTATGACGTGACTGTTAAAGAAAAGAACTTTTGTAACATTTACACCATGAATATTTGTCAATCAAAGATAATTATTTATAATAGGCCTTATTTATCTGATTAAAGGCAATTTTTATCAATAATTTATATTAATTGTATCTCACTTCGACATATATTTCGGGGCATCTTTGTCCAACTGCCTAAAAATCCAATCATTTATGAAATCTAATCGCAGTCTTTGCACTGAACATTGTCATTCTTATATCTATTATTATAATTCTTTCATTTTGCAACACATCAACAAAATATAAACTTAGCTATAAAAAATCACTTTGTTCGACAACAATGAAATAATAAACAATTACATCTTATGTCTAACACCATAAATTGGTTAAAACCAGTCGGTTAGGTTATTAATTGATTCATTTCATATTTTTTACAATGATGTACAATAAAGTTTCTTTATTCGCTAACGAACCGTTTTAGCCATCCGATCATATCTGATGGATACGCGTCTTTTAATTTGAATTAAATTTAAAAAAAGGTAAAATAATGTTAGGGTAAGGTTTAAAACAAAGATATAGCAACCGAGCATGAGAAAATCATTTACTATCCACCTGATAAATAAACGTAGTTTAAACCAGTAGGTATAAGTAAGATCATGTCATCATGTCTACCAATACAATGTTTGAAGATTTCATCACAGCACATTGATTTTGTAAATAAAATCTTTTTATTTATTCTGTATAAAAGCACACGCAACTTAAAGAGACCGAACGATTCTTAGCTCAATGTTTGTTAAAGATATGAGTAATATTTTTAAATTTGGAAAAAAAACATTTTAATCTGGCACGCCTTTTGACTAGTATTTTAATTATTATTTGTTTGAGTAACTGGGTAAAATAAAGTTTCAGCCTAAATTAAATATAATCTACTTTAATATTTGCATCTTTACATTTGTATACAAAAAACTTAAACGACTAATATGTACTACAATTAAAAAACAACATTTCAAATGGGGTTATTATACGATTGCATTTTGTGGTAACTTTGTCGATTAAATAAATAAAAAAAACTAGCTTTCAACCGTTGCACTTCGCGTCCTTTCGCGTAAGCGGCTTAATAAGCGTACTTTAAAAAAATCTTTGCTCGGCAAAAATGGGTTAACACCTGTACGTTTTACATCAGGTAATAAAAATATCACACTAACAGCTACTACCATATGCCAAAACGAATGCACAAACTTATAATTCATTTCCGTCTGAAGAAAAGCGTAACAAACCAACCCTATAGACACAAGAATTACGCCTATCGGCAAATAAATCCGATAATAAGACCAAGGGTACACCATTTTGCGGATTTTCCTATAATTCAAATACCAAGACGAGAATAGGACGACCACGCCCATTGCAACTGGCAATAGAAACGTCATAAGATTGTGCATATTCCACGTGGTCATTATGGCTATTATAATCGCTCCAAAAAGCTGTAACGACGATCTGATTCTATGGTTTAAAATCGCCATGGCCATAAGTGTTACCCAGAAGGCCATTAGTCCGCAGTAGAAGTCGCCAAATTGTAGTAAAAACGCTCTTAAAATACAGTAATTCACCTCCTGCGGGGCATCGCAGGCGTGGTAGAAAGTCGAGAACAACATTGTGAATGTGTACATCAAAGCTTCAGTGTAGTAATGGCGTATGATCGCGATGTATATTGATACAATGAATAGGAGGTTACTCAAAGTTAGGAGAAGAACTGAGACGAGCATAACATCGGTTCCGTCCAGTCTTGACGCGTCGGAGCAATCCCAACCTGAAAATAAATAAAACATACAAATATTATAAAATATTTAAATACGATGTTAATAAACTAAAGAGCTTTATAATTTAGATAAAAAAAACCTTATATTACTTCTGATTTGATAAAAGGCTTTTTAATCAGAAAGATCTCCAAAAATTACATCAAAACTGTTCAACTTTCCCTCTATACAATATTTGTATGAACAATGTACTGTATATTTATCCAAAATTATATTTAATTACCTTCTCTTCACGCCTGTCTCTCACAACAAAGCTAACGAAACCTTATTCATCAAGCAGTGCGTAAAAACGAAAAAAAATACACCTACACACGAAAAAACCTTTCTGGGTTAACCAGGTAATTAACATGACAAACTTAAACTAATACTCGTAGCTAGAAATCTAGGCATCACGTTGTTCTTCCTCTTGAATTAACAACATGCACAGATAGCATTATCTTTAGTAGGTTAATCAAACGATAAAACGCCAATTTGAGTCATGTTCACTGCATTAACGCACTTAACAAAATTTCGCTTACATTTTCGCGAACTGAACCACAAAATCTTATAAAAAAAGCTTCGAAACTGCCACTAGAGTGTGCCGATAGAATAAATATGCTATAGTAGAGTGGGGTGTCAAATTCGATACCACCCACCTAGGTGGTTACCCTATTTAAGAGTTCAAGGTAAAATGACAACACGCTATCGTCAAGGGTATATAAACAAGAACAATTAGATGTTTTATAAATGAGACAACTGTTGTTGTGTATATTTATGAAATTGTTTTGAATATTTGTAATAGTGATAGTGTACTCTTTAGTATGGAAAGTATAAACTTTGCTTGAAAAATGATAAACAAAACTAAATTTGGATATAGAAATTCGTGTTTTATTTGTTTTGACTTCTTTGTTTTCATTAAGTATGAAAAAAGAGCAAAAGGTTAGATAAACCAAAGAATACAGAGATAAACGATAAACTCGGGAACGACTGAACTTTTTGGTTTTCATAATTACTTTGTTTTAATAATCAAATTGTTTAACCCTAAAAAACTATTTACCCGCATGCTTAGACTAAATCGATCGATTTCTGTTAGATCTTAAAAAAGGCGTGACACCATATAGCCTTTATTGTCCTTATTGCATATTATGTTAAAGAAAACTTCCGCGGCACAGATTTCTAAGACCTGTCTTGAAAGTTCAGGGAATTTCATTAAGAAAGTAGACTCTACGACGAGATTTTGAGCAATACCAATTAGAACATATTTTATCTCATTCTATTGACTGCATTTGCTTTTTGAAAACATTGTTACAAAGTTAAACAGAAGAGAAACTATCGCTCATTCTTCTTGCCTATGTAGAGATATTAATAAAGAATCATAGTTACCTCCATACCCATTCCGGCAATTGCAATAAGACATAACGTGTCCTCCCACAGTGTTCAACAGACAGGTCCCATGATTGCTGCATCTTCCACCCACACAGGAGTCTGAAGCTAGCGACAGAACCACCGTAGCATTACAACTAGACTCCCCAGGCCACGTGTCATTCATCAGTTCACTCGACAAATCCTCTAAATGCTCATGCTCTAATCCAGCAGTGTGATTAGTCTTTACGTAATACGTCGAACTGTTATGCGAAGTCATACAGGGACAAACCGTGTTGTCACAAAAAAGCCTCATCGAAACATACCACGTCCCACTTTCGGGGAACGGTATTATTATGTTGTCGTAAATAGTTTCCGAGTCGGTGCTATTCAAAACGAACATCGCTTTTTGTATTTCGTCGTTGTACTTGCAGGATCCGTTTTTGAGCGGTATACTCGGGTACCCGTTAGTGACGCATACAACTACTTTGAAATATTTGTTATCGTGAGTGAACGCTAGAAGGGCGCCTTTCTTTATCTGTCGCTTGTACCCCATGTAGTATTTCAAACTCATTAGTAAACTGGCCTCTATTGATAGCGACCCGCCGATGTCTAAAAATTGATTGACCTCAAATCGCACGGCGGTTACCTCGTCGGACGTTAAATTGATTAAACTAGTCGCATCCTGGAGGTCGACGGTTGGTATCCCGTATTGGAACGCAAAGAACTTTCCCTTTTCATCTCGCATAAGATCTTTTACCGCTACGTCACGTTCGTCGTCTGTAGCTTGAGGGTAGTAGGATTCGCAGTCGGCGTAATTTCTTGATGCGTTATTTCCTATGAATTCTAAGGTGAAATAGTGCGTCGCGCCCGGATTTGGGCTAAAGACAATAGTCTGGGTTGTTTTGGTCTTGGGGTCAAACGTGCAAGATATAATATGATAATCGTCTGACGGCAGCGACTGTGCATTGATTTTTAGTATTAATTTAGAGTTGTTGGTAGGAATGTCTTTAATTGACAGTTGGAAATTAATTGGCTCAGCATCGGTTTGCGATGAACACTTCATGGTGATAGGTACGTCAATGTATGATATTGAGGTACTGGAGTAGCAGTCTACAATTGTAATGTTTTTTTCTACTTTAACTTGGAGATCTGTATAAAACGTGGTCCGACAGTCTGGCATTAGTCCTGAAAATATTTAATTATTGTTAACTAGCGACACCGTTCGCGTGAAAGTCGGTTTCCCGTGGGAGTGATATGTTTTCCCGCGGTAAAAAGTACCCTATGTGTTATTCCGATGATAACCTATATTACCGCAAAGTGTCGTCCAAATCTGTCCAGTAGTTTTTACGTGAAAGAGTAACAAACATCCATACATACTCACAAACTTTCACATTTATAATATTAGTAGGAAGGATTGAATTTCCTGTCGATTGCATGTTTATAATTTTCTAGGACGTGTATAAAAACGGTTACTTTAGAATCGTTTGGTAAATAAAGATTCATGTTAAAATGTTTAGATAATTGCAACTCAAAACATTAAATATTAAATAAAAGCACGGATTTAGATAAAACTTCACAAAAAAATAACAACTAACGCAAAAATTACTATAACAGATTGATATAATAAATAAATAAATAATAATAAATCTCCAGACTGACACACCAATTATATGGCCCTAAAGTAAGTTGCAGTAAGCACTTGTGTTATAGGCACCACTTAATGGACTAGGGGAGAACCTAGTTACACCCAGACACGAGCACTATCGAAAAACATTTTTTTAGAAATTGGCCCGACCCGGGTATCGAACCCGGAACCATCCGCTTAGCAGTCCGGTATATATACCGCTGCAGCACACAGGTCGCCATATAAGTTTTTTATCAAGAATTGAAACCAGATTTCTTGAATTTTTAAGTCAATTATATGCATAAAACTAGAATAAAATCATCTGCGAAAATATTAGGTAGGTAGTGTGCATTATCATGTTAGTTTGAGCGAGTCGTGCCTATAAAGTACTATTACTAACTCGGTAACAAGAGGAGCTTGGCCCATTATGTCATTGAGTGCATCCATTCAGGAAATTGGCTAAACGGCAACCAGCGCAGACGCATGTAGGTAGGTACGTGTGGCACAATTTATCAGTGTGGAGCTTCAATGATATATTTCTCACAGAATTCAAGTAGAACATAAATATTAGAGATGCGTCGATTAACACTTTTGCCGAGTACCGAGTACCGAGTTTTACTCGGTTCATTTTTTTTTAACCGAGTGCTCGGCCGAGTAACTCGGTTCTATCAAATTCCCAAATTCGCGCGCGTAGACAAGTACAAACGAACGCAAGTATATTAGAACAAAATTTGTAGACAAATGGTGGACAGGGCACCAAACAAGGCATCATAATTTACCTTTATTAAATTTTAAATATTGATTATTTTTATTACTTTTCTTTTAATTTTGTCTCACTAAGTACTCATGCATTAGCATAATTTTGATTTTATTACTTGAGATTGTCAAAGATTTCCTCAATCAGTAGGTACGTTTTGATTAACACTGTTGTTTTAATTATATTTACCTAAATATATTGCTTTCTTTAAACAAAGTATACTCGGCATTAGTATACGAGTTACTCGGCCGAGTACCGAGTACCAAGTACCATAAAACCCGCCGAGTACCTACGCTGAGTACCGAGTATAAACCGAGTACTCGGCCCATCTCTAATAAATATTAATAATTGAAACTTTAGTTTTAAAGTGCATGTTTGTTGCATTGCTGTTTATAATATCGTCATTTTTTATAAAAGCCAATTTTTAAGAATTCAAGGTGAACTTTTTTTTATCAAGTACTTTTTACATCTTTATTTCTTGTTTGGGGAAAAATATACTTTCTTGGCTACATCATCTTTTGTGTAGTCTTTTTAGTTATTTAATATTGAAGTACAGATTCTCAACTTCAATAAGCAAATTATTATTTAACTAGTGGCCGCCCGCGACTTCGTTCGCGTGGAAGTCTGATTCCCGTGGGAATGAGAAGTTTACCCTATATAACTTTGTTGTTTCTATACCGATTTCTATGATTCTTTTTTATGGAATAAATAATGTTAACTTTTTTAATTAGGGATGACTGAGAGTGTTATAAACGCAAGAGTAGACAAAGATATCAGAAAGCTTCGAATTGATAAGCTATCGGGAGTTACACGTGTTATTGTGAATCAACCATAAAAGATGGACATAATTATGCTGTCGTGGAATATTTTTCATATAATTTTAAGGATGATATTTCCGTCACACATGATTTCTGTGTAACTTTAACCATTAAGGCAAAGCGACGGAAGCTTAAAAAATTGAGTAAATTCTCCCGTGTTCCCAACATTTCCCTTCACTGCTCTGCTCCTATTGATTGTAGCGTGATGAAAAGTATACTATAACCAGCTCAGGAGTATGAAAATTAACTGTACTAAGTTTCGTTAAAATCCGTCCAGTAGTTTTTGTTTCTATAACGGTTATACAGACAGACAGACAAAAATTTTACTGATTGCATTTTTGTCATCAGTATCGATCCCTAATCACCCTATAGTTATTTTGGAAATATATTTCATGTACAGATTTATTGTAAGAATAGATAAGAATAGATATAAGTTAATTAAGAAAAAAAAATATTCCAAAAATCAAACTTACTACCTGTTAGTTGAATTTTGCATAAAATATTTTATTTATTAGTCAACACTATTGTTTATTTAATTTTCAATAATCTAATCAACAACCAATAGCTATGATAGGATAATATGATTGATTAAAAGGAAAAGATAAGATTAAAAGCACTAGGTTTGTGCATCAACCTAGTGCTTTTAATCTTATCTTTTCCTTTAATACATAATTTCCATATTAAACAAAAACACAGTAGCAAGACTTATAAATAGGTTTAATTAGTATGCTTTGTTTTTGTTTTGTATGTTTACTTTACACAACAATGATGTTACTCAAACAATTATTTTACACCAAAATTGTATGTGTATCTATACATATAATAAAGCTGAAGAGGATGGAAAGTCTGTACATAAAAGATATTCGAAAAAAAATTATTGGGGATACTTAAAATTGATAACAGAACACGTTCCAATAGTTTTTAGAATTTTTGTCTGTTTATCTGTTTGTCTGTTTATCTGTTTATTTGGCTGAGCATCACGCGAAAACGGCTGGACGGATTTTGATGAAACTTTTACTATTATGTAGAGAAAATTATGGACCAGGTTATAGGGTAAAAAAACAACCCCTAAAAGGGGGGGGGGGGGGTGGCAAAAACTTGAAATACGTTTGCACGTGAATTTCATAGGGGTGCGTGGTAGTATGATGTGCAAACTACACTGAAACCGAGATTTGAAAAAGTACCAACATAATTATAATATTAATCTATCTAATATCTGATCTAATCTAATAATAATATAAATTCTATAATTTTCTAAGATAAATAATGATAATACACACAAACATTTTTTGTTAAATAAATACTTTTTGTAAGGATGACTTGACAGTGACTGTTTCTGACGTCTGGTTTTATAAACTCTCATCTCAAAAATATATTTACAACAATTTCAACGCATGTTTTATTAAAAGTAATACTTCACCAATTCTAAAGAATAAAAGTGGATCAATAATCCATAGCGGAGAGAGACGCATAATTTACAATGTTTATAAGAACTTTAAATTGTGTGATTTAAATGCAACTGTGGAGAGTATAGTCATAAAAACAGCAAGTGCATGCGGTGTGTCCAAAAATACTGTTTATAAAATTATTAAAGAACAAAGGGATACTAAAACATTAAAATCACCCGAGAAAAAAAGAGCTCGACTATCCACAGTAGATAAATTAGATGATCTAGACAAATGTGCAATTAGAAGAAAAGTTCACTCAATATATTTAAATAACGACTTCGCCGCACTTGACAGCTCTGTGGTAAGTACCTATTGTATTTTAGTGTGTAAGGTGCCGCAATTACTTGAATAGACTTATTTTCTTCTTCTAAGTTGGCGAAACGAAGTTCGCGGGCACCAGCTAGTAATAAATAATCATTGAAGTATTTCCTATATAAGTTGTAGCATTAAGAATGTGAAATATTGTGATTAGGAACTTTTTTATATTGTTAAAAGTACATACACATAGGTACGTTTTACCATGGGATAGTCACTCATTCCCATGGACATGGACATTTAGCTACAGGCAAAACCACAAGGTGATAAGCAAGCATGGAAATTCTTGATCATTTCCAGCCTAGAACCACCAGTAAGATAAGTGATTGCTTAAAGTATTACTAAAGCAATGGTGCAGCGGTATATATACCAGACTGCGGTATATATAAGCGGATGGTTCCGGGTTCGATCCCCCGGTCGGAGCAATATCGTAAAATGTTTTTTCGATATTGGCTTGTGTCTGGGTGTAACTAGATTCTCCCCTAGTCCGTTATGAGGTACCTATAACACAAGTGCTTACAGCAACTTACTTAAGGGCCACATAATTGGTGTGTTAGTCTGGAGATTTATTATAATTATTATTTATTGAAGGTTATATTAGCTACATACCTTGCTGTCCAACCTGGTAGGTTTTAGGATCTTCCCATTTAACATACACTATAGCATACCAATTTCCAGGCTTAGGGTTAGTTATGAGAAATTCTTGGACTTCAGCATCTGACTTCATTTCTATTGTATACATTAGTTCCCTCAAACTTGGGTCTATGAACTTTTTTGGGAATGGATACCCATCTGGGTTCACTGTTGGATATGACCCGTGCTTTAAGTTAATGATAACATCTTCTGGACTACATGATCCTGTAATAAATATAATAATTCAGAGAATTAACAATTATCATTTAATTAAATATTGTTAAACAAACTTTTTTTGTTTTATGAGTAACAACACATTAGCCATGATATTTATTTGTTTTATGTACTTAAGTTCATATATTGTTGCTTACCTATGTTGTTAAAATGTAGTTCTTCCGATTGAAAAGTAAATTTAGCCATGGAAACATCTTGTTCTATCGGGTAAAATATCACAGACACTGTGCGGTAATTTTTATATAGATATAAGTTATTTATAAGTTTTCTGGTCACTAAACGAAAACCTGGATGCAATACAGTTTGAGTTTTTGTCAAAGCTTTAAAAATCCTGGCTCTCGCCAATTCCTCTTCAGACTCATCATCACTATTCACACTGCACGCAATACACAGTATAAATAAATAATATAACTTCATTTTTTCTAACACATTTTCTACAACAGATAATAACTAAATTAACTTAATGTATGAGTTGTTGTATTTATAATGTTATTCAATATATCCTAAAGGGTGGACGGTGTCGAGATAAATAATTAATAAATGCAATGGGACGAGATCACAACGATAAAACAGAAATACAACCGCTAAATACAAGTCTGAACTCTGACCTGACAGACATAACATAAACAAATTTAATCTGACGGCTGACGTAAGCTGCAGTGATGCCAACTATATTATCTCTAAACCAAAAATCATGCCAAAATCCACTAAAATCAGCATCTAACATTACATGCATAGATTTATTATTGGTCTTCGCTCTCGCTCTTACTAGATGGAGCACTGGTACTCAAAAAATACGGAATAAAATAGTATGCCGATGTCGGCATACTCGAACCTACCCGAGCTAGTGTCATACATTGCGTACCTTTTATGCAGGGGCGTAGTTACCAACGTATAAATTTTTGGGTCCCCGAGATACTGAGGCCCCAAACGTGTACCAATACCAATACGTATAGTATAACCAGTATAACGTAACTTAACGATTTTTGTTTATGTTAAAATTACAAAAAAAAACAAGATGAGGTCTAGATACACGTTTCTCGTTTACTTTTAAGTAGTGTGATCAAAACGAAATTTTGTAAGCTTTGATTTTTTTTTAAGGGCGGTTTGTATCACAACTACTTAACGTGTCTGTCAACGTTAAAAATGGCGTTAACCACCTGTCAAGCTAGAAAACGGGTTGTTTCACCAATGTCAGCCTTTAACGGACGTTAAAAATTAACGATTACGTTGACCGGCCATCCACCCACTGGTTAACGTAACTTTTCTCTTGTGTTGACAGGACATCTTTGATGAAAAGCTTTTCATCAATACCTATGGATCCTATTTATTTTTTTGTGACGAAACAACGCTTTGTATTTGACGTACGTTAAACATCTGATGTAATCGTCAAAAAGTTACGTACGTATGATACGTTAACCAACTGTTTGATGCAACCCGCCCTAAGTGCTACGCCCATGTAATTATGTGACGTAATTATCTGACATAACAAAACAATAACTTTTAGTTACCTGCTATGATATAAAACTTGCAGGGGTCAGCCTAGATGTCGTTTAAAGATTTTGAGGGTGATCAATTTTATGGAAAAACTGAATAAAAAATAACCTTCATGCAACTGGGTGATTTCCGTTTTGTCAAGCTAAATTATTACGAACTAGTGGCCGCCCGCGACTCCGTTGCGTGGAAGTCGGTTTCCCCTGGGAATTAGAAGTTTTCCCGCGGTAAAAAGTACCCTATATGTTATTCCGATGTATAACCTATATTACTGTAAAGTTTTATCAAAGTCCATCCAGTAGTTTTTACAAGAAAGAGTAACAAACATCCATACATCCATACTCACAAACTTTCACGTTTATAATATTAGTAGGATTATTTGTTGCTCAGTGAAGCTGATGAGTAATAAATAGGTTTATACATAAGCGACATCTTTATTTGTCTCTAGGTACTAACTCTGACATCACGGCATGGGCTAGTCAGAAGCTTAACGAATAGTATGTTTAATATTTGACACACGATCTGCCACGACAGTAAAAACTAACAGCAAAAACAAAGCTATTGTTTGCGAAGACCAATAATAAATCTATGATAACATGCTTTTTCTTTATTTTTATTTTCAATAACAATAGGCAAACAACAACAAATAGTAACTTTAGAGAAGATTTGATATTTTCTACAGAAAAAGAGTATAAACTCTTTAAGTATAATCCTAATTTGAAATTCCTTAATCCCGCTTAAATGCTCCTTTTTTTGGCGAAAACCTTAAATGGGCAACACTGTAAAACTGTCAAAATAGTAGGGATGTTCCAGTCTCCACATTATTAAATGCTCGATTCTGATGAGTGCCAAGTTTCCTATCGACTAGTTGTAAACATGGTTAAATATGCTATTTAATCATCTTTGCATCTGTTCCTGTAAAATACATAACATTTTATAACTTGTATTTTAATAACATTACGACTTTAGAGGTGTAGCAGGGCTTATATGTAACACAATGGGAATCAGAAATACCTTTTTTCATATTTCCATAAAAAGTTAAAATTAATTAAAATAATTAGTTATAGTAGTTGTTACATAAATAATCATGGTTACCCGCCTAACGATACATAAACCTTATAATGAAGAACGTTTTCCTAAATAATATTAGTAATAAAAAAATCTGTTCAATCAGGTTACATAATATCCCATCAAATCGATTTTTTGAGTGTGAGCTATCTACATCACTTTTTACGAACAAAGAGAAAATAATCTTAGCAAGGGGATTAACATTTTATAAAATAAATCAAACTTAGAAAAAAACATGGGTGATGTGATTTGATGTAACTTTTGTTACATGCAGCTTCGATCCAGAATTAATCTTAAAATGGGTTACGAACAACAACAGTATACCTAATTTAGCTGGGAACAAAAAGGCTTTTCTGGTAATACCGGTTTTACAGCGGCGTTTTCTTTAAAAACATTTAACGGCGGCGCGGTAATTATCAATATTCTTATTGTTACTAGATATATAAATCAAAGTCGCTAATCGTGACTGTTTGCATGTTTGTCGCTGTCCCCTCCTAACCCACTTAAAAAATCATTTTTTATGTATCGTGAACAAGTAGGATAAAAATTACACCATTGCAAAGCATGATTGGTGGGCCACTAGGAAATATTATAAAACGTACGCTATG
Organism: Emmelina monodactyla; assembly: GCA_916618145.1. Taxonomy (NCBI): domain Eukaryota; kingdom Metazoa; phylum Arthropoda; class Insecta; order Lepidoptera; family Pterophoridae; genus Emmelina; species Emmelina monodactyla. The sequence continues at coordinate 2,362,088 of OU745315.1, read as the reverse complement.
GTGGTAGTTACGCCTCAGTATAAAATTATATATATTTAAAAATTACTTTTTGAATGACAGTCGCTTGGCGTCGTTCGGGTTTGCCGATTTTAGCATAGTACTTTATGTACATATTTAGGGCTCCTCGTTAGAGAAGTATCATTTTCCTTGGTTTAGGGCCACACAGTTGGTGTGTTAGTCTGGAGATATATTATTATTATTCATGGACAAAATGCCGTTTAGTAAAATTTAAACAACATTTAGTCTTCCATGATTATTTCCATGTTTTTATTTGTTATGAATGATATGGCCATATTACTAAGCTTATTACGTCTTTGTTCGTAAAAAGTGATGTAGTTCCATGGAACTAATAAGTACTGTGTACAACATTGTACATTAGTACGTATGTTGTACGTAGTACATAATAGTTCCATGTGTAGTTCACATATCTATCTGCATCTGCAATGTATGTCAATGTCAAATTTAGAAATATTATTTGTTGCCAGTTACTAATGAAAAGGGTTAGTGCTGTTTATTTATATAGGAAAATATTTTTGTTAAATAATAATTAATATTTACTTATAACAGGGAACAATTCATGTTGATGTGTGTCGGATATCCCATCATAGTGTAAAAAACATGGGTTTTGTATTCTTATTTTATTGAGCTAACATTTAAACCATGGTGTTTAAAATGTATTGAAGTTTATAAAGCGTATTTTTCAGTAATTGAGGATCCATAAGACTGCTTTACCCACGGATCTGACAAAACGATTTGCAATATTACATGAATAATACAGTAAAATGTAAGAAGTACCGAAGTACTACAAAAAAGTCATACAACATTTCAACAAGTCTACGCTACAACTGGCAACACTAGTGTAGTAGTGTTTTCAACTCTTCTTCGCGTGTGGACGTCTTGTTTGGCTTCTCGAGATAGTTCTTGGGAATTTGTCTCTGCAATGGATTCACCTGGTTCGAAGACGTGCAATGGAGATGTCTCCTGCCCGTCTAAAAAGTCCAAATTGGAACAAGAGAATCAAGTAACTGTTGTACTAGGTGCTCAGTGGGGCGATGAAGGCAAAGGAAAAATCGTGGATATGTTGGCTATGAGCTCCGACATCGTGTGTCGATGCGCGGTAAGTACTTTTTTTTTTGTGAATTACGAATATTTTTATATTCCTATTGTGTCTTACCGCTGTATTCAACAAAACAATCAGCGAAAATATCGCTTTGTTGTTTACAGTATTTACATTTTACCAAACTTTTGAGGTTACTTTTAAATACACCGCCTTAAATTTTGATAAGTATTATTTTTTGTATAATTCGTATTATGGATAGACCTCTAAATCTAGCCCTCATCATATTTCGCAAATGGACGCGCGTTTTTTTTATAATATCGTTTTTATTGGCTCGCCGCCAGTGCCTGTTTGAAAACACGCGAAATGTATTGGAACATTGTTTTGGTTAATATCTGAAATGTGCCAAGTACTTACATTTTCCCGCTTATTTTATTAGGCTTGCTTTATGTTCCGTATACTATTATCTTGTATTTATAAATGTTACATAATACAGTAATGCAACTTTATGATACTTATAGGTGTTTAGAGTTTTGCCACAGAGATCATGTGATGTCGGCGTTAGTTAAACTGAAATAGACCTTGCCGTTAGAGTATTCTAATTGTAGATAATAGCCAAGGTCTGGGCCATTGAGCTGTCACCATTTCAACAAGTTTATGTACAACTGTTTTTTAAATATTTGGAGCTTTCAAATCAAAATGATTCAGTCATTGTATTTTTTTTACTATAATTAAATTCTTAACATTATGTAACTTGTATAATATAAATTGTATTTACATGGTACCTGTGATCAAATAAATCTGTTGGTATATTTAGATACTAGCATATAGTACTGACTTGTACATAGCAAACTACTTTATATGATATCTTTCTCCCACTTAGCACATTTATAATACCATAGTTAGTTCCATTCAAAGTTGGGTATAACACCTATTAACAAGCATTTAGTTAGAAAGGGATTCAATACATTTATGATGTTTAACCAAATTTTTCATTTCTAGAAAACAAAACTTTTTTGACTGTTTGGTATTCTTTTATTTTATCACAAAGTTTACTAAATGAATTATACCTACTCCACGCATAAGACACGAGTCTGGGGCAGGAAGCAATGCTTATCACTAACTGGATATAACCAAACATATCTAACATTGATTCATACACTTTAAGACTATCAACAAATGACCTGAAATTACTCATAAGTTCATACTCATTATGTTTGTTGCCAATTCATACAAAGTAATGACGACTTCACAGATGTTTTAGATGATTGGTTACACAGGTTCAAAACAATAATAATCTGGGGATTTTATACTCTGCTAAATATGGCATAAAGTTGTAAGTAATGTTACATGAATTATGATTAGAAGTTATTAACATTTATGGTACCCAGTCAAGGCCCCTAAAATATGAACATATGTAGTATATTTTTTTTTTGTATTATACCTGTGGACGTAATAGAACAGTATAAGAAAGTAAAATTTTATCTTGTAGGTTTTATTTGTTTAACATGGTTGACTAAGCTTTCTGGGTAAAATTTCTTAACCATAACAAAATTAAGTTTAATTCAAATGATTCATTTCCAATTACAAAAAATGTATTTATTAAAAAGTATGAATGACTAGTTTAATTTTACACAAGCATTCAACCCCATTTCTTAAAAGGCTATTGCCCCCTTATCACATTAAAAATGATATTACTTAAAACTGCCCTCAGTTAACTTAGCAACTCGGACAATGTAAATGGACCTACCTACTTTTCTTTGAATTATTATTATAAACTATTTAACACTTTTAATTGACCTGAAAATTTAATGAGTCAGTTTTATCTTTTAGCAACTAGACTGTATGTCATTGACCGATGTTTTATCAATTTTGTACTATTTTGATAACAAAAAATATCTGTCTGATGTAGGTTTAAAATAGATTTGAGAATACTTCCCAACATATGTACTTTCTTGCATTTTATTAAGGTCGTTTTTCTAACACTCTCCATGTTTAGTTGAGGTATGTGTTTTTAATAGTGACCAAAAGTACAATCTAGTTGAGAAAAGTAAATATTATCTTCTTCTGTCCAGCTACAAATGTGGCTTTGCATCACATATTTTATTCTACTCTATATGCTGTTTAAGGTATTAATAGGGTTGACTTAGTAAAGATGTTGCTAGAATTAGTCTTTAGGGTAACTAGCTAGATTTCTATATTAATAATTAAATTGGTATATCATACAATGTTAAATGCTTCTCATGAAATTTTTATCATTGAGTAGAGTTTAGATGAGAAAAAAAATTACAACTTTATATTCCAGGGCTTCTACAATTTAATTTTTAATTTTGTCGGCAAAAGTTCTTATCCCTAATACATTTATTACAGCTGATAAGCAATCGTTTCGATCTTTGGCCAAGTGCTAATTATTATCAATTTTTTTGCAATTTGTTACAAAACTTGCAATACAAAAGAGAATAAATTAAAAACGTAATTGAATGCAATAGTAACTTCTTATGGTATATATAGTAATTGAAAATTTTAACAAGGTCCTTCAATAATTGATGAAGTTAGAAAGTTTACTGAATTAACAATAAATACCTACTTCACATTATCCTACTATCCTACTAATATTATAAATGTGAAAGTTTGTGAGTATGTGAGAATGTATGGATGTTTGTTACTCTTTCACGTAAAAACTATTGGACGGATTTGGATGAAACTTTGCAGTAATATAGGTTATACATCAGAATAACACATAGGGTACCTTTTACCTCGGGAAAACTTCTCACTCCCACGGGAAACCGACTTCCACGCGAACGGAGTCGCGGGCGGCCACTAGTACCTAATAGCCATAATTTCAGTTTTTTCTTTTGACAAATAATAGGCAAGGCAACACCTAAAAGAATGGCTGTAACTTGTTTCACTTGTTTATCTGCGTAGGTATTTGTCTGATGCATTTAAAACCCAAATAAACTAAACCCAATGGAGAATGTTAACAAATTTTGAATATTATCTCTTCGTATTCTCTGTCAAAAATAAAAAATACTGGTGAAAGAATTATTTCGATGCGTCAATTAGTTTCCGATTTATAAGTAAAATAAGTTGCTACCGGACGACGCGGGCTGCCGGTGGCGGTGTGACGTCACACCACAACTGGCTCGGTCTGCCTCACTCAGTACGCTCGCGGTCGCGCGCACTTGTCGTCTAAATTAAACCTAAATACTTTTAAAAATGTCTAATCCAACTACTAGGAAATCATGTGTTGTGCCTAAATGTAAAAAAACAACTATCAATTCGCCGGAAAAGTTGTTTTTTACAGTTCCAAAGGATACATACATACATCACCAAATCTTTTAACTTGAACATAACCAATACCATTAAACAATTTGTTAGTAAAAATACAAATAAATAAAAGAGGTTTAGTTCATATCATCTACATTTGCAATAAAAAATAAATTAAATTACTTAAATAAAATAGTAAAGGTAAAGTGCATCTGTAACGTTCAACTACCTACATCTAGATCGTATAGGTATCCTATACTTCCTAGTAATATAATAAACGCGGAAGTCTGTGTTTGTGTTTGTTATCTTTCACACAAAAAGTACTGAACGGATCTGGACGAAGACTGAAATAATCCATAGGCTTCTTTTAATCCTGGGAAAATGTACAGTTCCCGAGGGAAACGCGGGCGAAGCTGCTAGCTAAAGCTAGTTAGTACTAAATCAATGCATGTATTTATTTAAATTTACTTAAAATAGTATCTTTGTATACATACTAGTGGCCGCCCGCGACTCCGTTCGCGTAGAAGTCGGTTTCCGTGGGAATGAGAAGTTTTCCCGCGGTAAAAAGTACCCTATGTGTCATTCTGATGTACTGCAAAGTTTCATCCAAATCCGTCCAGCCCCCCAAGTCAAGTGGCAAGTGATATTTGCGATAGCAAGTGAATAGAATAAATTTTTGACAAGCTTGCAATTTGACAGTTTCATACATATTTTTTCTATTCACTCGCTATCGCAAATATCACTTGCCACTTGACTTGGGGGGCAGTAGTTTTTACGTGTAAGAGTAACAAACATTCATACATCCATACTCACAAACTTTCACATTTATAATATTAGAAGGACGTACCTACCTATAGCTACAAAACTATGATACATGATTTGTTGTCTTTAACGTAAAAAAAATAATGATAGGTAGGTACATACTTCTACTATTGGACTTGCATTCTTCCATTAGTATTTTTATTATATTGGTTACTAGTGGCCGCCCGCGACTTCGTTCGCGTGGAAGTCGGTTTCCCGTGGGAATTAGGTGTTTTCCCGCGGTAAAAAGTACCCTATGTGTTATTCTGATGTATAACCTATATTACTGCAAAGTTTCATCAAAATCCATCCAGTAGTTTTTACGTGAAAGAGTAACAAACATCCATCCATCCATCCATCCATACATCGTCACAAACTTTCACATTTATAATATTAGTAGGAAGTTTCATCAAAATCCATCCAGTAGTTTTTACGTGAAAGAGTAACAAACATCCATCCATCCATCCATCCATACATCGTCACAAACTTTCACATTTATAATATTAGTAGGATTTTGTTTTGATAAAACATATTTTTATAAACATAGTTTAGAACATATCAAACATTTCGGCGGCAACAAAATCACTATTTCTTGATAAATAATGCGCTTGATAAAAAAATTAATTCATCTATTTTAGATAGATTACACGATTACCTTATTTCGAAACCTATACCCAATTTATTAATAGAATAATATTTACAATTAACGTATAATATCGAATAATATTTATATTTACTAATACGCGACCGAAAACACAAAAAAATTATACATTAAATGTTAAATAAATAAAAAAATAAAATAAAATACTGTGCCAGCTATATGCGCCACCGCTGGCGCGTTGTGGTAAGACGTCACAAGCGGTCACGTGACTGTTAGCGGGACTCGATATTTTTCGAAACTTTGAATGCCTATAAAATCAAAACTACTGGGTATTTTTGATTACAACAAAAACTAGTGTATTTGTATGCATACAGGCTTTACTGAGACAAAGATTTCAAGCGATTTGGCATACCTAGTAACATTCTCCATTATGATCTAATTAATCCAATTACCCCAGATCATTTAAATGTAATATCACACACAGTTCCATATATGTATAGACCCCAGATTATTATAATATGTGTACCTCTCTGTTCCTGGTTGTATATCTGTTAACTATAAATAATATCAATCAGTCAAAAATAATTTCATTTTTTTTTGCAACATGCGAGGTTCATGCGTCTCATTAGTTGGATAAAGATTAGCTATGTTTGTAAACCGTCAGTTTCATTGAATATTAGTCTTCGGTATGTTAAAATAGAGGTCGTCAACAAACAAGATGGGAAGACGATATAAAACTCACGGCGGAACATCACTGGAGAAGTGTAGCAAGAGACAGAGAACAGTGGAAAAGTTTAGAGGAGGCCTATGCCATGAGGCACGCGAAACTGCGAGACATTTTATAATATTTAGAAAAAAAACGAATATTTGTATTACTTTTTCTTGTAGTTCTGAATAAAATGCTATTTTATATTTTTATTTATGTTAAATTTAATTAATTTATATTACTTCCAGGGCGGCAACAACGCCGGTCACACAGTGGTAGTGGATGGCGTGTCATTTGACTTCCATTTGCTGCCCAGTGGCATCATCAACCCTAAATGCAAGTCAATTATTGGTAAGTGATTTTTAATACTTATAGATTAGATTTTTTTGTAATTGATATATCTTGTAATTGATTGTTAATAGTCATTTGAGTTGCAATTGATTAATAATAATAGTAATGGCCTTAAATTCTCTTAATTAAAAAAAAACTAAAATATTTAACACTATTTTTTTTTGCAAAAACAAAATACCAACACGTTAATAAACTACCCAACACAGATTTTCCCCTGTAAACTTACCTTCGACACAACAAGGTAAAATAACAATAAAATTTCGCAATGTCGTGTTTCTCGCGAAATGAAAACGACCTTCAAATATTTTAGATCTGTTGTTATTATGCAAAATGTTTATATTGATGATGTAAATAAAAGTAATGTACCAAGCTGTAATTTGTACCGAGTATTGCCTGGTACGGTAATAGCATGACTAATGAGATTCTTTTTGCTCTATTGGAATTAGAAAATGAAGTTGCAAAGGTCATGGGTGCGATATAAATTGATTAACTTATCATATACAAAGAAAAACCGCTATGTGATTAAAATAACAGTCTCATTAGTAAAACGTATTAAACGTATGTCTCTTTCGTTTAGCGAGAATTATTGCCCGTACTTAATCAACCACGCTGGCTGGTGGATTTAATGCGGGTTGGTGGATAAACATGACAGATAATCATCCTACCATATAGGTCACAATGTTTTTCCTTACCATGAATGTGATTTAAAATTTATGGTACTCCGTAGTAAGATTCAAAAAATGGTCGATAGTTTTTCATTTCTTCAAAATAGTCCTTTTTTTCAGGCAACGGAGTGGTGATCCACCTGCCAGGTCTCTTCGAAGAGTTACACAAAAACGAGGCAAAAGGTCTAAAAGACTGGAAAGATCGGTTGATCATTTCTGACCGGGCGCATCTTGTTTTGGACGTGCACCAATGGGTAAACTTATTTCCACTATATTGCTATCTCCTTCTTTATCTATAGTGATATTGTAAAGCTGAAAGAATAAGAAGGCTATATATCACTACATAGTATAAAAGTCGCTTTCTCTGTCCATCGCTATGGCCCTATGTATGCTTACATCTTTAAAACTACGCGACGGATTTTGATGCGGTTTTTTTAATAGATAGAGTGATTCAAGAGGAAGGTTCATATGTATAATAACAAAGTATAGGGAAAGCAGTTTTACTCAGAATAAAATGCGTGCGAAGTCGCGGGCAAAAGCTAGTATATATAACATCCAGAGCAGCATTGAGTTACGTCGCAAAAAAGGAAAAATATACTTGTGTGCGCTGCGTAAACGCTATAGTTTTCCCTTTCTAACGCGGGTGAAGCCGCGTGATGCAGCTAGTTTATTGACGAAAAGAAACAGATTACGCCATAGGAAAAAAGACATCTGATAACCGAGCAAATTTCACATTCCTAGTAGGCATTTCATCATATCTAAGTATTTGCAAAAAAGTACCGTGTTAATTATTGTCATGATCCCATGCACAGCAAAATTAAACTTTACTGCTTACGTGATAAGTTCTAAATTACTTCCTTTGTTTGGTATATTCAGAACGTTTTGCAAACCGCAGTGATGTGATAAACAAATAATTAAACCGTTGGTTGTGGTTATTCATGGAATTTTCTGTGTTACGAATTGTTCACTTCACAATGTACCTTCGTTTTTTATTCATTTTAACGTCTAAAGAGGGTAGGTAGTGTATCAAAAAAACTTGTATCTTTTTAATAAGAAAATATGTTATCTATCAGCAAGCGATTGCAAGTCGGCTTTGAATGATAGCTTTAAAAGATGTATTCTGAAAACGTCGTACCTAACCATCGTTCAAAGTGGCACGTTTTAAAAAGAAAAATCTGTAAATGTTTGTCGTAAATAAGGTTCGAATAACTGTAAGGACTTGTAGTTTATTCTAATAACGCAAAAAAGCACTGCAGTACTTACTTATCAACTTTAAGAATAAACTAAAAAATGCATTAGACCAAGAAAATGAGCAATACGAATATGTGTCTGTATGAACGAATTGCCGTTTCATTCCTTTATAATTTTTAACCCGCACCTTTTAATCCATGTAAAAAAAGGTTCACTCCAAAGCTAGTCATAAAATATACGATAAAACGTCATTTTCCGCTTATCTCATTCACGTGATTCTTACGTTATCATCTATTTATTTAGCTCTTTACCCAATGACCAAGAGTAATTTACCGCGTCAACTATACATAAAAAATATACTCGCGGTTACGATAAATTATATCAAATTTAACACGTTTTAAGTAAATAAATAATTAAATATTTTTTTGATAAAAGATTAAAAACAGATCCTGCGGCAAAATTTCCCCGTAAATTTAAGGATTTAATAAATTCTGATAAGACATCTTAAGATAATAAATATATATGTCGGATATGCTTATGGTTGATATAAGATGAGTGCGGATTGCCAGTACCAAATATGGTGCTAGACAGAGTCTATGTGACATCGAGCGAGCAGCTGTCAGAGTGACAGAGATGGTCTTGGGCTTTGGTGAAGTGTGGTTGGAAAATGAGAGTGCTTGGTGTTTGCGTAGAAACTGTCCGTGATCCGTGCCTTCTTGTGAATTAATCGAATGACCTACGGAGTGCTATCAAGAGGAGATAATTACAGTGTTGAAACAGTTCTATTGGTTTTATTTGAGTCTAACACATAACCCACGTACGCCCACACAAGTTATAGTACTAAACGGCCCCTGAAGACGGCTCTGATGACGAAGGTATCCTGCCGTCTTCGTCATATATTAAGATAAATTCTGATACACATAAGTATCAAATATTGTTAGTTATTTAAATACTCTGGTTAGCGTTTTTTTAAACAACAATGAAAAGTTAATAATGTTACTCAAATAGTCGTGAGTTCGTAAAAATAATAATTTGTATGCTTTGCGTTGCTAATTAATTTATTTTTTCTTGTACAATAGACCTTTATGAATCATTTTTAAAAAATATACCAGTCATATCAAATGTCTACAAAACCGAATAGCCCCACCTATTCCGAACAACCACATCTATTCCGAATAGCCCCATCTACTCCGAATAACCCCATCTATTCCGAATAGCCCCAACTCTCGTACCTAAAATTAAGACCCGTAACAGCCCTCTTTCTACTCCTCAGGTAGATGGCTTCCAAGAGTCGGAGAAGGGCAAGAAGTCCCTTGGCACCACAAAGAAGGGCATCGGCCCGGCGTACTCCACGAAGGCTTCCAGGATCGGCATCAGGATAGGAGACCTGCTGGGTGACTTCAAACTGTTTGAGGAGAAGTAAGTCCTAAGTCAGCTTGTTTGGTAAACATGAGGTTAAAAAAAATGTTTTATTATGGCTAAACAACCAGTTAATAGCCGTCTACTGTTGACGATCGGTACTTAAAAATAAAAAAACCTGCTTTGTTTTTTACATTATTTTCATGTAATCGACACGCTGATAAAGGTAAACTACATTATTAACGTACTTGTACTTATCATAAAAATATCTAGTGTACCCTTTTCTATGAACATATCTAAACTTATACTTGTATCTATTACTTAAATATATCTAGTAGAACGGTTTTTGTTATATTATATTTTGCAATAAAATATAATTGCGACTATAAATTGAGTTATACGCTATCCTATCTTTCAAGTTGGATTAAACTGCTCACGGTGCGCAAATTTGATTAAAATCGGTTAAGTAGTTAAGGAGTCCATCGCGGTCAAACAACGTGACCATAAATTATATTTATTAAGATTATATTAACGATCACTTGCTTCTTTGCCTCCTACCAATATAAAAATATATTTTTTTAGGTGTCCTATCCTACTAATATTATAAACGTGAAAGTTTGTGAGAATGGATTATGGATGTTTGTTACTCTTTCACGTAAAAACTACTGGATGGATTTTGATGAAACTTTACAGTAATATAGGTTGTACATCACAATAACACATAGGGTACTTTTTACCGAGGGAAAACTTCTAATTCCCACGGAAAAACCGACTTCCACGTGAACGGAGTCGCGGGCGGCCACTAGTAACCTCATATTGCAATACTATACCTTTTTATATCTATTTCCAGATTCCGAGTATTAGTAGAGACGTACGAGCGCATGTTCCCGACTCTCAAAGTGGACATCGACGCTGAACTAGAGCGATACCGCGGGTACGCTCGCGAAATACGACCATTAGTAAAGGATACGGTGTCACTGTTGTACAATGAACGGAAACTGGGCAGGAAAATATTGGTCGAAGGGGCGAATGCCGCTATGTTGGATATTGATTTTGGTGAGTTTTAGGTTTAGTTTTAAAGTTATCATATAGTTTTGTTCAGAAATGTGTGGCCTTAGTTGTAATGGGATGAATAAGAAGAAAGAATCACTAATGGATGGTGGAAAGTGCATTACAATCTGGTGCTTAGTTTAGGAGAAATAAAAGGACAAACAAACATACAAGCACAAACTTTATATAATGTTATGAGATCATAAAAATAAGTTGCTTATAAAATATAATAGGAAGATGACAACTAACTTTCTGCACTAGAATTAATTCAATACCATTATTTTTATTGCAATAATAATTTACGACCGAAGTGACTGCGCAGTAAGTAAACGATAATGCAATGTGATAATTAGTTTTATGTATTATTTTAATTGCATTTTTTCAAATATGTTATTTACTTTGATAGAAATATTAACTTGTAAAACTATTTTTTTACCTAAAGTTAAGGCATTCTAGAAACTAATTAGTATTTTTTTCTGTTATAAATAAGTATTATCATTACGCTTTAATGTTTAATTTATTAAAAATGCTTAGCTAAATTTAGATCAAATTATTAAACATACTACACTATGTAATAAGAAAGGGACAAGTCATTTAAGATTGGATTGGCTGTAATTTGATACATTGCAAGCAAAATACAAGTCTGAACTAAGTATTGTATCCAAACTGAAAAGAAACAAACATTTTAAGTCCTACGTTCCATTCATATATGTAATGCAAATTATTATTATTTTGAACTTTTCTTAATTATCGAAAACCCAAAAACCCAAGCAAAAAAGCCGGCGAATAAAATCACTCGGCAGTCTTTTTTCAAACACAAATATACACTGTAGTCATTCAACTAGAGATTTATAATGCTTTTAAGTGTGTGTAGGTTGACGGTAAAACCTACATGCTCTGTCTTATATAAATAACTAAGGCCGCCCGCGACTCCGTTTGCCTGGAAGTCGGTTTCCCGTGGGAATGAGAAGTTTTCCCGCGGTAAAAAGGACCCTATGTGTTATTGTGATGTACAACCTATATAACTAAAGTTTCATCAAAATCCGTCCAGTAGTTTTTACGTGAAAGAGTAACAGACATCCATACATACTCACAAACTTTCACGTTTATAATATTAGTAGGATTAGGTGTTATTTTTCGCCTATAGTTGTTACAAACTTTTCCCAGACTACACTTTTTAATGGTGAAATATTGGCTACCCTCACAATACTCTTTCTGAGTAAGTAAAGTACGTTACAAACATATTCGTAACTTTGCTTTATATTATTAACTAGCGACTCGCCCACGCTTCGCAATGGTGTAATTTTGCCGACTTGCTCGCAAACCCTTGCATTTTTGCCAACTTAAAAAACTTTTTCTAAACGTTCTTTATTTTCAAATTTAATTGAATAAATACCCTAAAATATGGAGAAAACCGCATTTAAATCCGTTACGTACTTTAGGTGGAGTTAGCGGCCAAACATACAAACAGACAGAATTAGCGACTTGGATTTATACTATGTAATGATTTATTAAAAATGCTTAACAAAATTTTGATCAAATCATTATACTAACATAAGAAAGAGACAAGTCATTTAAGATCGGCCAAACTTAAAATTGACTGTAATTTGATACATTGCAAGCAAGATATAAGTCTTAACTAAGTATTGTATCCAGACTGAAAAGAAACAAACATTTTAAGTCCTATGTTCCATTCATATAATGCAAATTATTATTATTTTGAACTTTTCTTAATTATCGCTAACCCAAGCAAAAAGGCTGGCGAATAAAATAATATAATAATAATAATAATAAATTTTTATTTCATAATACATTTCTTTTACAAACTTGGCGAGGAGTCTTTATTTAGGCATGCAAATGCCTGTAGTTAAAGGCTCCGCTCTTCCCTAAGCTAAAATTGATTAACCTACATAAGTTTTGTACATATAAAAAATATAAAAATAAAAACCAACTATAAAATGTTTCTTAAATAATAAAAAAAGAGTACTAAAAGATACATTAAAAAGAGTAAAACTAACATTATAGCGGTACTAAAATTATTAAATGTGTGTGTGAGGTGTGTTTGTGTGTGTGTGTGTGTGTGTAGTGTGTGTGTATGTGTCTGTGTGTGTGTAGTGTGTGGGTGAGGTGTATGATTTGTTTTTAATTTGATACTATTCTAAAAGTAATTCAGTGTCCATGTAGTCCAAAGTTTGTAGCCATGTCTTAAGTTTATCCTTACATTCAACGAAAGATTTATCATATATGTATACCAGTTTATTTATTTTGTTGTATAAAAATGATGATCGTTTTTTATACTGCCTGTTAGCGAATTCTGTTTTTATTGAGGGAACTTGTACTATTCGATTTTTATTACGTTTATTTTGGATATTGGGATCAAAGGGTGTATTTTTGTGTATTTTTAAGGTGATGAGTAAGACATATAGCTTTCTAACTGACAGTAAGTTACATAGATCGTAGAGCTTATCAGTTGGAAATGTTCTTTTTTTAAAGTACATCATCTTTAATATCGATCTTTGCGTACGTTCTAATTCAATAAACTTAGTTTTCGCTGCTCCGCCCCATACTGTAATACAGTAAACTAATACGGATTGAACCAAGGCTATATAAACTTCATTAAGGAGATTTCTCTGGTTCTTAACATTCCAACTGTTTTTAATTTCCATCCTTGGCAAGATATACCTACCTCAGCTCTTTAAAAATCCATATAAGTTTTCGAACTCTACCAATGACTTGCTCCAGTTGTGGATACCAGGAGAGTCGTTGATCAATAATAACTCCGAGGTATTTTGTTTGGTTAACTTGTTGGATTTTAGCACAATTGCAGCCAACCTCATCTGTGTTCATATTACATGTGTGTATGCTTAGTTCAAGTTCATCGGTTTGAGTTCTGTTGTAAATATTAAAGCAAATGAAGTTTGTTTTGCTAATGTTTAATGTCAATAAATTATTTTGCAACCAACTTGCAACCGCAGCAAGTCCCATCTCTGCACTATTTTTAACCTCTTCCCACGTTCTCCCTGTAAAGATGATGGCAGTGTCATCTGCGTACGATATAACTTTAGCATTGTGGATCCTCATGTTACAGAGTTCATTGATGTAAATTAGGAAAAGCGTAGGTCCAAGTACACTTCCTTGAGGTACGCCATATGATATTTCAGCATCTTCACTAACAATATTATCAAGTTTAACTTTTTGCTTCCTTCCAGAAAGATAATCATGAAATAATGCAAGTGGAGTCCCCCGAACACCAATAGTTTCCAACTTTTGTAACAGGATGGGCGTCGAGACGGTGTCAAACGCCTTTCTTAAGTCCAAAAAAACTGTTATACATTTATTTCCTGTGTCAAGTTGTTCGGTTATTTGGGAACTTAGAGCAATAACAGCGTCTTCAGTTGATTTTTTTTGCCTGAAGCCGAACTGAAATGGGGATAGTATGTCGTATTTGCTGAGATATTGCAAGAGACGTGTATTTATCAACTTTTCGATTATCTTAGAGATTGCAGTTAGTACAGAGATAGGACGATAATTATTGACATCGTCGCAAACACCACCCTTATAGACAGGCGTGATGACGGACATCTTTAAAGGGAGTGGGAAAATTCCTTTTTGGAAACAAAGATTAGCAGCGTGCGTAATTATGGGTACGATTTCTTTTTTAGCAAGTTTCAGAAAACTAGTTGGTATGTTGTCCCATCCTGGAGCACTGTCAGACCGTAAGTTCATAAGCGTACTGCAGACTTCGGATTGATCAGTTTCTAGCAACACCATAGAGTTCGCTAGGCAAAGCGCGTTGCTGGGAAGCCTGTTGGACATATTTGGACTACTAGTTATATTCTGGGCCAGATTTTTGCCAATATTAGCAAAATACTCATTTATAAAATTAGCAGAAGCGAGTGGAGTTGCTTTAACGTGTATCAATTCCGTGTTTTCGGTCCGTGATTTATAAGTAAAAGTGATATCTTTTATATTTCTCCATAAGAGTTTATTGTTATTGACGGCTTGATTAATCTGTTCCCTATAATGCAATCTTTTTAACTTTTTTATGAGGTTATTACAATAGTTTCTATACCGTGTGTATGTTATTTTCGCAAAATCATTATGAGGGTCATTACGAGCTTTTTTCTGCAATGCATTACGATTTCTAATGCATTTTAAGATGCCTTGGGTAATCCAGGGTTTTAGTAAACGTCTACTACATGGTATGGTATCGGTGCGAGTATTAAATTTCAAGGATTCAGAAATGTTTTCTATTAAGGTGTTTAAAACTACGTTAGGGTCTTCAATTGATAGAAGAGCAGACAAATTTTTATTTTGTAAATGTTGTAGGGCACTATTAAAATTTATGCTAGTTTTGGATTTTTCTGGGATGATTTTATCTTTTGTTTTAGTCAAGCAGAGTAAAATAGTGTAGTGGTCTGTGGTGGTAGTTTGTAAGATAGCTATGGATGCAGTTGTTTTTTTAGGATTTATTTTAATCATGAAATGGTCAAGACAGTTCATATCCCTTGTGGGTAGTGTATGTCCGGCTAGAATTGCATATGAAGATAGCATTGTGACATAATTTTCTCTATTTTTATGTTCATAATATTGTTCTATAACCCCGCGTCTTAAGTTTATATTTATATCGCCTGTGATTACAATATTTCTTTTTTCTATAATAAGTGATTCCAAATGTAATCCCAAGGAATCAATAAAGATGTCGGCGTTCAAATTTGCAGGTGGCCTGTATATACCCAGAATAGTATTATTTAGTACTTCAATTTGAAGGCATGATGCATGTGAAAGCTTAATTTCCTTAACTTTATGTTTTAATGTTTTTTTTACATAAGCTACTACTCCATCGTTTTTATTGATATGGTTTTTAGTATTATAACAATTATAATTTGAAAGTTGTGGTAGAGGTTTACTAAGATTAAGATGGCATTCGGTTAGTATAATTATATCTGCCTCAAATTTAAAACTCGATAATGTTAGTAAAAAGTCATCAAAGTTGCAATAAATTCCTCTGATGTTCTGGGCAATTATGGTAAAATCATTATTGTGTACATGTATATGCTTTTCAATATCGGAACAGTTACATGATACAGATTTTGTCATATTTATGTTGTCAATTTCTTGAAGTGTTTGAATTGATTCACACGTAGTAGCCATTTCTGTGATACTGTATAATGGTCCATAATAGCCATAGCCTAGGATTTGTGTAGTCAGTTGGTATTAAGTATTGTATTGTCCTGTGAGTAGCTAAGTTGTGTTTAGTGTAAATTGAGTGTTTCATTGAATTTATACTATTTTTATGTTTTTTGTTAAGTATAGATTTGAAAATAATAAATTTGCAAAATAAAGATAACAAAATAAAAGAATTTATATAATTAAAAACAATTACGTAAGAATACTTAAATTTTAATGCTGACGAGATCATTCTCTGTCTTAATTTGTATGCGTTTGTCGTCGCTAAGACGAAGAAAAACCGCTCCTCGAAAAATCCAGCAAGTAAATCCATTTTTCTTGGCAAAAACACGGGCTTGAAAGAATAATTTCGCAGTTTTTTTTGTGACACTGTCAGACACATAAATGGGTTTCTTTTCTCCTTTTAAACCAAAATGACTAGTATGTAATTTATCACTTATTTCTTTAGACTTATTGAAATTTTTTATAGCTGCCATCACCTGTTCTTTTCGTAGTACTGTAGAAAACTCAGCAATTATAGTACCTGTACCCTTCGATTTATCATGTGTCCATATACGAAAGATATCTCTAATGTCATTTTCCTTGATTTCAGTATTCACTACTTTGCCTAGTTTAGATATAAAGTCATGTAGTTCCACTTTACCTTCCAGTTTATTCCGATCAGAGATAAGTATTGGCACATTTCTAATTTCAATTGTTGTGGAACAGACTTTTTTCTCTAAGTAATCTACTCTTTCTTCGAGTTCAACAATTCGTTTTTTATCTTCTCTTTTCTCGCTTTGTAGTGATTCTATTTGGTTCAGGGCCACATCATACTTTTCTGATAGAAAGCTTATACTTTCCATAATATCTTCATTTTGTTTTTGCATAGTAGCTTGAAGTTCTCGGAAACGCTGATCCTGCTGGGTGGACAGTGAGCTAAATAAAGAGCGCATTTCCATCATAACATTCGTTGTACTCATATCTATTTGAGGAGGCGTTCTTAAAGCTCGTCTCTTTTTTGTTTTACGAGACACATAGTCATATTCATTGTTATGTTCTTCTAAATCAGGTTCAGATTCATGTTGTAACACTGTATCCGTCTCTTTCAGCTTTTCTGTGCTTTTTTGGGGCGGCGAGCGCTTTACTGACATGTCTGAATAAGATACGAGCACTAGCGTTTACCAGGGGAATATGACCCCAGAGAAGATTAGTGTCAGAAAGCAACAGTATACAAACAATCTCTTCTAAAGGAGGCGTAACACCGTTTATTTTAAAATATTTGTTATAGAAAGTACCAGGCTTACATGCATACAGTGGAGGTCAATTTAGCTCGATACAGGCAATTAATAATTAAGCCACTTATAATGAAGTCCAGACTCCGGGCAAAGGTATGTCTAATATATATATTTTTTGGCTTTTCAGTAACACTTTTGCAGCTAAAATACTAGGACTTCATGAGTATGGAGAAGGTGTATCGCATGTGGAAAAAAACAGTATGGCCAAGACTAAGTAAGATAGATAGATGTTGGTCTTTCTTATTTGGTACTAAAAAATATCTTCTTCCTGAGAAACTGTAGTTAGATTCGAATATTATTAGGCGAAAAGTACTAGGCGGCCATAAAACTGTAGGGAGCAATGGGTGCACACTAATAAGAATGTACAATACACGCACATGCAAAAATGTATAGTTTAAAATCTCTCTTTTTCACCTCTTGTTTGATGATGTATTACTTAGGCCCAAAAACACGTCATGTCCAGTGGTATTAGGCTTGATTCCAGTAAAAGTACCAGGCGGCCATAAAGCTGTAGGAAGCAATGTTTGCACACTTACAGGATTGAAACACTCACACACGCAGTTGGTGCGGCGCAAGAGGAGGACAGCGTTGTATTAAATTATTTATCCAATTTCATCTATTGTTTGATGTAATAGCCGGATACACGTCACTTCCAGGTGGTTTTAGAGCCGTATAATGACGTAATCCACTGAAGATATTACTATTTGTTAGCTGTGTTCGTCCTCACGTACCAGGGCGTAAGGATTCCGTTAAGATGGGACTCGCAGCGTGCAGTACCTCTGGCAGCTTATGCAATCCTATTTTTTGGCACTGAATTTATTTTATCTTTTTATTATTAACTTTAAATAAAATTAAGTACAGATTAGCAAAAAGCGTCCACACTGTGCGGGGGTCCAGGGGAAGAGGAAAATCACTCGGCACTCTTTTTTCAAACACAAATATAAATTTTAAGTGTGTGTAGGATGACGTTAAAAAACTACATGCTCTGTTTTATATAAATAATTAGGTGTTATTTTCGCCTATAGTTGTTACAAACTTTGCCGGACTACACTTTGTAATGGTGAAATATTCGCCTATAGTTGTTAAAACTTTGAAATATTATGAAATATTGGCTACCCTAACAATACTCTTTCTGAGTAACTAAAGTACGTTACAAACATATTCGTAACTTTGCTTTATATTATTAACTAGCGACCCGCCCACGCTTTGCAATGGTGTAATTTGGCCGACTTGCTCGCGAACCCTTGCATTTTTGCTAACTTAAAAAAACTTTTTCTAAATGTTCTTTATTTACAAATTTAAATGAATAAAATATGAAGAAAACCGTATTTAAATCCGTTACGTACTTTAGGAGGAGTTAGCGGCCAAACATACAAACAGACAGAATTAGCGACTTGGATTTATATTATTTAATGATAATGATGATGGTGTAATGATAACGAAGACCATTTCTCCCACCGCAGGCACGTACCCGTACGTGACGTCATCGAACTGCAGCGTGGGCGGCGTGGTGACGGGGCTGGGGCTGCCCCCGCGCGCGGTCGGTGACGTCATCGGCGTCATGAAGGCGTACACCACAAGGGTGGGCGACGGGCCCTTCCCCACCGAGCTCACTGATGTAGGTGGTTTGTTTATGTTTGCCTTATGTTAGGTGTACCTCTAGTGTCATAGTGTTGGTGTGTCCTTTTACAGGGTGTAAAAAGACCACTTCCGAAGCCTGAAACCATGTATTCTTGAGCCTCAATAGTAACTAAATTCACTAACAGTATACCCAGAAAACTCAATTTAAAAAAGTTATTAAGGATTAAAAAGTTATATTCGCTGCTTGAAATCATCGCTCACACATCAACTGTCGGGTCAAGTGCGAATTAAATTAAAACCCTATTTAATTTGAAATCATAGCAAAATCTTAATATTGCAATTTTGGAAAATTAGGTAAAAAAAATTTTTTTTTAATCTTACATTTTTTATTGCTTAAATCGCTCTTGATCCACTAGCCCAGTTTTTGTTTTCGGAAGTAGTTCTTTTACACCCCGTATAGTGTGATAGTGTTTGTGTCTTTATATTACTGGAATGATAATCGCGACTTGGTTGGCGCGGGTTTATATTAGGTTATTAAACCATTCGAAGGAAAGAGGGCATACTATTCTATACCTCAAACATAAAATTAACAGTCAAAACATTATTCTTCCACGAAGTTTACTATGGCTTTACTCTCGTCTAAGTGTAACTAGATTCTTTCTCAGCTATTGTATATATTATGTAAGCTTTCGCTTTGTAGTCTACATAGCCCTTGTATTTACTACTAATCCTATTAAAAATACTACTTATATTATAAATGTGAAAGTTTGTGAGTGTGGATGTATGTATGTTTGTTACTCTTTCACGTAAAAACTACTAGACGGATTTGGATAAAACTTTACAGTCATATAGGTTATACATCAGAATAACACACAGGGTACTTTTTACCGCGGGAAAACTTCTCATTCCCACGGGAAACCGACTTCCACGCAAACACAGTCGCGGGCGGCCACTATTTCACTACTATTACTATTAAAAATGACTAATAAACCCCTCCATTCGCCCGCAGGATATCGGCAAGATGCTACAGGAGCGCGGCCACGAGATCGGCGTCACCACGAAGCGCGTGCGGCGCTGCGGCTGGCTCGACCTCGTCGTCGTCAACTACGGGGACATGGTCAACTCTTATTCCAAGTACGTGTACTGGTGAAAACCTGGGGAAAACGAGTTCTGACTGGGGAAAACGAGTTCTGACTGGGGAAAACGAGTTCTGACTGGGGAAAACGAGTTCTGACCGGGGAAAACGAGTTCTGACTGGGGAAAACGAGTTCTGACTGGGGAAAACGAATTGGGTTTCACGGTAACATATACGTGGAAATATGTGTATGAGAAAAAGAGGCTCACGGTGGATAGTTGGACGGAAAAGGTGAAGTTTGGTGTTCGCAAGTGAATATAGATTGAAATAACAAGCGCCGATGGGTGCGGTTTTTTAACGTACCGTGGGACCGCCACTTTAGGGATATTGACAGAAGTACATTCCAAATAATGTTTAGCATATTGTTTTTATTAAATTATTATGATAAAAATATAAACGCTGCTTCTTTTGCTAAGTGCAATTGTCACCTGTATTATGATTAAAAAAAGTTGACCATAATCATATCAAAAAATCCAATTTGGTCCTTTATAGTTCTTTTAGTGGCGTAAACACAAGGTAGCTATCAATTATTTAAACAAACAAAAATTACTTGAATGTACCAAATATTAATCTTTCTTGTCTCTTCCAGATTATGTTTATCAAAACTGGATATCCTGGACTCGCTCGACACGATCAAGCTCGGGGTCGCGTACAAACTGAACGGAAAGAAACTAGACTACTTCCCGTCGTCTATATCTGATCTCGCCGCTGTTGAGGTAAACTGATCTTTATTACCTATGTAATAATGTCTCTTCTGCTGAAATATAGGAGTAGAAATAAAAAAAATATTGGTAAAAATTCCTAAAAAAAACCATTAGTCTAGAATCTAGAATCTCGAGTCTAGATTCTAGATCATACAGTTAACAGACCATTTTCATTATAGCGCCAGTTTTTAAATGGTCAATGACTTTTCCAAATATGTATAAAGGTCGAAATTTGATTTACTTAAACAGTATTTGGTACAAAAAAACAAACATCCATACATCCATACATCCTCACATTCTTTCACATTTATAATATAGGTAGGATTAATGGCGCCATGTTCTATCAATTGTGATGTAACATAGCTTACCCAGCGGTTAATAACGACGCCTTAAGTATCAAATAAGAATTTAGGAAGGCATTGCCGTTAATACATACCTAAAAATTAGTCAAAATTGTAGCCCTTATTTTCTCAGCCTCATTACCAATTTTTGTACATAAAATAATACATAAAAACCATATAAACAGGTGGAATACATAACACTACCCGGCTGGAAGACGAGTATAGAGGACGTCCGAAGGTTCGAAGACCTGCCCCCGCAGTGCCAGAACTACATCAAGACTATTGAGGACTACCTACAAATACCTAGTGAGTGTATTTAAATACTAGCTTTCCGCCCTGCGGTTTCACCCGCAACTAAATGTTTATTCCCGTGGCAATATCTTACGGAACCCTATTTTTTCCAAAATAAAATATAGCCTATGTAACTCGTGGATGATGTAGCTTTCGAATGGTGAAAGATTTTTTGAAATCGGTCCAGTAGTTTTGGAGCCTATTCATTTCAAACAAACAAACAAAAAATTTAAATCTTTTCTCTTTATAATATTGGTATAGACTAATGTTTATGTGTTCAATGATTGAAATACCATAGGACTTATTCATGAATGCATAGTTAACGAAAAATGTATAAAATACTAGTGGCTACCGCGACTCCGTTCGCGTGGCAATCGGTTTCCCGTGGGAATGAGACATTTTCCCGCGGTAAAAAGTATATAACCTATACTTTTGTAAAGTTTCATCAAAACCGTCCAGTTGTTTTTACGTGAAAGAGTAACAAACATCCATACATGCTCGCAAACTTTCACGTTTATAATATTAGGATGTTATGTTTTGTCCCTGTCAATCTTATGACACAGCTTTCATAATTGACAAAGACAAAAGTTGCGTTTATGAATATGGCTATTAATCTGCAAATAACTAGTGAAAGTATTAAAATACCGTGAAGGAAGATATTGTTATTTAGACTGATTGGACATTAAGAAAATTAGTGTGTTTTTACAATTTCAAACAATTTTATTGAAAGATTATAATATTATGTAATACTTTAACACACAGTTTTATAGAACTGAACCTCTAACTACAATATTTTAAATTTTAAATCATTACATGACATTTTAATTGTACCATTAATAGCTTTGGGTGATCAATTGATTATCAATTACTTTAAGCATTTTAAATACTATTTTATACGATTGTTTAATGATATTTTAATTAAATGCGTGTTTTCTTTGTTTCAGTTGAATACATAGGAGTCGGCGCCGGTCGCGACAGCTTCGTTTACAAGTCCAAGTAACAAACGCATATTACATTCACATAGCTGTTGTTACAACAATCTATTTATAAATCGAGCAATCATATTATTGTATGTACGGCTTAGTACAAGTGTTTCGCTGTTATGTTAGGAAGATGTGTAGTTAAAGGCCGGTGACTTAAAATTAGGGATGTTACGGATATGGAATTTCGGTTTCGGTTTCGGATACGGATATTGATTTTTTTTATATCGGTTTCGGTTTCGGATACGGATATGAAATTATTTCGGATTATCCGGTAGTTTCGGTTACGGATATTAGATTCTAGGAATTTCAAAAGTAATACAAAAAATATAGATAGTAAAATGGTTTTATTTTTATAGAGGAGGACGATGGGTGAGAACGATGATGTCATAAACACCGCTACATTGAGCTCAGAGAGAGAACCAACACTTTGGTCACAGTTCTGTAAGCGGTTTACGGAACGCAGCCAAAAATAACTTGACGTAACGTGTTTCATTTAGTTTTTTAGATTCCGCCACTATCCGAAATCATCCGAAACATTTATTTCGGTTACGGTTACGGATACGGATATTTTTTTATTTCGGATATCCGGTAGTTTCGGTTACGGATATGGATATCCTTAACATCCCTACTTAAAATGTCAAATGTTAGTAAAATTATGCGTATTGAAAATGATTCCTAAGATTATGGCACATAAGTAACTAATAGTAATTTCGGTGATGATGAACCAGTCGGTCAGTCAGGATAAGATTGAAAGAAGATCACCTAGTAATCATTCTATTTATGGTAAATGTAAGGTAGTGTTCAAAAGTCGCTATGTCCTTTTTAGTTGGGAGTTAAAATTGGCATCCCCTATAAGTTTTCCACTTCATAAGCCGCCATCAAAATTGTATGTAACTTAACAATCTTTTATTAAGTTGTATTGTGTGATATCTGCCCCCCAAGTCAAGTGGTAGTAGAAATTTGCCATAGTGAGTGAATAGAATTTAAATGTATGAAACTGTCAAATTGCAAGCTTGACAAAAGTGACAATTTCAGATATATTTTTTTCTATTCACTCGCTAACGCAAACTTCTACTGCCACTTGACTTGGAGGGCTGATCTAACAAGATCTTGTTGTAAGGTAATTTAGAGTTATACGCGCTATTGAAATTTGTCATTGGCTGAATTACCGTCCAGTCAAAAGAAAGTGAATAAAAAAAAGAGTTCCATTTTCAAAAACGTTGACAGTACTTACAGGAAATGTCAATCTAAGAATGGTAATTACTTAATCGTAAAATTAAGTGTTTGAAAGTATCGTAAAGCTGTAGTAGTGAAACACTTGTTTATAATATTATAACACAGCAAAATGGAGCAGGCTCCACAGTTTTTTTATAATAAGCATTTTTTCAAATTGGTTTTCCTTTTGTTATCTCTTTGTACTAACATGAAAGACAATATAGGTAAAATGTGAAGATTTGACATATTTTTTATATATTACTCATAGAATAGCTTTTCACAGTGTGGTTATTCTTTTTATTGTTGTATAATATTTACTTAATGGCTACACCAGTAAAGGAATTGAAGTTATGTACTTATAATGCTGTTTTATTAAAGTTAAGTTAGATGTTTAATGCCTACCCGTGCTTTAAAGTATCTGTAAAAGACAGTGTTTATGTAAAATTGCATTATCTTTATAAAAACTAATCAAGCGATTTTTGCTATTGGTAACATTCTATGCTTCTGTAATTGCGTTAACGTCGATAAGGTGCTATAATCTTGTCAAAACTGACCATGTTAATACAAAATACATAAAAGCGGTTTTTATTCATGTTTTGACATTTAAATTTGACATGACATGTTTACATAAAACTGTGTTTATTTGTTTTGGAATAACACTAATCTACGAATAACAATCGCTATTGTAGTTTAATTCTCATAAAATTATGTCGCAATTTTTGCAGCCAAAAAAATTATGAGTATAGTTAAAGTTACTATAGATTTTTCAACATAAAATTAATATTTTCATTGCACGATTTTTATATAGAGCCAAGTTACTTGGGTACAGTTTTCAAGGAACTATTTTTGGAGTTGGTTTCACTCTCTAGATTTTATTGTTCGTAACCGCTAATTCAAATGATGTTTTAATGTTATACACATTTCCTTTATACCCTATATTTATTGATTATTGCAGACACAGCAATAATTTTAGAATAATTGTATGGATTTTATAGACAGGGAGCTTGCAAGTATTATTAGATTTGTTAGTTCAATTTGCATAATGGCACAGTTAAAAGTATCAATTAAAAAAACTGTTTTTTTCACTAATTGTAAGATAAACGTATGTTACGTTATACCATAGGTAGACAAATAGTGTCAAAATCCAAAATGTCAAAATTTGCATGCTGAACTTCACATTATGACACTTTTTTTTGGGCATAATGTTATGAAAAAGTCAATTAACTTGGTACCATTTTGGATACTTTTGACTGTAAAAGTGCACAAAGCCATAGAATAAAATCCACCTTTTGCTGCTTGTACATTTATTAAGATACTTAAATTCGATACAATTATACATATATTAACCTCGAATAAACTTGTGTAATGGCGCAGTCCCATTCCAAAGATAATGTAAATCTTTAAACATTTTATATCTTTTACATACATTTGTTTGTGTGTTTTATGTGATACGTCATTCTAATTCTTTATTATTGTAAATACTTGATACAGTTAAATGTCAATAAATAATGGTTTAATCTTTTATTACATTCGTTTCATTCCATGTTTATTTTTATAAATTTAGTAATAGAAGAGTTTAATGATACAATTTTATTTGAAATTAAATGCTTAGGAAATTGAAAACACCTACCTAGCTATAATTCATTTTATCAAGTTTTTTTGGACTTCTTCCATTTATTTTAGTATTAGAAATTATCTAAAATTCATTTGTTATATTGGCTACCAATAGTTTTATACTATTAATCTAACACCAATAAAATATTCCACAATAATTTATAGATTAACACCAATAAGATTGAAATGACAGGAAACTTAATTTGTACCAAATGGAAATTACGAGTCAGTCAAGTTCATTACAAGTCATGTATTCATTTTAAGGCGTAATCTTATTTTTTATACGATATCGTCACTTGTATTAGTGGGAACAGTACGTCTATTCTGTAAAACGAAACGTGAGCACTTAGCTTTCGTTTCGGGCCCGTAACGGACATTTGCTATTCTATTGGCTTTCGTATCGTTTCATCAATCATAAGGTTTTTGACGTAAAGAATAGAAATTTAAGTTAAAACCCTTATTATTTCGTTGACTTTCGGATTACAAATACGTTAAACGATATGCAAGCCAAATAGAATAGCCAATGTCAGTTTCGGGCCCGAAACGAAGGCAAGTGCATACGTTTCGTTTTACAGAATAGACCTACTGACATCATCATCAAATATGACTAGAGTAAATGCAATGCCACTGTTATGAACTACCCTCATTGGCTAACAAAACTCTGCCTTACCAAATAATATTAACTTAAACTTCTTCATTATACCTCCAGATCTTATTCATACCGAAACGTCACATAATAAATTGCAGGTGTTAACCTTATCTTACTCCAGTGCCTTACTAAATATTTCAGTCAGTTCATGCTTGTCTTTAGCTTAAAAATCAACTGTTTGCATCTCCTATCTTGTCATATCACCAACATTTTCTTGATGCAAACACCGTAATGTCCTTACTCCCTGCCATTGGGCGAGGTATTTCTCTCCCGTTTGATCTTCAGTTTGGGTGGGGCCCTGTGCCTGTCTCGCTTCCTGCTTGAGGACGAGCATGATGAAGACGGGCTGGAGTCAGGAGGCGAGCCGGCGTCGTCAGCGGTCAGGATCGACTGGGACTCGGGCGTGGAAGGTTCGAGAACGCTGTTGCGGAGTGCCCGGCGTTGCTCCTCAGTGTGTTGGGGGCAACGGGTTGACCTGGACACAATTTTGTTGGTGAAAGTTTAACTTGAAGGTTGTTAAAATATGCGATAGAATAAAAAATTTACAATAAAGATGTGGAAATGCAAACACTTTAAACATATTAGTAAAAACATGTTTTGTCTTTATCAATTACTAGTGGCCGCCCGCAACTCCGTTCGCATGGAAGTCGGTTTCCCGTGGGAATGAGATGTTTTCCCGCGGTAAAAAGTACCCTATGTGTTATTCTGATGTATAACCTATATTACTGCAAAGTTTCATCCAAATCCATCCAGTAGTTTTTACGTGAAAGAGTAACATCCATCCATCCATACATCCATCCTCACAAACTTTCACATTTATAATATTAGTAGGGTGGTAGCTGTCACATATGCAGGATAAAGACAAGCAAGACATTTCATTACTAAAGTAAATTTAAAATGCTTTTTAAATGGCCTTTATAGAAAACTTAAATCATTAAATTACTTTTGATAATGACACCTATTTAGAAGGCTAGCTTTACTACAAAGTATTGTTGCAACAATCTATTCACCTAGTGCATAGTTTCTTTGTATGTTCAGAGACCACCCCACATATCTGCAGCAGTAGATTTTTCTTCTCATTTGCTGACATAGTTTCATACGTAGCACCATCATTGGAGTCTGAATTTTGATTGCTGTTACTCCGGTTGTTTCCACTGAAAATTTATTTGTCATGAAATCATAGAGTTGTAGTAACATTTCTTTACCAAAATCTATTGACAGGATTGTAAGCAGGGTTTGTCACTGCACTCTAAGGAGAATCCAATTAAAATCCGACAAAATATTTTTCTGCAACAATTTGAGATATACAAGCAATGTATAAAAAAACCTGTTCATATAGGAACATACTTTTGCATTTTACTAGGCTTCCTATTGTTATTGTTTTTGATCCTTCGTTTACGGCGCTCACTCTGCAGAGAACCTCCTGCCCAGTCGGCATCATCTTCATCATCACTGAGGACTCCAGCGTATGATGTAGGCTCCCGGCTGTTGGAAGCAATACGTCTGGATGCTATTCTTGAACTGTTACGTCCCATACCTGTATAAAGAAGTGAGGTATTATACATGTAACTTACTGTGTAATTCTGACGTATACTATATGTATGTTACAACTATGCATGTTCTTTATGTAATAAGTAACAACTATGAGCAGAACATGTGATGAGTTTTAGTAAAAAGTTTGTTTAAAATTGCCTTGAGAAGTTGAGCCTGAAAGGTTTATCATTATTTAGCACAAGTTACTTACAATGACTATATTCAATTGAATCCACCTCTTATAGGTCCTCATAAATGCCCATAAAAGTTATAGAACTCCCATATTTGTAAAAGCTTTGCTTGCACTTACCCATACACTTCTCCAGATGAGGAGCAAATCTAGTGGCGGAAACTGGTCTGTCGCAGTTAGGGCACGAGCAGTTTGTGTCCGGTGTCTTTTTCAACAGAGAAAACCCAAAAACATCGCATTCCGTAGAGTTAACAATCTTGAAACCTTGATCATCCTCCTTTTCACCTTCAATCAAATCCGTGAGACCAGTCTTTAGCCCGTGGTGGAAATCAAACATAAAACCAAGCATCACATCGTCGTATAAGCTTTCATAGATATAATTTGTAGCTTCCTCAGCCGTCCCTTCGTTCTGCATTATTTCGAAGAACTTCGTGTTTAGATCTGCAAGGCTCACCTCGCTCGTTTTATTGTGGAAATTCATAATGGATCCTTTCAGTACGCGTTTATTGGCAAATCTATTTATAACAATACGTGCGGTTTAAATATTAACATTGCTCTAGAAGGTATCAATGCTGTAAAATGAAAAAAATAAATTAATAAATTTGTTTGGTATTGCACACACTCACACACACAAACCAGCCAAACCAAAGAGAATTTAATCACTACGTTTTAAGCCAAACCAAAGATTTGTCGTTCTGACAAGTGACAAGTGAAAGTGAAACATACAAATGTCAAATTTTGTTTTGTTCTGTGGGTTCGTCAGTGCGCTAGTCTGTGTAGTTTGATTCTTTCTACAATAATTATTGGTGTAGGCAGTTATAGAAACTGTGTTGACTAATTGACTTTACTACTTGAATTTCTCGCATAATTATACGTCCGGAATTTGGTCAAAACCCATACGATCTAAATAAATATTTGCACTAATATTCACACGCTTATTTTCTACCAAA
Source organism: Emmelina monodactyla (assembly GCA_916618145.1). Classification (NCBI taxonomy): domain Eukaryota; kingdom Metazoa; phylum Arthropoda; class Insecta; order Lepidoptera; family Pterophoridae; genus Emmelina; species Emmelina monodactyla. The sequence goes on along the minus strand of OU745315.1, from coordinate 2,333,387 downwards.
AATAAAAAAAAACTACATGCTGGAGCCGAGCGAGCGTAGTGCGGTCTTAGAGCATTTAACCAAAACTAAGAGTGCGGCGGCATCAAAAGGGTTAATACATTTAGTCATCATACAATTTAAAAAAAAACTAAACCTACCTATTCAAAAATGAAAATGTAATGTTAAATGCAGATATAGAATTTGCCTGCGAGATATCCCTACAAAAACGTCTTCGTAACTACGAGTACTTTCAACGGGAGTCATGGCTAAATAGTTGCAAGAAGATAATACATTACAATATGATGACAATCATTGTCATAATATGCACGATACCGAAGATAAACATTACATAATAACTTACCTACACAAAAATATCAGTATTTATCTATGCTTTGTTTATCTTATGAGCACCAACAACCTACGAATTCTACCACTAAGAACGATAATTTGTGCCTCCTAGCTTGGCGATAAGATTTCTCTTACTAAATAACTTGTTTTGCATCAACCAGTCAGGGCCCAGCCTTTACAGTGAACACTAGTCAGTTAATTTAAGTGTCAGGTTAAAATATAGCGCGATTAATCATGGTAAGATATTTTTTTACAGACTTTTGGCATTTAAACGGGTTAAACTAGGTATACTTACTTAAATATCAGACAAAAATAATAAAAACCTATTTTTTATTTTTTTCATTATATTCTTCTAATCAAAAAAACTAGACATTATCATTATGATAAAGGCACTATAATATAGATACCTATAGGCATCGCAGTATAAACACAGATTTTCTGATTTAAGTACTTATCTGTCTATTTATGGCGATGATACTAATTAAAGTAATAATAATTAGGTATATACCGGTAGATAGAAGCAATGGCCTAACTTGCGAGTCCATTGCTTTTTAATTAAATGGTAACATGTAGGTACCTACCTATTATCTAAAGTTAGTCCCCCGATTCTGTTAACAAATTTCGGCGTTTTCTCCGCGATTTAATTTTTATTTTTATAAAATAGCATTTAATCTCCCAGAAATCGTTGAAGTTAAAAACATTTTTTTTTTATTCCTACCTATTTGTTAAAAACATCTTTAAATTTTGTTCTAACATCAAGTGTGTAACTGTGTAACTAACGCATTGCAGCAACTGTCTTATGTTTGTATTGTTTGTATTCAGGTGGTTTTCAAGGCCCGTGGTTTGGTTCCTCCAGTGTTTACGCCTTTGAACGCGGACCAATCAGTTAACTATTCCATAATAGCAGAATACGCTAAATATTTAGCAAAAAATGGAATTAAATCAGTTCTGGGTAAGGATATAAAAATATAATAATATTTTTATTTTATTTTACTAGCATAACCAATTTTAAGTTAGATTGTTTAAAAAAATACAATTCTACTAATCAAATCTGTCAAATTCATAGGATATTTTTAAGGTGTTTCTCAGGGATACATCTTAGGGCCCACAACTCTTATTGATAATTTTTATTATTTTTAGTTGGAGGCACTACCGGAGAGAATATGTCTTTTAGCTTGGCAGAAAGAAAGAAAATTGCTGATGCCTGGGTAAAAGAAGGCAAAGCAGTTGGTCTCCACATCATGGTGCAAGTTGGCGGTGGACCTATTACTGACGTATTGGCTCTGGTAGGTACCCGAAGTTTAAAAAAGGGTAACTTTTAAGGCAGTTGTAATGTATTCAGTACGGCTTTAATCTATTGATTGATGTGCATTATATTAAATGCAGTAACTCGTATTGTAAAGATAATTTACCTACACTTCATCAACTTAGTAGGTACGAGTACCTATATTATATTTCACATTTACATGTTAACAATACAAAATAAGCAAAATCTTTCTAGCGTCATTGAAAATATCTTTATCGTTATAATTTACCGAAACAATTACACACTATCTTACTGCGGACAAACATTGATAAGTGCTGAAAGTCAAATAAAATTGATAATTAGTTACACTCTAACGAACTTTTTAATTTATAGGCAAAGCACTGTGCTTCATCAGGAGTAGATTCTTTGCTGACTCTGCCAGAACTTTACTTCAAGCCTCGAACAGTTGATGAGCTGGTGTCGTATGTAGAACTGGTGGCTAAGGCTGCTCCTAACTTGCCAGTTTTGTATTATCATATACCTGGCATGAGCAAGGTTGAAAGTGAGTATCTAAATAAGTTGATTCTAAAATGTTGTCATGATAATTTTCGTTACGTATAATAGGTTAATGTAACTTCTGAAATATAGGTACCTACGCGATCATTATTACTTGAAATTAAACTCATTTTAACGGGTTTTACGCGTTTATTACATTATTTTTGACTAGTGACCGCCCGCGACTCCGTTCGCGTGGAAGTCGGTTTCCCGGGGGAATGAGAAATTTTCCCGCGGTAAAAAGTACCCTATGTGTTATTCTGATGTACCATCAACCTATATTACTGCGAAGTTTCATCCAAATCCGTCCTGAAGTTTTTACGTGAAAGAGTATCTAACAATCATTTATCCAATACATTCTCACAAACTTTCACGTTTATAATACCTATTAGTAGGAAGTAGGATTATCCGACGTTTTGACATTTTTACATATGCCGTGGTCACGGGTATAATAGGATAGTTATTAGCTTAATGCCAGTGAACGCGTTAATCAAGCCGCGAGCTCACTTTAACGTTGCAAATTAGTTAATTAACGGTAATCATTATTACTGTCTATATATTACTATAATGTTATGAAATAAATAGCAATTAATTTTTTGCGCTACGAGACTAGCTGTAATAAATGAAAATTAGGGCTTAAGTAAAGGAACAAGGAACAAAAGCTAATAAAAAAAGAAATTAGCCTAAATCGGGAATCAAACCCGGGACCTTCTGCTTAACAGTCTGCGCTATGGAGGCATATATATGATAAAGTGGGCCCACCCAGTTGGTGTGTTGGAAAAAAAATAGTGATTTTTACTTGTTGATAAATTTGATTAACACAAAAACATCCCTAATTATCTTCCTTCCAGTAAATATGCCGTCATTCGTAACTGCTGCATCTGCCAAGATCCCTAACTTCAAAGGTATAAAGTTCACCTGCAACGACTTGAGTGAAGGTGCGGAGGTTCTAAGGGCTCTGAAAGACGACCAGGAAGTGTTCCTGGGTGCTGATTCTGTAAGTATGAATAACTACGTGACTTTAGAGTGGATAGCGTGTAAAAATTTCCTATTTGATTTAGGACCGGTTTTCAATAAGAGTTAAGCAATTAGATAGGTCTTTCTCACTAAAAGCAAGGTTATATTTTTTTAAATTAGCGGATAGGCTCAAACGCAAAGCGAATCTCGTAACTGACTGGAAAACGTAACTCAAAGTTTATGCCTCAGCTACGCAAAAAAACATAAGGATTGCTGACAAAGTGATATCTAAAAGCTTTGTATTTAATATCTCATTTTAAATGTCTATTGAAAAACCGGCCCCTAAAGTATTTTTCAATTCATCGTTTTCTTTTAAAATTCCAGCTGATTGCACCAGCAGCACTTCTTGGTATAAAATCAAGTATAGGAACCACTTTTAATTTGTTCCCGCAATTGGCTCAAGACATTTTGGATGCAGTAGAAAATAATGACGTCGCTAAAGCTAGAGCTTTGCAGGAAAAGTTGAGCTTAGCTATCGAGGCTCATACACCTGAAGGTAATTTATATTCGTTTTCAGTCCTAACAACAGAAAATTCCTAACAAAGGAGCACTGAGACAGTCCATAATAGCAGAACGAGAGCATTCAATGCTAAACGATCCTAAAGATATAAGTTGCCATTTGCCTTACAATAAGCTGATTCATTGAATTTGAAAACAACAAAATCAAATCAAAATTATTTTATTCATCATAGATATGTAACATATACTTAATGAACTTCAATGTTGCAAACTTCGACTTTACCTAACCCTAGACCGAGAGAAAAAAATCGGCGGAAAAAAACTCCCAGCGTGATCTACCTGACGTTTACAGTGAATCTATTTTTATGTTAACTTCGCTTTCACAGATCATATACCTACCAAATGAATTTTGCTTGTGCGTTTAATCAATAATCAAATTAACTAAGTTAACTCTTTTGATTACATGTCCAATATTAATATTACGACTTTCAGGTCCCTGGGTCCCAATCATGAAGGTTGGTATGGAAATCGTTACTGGAATCAAAGTGGGGCCACCCGCATTGCCTCAAGTTCCAATATCTGAAGAAGCAAGGCAAAGGATCGCGCAGAAGTTAAAAAAACTGTCTTTGGCTTAAATTAAAACAAATTTTCATACATTTTTCTTTTTTATATTCATCCACGTATCTTACCTTAGAAGACATTAAATTAGTAAGTATTATTTTTATTCGACGTTTAAACTAATGCCTAGAGATTCCAACTTCTTAGCTATTCTTCCTCTTTGATGATTATTAACTTGTGATAACGGTTTTCGAGCCGGTCCTACTTTTATGCCTGTCACCAGCTCCATTGCTACTTTCATGGTTGGCAAGAAGTCTCCTGAAATAATAAAAAAATATTTAGAAACCGACAAGTTGAATAAAAATAACTGGTTTTGACCAGATCTGATAGTTACCTGCAGAAGTAATAGCAAACACCAAATTGTTCATAGATTCTTGATGTTTCCTTGCATTGATGACGTCACCTGACTGAGTTGATCTGACAATGTCATGCATGAGCGTTGGGAACAAGTTGGTGACGGTGGCGATACTGGAGTTGTGACCCAGAAGTACTGCTGGGGCAATCATCTGTAAATTACAGTTAAAAAGATCAACACTGGGTACTTACATTTTTTTAAGTTAGTCATCGATTAAACTTATTTCAAAGACACCTGTTACCTCCTTAACGCACCTAAAGTTAAGGAGGTTCCTTAGGGATTCATTATCAATAAAAAAATGGATGAATTACTGTCTACTCTGTATCTATGACGACACAATTCCCTTTGTGTATCAACTAATGAGATGTATATCGGCGATTGCTAGTAGGTAATGCTGATATTTGTGCTTTTTGTGAAGCATATATGACATCCAGCCAGTAAGTAACTGCTTACATGGTTTCCTATAAATATCCTTTGGTCACTTTTCATCAAAGAAGAAACTTGCACAGCGACGTCGATATCTGCCTTCATAGCTTTGAACGTGGGAACTCTTGCTGAAGCCATCTCGAAGAACTCGGGTGTTTTAACTGTAAATAGAGGTAAAAACCATTGAACAAGAAGGTTTATTGAGTTTGCACAACTAAGTAGGTCTATTGCGTAATGAGATGCTTAAAACACAATGCGTCATGTCATTACTAAAAGCACTCCCTAACAACCTTTGCCATTTGTGAAATTGGGAACACAGTTAGAAAGTTTTAAGTCTGTTCTTTAGAGTATGAAATAGAGATAACCTTAAAACTGTGTTCTGTGTAACTGTAACCAGGTATGTATAAATATATAGGACCAACTTATATTAGTGAAACTAATAGCTAGCACTATAACACTTACGTTCGACTCCACTCATCATAGGGAAGTGGTAATACACTAATGGTAGATCACCAGCTGCGTTTGAAACAGTCTCCAAATAACTGACGACATCTTCAGTTGTCCTCGGCTTGTAGTAGATTTCTGGTAGAGTCATGACTGCGTTCACTCCGATGGCATTGGCGTATTGTGCCTGGAGATTGTTCAATAGAAAATGTGATAAGAACCTACATTATATTTTTAAGAACTGATTGGCAATTCCTTCAATTTAAGACACAACATAACTTATTAGATAATAAAATCAAATCGCATCCAATGATAGTAGCAACATATATAAAGGTAGGTATATGTGATAAGAAGACCACTTCCTGTTTGCTTAAGTCAGGCCTAGACCTATTATGGTTGCAATGACGAATAATAATGCATGAAAGAGTAAATACCATTTCCAGCACTTCAGGAAGTGGAACTCCTCCAACTTGAGCTATAATTTTCACTCCAGCTGGTTTTGCAGCTGCTATCCACGCAGACAATACTTCTTTACGTTCTTGAAGGCTCAGACATATTGATTCTCCTGATGTTCCTCCGACTGAAACCGTTAAATATGAAATTGATATCGTAATAACTAAAATAGTAAATGAATAAATAAACACCTGAATTGTAAATGAAAATATTTCTACAGCCTTAAAATAACTGAATGATTAAAGTTAAAAGGTTAGATACGGTTATTTTTTAACTGATTCCGCTTGCTTCTGCTACGAATAAGTAAAAAAAAAACTGTCAATACCGAGATATATTTATGACAGCAAATTATAAACATCAACAAAAAAATAAACAACACAATCCGGAAGTTTTACAACCTCAAATTTCAGTAAGTAAATATACAAAACTATTGCACAGATTACAAACCTAAAATTCCTTGGACGCCATGGTCTGTTAAAAACTGCAGGTATCCTGGTATCACTTCTAAGTTTAGGGTACCATCACGGTAAAAAGGAGTGAATACAGGGGCAAGTACGCCTTCGATATCAAAAACCTGAAGATAAGAACATATTAGGCATCAAGGTCGGTCTTGGTAACACTGTAATTTAGGTACCTACCCTACCTGAACACTATTCAAAAATTCTTCAAACTGATAAACAGCTTAATTTATTGATTGTTGGTGGGAATATAGAAAAGTGCTCCGTCTTTTACAATCAAATTATAAACTAACGAGCGCCCCGCCCACGCTTCGCAATGGTGTAATTTTGCCGATTTGCTCGCGAACCCTTGCATTTTTGTTAACTAAACTCTTTCTAGACGTTGTTTATTTACATATTTAAATGAATATATACCCTACAATATGGAGAAAACTGCATTTAAATCCGTTACGTACTTTAGGAGGAGTTAGCGACCAAACATACAGACAGAATTAGTGACTTGGATTTATACTATGTAATGATGATAATGATGATGATTTAGAAAAAACAATGTAGATACCATTGCTCGGTCCGGTAGTAAATGGCACGAGCAAATTTTCTATCACACAAAATCTTCTACATAATTTAACAAAATTTTGGGAAACGTATCAAAATATGTAAAGCAAATAAAAAGCCTTACCATTTCAACGACTTCACAAGCACCAGGTAAATCAAGAACTAACATCAATACTGCACAAGCGAACGGTATAAACCCTAAACAATATACGATAGCAAACCACAATATATTGCGACACCGAGATAGGTAATTATTTAGGTCATTAAGGTAGGTACTAGCAAGAACAGTGCTAAATAATAAAATTATAGAAAATAAGCTTGCGTAACGTTGGAATGTTACATAAAAAAAAATATATCATTTAACAGTTTTAAGTCACAGCTTAATTTAAAAAAATATATTATTACAGTAAGTTTCTTAAACTGAAGTCTTGTGCCTTCTTGTAAAGATATATTTTTAGTGTATTAACTTTTTGACATAAAATAGTTTGTTACTACTTAATTATATGTAATGCAATATATATAAAAACATTTAGGACTAGATATAAAGATAAAAGGAGGGATGGTACCTACCTACTTAAGTAATGTTGATCTAAATTTGATTACGCTAAAAATTTATATTTTCGATTGTACAGTATTTAAGACAAAAAACTTGCATAATTTTATGCAATAACAACAATTGATTTATTTAATTATTATTTTTTAACCTTTTATCTATACCGAAAAGTTTGGTGGGACCAATTTTCATGAAAAGCAGTAAATACAAATTATTATTTTGATACTAGAGGCCGCCCGCGACTCCGTTCGCATGGAAGTCTGTTATCCGAGAGAATGAGAAGTTTTCCCTCGGTAAAAAGTACTCTATGTGTTATTCTGATGTATGACCTATATTACTGTAAAGTTTCATCCAAATCCGTCCAGTAGTTTTTACGTGAAAGAGTAACAAACATCCATACATACTCACAAACTTTCACGTTTATAATATTAGTAGGATTATTTTCATTAAGAATCCTATACCTACTACCATTGTTCTTTTCACCACTTCGGTTACGTTGTAAAAAGATAATTAAAATAGCTGCACAATTTCCTTTTCAGATTTGAATCGACCATTTTGATAAGCATGCCGTTGCCACGATAATCCAGTTTAAAAAAAATGTTAAATAGCTATGCGATTTAAGGTACAGTAAGAAGCTATTTGGTGTTAACATACGAGTATAATGGCGATACCTGAAGCAACATTTTCCTAAATTCAGTAACAATAAACAAGCAAGAAGAAAATGCATAGTTCACAAGTTTGTCAATGTAAAAAAAACAGGGATCGTTGCGCTGCGTACAATGTGAATAGTGAGTAAAAGTGAACCATGTACTCGTATCTATAGAGATTGCGAAATTAATCTAAGTTGGTTGCAACGAATTCCCAGACTCACTGACTGATTTATTGGCCGAGACTTGGCTACGCCAGGTAGGCTCCTTCCAGGCTACTTCCGAGTACCTATTAACATAGTATCTTCACTGTTATAAGACATACGTCTACTACTACTACATAGTTTAATCACGGCATCTATGGCGAGTCTGATCACTTCTTTTTCCCAAGATTACATTAAAACTATAGCTATAGCATTAAAAACCTTCATTTGTTAAAATATGTTTTGCCTCCTCCAGTTAAAACTTTGTCGTGTAACAATGACTAGACAAAGCACGTTTTATTAAAAAATAATTTAAATTAATCCAGTTTCGAATACCCCTGCATCATTGAAAAGCGTTGGAAGAAAGGAAAGGAGTGTGCTAGCGATATATACTGGAGGAACTATTGGCATGGTTGTAAATGCTGAAGGAGGTAAGCTTACCTACCTATGAATAAGGCTATTATTATAGAAGTATGATACCTAAATCTCATTCTTTAATATTGAGTTTAAGAAATCTTACTAAAACTTTAGCTAACGTCAATATGATATAGGGTTTTTTTAAAGGTTCTGTTAGAATACCATTTTTATGATTTTCAGTCCTCGCTCCAGAGAAGAATGTCTTCGAAAAGCTTCTGAGGAAATTCCCTGAACTACACGACGTCGAGTACTGGGAGCAGAGAATAGAGGACTCCGATTTTGATGAATCGTATTTGGTGTTTCCTAGTAAGTTAATGAGTTTTTAGCAAAAACGACATGTCCTATAAAATGAGATCGTGAACTGAATTCGTCCGTGACTCGATAACTCTGAAAGACAAAAATGTAAACCCGACAGATGGTATCTCAACTACTATTTACCACTTTGTTACTGAATGGAGTAACAAATTATCCCTAAATCTTTATTGATAGTCTAAAAAATGTTTTACTTTCAATTGTATGACAGAAACGCAAGATTTTGACTTAAGGATTATATATAAAGTTTATGAATACGAAACTCTCTTGGACTCATCTAATATAACAGAGAAGGAATGGATTCAAATAGCAAAAGATATTAAAGTGAGTGTCATTGCATACGATGATATGATCAATTTTATTTACCTACCATAGATACTAATTAAGATTTTATTCATCCTTTTTCAATCACAATTTTAAAACTCGAGGCTCCTGTAATAGTTATTAACTATAACAAAGTTTTAATTAACACAACATTATGATCTAGATGATCGTTTTGACAAAACGTTGTTGTTATAATAGGTAGGTACTTAGTAGCGTTAAACGGCATGTTAAAGGTATGTTCCGTAAGGAAACTAACTATCAATCGCAATTCTTTTAAATGCTAACTTTACTTCGTTAATAATATGGTTGAAAAGTTCGTTGGAAACACTGAGGGACAGGTCCGCAAGCTATGTAAGCAAGTAGATTATTTAGTTAAAAATTTCAATGTTGTTAACAGAAATATTACGATCAGTTCGATGGTTTTGTGATTCTCCATGGCACAGACACGCTTACATACACAGCATCAGCACTCTCATTCATGTTGGAAAACCTTGGAAAATGTGTAGTGCTCACTGGAGCTCAGGTAACTTAAACAATTTATAGTAAATAAGTTAATTTATGATATTACTAGTGGCCGCCCGCGACTCCGTTCGCGTGGAAGTCGGTTTCCCGTGGGAATGAGATGTTTTGCCGCGGTAAAAAGTACCCTATGTGTTATTCTGATGTTAAACCTATATTACTGCAAAGTTTCATCCAAAGTAACAAACATTCATCCATACATCCATACATCCATCCATACTCACAAACTCACATTTATAATATTAGTAGGATTAGTAGGATAGTATGATATTATAGTGAAATAAAATTCGAAAAGATATCCAGTTTAAAAAAGAAGAGCAGTAATCTAATAAAAAAGTTACAGTATTGTTATTAAATACGTTTTGTCGACATCGGGAATTTGAATGAAACTGAATTTTCTGATACAGGTAAGAAGTTAATCTCCTAGTAGGGTTCAAAACAGTCGCTTGCGCCGTCAACTACTTGTGTATCTTTCTTTTTAATCCTGTGGGGTATAATGTACTACTGCTAACAAGATTTAAATTAAATTTATTTTTACTACGCTAAGTCAATTAAGTAGAGTCAACAAATTTAATCCTTTTTAATTTCAGATACCAATCTTTGAACCTCGATCTGATGGTCGAGACAATTTAGTATCTTCTTTAATCGTAGCTGGTAGTCAGAAAGTTCACGAGGTCGTTATATTCTTTAACCATAGTCTGCTGAGAGGAAACCGGTAGGTTATTTTTATCAGTTATCTGCTTTCTACTACTGCAACCTTATATTTAGTAGACCAACAGCTTTTTTGTTCATTCATGGCGTAAACAAAGAATAAAACTGTTAAGAAAAACAAAGTTTTCTTCTTATTTCAAAGCCTTCTATTGAACGTGGGCCTTAAAGGGGTATTTGCTAGTATTCACTGCGCAATGCAATGATGCTGTTTACTGATCTTAAGGCTCCTTAAACCATCATGAAAGGTTTGAATAAAATTTTCAGAAGTAGGAAAATGTCTGCCAACCACCTTCTTGCGTTTGACTCCCCTGATTACCCACACCTCGCTGATGAGGGATTAGAAATCGAATATAATGAAAGCGCATTCTTCAAAAGTTCAGCAATCAAGAAGTTCACAGTGCATGACAAAATAACGAAGAATGTGGGCATTCTGAAAATATTTCCAAGTATAAGCGCTGAAGCTATGCGAGGATTCTTCAAACCTCCAATTTTAGGTAAGTTTATAAATTGGATATCAGAGAAGGAACTTGTCACTTTGATACCTACTGTTTAATTTAACTGTGAAAGTCTTTTGAATGTTTCTGGCTTGGGTAGCCTAACATTGCCCTTATTTTTATTGGAAAAGTGACTTTAAGGGGTAAAAGTCATATTAAGTTGTCTTATGTATATTTTATAGGAGTTGTCTTAGAAACATATGGCGCTGGTAATATGCCTTCAAACCGTAGTGACATGTTCGAAATAATCTCAGAGGCTTCCAAACGTGGCGTTATTTTAGTTAACATAACACAGTGCATCACAGGAATTGTGGCTACACCAATGTATGAGACTGGATTGGTGAGAATTTTCCGATACTCTTTTTCTATACTATACCCATATTTACAACTAAACTTTACTTACTTGAGCCAAGAAATTCATTTATAAAGATATTTTTATCATGATAGATGACAGCAGAATGCGGCGTTTTATCAGGATATGATATGACTACTGAAGCAGCCTTAACGAAACTAGCGTATGTCCTTAGTAAAGACGAATTAACTTTGGCTCAAAAGAAAGAGGTAGACAAAAACTTTTTTTGAGTCTAGAAAATATATAGCATAGGTACTTAACAAAATGTATTCCTTTTAAGATGATGACAACCAATATAAGGGGTGAACTAACAAACATGCCTAAAACAGAAGTTGTAAGTATACTTTTTACTATATTTCCTCATCTTGCCTTTCTTTTAAAATTTTATTATGTTTTTAGAAAGCTCCACTGCTTGAAGCCCTCAGCGCTACTCTCAATGTTCAGGCTCCGAAGGAACTGAAAGAGTTGACCAAAACAGTCGATAACGCATTACTGTTGCACGGCATCATGAGAAATGACCCGACCACCATTATCAAAGCTATTGGCATGTACATTTATATTTAATATTTTAATCACTGTATCCTCGCTTTAAGGCTTAACTTTGAATGTGATAAAAGTTATGATATTTTAGAAATGGGAGCAAATGTAAACTCTAGAAACAGCGAAGGAAAGTCACCGCTACATGAAGCTATACATAAAAGAAATCTTGAAGTTGTTCGTTTGCTACTGCAAAATGGAGCAAATGTCCATTTGAAAGCAACGTATGTACACATACAGAAACATCTTTAAATATCCTTAAGTTAATCGTGACCATAATAAAATGAGTAATGAAGTCGTTGGCTTTCATTAAAGGTTTTTTGTTCATAGATAGATTAAAGAATTATTAAAATCCTTTCAGCTGCGGTGAAACGTCACTGCTCACTGCAATCCACAACAATGACATCCCAATGATCAACTTGCTCCTTAAATGCGGCGCGAGCGCAGCTAACATCCACACGAAGTGTCTGTCAGAATTGCTGTCACAAGCGGCCAGAGGCGGTGACGTCACCAGATTGGAGGCCCTTGACGCTGCTGGTGCGGATCTAAATATTGTGGATGAAATGGACCAGACGGCTTTGCATAAGGTAAAGTAGAATTTTATTAATTGAAAAAGGAAAAGATGAAAACGCAAAAGCTAAGAATGTATATAGTTTGAAATTAAATATCGATAGAGGTTTGCAGCCACAGGCCACTCAAAATTCTGCTTTCATAAAGATGAGAAACGTGAACTTAGAAATGCACGTAAAAAATTGTAAATAAAAAGGTAAACAGATAGTGTATTAAACCTGCCTAGGTATTTTGGTCTTGGGTAATACATTTATGTTTTCAGGCTGTTCTTTGTGGTCAAATAGAAGCCATTAAGTTTCTGATGAGTAAAGGAGTTCAAGTTGAAATAAGAGATGTTATTAATAACACTGCAATGGATTATGCTGTGGCATTGAACAGCTCGAAAATTGCAGAAGTTTTGCAAAGCAGGAACATTTTGTAAAAATATTTAATGTAAAATTGGTGTACAAATGGTAATTAATTGATAACCTTATTATGGAAAAAAAACAATAATCAAAAATAGTATGTCGATAAAGCCATATTTATAACAGCACAAAAATAAAACAAACCCTTAATAAGTATTTTGCCGTTTTTTATTTGGCAGCACCTTCAGAGTAATATTCAGGCAACACCGACTGACATTTATCGCGCAAGTAGGTCGCGGTAATTATTTGAAAACGCCACGTGCGATCAGTCTACCAACAGATCGCTGGAAAGAGCGCTCTTATCTTACACTGTGTAAAAATAAACCACATAAAAAATAAACATCGCAGAAAAGAGGCGCGAGTGACTTAAAAATGGCAACCAATGTCCAAGGAGGTGACGAAAAAGCGCGGGAGTACGTTTCAAACGGGATTTTTACTATTGGGACAAATGGATCAATGAGTGAGTGTAATTTGAAATTAATTAAAAATACAGTACTAATTAATAATTAAAACTCTTGCATAAATCGTGGAAGGTTATCTAATATTTTATTGTAGTATATTAAACAAATTATTGTTGATAATTAAATAGAAGAATGATGCAAACGATGATGCAACATTAACGTTGCCTGAATGTTTGGTGTTTATTTTATTTACTATGTTTGTGCTATTATTTAGATTTAAAACTTGTTAAAAGTTTTCTCTTTTACAAATCTTTTTTATAGGTTCAGAAACTTTGGACACCTTTTCAGAATCAACTCAGTAAAAGGCGAAGTATAACAACTTTCATCAGCAAAATGAGAGGAATTCCCTTAAAGGGTTTTAATAACGGATACTTTTGAAATTTCACTTGTCGGCACACTTTTAAATTGTTTTTCTTACTTTTGTACCATATAACATTTACCTACATATCAACAAAATTGTGAACAGCATCATCATTAGTAAAATCTTTTAAATTTGTTATAATAATTTGTGCTATAGAAAGACTTATGCCATAGTTATTATTTATATGATTTTTGACAACCATACCTATTACAGAAAAAATTAACTCCCACTAAAATATCGTCATTGTAAAAGAAACATAGTATCTTCTCGGGGATTTTAGATAAAACAACATTCTACTAAACATTCTACTTTCAAAACCAGCGGTTAAAATTTCAGATGGCTCTCCAAAACTCGTCGACCCGCCCGTAAGTCCCCGAGTGGCAGCTAAGGTCCAGCGCAGCAGGAGTTTCGCGGAGATGGCTGATGCTGCAGACGTCTCCATGAAGTGCGTGGGCAAGAACGAGAGGAGAGTCCTGGTTATTTACACTGGAGGCACTATCGGCATGCTGAAGAACAGTGATGGCAGTAAGTTGGTGGTGGAAAATTCGTATGTCGTGTTAAGCTGTTGCAACTTTTTACAAGCGGTATTGCGCTATTATTATAAGTGCGTGGTAGCCTAGTGGCAACAGGAACGGTCTACTATACCGAAGGTTCCGGGTTCGATCCCCATTAGGGTGTACCACTAATTTGGTCTTTTTCAAATTATGTACATGTTTATCACGCACTAACGGTGAGGGAAAAACATCGTGAGAAAACCTACATGATTGGATGATAATCCATCATGTGATCCACCAACCCGCACTGAGCCAGCAGCGTGGTGGATTACGGCTCAAACCCTCTCGCTATCCGAGAAGGAGGCCTGTGCTCAAGTATGGGACATATAAGGCTATTTATTTATTTATTGTTGGAAATAATGTTTAGTTTTAATCATTTCTTAAACTAAACCATAGATGCTGAAAGGTGATAAATGTAACTATATTTTTTAAGGTTAACGCTCTTTGAGAATTTTATGGTCTAAATTTTATACGGTAATCAATTTTCCTGTTAAACCTTTCTCACCGTATCACAGTTGACTACGTCACTTTATTAAAGATTGGCAAATAAACTTTATTTTTAGTGCTGAAACCAGAAAAGGGTGCATTTGAAACTTTGGTGAGAGGTTTCCCACAACTACACGACAGTGAACTTTGGCATAAGAGGAGGCATCACAGTGACTTCGATGAGTCATTCCTAGTTCTCCCTAGTGAGTATTTCTAATTTTTATATAATAAAGTTATATACGTAACCGTAGTAACTAAAAAACAGCTAAATAAGTTGTTTTGTAAGCAACCAATTACATCTTATCAATATTTTGCACGAACTTTTAATGCATTTTGGATATCTGCTAATGTAGTAACTCAATTTTTGGATTAAAATTCATGTTTAATAGTTACTTAATCCTTTCATTCTATTACAGCTGCAAAAGATATGGACTTAAGAATAATTTACAAAATTTTCGAATATGACGTCTTGTTGGACTCGTCCAATATGACTGAAGTTGAATGGATACGGATAGCCAAAGATATAAAGGTACCTACGTTTATATATTATTTATTTTTAGACTAGCTTTCCCTTGGGTTCGTGTTACTTTCCCGAGGTAAAATACTTTTTAGTCTTTCTATATTAGTAAAACTAAGTTTCATCCAAATCCGCTCAGTAGTTTGTGGGTGAAAGGGTTACAAAAACTGATACTCGCAAAATTAAGATCAGGCAGGGTATCAATTAAAGAGTTTTTTAATGAAATTTTGGACACCGGATTACAGTTAAGACGATTAATTCGATTATAGCTCTCTTATATAGCGGTCAACGGATGCTAGGTCTTAACCAAATCCTTAAGACGCAGTAACTTACTTGAACGAAAACGCACATTGACTCTAGAGACTCTGGTTATTCCGTCTTGGTGTCAGTAATTACTCTGCTTGTCCTGTTTTCAATTAAGAAAACAGTTGACTGTTTAACAGTAGAATTAGTGAGACTGTGGTTACAAAGAATTTAGGCTTATAACCAATGGTAAAGCAACCCATATACCTAGGTACCTACTATTAAAGGTTTTGAAACATCGCATTTGAAAAACAGTATTTGTAAGTATTTCATTGCAGAGTGTTTTTACTCTAGTACGATTAGTTTTTTATCATTTGGTAAACAAAAACAATCGTAAATAATTGAGACAGTTTCTTAAACACATAAACATTATGTTGATAATTGCCTTACACGCTAACAAATTTGATTTGCACATACATATTTAGTAGCATACGTAGATAGAAGAAGATTTGAGTAAAATAGTCTCATACCTACTTATAAGTAAAATACCAACAAAACTACTACTACGTAGGTAATATCATCAACGATTATTAGCCATTTGACCCCTGACCGATTCCACTACAAGTGTGAAATGAATTGACCTTGTAGCGGTTTGACCTGATCAACATAAATTGTGTTTATCATTTTATTGACTTCCTCCTGTGTCGTAAGATATTAAGTGTCGTTTGGAAAGTTATTTGTTTTTTTTTTCTTATCTTTTCCTCATTTATCTTGTTTTTATATACAATTTAGATAATACCAACCAGATCCAGTTTTTCCTAATGAGATTGATATATGCAGTCTATTTTAGAATACGAAACGAAACGAATACAAAGACGATGAAAATTTGCATTGTGTTTTCTGATAATTTATTTTCTTAGCTTCCAAATATTACCACATGTATAGACATTTCGGAAACAAAAAATACAGTAACATTATTTGCTGCTAGCCTAAGTACTGAACTATTTTCTTAAGAAACTTATGATGCTAAAGTGCATATCGACTTTGTTTTACAGAATTCCTATGAAGAATACGACGGCTTTGTTGTGCTTCACGGCACCGACACATTACCTTACACGGCCTCAGCTCTATCGTTCATGTTTGAGAATCTAGGAAAGTGTATCGTACTCACTGGGTCACAGGTAAATGAAGATTTTGTAATTCCGAAGAAAATTATAGATTATTACGCATTAAATTGAATGACGTGCTCTATATGGGTTTCACGACAAGAAGGATTGAGATTTGGAATGTTTTAGAATGAAAAAACTATTTAAATCGACATAAGCACTAATTAACATCAAAAAATTCGTTACAGATTTGCTCAATATAAAGAAACTGTAGTAGAAATATTTTTTGTGTTTTATTGTCTCTATCAATTTACGATAGTTCCATGACAAGCAATTCTTTGACTTTAAAAGACTCTAGGTATAGATTTACCTATCTAACATGTGTAAGGTTTTTGATTTTTTATCCAAAACTATAATTCTTTTAGATTCCTATTTTCGAGCCCCGGAGTGATGGAGCAGACAACTTCGTCTCATCATTACTGATAGCCGGTGGATTGAACATTCCTGAAGTCACCATATTCTTCGGCAGCAAGCTTTTTCGAGCTAACAGGTCAGTCCCAACTCCTTAATTAAAAGGTTCTAAGCACTGCTTCTCTATGCTTCTAGCTGAAGACAGTCTTGGGCTCAAATATTTTAGATTTTTTCTTAGGTAATAATTTCCCAGAACCTATATCATGCTTTCTAGTTTTTTGTCAGTTGGTATAACATACCTATTTGGATTTTAATTTCCAGATGTCGAAAGCTCTCCGCATACAATCTCTACGCATTCGACTCTCCAAACTGTGTTCCTTTAGTCGAAGTTGGTATTGACATGGAAGTAAACAAGAAAGCAATATTCAAACCAACCGTCATAGAGAAGTTTACGTTACACGCAAAAATGTCTAAAAATGTGGGTATTCTGAGAATATTCCCAAGTATCAGTGCTGCTGTGATTAAGGCGTTTTGTCAACCACCTATTGAAGGTAACCAAAAATATAACTTTACTAATTTTAACTAAAATTCGGGTTAAAAAAGAAATGTAAAAAACAAAACAGTTTTAACAGATTTATTTCAAAATTTGCTTCTAACAGAATGATAGTAGGTATTTTGTGATAAATATTTTTTTGATTTGATTAATTACGTAAAAAATTGTTTTCAACCAAAATTAAGTTGATTCTAACTATGTATTTCTATACCTACGTGTTTGAACGGAATCGTAAAATCGGAAGTATCTACCTAAGAGAGGTACACAGCCTCAACGTTCAGATATAGACAACCGACCGAAATATTGACTTCGAAATATTGAATTCGAAATATTGAATTATTTTGATACTGTTATCTTAGCCTTTTGTTTTGTCACAGGCGTAGTCCTAGAAACATACGGTGCTGGTAACATTCCTTCCAACCGGAACGACATCTTCGGCGCCATCGCCGAGGTCGTGAAGAGAGGCGTCATCGTCGTTAACATCACGCAATGTCTCACGGGGGCCGTCAGCTCGCCGTTGTATGAAACTGGATGGGTAAGTATCATTAATTTTACAATTAATTGCTTTTAGCTTTTAATTGGGTGGTTTGTTAAATGCGCGCAGTGGAAAAGCTAAAATTCATGCGTTGGAAAACTGAAATTATGTTTATGCCGTTTTCGTAAGTAAGAAAAAATATCTACAATGAACGAGAGTTAAGTTTTGTATTTTTAAATAATCTGGAAGGTCATTTTTGTGTTATTGTTACTTTAGTTTTGCCCGAACATAATGGTCTACATAATGCTTCCATAATTTTCTTTATAGCTTTTGATACTAAAAATGTACCTACTTTATTTGTTTAATTTTTACAGTTAATAGCAAAATGTGGGGTAGTATTAGGATACGACATGACACCAGAGGCGGCACTCACCAAACTCTCCTACGTTCTGACCAAAGATGAGCTGACTTTAGATCAAAAGAAAGAGGTAAGGAATATGAAACTTTGATGTAATAAGGCCTCAAGCAAGCGGTTGGAAAACTGAATGGTATAATCTTGATCGCAGTGCATGTAAACCCTTGCAGATTTCGATAAATGTACCCAAGAAACTGACACTTAACAAAAATCTGTCGATGTTCTGTACCTATCTGTGTGACAGTTACCGATATCGATATAAAAGGCAGAACGGTGATACTATCATAGTTAGGTGATTGCATAAACTCTACCAACTTAAGAACTAAGATAAAACACCAATTTGATTTATACATTGTTTTCTATTAGATGATGTCAACAAACATCAGAGGGGAGCTCACTAATTCAGCAGCGATACAAATCCATCAAGAAGTAAGTCATCTTATCCATATTTCAGTTTTTAAGTTTGTAAATAGCCCCGAAAATAATATTCTAATGTTTTTTCTTAACAGTTAAAAAAAGTTCTAAGGGATATGTCCGACCTTGAGGTATTGAATGGGGCATTTTCTATTTGTGCACTTTTGTGTTGTGTTGTCTTTGAAGAGAATGTTGCTCGATTTATTATCTAGTTTTAGCCTTCTTATTTAATAACACACGTGTATGTTTAACATTACCTAAGACTCCTCTATTAGCACTATTTCATGAAAGGGTGTCTACTGATGATGCATAAATAAATGGATGAATATACATAAACTGGTTAAGATTTGAGATTCAATGGGTTTTGTTAATAAAGGTTTCATTTTCTAGGGGTGACTTTAATAACAGCAATCGGCAACTTAAAAAACATACTTGCCGTTTGCTTTTTCATAATTTTTTTGCAAAACAATTACTTAAAAATTACTTTTAAGATAATTAGAAGATTATTAATGACAGCAAATCTTAAAGTACCCTTCTATTTTTCAATTCACGCTTTACCTTCTAGGATCACACATTAATCGATGCCATAGCAGCAAGTTTAAGCATACAATCACCCAAGAAACTAATAGAAGTGACAGATAAAGTGTACAATGCCCTACTTTTGTATGGAATTCACCGGGATGACCTACCGACTGTTAAGAAAATGCTGGGTTAGTATCAATGAGAATTAAACGTTAAATACTAACTTACTAATGTTTTAACAACACTTTTACTTAACAAGACTAACTGAGCCACTTGCGCACACAAAAATATTGTTGAAACCTGTTTTTATAAAAACGTTTTTAAACGCGTGAGTATGCCTAATGATATAAAAGTTAAGGTTATTTGAAATCACCCTGAAAGTTGTACAAGCGACAACTCTATAGATGTGATTTGAAATTTAGTCTAAACAGAAGTTTTTTTTATTTTACTGTGAAATGAGTGTTGAAGCAAGTATTAAGAAAAAAAAATGTTTCTAAATAAAGTTTAAGTAATTTTAAATTAAGACAAATGTTCAAAATCCAAAAATTTCTAGTGTCACATTTATTCAAGTTTTAACATTATTTATTTATATTTTTATTAGTTTCTTCGCATAATTGTAAATTTCATCCAATTGTAAATTTCAGACATGGGAGCAGATGTAAACGCTCAGAACTTCGAAGGCAAGTCTCCGCTACACGAAGCTATCATTAGAGGCAATTTGACCATCGTGGAGTTTCTGCTGAAGAGTGGGGCCAATGTTCATCTAAAATCCAGGTTTGCTAAAGATCGTAACTCGAATTTTATTGTTAGTAAAGGTATTTTACTTGATGTATCAGTCTAACAGAAATTACTTGAAATAACTTTTTTTTACTGCCATGAACACCAAGTTTTAAATATTGTATCTTTTTTATTAATTTAACCTTATCATGATTGATTACTTTTATCTTATCAACAACATTACGTTATGGTTATTTGGTCGAGTGTCCTCGATTACCAACAAGTTAATATTCCAGTCAAAACTCGGTTGTGATTGCTGCTGCTTCGAAAGTAACGCTTTACTGTTGGAAATTTCCTACAATATCTCTTTTTAGGTAACCTGTTAAAAACTCGAATTTCATTTACCCGAATCTTAAAACCCCGAAAACGTTTGGTATAACTTTTAAAAGACAGATTTACTGAATGTCATTTTTTTTAAATTCCTTTTTTTATTTCCCAGATTAATCAATTTCCAGGTGAACTAAAACCAAATTTTCATAAAATATTTTTTTGTTACCCATATTCTCATAATGATGCAAGATCATAATACATTTTTTTGTTTCCCTTCGTACCATTTTCCAGATAAACGAATACCAAATTTTCATAATATTTATATTTGGTTCCCATACAATCATATTCCTGATAAACTATTGCCAGATTTTCATAATCTTTTTATTTGGTTCCCATACAATTGTGTTTCAGCTTAACTATTGCAATGGGAGCCGCTCCTTTTGCATAACGTCGATTGTCCCAAAATCGTTCGTCATACATAAATTGTCATAATCATCAAAAAGCATAACACTCATGTCGCTAAATTTATCCTTTGCATAACTTTTAAATGGCAAAACAGTCTATAGGCATATTATTCTTTAGCATAATGTATAAAATTCCTAATTTCAATTGGCATAACATCCTCATCATCAATCCTAAAATGCTTTATCTTGATTTGGTTTGTCATAACTACTTATAGGAAAAGCTAATTTTATTTGGCATGTTTTAGGTCGACCAAATTATTAAAATTATAATTTACAATTTTGGGTATGCGCTGTTTATATATTATAATAATAGGTACGACGACGAGCGAAGCGAGGAGGAGTGTGAGGTTGAATGGTGACCACACAGTGCGCAAGCCGAGCGAGCGAAGCGAGCGTACCGCGGCAGCGGTCGGCGAAGTGCCAAAACCGAAGTTCTTTTCTAAAAGTAGAGAGCCATTTAAAATAATACTAGGATTTAGTTGTTCTAGATATCGTTTATTTGAATTTAAAGAATCTTAATTTTAATAAAGGATATCAATTAACTGTATTTCAAAAATTTGTGTTTTAAAAATCTGGCTTATATGCATATGGATATCGGTTATCTAGATTTCGCGCATTTAGATTTCGTGTGTCTGGAACTCATTCGTCTGGATTTTAAAACATCGTGCAAATGAATAAATGGGCAAATGAAATTCGGAGTTGCGATTATATGGCAAACAAAACTTCGAAATTCTAAAAAACGGGATTATGAAAAAATGTCCAAGCGTTTTCTGGATTATGAAATTCGGAATATTAAAATTCGGGATTAAGATAGGTAACCCTCTTTTTATTTCGTCATTCATCATCAATCTTTCTAACTAATCCAAAACTGCCAGAAAATCATATTCTTCATCCAAAAGATAAATTTCATCATCTACACCACCTACAGATGCGGCGAGACCTCCCTCCTGACCGCCATCCAGTGCGACAACTTCGCCATCATCAACCTGCTGCTGCGCTGCGGCGCGCACGTCGCCAACATCGACAACAAGTCCGTGGCGGAGCTAGCCTCGCTGGCGGCCAGGAGCGGCGCTGTCAGCAGGCTGGACGCGCTGTACATGGCGGGGGCGGATCTAGACATGCTGGACGAGATGAGGCAGACGCCGCTGCACAAGGTAGGAGGACCAGCGACTAGTGAGATGAGACTAGAGAGTAGTTAGTGGTAGCTACAACATCGACAACAAGTCCGTGGCGGAGCTAGCCTCGCTGGCGGCCAGGAGCGGCGCTGTCAGCAGGCTGGACGCGCTGTACATGGCGGGGGCGGATCTAGACATGCTGGACGAGATGAGGCAGACGCCGCTGCACAAGGTAGGAGGACCAGCGACTAGTGAGATGAGACTAGAGAGTAGTTAGTGGTAGCTACAACATCGACAACAAGTCCGTGGCGGAGCTAGCCTCGCTGGCGGCCAGGAGCGGCGCTGTCAGCAGGCTGGACGCGCTGTACATGGCGGGGGCGGATCTAGACATGCTGGACGAGATGAGGCAGACGCCGCTGCACAAGGTAGGAGGACCAGCGACTAGTGAGATGAGACTAGAGAGTAGTTAGTGGTAGCTACAACATCGACAACAAGTCCGTGGCGGAGCTAGCCTCGCTGGCGGCCAGGAGCGGCGCTGTCAGCAGGCTAGACGCGCTGTACATGGCGGGGGCGGATCTAGACATGCTGGACGAGATGAGGCAGACGCCGCTGCACAAGGTAGGAGGACCAGCGACTAGTGAGATGAGACTAGAGAGTAGTTAGTGGTAGCTACAACATCGACAACAAGTCCGTGGCGGAGCTAGCCTCGCTGGCGGCCAGGAGCGGCGCTGTCAGCAGGCTGGACGCGCTGTACATGGCGGGGGCGGATCTAGACATGCTGGACGAGATGAGGCAGACGCCGCTGCACAAGGTAGGAGGACCAGCGACTAGTGAGATGAGACTAGAGAGTAGTTAGTGGTAGCTACAACATCGACAACAAGTCCGTGGCGGAGCTAGCCTCGCTGGCGGCCAGGAGCGGCGCTGTCAGCAGGCTGGACGCGCTGTACATGGCGGGGGCGGATCTAGACATGCTGGACGAGATGAGGCAGACGCCGCTGCACAAGGTAGGAGGACCAGCGACTAGTGAGATGAGACTAGAGAGTAGTTAGTGGTAGCTACAACATCGACAACAAGTCCGTGGCGGAGCTAGCCTCGCTGGCGGCCAGGAGCGGCGCTGTCAGCAGGCTGGACGCGCTGTACATGGCGGGGGCGGATCTAGACATGCTGGACGAGATGAGGCAGACGCCGCTGCACAAGGTAGGAGGACCAGCGACTAGTGAGATGAGACTAGAGAGTAGTTAGTGGTAGCTACAACATCGACAACAAGTCCGTGGCGGAGCTAGCCTCGCTGGCGGCCAGGAGCGGCGCTGTCAGCAGGCTGGACGCGCTGTACATGGCGGGGGCGGATCTAGACATGCTGGACGAGATGAGGCAGACGCCGCTGCACAAGGTAGGAGGACCAGCGACTAGTGAGATGAGACTAGAGAGTAGTTAGTGGTAGCTACAACATCGACAACAAGTCCGTGGCGGAGCTAGCCTCGCTGGCGGCCAGGAGCGGCGCTGTCAGCAGGCTGGACGCGCTGTACATGGCGGGGGCGGATCTAGACATGCTGGACGAGATGAGGCAGACGCCGCTGCACAAGGTAGGAGGACCAGCGACTAGTGAGATGAGACTAGAGAGTAGTTAGTGGTAGCTACAACATCGACAACAAGTCCGTGGCGGAGCTAGCCTCGCTGGCGGCCAGGAGCGGCGCTGTCAGCAGGCTGGACGCGCTGTACATGGCGGGGGCGGATCTAGACATGCTGGACGAGATGAGGCAGACGCCGCTGCACAAGGTAGGAGGACCAGCGACTAGTGAGATGAGACTAGAGAGTAGTTAGTGGTAGCTACAACATCGACAACAAGTCCGTGGCGGAGCTAGCCTCGCTGGCGGCCAGGAGCGGCGCTGTCAGCAGGCTGGACGCGCTGTACATGGCGGGGGCGGATCTAGACATGCTGGACGAGATGAGGCAGACACCGCTGCACAAGGTAGGAGGACCAGCGACTAGTGAGATGAGACTAGAGAGTAGTTAGTGGTAGCTACAACATCGACAACAAGTCCGTGGCGGAGCTAGCCTCGCTGGCGGCCAGGAGCGGCGCTGTCAGCAGGCTGGACGCGCTGTACATGGCGGGGGCGGATCTAGACATGCTGGACGAGATGAGGCAGACGCCGCTGCACAAGGTAGGAGGACCAGCGACTAGTGAGATGAGACTAGAGAGTAGTTAGTGGTAGCTACAACATCGACAACAAGTCCGTGGCGGAGCTAGCCTCGCTGGCGGCCAGGAGCGGCGCTGTCAGCAGGCTGGACGCGCTGTACATGGCGGGGGCGGATCTAGACATGCTGGACGAGATGAGGCAGACGCCGCTGCACAAGGTAGGAGGACCAGCGACTAGTGAGATGAGACTAGAGAGTAGTTAGTGGTAGCTACAACATCGACAACAAGTCCGTGGCGGAGCTAGCCTCGCTGGCGGCCAGGAGCGGCGCTGTCAGCAGGCTGGACGCGCTGTACATGGCGGGGGCGGATCTAGACATGCTGGACGAGATGAGGCAGACGCCGCTGCACAAGGTAGGAGGACCAGCGACTAGTGAGATGAGACTAGAGAGTAGTTAGTGGTAGCTACAACATCGACAACAAGTCCGTGGCGGAGCTAGCCTCGCTGGCGGCCAGGAGCGGCGCTGTCAGCAGGCTGGACGCGCTGTACATGGCGGGGGCGGATCTAGACATGCTGGACGAGATGAGGCAGACGCCGCTGCACAAGGTAGGAGGACCAGCGACTAGTGAGATGAGACTAGAGAGTAGTTAGTGGTAGCTACAACATCGACAACAAGTCCGTGGCGGAGCTAGCCTCGCTGGCGGCCAGGAGCGGCGCTGTCAGCAGGCTGGACGCGCTGTACATGGCGGGGGCGGATCTAGACATGCTGGACGAGATGAGGCAGACGCCGCTGCACAAGGTAGGAGGACCAGCGACTAGTGAGATGAGACTAGAGAGTAGTTAGTGGTAGCTACAACATCGACAACAAGTCCGTGGCGGAGCTAGCCTCGCTGGCGGCCAGGAGCGGAGCTGTCAGCAGGCTGGACGCGCTGTACATGGCGGGGGCGGATCTAGACATGCTGGACGAGATGAGGCAGACGCCGCTGCACAAGGTAGGAGGACCAGCGACTAGTGAGATGAGACTAGAGAGTAGTTAGTGGTAGCTACAACATCGACAACAAGTCCGTGGCGGAGCTAGCCTCGCTGGCGGCCAGGAGCGGCGCTGTCAGCAGGCTGGACGCGCTGTACATGGCGGGGGCGGATCTAGACATGCTGGACGAGATGAGGCAGACGCCGCTGCACAAGGTAGGAGGACCAGCGACTAGTGAGATGAGACTAGAGAGTAGTTAGTGGTAGCTACAACATCGACAACAAGACCGTGGCGGAGCTAGCCTCGCTGGCGGCCAGGAGCGGCGCTGTCAGCAGGCTGGACGCGCTGTACATGGCGGGGGCGGATCTAGACATGCTGGACGAGATGAGGCAGACGCCGCTGCACAAGGTAGGAGGACCAGCGACTAGTGAGATGAGACTAGAGAGTAGTTAGTGGTAGCTACAACATCGACAACAAGACCGTGGCGGAGCTAGCCTCGCTGGCGGCCAGGAGCGGCGCTGTCAGCAGGCTGGACGCGCTGTACATGGCGGGGGCGGATCTAGACATGCTGGACGAGATGAGGCAGACGCCGCTGCACAAGGTAGGAGGACCAGCGACTAGTGAGATGAGACTAGAGAGTAGTTAGTGGTAGCTACAACATCGACAGCAAGACCGTGGCGGAGCTAGCCTCGCTGGCGGCCAGGAGCGGCGCTGTCAGCAGGCTGGACGCGCTGTACATGGCGGGGGCGGATCTAGACATGCTGGACGAGATGAGGCAGACGCCGCTGCACAAGGTAGGAGGACCAGCGACTAGTGAGATGAGACTAGAGAGTAGTTAGTGGTAGCTACAACATCGACAACAAGTCCGTGGCGCAGCTAGCCTCGCTGGCGGCCAGGAGCGGCGCTGTCAGCAGGCTGGACGCGCTGTACATGGCGGGGGCGGATCTAGACATGCTGGACGAGATGAGGCAGACGCCGCTGCACAAGGTAGGAGGACCAGCGACTAGTGAGATGAGACTAGAGAGTAGTTAGTGGTAGCTACAACATCGACAACAAGACCGTGGCGGAGCTAGCCTCGCTGGCGGCCAGGAGCGGCGCTGTCAGCAGGCTGGACGCGCTGTACATGGCGGGGGCGGATCTAGACATGCTGGACGAGATGAGGCAGACGCCGCTGCACAAGGTAGGAGGACCAGCGACTAGTGAGATGAGACTAGAGAGTAGTTAGTGGTAGCTACAACATCGACAACAAGACCGTGGCGGAGCTAGCCTCGCTGGCGGCCAGGAGCGGCGCTGTCAGCAGGCTGGACGCGCTGTACATGGCGGGGGCGGATCTAGACATGCTGGACGAGATGAGGCAGACGCCGCTGCACAAGGTAGGAGGACCAGCGACTAGTGAGATGAGACTAGAGAGTAGTTAGTGGTAGCTACAACATCGACAACAAGTCCGTGTCGGAGCTAGCTAGCAAGCTCTAATGTGGAAAGGCTAAATAGTGTGTTGCTGCTCTAAATGATACTCATGTGTCTTTGCACGAAAGCAAACGGTTTTTTTCATAATTTTTGTTGGCTACTTACTGTCGGTTTGGAATTATAGAAATATAAAAATAGAACTAAACTTTAAAGAAATCCCTTCCACAACAACTTTGCCAGTTCTCAATATTCTTTTAATTATATCAGTAAGTATTCCAGAGTAAAAAATCATTTTGTATCTATTTACAGGGTGTGCTATGTGGACAAAAATACGTGGTTGAGTACCTAGTGTCTAATGGCGTGCGCACTGACATAAAAGATATTTTAAATAAAACTCCAAGGGACTATGCCATTGAACTAAAACACCATCATTTAGTCGAAATCATGGATAGGAAATTATGAAACAACAATTATGTAGAGAATAATAAAACAATATTAAATTTAGTTTTTATTTTATTTATTACTCACGCCTTGTTCTTGAAATAACATCACGGGTTTAAAATGGTAGGTTATTAATAACGTTAAAGGTTAATTGCCGAACTGTGATTAACTAACTTGTATCATTATAATATAATCTATTCCAAAACCATATTATATTATCTACATTCCAAAACCACTTACTTTGTAGATAAAATTAATTACATATTTGCACCAGGAAATTTGCAATTAGAATTAATATGGAGAGATCTTTTGTTTTTGTTCGCTTCTGTATTATAGCATGTAAAAAGATTATTTTTTTATCGACTATCTACACTTTTGTACCACATTTTCACTTATAAAGTTCTTAATATCCAATAGCTCAAGTTCTTATTATCCTATCTATTACTCAAGTATTAGTGAGTACAGCTAAATTCTTCCACAATATAGAGAAGTAATCCTCATTAAGTTTGCAAGGAGAATAAATGTCACAATTGGATCCTTTTCTGCCTGTAGACACGGCCTCTTCGATGCTTGATGCATTCACGAAACTTGACAGAAGTGGATTACTGCAACACAATATACAAATATATTATTTAGGTCAGTTTCAGCAAGGAAAACTTAACTGCTCTCCGTTAATTTCTTAATTTCTAATACCTACGAATACGAACAGAGTCAATTAGTTGTTTTAAATGAAAATCATTTAAAAATCTCTATACCGAGGGATCCTAGTCTTATTAATTCATTGCGCTTTTAATCGAGATAAGCTTTAGTAACTAAAAAACTCGAAATCGGTCCAGCGTAAATACTTATAAAAGATTTCAAGTTTAGATTCGTGAGACTACATACTTTAAAATCGGCGTCCATATCTTCATAGGGTCTTCATCCAATATCTTCTGTCCAGCCCAGCATGCCAGTTTCTGAGGACAGCCCGACCATGTTTGACCCTCACCGAATATTTGGCTGGCGGCAGCAATCAAAGGCTCACCTCCAAATTCTGTGTTTTCTAACACTGTTAAGAGAAAAAGAGATATCATTAACCTGTGTAAGTAATGGAGGAAATTATAATTATCACGTTTCGTCCTCTTCTCGGTTCGTTTTTTTCAATTTGCTTTATTTTTTTAAATTAAAAAACTCTCAAACTAGGATAAATTAATCAAAAAGGGGTTATCCAGGGTAACAAAGTTATAGACCGATAAACGTGTGTCAGTTAGACACGCCAAACTTAGGCACCCATTTTCTTTGTTCGAGGGCACGTACGAGGTTAAAAATACTTAGCTTTAACTATACAAGCTTTTTAATATTAAGTAGGAACCCCTTAGAACATGAACACACAAGCCACTACAGAATCGCAGTGTTTAGTTGTTTAGGTGAATTCTAAGGATTTACTTTCTCTCCGAGGAAGTGGGAAAATAGCTTTACGGACGCCTGCTTGATTTTCTTCGTAATTCGAACAAGGTAGGCATATGTTAATGTCATAAATAATATGTCAGATTGAATAAAACATGTATCGTTGGGTTACAAAATAAATTCTTCGTAATAATATTATATATCCATAATACCGTCCCTAAAGCTGTTAAGTATATGTAAGTATGTAACATTTTAAATACCATTTACATACGATTCAAGACTTGTGAAAACAATTTTGATAGCTTAAAAGTTTAGGTTTTGTTTCATACTTTCTTGTTTCCATGCTTGACTTCCCTACAATATAAAGTGTGACTAAATATTTGATTACCAAAGGATATTGCAACGGAATGCAAGGGCTAAGCCTATATCTCTCATACAATAAGTTCTATCAATAATTTATTCTTGTTTTGGTGCAGTGTATGTGAATCAAGTTTGAAAGACTAGAATCATGGAACAATTATATCTGATCGAGATTTACATAGATCGGATGAAGATATACGCGAAAGAAAATGAATTAGGAGACGAGTACAGAAATAAGGAATTAGTGTTTAGAGTAAATTTTGGATGGCCAAAAAGGCAGATTCTTATCAAAGAACATATGATAGTCTCTAATGCTGAAGAAGATGAACTAATAAATGACCAGAAGTTTAGCTGGATACGAAGCATCAAGGTTGGGAATTCAGTCCTTTTTGTCGCACATCCCGATACTCTATTGACAGTACTAAGAAATAATCCTATAGAAATTGAAGTATGGAATACAGACGAAAATGAATCAAGCGACGATTTCAAGCAAGAGATTTTTGTTGGCACTGGTAAGCTGGCATGGGATAGCCGCTTTGTCGATGCCGTTAAAGCAAATAGTGAATGTCCACTAACTGGAGAAATCTACCCTTCATGCTTAAAAACAATAGTCAAGATTGCAGCCGAGTGCTGCTGTAAAAATATTGGAGAAGTAAAAATGATTATACGATTAAGTCCTCTTGGTTCCATGGTTATAACAGATTTTCAGCAAAACTTTAACTATCCTGAATATTTTAACTTCAAAACAGATAAATTCCCTGATAATATTTACCAAGTAAATATCTGTGAAGATATGGAGAATCCCACTTATGCAGCTGCGGTGGCTAATGATCCAGTGCTTGGAGTGTATGTTGATAAGAGAACAGAAATATGTACTGTACTACCCGACGCAAATTTGGATGACGAACCCTGTGCTCGACATAGAGAACATATTGAGAGAGACCATAGAATAAAGGTTGGCAAAATAAAAATAGGGGATATCATTGGCCCTTGTGGAAACCCATACTGCAAACTAGCCCAAAAAGTAAGAGCATATGTGAGGAATCTTGAATCATACAAGAAAATACTTGAATTTAAAGAAATAGATATCAAACAGCCAAATCCGAGGAAAATCTGTGGTGAATGTATATGTAGAAATGATAGATGGTACACACAGAAGTTGGCAAAGCGTCCAAGTTTGGTAGACTGTGTCGGATGTGGTGGAAAGGCTCCAAGGGGTCACACATGTCAACAAGATGACGATAAGTACTTTGGCACTGGCAACACACCTCCAGGTGGCAGTATTGTAGACGTCAATCCTCCTCATTAAACGATAAAATCAAGCTGTGAAATTTAATAAATACCTTTTTATTTTGTAACCCAATGATGTAAACATCAAACATTTACAAATAAAACTGTTATATTAAAATATTGCTATTTATTGAGAAGTTATTTTATTATATAAATATCTAAATCTGAGTGTGCCGACAAAAGCAGATGTTTTATGGAGTTACTTTTTGATCCCATAATTATTACTTAACATTTTTTAGACATCTACATCAATTATTACAGAGTTTTATATTGCTTTAGAAGATACACGTATACCTTGATGATTAAAATTGCTGTTACAGATTTATGGCAAAAGTCATGTAAATTAAAGTTCTAATTGCAACCCGGTCTCTGAAGCCTTTGTAGCACATCAAGATGACTGACGAGGGCACGGAAGAGAGCCGAAAAAGACCAATAAAACATAAAAAACCAACTAAATACAACTATAAGTTTGGTGACGTCTATCCTGGTAAGTATAACTCAACATCATTGCACGTAAATCTTTGTCTATGTAAAAACTAAATACAATTTAAAACCAACCAGTCATAATATAATTGTTTTAAAAAACTAAAATACACGCTTGAAAGGGAGCCACGGGCTTTGGAGCGCTGCATGCTTCTGCTCACACTGGTGGCCGAATCATTAAAGATATCAGGACGGAGTTTTCATAATATTGTATTGTCATCGGTCCTTAAAAAATACATACAAACATACAACCCGAACTAATAAAAACGTGTTAAAAATCGGTTAGTGGCAACAAAACTGCTTATCTACAAGGGCCTATACACAGAACCATACGATAGGTTGAGCTATAATAGTTTGCAACTTCCTATCTTATTCTAATACTTATAGAATTATTTCTTCTTGCATATTATTTTCAGGTTTTACCAATTCGCACAAAGATTGTGTTTTGTTGGAAAAAGGTCCGAAGGTGCCCGCGAAAATGGGGTGGTTATGGAATGCTCCTAGTCCGGGTTTAAAAGTTTGTATTCTTCTCATTCTATAGATTTTAATAGGTACTATGATGACCTATTATGTATTTTTATAAATAAACATATTTTTTATTTATTCAGCAAAGACGAGGATGGCAACCTGGAGCAGTTGGAAAAACTATTGCCGGTATGATGAAATTTAAAACTCAAAAAGTTGGTTTGGAGAAGAAGGGCAAGAAGAAGAAAAAAGGCACCACAATTAGTCTTGATGCTGATGATGAGGAAGAACCGTTTGAAGTTAAACCGGTTCTTAAAGTTAAGAGAAAAGGGGACACTTTTACAATTGAGGTGAGATTCAATTTTTTTTTCATACACATCAGAAAACATTAACACTTCTGCAAATTTTAAAAACTTGAGATGTAATTAGGACAAGAGTAATTTTGTTTTTAACTTCACAGGTCAATCCTTTAAAAGATCTAACAGAAATATTGCCAAATGAAAATCCTTTCGTCGATTGCGATCCGATGGTTTTCAAAATTGTGAAAAAGCGTAGCCCTGAAGAACAAGCCGCGATGGAAGCTCGTAGAATGGTGAAATTAAAGAAAAAACGTGAAGCGGAAATTCGTAAAAAACTCTCTGAAGCCGTTGAGGACATTTGCAAATGCGCATACATTGATGTTTTCTGCAACAATTATAATGCCATAGATAATGTAATACAGAAGTGTCCAACGTTTATAGAACCGGAATGTATTTGCGCTCCAGAGTCTATGAGCTCTTTATCGAGTAATGCAACTTGGGATATTGAGTATACACCGCCTTTTGGTTGCTTTGATGTTGAATCATTGAGGAGGCAACGTTTTGTTCACTCGGAAACGCAGTATGTTCCTACAGATGCTGGAATTCCCGATCCTTGTCAAGAATACGCTCCTTGTAGATCTTGTTTACCTTGTAGTCGTAGTTATATGAGTATTCAGAAGTCGGCGGCTAGAAAAAAGTTGAAGAAGAGAAGACCCCGCATTTGCGAACCTTGCTGCCCCCAACCTTTATCATAATTATGTATCGTGAAAGTAGGTTGTTACTCGTGTTCTTTGAAATAAAGTGGACGTGTTTGGATTGAATGTATTTGTTTTATTAGAAGCTAATTAACAATAGTTAAATGGACTGCTGTCGAAAACATGACATTTGTTGCTTTTTAGTATTTTTGCACGAAACAAATAATATGGCTAATTCTGAGGAACACTTGCTTCACAACTAAACTGAAAAGTAAACTAGGTAGGTACCCTTAGTTGGGGGGGACCAAATGTCGGAGTTTGTAATACTCCTGAATAACGATTTTGAGTCATGTATGCTTTTGCATAGATTATATCAAAATAATGCGAAACAGCTGAATTAACTATTTTATATTTTTTGTTAGGTGTTTGCTTTAAAATTCTCCTTTTAAACGTTCAGTTTAGTCATTGAATTAAGGGCTACTGAGAGCCAGCGTTGGTAGGGTATTAATTCAGGAACTCAAGACCCATCATAACCCATAACTTTGCCATAACACACCACAGGTACAATATAACTCACGTATTGGCAAGTGTGCATGATAATATAATCGTAGCTTTTAGATAGCTACCTATATTGGACTGTAAATCTGATGACTGTTGTCGAATCACGGGTAAGGAAAATTCAGTAGTTAATTCGTACGTACTTTCCAAAATTGACTCAATCTGGGTCTAACTAGGTCCTACCCTAGTCCATTGTGTGGCACTATAGGTGCGTGCACACAAGTGCCTAGTTCGCTTACTTTAGGGTCACATCTTTGGTGCAGAAACTAGTATTCCTAGTTTATTTGCAACATCTGTGTTAGCTACGTATGATTTTACAACAGCCAGTTATTTAAGCTTCACCATCACCATATAAAAAAACTTTGGCTTTTTTAAAAAGGTTCATTGTTTCAAAAGACAATAAATACTTGTCAATATTTGACACAAGACATAAAATAGTTATTAAATTCTAGTATCCATCTTTGTTACAAAGTAAAATTATCAGTTTTTCAAATAATAAATAATAAAAGTCTCCTCCTCAGTCAAAACAAGAAAAATTGTAAGTATATTTCATTAAAGTAAAATATAAATCTCAGTTATTATGCAGTAATTTTTTTATATTCTCTCGATCAAACTCGGATTTCATATGCAATATAGCAAGGTAGGTACAATTATTGCAGGGTTATTTAAAAAATTCGATGTTTATGTGTAATGGACGATCACCGGTGTTTGACAAAACAATTGGTCTCAACAGGTCATGCAGCAAATATATCTGCTTGAGATATTTGTTGACAGCGTCAGAGTATTCGTTACTAAAGAAGAAGAAAACAGTACTGCTAATAAGAATTTCTGTGTGAAAATTGGATTTGGTCCTAAAACTGAAATATTTGTGAGAGAACATCAATTAAATCTTGCTCAAGCTGAAGGTGATGACCAAGAAAATCCAAACAAAGGAGACAGTAAAGCTGCTGACGAGGATTTAGTTACCTTAGATGCAAATGGTAAAAGAGGCTGGACTCGAAAAGTGAGAGTTGGTAAATCTTTTCTATTCCCGTCTTATTCTGATACTGTACTGACAACACTGAGAGATTTTCCATTGGAAATAGAAGTATGGAATGATGACGAAAGTGAAAAACATGTCTTTGTTGCTTCTGGAGTAATGCGGTGGGACACTGATTTTTTTGAGTGGCTTCAGGAAGAAGATCAGCCTGATGAATTACATGAAGCTTTCTGCGTAAAACAGATCGTTCCCCTAAAATCTGAATGTTGCTGCAAAATTATTGGGGAAATTAACCTCATATTGAGACTAAATGCTTTCGGAGATTCAATAACAACAGAGTTTCAGGCTACAGAAAATGAAAATTTCTTTTATTTTCGGTCTAATAAATCTCCAAATGTACTACACTGTGAAAGACTTGAACCATTTAAAGATCTTAATTTTTTAGCCATTGGTCCAATACACGATTCTGTAAATTTAGAAGATCCAACCATGCTAGGCGAGGATGAAGTTGGGGTATGTACTGAATTTGATGCACGGCCATGTTCGAAAGGGGCTGATGAAAATGATTTAGTTTGCCGACGCATAGAAGCAGAAAAATATGCTAGTAAAATCAAAAATAATAAAATCAGGATGGGTGACATAACTGGACCTTGTGGGAACCCTAATTGCAGCTTAGCACATAAGGTTAAAATGTTCCTTCGCAAGCTTGATCAATATAAAGAAGCAGCTGTTGAAATTGGTGAAGAAACTAAAGATCCAACACATGTCAATGTATGTGGTAGTTGTGTATGTAAACAAGAACATTGGCATCGGGATGGCTGTCCAGAAAAATGTGTTTTTCCCGCAGACTTAAGAAAACAAGATGTTCATTTTAGAAACCCAACCAGTTCTAAACTTGAACAACAAAATAAAGATATGCAAGCTAGTTATTTATTAGTTGATGATAAAATGAAATCCAATTTACCGCAGAAAATGTATCAAAGCTTAGATGCTCAAGGCAACATACAGACTCATGTTTGTTTATCTACAAAATGTCAAAAATCAGAATGTCCCGAAGTAATATGCAACGCGCCAAAAAATAATAACAATACGACTGATTCTTCATTATTAAATTCCGATGAAGGAAAAAATGCATATTTAAACTATCATGATGCCAACGATGAACGTTGTTGTAAAAAATGTAATCATCCGAATTGCAAATCTCAATGTCAACTTAAGAAAACTGACGATACTGAGAACGATGAAAAACAGGGTATGTTTGCTCAGAACTTTGTTGTTCAGAATGTATCAATGAAATATGATAAAATTTACCCAAAAAAACCATGTTCCGGGTGTGGGTGTGTTTGTCAAATGAAAAAAGGAACATCCCCTGATCAGAAAATCATTAAAGAATTTCGAAGAAAATCATCTACACATGAGGATATTTTATCTCAAAATACACAAAGCGAAAAATATAGTCCTGAAGCAATGCAAGCACTGGTTAAAGAAATTAGAGAAAATCAAGCGACACCATCTAAAATCCAACCTGATCGTCAAAACGAGAACAGAGACCGTCCTAATATATTTTCTCAACTTGTATATAAAACGACCTATGATCCTAAATGCTCCGCTGTATATCAAGTAGAACCCTTGAAACATACACAAACTACTTGTGATCCTAAAGATGACAAGGAATGTAAATGTGATCCAAAAAAGCCAACTCCTCCTTGTAGAACATTTAACTGTGAGTGCCTTTCCAGAAATATTGAATACGCTTCGAGGAAAGTTCATAAACCTTACTGTCCGAATTATATACACAAGGAGAATTGTCCAGTTAACAAAACCGATGTCGTTGTCGAGAATGAAGAAGAAGAAGAACCTGAACCTGAACCACTTCCGTATGGACTACCACCTATCCAGCTAGGACCTTGTCCAGTCCTTGGTAGACCCTGCAGTGTTCCCGATGGATTTGCTCGGATGTACAAAGCCGCAGCCGTGCCACCGCAACCACCAAGCTGGAGCGACGCCGGCAAAATATGCTGTTCCAGAGAGTTCGAAAGAATCAAGAAAGCCATAGAAGAGTACATGAAATACGAGAAAACCCATGACATGAGATGTCTTAATCAGTTCAATATTGATACTGAAAGAAGATGCTGCGACAAAGAACAGCGTTTATTCGCTTTAATCGGCAAAGGATGTTGCGGGTCTCATAAAATGGCTCTACAAGAAAAGTATAAACAAGAAAAAGAGAAATATTTCAAATAGAACATTTTAGTTGGGTGTATAAAAACTGATGATTTTACTTTGTATCTGAATTGTCCTAGGCTAAGGAAATTCATCTAAGGAAACGTTGATTGCGATTGTTTTCACTACGTAATAGCATTAAGAATTTGGCTTTTAAGTCATCGTAACTTATGTTATCCTTACGCGGAAAGACAAAAAGTTAAAAAATGCAACATTAAAATAATAAATCTTAAGACAGTCGTTCATCTTATTTTTTTTATCTAGTTCATAATAATAAAGTATAAATATAGTAAAACCCAACTAATTTTTACTTTTTTCTATAAGAATATATCCACTACCAGTATGATACTTTTTACAGATTAACGATTAAAATGTCAGCAAATCCTATGGAAAAACCAAAGTAAGTTTTTTTAACGTTTTTTTTGTATACTTTTTTTTCAATTTCCATATCGCGCTGGTTCTCCAAAATACTTAGTCAATGATTTCAAAAACAAGTATTTGGAAACAGATAAAGTTTTAAATTGAATAGCTCTTAAATCAAGTTTATTATTTTTGGGAGATATTTAATTATTTATTAAATGTCGTTGTCTGAAGGATACTTTGATTGTGGGTGATTGAGTAGCAAATATTCCAGACTTACATTCTGAGTAGGAAAATAAGGGATTATCATATTTAGTAAACCAAAACGCGATTTGTCGGTTCAAGCCGTTTTTGATAAAAT
The DNA here is from genome assembly GCA_916618145.1 of Emmelina monodactyla. Taxonomy (NCBI): domain Eukaryota; kingdom Metazoa; phylum Arthropoda; class Insecta; order Lepidoptera; family Pterophoridae; genus Emmelina; species Emmelina monodactyla. Next base: position 2,296,875 of record OU745315.1, on the reverse strand, counting down.
TTCTGAAAAATTAGTAACATTTTTTTTTATTAATTTAGTTTAAAAAAAACACAATGGATTAATATTAGTTTATGTTAAAGAGGTTAATTTTATTTAGTGATTTAATGAACCATGACGAAGAGAACAAGAAAAGGAAGAAAAGAAAACCTCCCACGAAATACAATTACAGTTTTGGCGACGAATATCCAGGTACCTGCCAAAATGACCCTTTCAGTAGAAACCAAAACGAATCTTTAAATCTCTTTATTAATATTTAAGCAATGTTAACATAATGAATAGACTAGAAGATATAAAGAACATCATCGCCTTGATTGTAATTTTGAAACACTGGTTATAAAGGTAATTATAATTAACCAACCTATTTTTAAGAGAAAAAAAGAAAGATTCAGTTGCCAACCGGACCCAAGATTCCTCCGAAAATGGGCTGGCTGTGGAATGTCGAAGATATTACCGGAAAACCAGTAAGACAACCTGAATTTTAACTTTTTTATTTATTATTTATATTCGAGAGAAGCGCGGAAAAAGTTTATGTTTTCTTTCATTCTGTTTGTACTCATTAAGTATATTGTTGATATTTTTATTCGTATTTATGTTATTGACGGCAGTATTTGGTCAGGTATTGACAGATCAACAAGATCATGAGTTAATGTTTAGATCAACATAATTAATTATCTCTCGTATTGCATTACGAGAACTTTTTTTGCTTTTATCTTATGGAGTACCCCTCCAGCAATACGTCATTTCGAGTATGTGATGTAATATATCACACTTTTAAAATTGTGCCGTATAACCTACATAACTATAAATTATAGTATGGTTATCATAATTAGCATTTTATTCAAATGTAAGTAAATATGCACTCTACAGCCCAGAAAGAATTGGACGCCAGGCTCCGTTGGCAAAACTATAGCGCAAATGATGAACTTTAAAGCCAGAGGTGGGGGCCACACGGATAAGGGTATAAAGAAGAAGAAAAAGAAGAAGAGCAAGATGATGGTGAGTTATCCTACTAATATTATAAACGTGAAAATTTGTAAGTATGGATGTATAGATGGTTGTTTGTTACACTGCCACGTAGGAACTTCTGGACGGATTTGGATGAAACTTTACAGTAATATAGGTTATACATCAGATACTATTTACCGCGGGAAAACTTCTCATTCCCACGGGAAACCGACTTCCACGCGAACGGAGTCGCCGGCGGCCACTAGTTTTATAATAATTACAGGGACTGTTAGTAATACTAGGTATAATTTGGTATTGTAATACTACAAGTTTTACGCGCGCACATTATTTACTTGATGCAAATTTATCTTTCACGCAGTTAACTTAAGTATGAAAATCGAGGGACAATCCACATAGGTGGGATTGTTTTCAGTTACTATCTACTAATCTATTGAACCACGATTTACGACTTTCCATTCAGTGATCGAAAAGCAGGCTTGTGCGCAACTTATGAGACTTATTTAATTGCTGAAATATTTTTCCTATTTAGTACTATTACTAAACTATAGGGCAAAAACAAAGGTCGCAAGAAAAAGGGTTATTGGAGTGGTAGAGTCTAGCTGTAGGCTCTTTCTGCAGCGATTACTGGGCTGACTCGACCGGTGAAATACCACCGTCGCACAGAAAACCGACGTGAAGTAGGGACGATGTTCCTGCGTTTCGTTCGGTGAGTGCGGTATCCGGTGCCCAATTTTTTCAAAGGCTCAGCAACACACCCCCAACACCCACAGTGTTGCGGGGGTAGTCATGGGCGGCGGTGATCACTTACCATCAGGTGACCCGCATGCGCGTTTGCTTTGCAATATTATAAAAAAAAGGCAAATATGGATATAAACTAGGCTTTATGTAGAATAATATTTTTTGAAGGTTTTTAATACGATTTTTGATATACAGGGTGATTCCGTGGTTGATGGAGAAAGTGAGGACGAGCCTCTGGAGCCGCGACCCACACTGACAGTACACAGGAAAGGCGATGTTTTTACTATAATGGTCAGTTTAACGTTTTTAGTTTCATCTGTGAAATAATAAAAAAGACAGCCTTAAAAGATCACTTTGCTGTTAGATGTCGTTTTGACACTTAGGTACGTTTTTTAAAATAAATTACAGTAAAAAAATATAAAACACAAGCTTTAATAGCAAACCGCATTGATAATATTATATTTTTTAATCAAATTATCTATAGCAAAAGCCATTGGGCGCTTTCCAGTTTTTGTACTGTTATTTGAATTGCCTTTTATAATTTGTAGGTCCACCCCTTAAAAGATTTGACGCACATTCTACCCAACGAGGACCCCTACGTTGATTGTGACCCGATGGTGTTCAAAATAATAAAACAAAGGAGCCCCGAAGAAAAAGCCAAAGTCGAGGCCAGACGTTTGGTTAAACTGAAAAAAGCAAGAGATAATGAAATAAGACAAGCCTTAGCCGAGGCCGTTGAAGATATCTGCAAATGTGCTTACTTAGACGTCTACTGCAACGACTATACGGCCATTGATAAGGTCATTGGGACCTGTCCAGCTTTCGAAGAGCCTAAGTGTACTTGTGCGTCAGAATCCTTAAGCTCATTGTCCAGCAATGCAAGTTGGGACATAGAATACACGCCACCCTTTGGCTGCTTTGATTTGAGTCCACGAAAACGAAGGCATTGCATACATGTAGAAACGCAATACTGCATAGAAGACCTGGGACTGACAGAGCCTATTCAAAACTGCTTTGAGAGCAAGCCGGTCAAGCCGTGTAAGGAGAAGAAAATTAGCTTCAGAAAGTGTAGGTGTGTGTTTAAATAATCTAATTTATTGATTGTTACGTTTAGTGTTTATTAAGTATTTATGATGTTGTTTTTTAAGTTTAACATTTTCGTTGGTTTTTGGTATATTTAAAGGTTAAAAAATGTAAATAGTTTAGAGAAGAAAGCTGAGTAAATGATAACTATTGGAAAGCCTCTCAGCCTATTCTCTGAACTGACAGATATAATTATGCAATAAATCGTCCTTTTATATAAATTTAAAAATACATTTTATTATGATTCAAAAGTGTAAGCAAGTAAGTAAGTTTTCAAGCGGGTTTCTTCATATTGAATTTCTTTACTTGGTATTAAGGGTTCCGTACCTACTCAAAGGGTAAAAACGGGCCATAATAGCTAGACAGTTGAAAACTTTCACAAATAATGTAGTTATTTCTGTTGCCGCTTTAACAACGAATACTCAAAACAAGCTGCAATGAATATTTAAAGGCACCCAATCAACAAACGTATTTTTTTGCTATTTTTATACATAATTGTATAAAACCCTTCGTGCACGAGACCGACTAGTTTTTGGCCGGTTTTTTTCTAAATACCAAGATCAGACATATGTGTTATTCTTTTAACTCTCCATAATTTGTCATAATTATTCAGTTGCGGCTACGAGTAGAAAGGTAAAAATAAAATTATCTTATTGTTTTTTTTAAGCAAGTTCATAAAAAACACGACTCTAATCGGTAACATACCTTAATTAACTGTTCGTTTATACATTGTTTTCGACTTACCTCTAGAAAAGCGCTGGTAACCCGAGGATTGATGTTTCAACAGTAGAGGCAGAAGAATAGTAGCGCCGATGATGACCACCCCAGCCAGAGCCAGAGACGCAGTGTTTATATTTATTGTGGGTAGAGCCTTAAAGTTTAAAATCAATATTAATATAATAATTGAGAAATCAAGCCCGGTGAAGCTGTAAAGGCCGTCAAGGGGCCAACAGAAATGGACAGACAGAAAAAAATATATTGAGAAATTGTGCACGTCTTGTCTATCTGTCCGTCCGTATGTTTCGCTTTCACGTCGAAACGGCTGGCCCGTTTTTAATAAATTTTGGAATAGATATAGTTCAACAATCTGCCCCCCAAGTCAAGTGGCAAGTGATATTTGCGATAGCGAGTGAATAGAAAAAATACGATGAAACTGTCAAATTGCAAGCATGCCAAAAATGTCAGTTTCGTACAAATTTATTCTATTTACTGGCTATTGCAAATATCACTTGCCACTTGACTTGGGGGGCTGGAATGAAAATAGGCTACTTTTTACCGCGGGAATAAGTCTGATTCCCACGGGAAAATCACTTCTATCGCAAATGAAGTCGGGTATGATATAAAGAGGCCTGTAACTGTAACTTACTGCCGAGCCTCCAAAAGATTTCGTCATTTTTTTAATTGGTATACTGATAAATGGTATTGCAAACTGCAGATCCACCTGAAATGAAAAAAAAAATATTATGTAGGTATTAGATAATTTAAAAAGAAAGGGAAAATCGTAAGTTAGAGTGTGAATCGCTGTAGCGACTGAGTAAAAAAAAAGAAATAAATTTCAAATGGTATTTATTTTGTGCCTTATTTTGATGTTTAGACTTACATACTGTTCTATTTTTCTACTTAAGAATGCACCTTATATTCTAACCAGACTGAAAAGACAAAGTAAATTGCCAATAAGTATATTAATGAAGTCGACTGTAACCTCTTATCAACAAACTAATAAACGTCGTTTAGATTGGGTTGATTTTATAGCGGGCATTTGTTATATTTATTTAAACAAACAATTCAAAAAAAAAAAAGATGAGGATTACATTATTTACATGATAATTAAAAATTTGCCCTCGAATCAAGTTAATACTAGGATACGTATAGATCCATTGAAATAATACACTTTGTGTAAAGGGTGTAAAAAGACCACTTCCGAAGCCTGAAACCATGTATTCTTGAGCCTCAATTGTAACTAAATTCACTAACAGCATACCCAGAAATCTTAATTTAAAAAAGTTATTAAGGATCGAAAAGTCATATTCGCCGCTTGAAATCATCGTTCACACATCAACTGTCGGTTCAAGTGCGATTATTTACATTGCAAAATAAATTAAAACCCTATTCAATTTGAAATCATCGCAAAATCTGATAGTATTAATGCAATTTTCTTAAAACATAACCAGTACCCGTCCAGCAATGCAAGTTTTTGTTTTCGGAAGCAGTTCTTTTACACCCAGTATAGATGGATGATTTTTTCTTACTTTTACATCTTCGTTGTCTGGTCTAAACGACAGAAACCTCGCTTTTTTCATGTCGTCATCACTCAAAACAAATGCGAAAAGCATTGAAACAATACACAATTTTAAATACATTTTGAACACTTCACAAATATTTTTCAAGTAATAAAAACATGCAGTTATCACAAGAAATTCATATTTTTTTAATTGCAGCTTATTGTCAAGTTATGTCAACTCCCGCGCATAAGGTACATATGACAAGTTTTGAGAATGCCATGCGCTGAAATATACTAAAAGTCGGGAAGCAGTAAAGCGAAATGTTTTCCGTTGATTGTTGAATAACATTTCATATTACATGTAACACCTTAGTAGTTGAAGATGAGTTAGGATGCATGCACAGTAATAAGCGAAAGCGTTTCAGAAGTTAAAATTAAAAACTTAAAATAAATAGGCCCTTAACTTTACTTAACTTAATTAGGCGCAAAACTTTATTGAGATTGGCCGTCAGAAACTTTATATACTTGCTTTGAGAATGGCGTATAATGATGAATTATGTTACTTTTGTCTATAGTTGAGATGTGTTATTTGTAAGTAACTAGTGACACGCCCACGCTTCGCAATGTTGTAATTTTGACTGGTTCCCGAAACATTGTTTTTTTTGCTAACTTCAAACAACTTCTTCTAAGTATTTTTTATTTAAAAATTTAAATGAATAAATATCCTGAAAGATGGCGAAAACCGCATTGAAATATGTTTAGTGGTTTACGGGAAGATAGCGGACAAACATACAAACAGACAGAATTAGCGGCTTGGATTTATACGATGTAATGATATGCTCCATATTCCATATTACCTAATATACTTTTTTTTCTTTGTCAAAAGTAAGGGTGAAAACTTGTCCTCTTCCTGTAGGTTAGCGATTTTACTTGGTCAGAGATCAACGAATTTTTGTCGTCAACGGTTTTAATTTTAATAAAAGATCAGCTAAAAAACAACTAGTTTTACGAGAAGGTATTAAAACAAAAAGTCGAAGTTTGTAAAGCGAGCGTTCGTACGAATTGAAAATTTTTGATTTTTTTTAAATTAATTTTTGAAAATCATAAGTATTTGGGTCTATAGTAAAGGGTCTTAAGTATATTTTTTTAAATTTGCAATATTTACTCCTGCTTTTCTTAAAGTAATGTAGACGCTGCCTTCCTAACATACAATTTCACGGTATCCGATTTCTAAGTAGCAACAATGTTATTCGTTAATAATGTTATTATTTTGACGAAAATTATGACTAATGTCTCAATTTAAATCTAAACACGTAACAAGAATGTGCCATTGTTGTAATAAAACAAAATATTAAACCGGCTTAAACGCCTGCGTAAAATCTTGTCTTACCTAGGTATGTGTTTACGTAAGAAGGTAGATAGTTACTCAGCTTGAAATGAAATCTCAATGACATATTGGTATTAATTTTATAAGAAAGTAAAATCTTAACAAACCAAAAGGGACACGATAAATCTGTCATTATGGTAAATCTGAATTTACTCAAGCGGCATAGATACCTATTTTTTGTTGCAAATCTTAGATGACAAAAAGAAAAAAACATACTTAAACCATTTCATTAGCGGGGGGAATGGTAATAGATTTTTCAAAAATGTTAAAAAAAATCTTTCAATGGACATACTCGGGTGGTTCAGATATTGATATCATCCATGACCTACGTATTTAAAACATGTACGTTTGTTAATCCGATGGTTTCCATGATGAAAGTGGACGTACGTGGGGATGAAAATGAAAAAAAAATATCGAGCACGTCAGATTTTTTAAGGGGATGTATAGTGGACCTAAAACAAAACAATAATCTGACGATTAGTTAGAACGCCTTTATTAGAATGCGCAACAAAAACTGTCATTTTGAAATACTCCAGCGCGTCAGATATTATGTATGGTTCATCTTTATGCCCTAGACGTACTGTCCTTTGAATCTGAAGATTATCTGGAGGGATTTACCTAATCTGTCTCGTATTGAATCTGTATTGAACTGAATCATTTGAAATTATAGAATTAATCGGGCGGCCACTTATAATGGGTGTACAAAGACCACTTCCGAAGCCTGAAACTATGTATTCTTGAGCTTCAAAAGTAACTAAATTCACTAAGAGCATACCCAGAAAACTCAATTTAAAAAAGTTATTAAGGATTGAAAAGTCATTTTCGTAGCTTAAAATCATCGCTCACACATCAACTGTCGCTTAAGGTGCGATTATTTACATTGCAAATTAAATTAAAACCCTATTTAATTTGAAATCATCGCAAAATCTGATATTATTAATGCAATTTTGAAAAATTACGTAAAAAATATATGTATTTTTTAATCATAAAAATTTTTTTTTGCTCATATCGTAGTGGTTACGAATGCAATGCCCAGTTTTTGTTTTCGGAAGCAGTTCTTTAACACACCGTATAAGGCTCATATCTGGTGAAAGTGCTTAACCGGGTAAAAGGTATCCCTCAGTATGATAATCTAACGGGCTTGAGAAAAACATAAGTGTTGGGCTCCCCTACTATTAGGTATACTGAGTTAATCAACATTAGTAGTTTCGTTTAGTTTCTTAATTATACCTAATGGATTCGAACTTTAACTTTGCAATTGGTAGACCAAAAAAAACCGGGCAGAGGAAGTCTCTTAGCACTCTTTGGCAAACATATACACCAATCCACAAGACTAGGACTAAGATAAAAACTTAACATCACAAGGTGGTAAATGCAATAGAAACATAAAAAGCTACAATTACCCAAAGCGATCCCCTCTGAAGTTATGGTAATGAAAAAGTTTAGGTAAGCCAGCTTTGTTATCAGACGTTTTTATCTTTTAGATGTTAAAATAATGTTGATATGTTGTTCTAGTCTTGTCAAAAGCAATTGGGTATTTTTTTCCTATTGAGTCGGTAACAAAGAAGGTGCAGTTTTGAAATTCATTCGTTTTTTTTAATGCCTATATAAATAACTAGTGGCCGTGGGAATGCGAAGTTTTCCCGCGGTACAAAGTTCCCTTAATTCTTTCATACATATATTTTTGGTATCTAGAACCGTTTTCGCAGCGCACGAATGAATAATTTTCCCTGTTTTTTTCATATTTTCCATTATTTCTTCGCTCCTAATAGTTGCAGCGTGATGTTATTTAAAAAAAAACCTAAAGCCTGCCTCGATAAATGGTCTATTCAACACAAAAATAATTTTTAAATTCGAACCAGTAGTTCCTGAGATTAGCGCGTTCAAACAAACAAACAAACAAACTCTTCAGCTTTATAATATTAGTATAGATAACTTTGTATCTCCTAGATCGCGCACAGTATGTGTGGATGTCTCAAGCTTGTTTTCATCTTAATCATAGTGAAAACAACATCTATATCTGTAACGAGCTTTAGGAGAAGTTAGTGGCATTTACCTACAGACACGGATAGCGACTTTGCGGATAATAATGGTGATGACTTTCCGAATATTGGTTAAGATTGTTGTCCTGAATCTATGCTTATTTATTACCTATTATTACCCATGTAGGCCGTATTAATGGAAAAAAAAGTATACCAAATGTTTCTAATTTAGATAGAATAAAGATTAAAATACTTGATAGATTATGAATTTGATTATGAGAAAAAAGGTTTTGAAACTTATATGCTTTGTATTTAGTGCGAGTTTTCTATCACTTAACTGCGTGTTAGGTGATAAGTCAAGTGACAGTAATTTATATAAAAAAACTTGAAGGTTACGAAGGTTACCCAAAATCGTCATCTGTTTCGCTCAAAATCGTAATGATCTTCATTAATTTTAACCTTATCCAGAATTGTTAAAAAAGTGACATTCCCATTGGCATTCCAGGATTTGGAAACTGGTAATGGCGTCATCGCTTTGATGGAGTCCTTAAAAATATTTATTTAATATCTTGAATTGGCAGAGGAACAAATTAGAACTAGGAACATTTTTAAGTTAATTTTAAAGTTATAGATAATGGAAAAAGGAACGTGGGTCTCCGAGCATTGCGCGACTGGGAATCGAAAATATGTGAATGCAGTTCTTTTTATTTTTAAAAATAAAGTACTTACTGTACCTACTTTCCCTCCAGGTGGCGTTCAAAAATTCCACCCTGTACCTATATTTGAAAACGCTAAATCAAGGTTTTGAGATCCGAATTTTATTTAATTCTAAGTGAATTAAAAAAGTAGGTTTCGTCGTAATATTATCAAAAAATTGGAAAATGTACTTAACTAGGTTTGTTTGCAAACGTCATCAGGCCAGAATCTGATAGGATCTTGAAGTACCTAATTGAGAGAATTTAACGAACTCTTGAAGCGATTTAAGTATTTTTTAAGTTACGTGTTAATTGATTTTTCAAAAACAATTAAGTACCTAAGTACCTATCAACGTAAAATCGAATAAGGCGAATCTAACGACACCTCATGCGAAGCAATCCTTTCAGCCCTGCAAGCTGTAGCAGGGAACATAGAAGTCTACATATTGTATGTGGACGCCCCCTTAATATTTTCATTTCTTTATTTTTAGTATTTGCTGTTATTTATAGCTTTCTAGCTATCACCGTTTATGAGATACAGCCTGGTGACAGAAAGACAGTCAGACAGACGGATAGACAGCTGAAGCTTAGTTATAGGGTTCCGTTTTTACCTTTTAGGTATGGAACCCAAAAAAAACATCATCCCTCCCTTTTGTAAAAGTCTGGTTAAGACGATAATTAAATGTAGAAATATACATAAGAGAATGTGCCAAAGTATTGTGTTTTAGACAAAACTGTGTTTATTGTTACAAAAGCGCTTTAAAGCAACTTAGCGATTTCTCTACACAGAGATCTTATCTTATCTTCTTATTAATTACAACACTTTTTTGTCCTCGAAGCGGGAACCAAAATCGTGCAATTATATGTTTTAATAGCGCATCAAAATCAGGTCAGTATTACATCACACAAAATTCTTCCCACTTAGATATAAATCAGGGTGCACACAGCATGACCAAACTGTCGCCTTAGTAAAAGCGAAATTGCGTAAACACGCCTAACATTACGCCGACAATAGGTTTCCTCATGCGATTGTCCTAAAGTAATCTTTGGAACGCGTTGTATATAGTTGTTATATCGACGTGGAAGTAGGCAGTTATGAAGAAGAAGTGAAGATGGACGGAATCTTCCTGGTGCTCGTTGTTTTGGCGGGAGTGGCAACGGCGGAATATCGGGGTGATGGGTAAGTCTTTAAACATAAACGGTCTTTAGTTACCCACTTACAAGTTGGTGGTTTCTCACTTTTTGAAATGTTAAGGCAAGGGAATAACCTTCCTCCTAAAAGAAATCGTGTAGTTCCACAAACTAATCTTAGGTTATTAAAAAATCCCCGTCATTCTGAAGTAGATATCTCCGTTACTATGTCTCCAAGGATCAACAAAATAAATCCCCCTGAAAATTAGAGACTTGGGAACCATGGCATTAACCCTCACCAGACTAAATTTCAGGGGCTTTCTGCCGAGTTCCAGTTTTATGGAGGACCAGCTGGCTGAACCCACAGAAAGGATAGAGCGAAGTGACCGAGACAGGGACAGTCAAGCTGAAAGGACCCAGCGGTTCGGAGTGTCGGGATATGGAACAACGGGAGGAGGCCAGGTACAACTCCACTAAGCTAAGTCTGCACCTCGTGTTAATTATGACAAATTCAAGCGAGGTGCAAACTTAGCTTGGTGGAGCTTGAAATTGAAACTAACTTTTATTGGTGACTAGTGGCCGCTCGCGACTCCGTTCGCGTAAAAGTCTGTTTCCCGTGGGAATGCGAAGTTTTCCCGCGGTGAAAAGTTCCCTTAATTCTTTCATACATATATTTTTGGTATCTAGAACCGTTTTCGCAGCGCAGTCAAGGATGAATAATTTTCCCCGTTTTCTTTATATTTTCCATTATTTCTTCGCTCCTAATAGTTGCAAGGTGATGTTATATAGCCTAAAGCCTGCCTCGATAAATGGTCTATTCAACACAAAAATATTTTTTAAATTCGAACCAGTTGTTCCTGAGATTAGCGCGTTCAAACAAACAAACAAACTATTAGGAGCGAAGAAATAATGGAAAATGGGAAAAAAGCGGGGGAAATTATTCATCCTTGAGGTCTTCCGTTGCGTGCGCTGCGAAAACGGTTCTAGAAACCAAAAATATATGCATGAAAGAATTAAGGGAACTTTACCGCGTGAAAACTTCGCATTCCCACGGAAAACCGAGTTATACGCGAACGGAGTCGCGAGCGGCCACTAGTTTATAATATTAGTAGGAAGTAGGATTACGTAGTTGCTGTAGCAGTCTACATATTTTTTAATACTATTCATTTTCTTTGCAGTACGGTGGCTCAGCGCCTGGCTTGTATGGACCGGTAAAAATAGACCTTGGAGGTGTACTGGTTGGGACTATTTTGGGTTTCGGAGCAGTCCTTATTCTGCCTAAGCTGATACACGCACTTTCTTACGGCTATGGGGGCTATGGAAGAAGTAAGTTTAGACCTTAAGACGTTATAGTTAGAGATAAAAGGTGAGAAGAATAGGAAGACGTGGGTTTTTTTTATCTTCGTCTATTTTGATGTCGCGAAGCTGTCATTGCACGTTTCTAACTTTCTTGGTCTAACATTATATCTACCCTTCATTGTGTTTCTTAAGCGTTTGAATATAGATAAATTTGATTTTTTTAATAACTAATTTCATTTCTGCAGGCCTCGAAACAGACTTCGGTCAGGTATCGGTGATGTTGAACAAGATCGATGACACTCTCGGCCGTTACAACATCGACTCTTCTGCGTGTACGCAGAGGTTAACGTGCTCGTATGTGCAGTTAGCCAATGAGAACATGATCACTGGGAACGCTACCGACTTCGATGCGTTGCTGTCTTCGCTGTCAAGGTAAGCCAGCAGTTTGTTAGAAGAACGATTCAAACGACGGAAAAACTATTATTTGAAATAAAAGTAACTATTCCATTGTCTGAAAACCAGTTATTTTAACTACCCTCATAAAAGTCGCCGTAGATAAAGAGTCTCTATTTTATCTTCTTTAATATATCTATGTAAAGCTTTCACGTTGAATGAACGGAGACCAAACATGATTTAGTTTCCCTCAAACAATTTAAAGTGTGTATAAGTAAGTGATATTTTTAGCGTTTTATTTACTTATCTACCTAACAAGTATTGGTAAATAAGTTTATACTTATAGATACCCGCGTAAATATACAAAAAAATATTGTAAAAATAATGAATAATGTTATCAAAAGCGACTTTATAGCTCTTTGAAAAACGTTGGTGAAAACGAGCAAAACTCTTTTAATTAGAGAATAATAAGGATGTTTGATTTAGCAACTCCCTCATACGCCGAATGCTGGATGGGACATCTATTTACGAAGCTGTCTCCGCCGGAAAATCCATGGACACGGATTGTCAAACTCTCTACCCGAAATGCAAGATGGATAAGAAAACAGTGGTCAAAATACTAACTCAATTGGTTCCTTCGTAATTTAGTTATATCTGTTATTATTTAACTTTTTAAGTGCGCAATTTTTTTGATAACGCTTTAATATAAAACATACTTGCATGAAGGCCTTTTATTTTTATCCTCATGTGCGTAGTGGTTGGTAGCTGAATAGAGGGTGAATGTTGAATTGTTGATCGGCTGGAATTTATGAAGATATACCTTTCTTACGCTGAAAGTTAGCCAGAGCGAGTAAAAAAAAATACACTGGTCCGACCGACTGCAGCTACTTAGTCAAATTTTTTTCGCCTACAGCATTGTGACTTGTCAATGTTAAATTCATGTTTGTTATTTGAGAAAGTATTTTAAGATCCCACAAAGGAAAAAACGACTTGCAAAAGTCTTAAATCACATCACTTAAGTTGATGTAGTAGGGGACGTTCTGGATTCGAATTAGATGTGTTAGAATTGAAATAAGTATCTGCGATTTAGATAAAAAGAAATATTAATAAAATCTCGAGTAAATAAATTTCCAGACTGACACACCAATTATGTGGCCCTAAAGTAAGTGCAGTATGCACTTGTGTTATAGGTACAACACAATGGACTAGGGGAGAACCTAGTTACACCCAGACACGAGCCAATATCGAAAAACCATTTTACGAAATTGACCCGACCCGGGGATCGAACCCGGAACCATCTGCTTAGCAGTCCGGTATACAGGGTGACTTCTAATGTCGTATGCAAAAGTTAACCGTTTTTGAGATATTTCAATTGTAACTCTTTTATTTTTTATTCCGATTTCAGACGGTTAAAATTTTAATAAAAAAAACTGCATGCTAGATTTAGAGTTCTTTGTTATCGTCGCATAGCGGACATTCCAATAGTTCATAATAAGTAATAAAATGTTTAAAAGCTACAAACCATTGATATAAGTAATATATCAATGCTACAAACGTTTTAAAATTACGCGTTAAAAAAGTGGCATTTTCTTATTTTTTACAAACATATTCGATAAAAAAGGAAATTTTCTGTAAAAAAACTCCAAGTAATGAAATGTGCAAATTATGTAAGTAATAGTATATTTCAATACAAGTGTGGAAAGGCTGTCATTACAACGAGTTCCGACCAATGTCTACCCGAGCCGAGGCACAGCCGAAGGCGAGGGTTGACAGGCGGGACGAGTTGCAATGACGGCTCCGCACGTGTAATGAACGACTATTTTTAATACAGTTGCGAAAAAATAAAGCAATTTAATAAAATATAAAATTAGGATCGTAAATGTCGAAATAACTCATTTTGAAAATGGCGCCAATTTTTCTTCACCCATTTGGTAGGCAAAGGTTACTATGCCCATACAGCCAAGTCAGTAGAATTCTTTTATTGATATGAAATGAAAATAAAATATAATGAGATAAAATGAAATGAAACCAACCACACTAATTCAATCAAATCATTAAATCTGAAATCGAAACAAACTAGTAGCTTTTTTTAGAAATATACCTACGCTACGTAAGTATTAACATGAATCATAAAAACTTCTTTGTTTTTTTTTTTAGTAAAAACTTCATGGTTGGTTAATTTTTCATTTTAATAGACATTATTTTGACAGTTGGGAAAGAGAACGCACGAGTGCGGGAAAGGTAAAAAAAAAGCACGCGTGTGTAATAGCCCACATCCCGAACGCTATACGTCCCTGCAATACGCCACTTTTTGAGCAACTGTATTAAAAATAATATTTATAAGTACCTATCTATCTATCTAACAAGCTTTCATTTGAGGTACCTATAAAACTTACAAGTAGCTGAAGCACATGCTGAGATAAAACAATGAAACCCACAGAGGCTGGATTTTTTGGGGAATTATTAATAGGTACCTGTTTTAACAAATTGTTACTATTCTTAAAGGAATCGCATGCAATTTTGAAATATAAGAAAAAAATGCGCGTAATAATCTCTTAAAAGTCGATTGTTTTTCTTATATCGTTTAACGTTCTGATATGTTTTTTCTTTTCTTTTATTTTGTCTGGCAAGAATTGCTGTCATTTTCTATCTGTCAAGTATGTCATTCAAATTTCAAGCGTCAGCTGTCATTTTTTATTTCATTCATGATTGCAAGGTGCCGTTGTCGGCTGCAAATGAATAAATGAATGTGAAAAATCAGTAAAAATTCATAAATTCTATGATTTTCATTGAATAAGACTACTGTACAGTGTATAACTTTGTATTTTAACTAAGCAAAATGTCGGGGTCAGAGGAAACTTACTCCACCTCTAGTACGGTTTCTGAGGAGGACATGGAAGCCTCGGAAAGTTTAAAAAACGAAGCCAATGATTTATTTAAAAGTAAGTAATTGTTTAATTTGCGCCGCTTATAAATATTTCGAGTGCCATAATACTCCTTTGCTTTCATTCTCTTGAATTTTATGTCAGAAAAATTCAACCAACATAACCTCAATTTCAGGACAAAACTATAATGCTGCCATCGAGTTATACTCTCAGGCGCTCGATAAAAATCCTAAGAGTGCCGTTTTATATGCCAATAGAAGTATAGCTAATCTTAGGATGGAGAACTTTGGATATGCTTTGAGTGATGCGTCTCAGGCCATTGAGTTGGACAAGTCCTACACTAAGGCCTATTACAGAAGAGCAGCTGCACATATGTCCTTAGGAAAATACAAGCTAGCTCTTAAGGATTTTGAATATGTAAGTAATCAACCTTTTCTATTATCAGGTAATACATCTTGTTTGAAGTTATACTGACCCTTAGTTGCATGGTGATTTTGAGAGGGCAGAAAAATCATGTGTGGTGTTTTTACTATTTGTTTTGGCTAATATACATGTAAATATGCTTGGTAATGTTGATTATTGTTTATATTTAGGCTCTTCATACTATGGTGAAAATCTATAAACTGTTTATTTATATTGTTGCAAAAATATGATGTAAAAAAATGACATGTTGCATTTTGATTCTAAAAACTTAAGCGATCAAGAATAACAGAAATGTAGAGTCAAGAAGAGTTTATAATTGTTTAGGCTATTTTTAAATACATACAAAATATATTTATTTTTGGATTCCATTGTGTGTGGGTGTCAGGTCAAATTAAACATCACTAATGTTTATTTTTTTATAAAGTAACAATTTCATAGAATTATATTGTAATTCATTTTTACAAAACAAACTTTATGTTATTTAAAATATAAGAGCTCTGCACCAAAATTTGTGACTGTGCATTGTAGTTATGCTTGGGATTTTTTAGAAACTATTTAAATAGTCACATTATTTGTTTGAACCATGTTTTTATCGGCATGGCAAAACTGCATCTTCAATATATTTTGCGCCTGATTGTGACTATTGAGTTGATTTAAGAACATTCACCAATAACCAAAGTTTGCTTTATTCTACAGTTTACAAATATTATTGCAGACCTAGCTAGCATATTTTTAAGTAAAATAATTACTTGTTTTCTTAATAGGTAACAAAAGTGAGACCAAGTGATCTAGATGCTAAAGTTAAATATAATGAATGCAATAAAATAGTAAAGAAAATCGCCTTTGAAAAAGCCATTGCTGTAGACAAGAAAGAAGTTAATATTGCTGACACAATCAACTTGGATGCAATGAGTATGTCCTTTTTTATTTTACAGAAATTTTATTATATTTGTACATGTAGAAACAAAACAAAATACTTGTCCGCTCACATTATTTTTAGTTTGAAACTTTAATCCCTTAATTTTTTTTAACTATCTTAAAAGAATTTTCTTTTTCTTAAGATAACATAAAAAATAAGTTTAACAAGGTACAAACATTTTAATATCATTATAAATCAGTCCTTATTATTTTGTTTTAATGTTTTAGCGATTGAGGATCAATATGAGGGCCCTGAGCTTGAAAATGGCAAAGTGACGATAAAGTTTGTCTTGGATTTGATGGATCATTACCGGGCTCAAAAGAAGTTACACAAGAAATATTGTTTTAAGGTTTGTTCCTTTTTTGTTTCTGCATCTTTACAATATAAGTTTATTGAAGTAAAATTAATTTATTAAAGTAAAATGTATGGAATAAATGTAAGTAACCACAATTATCAGTATTTTTTAACGTAATTATTTTTGTATTTCCAGATCCTGATAGACATAAAATCATTCCTACAAAAGAAACAGTCTCTTGTAGACATCACCGTGCCTGACAGTGAGAAGTTCACAGTATGTGGTGACATACACGGACAGTTCTACGATTTAATGAACATTTTCAAATTAAATGGTCTTCCTTCGGAGACCAATCCTTACTTGTTCAACGGAGACTTTGTAGACCGGGGGTCATTCAGTGTTGAATGTATATTTACATTGTTTTCGTTTATGTTGCTATATCCGAAACACTTTTATATGTCAAGAGGTAAGTTTTTATTCTATTATTTTAAACTAACTTTGTACTTTACACTTATGTGCACTTTGACTACCCTATTAGTTAAAAAACTGAACTTAAATGCCGTAATAAAGTTGTTTTAATTTACTTAGAGATTGGCAAGCTAAGAAACATTTTTAAAAGGATTAATTCAAATTAGTGATTAGTTAGCGAAAAAATCACTTATTACACTGATAAAAACCATATTTCAGGTAACCACGAGACAATAGACATGAACAGAGTCTACGGGTTCCGTGGTGAAGTAACCTCCAAGTACTCCTCCCAGATGGCAGATCTCTTCACCGAAGTCTACAACTGGCTGCCGCTGGCCCACTGCATAAATCAGAGAGTGCTGGTGATGCATGGTGGATTGTTCTCGAAGGATAATATATCGCTGGATGATATTAGGAATACGGAGAGGAATAAGCAACCACCTGAAGAAGGTAGGGTTAAGGCTGTTTACTTTATGTAAATTTATTTTTGACGTAATGTTATTTTATTTGAAAATTAAGCTGTATTCCAGATAAATAGATTTTCTCAATGTTGATGTGTACCTTGAATTAATTTCTTAATTTTGCAATTTTTGTAAATGATACATTGAATATTTTTTTGTTTCTCGTTTTTATTATTTGGTAAAACAAGATCGATACAGATGTTGAGGTGTATTCGGTTTTCAAAACTATGTAAAATTCTTGTTACGTACGTAATTGATAGCTTTCTCAGAAAAAAACAAGACTACGAGAAAAAACCATGACAAAATCCCACATACAACTAACTATTCTCCTAAATATTTACCAACCTATACCACCGACTGTAAACCTATTAGTAAAAAGCACACGTAAATAATAGGTAGTAGTTAATTAATATAACATCTTTATTATTTTTTACTTTTTAGTTAATGAAGTCGGTTTTTTTAACGTAGTTATGTTTATTACATACGAGCGACCCGCCCACGCTTCGCAATGGTGTAATTTTGCCGACTTGCTCGCGAACCCTTGCATTTTTGCTAACTTAAAAAACTATTTCTAAACGTTCTTTATTTACAAATTTTAATGAATAAATACCCTAAAATATGAGGAAACCGAATTTAAAACCGATACGTACTTAAGGAGGAGTTGGCGGCCAAATATGCAAACAGACAGAATTAGCGACTTGGATTTATACTATGTAATGATAATGATGTTTATATATAACTTCTTAGATTTACGCGATTATTATTACTTGAAATTAAACTCATTTTAAGGGGTTTTACGCGTTTATTTTATTATTTTTGATTTTCCGACGTTTCGGCATTTTTGCAAATGCCGTGGTCACGGGTAGACTGTCTAAACACCCGTTAAAATGAATGATGTTTATTTTGTTTCAGGTATAATGTGCGAGCTCCTCTGGTCGGACCCGCAGAACGCCAACGGCCGCGCGCCCTCCCGCCGCGGCGTCGGCTGTCAATTCGGCCCCGATATAACTAAAGCATTCTGCGAGTTCAACAAACTGGACTACATCATACGAAGCCACGAGGTGAAGAGCGACGGGTATGAAGTGGCGCACGATGGCAAGTGTATTACAGTGTTCTCTGCGCCTAATTATTGGTAAGTTTATAAGAGGAAGTGGTTTAAAAGGTATATATTATGGGTTGTATATCAGAAGTTTAATAGGTGTAGATTTAATTGAAATTGGGCTGTTTGCTTAAAGCGGCTAGTCATGTCGTCATTGTGAAAGTTACAGTGTGCATATATTTGCTGAGTGCTGTTTTTTCATTTGGCTGCAATTCTTTTTTGTGAGAAAAATTATTTTGTGAAACATAAGGATTTACTTAAAAATATTTTCTTGCTCTTAACGTAAAAACAAAACGAAATCAAGTTCAACTTCAATGATTTATTAATTTATTGTTCCAAAGTTTCATCAACGAAACACTTCAGTATTTATTTATTTTTTGACTTATTTAGCAAGTGCTATTAATATGTTTTAGATTATTTATAATGACTCTTTAATTCCAGTGATACAATGGGAAACCTCGGTGCATTTATAACGATGAAAGGGAAGGACCTTATACCTAACTTCACTACATACGCGGCTGTGGTAAGTCTGCACTCTGAAGTTCGTACATGTACAGAACCAAAATTATATTCTAGTTGATTTAAAACACTTAATGTTTAACTACACCAATCAGATTCACTATTAAATTTAAAATTCTTTGAATGTTTATTAACTTTATTTAAAATATATTTCATTTGCCTTTTATGACTGAAAAATTTGCTCACATTAAAATATGTCAATTCCATTTGACATATAATGTCAAAATTTCAAATACTTGTTTCAAATATAATGTTATTTGAACCTCACCTCGTTTCAGTGTTTATTTCGTATTTTTCATGTATGTTTTTATTGTTTGCAGCCGCATCCAGATGTGAAACCAATGGCATACGCAAACTCCTTATTTAGTCTTCTATGCTAAAGTTACGGAAATGCCATTTTATTTTAAACAGAAATACATATTAGTACCTACATTTCTTGTATACTTATACGTACCTACCACTAAAAACTACCAATTTGTAAGTAAACGTCCAGAGGATACAGAACCACTAAAATGTCAGTTTGATTGTGACATATATTTATACTTACGCAGCTTTAAGTTTCAATTGTATTATTCATCACAAATTGCAATTAGAAAGAGCATGTTTTTGACATTCACAGTTTCAGTAATGACACCTGTCAAAATGAGTAGATTCGAAAAGTTTAGGTTATCACAACTTTTACGTGCATTTTAATGAATTTCGGAGGTTATGCATTTATTTGTCGACGAACTATATTTTATACCCTAAAAATAATATCTTTTAAAGTTCAACTACTATAAATTTCTGTCATATTTTTTCAATTTACGTACAAATCCGTACCGAAGAATACGACCAATCTTTGCAACAGTTCATATTTGTTAGATCTTAAAGTTGGAATTGCAATAGATAGTTTCACACAAAATTTTACATTGATAATTAACAGACTTTTGTAAAATTATTCGTGACATTATGGTAAACCAATTTTGCAAGTCGATTCTTTGCATATTATTATTTAAAAAACTATAAAAATTACTATCACTGCCTCGTATGTTTTTGATAAATGAACTTAAAACTGCAAGGTTTTGAACACAATTAGAAATTGTACAAACTTCTAGGGTAAGACTGCAATATTAGTCTTATTGTCATGTATCTATCAGTTAAAAAAACACTCAATGTTTGGTAGCGACTTTTATAAAATCTTTTTTCGTTTTATAGATTAAAAGTATTTTGAGATGCATGTGACTAATATTTTATTGGTTTATGTCTAACCAAAATTATCTTAATTACGATTGTTTTATAAAGGTATTCACAATTTCTGTCAAAATCATAATTAATATACTTACTAAAATCAGAGGTAGCCTACCAACAAAAACCTTAAAGAAATGCGTCAAATTAATACAAAAAGTCTGATGCCAGATTTGACGTGTTTCTTCTAGACTTGGCCGGTTTTTCGAGGCAAATAGCAAAATATTTATGAGTCAATGCTCTGAAATAATGTAGATCTTATTACGTTTTTAATAAGATAGCAATTCTTGTGCATCTCAGCATTCTTCAAGCGCAAGCTTTGAATATTTAAAAGTGTATTTTATACCTGCGCAAGATATATCTATTTCTATAACGGTGGTTAAAAACAATAGATTACTAAATGGGGTACTTGCATCCGACCAAAATAACTATGAATAATTAAATTAATGAATATGTTCAACACATGTTACGTAATGCCACTAACATAAATCTCAATTCAACTTGAATTCTTTTAACGTTCGGTTTATTATTACTAAACTATTTAAAATACATTAATCTTGAAAAGCTGCTTTTTAAATTTAGAAACTGTTTCTGATTTTACGAATTTAATCATTTCGCGACATCAAGACAAAGAATCTTATGTCCGTATTAAAAAAAAATACAACACTCCTACAGGTTACATTTACGATTTTAAGAAAAAACTATCTTTTGCCGTTTACGAAGGTACAGTTTGCCTTTATAAGATGCAATAAAAGTAGACAAAGGCAAAATCTAAACAATAATGAATGCAATTAATTAATTTAAACTAAATTTGGAGAAGTAGGTTATGTCTTATGCTTAGAAAACTAATAGACTGCTTATCAATAACTAATGGAATGAAAGTGCACTTCATACAATTATGTACATATGAAATGCTTTTTTAAAACAATTTTTTAGACCTAACATACTTTGGACTCATCACAATACTTCTGAAAAATATTGGTTTTGATTCTGTAAGCACTCTCTTAACTAAACTAAAGATATTGGCTATCACTTACTCTTGGTACCTTTAAAATAACAGGTGTATTGTTCTGTCTTATTTTTTACATAAAATGCGCCGAATACTTGTCAAAACATGTCAAAATACCCAAAAAGTTTTAGAATGCGAGGCTTAAATCTCTTGCCCTCTCTGTCTTATTATATTGCTACGTAAGCGAAGGCAATATAGTTTAGTGAGTAAGTGGTATCGGAACCATTAAGTGCATGTTTAAAGGTAATGTAAGCAAATATAAAGGAACTTGAAGCTTTAACATTCCCCAATTAACGGTCTTGTTAAGGCGCCATATGAAAAAAATATCATTCAATTGTAATATACTAGCTTTTACCGGCGCGGCTTCGCACGCGTTAAATTCGGAGTAAAACTCCTTTCCCTGTACTATGTTACTTTACATGTAAACCTTCCCCTTGAATCACTATATCTATTAAAAAAAACGCATCAAAATCCGTTGCGTAATTTTAAAGATTTAAGCATACATAGGGACAGAGAAAGCGACTTTGTTTTATACTATGTAGTGAAGTACACCTAGACTGCCTAAGAATTGAAATTGTATCTAAGGAAATTATACACAATGTCAAAAATGCAATGCTCAACACAATATTGTATTTTAAATAATAAACTTAATAATTTTAGTTTAGTTTTCTAGGGTCTTATTCGGGTCTAGCGATATGTTACGAACAACTCTTATTAATAATGTGTTTAATTATTATTAATGTAATATAAATGATTATTATATTTAAAATGCAAGCGCCATATTTAAACTATCTTATTAAGGTATCTGATTGCAATTTTTTACTGTGTGCTATAATGCAAAATCAATTTACCAATGAAATTAAACTGGAGTTTTAATAGTTTTTGTCTCTTGTCAGTTGCGAAAGTTGTTTCGGAAAGTTGTCAGGGACAAAACACTAGAACACACTTGAACTAGAAATAGTATAAGCCACAGTAAAAAATAAAGTTATCTACTCAAGCTAGAGTATTTTACACTTTTTAAATAAATAAAAAATAAATAAATAAAAAATATTTGAAATATTTTTTATTTGATATGATATCAATGCATTGAGACGTTAGTATAGGAGTTAAGTTTATTTCTTTTATTTGTTATATTTTTGTGTATACCTTATTCTTTGCTTCGAGTGGGCGTAAGCATTTTTTTTTTGTCATCATAATTTTAATTTGTATAATAGTTACCTTAACTTTTTAATATTCTTATGTATATCAATAAAAGGTAGTTTTGTAGTGTAGCATATTTTTATGTCAATATGAATAGTTATAATATAGTTTAATTTGTTTTGGAATATTATTTCCAATATGTAGACGGAATAGGACCCTAATTATATAAAGAATAAGGTGCAAAAAGGAAGTAACTTTTTTTTCATATGCGTTGCTGAGCATATCAGATGAATGTAGATAGGTTTTGGTGTTGATTTTAATTAATAAATTGTTAAATTTGTAAATATTGGTTTTATTAATATTGAGATAACTTTTATATTCTCTACTTTAGGCCGAAGCAGTACCGATTATAAATCGCAATATCGAAGTGTTGGCTTCCGAAATTATCTCATTGTCTCCGCTTGGCACATACCCGTGCTTTTGAAAGCCTTTAAATCTTTATTTTGGATTTGCATGACGGTGCGTATTCTAAACACATAATCATTCACCCCCTGTTGTTATTGCCCAAAAAGCAATAGGAATTGTTACAATTCAATTACAATTGCTTACCAGACTAGCATTTGTGTCTTATTTTGCAATTATGATAAAATAACAATACGATAGGTGTAATTTTAAGCGATGAGACTCGGCCCCATCCTTGTTATGTGTCATGGAATGACTTCAGACAGGATATCAGATTTTCTATTTTAGGACTTCTCGACATTCATTTAATCGATTGAAGCTGTTACTCCGGACTGCGGTTGCTTTTTGATGTTGTTATCCCGACAAAGCTTTTTATTTGTGTGGTAATCTGCCGCAGAGCCACCTCTTTGGAAATCAATGATTTATAACTCAAAAGAATGTACGTTAACGTACATAACGTACGTATGTCGGTTTTGGCTGTACGTGCCTTAGATAATGATAAAATCGACTTTGATTGTGGTTCTGCTGCTAAGTATACTCCCTGGCAGAGCCACCCAATATGTATACTCAGGAACAATAAACGCAACGGTTTTCTGATTAAACCTGTTTTACGAGTAGTGGTTATTACGTACCTGCAGAGCTATTACGAAACTCGAAATTTCGGGAAACGGAGAGGTTTAGAGAAAGAACGGGTACTCCGTCAAGCAATGACGTCATCATCACAATGCAAAAATCACTTTTAAAGCCGTTATTCGGACGGAAACCCATAGACTTACATTCAACACATCTATAAGCTCTATACATCTTCAAAAAATGACACTAATCCATAGTGTATTTTTGTTAATTGCCATCCTACCATATTCTAAAACAGTTTTAATGCCTTGAGCTGGGGTCACACTGTTGAAAATGCTAATGCCCATGAACGTGACAATTATAATTATTGCTCCACTAGATTTCTCTAAAAACGCAATACATCTTCCATTACTCTCCATTCCTTATCGTAGCATATAAAAGCAAGGAATCACATCCCTTTGCGCTACCGATGCACACTTACAAAACGTAGTGTGCCCGCTTGATCGCGATAATTATCGCTATAATCATTATGATGTGAAATATTCAGTAAAAATAATACTGTCAATACACACATCACCATTACTTAAAAAAAAACAACTATTCATTTGACATGACTTTTAATGTCAAACCATAATCGAAACAAACAGTTTTGAATTTTTTTCATATTTCTCATTTCTTATTTCACCAACTTTTCTTACCTGCTAATATATTACAAAATCAATTACACAACAAAAAGGACTAGGATTTCAGTTGTTATTCCTTAACCATCTTCTATCTAAAGAATGAGAAGTATCCTATTCCTGATATAACTTAAATACCGGCAATAGAGAAGAAGAATGGTCTTAATTTAGTGAGCTAAAGGAGGCAGTTGCTATAAAGTGCAATTGAAGATGGCATCAACAAGGTAAAGGTATCGTATTGTTTTATTATCATGAGTTTGTTAATGTGAAATAATTTGCTTATGAAAACTATACCAAAGCTTTTTAGATAACCTTAGCGAATTTATATCTGTGTTTAATTGTCTATATTTACGACTATCTAGCATTCCACGTCGGTACTAACAAAAAACTATATATTTTTAATTTGTTTTAGTTTGGTATCATCAAAGGATTAACCTATAATATACACGAGGCCGTGCAAAACAGCAGAATTATCAAGTATTCTGAAGACAATTGAGATGGAGTACACGGGATCATATATAAATATAATACCTATATGTACCTTTTTATTTTTAAATGTTGTTGAGACCATATCGTTTTATTTTATTCATTTTCTATAGATTTTTAAGTAGGTACTTACCTATGTTCATTACCTTTCTACAGTCTTATACTTTTTCATAGAAATTAAAAAGTTCTTTTTAAAGTAAATATCAATTTATTTAAGTTTAAAATTTCTTTTACTACTGCTTTTTCAGAGACACGTTTTAAGATTACAGCGGTACGATGTAAGCGTTTTCTCCGAACTTCACACTAAACTAAAAAACTAAGGAACCTAACCTATATTAACTGCAAAATAAAACTCTTATACCTCTAATATTAATTTTATTTCAATTAATAATATTTATTTTCAAAAAGTGACATTATATATGTTAAGATGATACATGGATCAACAGAATAATAAATGAGTTGTTATTTTTTACTGCGGAACTCCAAATATTTCAAAAGTATTCTGTAATATTACCATTTAAACAATTAGCCAACTAAACAATTGGCCAAAAGCCATTCTGATGGATGGTCTTCCCCACAGAACACCAACTGAAAAGCGGCAGCTGTAGCGACAAGTCTTGATACATGACAGGTTTATGCGCACCTCAGCATGTTGATCTCTGAAAACCTTTCGATGTCGATGATTTTCGGTCACTACTACAATTTTTTGACAAAAAACAGCTATTTGGGTTGGGATAACATAGTTTATAACCCAAAATAGAAATATAAGGCGCCACCTGTAGTTGTCAACGCAT
Source organism: Emmelina monodactyla (assembly GCA_916618145.1). Taxonomy (NCBI): domain Eukaryota; kingdom Metazoa; phylum Arthropoda; class Insecta; order Lepidoptera; family Pterophoridae; genus Emmelina; species Emmelina monodactyla. The sequence goes on along the minus strand of OU745315.1, from coordinate 2,271,543 downwards.
GTGAAGCTGCGGGCGTTTTACTTGTACAACATTTATGTTAATAACAAAAAATACAAATTTATTGATCTTTTAACTTTATGTTGGTGGGAAAAGCTACGAATTACACTACAATGAATTTGTGCTACGGAAATTCCATAAAGGACTAGACTTTTCTTGTAAACCCCATAAAACTTAAGTTATAATGCCTAACAAGTTTTTATAAAATCTGTTCAGCATCGTAGGAGAGAAAAGATACTCCCGCATTGATAATGTTTATGTGAAATATAAACGTAAATTGATATTAAAAGTACATACCTAAAATATTTGAAGAAGCAAATAACACCTTCACACATTTCATACCCAATTTCGAAAGGGGCTCATCGGCTGGTTTGCTGGCCCTTATTTCTCATTTTGACCGCCTCTATATTTAGCACAGTGCAGATTTTACGCTTAAGCTTCCTGAAACAGGCTTAAAAATGCTATTCTATAGTAAAGCAATTACCCAGCTGATACTAGGGATCTCCACCACCACGCCTTTTTAGAAGTGTGTTGTACCTAAACACTAGCTGGAGAGTTAGTGACAGGGATTAAAAGCTAAGTAGGATGGGTTCTGTGCTAGAAAAAAATGGATATTACAGAAATAATCCTAACCTTTGTATTTTTTCTTTGTGTAGGTATATCAAATCAGTCCAGTGTTTATAAGAATTAAATCTTTCTTTGCCCTTTATAATAAAGTATAGGTTAATCTGAAGTAAAGTTTAATACTAGTATTTCATATGCTAAGACAAACCAAAATCAGTCCAGTAGTTTAAAAGTACGCTCCACTAGGCTGGCTCAATGCGGGTTAGAATTACAAATAATCAAACCATGTGGATTTCCCTCATCGTAAGTTAGTGATAAATCCTTACTTCCTTACTTTAAATGTGAAAATAGAACTTGCTCAGGCAAGGACCTATGCTGTTTTCATTATACCTTTAGACAATCAAGATTGACAAGGGGAAAAAGGAGTAACTTATTCTTTCCCTGGATCCTATCTAATTAGGTAAACACTAGATTGAAAGATAGAAACAAACAGTTTGTGGCACTAACATGTCTTCTTCCATAGTTGAACGATACAGAACTCGGACAAACTTCAGTATCGTGCAAAAGATTATTGGAGCACATTACAATAAAAGTGTATTCTTTGAATAAATCGTTTTTCATTTTATAATATAAGTAAACAGTTGTCGTTTGATGGGAAAAGTCAGTTTTGAAATATTGTCAAAGTGGTTTTTTTATAGCTCAAGTGAGCGGTTAGAATCTTTCGGAGTGAATACAAAAATAATGGCGGGTAATTTAAATTTAAGAACACAAACCAATCTTAAGTGATCCGTCCGAAGCTCGAAACATTTTCGTAATAGCAAGCCTGATTAGAAATAACATGATTGGATGATTAGAAAAACCGTGGAAATTCCATTTTGTCTCCTCTTTGTTGTCGAACGAAAGATGATTCATAGGCGAGGTCAAAAAACTAGTGTTTTTTCATAAAAATTAGTTTAGGACTGTGTAGACATATTTCTAAGATACATATTATTATTACTTATCTCTCAATTTAGGACCTTCTGTTGATTCATAATGCTTTCTACATTAAACAAGTGGGCATTCACCTATCTCGAACACGTAAATCAACGCCAAACTGGAATAAAACTCCTATATTTTCTTAACCGAACCCGAAAACTTCTTTTAGGAACATAAACTCTATCTAGGTTACTTATTATGATTGGGGCCACCCTACACGGCTACCTAAACTTTACCGAACTTAGTAGATCGTTGATTTTTATGGAAGTTTTTATTCAACCTGCAAAGGTATAGAGGCATAGTTTATAGGAACAGAAGTTCGACTGAGTTCTTCCTGCTTGTAATCAATGAAGTCAATTTTAAAGTAAAGGAAAAACTTCAGCGCATCATCTGTCTGCTACGATTTTAATTACACGGTAATTACTTAGCGTGTTCTTTCCAGCATAAGTATTGTCTGTGACTAGTCAGGTACTTACCTACTAATGTTTCTAAGTAAAGAAAAGGTAATTAAAGTGTTTTAAGATAGTACCTACACATACAACTCTGTAACTTTATCTTCTGCAGGTATTAAATACTATATATTAAAATATTCATATTTCAATATACCTATATTATCTAACAATTTAGTAGGGAATCATTTGTATAAATATTATATTATGTTAATATTCTGTAACCTACCTACTGTTTCTATTCATATCGTTTATTTGGAGGTGAGTAGAACCGACCATTGAAGATGCTCCTGAAACCTTCCAATTTGCTTTTAGTGTTCAGACTCGTAGCTCTTATTTCAAGAACATTAAGACATATTTCGCTCAAGTTATATTTAAGGTATCTGAAGAAAATGCTTAAATAAAATTGCAGAATTGAGGTGAAGGATAGATATTTGGTATTAGTTACCTTGTAGAGAGAATAAAAATGTGTAAGCGTTGTTTAGGTACGAAAAAATCGAACCTAATTAACTTTATTTAGACTAAAAATAATGGAAACGCATTGGAGTCATATTTTATTAAAACTAGATATAAATTAACGTGGTAAGTAAGTAAGTATAACTTATTCTTAACGGTTTAATCGGAATGTCGTTTCTATGTCCATCCAAATACCTATCTCTTTATTGATCATTAATTTTAATAAATCAAATACAAGGCAGAATTTTCCTCAGCGTATCTCCTATAATTTAGTACTAATTAATTCTTGCATAGTAAAATCTAGAACAGTCTCCTTAGAAACAAGATGGCGGACGCTGACGTCATAATCAGCGTAGACGGTTGCATGTAGTACCCGGAATTCAGTCGACACGCATCTTCTGTGTTATTGTAATTCCGGAATTCAGTATCTTGTAGGTTATATTTTACGATTGCAGCATCTAGTTTTGCGGCGTCATCGTCTTTGAGGTGTTGGGAGCGTATCAGCTTCCAGAGTTCGTCTGTAACAGAAAAAAAGTTTTTTTATTTTTTATTATTTATACCTTAATGTATCTATAGGTATAATGAGTGCTGCCGTATTTGGATGTTTTTATTTTTAAAACATGTGTTTTAGGATTTTCTGGGGGTAAATTGAGAAACATGGAGAGTTGTATAATTTCCGAAAAGTGTGCTGGGAGTACCTATTTTCCGCCGGCTTTTTTCTCTCGGTCTACGATTAGGTAAAGTCGAAGTTTGTAACATTGACGTTCATTAAGTATACCTATGCTACATATCTATGATATTTTTTTGATTATTTCAGGATTCGTATTAGGTGGGGTCAAGTGGGGGACAGTGTAACAAAAAAGTATTTTTTATTTTTAGAAAATTAACTGTTTATTATAACGTTTTCTTACTATTTACTATAAAATCAGAAGTCTTTAACCTTCAGATTAGGCTTGAAAATTTTTTAAAATTGTACTTAGAAACTACTTATTTTTTTAGTTTTCTGAGATCACAAATTTGTTATAGTGTGCCCCCGGGGTGGGGTACAGTTTAACAGCCCTAGGGGTACAGTGTAATAAGATGGAGTACACTATAACAGTAGTAACTTTTTCTGAACACGCCTTTTTTTCTTAACATATCGGTATAAAGTACCGTAGTTCACATTCCTTCTCTCGGCTGCTTTTCTTAAAGGTACTCTCTATTCAACCAGCTCTATAGCTTCTTTCATGTCATTAGCATGGTGCAACCATTTTAGAAAACCAGTTTAAAACATGCGTACCTGAAAAAAAAAACTAAAAAAACATCACACTATATCATGTTACACTGTACCCCGCACCCTACCTCAAAAAACAAAAAATCGTTAATATTTTATAGGTAAGAAAATGCAATAAACTTTATTTTCTATTTAATCACCAACCTTTTGAAGATTAAAGGAAACATATATTTACTCACCAGAAAAATATAGTTTTCCAACAAAAACAAAACTTCACTAGCGAAATTTTTCACAAATTTTTTAGATAAAACAATAAATTCGAGATTTTTCAGTTCACTCAGCAATTTGACGTTCGATGACAGCTTTTTAAGATGGCAGCACATGAGGTTCACAAACACGTAAAGAGACACAACTGATAAATTAGAAAGAGACTGAGATAATCTCGTTGTTACACTGTGCCCCTTGTTACACTGTTCCCCACTTGACCCTACTATTAATTTTCATAGAGAAGGTAAGTTTCAAGCGGTTCATATACCTACCTACCTATTTTCTTGAAGGTTTACAAGTTAAATATGACGTTGTTGCAATAATTTTTAGCCTCTAGGTACTTTATCTGCTCACTAGATTTTTCTGTTCCGAGAAGCATCTCAAACGATTTGCACCGTTGAAAATGGAAACAATTAAATTGTTTATTTTAAACAAACGATTTCGTTTGACGCTCCGGTGGAGGTCGCGGGCATTCAGCCGGAAAACCGCGTGATTCAATTCACTTCGAAATTCGAATAATTGAACGTGAATGTTTCCCGAAGCGTGTTTTTGTCCGAAAGTGTATTTTCAATGGGAAATAAATACCGCGAGTATTTTTTCAACTGGCAACAATAATGCAAAGTGGTGGTCATTTTATTTATATCACCTGAGATTATTGTCATTATTATTATTATTATAGTTGAAGGCTATCTGGTCTATAGCATGAAAAAAATACTAAAGCCTTGAGCTTAAAAAATACAATATACCTAAATTAAATTAAGTACCCAATAAAGTCAAAAAATTAAGGAAGCTTTATGAAAATATACTTACGAAAATCATAATAAAATACTATTTATCCAACATACATAAACATATAAAAAAGTGTAGCAGTAGGTACTGTACTAGTTCTTAGATTTAACAGTGAAAAAACCTAAAGAGGTGGTCCCACGGTGCGCAATTCTACGCATAATCTGCTAACCTACAATCTGTTGTTGGCAAGCTAAAATAGACTTTCTTACAATCGCCGAACTTTGTGCAGTGCGGTGCGGTGCACGGTTTTCGTCACCGTGAGACCACCTCTTAATATCTACCTAATTAACACTTACGAGGTTTTACTTATTATTTATATATTATATAAAAACTTACATGTGCTGCTGTTCCCATCTTCATTATTCGTACACGCGAACATGACGGCGTAGTTTTCATAGTTCACGTCCAAAAAGGAATATCTCTCTTCTTTGCTGTCTGGAATAAAGTAGAGCCGTATATTTATTATGAGAAAGCACTATTAAGTATAGGTAATCACTTATTACGATTACCTAATTAAATGGTTACGTAATGAAAATGTGCCTAACCAAAAACCTATTATATAAAGGTGAGTAAACTTAGGTTCGGAACAAATACCTATGAAGTCCCTTTTATTATTACTAATGTGGAGAATATACCTACGGTTAAGTAAGCCATTTAAGGTTTAGTCTACGACTGTATCTAATGTCTGGATTGTACTGGGCGTGCTCTCCCAATTTTGGATAAGCCCTTTTTTGTATAAAATAACAAAAAATATATACAGGGTGTAAAAAGACTGCTTCCGAAAACAAAAAATTCATATTAAATAGTGTTTTAATTTAATTTGCATTGTAAATAATCGCGCCTGAACCAACACTTGATGTGTAAGCGATGATTTCAAGCGGCGGATAGGTATGACTTTTCGATCCTAAATAACTTTTTTAAATTGATTTTTCTGGGTATACTGTTAGTGAATTTAATGACTCTGAGGCCTAAGAATACATGGTTTCAGGCTTTGACCTATTTGAATTTACCTATATGAAAAAGTATATTTTCACTTTTGTTACTAAGTAGTAGATAATCCACTCCATGCACTACCTACTTTCTCTAACGAATTTTGTGCTTTTTAAATGTTCAATGTTTTTGCTTTATAAATGTTCATTTGTTTCTAAGGTTCTTGAACCCTTACCTGTATAAGTAAAGACCAGCAGATCTCCTGTGCCATTATTCTTCGGATCTCCTATTAGTTGTACGGATCCATTGTACGAGCCAGCCGTACCGTTGTTGTTCCAGCTTATTGACACGTCGGTGGTGTTTTCAGTCTTGTGGTTGAAGACAACAGTGGCACAGTCGCCATCGACGGGGGTGTCAGAAGATATGGCCACTACGTACCATTTGCCGTCCAACTGATGGAAAATAGAGAGGTAATTGAGTTTGCTGATTTTGAATTCACATTGTATGTGACGACTTTTTATAAGTTCTTCCCTATTCCAATATGGTCGAATTCAACTAACGCACCAAAAGAAACGGTTAAATCATAATTCCGCTATTAGTGATACATATTTAAGTTAGTAGATGTCTGAGTGGAAGTTTGCAACTTTTTAGTTTTTTATAAAATAGGCATTTGGATGAAAATTTTGTTTTGGACAAATTATAAATCGAAATAACCAATAACATTAAAAATGGTTATCACAAGGGAAACCCTCTTAGATGTAAAAAAGAACACAGAGAACTAAGTCTTACATAAACTAAAATAAATAAATAAAGATTCATAAAAAATCACGAGCAATCATTTGAATGATGTCGTGAACCAAAGTGTCGATTGTGTCCTAAATATAATCGTTTGCCCTCTGCCCTTAGTTGACACGGTCACTACTAAAGTTATTGATTCATCAATTTCAATCAAGGAGATTCTTTAGGTCGTTCTTGTAAGTAGTTAAAATGGTCATGTAAAGGTGAAGTAATAGGTACTTACAGCCAAAGTATCTTTGAAAGATTTGACTGGAATGGAATTTGGGTTAGTATTTGTTTTTGTTTTTAATCGAATTGGGATTCAGGTATTGTTCAAGTAAACGTAGTGAGTATAGAAAAACAGATTAAGATTTGATCAAATCTATTTTTTTATTCAAAAGCTTCGGACTTTCCAACGTAGGTAGGTACCTAAGTGTGTAAGTATATCGTATTGAATGCTTTCAATTAACAAAATCCTACTAATATTATAAACGTGAAAGTTTGTGAGTATGGATGTATGGATGTTTGTTACTCTTTCACGTAAAAACTACCTGACGGATTTGGATGACACTTTACAGTAATATAGGTTTTACATCATAATAACACATAGGTTACTTTTTACCGCGGGAAAACTTCTCATTCCCACGGGAAACCGACTCCCTCGCGAAAGGAGTCGCGGGCGGCCACTTGTAAATTATCAAGCTCAGCAAGCTGACTTTACATTTCGCAAATGTAGGCCGCCAGCCAAAAATAATGCAAACTCATTAAATAATTATCTTTATGTTATAGTTACATTACCAAGTATCTCGTCAAAACAAAATTCGGTCATTCTTTTCAAATTTTGTATGCGTCTACGTCATCCTTAGATTAAAGAAGATTTTCAACACATGTCACTGTGGACAAAGCTTAGTCTGATGTGACAAAATACATATATACCATATACCTACCTACTTAGTATGTATTATAGAGTGTACCTGTTAGCATGATTATCGTTATTATCATGGAAGGTGTAAAGTAATGAAGGTACCAATAAATATGTAGACCAAACAAACAAACCTACCTATAGAATTGCAGTAACTTGTGTCGGATGGGTACTCTTCCAAAAATAACATCGGTTCTGAACTTAAAAGGTATGTATAAGTATTTATTACTTCAGTGCAAATGTATGAATGAATCTAAAACAAACACCTAAATTAAAGCATATTTAATTAAGCTTAGGAATTCCTACGACTGGTTCCTATTTTATAAGGCATCGATTTTTAAAGGCTTTCAGTTTTGTTAAGAGGTGTTAAATAAATAGCTGGGCATTTTAAGACATATTCTCGCTGTCCATTCTTACACAACAGAGCCTACGGTTAGTAGTGATATTGATATTTGATCTAACCTTTTGGATGGATCTAGATCTTGCTTTAAATAATGAACAAAATGGTCACTCACAAGACTTACTTCTTTCCAGTTTAGCTCCCTTGGCGCTATCGTAGGACACGTCTCATTCCGAACTACCGACACCACAGTTTGCAACAGTACCAACATCAAACAAGGAAGCAGCATTTTGAACCGAGATGCAACCTTGTCGCACTAAACGATGATGCTCCTTGAGAGTCACGCGTAAACTGAGAAGAGCAATTACGTAGTACTTTATTATATAGAGTTTTTTATGAGAAATATTCTAGACAAAGCTATTTGTAATAGCTTTCATCAGACCTATGAATAGCTGGCTGTAGTAATGTGCATAAATGAGGTCGTTCCTGTGAGTAAGTTGGGTATTGGCGCATGTAATGGATAAAGGAATGATAGAGACCAGCCTTGTAAGAGGAAAATGAACTTCCTAAATAAACCAATTGGGGAAAAAGGTAATAGCCGTGACCATTTGTCTTTGATACAAAAAAAACAGGTATTGTTGGTGTTTACTAGAACACTCATTAAAACTATTTGATTAGGTACCTTTGTTTCTAAAAAACACCTTTTTATGGGATCGTTCATTGTTCTTTTAACGACTATACATACAGCTACATATTTACTATTAAAGAAAAATGTATAATGAATATGTACTGGCCAGTACAGCATCTTCATAGAGTCAACATTTTATGCTACAATTATGAAATTAGCTCTATTGTTCTGATAATTTATGTGTGTTTCTTTCAATGGGCAAACCCTATATGATCGTCTATTTCGAGCTATCATTTATCTATTAAATCTCAACCAACCCAAGAGTTTCATCTTAGCCCATAAAAAAATAATTTAACTAAAAAATTGCGATATGTACGACGTATGTTAACAGAATTGACTTGTGTGGAGGCTTGTTTGTTCCTACTTCTAGTAACGTATGTATTATTCTAAATATGAACTACGTCAAAACTATCAAATAGATAAACTTCTAGAAATTTTCAAGCAATCAATATTCATTCACATTTTCAAAAAGTATAGTCAGCTTGCAAAGAACTAGGGTTAATTCACGTATGAAATTTTACAGACTTCGCAACGTTTTAATATCCTTTTATCATTATAATCATAGAATAACTCATTAATAAAATTACATTACAACATGGTAGCAGAATCAAGGAACAGTTTTGTAATTTTGTAATGTTTATCCAACTATTTTTCCAAAAAATGTGAAGCGAAGTATTCCTTACTTTTTGAAATTACCGCCAAATTAAAGTCTCCATAGTGAGTGAATTTCAAGATATTATTATAAACTGCTAACGGTGCCCAGTGTCCGAAATACAGTTTTTTGTATTACTACTAAGATATACCAAACTTTGTTGCTGTTTGTGCATTTAGCCTTGCCTAGCCATATTTTAGCTTCTGAATGTACTTGTTAACCGATATCTCATAAGATGGCACCTAAATCTTTGGAGATAAAACTGATTATCTTTAACTGCTTATCAGCTTTGGTTTATCATAGAAATGTAGAGTTCTTTCCTAAAATGTATCCGTTAAGCTTAGTTTTATTTTTCTTAGTTTCTATTGCTTTGTGTGCGTCGCAAATTATTAAGTTTGGTTTCTGTGTTGATGTGCCAACTGTGAAGTTCTTTGAATTGGAAAGAGTAAGTTTAATAAATTGTGATGTAATTGATATTAGGCAAATGATCTCTTGCGTAGAATCTTATGTTACTGTGTTGATCATGTCATTTGTTTATGATTATATCTTAAGGTGGTCCCAAGTCTAGTTTTCAGTTTCAACAACAATAAACAGTCCTTGTTTTGCTAACTTAGTATATTTGTAATAATAAGCCAATGGCTGTTCACACTACATGGTCAATTTAGCATCCTGAAATATAAATTCATGAACTCGAAGATATGTTTAATATTATTTTTTGTAATAGCAAATGAATAACAGAAGTTAGTGAGTTCATAGGTTATTGATTAAATAAAAGACATTGATAACATAAATCCATTCTTGAGTCAACATGTATTAATTAGAAATCTACTTTTCAAACCCTACATTTAGATACCTACCTGGTAAAGATGTATTTGGGCATTAATAATAATTAAGATAACCTATTCAGCACCTAAAACGGTTACCTATCTTAATCCCGAATTTTAATATTCCGAATTTCATAATCCAGAAAACGCTTGGACATTTTTTCACAATCCCGTTTTTAGAATTTCGAAGTTTTTTTTGCCATATAATCGCAACTCCGAATTTCATTTGCCAATTTATTCATTTGCACGACGTTTTGAAATCCAGACGAATGAGTTCCAGACACACGAAATCTAAATGCGCGAAATCTAGATAACCAATATCCATATGCACATAAGCCAGATTTTTAAAACACAAATTTTTGAAATTCAGTTAATTGATATCCAGACAAACAATATCTTGATTTTTAAAATCAAGATTCTTTTAATTCAAATAAACGATATCTAGAACAACTAAATCCTAGTATTATTTTAAATGGCTCTCTACTTTTAGAAAAGAACTTCGGTTTTGGCGCTTCGCCGACCGCTGCCGCGGTACGCTCGCTTCGCTCGCTCGGCTTGCGCACTGTGTGGTCACCATTCAACCTCACACTCCTCCTCGCTTCGCTCGTCGTCGTACCTATTATTTAAAAATCAAACAGCGCATACCCAAAATTGTAAATTATAACTTTTATAATTTGGTCGACCTAAAACATGCCAAATAAAATTAGCTTTTCCTATAAGTAGTTATGACAAACCAAATCAAGATAAAGCATTTTAGGAATGATGATGAGGATGTTATGCCAATTGAAATTAGGAATTTTATTCATTATGCTAAAGAATAATATGCCTATAGACTGTTTTGCCATTTAAAAGTTATGCAAAGGATACGTTTTGCGACGTGAGTGTGCTTTTTGATGATTATGACAATTTATGTATGACGAACGATTTTGGGACAAAATAAAAAGATTATGAAAATCTGGCAATAGTTTATCAGGAATATGATTGTATGGGAACTAAATATAAATATTATGAAAATTTAGTATTCGTTTATTTGGAAAATGGTACGAAGGGAAACAAAAAAAAGTATTCTGAGAATCTGGCATAGCTATATCTGGATTATGAAAATATGGGTAACAAAAAAAAAATTTATGAAAATTTGGTTTTAGTTCACCTAGAAATTGATTCATCTGGGAAATAAAAAAAGGAATTTAAAAAAAATGTCATTCAGTAAATCTGTCTTTTAAAAGTTCTACCAAACGTTTTCGGGGTTTTAAGATTCGGGTAAATGAAATTCGAGTTTTTAACAGGTTACCACCTAAAACAGCCAACTTTCTTGAAAACATCTTAAGAATCCCATTGTGTAATAAAATGTAGGAGATTAAACTGTAAAGGTCTATTTGCATGATAGCTGTATAACACTCATACACACCCACGTGTCTCCCTAAGATCCTGTCTCAGACATTTCTATTTATATCTTTAAATTTATATGCGACAATAGTTTAGTAGTCCTGGATCTCGCGACTAGACATTCACATATAATAAAAGCAGGTAGTGCATGATAAATATGAAGATAATTTAGAAAATACCAATTTAGTGGTATCTACAACTTAGTGGGGATCGAACCCGGAACTCTCGGTATAGTAGCCTAGTTTCGGTATTGATTAAGAATAGGTCTACGCGCGCTTTGACTAGATAGGGCACACGTACTTGATAAATGTGGTATTTTTTTAATCTATGCATTCACAGATTAAAATAGGGGAATTATAAAACGAGCGAATAAAAAATAAAATAACGACTGATGATGTCATACTGTTTTAATAACTTGAGCGGTATGAATTTGAGTAAACGATAAATTTACTAAACTAACGATGAATATTGATTGATAAAAATATCCAGAACGAGCTTACAAAAAAGGGTTTTGATTAATCCATTTCAGATATTAAACTACTATCCGTGCGACTACATTACTAAGTGAGCGACTTACAAATACGGAGGCGGCAACTTCAATATTAAAACAGTTTCTATTTTTCCAATTGAGGTTTTATATTACGATCTACTAAAAAGTTCACTTTTAGCAAATTTTGCTAAGCTGAGATATTCCATTTAAGATCTTATGATTTTTTATTTTGATACTACTCCAGTAGCAATAGCCATCAATTGCACTTCTATTTGTTTTCCTATATTTTCTCAACATAACCGTCTTTTCTACTATTATGCAATAGCTAGGATAGGTTAGCGAGGAGCGCAGCGACGAGCGTGTTAGGTTGACTTTTGCCCCACATGAGCGAACCGAGCGAGCGTAGCGAGCGTGGTGCGGCAGCACCCGGTGAAGCGCTTATTAAGCTAATATGAAGCTTCCATTTTGTATTTTAAGTGACTCAAAATAATGTTTGTAAGTTGCTGTTTTGTTGATTTAACGTCACTCACAGTCAGTCGCTCACTTAGTAATACTATAACCTAAATTAATTATTTTTGACACTTAAAATTTTTATTTACAGTCACTCGTTTAAATACTACCCATTAAAATATAGAAAATGTTAGCAATAACATGTAATGCGATATTTAGTTCAAAGATAACGTTTTAGATCTTATGGCAGCTATGATACGGCCATTGATGGCCATGGACTTTCCATTACATTGTGATTTAAAAATACTACCAGCCGAAAATCTGAAGTTTTAGCAATCGTGGTCTGATCTTACAGGCAGATCTTAGAAGCACTTTGCTTCCCGGCCTTTAGTAGATAGATTATTTCAAACTGCAATTATATTTAGTTATCATGGTCCCAAAATTGACCTTTATAATTTCAATGGTTTTTCTTCTTTCGTGTAATGAACATGCACTTTGCAGCACATGGTTATGTCGAAGAACTGTACTTATTTAAAAGACACATAAAAAGAGTTCGACGACATTGTGTAAATCAAATCGAATTCCTCGAGTCAAACACAATTGAACAGGAAAGTATTAAAGAAAATTATACGTATTATAAAGACTATTGACTGACATCAACATTCATTAATTTACTCAATATTTTTTCCTTAATGTTGCTTAAGTTTGAAGATTAATTGATGATTGATAAAATCTAAAGATATAGGTTTAAATCAGGAATAGTCACTTGCTACAGTTTATAAAGATTTGACTAAGTACTGAGCTACGGTAGTTTATAAATAGTGTAGGTACTCGTACATAATATTGACAAGATATTTTAGTTTACATTACTACTTACAGCTTACATGTCTTCTAGCTCAGTGTTTAACTTTGTTTAGCTTCATTTATCGTATTCCGGATAAAGCCTTGATCTATATAATCTATGGTTTAAGCTGGAGACAAGGAGCCTCACGAATCAAAGAGGAAGTTTTATGGTTGTGTAAGATTAGTCGTTAAGGCAAGTGAAAGACAAATATAAGATATAAAAAAACGCCACAGTTATATCTATAAAACATCAAATACAAACCATTTAGTGTCAAACTGTAACAATTGTATTATGAATTGTTGAAAGCATAGCGTCAATTTCAGACATCAATATTCAAATTAAAGGTTTCTGATATAAATTTCCTTCATTCGGTTTAGGGTTTTAGTTCAAATAATATCCAGGAAAACACGTGTCTTTAGCTAATCGCACTATAAAAATAGCCCCTGCCAACAAAGTTTTTTCTGACCAGCACCAAAATGGTTATTAAACATTCACAATTCTTTGTACCCTCCATTGGCTATACCTATTTGATAATAACCTTTTGATGTGCCTTAAAACATATTAACGATTACAAAATACTTGTGACACCTAATTCAAAAAGAAGTTTTCTTATTTCAGTTTCTTGGCACTTGGTACGAGTTAGAACGATTTCCAGTATGGTATGAAGGAATTGGCAAATGTGCATACAAGAACATAAACGTCTGTGGGAGAAATGTCAAAATAGAGCATGTATTCGTGAAAAATAATATTCAATATGTCATTCCTATTAATACTACATATGCACCTGGAGACGAAGCCGTTTTTGAAATAAAGCCGAGTAATATTGGTGAGAATGTTATATAATCTAATAATTTGATAACTAATATTATGTCTATTAAAGCATATTTGCCAAAATGTTATCTGTAAAATTTATGCATCTTGAAAAAATTGAGAATTCATTATTGTAATATAATATTTAATTTATATGAAGAATGATAATTCATTTTGGACAAATTTCAATATCGGAATTTCTTAATAAGGCTTTTGATGAAAAAGTTTCCATTGATTTGATATTGGATAATTAAAAATATTTTCCAAAACAATAATGGAATTCCAGAAATTTGTTTATCTATTCTGAATAAAATTAATGATATATTTCATGTTTCAGATAAAATTGGAATTCCTTTGCACGTAATAAATACTGATTATACCAATTATGCTATAGTCTATGGATGTAAGGGCCATTCGGAAATTAATATTAAATACAGTAAGTTGCTTATTATTAAAAAAGTATACATTAAATTAAATTTCTTTTTATCAACGACAATGACGAAAACACAAAAAAACTTGGTATGTGAGATATGCCACAAAATTAATAATTTATGAATATTATAAGAATTTCTACGATACCTTTTAAAAAATAGTTTTCGTATTTTACAAAATTCAATTGACAAACTAGGTTTTCCCTGATAAATAGCACTTATTTAAACAATAAATTTAGAAATCGAGATAATATCTATTAGGACCATAATATTATAGCTTTTATTTTTTAAGTTTCAGCTTGGCTTTTATCTCGGAATACGACTTTGCCTCAAGAAACACTAGAAAAAGCCTATTCAGAGTTGAACGCTCTACCATCAGTCAGCACAGCTTATCTACAAGCAGTGGACCATTCTGAAGATAGCTGCGAACACAACTGGACAGCACATGTTAATACTGTTAATGTAGACGAAGAAAATGAAGAAGACGAAGAGTAATACAGTTTTGAAGTAATGGAAACTATAATATGTTTTACTGTTCTTAAGCTGATAAGGGCTTTAAGTTCATATGCCAATAATAAAACCATAAAATTGAGAAAAATTATGTAGTTCAATCACAACAGCTTATTTATGTTTTTACACCTTATTGAAAAAAAGATACTAGAATTTTTGAAGGTAATTTTTGTTTATTTTACTGTACTTGGGATTAATTTAAATGGGTCTAAAATTTGTGTAATTTGAATAAGCTTTAGTAGTGAAAAAAATCTGTGCTTTATCAAGTTAGGACACTCGCTGCTAACAATACAGCTACTAAATATTTTGCCAATGTGACTTGTCTTCATATTATATCAACTATAGTTGTATATAAAAAAAGTTGATTACGTAGTCATTGTGTAAATATAATTGGTCAAGTTGGTCAACACTGAATCCCTGAAGACCTTAATGTTCTACTGCATGCCGTATTAAAAAATACACGCAGCTCAAAATGAAATGCTATTAAGTAGATATTTAATATTTTTCTTTATTCGTTTGTTATATTGGGACCGGGCACCTAAAGGTAAAAGGTTCCACCGATTTATTTTCATAGTACTTAGGTGTACATTTAGATAAGTCGTCTTTTACAATCATTGAAAGGTTGATTCCAAGTTGTTTGATAGGTTTCAAAGCCAATTCTTTTGACACGTCATTGAGGATCTCGTTTCGGGATAGTATCCAAATGTACACTGAAAATTAAAAGAAATTATCACAAATAATAATGATTGTAAGGGCCGGTTTTTCAATAGTCAGACAAATTCTATCTGACAGAAAATCAGTATGTTTTTGTTGCACGTCGAACATAAATACTTGACATATGTATGAAGTGACAATGAGAACATACCTCTTATCAGTCAGTTAGCATTTATCTGACTATTGAAAAATCGGCCCTTAATGTAATAAAGTGAACATATACACATGGTTAAAGGTTGGCCTTTAATAAATATCTGAAAGCTTCATCACGTAATTTTGGTGATTGCATTGTTCTATTTACTTTTCATTTCATTCAATATTCATTTATTTACCAGGCAATATATTTTTTGTATAGAAAATTGATAAAATATCAAGCATTTTCAAACCATAAAAGTAAGAACTTACATCAAAAATTTAAATAAAAAAAATACTTTTCATATTTTCGAAAAAAAAAACATTTATATGCTAATGAAAACCGTACCTGTTTAAAACAGGATTAATAGTATTTGATTTAAAAAAAAAGTTATGCTTACGATAGTGTTTATTGATCAAAGGGCTGTACGAGCAGGTGTAAACAGTGGCGTAGTGGTGGTAGTTTGTCGCCAGCACTCTGAAGGGGTAGCTTCTTTTCATTACTGAAAACATTTTGTTTCTGTTAGAGAAATTGAAAAAGTGAGTAACAAATAAAGCTGATTTAATGTAACGTTCATTAGACCAGATACTTAGATTAGTTTTTTTAAAACAGTTTAGTGTTTTTTAAAAACAAGCTTGAGCCTTTAGATTTATTTAGTAATAGTATAGAACTATCAAAAGTACTTGATATTGGCTATGGCAGAGTGTATCTCTAGTCCAGCAGGATGTTGCTGCCCATTGCCCTCTTAGTCATTCCTTTGTAAATGTACAATATATTATATTTGTTTATTGCAATTTAATAATATACTCATTTAATAATAGAGTTTAACAAAGTAGTGACAATTCTGGCGTCTTAATTTATTTCGTGCAGCAATATGTAGCATATGCTTTCGACTACTGTATCTTAACTTATTTTTATTTATACTTACATCGTCTTGAATCATTGGGGTATACGTAGTTTACTGTTAAATTTGCCCCATCCTCAATTTCGCTTGGTATGCCAATTCTTCCCCAGCTATATCTATGGAACAGTCCAAGATCAACTCGCGATTGGTTCATGAAGATGCCATCTGGTGTAGTTTTCAATTCGATTTTGGTACAGTTTGACACCTGCCCCCCGCTGGAGTAGTAGTGGGTTTGATGCCATTTGCCAAAGAACTGTAAACAGTGAGATTGGTAATGTTTTGTTTTGTGATATTGAAAAGTCACTGCGTTTTTTATTTCTGTTCAATGAGCTTTCCACACTTATAAACTAAGCGCAAGTGTTTAAGGGACTACATTATTAGTTTGGGAAAGAAGGTGACACCGAACTCCAAAAAACATTTTTAAAATTTTGGTCAGACTCTATCTAACTGTACTCAGACAGAACCTCCAATATAGAGGTATCTTCGCGGCTCTCTATTTTTAAGCATAACATTTATTGCCATAATACAATCTATAGTCATCACGTCGCATATTATCATAACGCATAATTTTACAAGGCATAATTTCGTATAGGCTTTAATTGTTTGTCATAAGTTTTAAAAGGCATAAATTTAAAACGTAGAATAATTTAAGCAAAATTTTTAAAAGTAGGTATACCTAACTAATATTTATCAAAAATAATAATTTGAAGTAGTGATAGAAAAGCAAAATTTTCGCATAAAGTAGTCTAAATTACAATGTATATTTTATTTGAAACAGCGCATACCCAAAATTGCAAGTCATTATTTTAACAATTTGGTCGACCTACCTATGTTATAACAAATAAAATTAAGCTAAAGCATTTTAGGGCTGCGTAATATTATGCCAATTGAAATTAAGGATTTTACCAATTATGATTAAAATTATGCGACATGAATGTTATGCTTTTTGATAATTATGAAAATTGATGTATGACAAGTGATTTTAAGATGATTGACGATATGCGAAAAAAACGGCTCCCCTATTTGCACTCGAAAATCGGCAATTTATTAATAGGTACATTAACTCTTCGATAAAGCATTGATTGCAAATATTGGTAGATTCTTTATATTATAGCTTAAATTAATTCCATAAAAATAAAATAAGATATAAACTTACATCAGCCAATCGGAATTCACTCTGAAGCTGTACATTTTCAGGGCATTTTCCTGGTAAAGTGAAATAACAACTTACAACGCCGACGCAAAAGACACAGATTAATGAAATAAATTTAAAAATAAACATTGTGAATCGTTCGACAACACTGCAGAATATCTACTACCATTGTATATGATAATGTTTATTTCTCTTCTACTTGTTAGTCAGTATAATCAGTGGAAAGGTTATCACATAAATAAGTAAACACTATAATTATTTATCTGCCTGTTGGGCTGTTCCCAGAACTTTAGGAATAACAAGGATAATTATCTGTTTTTCACTACATGTCGGTTATATTAAAAATAGATTATTTTTTTCTGTAATTCCTACTAATAAGGGAGGATTTTATTTTTTTAAGTAGATTGAAATGAAAAAATTATTCTTTAATTAAAATAGTAATTGGCAAGAATAGGAATGTATGCACAATATTCATATTATATACTTAAGTGTTTTGTGTTATTCATTCGGCTTATGAACTTTCTAAGTAAAGATACTATATTGTTTATGTTTGATAAACAGGGTATTTACCAAGAAAAAGCAGTTGCCTTTATCTTTAGGCAAAGTTAAGTTTACAATGGATAGCTAATATTTTTTTGTAAATAAGTTAGTTTTATAAAGTTAATCCACAACATTAGAAAGATATTTTATTAGATTTCAACTCAAATTTAAAGTCACATTTTTATGACAATGTAAACCACTGTTCATCAATGATTAACTTCAACTAGTCCAATAAAAAAGTTCAGTTAAAATCGGAGATTTTTCAAAACGATTCTTAAAAAGTTTAATATTGTCAATTTTCTTCTTTCCCTTCATCAAAAATTCTTTATAAAACGTTCTTTCTCTATCTTTCGGCGGAACGGCCTCTCAACTTTTTTTCTTCTTTGTAAGGATTTTCGTCCAAACCATCTGTCTTTTAGACACTATCATAAATATTGAATGTTGAAGTTATAACACTGTCCAAGCAAGAGTGTAAACTCGCAGAGTTATAATTAACAGCAACCAAACAACTGCAGATCTTCTTATTGGCACTGAAATATTACAACGGTAAATATTAATAAATATGAAAACCTATCGTACAAGGTTCCTCTACATCTTCAGATGTAAGTTTTCAAAAACATAAGATGCCTAAGCAGGAGTTTGACGGTTTTAAACTTCATTATAATAAGTACAAATGACCCCATTGGACAAAGCGTTAAAAGGAATTTGTAAAATTGGTAAAAATATTGGTCCAATGGCTTTTGCGACAGTGATGAATAATTATTCCACAAATGAACACCATGGTATTGAATTATGATCAACTCTAAGTATGGAAAAGTGTTTAATAGTCACTTTTATATTTTCTACTCACATTGATTATTATATGAAATCAATTCGTTGTCTCGTTTAGTGTTTTCTTTAGTAATGGATAAATTACATTTGCCAGTCATAGCAATATGTTCCTTGGCAGCCCAAAAAACATCTTGAACACTCTCCATTGAATCAGTTGTATAATTTTGGAGCATTGTCTTATACTGCAGGCAAGAGAAGTTGCCACTATGAAACTGAAGATTTCTGTGTATTGAAACTTGCTGAATAATATGGAAATATGGTTAATTATTCTATTAATATTTGAAGAAGTTAGCTTCGTTTTGACTGTCTATTATTGATGTAGTCCATGGATGTAAAGAGTTTTTTTTTAAAGTAAAGCATATAGGACAAAAAAATTCACAAAGTTATTCTATAGTCATTCTTAGTTCAGAACTATTAAAATCGTTAAAGTTACTCACATCTTTTATGATGATACCTTCTGAAATCTGAATACTATAAACACTGAACAATATAATATTCTCGTTTAATTTGATACAATTAACTTTGATAACACTGAAAAAACTTAAAATATATAATAAATTGAATAAAAACATTTTGAAACTCACTTTATAGAGAATACTATCGTTACTGATAAGTAGATTATACACATCTCATTAGTTTAACTTATTTAAAGGAAAAAATAATGATGAATTTTAATTAGTAAAAATAAACAATAACTACATGTTTGTCGAAATTAAAATATATCATAACGGCCAAACAAATACATATTCTCTAATGACAATGCAGTAAAAAACATCACAGATGATAAGCTAGAGTAAATGCGCACCATTTTGCTTAATATGATTCATTGCAGGGTTTGCATTTACAGGACTGAAATGAATCTACTAAAAAGTCAAGAAAATTGACTTCTAAACTTCGAAGAAAATTTTTTACTCTCAACTTACATTTACGATTGTGTCTAGATATACTGAAGAAGTCAGTTGAAAAGGTCTTTTAACAAAGAGGTGGTCTAGAGTTGTCACAACCTCTAAACTTTAGACTCGGACTTTAGTGCCTAAGTCTGGACTCGCAGCAAACGTGCATACCTATATCATTAAGTCGCCGAGAGATCCAAAATCCCCAAAATACGATTTAAGAACTCAGACATTAACTGCTGCCAAAAATTAATAGAAATTTAGTTTTTTATTATTTTACGACACTCTCAGTAAATTGGAAAATATTATGCCAAAAGTTGACAATCCTAATATTGCAATTAGTCTCTTACTTGTAGACGCCAATATTAAACAAAAAAACTCAATCTCACCTTGAGAAGAAATCGAGACCAGTTTGGTATTAGAATAATAAATTGTTGTGTCTCAAAGATTCTCCTTAAAGTGATTCTAACAATGATCAGCAATATGTTTCATATGCATTCTTGGGAATTATTATACTTTTTAATTTAAAGAAAAAACAAAGTTAAGTTTAAGTTTAGGTGATAAAATAGCACTTCAGATTCATACCAAAATATGGGCATTGGAGGATAAAGTACAAAAAGCGTAAAAGGTTAAACAGTACGAAACGAATCCTCATCACGTCAACATAAAAGGTCATCGATCTATTAATTCACAATCTTATCTAAAACACTCAAAATAATAAATATTTTTTTTAAACATTCGGTATCTTTGAAAAATCAAATTGTTTTAATAGCATTGATTGCAATCACGAGTTTCAAACTAAAATCAGTTGATTTTGGACATATCTACTCACTGATACACTTGTCAAACTTATAATAAACCTGGTTTTAAAGTCGGGTTCTTAAAACCAATCCCGTAGCTTTTGTGGATGTACAAACAAACAAAGCTTAGTTTGTTATTAATAAATAGATACATGATAAAAATATAAAAACTTGTGTATCCGCAAAACTACTGGATAAAAAAATATGTTGGGTATGAGTCATTTTATTGTCCTATGTCCATTTGAGTTTATTTGAGTTATTTTTTATTAAAACCATACAAAGTTAATATCATCTGTGTTAAACAGATAAAAATTTATAACTTCCGACGATTTTACTACGAATCATCAGTCTTTAGAACATGAATTCAGCTGCATTTATCCTTGCACATGAAAGGATGCAACTATTTTAAGCAACCCTACACCATAAATGTACATTAATCATTAAAATTGCTACAATTTCCATATAAAACATCTTTAGTGTCAAGGGTCACCATATTGGATAATTTCTGCGTGGGAGTTGTGATTTGTTCGAAATTTCTCACTCTGTGTTCAGACGCGTTTAAAAATACACTCAAAACAATGTGGTTGGCGATTCTTGCCTGTTTGTTTGTTGGTGTGTTTTCGGCAGAGTTTACATTGCCGGGAGAATGTCCTAACATGAAATTGCTGGAAAACTTTAATCCCACCAAGGTATGTCATTTTCTTTCGATGCTTAAGAATATGAAACATATAATATACAGTAAATAGTAGCTAAAAAAACTTGATAATGCAACCGTCCTAAAGCTGCAAAAGGTAACTAAAGCTAATTTATATCACAAAAGATAACATCAGGCAAACAGTGTAGAAAACTAGCAGCTACGTATACTTGTGCTAATCAAACCATTTTCCTCATTCTTCTTTCATTGCAATTATCGAAAAAAGGATATATGTAGAAAGAGAGTAATAAAACTGACACGTTCCTTTGTTTTATATATTTTACAAAAAATACAAGCGTGTTTGTACTAAAAATTTTTTTGTGTCTAGTTTTCAGGTGTTTGGTACAACGTTGCCAGTTACGCCAGCGATAGTCGACGGATCAACGACTGTGCGACCTTCGACTTCCAAGAAGACAATTTGGGCTTTACAATGAAAGAGACTTTCATTGAAGAGAAAGAAGGAAACCGGACTCTGAAGTCGTACCTTGCAAGGGTCGACCCAACTTTCGACGCTGGTAACAGTGGCCGGTTCATTGTTAGCTATGAAGGTGGAGGTAGGTTACAGAAGTTGAAAAGTTATATTTTGTACGGGTTAATACTTATAATACAGACCACTGTTCATGATATAGTAGCAGGAAGAAGATTTTGCAACTTAAAAATTGATAGGCACTTTAGTAAAATATGTGTTAGTTTTTATTAGTGGAACAAGTTGGAATCCTCTTTGCAGGTTCAAAGCATTGTATTGGATACTTATTTAACCTTAATTGAATTCTTATAAGTTTTACAAAGTATTATTTTATATACAATCTTTTCATGAACAAAAAAGTAAATGCAAATTAGGCATCAATTTCAAAACATAACCAAGCCAGACTGTTTCAGGGGAAGATAGTGTCTTTAACGTATACGTTGTTATCACATTTTTAAATAATAACTAGTTGCCGCCCGCGACTCTGTTCGCGTGGAAGTCGGTGTCCCATGGGAATGAGAAGTTTTCCCGCGGTAAAAAGTACCCTATGTATTATTCTGATGTATAACCAATATAACTGAGTTTCATCCAAATCCATCCTGTAGTTTTTACGTGAAAGAGTAACAAACATACATCCATACTCACAAACTTTCACATTTATAATATTAGTAGGATAATTTATTAAATTTATTTTCAGATAAAGTCCTGCAATTTCCATTCTCAATTTTAGCTTCGGATTACGAAAACTATGCTATTGCTTACACCTGTAAGACATTGAAAAAAAGAATCAGGACTCATTACGGTAACCAACTTTTTCAATTTCATAGTCTATACCGGTCGGTTACTAAAGATGGCACTTTCAGACTAGACATACCTGTATATTTTTTGTTTATCCACATCGCACCCAATCTTACTAAAACCTAACTCTACACTTAGGTTAGTTTCGCATTTTGAATCAAAACCGTTTTTAGTACTTTTAAGTATATTGTATAGTAAAATTACTTCTATGTACGTATTTAACGGTACTTGAAACACCTTTGGTGGATGTGTTACATATTTAAGTACCTTTCCCCTACTTCAAATATTTTAACTTCTTGGTAGTAGAAATTATGAAATAAATATCTTTACATAAATTCAGTTTACCAATGCACTTGTAATATTTTTGATATAATAATTTCGTTTAAGCAATGTTATTTATAAATAAACAAAATATTCTAAAGATGTGTAACCTTGGATCAAATTCTACAGATAGTTTCATACGCATCAAATATTTAAATCTTTCTATATCATGATTCTGATTATTTTACTTTTATTTCAGCATACGTTTGGATACTTTCAAGACGGAAGGAGAAGCTTGCAGGCGCGTCCTTGACCACCGTCGAAAATGCTTTAGCACAGTATCCCGAATTAACTGAACATAGGAACTCTTTCGTATTCAAAGATTTTTCAGAAACCAGTTGCGCCTATACAAAGAAGTTGACGGAATTCTTTACAGACAATTTTTGGTAACGAAATATTGATTTGCTGCACAGTAACGTTGATTTGAGTAAATATTGATTTAAATAAAAAAAGGAATTATGAAATGTTTGCCTGTCGGTATAGCAAAAATGCGAAAGTTTCGATATTATTTATTTAACGTTTTTACGCTTCTTGTATGTAACACAAAGTTTTAATAAATATTTATCTACCAAAATTATTTTTATCTTTTATTAACTGCCATTCATTTTGCATTGCTGTTAGTTAACAAGAAGCAGATTTATTTAATATAGAAATTGAATATTTGTGCACATTTAGTGTTTACCTAAGTGATAGAATTTCAGGAAATACTTATTTTTATTCCGCAATAAAAAGTACATAATTTTTTATTACTTAATAGGTTTATTATTAACTTCAATGAAAAGGATCCAATGTAATCTCTAATTTTTTTTTATAAAGTTTATATTTTAGAAAAAAATATTCCGACCCAAATAATACGAGTTTAGTTTTGTTAAATACAGATGAATGAAAAAGTAATCTTCTTCAATCTTACTTTAGGCATCACACTTGTGATAGCAGAATAACTAATGTGCTAAGGAAAACTTTTTTAGATACGGATTCAAATAAAACGAGATTATAAAAGTCAAGACTCTGTGTAAAATAATTTAATCAACTATTAAAACATCTGCATCGTCAACATGTTTATTCACACCATTATCTTCTTCATCATGTCTTCCATTCATTGCTTTGGTGGTTCGGTGATGGTTGTGGTCTTGGTGAACTTGCAGGCTTCTTCGGAGAAGTCGGTCTGGATGAATTTAGCAGCATCTAGCTCCTTGGAGTTGGCTTTCAAGAAGTTGTCAACAGCGGTTTTGGCTTCACCTTCCAGCTTCTTTGTTCTGGAGAGGACCCAGGCGTGATCTGCGAATGATCATGGATTTTTACTTCAAGAAATTTAAGTTTGATGAAATTTTAAAGTGCGTTTGGAAATATTTTCAGAAATTGATATTTTTCATTGTACATTAAATTAACAAAATATTAATGAAACCTTTCTAGATAATTAATAATAAAATAGTTATTTATATTTGTAATCATCAAACTTTTTAATTAAGCAAATACTAGGATAAAAGAAGTATGTGAAATGAAGATTTGACTGAATTGTAAAATGTAGCTGATATAAATAATACTGAAAAAACTGTATTACAGTTAGGCCCAATTGCAGGGAACGTTTTAACCTTGGGTTAGCTTCGGGTTAGCTAACTCAGGTTTAAATGGCGCCACCATCGATTGTAACTACTTCTTATTACAATCGATGGTGGCGCCATTTAAATCTGAGTTAGCTAACCCGAGGTTAAAACGTTCCCTGCAATTGGGCCTTAGTAAACAAACATTACAATTATTTATAAACCCGAAAATTCCTAATTTGTGTTTAGTTATTATAATGTCCGGCCTTGCAAAGATAATGTTACCATACAAATATGGTCATTATCAGGTCACGCCAGAGATAAGCCATAAAAAACATATCATTTATCAGATTAAGATTCTTTATCATCGTTTGAAAAGCATTATAGATACGTACGTATAAAAAAGTGATTTTATTAGGTAGGTATATTATTCTTGTTATTTACGCTTATGATATTATGAATGAACATTCTAGTTATAAAAAAATATATATTACCTGCCATTTGATAAATACGATTGCAAAAAACTATCAAGTATGAAAAGATTTTGCTGCCTTTTTAGATATAAATTTTAACATACCTTCGTGGGTCTTCTTTTTGTCGTCGTATTTGCATCTGAAGGCAATAGCGTAGTTCTTGTAGTCCGTTGCCACCACACTCAATGGCGAGTCCACTTTGGCTTTTTCTACAAACAAATAAGTCATTGAAGATATTTCAACGCGATTGTGTATTATCATGTAGGCATGTATATTATGTAGGCATAGAACACTCATTGCCAGGCCCCCTCCAAGGTCGGTGAAATAGATTACTTAATAGACGTTTCAATTAGTGTTAGCTCTGGGTCTGATCAAAGCACTAAACGTGAGGGTGACTGTATAGGGGGCAATTTCTATAAATAATTCTATTGACTGACTGATGACTAAATTGGAGGAAATTGTGCACAGATTATGTTGTATCATGTAGCGGAAAAGTTTACGAAATTTTACGTGATATTATTTTGTACATTTTTTTTATTATTTTCAACTACAAGTAGTTTTAAGCTCGTGAACTACAGGAATATTCAAACTCGTTATAATGGTGTTACCTTTACTTTAAAATAGATAATCCCCTACCAGAAATATATCCCAAAAGTATCATTTTTTCCGCGATTTTGAAAATTTGTCCCTGTCTTAAAAACAATTGACATTTATTAAAATAGTGTAATTACCTCCAAAGTTGAGAGAAACGAGTAGCTTTCCGGTCTTGTTGGCTGTAGGATCAGCTTTAGCGGTTCCTTCGACGACGTTTTGTACCCCATCAATCACGTGCATGTTCTTTATCTTGAAGATATCTCCCTCAAGCTTGTATTCAGCCGACGCACATTTGCCTTTTTTCTCAAATTCTGCAGGCAGCTTGGAAATCTCGTACCATGTGCCTTGGTACTGCGGACAAAAAATGTAAGCGTTTGTATCTTTTGTTTTTTGCTGTAAAAGATAAAGTTTTGTTGATGCATATGCTGTGGTAGATAGAGATAAAGGCAATAGTCGTACTTAGTAAACATTTCATACAGTGAAATTCTTACTTTTTATTATAAATACAAAACTATGTAACTTGGTCTCTCTGTTTATACCACTATCACGTCAAAACCGCTGAACCTATTTTACTGATTTTTAAATTAATACAGTTCTACAACCTGGAAGGAAAAAAAGGCGATTTTTAAGCACGGGAATAAGTCTCTTTCCCATAGTAAAACCTTTTTTTTCTACTATTTACCGTCCATGTAGATAAAGTCACCAACATTTGATTTATTTTTAGAATTCAGAAACACGTTTTATTATTTTAACTTTTATGTTGTTCTTTATAAGTTTAATTTTAAAAGGGTTTAATCTTCAAAAGTTACTTTACTACTTTTGACAGAATGATTACCCATGTTCCAAATCTCAGGGTAACAAAAACCTACCAATACTATCATCAATAAAGGTCTCAATAAAGATGTCCTAATTATCCCCGGTTTCATCAACTGATTCGCACCCACACGCTCTGTCATTTGTTACATTTGTTGCCGATACTCCAACAGCAAAAAGGTTGAATATCCACAACCTTCACGGTTCAACGGATTAATTGATCGATTAGTCGACCGATTCAATCGTGACCGGCTATTGTCGCACCTCTTTAGTGAGATTAGTCACTGGATTAATGAGTTTGGATTGATTAGGAAGTAGATACCAATCGACGTCTGGATGTGGGTCTAATTATCTTGATTGTATAGGAACGGCTAATTTGTATGTGTCACAAAAAACGTTTGCTTGATTAAAGCAGATTAGGCACGATACGATCGGAATTTGTGACTAAAACCTTGTTATTCTATTTTCTAACTGATAAATAGTTTAATGTTGTGCCTCTTTTTGTAAAAAGATTTTTCTTTTGATAATTATGAATTTAAGGGAAGTAGATTATAGGCTTCGAATAGATACCATTCGATTTGCGATAAGCTTATCTAATAATCAAAAAGCTTAGATTCCGCAAAACCATTTTATATAAATAAATTTCGTGTCGCGTTGTTTCACCGCGATGGACTCCTAAACTTAACCGATTTCAATCAAATTTGCACATAGTGTGTTTGATCAGTTTGATCCAACTTGAAAGATGGGATAGCGTATATCTCAAATTACAGTCACAATATTATTTTTTTGCAAAATATAATATAACAAAACCAAGTCTGATAGTAAATATACAAATTAATAGATAAATAGGCTACCAAACCAGCTGCGAAACCTTATATGAGCCAAACAAACAACCAAAATATGAGCAAGATGAGGTTTAAAACCTTTATCTCAATAATCCCGAATCAGGAATCGAACTCGGCACCTTCCACCAATCTAACCGGTAAACACATAACCATCATCAGGTCATCTTTTATTTTAACAGGCCATAAATACAAAAAAAAACTTACAGCATTCAAATCGAAGTTTTCCACCGGCTTCATCACAGGACAGGCTCCGTCTTGTATTACGTTTGCGGAGGCCACAGCCATAAACGCGAGTAAAATACACCGAAACATATTGACAGATTTAAAAATCGAATGAATATGCAGTAGGAGATGTGGTCTCGTTCGTGGTCCTTCAGGCACTGATCTTTAATTCAGGAGCAACCGTTTTATATAGTGTGTAAGGTCATGAGCAGATCACTGATTGAGCCGAGGATTATTGGTGCAATCAGCGAATGTTCTAGAAGAGGCTTCTATGCATTTCGTGGAAAATTATGGTTTCTGCAGTCGCTTACTTTTAAGGTAGGTGGTAGGAGATATTTGTTACTACGATGGACGAATTATTCTTAACATGTGGTACGTGGTAGCTATAAAATAAGAGAAATGTGTTTTTTATTTTTATATTTCGATTTTTGCTTCAAAACCGGCAAAACGGATTTAACAGAAATTTGGTATGTGAATAGATAATGACCAGCTGACTAGGTTACATCTAATTTAGAACACTTGTTGGAAACCTATAAAGTAGAATTATCCAGAAGGTTCATTTAACCCCAGGAAATTATACATTCCCACGGGAAAGCTCATTTACCCGCAAGGGAAATCTAACAAGGAGGAAAGCTAGTTCAATTATAATAGAGTTTTATGTCTAGTGGACTTCATATTACTGTACTGATAGATCCTACTAATGTTATAAACGTGAAAGTTTGTGAGTATGGATGTATGGATGTTTGTTACTCTTTCACGTAAAAACTACTAGATGGATTTTGATGAAATTTTACAGTATTATAGGTTATTATATTTTTTTTTTTATTTTATTTATTAAGAAAACCAACAGCCATTAAAACTTAAATTAAACAATCATTTTGACAAACAAAAGCCAATTATAGGTTTCCCTAAAGTAACATAACAAATTTGCGTTTATTAGATACAAATTACTTCGTTTTTTTATGTAAATTTTAGTAAGAGCAATCAGTTTATTTTCTTCATATAAATTCCCAAAAGATAAAATACATACTTATTCATTTTCATATTCATAACAAGAAGCAAAAATACACAATACATACATATAACTATAATAATTACATAAAATGTTTATAAGTGTACAGTGTTAACATGTGAGTGTTGCTTAATCATATGTGTAGGGCAAGTATAGATTCGTCAAACCTGCTTATTTATATTGAAACTTTCAATGCCTAACAACCTTACCTTTTTTTTTTTTTTTTTTTTTTTGTTCTCGCGTTGAAATGCATTTACGCACCGTACCCCCCACCTGGGTGGCGGGGGGGCGTGTGTGGGACTCCCGCCTGAGCAACTGACACGTCGCTCAGGGGACTACCCACTAAAACACCGCGGCGCTCCGTCTTCGCCTTTGTGGTGAAGCCGTGGGGCCCGGACCGGCGGCCCTACGCCACGACTTCACCGGCGATGGGCCCGTCTACTGCACGGAACGACCGGGAGCGCCCGATCGTTCCCACCCGTCGACGGTGGTGGACCGTGCAATGCGGGCAGGTGGATTCCCACGTCCCCCGCCCACTGGCCACCACCAGGCTGGACTTGGGCGCGATCGCGCCTCGTCCGGCCCCTTCGACGTCTGCGGTGCGGGGGCGCGAGAGGATCGTTCTCACGCACCCGCTCCGCAGCCTCCTTCTGCGACATTACGTCCTCGCAGAAAGAGGCCACCGCGACCCAGACCGCCTCGGAGCCCAGCATGGCGTACACCAAGCCGGGCAGCGCGAGGTCCGGGCCAACGGACGCCTGGAGGCGACGACGTGGCACATCCCAGGCCGGACATTCGGCCAGGGTGTGCCACGCTGTGTCGTCCGGCGCGCCACAGTGGTGGCACGCCGTGGATTCCTCCCTTTGAATCCGGCACAGGAAATGTCCAAAGCTGCCATGCCCGGACAAGACCTGCGCCAGACGGTAGGTAAGGAACCCATGCCTCCTGTCGATCCATCCCTCAATGACTGGACCGACGGCGTCCAGGGTCCACCGCCCGTCGTCCGCGTTGGCCATCTCCGCCGTCCACCGGCGGAACATGACCTCGCGGGCCCTTCGCCAGACGGCGACCCTCTCTTCCGGTGCTGCGGGCTCCCCCTGAGCCCGCTTGTCCGCCGTCCAGTGGTAGACGGCGGCCAGCACCTCGGCCTCAAAGTACCATGGCGGAGTGCCCGCCATGGCACATGCCGCCCCGTGACTAACCGTGCCGTAAGCCCGCGCCATTCGCTGTGCGATGGCGCGTTGGGGCTTACGGAGCAGGGCACGGCTAGTTGCCACCAGATCGTGCGCCCACACGGGCGCACCGTAAAGGGCCATGCTGCGTAGCACGCCGGCATAAAGGCGCCGGCATGCCACAGCAGGCCCCCCGATGTTTGGGAGGAGCCAACTAAGGCTCCTCGCCGACTTTAGGAGGCGTTCGCGGAGCAGGCGGAAGTGCTCCGCGAACTTCCACCGGCACGATATGGTCAGGCCCAGATATTTTATCTGGGCCTGCACCTCCACCCTCCTCCCGGCCACCACGACGTGGGCGTCCGGCGGCGGCTCCCCTCGAGGCCCATGAAAATATATGGCCTCGGTTTTGGGGAGCGCCACTTCCAGCCCCAGCCGCCCGATACGTCGGGCGACCAGGGTTCCCCCCACCGACGCCCGGTCGGCCGCCTCCCCGAAGTTGTGCCCCCGCGCCGTGACGAGGGTGTCGTCCGCATAGCAGACGACACCAACGCCATCGGGGAGGGCGCCCCGGAGGAGCCAGTCAAACCCGATGTTCCACAGGAGTGGTCCTAGGACCGACCCCTGCGGAACACCCGACTCCACCGGCCGCCGCCTCATGCGGCCGTCCCTGCCGACGAACAGTACCTCCCGGCCTTGGAGGTAGTTCGTCAGCAGGGCCCTCAGGTATGGAGGCACTCCGTGATACCGGAGCGCCTCCAATATTGTGGCGTGGGGGATGGAGTTGAAGGCATTCCTTATGTCAAAAGACACCGCCATCACCCCTCCCCCCGCCCTCGCCCCCTCCTGGGTGATGCGCTTCACCTCCAGAAGCGCATCCACCGTGGACCGGCCCGTCCGAAACCCGTACTGGGCCTCGGACAAGTCAGGGCCGGTCCCCCCCAGGTGCTCCTTGAGGCGTGCCGCGATCACGCTCTCAAGGAGCTTGGCCGCATCGTCCAGGAGGACGATCGGCCGGTAGCCGGAGGGCGAATCCTCCGGCCGACCCACCTTTCGGAGGAGGCACAGAACCCCCTCCTTCCACACCTTCGGGAACCTCCCCGACGCAAAGCAGCGGTCGAAGAGGTCCCGAAAACGTCGCTCCATTTGGGCGGTGACTATCGCCACCACCCGTGCCGGCACGCCGTCTGGCCCCGGCGCCGTCTTTTTGCCCCGGAGGCGGGCCGCCGCCGAGGCAAACTCCGTCTCCGACACCGGGGGAATCCCGGCGTCGGCCGGAGGGCCCATTCGCGGGAGCGGGGCCATCCGGGGAGGGACGAAGTCCGGCGAGCGGTCCGGGAAGAGACCCCGGACCACCTCCTCCAGCAAGGCCGGCTGGAGGGCCTCGACTACGGGGGGGCCGATCGGACGCAGCTGATTGCGCGCCGCCCGATACGGCCTCCCCCAGGGATCGGCCTAACAACCTTACCTGGTTTCTAGAATATTGAAATAAATCAATTTTAGAGAAAAACTTATTATATGTTATACACAACCTATTCAAAACGGAGTTTTGAGAAAAGTTTGTACCACACTTACGAGTATTAAATAATTTGGCGTGTCTAGTTCGAACAGATGGAGTATAAAAAAATATTTCACCCAACAAATGCGGACTGTCTATTTATATATGTTATACATCAGAATAACATATAGGGTACTTTTTACCGGGAAACCGACTTCCACTTTCGAACGGAGTCGTAGGCGGCCACTAGTTTAATATAAAAATACTATTTGGAAAATACCAAATGCAGTGTGGGAAATCCATCATGTGCATTAACCAAACCACACTGAGCCAGTGCAGTGGATTACGGCTTAGACACTCTCGTCATCCGAGAAGGAGGCCTGGGTCCAACTAGTGGGTCACAAACATATAGATAGCCTGTTTTTTTATTATTATTATGTACCATTTAATGTGGAATGAATTAACTGCCGTTTGCTTAATTTCTAACACAGAAACAAAATCACGGTCATTTTAATTATCGAATATGATCTAATATTTACTGACAACTAAGTGTGAAAAACATATTTGCGTTTAAAATTACATACAAGCGCTAAAAATACATGCTCAGTACTTTCCAGATTAAATACTTATGCGTTTTTCTCAATGCTTTTTACCAGTTTTTTTAAATGTTCGTATTGGATAACTATTTCATTTTATTTAATAAAATAATAAGCCTATATTAGATAGCTCTCATTAATAACAATTTTTTTTTACTCACAAGACAAAATCCAAGACAATATCATGCTACCGTTCATATTTTAGAGGGAACAATAAAAATAATGGTAGTTTTTATTCAAATTTTACGATGTTAATTTATAAAAGTTGTGTTTGACCCATCAATTACTAGTATTATAACGCTCAAGGTTTTGGACACAGAACACACCTTTTATTTAGTAGTTAGGTATAAAATCCTACATTAAACTCACCTTTTTAGTGTTCTTAGAACTAATCGGCCGGTTTTGGGTCGTAAAAAGTCAGTGAACTCATTTTTACTCTAGTTGCCTTTAAAATCTTAATATTATTTAGGTCCCTTTCTGTGGCACAATTTGACTTATACAGCTTTTTGAGGAAGAGATGGATTTCTGATTTCATAGACATTTAACCATCTAAGCTCATCTCCTTTTGCATATCTGAATTTAACTGGGTTCCTCACCGAAGTTATAAAAAAAAGTCTTGGTATATTTTTAATAATGAATGTTCCTTATTATACTAAAAATATGCACAAAAACTTTAAGGGCCGATAACTAGTTGTTATGATATCCAATCATGCAGGACAAATCATGAGACCACATAATCAAGGACACTTTATTTCTAGTAAATAAACAATATAAAAACATTTTAACAAAACATCTGTATTACCACAAAAAAAGTTACAATAAAATACTGAATACTATTATTTCTTAAAAGTTTATCCTTACATTTAAGTAAAACTAAGCTATTTTCCTAAGCGAACACGTAAGAAACTTTAAACGGCGGTTTTTAAAAGTGTGTCTAAGAACTTAAACCATATTTATCACCCTATAAGAAGAGAAAAAGAATCAGAAAGTGTAAAAATCGCAACCGCTGTCGCTCTCTATCAGTTAAGTATTCATATAAATAAAGTGGGTAAATTACTGGAAAATTTAAAGGAAGACCCTGATTCAATGTTCAATTTGGACGTTCAATTGAGTAATAGGCCTGGTCGTTGCTGCGCGGATACTTAAGACCAGAAGAATATTCTAGAACACTGTGGAATCTATATAATATAACGGGTGTAAAATTACCATTTTCGAAGCCTAAAACGATGTATTCTTGAGCCTAAATCCTACTTATATTATAAACGTTAAAGGTTGGAAGTATGTATGGATGGATGTTTGTTACTCTTTCATGTAAAAAATACTGGACGGATTTGGATGAAACTTTACAGTAATATAGGTTATACATCAGAATAGCACATGGGGTAATTTTTACCTCATGAAACCGACTGCCACGCGAACGGAGTCGCGGGCAGCCACTAGTAGTAACTAAATGCACTAATAATATACCCAGAAAACTCAATTTAAAAAAATATTTAGGATTGAAAAGTTATTGTAATTTGGTACAACAAAATAATTACGTATCATCACGTAGTATAAATCCAAGTCGCTAAATCTGTCTGTTTGTATGTTTGTCCACTAACTCCTCCTAGAATATTTAGAAAAAGTTTTATTTCGTTAGCCAAAATTCAATGTTTTGTGAACAAGTCGGCCGAAATTACACCATTGCGAAGCGTGGGCGGGTCGCTTTTAGAAGAATTAAGGTGAAATCTTAAGATAAGTATAATTGAATAAAAAATATTTAGACATAATTGGTTTTTGACATGTTTCATGTTGAAAATAATCGTAAAGATGAAGTAGCAGTGATTGTTCAGACATAATAATAAGTTGTTGTCATTTAAACTTATGATACATAGAGAAATCAACATCTAAACGACAGTGGTTTACGATATAATTACGACCTATGTGTTGCAGCGGTAAATATACCGGACTGCTAAGCGGATGGTTCCGGGTTCGATCCCCGGGTCGAGCCAATTTTGTAATATGGTGTTTTCGATATTGGCTCGTGTCTGGGTGTAAATGTTCTTTCTTAGTCCATTATGTGGTACCTATAACACAAGTTCTTACTGCAACTTACTTTAGGGCCACATAATTGGTGTGTTAGTCTGGAGATTTATTATACATAATATCTATTATATAATAAGTATTTGTATTCTTTAGTTTTATTTTAGAAATAATTTTTCGTGCCAAAATTGTATCATTCATTTAAAAACAATTTGTTTTATCTCGTTTAATGGTCATTCCACTATCGTTTAATGGAAATCTGGTGTATTCATTTTCTTTACAAGATATATTGCATGCCTATTTTTAATTTATTTTCCAGAAGTTCATTGATCCTCCACAATTGGCTTTTAACAAAGCAAATTAATTTATTTTTATTAATTTTGGCATCGGTATGTAGGTAATCTGAAGCACATTGAAAAACATGTGCTCGGAATATATGCCTGATTAAATTTATCACAGTTTTTTAACATACTTAAGATAAATAAAATTCGTTAGATACCTACACCGTGATTCATTAATGGATTACGACTCGAAAGGTACGAATGGTACGAATCCGACATGTAGGATTTGGAAATATGCTTATTTTTATTTATATATTAACCTTTTATGTACAAATGCACAGTAAAGAGGTAAAAAGCTTACTACTTATCCCTTAGTCAGAGGAATCTCGTACAGTAGATCGGAGTGGTGGTACAAAAGCAAGTTCTGTGCGTACTTTTAATAATATAAATAATAATACTTAAAAAAATGTGCATAAACAAACACATACATATACATACATACATATTAAATATGCTTATTTTTTGTTATAAATAAAGTCGGTTCAGATTTTTATATATGAAGGGAGGAATATAAAAAAAATTGTTAAGGGAGAACGTTATATCTTTTACGCATCTTCAACGTTTGGCATTGTGAAGAAAGCGACACATATTTCCAATATCTTTTCTTCTAAAATCTTGTCACTTTCAACAAATCTTCAAATTGATTCCCTACCTAGGTACAGTTGATATTTGTTCTCCGCATATCTAATGCTAAAAAAGTGCATATAGCAATAAAAGTGAAGGCAATGCAGTTTATTTCCAGAACGCCCCCCTGGTAACTCGAACAGGCATACGCACAATTTGCTAATTTAATCCCACTTCTGACCTTGCTCGGTGGTCATTACTCAGCAATGGGCTACTATAGACCATTTAGCTTATAAACAGAGTAAGTGCTCGTTGTATAGCTTGTATATACAAAGTGACAGATTTAGTTAGTTTACTAAAAATAAAGTTATTATTAAAAATGATAAATGAAAAACCTCAAATGCCATTTCAATTTTATATGGATACATTTAAATTTGGATCTACTATGCAAACACCAAACTTTAGGTACGAGGTGCGTCAAGACGCGCATCATTGGATCTCAGTCTTAGGCTCGTTCGATGCATTTTAGGCCATATACCTAATAATAATATAATAAAATATTTATTTTCTCCACAAAAAAAAAGTTACATAAGAGACACAAAGTATGGATATTGTTAATTCTAAATTTGTGGGAGAATGGTGCCTAAATAGGCTTTTGAAAAAGCCTGTATCTCAGGTCACCAGGCACCTTGGACATTATAAGAATGCATTGCGTCGTTGATACAATTTATCGTAATAAAGAGTGAAAAGTTTAAATCTTAGTAGAAAGTGCCTGTAGATGAGTGTGGAAAATATGAGAATGCGTGTGTGGTGTATATGTGTGTGTGTGTGCCTGTGTGATGTGTGTATGGGTATCTATATCCAGTATTAGTTTGTTTTTCCGTAAATTCACCCTATACATCAAAAAAATGCATAACACTTTATAATAAATAAAATAAAATAAAAAGCTTTTTATTTTTTTGCAAGTACATAAGAAATACGTTTTACATTAAACCTATTACTATTTACAATCTTGTTAAAAATTAATTACATACTTATATCTAAATTATTCTTGCAAGAACCTCTCTTCAGGTGAAGGTGAAGGCCTCCTCTAAAGAATTCCATTTCTCTCTATCTTGAGCTACTTGTGGCCTGCAAATTTTATTAGTTCGTCTGCCCATCGCGTGTGGGGTCTGCCTTTGAAACTTAGTGACGGCCTCTGTGGTGCAGCGGTATATACACCGGACTGCTAAACGGATGGTTCCGGGTTCGATCCCCGGGTCGGGCCAATGTCGTTAAAATGGTTTTTTGCTATTAGCTCGTCTGGGTGTAACTAGGTTTTCCCCTTGTCCATTATGTGGTACCTATAATACAACTTACTTTAGGGCCACATAATTGGTGTGTTAGTCTGGAGATTTATTTATTTATTTATTAGTTATTTATTGGAGGCGCTTACCGTGTGGGCCATTCCAGCTGGTGACCCTACTAGTCCACCTCCCGTCATCTAGCCTCGCTACGTGTCCTGCCCATTTCCACTTCAGTCTTTTGCTCAGAGCAAATCACCAAAGCAACTTTAGCTTTGGTGATTTTCCTAATATTAGTGCGGCGGATTTTTTGAATTTTCTTAATACTTTACATAATTTTTTATCTTTCTTGTGTTTAACATATGACGAATCTTTATTTTGCAAGCCTGTCAATTTATTACTTTTAAATTGTATTTGAAAAAAAATAAAAAAATAAACCGAACTAACTAATAGTTATTTTATTAGTTCGGTATATGTATTAAATTTGTTGTTTTTTGGATTTGTTCGACAATACTGTATTTATCATGTTATCTGTACGTGTTAACTTGCAGTGATTTATTAAGTAATTATTTATCATTGATAGGAACGATCTAAGTCGGTAATCTTAATATTGCTTTTATTTATTTTTTGGAATTAAATATTAACTTTATTAAATAAGTACTCGAATACCTACAGCATGTCTTGCGGCGATGGCAATGAATAAGTACTTTATAATAATGAAAAAGAAAATAATACCCAATGAGGACTTTTTAAGTAACCAAACTGTATTCAATGATTTTCGAAATTAATTCATTAAACCCAGGTTAACGTAAAAACCTAAAATGTGATACCAAACTTAGTCATGTAAATTGACAAGAAAAATGGGCCAAGCATTGAACCCTGAGGAACTCCCCTGTTTGCATGGTTTTGCGGAAAAAAAAAAGCGGAAAGCTAGGTATAAAATTCTATGCTGACATCGAAATCAGTGAGCCTACCTGAGCCAAATATGATGATAATTAAGAGATTTAAACTTTGGCTACAGTCGTTGAAGGTATACGACTCAGTCAATACCTTCAACGGTTCTTCAGAAACTTATACAATGGTTTGTGTTATCACGAACCCAAAATTAAGTTGCCGCAATCTTGGAGCTTTCCATCTAGTTCAAGCGGTTCAAGCCTATACTTAATATTTGTTTTTGAATCAAATAAAATCTTATATTCTCTATAATTTTAACCTCAGTTCTACCTTTAAATAGTACAAAAAAATAATCACTGTCTTTAATACTGTAAAAATAAGATGAATAGAGAAATAAACACCGCAAACAATCATTTTCGCATCATCAGCAATAATAGGAATTTAAGTTCAGATGACACTGTCACCATGTTTATTCAATGTAGCAGTTAAGAAAGAGTAAAAAGTCATAAAAGACGTTTACAGCAATTGTTATTTTAAGAAAAAAGTAGTAAGGAGAAAGAAAAAAATAAAAAAAAACAAAAAAAAATAGGAATGATATATACAAATAAACTGTAAATTGAAGATTTTTTTTTTTCAAAAAAATTATGCCAAATAAAAAACCATTATCGAACTCACATGAAAGATAAAGCTTGATAAGATTGAATATAAAACCGATGATTTACTCGATAACCATCAATTCCATATTGTTTAGTGTTAGTCAAGTGTGTGAGAAATGATAGTATAATGAAGGAATTCTTAGTGTTAGCTTTCTTTGGTTTAATTAGTATAAGTTCTGGACAATTTGTGCAGCCTGGACAATGTGGTGATATTAATAATAACATCGGACTGGTGGAAAACTTCAAGTTTGAAGACGTAAGGATGTGGCTTGAGTTGTTTAGTTGGTAGTTTAACCTACAAGGCTAGATATTTCTTTTATGTTTAAATCTTGTAATAAACGGATGCAATCAGCTTATTTAAAAATATTATACTAATTTAGTAAATGTAAACATGAAACACCACTTACTTACGTTACCAATTTTGAATATGATTTTTTTAATCTTTGGCCATTTTTTTCATTTATAATATTGCACTTATACTTCCGATTAATACGCTTTTCAATGTTAATATATGTAATGAGATTTATATACTTTTTTAAGAATATTTTAAAAGCTAAAACCATTAAATAAACTTAAGTAGGTATATGATATACTACATAACATTTTATATATTTTGTTCCACTAGAAAGTAAATTTGATTTTAGTGTCTTATTTTTAGCATGTCTGTCAACCCACAAAAAAATTTGATAAAAATTCTGCATTTCCTCTTTGAAACGTTTTTTCATACATATTTTGTAGGTACCAAGTCCGTTGTAGATAGCATAAGGTATGATGCGAATTATATAAGACTAGTGACCCGCCCACGCTTCGCAATGGTGTAATTTTGGGCGACTTGTTCCCGAAACATTGAATTTTAGTTAACTTAAAAATCTTTTTCTGAATGTTCTTTGTTTATAAATTTAAATGAAAAAATTACCTTAAGGACGATGAAAACCGCATTAAAATTCCTCAACTGGTTTAGGAGGAGTTAGCGGCCAAACATACAAACAGACAGAATTAGCGACTTGGATTTATACTATGTAATGATAATGATAAGACAGTGAAGCCGCATGAGAAGCCACGTGTTTTGCAAACCACTTGTTCTTTTGAGATGATAGCTTCTTGTGATGATAGTTTCAATTTAGAAAAACCTTATTCGATATTCTCACTTCAGAAAGTTAATAAATGCAAAAAGCTGTAACTGGATTATTTGTAAATAATCCAAAATAATTAAAAAATAATTAATGGTTTAGGTTCTTTTAAAGCTACATTATTTATTTAACATTTATGTATTTAAACACAGATAAAAAAAGTTTTAATACATTATTACATTTACAATCTTGCTTTACAAATTATTGTGCAATATTTTTGCATAGCCCAAAATTGCCTATCGGAAATTCGAACTAATGATTCACTGATAACAAAGGAATGCCAGTCTAATCAACGATCTAGTAACATGCATGCTACATTTAATCCTGCTAATAAGGATATTCATTCAAAAAAACTAATGATAGTACACTTTTATGGATTAATATCTTTATGGAAGATTAGCACGCAAACATTTCAATCTGAATATTTTTAGGCATAAAGTAAACATTTTTGATAGTTAGTACACGTACATTTAAATAAAATGAACTAAAACATCTTTAAATTATTTTATGTTACCTAGGTATCTCTCTTTAAAGCTACAGAAGTATACATTATTTATTTACAGTTGTAAGCACAAGAGTGCTCCAGGGTTCAATTCTAAATTATACATATTAAATTATTATGATTACAAGGAATAGGTTTGATCAGTGAAAATTCCTGGTCAAATGGTATTTACTAATATTAACGTGACTTAATGTCAAAGACGAGTTTAGTCTAGTAAAATGAATTCTAAGCAATAAATATGTATCGGCTTAAACTATCTTAAAACCATCATACTGACAATAATTATTATATTAATATTACTTCACACAGTGGCATACGTTTTAAGTTTTAAAAAGGAATCTAATACTGTTATTTTATTCCATTATTTCAGTTCAAAGGCCAATGGTATGAAGTGGCTCGGTCAAGTGATTACATCACCAATGGCGACTGTGGAGTCCTCAACTTCAATGATGACAACAGCACTGGCATAGCTGCGGTGGAGCATTCCAGTGTCTTAGACAATTTCTTACAAGAACAGAGCTTTACAGCTAGCTTGAGTGATGGCACCGCTAAATTCACTTTGAACATCAGTGGCAGATGTAAGTTAGTTTAAATTATTAGTGTCGTTTTATTAATGCTGTATTACTATAGAGCTTTCATGAAAAGGCGATGTTTTAGTCCAAAAACTATTGTCTAAAAATGTCTTTTTGGATAATTTTGTTTTTTTTCAGCCGTCGATTACTGGATTTTATTGTTGAATCCAACAATTTGCGCCGTAGCTTATTCTTGTGAGAATATTAATAATCAACAAAGAAGAGGTCAGTTTATTTGTTAATATCACAATATATTGATTAAGATTTATATCAATTAACTTATGAAAGCTATTAATTTTTTCAGTGCATTTATGGCAATTGGGTAGAGAGCCAACGCTCAACAATGAGTTGATGACACGCCTGATTAATACTACAATAACAGATAATTTTGGTGTTACAATCGACCAGCTGGATTCAGTGTCGCATTCTGAATTTTCTTGCTATACTTTACCTCCAATTAGTCAAGGATTACCAGTTATTGTTGGAGATCAATGCAATCCTAATTTGCCTGTGGTGCAGAACTTTGATGTTTCTAGAGTGAGTGTATTTTTCAATTTTAACTGAGGCAAAAGGTCCGCAGTCTTACACTTCGCTGAGTTAGATCTCTCGTGTAATTAACTGTCACAATAACTTTTTAATCTCCTACTGGTTTCAGACTTTTTTTGTAAGAGAAAGCTTTGTCAATATCTACTTAATACATTTTTTTTCAGCTTACGGGTACATGGCACGAAATCTCCGCCTACAACGCTGCAGATGCTACCAACACTTGTACCAGAGTGCAGTTTAGTCTTCAAAATGATAGAATATTTGTGGAAGACAGTCAAGTATGGAACAAAACACTAGAAGTTAACACTGGATACGCATTGGTCAATGACGGCGCAAAACTTAAAGTTGTTTATGAAAATCAATTGAATGGTAAGGACATATTAGACACAGTAAAAGTTTGTTTATTACAAAAGCCGATTCAATTAATTTACTCAATTCATATTTGGGCACATGTTAAAGAACGTTTTTTTCTAAATATAGGAATAAATATAGAAAATGATTTTTCTTATAGGTGCTGAACAAGATCGATGGGTGCTGAGTACGGATTACGAAAACTATGCTATTTTGTATAGTTGCGTTAATTTACCCAACAACCAAAGAAGACGTAAGTTTAAAAAGCCTTGACTCAAGCTTATTAAAAGTAACAATAAAAATTAACCTTAAAATGTTTTTCTAGTGTACAGTTGGATAATAGGCCGACAACACGTTCTATTAGAATCTGTGAAAAATGCAGTCAATGATGTAGTTGATAGTTATATTGAGCTTAATCGACAGTATTACAAAGATTCTGATCACAGTAACGATGCTTGTTTCTACTACCCCGAGGGTCCAGGCCCGGTTGTTTTGCGTGGTTCATGCGATTTGAGTATTCCTGTGAAGCAAAACTTGGATGCGGGCAGAGTAAGTAGCAAATTTACTTAGACAATGTATCGTTAGATTCCCAATAATAATATTTTATTATGTATATATTTTTTATATTAAGATTTAGATTTAGATACAATTATACACGGTTATTTCTAATTAGCGCATCACCTCTTGTAGGCAGCTTTTCTACATCAATCCCAACAACATTTAACCAACGAATAATTAAAATTAATAGTTTTAAATAAATAAGTTTTTCCATAAAAATTAATTAGATGCCTCTGAACGGTCCAATACTCTACCCGCACGCAACTGGCGTGGCAGGCGCGCGGGCGACGGGGGGTGGGCGACCTGTTTAGGAACTTCTT
This sequence comes from Emmelina monodactyla, assembly GCA_916618145.1. NCBI lineage: Eukaryota > Metazoa > Arthropoda > Insecta > Lepidoptera > Pterophoridae > Emmelina > Emmelina monodactyla. Next base: position 2,230,030 of record OU745315.1, on the reverse strand, counting down.
ACAAAATACAGAGTTATAAATAACAGAGCGCGTAAATTTGTTTTGGCTTTTTTGTTTTTGTGTTAATTATCAAGTTTTGCAAAAATTCGTAGAACAAATGTTATTGGGATTGATGTAAGAAAGCCGCCTGCAAGAGGTGATGCGCTAATTACAAATAACCCTGTATATTTAATTTTATAATGTCTTCGATTAATAATCGCCTTGAACATTGTTATGGTTAAAATTTATCGAATAAAAGTAAATTTATTGAATTTGATGCTGATAATAATTAGGCTAATCTTTTCCGCATTTTGGCGCGCCTAGTGCGCGAACTCACAATTTTTGGAAATAAAAAAAACTTCTCGTTTTACTTCTTAGATAAAATATAGATAAAATTTCTTAACACAATAAAGAGGGTTATTAATATATTAATATTCCGAAATTGCTTTAATTAACAATGCAAAACTACAAAGCTTACATAATTATTTATGTTCACATGAAATATTGCTTTCAGTACCTTGAATTATGGCACGATATCGAGTCATACCCATCAACTTACCAAAGTGGTACATGCTCAAATGCATTCTACAGTCTAAACGCAGATGGTAAAGTTGACGTTAAAAACACTCAAGTGATAAATGGTACTTTGGATATAATTCTTGGAACTGCAGAAGTCGTGTCCGACGATGGCAGTGCTAAACTGGATGTAACTTTTCCAATTGAAAATACCAATTGTAAGTATTTCTTGATGACGTAAGTTTTGGTTTTGGTAATAACAATATAAAAATTAGTAAAGTAGTTTCGTTATGAAAATATTTTTCTTATTTACTTAAGTGGTAATTACTAATAAGTGTGAAAAATATTTAAAAAAATATTTTGGTATCAAAAAGATGTAAAAGTTACAAGGAAAACGGAAAAAGTACACTGTGATAAAATTAGAGATTTTAATTACTTATTTCTTTTTTTTTTTTTCAGTTACTATCGTGACTAATTATTGGGTTATTGAAACGGACTACGATTCATTTTCTTTAGTGTACTCTTGTTCAGATTTGCCTAGTCACAACAAAATGGGTGAGTTACAATATTATTTTTATAGCAATAATAAGTATAAAAACACTTAATATTAAAACAAATGCTATAAAAGAACGTAAAAAATTACAAAGTGAAGACATTAATTTTACTTAAGTATATAATTGTATTTTAAATATTGTGAAATTGTGCTTTTTGAAAGCCTAAATCTGAAATAACTTGGTTTTAGTATTTGGGTGGAAACTAAGTCGGACCAAATCGCTGCCTGCGGAAACCTTAGCTTTAATTGATGAGAAAATGAGTTCCATCGATGTTCTCGATCAAAGATTCTTTGTCAAACAAGACCAATCAGAAGAAGGGTGCTTCTACATCCCGGAACCACAACCAGGGGTTCCAGTGGTATTCCCTGGACAATGCGATGAGAACATTCCAGTAGTTCAAAACTTTAACCTTGAACAGGTAATAAATAACGTAGAATATGCTGAGGAGTATCTAAAAGAAAAAAACAAATGAATATAATGTAAATCTTTCGATTAACATTGGGCTGCCTTTTAATAAATTTAAAGTTGCAATTAAGCAAGTATTGTGCAAGAAAGCTTACTATAAAATCAGAGACTATTTAGATGATAAAACAGCATGGGATTGATATCTAGACAGGCTATTTCTACTGCTATTCAAGATTGTTTTGTACCTATGAACTTCTCTGTAAACAGTTTGACTAGGACATGATACTCAATTTTGAGTATGTACTTTTATTGTTTTTTTTAATATTTTTTTAATTTATATATTTTTTTTTTATTATTCATTTTATTTTATTTTGTACTGTTTCCTCGTTCCTCCTCTCACTGCTTTAACTTATTGTACGGGTATCCTATTAACTTGCTGTTTTGTGAGGTTCTTTAGTGCCTCATTTGGCCTAGGGTAGTCATGCTCGCCTCGAAAGTTACTGGGGCGGTGGCGTTGTGTCAACGGGTCGCCCAACTCCCTCTAATATGGTTGAGTAGGACGATGGCTGGAGCACACGTCATACTTGTGATCAGGTGCCGCCTTCGGGAAACGGTCTGCTCTGGTTCCGAATTGTGGTGCGGGAAGAAGGCCTTAATTAGTTCATATTAGCAGTTTTATATTTATTTTACTTTTATAGTGTTGAGTTGAGGTACGAGAAAATAATTTATATGTCCATTGAATGTACACGCTATGATTGTATAATTTCCTAAAAGAGTGCTGGGAGTTTTTTTCCGCCGGCTTTTTTCTCTCGGTCTACGGTTAGGTAAAGTCGAAGTTTGTAACATTGACGTTCATTAAGTATATGTTACATATCTATGATGAATAAAAGAATCTTGATTTGATTTGATTTGATTTGCAATGGATATACAACAACAATAATTACACTTACTTTTTTCCTAGTTAGAAATCTAAATAAGCACCCATAGATTTCAGCAAAGTTTGTTTTCAGTTCAAAGGAGTATGGTATGAAGTAGCAGCTTACCCCAAAGAAGAACAACCCGGACAATGTATAAATCACGACTTCACCGTCAATGGGAATTCATTTTCATTAGAATCATCACAAATAGTAGACCAATTCCTAGTCGAATACGGTAGCTCAGTTACCTTTACTTCTAATGACACCAGTGCTAAACTAAACATAGCCCTTAATTCTAATGGCACAGGTTAGTAAATGTTTTATTCTAAATAAATAAATCTCCAGACTAACACACCAATAATGTGGCTCTAAAGTAAGTTGCAGAAAGCACTTGTGTTATACGTACCACATAATGGACTAGGGAGAACCTAGTTACACCCAGACACGAGCCTATATCGAAAAAAACCTTTTTCGAAATTGGCTCGATCCGGGGATCGAACCCGGAACCATCCGCTTAGCAGTCCAGTATATTATATACCGCTGCACCACAGAGGTCGTCAATTTGTAAACATGTTTGTTACATTATTGATCATTATGAGGTTGGTTTGCGTAATAATTGTTATTGATAAGAATGTTCAGTGACATGCAAATGTTTTTGTTAGGTTTGTTTTGTAATATTTTTGTTGCTAAGGCATTAAATAACCTATTAATTAGTATTAAACTGCTATTTTTTTTATCTCATTTTTGTATCAATTTTAATTATTTAATTATGCCTTTTTTCAGTTATCAATATTCCATACTGGATTCTGGATACGGATTACAATGACTATGCATTGGCTTATAGTTGTGTTAACATCAAGGACGACTTTAGAGGAAGTAAGTAAGAGAACTTCAGATAATAGTCAGATATTTTATTTGCAAAGATCTCGTTTGTAACCTTTTTTGTTTCTTACAGTCTGGAGTTGGAAACTCAGTAGATCAAAAGTACTGTCACCAGCTGCATCTAATCGTATTAACGAAGTGATTGCACCAATAGAAGTTCTTGATAACAAATATTATGAGCCGATTGATCAATCTGATAAGGCTTGTTTCTTTCTACCTGAACTTGAAGCGGGTGAACCTGTCATTTTGGTTGGTCAGTGTGACTCTAACCTTCCTGTAGTTCAAAATTTCAATGTGTCAAGAGTAAGTTTACTAACTTAACTAAGATATCCTAATCTATTTATAACTATAAAGATGGAATAATACGAAATATTATTTCAGTATTTGGGCACATGGAGAATGATTGAAAGCTATCCTTCTGTTCATCAAATTGGATCTTGTAACACTGCTACCTATTCTCTAGGAATTGATAATGTTATTGTTTACAACACTGAAGTTAGAAATCAAAGTCTAAGTTCAGTTACTGGTAGTGCTACTTTGGCAACTACCGATGGTAGTGGAAAACTATTAGTTCAAATTCCTGCAGGTGAGATTTTTTATAAAGTTAAGCATTTTTATTTTTTTTAATAAATAAAATATTTCAACAAATTGGTGACTTTGAATTTTTACGTTTTATTATATTGTTTCAGGATCTAATCCTACTGATTACTGGATCTTAGATACAGATTACGATTCTTATTCATTAGTTTACAGTTGCGTAAACATAAACAATGAACAGCGACAAGGTAAATAATAAATATTTTGTTACTGCATTAATCTAGCCCTTTCAACTCTCATTTCAACAATTTGTTTGGTGCTGACAAGTATTGTAAAATAGAAAGAAATATGAGTCGTGACATGTTAGATTTTGTGCTCGGAATTCTTGATTTAGTTTTCAGTTGGAAACTCAGTCGGACTAGAGGGCTTTCGGACGACGCTCTTGCATCAATGAATGAAGTGATAAACAATGTTGACGTGTTGAATAATAAGTACTACGAACAGGTTAATCAATCAGATGAAAGTTGCTTCTACTACCCTGAACCAGACCAAAACCCAGTTGTTTTTCGGGGACAATGTGATCTGGATATACCAGTGGAAACTAGTTTTGATGTCATAAAGGTAAGAATTCCGGAATAAAATTAAAGTATACATTCTTTTACATCGTAAATCTTTATCTGTAGCTCATTTACAAACTTAAGTAGTGGTTAAATAGTGAATTAAGTATTTAACTTGAAATTATCGTCATATTTCAGTATCTTGGTCCTTGGTATGATGTCGCCTCCTACCCGTCCACTTTCCAAAAAGGTACCTGCGGAAAAGCTTATTATAGCGCAAATGATGATGGCACTGTACAAGTATATAATACTCAAGTCTTGAATGCAACTTTGGACTCTATAGATGGTATCGCTGAATTAGTATCGAATGATGCAAAACTAAAAGTTACATTCCCAATTCTTGGAACAAACTGTACGTATTTTTATAACTAGCTCAAAAAGCACCATGATATGCATAAGTTTATGTTATTTAACATGTAAATATTTGTGTTTACAGTTACTATAACAACAAACTACTGGGTTTTATCCACTGATTATACATCTTATGCCCTAGTATATACTTGTGAAAATATTGATGACGAACACAGAATGGGTAATAATTTATTTTTAACCACAATATACTACTTACATTAATACAATATACACATATGTTGATTCGTCAAATATTTGGTTATTTGAATAATCTGATAAAAACTTATTTTGTTTATCAGTTTTCAGTTGGAAGCTAAGCAGATCGAATACCTTAAGTCCAAACGCAACTGAAGTGATAGACAAAATAATTGATAGCATCCCAGTTCTGGATGAACGCTATTATAAACCAAAGGATCATTCAACTGAGGGATGCTTCTACTATCCAGAACCAGATCCGGATACTCCTGTAGAGTTTCCTGGAACCTGTGATAAATCTATACCCGTAGTTAAGGACTTCGACTTGGAAAAGGTAGGAGTTTTCTTTGACTTTGAAATTAATTGAGTTATACAAAAACAAGGACTTTGAAAACCTAATAGAAACTTGGCTAAATCATTTAAAGATACATAATGATAATGTTGAAGCTGATTAACCGAATCATACTTATTGTTTTTAGTTCAGTGGAGTTTGGTACGAAATTGAAACTTATCCAAAGGAAGAAACAGATGGTCAATGTCTGACGCATAACTATACTGTAAACGGGAATTCGTTAAGCCTAATTTCCTCTCAGGTTGTAGACAAATATTTGGACGTTTACAGCAGTCAAGTCATCTTTGACAGCAATGATGGAAGCGCTCAGCTTAAGATTGTGCTAAATGGTGCTAACAATTCAGGTAACTAAATTAAATCAGCTTTGTAGCAGTCTATGTAAAATATACTTGCTAATTAACTTGTTTACTTATTTTTCAGTCATAGAAATTCCTTTCTGGATCATTGACACAGATTACACTAGCTATGCATTAGCTTACAGCTGTGTAAGTTACAATAATGACAAGCAAGGAGGTAAGGCATAAAAATATTAGTGTATATGTATAGTTTTCCATTTTTACGATTAACGAAATTTTTAAGCTGATCCGATTTTTAGATAAAAACTCGCAAAACAATAATTAATTAGCTCGGTCTATGCTTATTTAAAGTTAAATATATAATTATACATATCATAATGAAGTCCAATATTTACATTTTTACATAAATTCTTTCAGTATGGAGTTGGAAATTGAGTAGAAATAAACAAATGTCTCAAGAAGCCAATGATGCTATTAGTTATGCAATGTCTAATATAACTGTTATTGATGAAAGATATTTCTTGTATATGGATCAATCTCCTGCGGGTTGTTTCTATTTACCTGAACTACAGCCAAATGAACCGGTTATACTTCCGGGACAATGCGATCCTAATGTGCCTGTTGTACCTAATTTCGACGTAGGCAGGGTAAGTCATACCATAGTAACACAATGCTTTTGACTCATCGTTGATTCCGAAAATTGATTTTACTTTGTTTTTTTTTCTGTATTAGTTCCTCGATGTCTGGAGACTTATAGATACTTACTACACGGAATTCCAAACCGGCGATTGCGCTGATGCGAAGTACACTTTGTACAATGGAGAAGTACTTGTTTATAATACGCAAGTAATTAATGAAACTCTCGACACCATAACTGGAACCGCCGCAGTAGCTTCGGACGATGGAAGTGCCAAATTACTTGTCACTTTCCCTAACAGTAAGTTTAAATACAGAAAACAAGTCTTACTTAGACCGAAATAGTTTCTAACTAGCGCAAAAAATATTAAATAGAACTTTAATGAGTACTTTTATTCACAGCACCCGGGCCATCGGACTATTGGGTTCTTTCCACAGATTACGAAAACTACGCTTTAATCTATTCCTGCGTAAATATCAACGACGACGAAAGGCGAGGTAATTAAATCTCCTCTAACTAAAACAACTATTATTTACCGTTTTATTAAATTTTATGTGGTGGTGGCGCTAGTGGGCCGTTGTAAACATTAGCTCCGTGAATAAATATTACTAAAAATAATTAAACCAATAATAGTTTCACGAAACAACATCCAGTGAACGATTTATATCACAAGTGATCCGCACAAGTGTTAGCAAAGTGTAAAATTATGAAAACTCGGAGAAATAAGGACAAGAAATCAATGAAAAACTATCAAACAATTAGAAGCATTTGAAGCACAAACACGCCTTTGCTAAATAACCCTGGATTTCCTGCAGTGTAAACCCTAATTAAAACCAGGTTACAACAAGCCAATTTAATGTTAAAAGTGAAAATCTAGATTTTTGCGAAGGTACCAATTTTTTATTTGGACCACCCACATTAGAATTGATAAATAATAAAATTGTATACTGAAGCTTACTACAATTTCGTCGGTGCAGTCAAGAGCTCAAGTGGCACAAGGCGAAATGCACACATCATCAATTTGTACGAGTTGATGAAACCTGGTTTCGAATCCGACCCATGACATGTCTTTTTGAGAACAATTTCTTCAAATAATTATGTAAAACTAGAATAAAAGGAACACTTGATATCTTAGAACTAAAATATAATAGTACCAATACTTTTCACCAGAGGCCACTACACATCAAGTTGTTAAGAAACCTAGCAACTATGGAAGATATTTGCGTATTATTAAAACAGATGGAAGAAAGGATCACATCTAGCATTAATAGCAACATAGATAATAAATTCATGGATCTAAATATTGAAATAAATAAATTGAGAGCTATAAATGCAGAACAAGATAAAAGAATTTCAGCACTTGAAAAACAATCACGTGTTAGAAACTTGCTATTTTTTGGAGTTACTGAAGAAGAAAAATCCTACGAACAGCTGGAAACAAAGGTTTTGCAGATACTCAAATCTCACCTTAAGCTAGAGTATACAAACAGTGACCTAGAATTTGTACGGAGAATTGGATTGAAGAAAGAAGGAAAACTTAGACCTGTGAACGTTACTTTCGTTACATTTGGGCGAAAATTACAAGTACTCAAAGGTAAAAAGAAATTTATTGGCTCTGATATGTACATAAAAGAGGATTACCCACCAAATGTCTTAGAAATAAGAAAACAACTACAATCAGTACTTAAGAAAGAAAGAGAAGAAGGCAAAAACGCAATTCTTAAGTATGATAAAATAATATATTTAAAAGACAATATAACGCAGGATTCGGCAAGAACTTCCCGTACAAACAACAACAATAAGCGACCCTTCAGTCACTCCCCGAACAAGACAGAAAATAGCTCAAATGACGGCCGACCTAGACAGACCTTAAAATTGGACCACACGACCAAGAAAAATAAAACTACACCAGAGGGCTTATCTAATATGCGCCAATATTTACAGACATCCATAAGAGAACAAAGAACAAGCAACAACATCAATGAATAGCAATTAGAAGGCCTTCCTATCATTCCTAAAAACTCTACAAGCGCTACCAACGAAATAAGAAAACCAAAAAGATTAACTTACAATACTAACACCACTCCCAAGACGGTTGGTCATCGTGGGAGTAGTAGACCATCACCCTGCATCGCTAAAACTGAACTCTACAAACGTAAAAACGATAATAAATTATTTTTAGCCACTTACAATGTGAGAACACTATCATCTCATGAGAGACTTATTGAATTGATGGAAGCTCTAAAACCCATCAAGTACGACGTCATTGGAATATCTGAGGTACGAAGACGAGGAAATTCAATAGAGGAACATGACGATTTTATACTGTGTTATATCGGCGAAACTCCTGGTCTTTATGGAGTTGGGTTCCTAATTAAAAAAACCTTAAAATCTTGCATTGAAAGCTTTATAGGATTTTCTGAGAGAGTAGCAGCCATAAACCTTAATGTAAATGGCTTTTGTATCACTATAATTCAAGCTTACGCACCTACGGAATCTGCTAAGGAAGAAGATATTATACTTTTTTATACAACTGTAAACAAGGCTATTGATGCCTCTTATAGTAATATTGTGTTCATGGGAGACCTAAATGCCAAAATTGGCTCCCCAAAACCAAATGAACACTTGATAATGAAGCAATACGGATATGGTGTTAGAAATGACAGAGGAGAAAAGTTGGTACAGTTTGCTTTTGAAAACAAATTTTCTATCATTAATACCTTTTTTAAGAAAAAGATCAGTCGAAGATGGACCTGGCGCTCCCCAGATGGTAAAACTAAAAACGAAATTGACTTTATTATGTCCAACAAACCGAACATCTTTGAAAACATAGAAGTCTTAAACATAAACTACCCTTCGGATCATAGACTAGTTAGAGCCACACTAAACGTTCAAAAAAATAAAAGAAGTAGAGCAAACTTTGGTTACAATTATTCGGGAACTAAACTAGCCAATGATGAAGAGAAAACACAATACAGGAAAAGCCTCAACGAACACGCTAACAACCTCCTACACTGGAACGATGATACTTCAGTTCAAGAATGTTATGATAGCTTAGTTAAGGCAATGACACTAAGCATTAAAGATACACAAAGCTCCTGCCAGGTCAACAACAAAAGATCAGCATTGTCTTGTAAAACTAGAAAACTTATGAAGCGTAGACAAGAACTGCAAAAAATTAAGCCAAGGACTCGTACTTCAAAAAATGAATTAAAAGCTTTATATAAACTTGTGTCTCGATCGATAAAAAGTGATTACTCTAAATATAGAGCTACTACAATAGAGAGACATCTTAAACAGTCTGGAAGCTTAAAAAAAGCCTATAAGGAGTTAAACACCCATAAAACATGGATAAAAAGTCTAGAAAATTCTGGTAAAAAGCAAAACCATCGTAAAGATATTCTTAAAATAGCCACAAACTTTTATAAAGAGCTGTATAGTAATAAAAATGAACGTAATGCAACATCTAACTCAAATTTGGATGATTACCTCATAAGCGGTCCTAGCGAAATAGACTCTATAAGCAAAGATGAAGTTGTTCGAGCTATAGATAAGCTTAAAATCGATAAAAGTCCAGGTCATGACTCATTAAACAATGAATGTATTAAATACGCGGACAAGTTGCTTGAACCGTATCTTACGCACCTCTTTAATCAGATACTTAAAACCGCTGAAATACCGAAACAATGGTCACAATCTAACATCATTCTAATTTACAAAAAAGGCGATCCACAAGATATAAGTAATTACCGACCTATCAGTTTGCTACCTTCCATATATAAACTTTTTAGTTCAATTCTGGAAAAAAGAATAAGCCAAACATTAGAAAAGAGCCAACCCATGGAACAAGCTGGATTTAGACGTGGTTTTTCGACGGTTGATCACCTGCATACTGTTACCCTGATAATAGAAAAGTACCGAGAGCAAAGATTACCTCTCTATGTAGCCTTTGTAGACTATAAAAAGGCATTTGACACTATAGCCCATTCTGAGATATGGAAAACTCTACAAGCACAAAATGTAGAGCAAAAATATATTGAAATTATTAAGAACATCTACGAGAACAGCTCCAGCTCTGTGAAACTAGAAAACACCGGACCATCATTTCCCATTAAAAGAGGTGTTAGACAAGGGGACCCACTATCTCCAAGAATATTTATAGCGGTTCTAGAGTCAGTTATGAGAAAATTAAATTGGCAAAATTTAGGAATAACTGTATCAGGAAACAACTTAACTCACCTTAGATTTGCAGACGACCTCATACTTTTTGCCGAAAGTGCCTGTAATTTAAAAACTATGATAACTGACCTAGACAAGGAGAGCAAATATGTCGGTTTAGAAATGAACCTCGATAAAACAAAACTTATGACTAATAGCATCGAGATACCCATACTATTGGATAAAGTCGCTTTGGAATACGTCGCGGAGTACATATATCTCGGTAAACTTGTATCATTTAACGAACAAATCAATGAAAAAGAGGTAGAAAGGCGCATTAAATCCACGTGGAACAAATACTGGAGCCTAAAAGAGATTTTCAAGGGCAACTTTCCAAAGCCCTTAAAGAAAAAAGTAATGGATTCGTGTCTTCTTCCATCGTTGACATATGGTTGCCAAACGTGGAAATTTACAACCAAAATAAAAAGCAAAATTACCACCTGCCAGCGAGGGATGGAAAGGAGTATGCTGAACATTCAACAAATAAGAAAAATCAAACATACTGAAATAAGGAACCAAACCAAGGCAATAGACGCTTTACTTTTCAGTATGAACCTTAAATGGAAATGGGCAGGTCATGTAGCCCGCATCAAAGACGATAGGTGGACCTTGCGCGTAACTAAATGGCGTGGACCACCAGGAAAACGCGCCAGAGGCAGGCCACATACGCGATGGGAAGACGACATAGTCAAGATGGCTGGAAAAGACTGGCTACAAAAGGCTAAAGATAGAAATCTGTGGAAATCGATGGAGGAGGCCTTCACCTGAAAGGGGTTCTTGCAATTAGAACAAATCGTGACATAATTTATTTTCTGATTCAAATTTAATAATTTAACATTTCTTAATTGACCTTTATATTATATTGTAAATAATTTGACATTTGATTTAATTGAATTGCATTGTAATTGACAATAATGACCAAGCTTTGTTACGACTACTATTATGTTATTGTACTTTTTGAAATTACGCAAGAAATAAAAGGCTTTTTATTTATTTATTTATTTTATTTATTTATAAATTTTATGTTAATTTTTAGTATTCAGTTGGAAATTGGGTAGAACTAGGCAGTTGAGTGAAAATGCTACGCTCGAAATTAATAAGGTGATAGATTCTATTGACGTGCTAGACCATCGTTATTACCAACCGATGAAACGGGATGAAGAATCTTGTTTCTACTATCCAGAAGTAACGGACTCCGGACCTATAGTATTCCGAGGTCAATGTGATGAAACTATACCCGTGGTTGAAAATTTCGATGTGGCAAGGGTAAGTGATTACAAATAGTTATAATAAAAAAAACTATAGCAGTTATAGTGTGGACTAAAATGTTGTGAGTACTTGTATAATGCAATATATAAAAGTAAAGATAAATGAAACTTGTGAAACATATTTAATAACATTTATGTAAAAATTGAAACCTAATTGATATGTCATTGTGTGTTCGTTTTCAACATTTAATGACATTTTTTGGAGTACATAAATTTTAATTTGTTTTGCATTTCATTATTTTTCGAGTTTCATTAAGTATACTTAAAATCTACTACTTTCTAACTTTTCTCTCAATATTGCAACGGTTAAAAAATATTAATACTATCAGGTAAAAAAAATATTTTTATGTTTTTTTCAGTATCTTAATACATGGTACGACATCGAGTCTTATCCGCAATTATTCCAACTTGGAACCTGTCCCGATGCAACGTATTCTGTTAGAGATGATGGATCAGTCAACGTGTACAACACTCAAGTAGTTGATAAAGTTTTGGACACAATCACTGGATTTGCGGTACCTGTTTCAGATGATGGTTCTGCCAAACTTAAAGTTTCTTTCCCCATTTTAAATACAAATGGTAAGATAAAATAATGATGTGATGTTTCGCGTTTATTAGAAGAGAAGCTAATATAATAAAAAATATTCTTTATGTGGTTACAGTGTCAGTAGCTACAAATTACTGGGTACTTGCGACAGATTATGACAGCTATTCACTGGTATACAGCTGTCAAAACATTGATGATGAATATAGAAGAGGTATTTTTATTTTTTACATAGTAGAAGCATTAGTTGCTCATCTCAATGGTTCTAAAAAATCTTTTTGTTGCAGTCTCAAGTTGGAAGCTTAGTCGAACCAAAGCTTTATCTGCAGAAGCTAACAGAGTTATTAATAACATCACAGACGGTATTAAAGTTTTGGATTCACGGTACTATTTGACTAAAGGTCATTCAGAAGAAGACTGTTTCTTCTATCCAGACAATAATGGAGGGCCAGTTTACTTAGAAGGAGAATGTGATGATAATATCAAAGTTGTTGACAATTTTGATCTGAATGCTGTAAGTACTCGTAAGGGAATATACGTCACTATTACCTACTGACAATATAGATTTATTTATAATACAAACATATTATCTGTTTGTTTAAAAACAATAATACTTGCAGTTTGTTGGAGAATGGCACGAAGTATCTCGTTTCCCGTCTGAACTTCAGAATGGTGATTGCTCTTCCAGCACATTTGCAATGACTAGTCAAGGTCTCGTTACACTTACTCAAAATATAGTGTACAACGAGAAGTTAATGACAATGACAGGGTCTGTAGTAGCTCATCCTGATGGTAAAGGCATTTTAGATGCCTCTTTATCCAGTGATGACGGCAGTAAGTAACTTACATGTAAAATTTTGAATGAATCAAAGTAAAAAAGTCTACAAATTAAATTACTTTTCAGCTATCATCGATATAAGGTTCTACGTCCTTGGTACTGATTATAAAGACTATGCAGTACTTTACAGTTGCAATGATACGACAAACGGAACCAAACAAGGTTTGTTTGTTGAAGAAAATATGTAGTAAGTATATGTTTTAATTATGCTATATTTAAAATAACTTTTATTCGCAGTCTACAGTTGGAAGTTGGCGAAATCCCGTTCTGGATATTCTGATATTTCTAAGGAGGAGATAGATAAACTTGTTACTAATACATCGGATCTTTATGAAGGATACTATCAAACTATTGACCAGAGTAACGATAAATGTTTCTATTACCCCGAATTTGAAGAAACGCCCCAAGCAATCGTATTTACTACTCCTTGCGAAGACATAACAGCTATGGCCGATTTTAATGCTACAGCCGTAAGTTAACTTGCATTTATTACACTACGGAAATTAAAATTTTAGAAGAATTTGATTATTCACTTCAACTTGATTTTTCAGTATCTTGGTAAATGGTATGAAATTGCCAAGTACCCTCAAATACACGAGCTTGGAACATGCAATCAAGCGGAATACAGCCTTGGAGCAGATGGAGTCATAGTATATAATACTGAAGTAGTGAATCAAACCTTAAGCTCTATCACTGGAGTGGCTGTTCCAGTTTCTGATGGAGTACTTGAAGTAACTTTCGTGATTGCAGGACGTAAGTAAAACTATGATTTTGACGTTTATTTATAAGTATGTAGAGCCTTATCATTTAATGAAATATTATAGTGATTATTAACGCTTCAATTTAATTTGAATACAAAATAGTGTGTGTGTTTATTTTGCGTGATTAAATATCAAAACAACGATATAATTTTAGGGAATAATTTTATTGACTGATAATTAGAAAAATAATTGGAGAATAAAAATGCAAAAATTTTTATGTCTGTTTTCAGAGGAAGTAAAGCGACTTCTTACCGTCTTAGACACGGATTATACAAGCTACTCATTAGTTTACTCTTGCCAGGATTTGCCTTCGGGAGAAAGTCAAGGTAAAAGTTTGAGTCACGATAAATATTTGAATATTTTTCTATTTAAGTTATCGTTAACTAAAAAGTTCTTCTTTTTATTACAGTATCTAGTTGGAAGCTTAGCAGAGATAAGTCTTTAAGTCCACAAGCAAATGCTATAATTAATGATATAATCGAAGACACTCGTGGCCTTTTAGAAAAATTTTATACCTATACAAGTCAATCTGATGAAGATTGCTTCTATATTCCTGAAGTTGAAGACAACAAACCAGTAGTATTTAGAGGACAGTGTGAAGATATATCTGGAGTTCAGAATTTCGATTTAGATAAGGTGAGTATAAAGAAAACAGGGTGTTAAATGTGTAGTTGTGTTAAAGATATTGATTAAAATATTTAAGTACTAAAACATGTATTTTTGTGCCCCATTTCTAATGAATAATCTGTAGTTTAAGTGTTGATTGTGTAAGAAGTTAACATTTTGTAAAAGACAGGGTACAAAGTATAGTTGTAGTTTGTATAAGGTTCGGCGTAAATGATTCCCCAGAAATGTTGGTAAGGTTAGTTTGATCATAAATATTCTCCTAACTCAATTCTCTTCTGATCTTTTTCTTTGCGGCGGGATCTCAACTCTTACATTGTTTTTCTATTTTTTCCCCTTAGTTTGTGTCGAATGTAATTTTTTTTTCATTTTCTTGTAAGCCAGAAATTTAATACGATACTTTTCAGGAAGCTGTACTAACTCTTTTCTTTTACAAAATTCAATTGAACATTGTTAGTGAACTCTATTGGTTGCTTTTGATGTCTTTCTTGTTCTTTTGGTTCTCTGGTTTATATGTGTTTAATTGTGTAATTATAACCGTGCGATCATACTAATAGACTTTTTTCCTCAGTATGCTGGTTGGTGGCATGAAATTGAAAGATACTCTGAAAGTGAAAATGAAGGAGAGTGCATTGGTACTCAGTTCTTATCTGTAGGATCTGGATATCAATCAATAGATACTAGAGTGTTTGGACTAAATGCCGATGTAGTCACTTCGACGGTCACCGCTACCAATGATGGTAAAATTACCAAAGTTGTAAACGGTCAAGTCGTTCAAGGTAAATTATAATTAATTTATATGATTACATTATTGTGTTTAAGATAAGGAATTTATTTTTGTATCATTACATTACAGAGTATATTGTACTGGCGACTGATTACCAAACTTATTCTTTGATTTACGCTTGCAAAGACATTGAAAAGGAAAAAAGACAAGGTAATTAAGGTCTAAAATTTGTGTGAACCTATCAGTCTTTTTTATATATTCTTAATTACTTCTTCTTTTTCTCTAGTATGGAGTGCCAAATACAGCAAACAGAGAAGTCTGACAGCATCAGCCCAATCTGAGATGGCTTCTGTTATTGAAAGCAACAAAGTTTTATATCCACAGTTCTACAAATCAGTTGATCAATCAGATGATGCTTGTTTCCATTATCCAGATATAGTAGATAACCGAGTTGTTTTACCTGGACAATGTGATGATAATATACCAGTTCAGGGTAATTTCGACCCTGTTCAGGTACTTACTTAGAAACTATATTACTTTTACTAAGGACGTAAAATATTTTAACTAATGAAGTAATTCATGAATATTTGTTTTTAGTACACTGGAACATGGTACCAAATGGAAAGATATCCTCAAATACATGAGCACAAGGACAGTTCATGCGTTGGCGCAAATTATGAGTTAAATTCTGACACTGGAGTAGTCACGCTTGTAAACTGGGAAGTTATCAATGACATTTTGGAGACTATCGAAGGAACAGCTGTTATTACAAGCACTAATGGAGATGCTAAGCTTAGTGTGACACTGCCTATAGTTGGAACTGATAGTAAGATTTCTCTTTTTTTTATACTTCATTTGTTAATTTAGTACATAAACTTTAAGAGTCTTAATTTTAAGGCTAAAGTTTATAGTAATAGTAAAAGACCGCACTGTTTATGTGTATGAGACAACGACAGCAGCTAAGATTTAGTTACCGAATTTAAAGTTGAGATACTAAGTATATATACTATATAATATAGTTCTTTCTTTCTAGCTAGTCTTTTCATTTATGCATGCTCTGCAGTATGCTTTTGACACTTTTTTAAAAATTTTTTAGGTGACTTTCATTGAAAAAGATATTTACAAAATTATAAACCTTCTTTTTTATTTATTTCAGTGAACGTTACAACCAGTCTTTACGTTCTAAAAACTGACTACGTGGTGTACTCGCTGGTGTACAGCTGCAGTAACTTGAACGAGTTTGAAAGACTTGGTAAGTTAATAAATAGGTTAAAATTGTTTAGCTTACTAGAAAATGTTTCTTTGAACGACTATGGTGAACAAACTTTGATAATTATTTTTTATTTGATATTATTTCCGTATTGACTTTGCACAGAAATCGTTTCTTTTTTGTTCTAAACACATTTACAAGAAAATAACTACAGTTAACATAAAGTTTTACCTCAGAAGTGTTGTCACACCTTTTTCAACATATGTTGCCATTCCAGTATCTGTATGGAAGCTCAGTCGCACGCGGTCCATGCCAGCTTCAGGCACTGCAGCCATCAACGAATACATGGCCACTCGCAAAGAGATCCACCAGCCTTACTTCATCAGCGTTTACCATGATGAAGCATGCCCTGAACCAAGTGGATCCATTGTAATATACAGCAGTAGTGTGGTGATACTACTGGGCTTAGTTCTGCAAAGGCTCCTATAGTAGTTAAAATACTTTTATTTAGTTGTAAGTTTGTTGATGAATAAATAAAGTTTTTGTTACTTAAGATTTTTTTGGTTTTTTTTCTAAACAAGTTAAGTTAGTTAAGTTCCTTGTAAAGGTTACGAATTTTAAAAAGTGATAATCTGATATAAAGTTTTGTAAGGTTACGGAAAAGAATCACACAAATAGTATAAACGTGAAAATTTGTATATTTAGATAAGATGTTCGGATGTTTGTTACTCAAGCAAATCGGCTGCTTATATTTGATTAAAATCCTGATTACGTATGCGCTAAGTCAAATAAAGACAGTATTAATAGTGGGTGCCACAATAGTATCGAATAAAACACTCACGTCACAAATTAGCAAGTTGAAATTTACGGAATTGCCCCCCTTAATTATTAATGAATGCATAAGTGTGCATGCCAACGTAATTATCAGTGTCCCCAATGCGTTTCGCAGTATAAAATAATCGGTTTTTAATTTTAAAGTCAATCGCTTTGACAATAACAGGCTTGGTTAATTTTGAAACTGATTTTATTATGAATGGGAAAATGGAAATAGCTTGTGGCACTTTGAAATTTTTAACATACTAAGAGCGACTTTGTGGTTTTTCCGAATAAAAATACGATTGAATTTCGTTTTGTAAAATTTTATAGAGTTTCGTACTCAAAAGAATTACATTGAATTACAATATCACTTCATTTTCCGTCCTTGTCTGATAGGGCTCTAAATACGGCTGAGAAATCGAAAACAAACGTTTGTTATCGATATCAAAAGATACACCGACTATATCGCACATATACTTGCAATGAAATCAAAACTAATAGCTATTGTATTAGGTTTTGTTTCCGTAGATTTAAAATAATGCAATTTGGCAAGAAACCATTTTTCGAAGCGTTAATGAAGGAAAATATAGGATAACTTGTAGTTATATTCCCAACAACGATGAAACTTAATCATAACGCGACTAAAGTAAATCCATTCGAACGTCAGTCGGAATTGGAAGTGTTAGTAATTTAACTTCCTAAATTGTTAGTTCTTAATATCTATATCGTCACCTTAAATTTGATAAAAAAAGTATCCAGATCATAATGTTTACCTATTTTATTTATAACATCCGAGAAAACAAACTATTATTATTATTAAATTCATAGTAAACCAAACCATTTCAAGAGTTTTGAACATTTTGAAAGCAATAGTTCATATATCCAAGCGAACCTCGTTGAAACTTGGCATGCTCTCTGCTCTATAATTCCAGCAGGCGCTTCATCCGATACTATTGTTAGGTTTAAGGCGCTGACCTATAAAAACTTGTAGCCTTGTTGACAGGTGTTGTTCTTGCTTGCTTTTAGACAGTTCGAGTAAAACATGTTTGTTTTTAGAGTTTGACACACTAATCGTAACTGACGTAGAGGAAAGACAAAATGCAGGTTATACGGGGTGTAAAAAGACTGCTTCCGAAAACTAAAACGGGGCTTTGCTGGAGGGGTACTGATTCATCATTACGATTAGAGTAAAACAATTTTTTTTCATAATTTTACGAAATTGCGTTTGTACTATCGAATTACCGGATGATTTAAAATGAAATAACTAATGTTTTGATTTAATTTGCTATGTCAATCATTGCACCTGAACCATCAGTTGATGTGTTGGCAATTTCAAGCTGCGAAAATGCCTTTTCAATCTTTAATACCTTTTAAAAATCTAGATTTCTGGGTAAACTGTAAGTGAATTTAGTAACTATTGAGGCTCAAGAATTCATGTTTTCAAGCTTCGGAAGTGGTCTTTTTACACCCGCTATATTTTTGTGTAACATTTAACTTTTCATTGTTTTTTTACTTTTACCTAATACAAGTTTTATCTATTTAGATTTATTATTAAATTTTATTTTTATTTGTTTATTATTATTTTATTTTGATATGGCTAGGAAGTAGGAACTAAACCATGCACGAAGTTCCCGGGACGTTTTTAAGTGGATGAACCACAAATTCAGTATTTTCCAAATTGTGTAACGAAATGTCACGCACTCCCGGTGAGGGAAAACCGTTTTGAGGAAATCCTCTGTTTAGACCACGGCTTAGTTACAATTGCTTTTGAAGAAGAGGGCTGTGACTGTGACCAATGAGTCGATGTATACAGCCTGAATTTTATTCGTTTATAGAACACTACATAGTATAAAACAAAGTCGCTTTCTCTGTCCCTATGTCCCTATGTATGCTTAAATCTTTAAAACTACGCAACGGATTTTGATACGTTTTTTTAAAAGATAGAGTGATTGTAGAGGAGGGTTTATAAGTATAAAAACATTTTATAGGGAAAGGGATTATACTCCGAATTTAACGCGTGTGAAGCCGCGGGCAAAAGCTAGTTTTTAATATAACTTACTACATACATTATGTACTAGTGACTCTGTACCTATGCCCATTTTCTTCGCTGACTTAATTTATGTTTAAATGCTTATCAAAAAGCCTTCTTAATCTAGACTTGTTTTGCAAACAGTACAAGGGTTTATTCTACCTGTTTTGTTGTGTCTAGCCTCTAGTCCCTCCCGAGCTATTGTCATTCATGACGGCAAGTGCACAAATCTAGTCTGAAAATTTAAACACAAAGAGTGCATAGGTGTTTGAATAACGAATACCTGCGAAAATGGAATGCTGGCCGGATATTTTTAAATTGCGGTTGAAAGAGGTTGGTTAGTTAAATATACAGGGTGGCTCATTCAAAGCGGTCAGTATGGGAAAGTCTGAAACTATAAGACATACGAAGATTTGTTCTTAGGAACCATGTCACCGATTTTGATAAAAAGAAAAACTGCATTCATACATTTGAAAAAAAATCTGTACTCATCTAGGGAATCGAACCCGGTTGTTTTGAAAAAATAAACTTACACTTTTTCTATTAAAATATCGATTGTGTAGGTCTTAAGCTGTTAATGGTTCTATGAAACATGATGTCTTAAATAAATAAAATGCATTGTTTTCTCATAATTTTAATTTATTTTAGTAGATGTTCAAAGTGACCACCGTTTTTTTCAATACAAAATTCAACACGACCGGGTTCGATTCCCTAGCTGGGCACATTTTTTTCATCAAATCAAATGTATGAATGCAGTTTTTCTTTTTATCAAAATCGGTGACATGGTTCCTAAGAACAAATCTTCGTATGACTTATAGTTTCAGACTTTCCCATACTGACCGATTTGAATGAGCCACCCTGTATATAGTGTAATAAATAGCTAAGTGAACAATCACTATAGAGATTCGAATAGTGGGAGGACTGGTCGAAGTTCTAGTTTGTGTAGATTTGTTAGTTTTAGTCTGGTTAAGATGAAACATTTTAAACTTAATGTTCTTTTCACTTTGAAAGAAATGCTCTAAAGGAATGTAGGATACATATATTATAAATTAAAAGTTTGGATGTTATTTCTCAATAACGGCTCAAAAGATATAAACTAAATTGATATATTACCTATAGCTAGAATATAACCTAGAATAACCACAAAACCACAGTACATACCTACCTTAATAACGTATGTGAACTATATAATTTAGTAGTCTACGCTTATTTTTTAGTAAGACATTTAAATAAGCAACACTTCAAAACAAACTGAAATACATTAAACCAAGTCACACCTGTTGACAGAAAATTCCAATATTTCATTGCATATAGAGTTGTATTCTCGAACACGCGACGAAGGCTTCTGCAAAAAGGTTCGTTCGACTTTCAATAAGAGATGGGACCTTTTCATTACGACGGGACATACATTTTCATACACTTCGCAAGAGCCAGCTCCTACTATTAAACCATTTTAGTAGTTGGTGTTAGATATTTGAGGACATATTTGCGCGTGAATTAAGTTTTTTAAAAAACTGCAACTATGTATATGTAAGTATATACTGCATTATACATACTGACTCCAAGTCAGATATATAGCGATTGCTCAGAGCAATAAGGCCACCTTTTGCTATATTTTATTAATTTCCTGTAAATTTTATGTTTTTATGCAATAAAGAGTTTTTATTATTATTATTATTATATTTATGAATCTTAAATATTGTGGAAGTTCATATTCCAAAAGTCCTTTTTAAATAATTGCAGTAGGTAACTAACTAACTAAGGTGTAAAATCAAACAACCTTAATAAGTTGAGATCTTACTAAATTTTACTTTATTCATATGCTTCATAAGAGTTTCTTAATTTTTTATTATTCCTACATAACACTGGTATATAAAAACTTGTAACTGCAAAAATTTTACTTTATAATATGCTTTAATATATTACCTACTTAAAGTAATTTCCTGGATTTTTACAGAGTTGTTTTTAATAGTTTATTAATTAAAAAAATTGACAGTTAAATTATTAATAATTCATTTATAAATAACATGTAGGTATCAAGTATATAATTCCGTATAAACCAGCTGAAGCTACTTGTATTCGGTCACAAGTGGTTAAACTTAAATGTGTAAATCAAGCTTCAACTAGAAAAAACACAGAGTTAGCAAACCATAGTAGGGGCTAGCTCAGACCTTTTAGTTTCTCGCTTATATTTTGTTTTTCAGTCCACTCTGTCCACGTTGCTTTGTGAAAACAAACAAGGCTGTGTTCTGAAAAAGGATTAAATCAATCCAATTCGGTGCGATATTTCTCGTTCAAGTTTTTCGTAGGGAAATGTGCGTTTTTTAGCGTGGTAGCACCAACTAGGGGTTTGTCGTCTCGCTCTTATTTGAGGAGAGAGAAAAGGATGGGGCAAGTGGATGGGATTCTTGGAGATTCGAAGTGATGGGTGTGTTTTGTTTTTTTAAAGTGCAGGTTTTTCTGGGACATGTCGGGAGGTACGAGGAATGCGAGTTTGGGCATTCGTTTAGCCTTAAATTTTTTTTAAACAAGTGTTAGCCTTTTGGTATTTAATTTAGAACCTGCGATATTTAGAAGATATCACATGTGTTCTCCTTGATACAAATGGGACGAAATATTTTTCTTGGTTAAAAAATTTACGCAAGCAATTGTTACTTATAGTCCGTTCGCGTTAAGAAAATAGTGACAACTACAGGATAGTGGTGTATTCACAGTGGAGTAAAAGTACGAAAGAAAAATAATAATTTTATAAACAGTATTTTCGGACATGCCGCATGCACTTGGCGTTTTCTTCGAAGGTCAGAATTCAACTGGTCACTGTGAACTCGACTTTTTAATTTCTAGCATTTTAATTGGCTAGGGGGCGTGGCCAGGCCGGCTGACAACGATCACTCACTATTTTCTTAACGCGAATAGACTATAGTTATGTGTGAACAGTAACGTAGTTTATACCCACAAAAGAGAAAAATCAACCCAAGACGAAATGTGTGTCATTTTAGTACGCAAATATCATATAAAAGCAACCATAGTACAGCGTTTATTTAAGTTATTAAAACTTGAGGTTTCAAACGTGTAAAAAGACCAACTACACCGAACTTACAAGTTTTATATAGGCCAAGAGCCGCCTACCTAAATATTAAATACTTTTAGAATTAAATAACTAGAAATTACAGATTAAAAATATGTTTTGGGGACAAATTTGAATTGGCTAAAATGCACTTAATCTAATATTATATAGTCATCGTAAAATAATAACAGTTTCTATAAATATTAAAGGTAAAAAAACACCGTAGTATTTCTTCTACTCTCTTAATATTATTATAAAAAAAGTTTGTGAGTAAGTTTATTTGATACTTTTCACGCAAAAACGAATTAACGGATTTGAATGGAATTAAGTACTTTTTACCGCGGGCTTGTACCTCATATCCAAGGGAAAATGCATTTAACTACAGGTGATAGCCCAGAGCGGTTAGCTAGATTTTATTTATATTTTACATAAGTAAAGTCTTATCTTTATGTTAATTTGACCTCTGGTATTTTGTTACCCAAAATAAATAAAATAATTAAAAAAAGAAACAAAATTCCAACTTCCATAACTAAAGGCCTATTCAGATCTAAGCGGTATTCGCTACCGTCTGCGGCAGAGAAAACCCAAACTCGCTTTAGCCGCGGTACTTGATACTAAATACCTGAGCGAAACCCGCGCGGTATGTACCTACCTCTACCCACAGCGGCAGCGAATATCGCTCAGGTTTGAATAGGCCTTAAATGACAATATAAAATCCTACTAATATTATAAATGTGAAAGTTTGTGAGGATGTATGGATGGATGGATGGATGGATGTATGGATGTTTGTTACTCTTTCACGTAAAAACTACTGGACGGATTTTGATGAAACTTTACAGTATTATAGCTTATACATCAGATTAACATATAGGGTACTTTTTACCGCGGGAAAACTTTTCATTCCCACGGGAAACCGACTTCAACGCGAACGGAGTCGCGGGCGGCCACTAGTTAACAATAAACCATACATTCGGCTCTCATCCTACACTTAGAACTCTCATGTACACAGTTAGTGCTTAAAGCCCGCGATAGCTATAAGAACTTCATCTCCGTTACAAGTATTACAAGCGGAGCAAAACTGGATAAATGCAGTTACCGCGAGTTTAGAGTTTACTTGACGCAATATGGCTGAGTTGGGAGGTATCTTTATTGGTGTTGTGTGAGGGATTGAAGTTTGAAACTTGGTTAGTTTATTTACCGAGCGGGTTGTAAATTAAAGGTATTGAGGGTAGGCACATTTTATTTTACTACACTGTGATTGCGCAGTAGCTTTTGATTTAAATATTCGCGGGCAGTACAAAGTAACTCAATTTGAAAAAAAAATGTTTTTTTGTTTTAATGCTCAAAATCTTCACAAGCCTGAAGTTCAGTTCACATTTCTATATATCTTACAAAAGAGTGACAAAAGGTTAATCTTCCGTTTTGATGTATATGTTACGGCTAATACCCGAAGTGCGGCTACACCTAGTTTTAGCCGGTAAGAACATCAATAGGTTAGGTTAGTTAGGTTACTTTTTTACTTTTTTTTTTACTCATGATTAAAGCCAGTTTTTATATACATAGGTATATTTTTTTTACAGTTTTCCATATTAAAAACACTTCTAACCGGCTAAAACGAGGCGTAGCCGCACTTCGGGTATTAGTCGTAACATATATACCGCTGCACTAGTTCCGGGGTCGTCAAAAAAAAATTCTTTTTCTCTTTTCTTTAGGAAATGTGTTTAATTACTTTATTTAACAGAAGATTCAAAAAAGTATTCAGTCACAGCCAATTATTACCAATTGTAATAATACTGAATATTGTAGTTAAAAACTATGAAAGAAAAATGAAAGGCGATACATTATTTTCACACTGTGATAGTTTAAACTATGGCACATACAAAAGTTAAATTTGAGCAATATTGGCCTTGCGTAACTTTGACTTGCTTATAGAAACTAGTCATCGTACTAAGGGCTCTTCCATGTTTATTGAAGGTAATAATTAGGATATTCAAACTAGCCAAGTCAGACCTTAAGCTTCAATATACTACCTAAGTAATAAGAAGAAAATATAAAATTAAGTTGTTTTAAAATATTTTATGTTTATTCTAGTGGCCGCCCGCGACTCCGTTCGCGTGGAAGTCGGTTTCCCGTGGGAATGAGAGGTTTTCTCGTTTCATCCAAATCCATCCAGTAGTTTTTACGTGAAAGAGTAACAAACATCCATCCATCCATCCATCCATACATCCTCACAAACTTCAACATTTATAATATTAGTAGGATAAATTAATTTCTTGACTGACCATTGAATGGGTGCCATTTAGATCTCACTTCTTTTGTTGTGAACATCATATTGGACTTGGCTCTCATTTAAGTTACATTTAGCTATGTTTTGGACGGGATATCTTAATCTACTTTTTTTAATCTTTAAAATTTTGAACTCAAATTCCTTTTCGAATACGACCTTAAGTTCTATATCCAAAATACCTACGACCAACATTTAAATGTATAAAAATAATTTTTTTATGCAATAAAAGAATTTTAGCAAAAATACGTTTTTATTATTATACCAATGGGACCACCAAAAAACATTGGTTTTAATAAACGCATGCACCTCATTTAAATAATCGGGTAACATCCGGCGCGCTTGCATGTTGCCGCTGTAATTCATTATAATTTTAAATTCTACTGCGGAAAGTTCCAATTGCATTAAAATTATTGCGGTTTTAATGTAAAATATTGTTTTATTGTACCATTACAATTGTTAAATTGTACTGCTAATGTCAATATTGGAAGTTAGTTTTAAATATGAAAACAGTAAAAACAGCGCAATGTTAATTGAAATTTTCATGTTTTTAAAATAAAATTGCTTCAGCATTCGTGGTTTGATTATAGAGCTTTAGGTTCATATATTTCTCTATGTTATTTGCATTGCTTTGTAGTATAGGCCGTAATAATAATATTATACAGCAATTCTTTAAATGCAGAATTACTAAGTTTAAAAAATAAAATAAAGTCTTCTTTCAGCAAAATATCCTATCTACGATATTTAAGGTACTTTCCCTTGATGTCTTGTAGTCTTGGGACGCCCTGTAGAGGTACGTCAGTGTTAACTTTTTAATATTTTTTCTCACCATCAAATTAATTAAGATTTTATTTTTCCATACACAGAATTTATCTACAATACATACGCCCTAATTACCAGAAAAACTCAAAAATAAATCGAGTATTTTCTAAACAAACAAAACAGTATTATAAACAAATGTCACCTCAAAGGTTCGCGCCCCAATGTCACAGTGTAACCGGGATTAGCAGCGTATCCAGATGACACCGAACGATTCAGATTTGCATACGTAATGAGTCGAAGTGCACTTTTAGACTGTGACATTTTGTACGTGGGCACACGGATGTAAAGTTGTAAACAAATGGATTTGGCTTGGAACTTAGATAAAATTTGTTTTAATTTAGTTTCTAATTTATTATTAATTTGCAAAACTAAATTTTCATTGGTGAACTCAAAAATGTAATATTTGTTGTCAGCCACAGGATAGGATGTTAATAAGAAAGTGTTGATCACGCATGTAGGTATTTGTATGGTGAATGCCCAAGCCTTCCTTCAAACTCAAAGCAATCGTAGATAATTTTTAAGATTTTTAAATGTGATAAATTAATGCGCCCTTTATTAGATTGTTAAGTTTTTAAATATGCTATGCTAACTACGTCACCTTTAAAAAATATAAGACGTAGGTATTTTTAGAAATGAGCATTGTTTACTTAAGCTGCTTTAAATATTACTAATGAGCTGGTCAAATATACGACTTACGGGAAAGGTTTTTAAAAAAAATATATGAAATATCGTCACATTGTTCATAAACCAAGACCAAAGATTTGTTATTTTTTTATTAATCCCGCACTATCAGTATGGTAACATTTATGGTGACATTAATAATCTCACCAAAAAAAATTGTTACTAATTCATACACCAAAAATTTCACGTGTATAATATAATATAGTAAGCAGTAAAAAATAATTGTAGTCACTTCCAGTACTCTCTATTCGTGATATCCAGCCTTGAAGAGTCATTAAGGCAGGAACGTGTGGATAATGTTCGTTACAAGTGCTACACCATCGCACCCCTGTTCTGTGCTAATCACCCCCTCCCCTGTTCAATTGCAATTTACTTTTTTATTGTTTCATTGGTTTTTTTTATGTTCGAGTTTGGTGGATTTTAAACAAGATTTTTGTTAGTTTCGATTAGTGTTACAACTAAGACAGTTCTTATTGCAATAACAACGAACATGCCTTTTTAAAGTGGAAGCGTGTCATGCATAAAAGAAGAAATGTTTATACTTTTTCACATGGCGTGCAAAAAAAATAATACTCAAAGCTTAGCACCTACGAAAGCGTAGACAATGGGGTACAAAATTACTCCCATTTGAGAATCTGACGCACTCGAGTATTCTCAAAAACCTACCTCTTCCTATGTCTTGGACACACCTCCCCCTAGTCTCATTTATTTCTTTTTATTTCCTCACAAAAAAATAAAACAAAATGACCACGATTACCCACGTGTTATCGAGATCGTAAACAAGTTGGCCCAAAATCGATACCCGGTTGCACGTAATCAGCTTTTTATCGTCTATTATCATAATCTTTCCATCGAGATAACTGTAACGCTAAACGAGAGCTACCCTACAATTCCATATATTTACTGACTGACGGATAACATGGGGTTGCATTTCAGAGAAAATGCATAAATTGGTACATAGAAAATATATGGTGATACTAGTTGCCGCCCGCGACTCCGTTCGCGTAGAAGTCGGTTTCCCGTGGGAATGAAAAGTTTTCCCGCGGTAAAAAGTACCCTATATGTTAATCTGATGTAAAAGCTATATTACTGTAAAGTTTCATCAAAATCCGTCCAGTAGTTTTTACGTGAAAGAGTAACAAACATCCATCCAACTATCCATACATCCTCACAAACTTTCACATTTATAATATTAGTAGGATAAATCATTTTGAAGTTTATTAAAAACTTGCAGAGAATTAAAAAAAAAAATTTGAAGAAGCGATCATTGATTAATTCTAAACCTCTGAAGTTTGAATTATAACTATTATTTTTTATAAAGATGTCAAAAATGGCGTTCGTGCGAAGCATCTATTTCCAAACTTTATACAAATTATAAGAAAAGTTTCTGTTCTTAACTTATTAAGTTTACAGCTGCTTTTACCTCCATTATCCGTTTTAGAGCTACAAGACCAAGCCCCCTCCAGACTGCACGGGTCATAACAGATAAAAGGCCTGCCTGTTATTTATAGGCATTTCTTTTGTACCTACTATGCCCATAGGGATAGGGCCCCAGAAAGGGCTCCCTTGTGTAAAACAAAGGGATATCTGGCAAGAACGTGCACTGAAAGTTAATAAAGGGGAACTGATGACTGCATCAGTATTGATATTTTCGGCAAATATGGTAAAGTAAGCGAGTTTAAAGTGGAGTGATTTTGAGCCCGAATGGGTAAGTGGGAACAGATTTTGTCTCAGTTTTTTATGTTGATGGGCCGTGCATTTATTTGAATTTGCAGAAAATATCGTGTAGTGTATAATTTATTTTATTAATGAACCTGATACTTTTATATATCCAAAAAATATTTTGAGAATTCTTTACTCTTCTGATTTATTATTTTGGTAGATAAAGGCTTACTTAATTGTTTTTCTATCTATGTTATCTGTAATTAATCCAACACCAAGTTTAATCCAATTCAGTTTAGTAGTTTTGTAAGAAAAAGTAACAAACACACACATTCTCATGAGTATTCGCATTTTTTCTTTCTATAAGTCGTAAAGATAATTCAATAGAACCTTGAAAACACTGTATCCTTACAAGTACATCCTTTGTATTAGAAAACTTTAAACAAAACGTTTATTCTACAGCGTCTCCGATGCTCAGGCTTAGCTTTAGCCCTTAGTTTTAATTCCACCCTATTGTTAACTGAACTTTTTTGTCACTAAACTCCTTAGTTAACGACGTTTAAACTCGTAAAAGTTGGGCTTACTTGCCTCATCACCGTAAAACGAAGAATTTGTGTTACTAAGTTGGTGCGTTCACTTTAACGGGTTGAGAGACTGTTCCCGTTGTATGGTGGCACGATTTCCAATGACGAATGTACGAAAACATATTTTTCACCCACGCTTAAAGTTTGAAGCTTTGCTATATATAGACGTAACATTCACTTTAGTTAAATTAACTTACACGTATTATTTGAAATTCACGTTCTGAATAACATAAAAAAAAACAAGATACATACGTACACACATTTAAAGCTAAGAATAGAAACTTTTGTTGTGAGAAAAAAATTTTTTTGTAGCAAAAATATATTTATCTTACGTAGATTCAGTATATTATAGAGAAACATTATATTCATGCTAACTATACTATCAACATATTCGATAAAATCAAATTAATACTTAACACCACCTCTTAAAACATTTCAGCTTTACACTGTTCAAGAAAAAAATATCCAACCAAAATTAAACTAACTTTAACTCCGTATTAAAAAGCATTTACAAGCCAAACCGACTAAATCCCCCAATTGCTTAGCGAATCTATAAATTGTAGTATCGGAATTCTGTTGTGTAAACAACGTAAGCACTGAATCGGCCACAAGTCTGAATTAGCACATTTTATAGCAGGTTTTAGTCCCCTTCTCATTCTTTATGCAAATCCTACGGAGCTTTCACGAGTTTTCAGCTTGGGGCGCGGAGCATATGGGTGGTAGACGGTGCATTTGGAAGAAGGGTATCTGGTATCTATAAGATATATAGAGAGACTAGTGGCCGCCCGCGACTCCGTTCGCGTGGAAGTCGGTATCCCGTGGGAATGAGATGTTTTCATACTCACAAACTTCAACATTTATAAAATTAGTAGGATAGTAGGATGTAGAGAGAATATTATAACTTGTTAGTTATTTCTTTTTTGCTTATGTGTATTAATTGATATGATGATGATAAGATATGTAAAAAGACAAAAAAATGTAACCAACACTGTCCATTCTTTGTATGTAATGTGTTTTTTGGGAGTTATTGTTATACGCAATTTAAAGATAAAATCAAATAAAAACTATTTTATCCTCTATTTTTGGCTTATATCGCCTTTTTTTGTGTTAGCGAATAGAAACTAAATAAGCTAATAATAAAAATAAACAACATAATAATTCTAAGTCATCCAAAGTGTATTCAGTCTGAGTCTAAGCTCTTAACATGACGTTTGCTTCGGTTTTGTTTGGCTTTGAAGTTATTGTGTATTTTTAAAGGGGTTGGTTTAGTACGGATTAATGGGAGTTTGGGAAGGAAGCAAAGGGCATTTTGTTGGGGAACAACAAATAATAAGACTGGGTTAGATTTGATGTATAAATTAGAGGACGACTTTTTATTTGAGACTTACAACACTAATTATTATTATAATACAGTGTAAGCTAGTGCTTTTGTTATGGAAATACAATTAACAGTGGGATAAATAACTGATATTGCACAAGGGAAACTTATCACCATGTTATCTTTAAATTAAAAAACAAGTCTAGAATGGTGATGAAAAAAAATAACAGCAAGAGGCAAGGCAGTGTCAGAGAGATGATATAATGATTTGTGACTTTAGGAAATTAACTGTTATAAAAAAATATTAAGGCAGAAAACTTTTTTAAATTGTTAAATTAATTGTCCAGGCACCTTAAGATAAAAACGTTATACGTAGATTTGCTCCTAATATATAAAAAAAGAGAATATATATATTTAGATAATAATATATAAAGATATAAATAATATATATGTCGGAGATCGACTATGCTTATGGCTGATATAAGAAGAGTGCGGATTGCCAGTACCAAATATGGTGCTAGACAGAGTCTATGTGTCATCGAGCGAGCAGCTGTCAGAGTGACAGAGATGGTCTTGGGCTTTCGTGAAGAGCGGTTGGAAAATGGTGATGCTTGGTGTTTGCGTAGAAACTGGCCGTGATCCGTGCCTTCTTGTGTATTAATCGAATGACCTACGGAGTGCTATCAAGAGGAGATAATTACAGTGTTGAAACAGTACTATTGGTTTTATTTGAGTCTAACACATAACCCACGTACGCCCACACAAGTTATAGTTCTATACGGCCCCTAAAGACGGCTCTGATGACGAAGGTATCCTGCCGTCTTCGTCATATATAATAATAAAGACAGATACTAATCGTATCTTGGTTTATGTTTCGTATCGAATTATATCGAAATTATTAGAACCATAATTACAAAACACAAAATCAAGGCCTACAATTAGTTACCCTTAATAACCACGTTGATATTAAGCTTCACAATCTAGTCTAGCTCGTATCTGGGCTATTATCAAATGTTTTAGTACAGGTACCATTGGTCCCTACGGTTTGTTATAGGAAAACATAGTATTATTTCAAATTTTATGAAAATGGAAAACCTTTTTTGATTGTCGATTGATAAATATTGATGAAATATATTTTCCTACTAATATTATAAATGTGAAAGTTTGTGAATATGTATGGATGGATGTATGGATGTTTGTTACTCTTTCACGAAAAAACTACTGGATGGATTTGGATGAAACTTTACTTTTATCATATCATACTCACGGGAAACCGACTTCTACGCGAACGAAGTCGCGGGCGGCCACTAGTAAAGCATATTTAGATGTAGATTCATAAAATAAAAAAATTATCTAGTTTTTTTTTACAACATAAAAATTCAATCTTTTCCAACAAAACTTAATATAAAGCTGGAATCATCGAGCTTAAACATAAACTTTCCTTTTGAAATAACATTTCAGAACTTTTATTTCAATTCCGCACATTTTCCCGTTCCAGCACTACTAACGAGAGTTAATCGTAAACTTTCTCGATCGAGTTTCGAAAACGGTTAACTACGGAACAATGGTAATGGTTTAGGACAGTCATCAACGGATAATCGATAGTTGTTATTGTTATGGTGAAATCCTGCGGAATTTGAATCCGCAACTGTATTTAGGTATATCGAAGTAAATGTGAAAATTCTGTAGGTCTGACGGTCTCCAAACCGGACTGTTGAGCTAAGAGAATTTATAATCACTACGTCTGTTAAGGGGTAAGTCCCAACTTCTATAAATATATATTTTATTTAGTTTTACAAAACGAAACTTACACTTTTTGAACATAAAAATATTAACATTAAATAAGATTATATTATAGGCTTCTTAAGATGTAAACACAGCATTTTAAGAAAGAAAGCATAACTTAAGATATCAGGCCAATCTTTTCTTTCTGAATTGGCTGATGTTTAATTGGAAATAGGTTGTTCCATAGTCTATTGTGTAGTATCTGTTACACAAGCTCAGTATCGCTTAGAAAGGGCTACACAGTGAGTTAGTATGGAGATATTATATTTATTTAATTTATCAGGAAAACTGTTGGCATATGACTTGCGAGCAGTGATTGTGGTGACAGAAAATCCTTCAACGAAACTGTTAAACTTATGTTTGTCTCTATCAGTGCGAACTATTGTTATACAGAAAGACAGAGACAAAACACGGCTTTCATGAAACATTCTTACAGCAGTGTACAGTCGTACCTGATTTTTGGTCCAATAAATTACTACAACTTAAAGTTCATTACTAGCCCAATAATGAAACATCCTTTTTTTCTCTCTCTTTAATGAAACAAAAGCAAGTAGATCAAACATGTTTAATTACTAACGAGCTGAATCCACAATTTCCTGGAACAGGCAACCTGAAAGTGAAACACGCCCTTCTTGGAAAGCTTGATTAAATTCGCAAGAGATTTCTTAGATTGTTTGGTTTTTTACTAGAAACGTGGAAACAATTTAATGATGTAATTGAGATGCTATTTGATTAATTTGATCGAGTACTGCGAAGTAAGCTAGAACGTCATAATTTCATAATATTTGAAAAATGTACATGTTTATTCTCATAGCAGTCATTACAATTTGTGTTACAGAATCACTCCGCAGAGCGTAAATTGGGTATGCCCGATTTGTATAATTATAATGAAATTGTCAACGTTTTAAATAGGAATAATATCAGCCTAAGTAAGTTAAATTTATGTAATATAAAGGACCTTTCACACTGGCTTATTGTTTCCCGAGTAAGGCTAGAAAAAGGGGGGCTGCTTCAAAGCAGTAGAAAAATAACAACAGTTGATTACAAATTAAAGATTATAATAACAAAATAGTTTCGTTCTACGTTTACCACTAATGTCATAACTGAACTAGAAGATAAAATAAAACACATCGCATATCCCCCAAAACAAGCCATTCCCGTCGCCGCCATTTTCCTCACAAAAGAGTGCAGTTATAATGTTCTTGTTAAACAATCACAACAACATCCTAACTTCTTCGAAAGCAATAATAAACTTAGCTAGAAACCGCCAGCATTCTTGTCTATTTTTAGAAAATTTATATTATTTTCCGTTTTCCTTTTGAGAGTACACTCTTTGAAGTAGATGCTTCGCGTTTCCAGCGAATACTTTTAAGAAAGGATTCCTTTTGACCGAGCAAAGAATTATGGCTTGAAAATGGATTAAAGCAAGCTTCTGGATAGCCGTTATTGGTAGGAAAATTGCCCCAATCTAGCTGGTGCTTGGATTTTTAGTAAAATCTGAGGAGCGCGATTAGGTTAAGTAAAAGTTTAGTGCAACCTCTTTTCGTACGGGGAGTGCTTTGTTCTTATGGTAATGAACGTTTATAAAATGCAGAATAAGGTGTTAGGTAGTTAATAACGTGATTTAAAAGTTACTTTCAAAAGCTGTCGTTATTTATGCTAGTAATATAAATTTGTTGTTTCACTCAATGAAAAAATACCCTTTGAAATTATAAAGCCTGTCAAAGTTTCTTCTACACAGAACCTTCTTTTTGTTAAGCTTTTGCTTCCATTTTGCCTTTTCTTTCAACAAAAAGATCTTTTTTTTTCAACAAAAATAAGATACTCCTAATTGAGTACCTAAACTTTTATAATTGACTAGTGGCCGTCCGCAACTCCGTCCGCGTGGAAGTTGGTTTCCCGTTAGAATAAGAAGTTTTCCCGCGGTAAAAAGTAGCCTATGTGCTATTTTGATATAAAACCTATATTACCGCAAAGTTTCATCCAAATCCGTCCAGTAGTTTTTACGTAAAAGAGTAACAAACATCCATACATTCACTTACAAACTTTTACGTTTATAATATTAGTACGATTCCTATCCTACCCCATAATACTATTAGGTACCTACTTCCCACTCAAACTCGTGCCTGACTAATATCTCACTATAGAGATGTTCTCCTAACCGTAACTCGATTAGACGAGTATCGAGAAGTAATCGATTGATTCACAGAAGTCTTGTGTAATTCCTGAGTTAGAAACAGAAGTATCTTCATCCGATTACTGTTAACTGGGTACTGTTTCCCTGAGTTGTTTAACACCTATTTCATGGAAGGCAGAGGTTTAACTGATTTCATAATAATCGCTTTAAAGATGAAGGTACCTATTGGTTCCTCATAGCGAGCGTGAGGATAAACCGCTTTGCTTCTCAAGTGAATAAAAAAATAATTTTACCAATATGGTTTAAAGTATTTTCGAATTGGATCGTGTCTCTGGTTGTTACTAGGTTGTCCACTGGTCCAGTGCTTAATTCGCTTACTTTAGGACCACAAAGTTGGGGGGAAGTTAGATATTTTTTTTATTTTAAATAATGAAGTTTTGAGTTTTAGTTGGTCTTTTTAAAATAGTTTGCAACGGACTGGAAATAATGTTATTGTTTTCTTTATTCCAAGATAAAAAACAATATTTTAATTTGTATCCCTATAAAGCCTCAGGATGTTTGGAATCGATCATTATTATATTATTTATACTATCTACATGTTCATAGCACAAAATTCATGCACTTCGATCGAATACATGTGGCGTTCATAAACAAACCTACAGGAAATCCTAAAGTGCCTATGTATAGTTAGACCCGGTTCTATTTATTTGCGTCGAGACAATATTGAGTTCGTAGTTCAATAAGACAATGCAGATGTTACTAGTTTGTGTCATAAACTTCAAGCAAATGGAGGGTAGACTGAGTTAGAACAAATCAGTTATCCAGCAAAAGCTATAGATTTAAATTATAAGTTACTGCCATGAATTTGTCCTTTTAACTAAAAAATATATTATTGCCTATGATTTGCCTATGAAAATCTACTTTTCACATTTAATCGTAAATTATAATAAAGGCAGTTGCGAGGTTTAGCAGAAATTAGATTTTTTCTTTTACCTAGACGCAAATGTTCACTTTATTTTGTACAATAAATATATTTTGAAATTTGCTTCAGTTACTTGTATTACTTTCACATTGAAATTACAGTCTAAGATTTGCAATACTAGCGCGAAAACAGCTAAAAAATTTATAAGCCCCACGGTTTTTTTTTACCTTAGGCAGCACAGTAAAAATTTTCCGCCATATTTTTTCGCATCTACGTATATCTGAGACTATCACCTGCCTTTGTGTCGTTGCAACGCGTTGCATTTCGGATTGGTGCGGTTCGTTGAGCCGAACACGTAACTGAAGTTATGTTGTATATACGTACCTCTGTCTATATATATAGAGTTCATTTTTATTTAATAGCACAGGCGAGCAGGCAATCAGGTTGAAGAAATAGTTGTCAATGCAATGAATAAAAAATGAAAATTTTGATGTAGCTTCGCGATGAAGCGACTAGATGGCGTTACTTTGTCGTGGGTTAATTAATTTTTATAGTCTATTCGCGTTAAGAAAATAGTGAGTCGTCATTGTCCGCCGGCCTGGCCACGCCTCCCAGCCAATTAAAATGCTAGAAATTAAAAAGTCGAGTTCACAGTGACCAGTTGAAGTTTGACCTACGAACAAAACGGTTGAGTATTTTGCGTGACTCGTCCAACAATAAATTTTGAAAATGAATACTTCACCAATTCCAAAGAATAAAAGTGGATCAATAATCCATAGTGGAGAGAGACACATAATTTACAATGTTTATATGTACTTTAAATTGTGTGATTTAAATGCATCTGTGGAGAGCATAGTCATAGAAACAGCAAGTGCATGCGGTTTGTCCGAAAATACTGTTTATAAAATTATTATTTTTCTTTTGTACTTTTACTCCACTGTGAATACACCCTTATCCTGTATCTGTCACTATTTTCTTAAAGCGAACAGACTATAATGTTGAAATTATTGATTGTTAAAACCCTTGTTTTCAACCGATTTAAGTAGGTATACAAGGATTTGCAAAATATTTACTTGATTCTTTAAAAAAAAGACTTTAATAGTAAAATAAAGCAAAATGCTTTTTTTCGTCCATTTTAGCACCTTCTGATTTTTATTAAATCACTAAAAAATTTAACATGTATGGAAGCCATTTTATCATTCTTTACAGCTCAGTATTTGTTTTCAGCGCATACCGCGTTTTTATTTCACATCGACATGGCATAAATTTCAAAATGCACACTGTATTCGTGACAGCCATTAACTATGTTACCTGTCTAACATAAATACTTGAATATTCTGTGTAGTGCATCGGATCTGTCAACGATGGTGACCTATATTGTGAAACTGCAAAAAAATCTTTGGATGAAAAAAAAACTTTGACGCACTCTGTAACGCAGCGGTATTTATACAGAAGCCGTACCCAAAACTCTTAAAATACATCTCAATTCTAGGCTTTTATAAACAAGCTTTGTTATGTCATACAAAAAAGTCATGGTACGAAAAAGATAACAAGGTAGTTTAGGTCTTGCTATGAGAGCTTGTGGCAAGGAGGCAAGTCTGTTTCGAAGATCCAGAGTTCGTCCCAGACTAAACTAGACAACTAGATAAAGAATGATATTTTAATTTGGCTTGTTTTGCTTAGGCTTAAAATCTCTTGCTATCAGTTTAACAATGATTTTAATATTGAAACTGTCAAATCAAAAAAGTTAGGTTATAAAATTCTTACGAAACATTTAACTCGGAATTTTAAACTTAAATCTGAAGACACTCAAGATGAATCCTTCAAGATGAAGATATCCCTACTTCCCTACTTATATTATAAATGCGAAAGTAACTCTGTCTGTCTGTCGGTCTGTCTGTCTGTCTGTCTGTCTGTTACGCTTTCACGCCTAAACCACTGAATCGATTTTGATGAAATTTGGTATGAAGAAAGAACTCAACTTGGGAAAGGACATAGGGTATTCTCATTCTCATTCAACGTAGTCGCGGGCGGCCACTAGTTATTCATATTTACAATATTCATACATACAATATTCCTTTTTGTTTACCAAAACATTTCTCTTACCGCATTCCAAATGTTAATCTATTACTTTGAAGTTTTCTTTTATGAACCCAGAAAGAATGTGAGACCTGCAGTATCAAGTTTCGTTACACCACAACTCAACCAAACTAACGCTAGGACCTCCTTGGTATAAAAAAAAACAATAATAGTTTCCCCGCGCGAGTTCCCTCACTACGTGAAAGCAGAAATACCCTGTCAAAAGGAGGTTATTTAAAAACGAGTTCTCATTTTGCGAAAATGCTTTTAACACTGGCAACTAGGTTGAGTGCTACTAGAAGAAAAGTTTTTAAAACCTCGTCTGTATAAAGTCTATCACCGTTTAATTAGCATATAGGACTCCATTTGCAGTTCTTAATGAAATTCTGTACAGATTCAATAGAAAGAGCAAATGAACATTTTGTTTTAGAATGCTTTTAACTATGTAAATGTGTGTATAAAATATATAGGATGACGTTTCTGTTTGTTTTTTTTTTGTTACATGTGTATTTTAAAGATTTTATCGAAAAGGTTGTTTAAAAAGTTTATGCTTTTTGGCAGAAAACGAGTTTTAAAGCTAGGGAATTCTTCTAGCTTACTTCACATCTGGTAACGTTTTCATTCACTACATTATCTTTTTTCCTACCTTAAATTTGGTACAACATCTGGAACCTCTTATGCGCTAGCATTACGCCAATCAATTTGCATTAAAAACCCATGCAAGTCTATTAGTGCAAGAAAACATAATGCGAAAATATTCACAAATCTTACGGACAAAAGTAGGCAAGTATCCAGTGTAAACGTATCTCTTACTATTTCATATATTTTTTTCTGATGGTAAATGATCACCTCCGCCCATGACTACCCGCAACACTTAAATTAGTTTTCTGTATGTATTCATTTAGGAAAGCGTATAGTCAGCAAATGAAATGTTTAATTTTACACAACTCAAAAGCTCGCAATTCGTCAAACCGAAAGTCGCAATCAGATTAAAGTTAATGATAGTTCAATATGTTGAACATTCCCTCTTCTCAATCGATCAAAAGTCTCGTCTATTTTAGTTACTTACTTCCTTTTATTATTTTTCATCAAAAAAGATTTCATTTCACAAGTATTTTCCTACGGTGTTTCGGAATATCGTACTTCTTAATCAAAACATCTATTCAGCTTATTTTGACTTAAATATGTCGATATGTCGATAAATCGATACGCCGAGTGAATGGGTGAACGGGTGAACGGGTGAACGGGTGAACGATTGAATGATCGAATGATCGAATGATC
The DNA here is from genome assembly GCA_916618145.1 of Emmelina monodactyla. Taxonomy (NCBI): domain Eukaryota; kingdom Metazoa; phylum Arthropoda; class Insecta; order Lepidoptera; family Pterophoridae; genus Emmelina; species Emmelina monodactyla. Next base: position 2,192,135 of record OU745315.1, on the reverse strand, counting down.
GAATGATTGAATGATCGAATGATCGAATGATCGAATGATCGAATGATCGAATGATCGAATGATCGAATGATCGAATGATCGAATGGTCGAATGATCGAATGATTGAATGATCGAATGATCGAATGATCGAATGATCGAATGATCGAATGATCGAATGATCGAATGATCGAATGATCGAATGATCGAATGGTCGAATGATCGAATGATCGAATGATCGAATGATCGAATGATCCAACGATCCAACGATCCAACGATCCAACGATCCATCGATCCAACGATCCAACGATCCAACGATCCAACGATCCAACGATCCAACGATCCAACGATCCAACGATCCAACGATCCAACGATCCAACGATCCAACGATCCAACGATCCAACGATCCAACGATCCAACGATCCAACGATCCAACGATCCAACGATCCAACGATCCAACGATCCAACGATCCAACGATCCAACGATCCAACGATCCAACGATCCAACGATCCAACGATCCAACGATCCAACGATCCAACGATCCAACGATCCAACGATCCAACGATCCAACGATCCAACGATCCAACGATCCAATGATCCAATGATCGAATGATTGAATTCTGAGTGAATGAATGAATGAGTGAATATGACAATACGTAAACATGTCAATATGTCAAAAAATATATAACTAATGTTTTATGGAAATGCAAAATATTAGTCCTTCGAATATAGACTACCTAACATCGGTTGCATTCAGTATGGACTGCTTAAATTAGTTTTCTGTATGTATTCATTTAGAAAAACGTATAGTCAGCAAATTAAATGTTTTATTTTACACAATTCAAAAGCTCGCAATTCGTCAAACCGAAAGTCGCAATCAGATTAAAGTTAATGATAGTTCAATATGTTGAACATTCCCTCTTCTCAATCGAACAAATGTCGATAAATCGATACTTCGAGTGAATGGGTGAATGGGTGAACGGGTGAACGGGTGAACGGGTGAACGGGTGAACGGGTGAACGGGTGAACGATTGAATGATTGAATGATTGAATGATTGAATGATTGAATGATTGAATGATTGAATGAGTGAATGAGTGAATGAGTGAATGAGTGAATGATTGAATGACTAAATGGTGTATGAGTGAGTGAGTGAGTGAATGATTGAATTCTGAGTGAATGAGTGAATACGTCAATTTGTCAATACGTCAATACGTCAATATGTCTTTATGTCAATATTATGGTAAATGGTTAGAACTATTAAGAACATCTATCAAAATTAACAATCTATGAGCTAGTAAAATAAACAACTATAACACAACTTAGTGATGAAGAGAATGAGTGAATGAGTTAAGCTACGTCCAGTGTAGGTGCTATCCTTGCTGGCCGCGAGAGATATATACCTACGCATCCGACGTCCATTTTTGACATAAATACTGTGGCTTGTTGATAAAAGATAGGTTTATAGGTGACATATTTTTATTATAGATCTTATCAATATACAGGGTCTGTCGTAATGAATGGATAACCCGTTACCTACAGTTGATCCGGATGTGAGGCTATAAGAAAATGGTGTCTTCTTGCCAGAGTTGTCAACCATAAGAAAATGGCGTAGACTTTTAAACTTTTTTATAAATTTCGCTATTTTTTTCATTAATTCCGTTGCCATTTCTTCAAATTTTGATGTATTTGTATAATTCTTTTAGTATTATACTGCTGAAGACGTGTATTATGTAATTTAAATACAATTTTAGGCGTTATTCACGTTGAACATTATCAAAATACTCATTTTAAGAAAAATATTTCCAATTTTTTTTCTTTATGTCAACTTTTGATCATCTCCTGTGGAAAAAAAAAGTATGACGTTATAGCTGCCCATGATCTCAATAAATTGTCTTGTATGTGTAGATTCTAAAAAGGTATAACGATGTGTACTTTACAAGCAACATTAAGTTACAGGAGCGAGAACACTAATCAAGGTCGGAATTTTTATTTTTCATGATATGTTATAAATGGTTGTAAAACTTCGTCATAATGATTTTATTCTATCAAGATACTTTGCACAAACACTATCGGCCCACTAATAGGATATTCAGAAGAAAACCCGGTTGTTTTTGGGAAAAAAATAACATTACTTCACGATAATAATGTAATGAAAATGTACAAATGAAAATTGTCGTCCTCTAATAGTTACATGCGACAAACATGTTGCGACAAGTTTATTCGAAATTGAAACGGATTTTAAAAAGCGAACAAGACCGCTTTACAAAGAAAAGGGTACTCATCACATTAGTGTGATTTTGACCATCGCATGTCCTTTTGTTCACATTGGCCCCGATTCTGAGAACACTCTCTAAACTAAACTAAAACTATCGCTGTCACTTACACATCAATAAGACAGAGACAGGTAATCATTTTAGCCCTGTCAAACTAAAATGTACGTGCAATATGACACGGCGAAGGCAATTTTAGGCTAGTCCTCAGCGCATTTCGTTCAGTTTCACAATGACGTGGACTAAATTTAGTGAGACCAATGTACCTGTCTTGTTCTAATACGAAGCATGAGAAAGTGACAGCGATATTTTTAATTTAGTTTTAGAGAGTGTTTTGAGAATCGGGGCCACTATTTTCGTCAATTTATTACTGCTTTCTAATATTTGACTATGATTTTCCTTGTGATTTGGACTTGATAACGTGGTGATACTGATGACTTTGCTCACATTTACGGACATTGTGTTGTGCTATCGATTGAACTTGTTGTTTTGGTAAAGTTTTTGTGTAGTTTGTGTATCATGCCGCAACAGTACACGCCGGCCGAATACGCGAACATGCATTACATTTACGGTGTATGTAATGGCAGCACCAATAGAGCTGCTAGTGTTTATTGTGTAAGATATCCAAATGTGCGACATCCTGATTACCGTGTGTTCATTATAATGCACAATGCATTTATGGAAGGACGATTTCCTTCTAATTTTTTCCACTTTTCTTTGTAATGCGGTCTTTGTTCGATTTTTAAAATCCGTTTCAATTTCGAATAAACTTGTCGCAACATGTTTGTCGCATGTAACTATTAGAGCACAACAATTTTCATTTGTACATTTTCATTACATTATTATCGTGGAGTAATGTTATTTTTTTCCCAAAAACAACCGGGTTTTCTTCTGAATATCCTATTAGTGGGCCGATAGTGTTTGTGCAAAGTATCTTGATAGAATAAAATCATTATGACGAAGTTTTACAACCATTTATAACATAACATGAAAAATAAAAATTCCGACCTTGATTAGTGTTCTCGCTCCTGTAACTTAATGTTGCTTGTAAAGTACACATCGTTATACCTTTTTAGAATCTACACATACTAGACAATTTATTGGGATCATGGGCAGCTATAACGTCATACTTTTTTTTTCCACAGGAGATGATCAAAAGTTGACATAAAGAAAAAAAATTGGAAATATTTTTCTTAAAATGAGTTTTTTGATAATGTTCAACGTGAATAACACCTAAAATTGTATTTAAATTACATAATACACGTCTTCAGCAGTATAATACTAAAATAATTATACAAATACATCAAAATTTGAAGAAATGGCAACGGAATAAATGAAAAAAAATAGCGAAATTTATAAAAAATTTAAAAGTCTACGCCATTTTCTTATGGTTGACAAGCCTGGCAAGAAGACACCATTTTCTTATAGCCTCACATCCGGATCAACTGTAGGTAACGGGTTATCCATTCATTACGACAGACCCTGTATAGCATTACTACTAATATATATTTTCACATTACCTATGTACTTAGCATCGGTATCGATCTAGTGACACCGCCCTACCAGCTATTGTTTTTAATATTTTCAGAATTCCGAATTTGGCCTTCTAACTGTTCTATTATTTTATATGAATTCTGTCCGCTTTACAGACATCTGGGGCCTGATTCTGTAATTTTTAACGTTTCGTGTGGTAACGTGCATGTGGCATGCCAGTGGGTCCTGTGAGGACAATTTGTAGGTATTCTGTAAGCCACGCGTGTCGTACGTGTGGCTTGCAAGCAACTCCATAAGGCGCTTCGCTTAGATTGATAGTTCATTCAACCATTCATTATTTCTCAATATCAATATCTCGTCAATAATTCATCAATATTAAGAAAAAATATATATTTTTGTACAATTTTATTTTATATCAGTATTAAAAGTTATTTGAATATAAATGGATATACTTTTTTAAGCGCTTTGATTAAATATTATTTCAAATAATGTTTCGTCTGCTCTGCCTTTAAACCTTGAGCCTGACTTTGAAATGTAATAATTCGATAACTCGTTGCAATCCTAAGGATCGAGTCTATTGTTGAAGTTAAGCGACGCCGGCCGCGGACAGTCCTAGGATGGGTGAACGCTTGTGGTATTATATTCTGATTTCTTCCGTGCTTTAGACACGTTTATTTTGTTGGTCTCAAATAGTTATTCAATAAAAAAAAAAAATAAGGAATGGTTAGGTTCCCATCATGATTTGCCTTAAGGACTAGGTATTACCTATATATTTTTCAAGCTAACGGGAAAATAGCGTAGCAAGACCGTGGTGTTACGAATATCCTGTGGCAAGCAGTCTTTTGATCGTTGTGTGCGTTGGTGACTATAGACACAATCTAATAATACCATGACAAAGCTTATCTTAAAATTGTAATATCCTATGATTACACACCATGCAAAATAAATGGTAATTAGGTTTACAGGTTTGAAAAATATATATTGTATTAATTTATACAAAAATAGTATAATAAAAGATATATTTTTAATCAAGTTATTTTCCTGCTTTTGCTTTGGCGTGAACGTTCAACTTCATGAAGCGGGCGTCGAGCTAATACGACGTTACACCTTAGTTGTTTCCACCAGCAGATCGCGAGGACATTTCCGCTTAACATTGAAGCCACTGTACCAGTAGCTAACCTAGAAAAAATATTTATGAAAAACATAATTAAGTATATTAGGTACAATGTTACTTAGGTACCTACTAAATATTTTTTATGTGGATGTATGTATGTACCTACGTATGGGTACATACATACATCCAATGAAATTCCAAATTGGGAAAAGTTTCTGTTTAGAACCAATTGCAATCTAAGCACATCGTTTATTATGAATATCGAGGTTCTTCTTATTGAAATAGATAATATTGAATATTTTAAATTGATACTTACCTTTAACTGTAATCATTTCTTTCCAAAACGAACCAAGAACTTGGTAAAAGCCTCGTTACCACACGCAATTTAGTTTAGCGAGGCGATGACTTCTCTTATGGGCATAAAGTTTCGGCAGCTCAAAATAGAGCTTCTCCCAGTCACACTTATCACGTTATACTTTATTTCAGTATTTTTTTCTGACTTTAGCCTTTAAATGCAATATTTATCTTTGTTTGCTAACAAACCTACAGAAATGGGTGACACTACATGACATGACAGCGACGCAACCCATTCAATCATGTTACGCGTTGTTCAATATCTATGTTCTTAAATTTTGTATTCTATAAGCCCACACGACTGGGCGTCACAACTTGTCCGGTAAAAATAGGTATTCTCTAAGCTTTTGGGACAATGTGACGTCATTTTTGACGTGCGTGTGGTGCGATTTACAACAGTTACTCTTCGGCCACTTGTTACTCGAACGTTTTTGATAATTTAGCAATATTTTATAATTATTTGATTGATTATTACTATAAATTACTTACTTACTTAATAATTTTTACTTTCTAATGTTGAATTGTTTAATAAATATACTTTTTGAATAGAAAGATGTTGGCGCCTATTATTTCTAAACGGCAAAGCACTTATTATTTTCTATTGTTATTGTCTATAATTTTGTATGATTGACTACTTAAGTTTTTGGTTTTACAAAAAATCGTAATTGAAATAGAAATTACTTCAAAAACACAAAAATATATTAAAAATACGACTTGTGCAAGACAATATACATACTTCGGAGTTATTAGCGAGTTAAAGCTAGATAATTGATTAAATTTACCCTAAATATGTATAACCTACCTATTTATAAGTGTTTTAAATTTAACAATAGGTACAAATATATTTTTTGTGCCTACCACTTCAAAGCTACCGATTTTATGGCACCTACTAGTGGCTGCCCGCGACTCGTTTCCCGTGGGAATGAGTAGTTTTCCCGCGGTAAAAAGTACCCCATATGTTATTCAGATGTATAACCTATATTTCTGTAAAGTTTCATCAAAATCCATCCCGTAGTTTTTACGTGAAAGAGTAACAAACATCCATCCATAGATCCATACATCTATACATTCTCACAAACTTTCACGTTTATAATATTAGTAGGATATCGGAGGCAAAACCTATGCATCTAGGGAAAGACAATATCTCCTTTTTTGAAAAACCTACTCTTCCACAAATTTCGTTAATATGTAGGTACAGTAAGTTGTAAAAGCTTTTGCGACGACCTCTGTTGCGCAGCGTGATTGTTGTGAGGCAGGTCCCGTGTTCGATTCTCGATTCTTCTGCAAATCAGCTCGTATCGTTTTCCTTTAGGCTAGGTTAGGTTAGGTTAGGTTAGTGGGCTCTTGTTTCCGCACTTGGACTTAAGTTTGGTCCTTTGTGCGTGGTTTGCCGGCTAGGAGTTTAGCCAGCCTAACTCCGTCCAGAAGCGCAGAAGTCTCTTGGGACGTTCGAAGACTTCGCGGAGTGACCTCGGTTTGTCGAGGATTTGTGCCCGTTGTGTAGCCACTCCCATACATTCCAGGATGACATGGGGGGCTGTTTCTTCAGCCTCCATGCAAGCTCTGCATTAGAGAGTATTAGCAAACTCTTTGACCTTAAGTTATCACCGGACTCAACCTTCATGATTAACTTGCGAGACGCTTTAAAAAAGGACCTGCAGGTGATGGTGTCTGCTGAAGTTAACCGTGCTTTGGAAGAGATGAAAACTGATTTCACTGCCACTACGGACTTTATTAGTTTTGAACAGGAGAGTCTTAAAACTCTTATAGAGGACAAGAATAAAAGGATAATAAAACTTGAATCCGAGCTCTCCACAACTCATGAAACACTCACAAAGATTCAAGGTCGCCTCTCAACTGTCGAAAAAATATCCCGAGACATCAACATAGAGATACACGAAGTCCCGGACCGCAGCGGGGACGACCTAGTTGCTCTGTTTAAGAAAATATGCGAATGCCTACAAGTGGCTGTTTCTGATGGTGATATCAAGTTTTGTCGCCGCGTGGCAAAGATGAACTCCAACTCTAAACGACCTCGTAATATTCTCGTCACACTCTCTTCCCAACGTCTTCGTGACTCGATTCTGTCGGCAGCGACTCGCTTTAACAAAACGCACTCCGGCGATAAGCTAAATCTCTCGCACATCGGACTTGGTGACGCTACCTCTAGAATATATCTCTCAGAACATTTATCGCCTGAAGTCAAAGAAATTCATAATTTAACGCGTAAATTCTGTAAGGAAAATAATTATAAGTTTGTCTGGGTCCGTTTTGGCCAAGTTTATATACGTAAGGACGAAAAGTGTCCTGCTATTTTGATTAAAAATAAGGAAAGTTTAAATAAAATAAAGCGCGAGTAGTAGCCAATTTGTCTTCTGTTACTACTTACAGATTTTTCTTTTTGTATTAACGTTCCTTGTTGGTTTTTAAAATACCTTTTTTTTCTTTTTTTTTTCTTTACATAACAAAATGTTAAATGTTTTTTACCAAAATGTAAACAGATTCCGTAGTAAATTAACTCCTTTTTTCTTAAATCTACTCACTAATGACTATGATATCATATGTCTGACGGAAACCAATTTAAATGACAGTGTTTTTGATAGCGAAGTAGTTGATGATCGATACAATATTTTCAGAAGAGACCGATCCTCTGCATCTTCTTCCGAAAAAGAGGAAGGTGGTGGGGTTTTAATCGCTATCCATAAAAAATATGAGGTTATCCGTCGGTCATCATGGGATAGTTCCTATGAGGATGTTTGGCTCACTGTTCTTCCTGCCTCACGTAACATGCCACGTTTAAATATATGTGTATGCTATATACCCCCTTATTTTAATTTTGAGAAAAGGGAGAATTTTTTAACCCATTTTCAGAAATTAATGTTGAATGATTTTCCTAATGACAAGTTTTTACTCGTAGGAGATTTTAATACCCGTGACTATGCTGCTTCTATTGGCTCCAATAATCAAGACTTTACACCAAGTAAGAATTGTCGTGTGCTTCTCGAGCTAATTACGCTATGTCACCTAGAACAGTGTAACAACGTCAGGAATATTAACAACCGTCTGCTGGACCTCGTTTTAACAAATCTCGATAATGTCACTGTAGAAGAGACGACATCAATGAGTAAGCTTGATAGATATCACCCTGCTCTATCAGTTAAGTTACCCTCATTCAAAGTTCTAAGATCCCTCGAACGCAGTAAGACTAAGCGCCTAAACTTTGCAAAATGCGATTTCGATAAAATAAAAGCGGAGCTGATTTCTATACATTGGCATGATATTTTAAGTTCTCAAGATGTAGATTTGTGTACGAATATTTTTTATGACACCTTGCTAGAAATAATTAAAAAACATACACCTTTGACTTCTTTCAAACACTCTTCGTACCCTTTCTGGTATAGTAAATGTTTAATTAGGTGTAATGTAGAAAAGAATAAATATCATAAATTATTTAAGAAGTATGGCAATCCAAGAGACTACGACACGTTCTCCTTACTACGCAAGAGATGTAAATTGCTTGCCGTCGAATGTCACAAAAGGTACTTAACTTCAACCGAAGACGCCATCACGACTGATATCAAATCTTTCTGGAGATTCGTCAATGGTAGAAAGGGTAGAGTTTCAATACCTAACACTATGTCTTTTCAAAATACGTCTTCATCGTCCGGACCGGAAATTTGTGAACTTTTTTCCGCTTACTTTAGCTCAGTTTTCGAGAAGGATGACGGTAGTTTCGATCTTGACTCATTAAGTCCTACCACCCCCACTGCTCGAGGTGTATCGGATTGTTTGTCCCATGTTTCGGTTACTGAAGATGATATACTACTTAAAATCAAACAGTTAGATGCAAATAAGGGCCCAGGTCCAGATTTAATTCCCACATCTTTCGTTAAGACTTGCGGTAGAGAGCTATCAGTTCCGCTGAGTATAATTTTTAAAAAATCACTTCAAAGCGGTATTTTTCCTAGTCTCTGGAAAACAGCACACATAGTGCCTATTCATAAAAGTGGTGATAAGACCAAGTGCGAGAATTATCGTCCGATCAGTAAACTTTCGTGTTTTGCTAAACTATTCGAGTCTGTAGTATACACAGATTTATATCATCATACAAAACCCGTGCTAGCCGAACAACAGCATGGCTTTGTCAAAAACAAATCTACAATAACCAACCTGCTTGAGTACAAAAATTATCTCTGTCAGGCATTCGCGAAGCGGGGTCAAGTTGACTCTATATACACCGATTTTTCAAAAGCATTCGACAAAGTCAATCATCGCATACTGTGTCACAAGCTTCGTGTGTTTTATGGAGTCAATGGAAATTTATATCGTTGGCTATGTTCATACTTGTCAAACAGAAGTCAGTTGGTTGCATTAAAGGGTTTTGTGTCATCACCTGTCACTGTTACCTCTGGTATCCCTCTGGGATCCCTTTTGGGTCCACTTTTGTTTATAATATTTATTAACGATCTGGTGCAGCAAATCTCCTGTAATTGCCTCTTATACGCCGACGATTTAAAGGTTTTTAATGATATAGGAGATATCAGTGACTGCGAATCTTTACAGCGAGATCTTCATACACTATCACTATGGTGTCTTAATAACCGCATGTTTTTGAACTTAGAAAAATGCTTCACAATTTCGTTTACTAATAAGCAAAATAAAATTATATATTATTACAGCATTAATGGACATGTTCTAAAGCGTTCGCTTCTGGCTAAGGACTTGGGCATTACTTTTGATGACAAACTTACTTTCCGTCCACATTATCAATCCATTACTTCCAGGGCCAGCAAAATGTTAGGCTTTGTTTTGAGATCTACAAAAGAATTTAAAAACCCACGTTGCCTCATATATTTATTCAATTGCCTGGTAAGATGCGTTTTAGAATACGGTAGTGTAGTGTGGAGCCCGATTTATGAGGTCCATAGCGATAGCATAGAAAATATACAAAGAAAGTGTCTAAGATTGCTATGTTACCGTCTTAAGCCAGGTCGTTCATCTCTTGACTACAAGCAGCGCTTATTGAAATTTAATGTCCAATCACTAAAACTAAGACGCCTCTATCAGGACATGAGCTATCTCTATAAAATCATTCACTCATTGATAGACTCGCCTAAACTTTTAGGCTCTATTTCATTCAACACCAGATTTCGTACTCGCAACTCCGATAAAGTAAATCTTTTCTGCCTTCAAATCTTTAAAAACAACATCTCGTTTTACAATCCCATTACAAGAATGGCGAGGCACTATAACGAATTGGCTCAATTGAACAGTGAGTTAGATATCTTCACGCCTATGTTACCGAAGTTCATTAGGAATGTAAAAAATTCAAATGTGTCATACTAGAATATCTTTTTTTTTTTTCTTTTCTTATTACCTTATTTTTTAAATTAACTTTAATTATCTGTATATTTTCATCAACAAGTTTCAGCGTTATGTTATAGTTTAAATGTAGCACATTCTTTGTATGTTACAATCAAGCTCAATACTATAAACAATGTTAATTTATATTCTGTAGTGGTTGTAATGTGTTGTGTGCTTTAATAAATAAAAAAAAAAAAAAAAAAAAAAAAAAGAGGACTGTCGGTGGTACCTACATTAAATAGGTGTTTATTGAGGGAAGTATGACCGGTGATAGTACCTACAAGAATGCGCAGGTCATATCTACTCAGGCTGAGCATACGACGCGTGAAACGCGGGTCGGGAAGTGGCAGTACTTCCTTCGATTGCCTACAGCCGTCGGTCTGTATCCATCGATTGATTTGTTGAGTTACGGTTTGTTCTCGCAGATGAGCGCGGAAAAGGCTATAAGGTATCGGTAACGTTGGTACAGGGCCAACCGGTATTGCTTCCGCTCCTCTTTTAGCCAGTTCATCTGCAGCGTCATTACCGTGTGAATAATTTAATCCATTGAAGAGTGACACTGTTTTTTTCCGCAACACTCTCCAAGGCTAAACGACAGTCGCTTTTCCTTTAGGCTATTCTGTAACGCCTGCTGCGCTAACTTTAAAACCACATTGTTTGTATGGTATTCTGGAGATTTATTTATATGATAATTAATGAAATAATAAAAATGTTATAAAATACACTACGTAAGTGCCTACCTAACTCTTGGTAGTGGTTCGTTTAATAAACCATAGCTTTGCAATTGTATTTTATTGGTGACAAAGTAAAGGTGTAACTTTTAATACAACTTTGGTTGGGTAAAAACATACAGAAACATCATAAATAGGTTATTACAATTCATTTACTAAACACACCGTGTTGAATTTATTTCATCTCATACTTTGAAAATAAATTTTACCCAAAATTGATTTTCTATTTGAGGACCACTCACTGCCTGTGAATAAATGGAGATGTTTATCAAATAAAGGCATTACTAATTACTTCATAGAAACAGAAAATATGTTCCTAATTTTATAAAATGTAACTATATTGATTTGGGTTCAAAATTTTGGTTTGTTTATAAACAACTTGTCAGTGCTTGTCAAAAATGTTAAAAACCATTCTACTTTTTGTCTACCTCATGTCATTTAGATTTAATTATTCCTCTAAGTCATTGACATTGTCAATTTATTAATAAAATTATTTATAATAACATTGTCTTAAGGTAAATGATAATCTAAAAATTATGAACACCTCACACTGACTTTAATTAACAAAAATAGTTATTTCCTAAGCCTGTTGGTGGAATGTTGAAAAATATTGATGAATGATTGACGAGATTTGTTAGTTAAAAGAGTTTACATCACTAATGACTGGTTAAAAGGAAAGCACAGCCCTAGAAGGACGCCGACCGATTTGAACCACACGCACGTTACCATTATGGTAAAAAGAGATAGAAGATAAATAAAAGGTTGAGACCAATAACTTAGGAACCCTCATGTGTCTACACATAGCATACCTAACTATAAATATATGCATAATTTAGTTTTTAGCAACGCTAAAATAATTTGTGTAAAATAAATGGTTACCTACTTATATTTAAATTAGCCGCCTTAAAATTTACAACTTGAGCTTTACTAAGGATTCGGTAGACCGAAAGAAAAAAAATACCAAAAATACTACATACTTGCTCATACTGGTAATCAATATTATTAGCATATTTTACAATAAAAGGGATATTTTATTAAACCAGTGATTGCAAAAATAATAAAATTACCCAAAAAATAAGGCATCTAAAAACCAAAATGGCTACTCGACCGCTTGCAGGTATTTTTGTTTCTATGTTTGTTGAAAACAAATGTTGTACGTCTATAGGTTTTATTAGTCTTTGGGAAACAATGACATTAAATTGTACTTACAGAATAACAAAATAAGAAAATGAACGTGTGGCTCGATGCAGCGTGTGGGCGTGTTACAGAATACGAAAATTGCAAAAACGTCACACGTATTGGTCGATATCGGCCGTGTTGCATCGTTAAAAAAGTTACGGAATCGGGCCCCTGTATTGACATTAACGTATGCAATTTACTTATGTTGTCTTTTTGTTTTTTGTTGATGAAATAATGCGGTTAAGGTGAAAATTGGAGTACGTCATTGGTGTATCGTATTTATTTAATTTAAATCACGATGATGATAAAATGAGTTTCAAACTTTTTTTACCACCCAACTTTGCCTCACGCAACACCTAACTAATGAAGCTTAAATAACAAAAAAATATTAAAGTGTACTTAGTGAAAAAATATAATAATCAAAACTACCGAAAATTTTGGGAAAATAATCTAAACTTACCTAATGCATCCAATATTAAAGCAAATAATGTTATTATAGTTCCGCATCAATGGGGTTTATTGTAAGAAAATGGCAATAATTGAAAAAAAAACAAAGTTAATACAAAACTAATCTCCATAAAAACTTAGCCTAAACGTCAAATTATTTATACACCAGCAAAGGTTTATTAAACTATTTTGTGTTAGAGGCCTTCCATAAACAGAAGACGGTATATTCCGTCCATTAATTAATTTTAAATATCTATCTGTTCATAGTCTACTGCGGCTATTGTGTAGGCCTATCGCATTCTGCAGACGTTTGGCAATGAATAAGGTATGCGCTAATTTTATATGTAGAATCTACATTTTGTAAAAGTTTATGTCTAATATGGCATATACAATAAATTAATGAAGATGCCTAATGCTGTAAAAAATATTTTGTATATAATAATTATAATAATAATAATAAATCTCCAGACTAACACACCAATTATGTGGCCCTAAAGTAAGTTGCAGTAAGCACTTATGTTACAGGTACCACACAATGGACTAGGGGAGAACCTAGTTACACTCAGACACGAGCCAATATCGAAAAACCATTTTACTGACATTGGCCCGACCCGGTTCGAACCCGGAAGCATCCGCTTAGCAGTCCGGTATATGTATAAACCGCCGCACCACAGAGGTCGTCGCATGCATTATGGGTAGGTATAAGACGGCTTCTTATTTTAAAATCAGATCGGGTAATTAAATATTTCAGATATCATGTTATTTATTAGTACGTCGAAAAAACTTTTAACTTTTTTTAATTATTTTTTTCTCAGTAACATCTACTAACCCCTAACCCACTTGATTTCAGTTTTTTTTCAAACAATATAATAATTGTTAAAATACAAACACCCGACTTCAAAAATAACCACCAACTAAAATGGGAAAACAAAGCTCTAAAATTAAGTGTGAAGAGTGTAGAGTGCAGTGTGTATTTTATTTTATAATTACACTAGTGGCCGCTCGCGATTCCCTTCGCGTAGAAGTCGGTTTCCCGATGCGAAGTTTTCCCGCGGTAAAAAGTTCCCTTAATTCTTTCATACATATATTTTTGGTTTCTAGAACCGTTTTCGCAGCGCACGCAACGGAAGAATGAATAATTTTCCCCGTTGTTTTCCCATTTTCCATTATTTCTTCGCTCCTAATAGTTGCAGCGTGATGTTATATAGCCTAAAGCCTGCCTTGATAAATGGTCTATCCAACACAAAAAGAATTTTTAAATTCGAACCAGTAGTTCCTGAGATTAGCGTGTTCAAACAAACAAACAAACTCTTCAGCTTTATAATATTAGTATAGATAAGCAGCAGATGTATTTTAATGTTCGCATTAAAATTATAATAAATACGTTTTCAATTCTCGTAGGAGGGACTAATCTACAAAACACTGTACCTACCGTTAATCAAACATTTAAAAAATCTAAGAAGGTGAGTAATACTCGTAGTATATACGGGTTCAATAAAGCAGTAAGAACTACTATTTATTTTACACTAATTTAGGTAAGTGTCCATTCTACATTACAGCTCTATGCCCACTGACCTAACCCGACAAGGTGTGCTTACAGGAATTCAGCCGATACCCCAATGTTCAGGTCAGGTGATATGAATGGAATTTATGCAAAATTGCTACCCAATCCGACCCCCTACCACCCCTTGTCATATCTACTTGATGTCTTGACGCTTATCGCCGAATTCGAAATTCGGACAGATATGACGCGTGATAATTGAGAGAGCTGGTGTTGCCAATTTATGGGGAATCGGAAATGAAAGGATTCATTTGTTTATTACTTAGTTTTGAAACTAAAGATTTGCTTCGTAAGAAAACCCATGATAAAACTATGTCATTGTAAAGAGTAGCAAGTATTAGTTTTTTTATTTTAGCTTTAAATTATGATGTTCATAAAAGCGATGTTAACAGTTGAAATGATATTCTAAATAATAACAGTAGTTTTTTTAGTAGATATAGGAAAAAGGCTTTAACTTCAACAACTTAAAAGCCGTTATAACGCATTTATGTCAACAGGATCTACCTACAAGCGGAGAGCTGTATATGAGATGAAGTAAACTTTATGTATCATCATCATTACATGATTGTTTATATCTACTAACTCTTCTTAAACATGTTGACGGATGACCTTTACAACGTTTTAAAATAAGTGCATCGAGTTAAAACACTTCTTGTCAAACTAATCATCGCAAAGCACCTAATTCACACATTGATCTACCATCCCAAACTCATATCCTAATAGCAAAACTTAACACTAATCGAATCAGCCTCTGGTTATCCACATCAAAGTTATCCGTTTCCGGTACGATCCGGTTCAATCCGGTACTTCCGATGGGTACCTACTGTTGACCGGTATTTGTAAAGTTCGGTTCGTTGCTGGAATTCTAACCTACTCGCTAAGTTGCTACTTGTTTGTGGTCGTTCAAAATCAGTAGCACCGTTGATACCTACGGGTTGGGAGGATGAAGAACTAATAATGAGCATGGAAAATTTGATATTTAATTAAATAAATAAATAATAAATCTCCAGACTAACACACCAATTATGTGGCCCTAAGGTAAGTTGCAGTAAGCACTTGTGGTATAGGTACCACATAATGGACTAGCGAAGAACCTAGTTACACCCAGACACGAGCCAATATCGAAAAACCATTTTTACTAAATTAGCCCGACCCAGGGATCGAACCCGGAACCATCCGCTTAGCAGTCCGGTGTATATAACGCTGCACCACAGAGGTCGTCAATAATGCGGTTTTTCCTTACTTTTCCGTTTCATGAAGAGCTATAAGTTATTATAATAGGCTACGTCCGAAGTGAGTGTTCTAGTTTTTGGGTTGTAATAGATTTAATTTACCTTTTACAAATTTTTTACTCAGTGCTAAGAGTATTTACTATTTTTTACAAAATTTCTTTAAAATCTCACGCCTTTTACTAAAAGTTGAAATAAAGAACACTCAATGCAGATGCACATATTTTATTACACTAAAATATATTTCTGGTTACCGGATGAAATTCAAAAATTTCATGCAGCCATATATGACTTCATTATTAATAAAAAATGTACATTAAGTAATTCAGTAAATTCATTGGCTATTTCACACAAATATTGTAAACTAGTGGCCGCCCGCGACTCGGTCGCGTGGAAGTCGGTTTCCCGTGGGAATGAGATGTTTTCCCGCGGTAAAAGTACCCTATGTGTTATTCTGATGTATAACCTATATTATTGTAAAGTTTCATCCAAATCCGTCCAGTAGTTTTAAAGTGACAGAGTAACAAACATCCATCCATCCATACATCCTCACAAACTTTCACATTTATAATATGTATAAGTAGAAAGTAGGATTTGCAAAGTGTTCCATCCTACAGGCCAGTGAGTCCCAACGTAATGTGCCATCACGTCCTCTCTTAGTGAATTCTTGCGGCAAAAACGCTTGAAAACTTTATAATACGTGAAAAGAGTGAATAAGACATGACTTCTTTAACTTGTTTATTGTTTGAAACGGCCCAATTTTTTCCTTTCTTTGCGTGCTTTTGTTTTGTGTCGATTGTCTTTTTTGTTGGTTGGTTTATATTGGAGTGTTGCGTCGTCAGCGAAATCATTTTATAGGAAAAGGTACAGAAATGGAAAATTCGGGAATGCTTTGACAGTTTCGTTTGAGTTTTGAGTAATTATGTTCAATGTGAATGTTTTTGTTTTTTCTTTTGTTTTGAATAATTTACTTTCATATTCAATAGTGAGAGAGATTGAGTTGAATCTACAACGGCTTATTGGGGGAAGGCTGTAGATACACTAGAAATATATTGAGATTATAACTATTTATTTGAAATACAATTTTATTTACATTAAGATTTATTATTATTAATTTGCAGTTTTTATTTAAGGTCCAAACATTGTTTTTAAACACGGAACGTTGGTTGTAAGATAAGTGACCAGTACCTTTCCTAATCAAAAATCCGCCCAATTTGATACTTCCCAAACGTCAATAAATCAAATTTAGAACCGTTTCGCTATTCAATGAACGAAGTCAACCTCTTTGCGAATCATTCACTGAAATCAGGGCAAGATGGAGTAGTGAGGCCGATTTTGCGGTTTATTAATCCTTAAGTGACTAACTTAACCTATGACTACGTATTTGTGCCATTGATTGAATTGTTGAGGAATGGGCTAGCGAAGGGTTAAACCTGATTAGGGTAAATAAGGGAATTCAGACCGGTTTTGGAAAGGTATTCGAAGGTATGTTAGTTGATGGTAAGAAGGAAAAAGTCAAGTGAAGTCAATTTTGGAATTGTACATTTTCTAAAGTAGAAAGTTCTAAAGGTGGGTTTACCTCTCGCAAACTTTAGAAATATTCCACACATGGGATTACAGTATTAAAATCTACATAATATAATCGAAAACAACAAATATCAATAGTTTAATTCAAATTCAATACTTAAAAACTCATCAAAACAATTTTAATCTTGCCATAAACAAAAAATATGTACCGTAAAAACTATCCGAGAATAATTTTGAAGCTCATAAAAAACAGACGGGAAACGTATTAAATTTTTAAATGAAAAAGTTGGTTCGGAACAGTTTGGTTTAGAACAATATTCTAAAGGTTAACTTTTTATGTAGCATTAACGGACAAAACGAGTTTTTAAAAAGCGTCGGAGTAGGCTAGAAAAGTGAAAATCACCCATGAAAACATGGCTCAGTGTTGGTAGAATTGTAATCCTACTAATAATATAAAGTTCGTAAGTATGTATGGATGTTTGTTACTCTTTTACGTAAAAACTACGGGACGGATTTGGATGAAACTTTACAGTAATATAGGTTATACATCAGAATAACACATAGGGTACTTTTTACTGTGGAAAAACTTCTCAATCCCATGGGAAACCGACTTCCACGCGATCGGAGTTCGGGCGGCCACTAGTTCCAATATCATGTGGATCCATCAAGCTTTGATGAGCGAGATAATGACCACAATCTATTATTTTTAGGGTTCCGTACCTCAAAAGGAAAAAAAACGGAACCCTTATAGGATCACTTTGTTGTCCGTCCGTCCGTCCGTCTGTCAAGACCCTTTTTCTCAGGAACGCGTGGAGGTATGAAGCTGAAATTTATATCAATTACTCAGGTCTACTGTCCCTTGAAGCTGTGAAAAAATCAAACTTCTAAGCCAACGCAATCAAAAGATACAGCCGTTTATGCCGCAAATTTTCGACACTTGCAAGGGAATCAAAACCTACAGGGTGCTTCCCGTGAACTCAGAATCTTGAAATTTGGTACGAAGCAACGTCTTATAGCATAGATAAAGGAAAAATTACGAAAACCATAAATTTTTAGATACATCACATAATTTTTTTTTTTTAATAATTTTAACCTTACTACCCATTTCCTCATAAACGCGTAGAGGTATTAAATTGAAATTCATACCAAATACTCAGGTCTATAATACCTTTAAGCTGTAACAAAATCAAACTTCTATGTCAACGCAATCAAAAGAAACAGCAATTTAAGCTGCATATTTTGAAACTCGCAAGTACTCGCAAGGGAATCAAAACCTAAAGGGTACTTCCAGTCGACCTAGAATCTTGAAATTTGGCATGAAGCAACGTTTTATAGCACACATAAAGGAAAAATTCCGAAAACCTTAAATTTTTAGTTACATTATAAAATATATATTTTTTAATAAATATAAACTTATTACTTTTTTCCTCATGAACGCGTAGAGCTATCAAGTTGAAAATCATATCAAATACTTAGATCTAATTGCCTTTAACCCGTGAAAAAAAAAAAACTAAGTCTACGCAAAAACGCAAAACGCAAAAGTACAACCATTGATACCGCATATTTTAAAACTCGCAACTACACGCACGGGAATTAAAACCTAAAGACCACTTCCCGTTGACATATAATCTCGAAATTTGGTAAGAAGCAATAGCTTACAGCACAGGTAACAGAAAAATTCCGAAAAGCTTAAAATTTTAAGTAGTTTTTGCAGGTTCGTACGGAACCCTCGGTGCGCGAGTCCGACGCGCACTTGGCCGGTTTTTTTTAATTGTAATTTTAATGACTTCTTGCTGTCTGATTCTTATTATATCTCATGTCTTTCTGTTGACATCGAGTTAGTCGGAA
Source organism: Emmelina monodactyla (assembly GCA_916618145.1). Classification (NCBI taxonomy): domain Eukaryota; kingdom Metazoa; phylum Arthropoda; class Insecta; order Lepidoptera; family Pterophoridae; genus Emmelina; species Emmelina monodactyla. Next base: position 2,173,039 of record OU745315.1, on the reverse strand, counting down.
ATATCCCTTATCCTTAAAATACTTATAAATGACGTATGATGCTTTTTTTATAAATTATAGGCTGTAAATATAATTACAATTAATCTCCAGCTCAAAATCAGAACAAAGGACTCTACGGCTTCAATATTGTAGTAATTCGACCCGAAACTCTTTTCCCGGAACAAAACTTATCTAGTTATTATATTTTTCCGACTTCTTCCTCCGGCAGGTAGAAAAACCTAATTAAAACAACAAACAAACATAATACAATTAGATGCTGGTGATTCAATATTGGGGGCGACCGCAAAACACGGGTTTGTATTACATTTAATAACGTTATTAAGGTCAGGATGTGTAAACAGATACGAGTATATGTAAAGGTTCATTACATGAAAATGACTAGGTATATTTTAAAGTGTGTTTTTTTCACTTGCAGTTAAATGGGTTTTACTGTGGGAATGATTGATTAATTGAAGTTAAAAGAAATTATTGTATTATATAATAGTGGTTATAACGGGTGTATAAAGACCGCTTCCGAAGCCTGAAACCATGTTTTCTTAAGCCTCAATAGTAACTAAATTCACGAACAGTGTACCCAGAAAACTCAATTTTAAAAAGTTATTAACGATCAAAAAGTCATATTCGCCGCTTGAAATTATCGCTCACACATCAACTGTTCGTTTAGTTGCGATTATTTACATTGCAAATTAAACTAAAACACTATTTATTAATTTGAAATCAGCGCAATATCTGATACTATCCATGCAATTTTGTACAACTATGTAAAAGTAAAATCATAAAAAAAAATTTTTAGAGCAAAATATTTCTGCTCTTCATTTAACCAATACCCCTCCAGTAAGTCCAGTTTTTGTTTTCGGAAGCAGTCTTTTTACAGCCCGTATAATATCCATATACTAAGTTTCATTCGGTTTTGTCGTTTACGCGTGATCGAGTAACATACATACTATCACAGTTATATAAGTAGGATGGAAAGGTTGTTAGCAATTTCACTTCGAGGGATTTTTTAATTTGTCTACTCATAGCTCTCAGTTTTAGAAAAAAACAGTTGTTAAATGGAAAAAAACATTAAAATTTTCATATTAAAAGGTTTGTGAACCATTTTAACTTGTTTAAATTATTTAGTACTAGTTTTTACCCGCGCGACTTTGCACGCGTTTAATTCGGAGTAAAACTCCTTTCTCTGTACTATGTTACTATACATATAAACCTTCCTCTTTAATCACTCTATCTATTAAAAAACCGCATCATAATCCATTGCGTAGTTTTAAAGATTTAAGCATATATAGGGACATAGGGACAGAGAAAGCGACTTTGCTTTATACTATGTAGTGAAGTTGACATGACTGTAATTTTTGAAACAAGTAGCGAGCCTCTTTGATACTTCTTTTGTTTTGAATTTAATTAGAACATTTTTTATTTATATTTTATTTACTCCTTATATTAACTTACATATTCTTATCCTACTAATCCTACTTCCTACTTTGCATTAATATAGGTTATACATCAGAATAACACATAGGGTACTTTTTACCGCAGGAAAACTTCTTATTAACACGGGAAACCGACTTCCACGCGAACGGAGTCGCGGGTGGCCACTAGTATAAAAATAATTTAATAAGAGATAAAGACGAAAATAATAACCACATCACTAAATCATTAATCAAAAGTCTTTTTCCCTACAAAGTTACTAACGTTTTTACAAGAACCAGACCGATATTAAATTGATTGATAAATAAATCAGCCCCGAGCAAAGAAATTGCTATTATGACCCTAATAATACAAATGGTTGGTCTCAATGACCCATTATCGGTTATTTTAGGGTTCCCTGATTATTAATGAAAGTCGCTGGAAGTTTATACAACTTTGCGAAATGAGAAAAAGTTTGCGTTTGACAGTGTTTTATTTTCTACATTGTTTCGGTTTTGCGGAGAGTTTTGTAATAGGTTTTGGATTATTTAATATAAGGTGGGGGAGATTTACATACTTTAAAATGTACAAATTATCTCGAACTATTTATTAATATATTTTTTAAACATTTTACTTCGTCTTCAAAAAAAACCTAAATCACCTAATTTGTCTATTATGTACAAAGATTATTTTTATTACAACCGAAATTAATATAATATAGAAAACTATTTATAAAAAGATGTCCTGTGACTGTTGAAACCAATAAAGTTTGAGCTTTTGAGTGTAATTTTCAGATAATTTCATCAATATAATACCTATTAACTTTTGCATTTACTGTTGCCTTAATAATATCAATAATATAGTGAAAGTTTGTGAGAATGTATGGATAGATGTTTGTTACTCTTTCACGTAAAAACTTCTGGACGGATTTGGATGAAACTGCAGTAATATAGGTTATACATCTGAATAACACATTCCACGGGAAACCGACTTCCACGCAAACTGAGTCGCGGGCGGCCACTAGTCTTTAGTCTTTAGTCAAATAAAGTAAAAGAAACAATTCAATATAACCCAAGAACGTAATTAAAACTTAATCAATCAGAGTTTCGATTAACCAGTATCACCCCCTGAAACAATATTGATACAAATTTTGATTAGCCAATCCGAAGATGGCGAGTTACAATGCTGTTCAAGAAAACGATTAATAATATCGATAAAACGTAATCGAGATTGCTTTGTCTAAGATTCGGAGCAATGATTGAATAAGTTTTGAGGCGATGAATATAAGTATAACAGTGGAAAGACTAGCCTGGGGTCGATATATAGCCAGCTGCTCGCCGCATCGATTTGTTTTTAAAGGATCTTGAGTCATTTAGACGGCTTCTGTGGCGCAGCGGTATATACAGGGTGATTGGTAATGCGATACATTCCTTCTAAGAGGTTAAAGTAGAGCTTATTTGCAATAAATTAAGGCAATTATGCCATGTCCGAAAATTGATAATTTCTGAGATATGCAACATTTAAGATTTTTTATAAAAAACCCCATTTTCGAAGTTCAAATGAATCATTTTAGTGAAAAATTCAAAATTAAGTTTCATGTTTTGTTGTTTTATGGTAGCTTGATAACTAAAATGATATTTCAGATTCAAATTTGCTAAAAATAATCGTCCTTATTTTAGAAAAAGTCAAGAAACCAAGAACAACTTTTAAAAAAAGTTAAGTCTTATGGCAATAAAATGCGATTTTCTAAAAAAAAGTCCAAATAATGTTGCGTACAAATTACATAAAAAACTTCCCCACTTCATTAGCTGTTGAAAAAGGTACATTTGTCATACTAAAACTAAGTATTTGATTGACAACTCTACTAATAAATAAAGTAACCTCTCTCTTAGAACGCCTTTACATTGTGGTTACCGCGCACTTTTGCAATGTTTTCTTTGGTTGATGTCGACGTCTTGCACAGGAATAATGCAATAACATTTAAGATCTGCCGTTCCGACGACCTCTGTGGTGCAGCGGTATAAGTACCGGACTGCTAACCCGGAACCATCGGCTTAGCAGTCCGGTACTTATACCGCTGCACCACAGAGGTCGTCAATTAAATACTAAATAAAATATTTGAGACCAATCGATTCAATCTTCTTTCAAAGAACGGTAGTGAGCGGTATAATGTTACAACTAGCGGTCAACCATCCTTGGACTGACCGCACTTGAAGTCGCTTAGACTCTACGATCGCGCTAATTTTTAAGATTGCAACATGTCACCGAGTCTCTTGTTTCTTTTCTTGTTTGTTTCTTTACCTTTATCTTTTTTTTTTTTTAAAGAAAAAAAATTATTTGCATTTAAAAAAACTCTTCTTAGGTGAAGGTCAAATTATGAAAATCATTTCAGAGCTTACAGTTACATAACGGCAAATTTCCATCACATTTAAGCTAAAATATGATTCTTAAAACAACTAAAACTTCAAATTTCGATTTAACCCATTTAAATCTTCACTTCGCAAACTTTTAAAAGCCGTTATAAATTCTTAAGTACCTAAGTACAGAGTTTTATACAGAGTCGGAATTGTATTCCTGGCGTATCTCCATACTGGCTTAGACCCAAGACTTAATTATATCCACGTTCTTCCACCTTTATGTGGAGCTAAATAAAATTATGGAGCGAAAAACTGCATTAAAATACAGGATTAAATAAACGAATTTCCATAATTTTTCAAGATATAACGGGTGTAAAAATACCACTTCCGAAGCCTAAAACCATGTATTCTTGAGCCTCAATAGTAACTAAATTCTCTAACAGTATACCCAGAAAACTCAATTTAAAAAAGTTATTAAGTAAAGAAAAGTCATATTCGCCGCTTAAAATCATCGCTCACACATCAACTAACTGTTTGTTCAGGTGCGATTATTTACATTGCAAATTAAAAAAAAAAACAGTTTTATTGGAAATCATCGCAATATTTGATAGTATAAATGCATATAGTATAAATGCGATTTTGTACATTTACGTATTTTTTTATTATTTTAAATCATAAAAAAAATTACCCCCTCCAGCAATAACAAGTTTTTTTTTTCGGATGCTGTCTTTTTAACCCCGTATAGAAATTTAGAAACAGAAGTATTTAGACATTATGTGTAATAATAATAATGGTCTGTGCTATCTGAAATTCCAAATACCAATCAGAACATGTTCATCCATCAATTGTTTTTCGTTGTAGTTCGAATCAATTTAAAAAATGTTACAATTACAATAAAAAAAAAAACTAATAAAAAAAACCAACACCTTAAAAATATCACGTCACCACCAAATATCTCAACCCACATACAGTTCTTCAACCATTACAATATAAATCCACTTTATTTAACCCAACACTTGGCACGTAGAAGAAATTTCGTCCTTCTAGACGTGTTCTATTCGCCGGACTATTTGACTGATGGATGACCCTATTACCAGGTCGGGTCAGTTCGTTCTTTTACGCATACGTACCCAGTGATATTGGGACCGTTTCTGTCTTGCGGAAAATCTATCCAAATTGAGGGGCTAACTTTGAATCGATTTTGACGATAATGTAGCAATATTACTGGTTTAAATCATATTTTTTTAAATATTATACTTGCCAATGTAAAATATGTAAAATATAAATATGTTTTAAATATTATACTTGGCTTTCGATCACGCCTGGTGGCCGGCCATTGTGACACGACTGGCAGATGAGGGGTGTCCGGTGTATCTGAGGAGAACTCTCGACAGCTACCTCAGCGAAAGATCGGTAGCACTTAGATATGCAGGGGAGGAAGTATTGAGGAACACCAATAAGGGGTGTGTCCAGGGCTCAATTAGCGGACCCATTTTGTGGAACGTCTTGTTGGACCCCCTATTACATAAACTGCACAACGAAGGCACATTTGTACAGGCATTCGCTGATGACATCGTGCTGGTGTTTGATGGGAGTACAGCTCTGGACATAGAGAGGCGCGCCAATGGTGCTCTACGGCATGCTCACGAGTGGGGTGTTAGAGCTAAGCTTAAATTCTCAGCGCCAAAAACAAAAGCTATGCTCATAACGCGCAAGCGCAAGTTCGACACACCACGCCTGAGCATGGCGGGGAGCGACATTCATATGTTCGGAGAAATAAAAATACTCGGCCTCACTATCGACCGCAAACTCACCTTTAACACACACACAGATAATGTATGTAGGAGGGTCATAGTAATCTATAAACAACTTCTGAGAGCGGCTAGAGTTAGCTGGGGCCTCCACCCAGAAATAATACGTACCATCTACATGGCTGTGGTAGAACCGATCGTCCTATATGCTGCGAGCGCGTGGTACACATCAGCGGATAAAAAAGGAGTAAAAAAGAAATTAGGCGCGTTACAACGGGGCTTCGCCCAAAAAATGTGTAGGGCATATCGCACCGTGTCTCTTAACTCGGCCCTGGCACTGGCTGGGGTGCTCCCCTTGGATCTCCGGATACGAGAAGCAGCACTTCTTTATGAGGTCAGGAGGGGGGTACCCCAGCCATGGCTGGGAGATAGGGAGGTAGAGATGATGTCCTCTGCACTCGAGGCACCTCACCCTGCTGCCTACATGACATTAGAGTACAAAACCCTGGTAGACCAACAGCAATATGAGCAAGCCCGTGAGTATGATGTGAGATATTTCACCGATGGAAGCAAGATTGAGGGCAGAGTGGGTGCTGCGATTTCTATCTGGAACCATGACGCTGAAACCGGAACCCTCAAACTTGCTCTATCAACTCACTGCTCTGTCTACCAGGCAGAACTATTGGCTCTAACAAGAGCAACGAAACTGGCGCACGCAAGTAATAAAAAAACCTTCGGCATTTTCAGTGATAGCATGGCCGCCATCCTCACAGTAGTAAATCATGACTCCCTGCACCCACTGGCTGTAGAGACTAGAGCCCTACTGCAGCAGTGCAAACACCAACACAAAACAGTCTCACTGTACTGGATTAAGGCGCATGCTGAGCTTGAAGGAAACGAGAGAGCCGACCAACTGGCTAAGGGGGCGGCACTGCTGTCAAAGAATAGGCCCGACTACGAGCTGTGTCCAGTTTCATTCATAAAAAATGTCATAAGAAACCAGACTCTTGAATCATGGAACAAGAGATACGTAGAAGGAACAACCGCCTCCATAACAAAAATCTTCTTACCTGATATCTTCGCGGCATATAGAACGATCAGGAAAATAGAAATAAACAACATTACCACACAGGTTCTCACAGGTCACGGTGGGCTGTCCGAGTACTTGCACCGCTTCAAGTGCAAGGACAGTCCGTGGTGCCCGTGTGACACGGAGGCCCCGGAGACTGTCCCGCATATATTGTTGGAATGTCCCATTTTTGGTCTAGATAGGCACAACCTGGAGCAAAGACTAGGCACAAAAATAAAGCTAGAAAATATACCTGACATAATTACGTCTAAAAACAGGAAACTATTTATAGAATACTGTAGCAAAATAATGAAAACAGTCATCAAAAAGAACAAATAGCCTACAAAACATGCTAATAGATGTTTTATATAGAAAACATGAAATTAGCATGAAACAACACTGTAAGATAGAAATAGTTTTACAAACAGCCCTAGAAATAGTTAAGCCATAATTAATTATGTTCACACTATTTCAAGAAATAATATGTAAAATAAATACCTATATAGATATAAGAAAGAACCACAAAATAAGTATATGTAATTAAGACTAGAAATAATGTGCCTAAATTAAAACAAAATATGTTGCAAAAATAGATATAAGATTCTTCCTGTAGAAAAGAAGTTAGAAGAAGATTGTTAAGTAGTTTTAGAAAAACCTTGCGAAAAGAAAAAACAAAAGATCCCAGAGAAAAGTGATCCCACCCTTAGCAATAAAATAAATAAAGAAAATAAGCCTTGCAGTAGTTAGCATAGTGTAGTTACGTATGAAAGAGAAGAATGAGAGAAGACTATAGTATGAAGAATAAAAGTACGAGAGGTAGCAAAAGCGAGAAATGGTATGAAAGATATAAGGCCTCTAATAGCTCTGACAACGACAGAGAGAAACTGGTAAAAAAAAAAAAAAAAAAAAAAAAAAAAAATTATTATAGGTATGTTTTACGATTTCCTTCCGTCTTTATAATTTCATGAGTGCTAATTCTGAAAAAAAAAACACGCATTGAACTTCACTGAAAATTATACCTCAATAAACACTATAAAATGTGTAAAAAAGAGATGTGCAAAAGAAATGACTAGACTTGCTCATAAAAATAGTGTTTCCTAGTATTGAGCAATATCATGAATTCAGTTCAAAGAGTGTACCAATACTTGGCATCGGTAACTACACCTTCTTTTAATAACATGTTAGACGCTTTTATTCCGTTTTAAAAGTCTGAAGTCAAAACACGGTCGATATTAAACATTTTTTAATAATTTCCACGTAAAAAACAGTGTGTACACACTTCAGTGGTTTACCTTGATTGTTCTTCAGCAAAGGAAGGTTTTTTATAAGAAAGAAAGGTAAGCAACCGGAATGTTCCAATATAATTTAATTCGAAACGAAAAATAAAAAAATAAAATTCTAAATGTTACAAAATTTTGAATATGGTTATAGATAGTAGGTCCTTTTGCGACCCCTAATCGTTATTCCAGTCCATTCGGTATTTATGCTAATGAAACCTTCGTTTATAACCCTTTATCATAAATACTGGCCAAATTAAAATCTATCGTTTGATTTCAAATATCGAACAGTCATTAAAAGCCCGAATCCGTGTTCTGAATTGAAACGCGGGACAATAAAGAATCAAAATTCTAATTTGGAATTCTGGCCCGAAACGTAGTCATAAAGCGTGTACAGACAGACGGCAATGCGGTGTGCGACCCGGATGAGGTTACATTGGACAATAGCGAGCAGTAAACTTGGAAAACTAAGGCGTGGTTTTTTAAAAATCAGAGTAATTTTTAATTTTTTTGAAGTTTCTGGTTGAGGCGTTTTTTTCATAACTTGTCGATAAGTTAAACTGTCCCCAACTAGTAGGACTTCTACACCTATTTTTTTAATTTATTTTTTATTTATTTGATGATTTAATGTAACTCTAAATCTGAATACTTATTACAAAAAGCCTACTAATATTTTGGACTAAAGAGGCAACAAAGCAAATTTTTAAAAGTATTCATATTTTAGTATGATAAAGTTTTTGTAATTTTTTTGTTATAGTAATTGATCAGTTTAGGTAGTGTTTCATGAGTCTTAAAAACTTTACCACATTACCTAAAACTATTTTGCCACTAAGGAACTACTATTTTACCCGTTCCGCACTAGTCTGGTAGTGTCTTCAGGAGTTTTATGAATTTTGCGCTTGCTCCGCCAGATGGCGCGCAAACCAACGCCTTATTAAATTTGCCGCCATTTTAGTTGCGTGTATGGTATTAATAGCTCATAATTTTTAGAAGGATTACAATTATTTAATTCGGGTTTTGTTTGCTGTTTTTATTTATTTAATTTTATGTTGTGGATTAAAATGTTTATTGGTTTGATAAATCATTTATTTAAAATTTAAATTGTAGTTTGGCATCAGTTTTAAGTTGTGTGGTAAAATAAATATTTATGCTATTTCATGGCTTACATTTTCCAAAGATGGTGTAAAATTGACTGTAAGCTAAGCTAAGCGTGTCATTGTGTTTTACATGTGCTATATCATTATCATCATTACATAGTATAAATCTAAGTCGCTAATTCTGTCTGTTTGTATGTTTGGCTAATAACTCCTCCTAAACCAGTTGAGGGATTTTAATGCGGTTTTCACCATCCTTTAGGTATTTTTTTCATTTAAATTTGTAAATAAAGGACAATCGGAAAAAGTCTTTTTAAGTTAGCCAAAAATCTATGTTTCGTGAGCAAGTCGGCCAAAATTACACCATTGCGAAGCGTGAGCGGGTCGCTAGTGTGATTATAAATCTAAGTTATGTAAAATAATTGAACTGCGACAGTAATAGTGGATTTACTCTAATTGACAAGCCTTAAAAAGAAAACTTATTGGATATTAAAATTTTGGGGTCTAACGAATTAATTAACTTCACGCTTCATACATGTATTTTACTAATAAAGTCATTAGCTTTCCGCTTTGCAATTTCACTCGCCATTTCCCGCTTTAAGTTCCGGTTGTGTTGTTCTAGTTTTATTTATGCACATTTTTATTATTTATTATAAAATCAAAATTCGTAGACAATTTTACTTTATTAAGCTAAAAACAAAACAAGACTGCAAGTTAAAACGAACATTTTTTTATTTTTTCAATCTAAATCCGCCATTTTGGCAACACTAACGCGGCACTCGTTCGAAAGTCGTAGAATTAATCAGTGTTTACATTCTCGCGACATTCGATCACATTTTTCCATTACCAGCAGTGTAGTGTGGGCCATTGAACTAAAGTTATACAGTTTTGACCCGTATGTATGAAAATGTACGGGTGTTTAGTTGCTGTTTAAACGCGAGTGTGACTTTAAATATTAGAATTGTTTATGATTTTAGCTACCTACAACCCATATATATAAAATTGAAGAATTAGTTATCGATTTACCATACCTTGATTATGTTAAGCTTTGTTTTATATAAGGGATGTAAATGTGTAATAAAAGGCAATCAAGTTTTTTTTGTTAAGTTTGAAAGTTTTATACCTATTAATAATAAAAATTACTTCAAGCTCTTTTAAAAGTTAATCTATTTGTTTTTTACCTTTTTTACGATGCGATTTTTTTATCACTATAAAAAGGTTTCCAACACAAAAAAAACACGTTTTTTCCTTAACACTGGCCATATATTTTCCATTCACACTGCAACTAAAAGCGGAAAGGTACCTAGTGCTCTGCAAATAAACTTCTTTAGAGAACGTTCAAATAGTAAACAGTCAGTCGTGTTGTCGATTCGATTTTTGAGAAATATTTCTGCAATTCTGAATAAGTTTGAAACAATGCGGAAATTTCCCGGTAAAACTGCAAATCTTTTTTTTAATGAGCAGAAGTTCCATTCAGTGGCAGGCAAAGGAAAGTTTTGGTTCAGATTTTTAAAAGTTGCCCAGTTAAAGTCGATACAGTTGGTAATTTGAGTCTTCATTAAAATTTCTCTTTTTGATGAATAAAACGTCCTTTTTTAAGTTTCCGCTGATACTTTGGTTTTATTTTCAATTTTGTTTTCCTAATGTTTACCTTAATTTGCAACCAAAATAAGTAACTCAACTGTAACTAGATGTTTAATAAATAAATAAATAAGAACATACAGGGTGTAAAAGAACTGCATCCAAAAACGAAAACTGGGTATTGCTGGTGTTACGTTTTGAGAAAATTTTTATGGTTACAAAAAAAAATGTTTTCGTGATAGTACAAAATTTCATTTATAGTATCAGATTTTTTGATAATTTCTTATTAAATAGTGTTTTAATTGAATTTGCAATGTAAATAATCGCACCTGAACCAACAGTTGATGATTCAGCGATGATTTCAAGCGGCGAATGTGACTTTTCAATCCTTAATTACTTTTTTAAATCGAGTTTTCTGGGTATACTGTTAATGAATTTAGTTACCATTGAGGCCCAAGAATACATGGTTTCAGGCTTCGGAAGTGGTCTTTTTACACCCGTCATATTAAAACCATAATCCTTTTCGAAGTAAAAACTGTTAATTGATACCGCTTGGCAACATGGCGGACTATTTCTCCAATTAGGCTGTTCATTTGGAAAAAATAGTGCAAGCAGAGTTTCCATTTTATTTAATAAGGAATTGATAAAGTGGTTTTGATTGGCTATTTATATTTTTTATTGGATCTACTGGAAATCGTTCAGTTTTACAAAATGTTTCAAAGGCACTAAGTAGAAATTAAGTTGGATTATTCTTGAAAGCTTTCGTTTAGAGTAAAACCACAGAGGCTAAGTAGAAATGTATGTAAATATGAAATTTAGTTTACAATTTTAGAAACTATATAAAACAGTTAACAATAGAATCTTTATTGAAAATAATAAACATACATTTGTATGCAAATCACACATCAAACCAATTTTCATTACAGGACATATTTACTCAAGTATTATTCCAATTGCAGCTTTTCAAAAAGAAGCATAAAAAGAAGCATGCATAGAAAATTATATGATCTAAACTAAAAAATCTTACAAAACTTAAAAATTTAGCCTATATTTAAAAATGACACCTTCAAAACCGGGTCGGTGACATTTCGGACCAAGAAAACTCGGACACCTTCGCCAATGTATGGATTTTCAATTTTAATATTATTTTTTTCCATACATTGGCGAAGGTGTCCGAGTTTTTTTGGTCCGAAATGTCACCGACCCTCAAAACCAGTAGACCATAAACCATTATACTTAAGAACACGACATTCTTTGTCAAGCCGGAAGTTTCATACAAAAAGCAATCCCAGTTAAGCGAATAATAATTTACCTTTAGTGGTAATATTGGCCGCGTCGGCGCGGATTTCATCTTCACCTCAAATTGAGATGACATGAAATTTAGAACGACGGTCGGTGGTAGCTGTTCTTATTGCTGAGGGATGACTGGCCACTTTTTTATTCTTTAAAAAAAAAGGTAGTGTAAAAGGAGGTTTGTTTTATGAGTAAGGGAAAGTTCAAGACTTTGAGACCACAAGGAACACGACGGAACCTAGTATACAACAAACAATTTCTAGTAATCAAATGTGTGACTTCATTCTTCAAGCTAAAAGCCAGCTATGTCCATAAAGCATCAAGCCCACATTCAGATATGAATTTCCTTCTTCAGGTGCCGTACTCAAAGGGTAATAACGGGGTTCTAAGGGTTACTAAGTAGGGTTACTAAGACTCCATCCGTCCATCTGTGTGTCTGACTGTCACCAGGCTGTATCTCATGAACCGTGGAAGTTTCAACGGTCTTAAGTTGAATTTTTCACAAATCATGTATTACTATCACACAATAATAATGTTTTGTTAAAGAGTTCCCATTCAAGAAACTTGCATCTTTTAAATTATTTTTCTTGATTAATATTTTCACTGAAATACTGCGCGGTATTTGTTGCCGTTTTTTATGTACCTACTACTTACAGCAGAACCATTTTTTTAAGAATTACATTATATCCCTAATACTCTAACTAACCATATAGTGTTTTCTTAATGATAAAACCCATAACAGTATTCAAACCTTGAACCATAACACGAGCACTTCCCAACCACTACATTCCATTTCTGGCGTATTTTAGCCCGGTTTTTTCCTCCTATATTTCGAGTAAAACTAATTTTGTGCTTTGTTGACTCCGCGGCCGTGTTATATTTTTATTTCAATTTCGTTACTTAGTGCTTTGTGGTGTATTCGACCCAGTTTTTCGATAGGATCTGTGTGTCGTTTTTGTCTTTTTGTTGAGCAAATGCTGTTAGTGTTTGCTGTTTTTTATTAGGTTTTTTTTGTTGAATATTTTTTATGATAAGGAAATAGGTACTCACGATATTATTTAGAGTTCTATAACTTAAAAAAAAGGTAAATAGCTGGTTAAAATAGGAAAAATCTTGATACCCTAAGTCGCGATATCAAAATCAGTAGCAAAAGAAATTTAATTATGTCCTTAATTATTTTATGACTACTGATATTGTACCTACATTTACTTGAACTTGTATAACATCTAATAATACACTTTCTTACCTTCTATTTTATATTTCTAACATATAATTTTCACTGACATCGGCCCTACCTCCACTGGAAGTGAAGAAATTGCCAACTTTTCAGAAACTTAAGCTGTAACACGATTGCTTTTAGCCAACAAAATTATAGACATTTAAAAATATGGAGGCGGCTTTCCCACACATATTAATTTTTTTGTATAATAAAGCAAAGCAAACGAGTATGCGGGTCACCTGATGGTAAGTGATCACCGCCGCCCATGACTACTATTTCACCGGTCGAGTCAGCCCAGTAATCGCTGCAGACAGAGCCTACAGCTAGACTCTACCACTCCAGAAACTTTGAAGTTTAAACCCTAACTAATCTAAAGCCTGATCAGTGAAATATATAAAAAAGTTAACCAGTTATATCGAAAGTAAAAAACAAACACATTATTTGAAACAAAACTCTATATAAAATCCCATTACAATTCAGGAAAAAACAGCAAATAATTGAATTAATGGATCACTATTTTTGTCTTATACTAGTCATGCAATAGTGTATAAAAGTTGTCCAAAGTTTTTCCGTAGAAAAGTTTTATTTTGGTGACTAAAACTAGTCGTTCTGCTATTATAGGTAACTAGTTCCGTTTTTGTGGAAGTCGGTTTCCCGTGGGAGTGAGAAGTTTTCCCGCAGTAAAGAGTACCCTATGTGTTATTCTGATGTATAACCTATATTACTGTAAAGTTTCATCCAAATGCGTCTAGTAGTTTTTACGTGAAAGAGTAACAAACACCCATACAAACTAACAAAAACCCATATTTAAAAACTTTCACGTTTATAATATTAGTAAGATTAAACATTCACACGTTTACTTTTAACTTACTAAAGGACAATCATAACGTTACTTAAAGTTATATTTTACCAAAAATAAAAAACGGCATATCCAAATTGTTCATACTCCACGGTACCGTCAGCAAGTAGATTGTGATTTATGTTGTATTTCCACTAATGCGCAGTCGATCCAATTTTTGCCAATCCACTTGCGAGGATTAAACTGTTAGTGAAACTGTATGTCTGTAAAACATACTAAAACTTACCTTTATGTTTAAGCTAAGATTAACAAAAAAATAAGTAATTTAAAAATGATGGTAGGTAAGTTTATTTTCTTTTAAAACTGATTTTTTTTGTGGAAAAGGCGAGGTTTAACCTATACGGTCTCTAATGAATAAATAAACTCCTTTTTCGGCGATATTTGATCGTATTTAGAAACTCATCTCTGCTGCATTTCACTATTTATTCCCCTTAAGGAACCATTACTTTTTTTAAAGTTTCATAATGGCCCCGATTCTGAAAACACTGTCTAAACTAAACTAAAACTATCGCTGTCACTTACTGTTCAATAGTATAAGACAGAGACAGGTAATCATTTTAGTCCCGTCAAACTAAAATTTACGTGCAATATGACTCGGCGAAGGCAATTTTAGGCTAGTCCTCAGCGCATTTCGTTCCATTTTACAATGATGTGGACTAAATTTAGGAAGACCAATGTACCTGTTTTTTTCTAATACGAAGTATGAGAAAGTGACACCGATATTTTTAATTTAGTTTTAGAGAGTGTTTTGAGAATCGAGGCCAATGCTAAAGATGGAAATGCTATCTTTTTTTTTTTTTTTTTTTTTTTTTTTTTTTTTTTTTTTTTTTTTTTTTTTTTTTTTTTTTTTTTTTTTTTTTTGTCCAGGAAAATGCCTACGCATACCCGTCCCCTCCAGGGAAAGGAGACGGGTTATGTCGGGCTTGCACCGACTAAAAACCTGGAGTTGTCCTTCTGGCCGTCGTATAATGGCGGGGCCGCGGGAATGTCCTGTTGAGGCCCTCACCGCGAACCCACCGACGGCTGGCCACCGAGGCAGCCCCCTCAAGTTTGAAGGCGCGCTGGAACAACCGCGGCGCGCCTACCCCCTCTTGTTCCCTTAATTAGCTGCTGACCTAGCCCTGTGTCGGCAGCCTGGGAACCACCCCAGGGTCTTCGGCCCTCTGCCGACCTGGGTCCGCACCGGCTGGAGTCGCCGAAGCGCCACTGCGGGGACGGTGGCACGCCGCCGAATCCGCCCTGGGCCTAGGAGAGGGGTTTCCCCACCACCCCTTCCTCAGCCCACCTCCAATCCAAATCGCGGAGGATCGGATGCCGCGGCCGCCACACCGCACCACCCGACCCCCCACGATTACCCCCCTGGGCGCTCAACAGAACGGGGCCAAAGGCCCTGCTGGAGCCTCCCCTCCTGGGGTGCAACCGACCGGGACGAGCCCGGCCAGAGCCTCCCCTCCGGGCGCATCAGCACGCTGGGCTCCCGCCCAGCTGGAGCAGCCCCCCTCTCGTGGGCCGGTCTACCTCACGACCAGCCCCTTGTGGGACCGCTTAGCTTCCCCCAGTAGCTGGCTTGCTACGGGGTACTAAGCCCCCCCGCCGCGGCAAGGCGCGATCCCTTGGGGGGGATGGAAATGCTATCTGGTATAGGTAATCATAATATATTTTATTAAATAAAACAACTTATTTACGTATTCTACTCGTTGAACTCACGCCATACATTCAATTCATAAAAATAAGTAGCCTATCAACCCCCTTTTTCAACCCCTTAAATCTAACAGTCAGACCTTACTCTTCAACCTAGCTTTCATCTAATCTTTTGACACATGCCAGAACGTCATGCCATAACCAGCATGCTAATTAAGTGACATAAAAAAAATTTACCCATTTAACCCACAGCTAATTTTAATCCATAATATGACACATACAGCAGTGAAAAGCGGTGCTATTACTCAAAATAGCAATTTGCGAAAGATTTAAATTCCGTACGTGTTTGAAAACGTTAATTTTGTTTTAAACCTTTGTGGGATGTATGGGATGGTTTGTGTGTGTGTGTGTGTGTCTAAACAGACGTGTTTACTGCTAAACGTTGGACTGTGATCCTAGTTAGAGGAGGTAGCGGATCATTTACGTAATTAGATGGTAACCCTTTTATCTCTATATTTTTATAAGAGTGTGATTCATCACATGAATAAAGCTTTGCAGTTTACGATTAGTTGTCTATATTTATAGTGTCAGAGTTTTGGCAATCGTCGATGAAGACCTTTGACGTGATTCCTGGAAAATAGCACTATTAGATAGTTACCAAAGCATAAGGATGCAAAAGCGTGGAACATTCTGATGATTTTAGGTATTTGATCCTGATATTCTGCCTATTTCGACCTTGTCGTCCATATTTTTAACAGAAAGGCTATTTTTTTACAACTCAAAAATATTAAAGATTTTTACAAAAAATCTCTTTTCATAGCACTCATAAGCTAGTTACTAAATAGTTTACTCTCCACCCGTCGCCTCTTACAAGTTGCAGCAAATTACAAAAACCGTAAAGGCCGACATAATTAAAGGATATTTTGTTCAGACAATAGGTAAAAGGCGCGTCGAGCAGAATTCTAATTTTAAGCGTTCACTCGTTTAGATTTGTCGCGGGAGTCGCACGTTGTATGAATAAAGTTCGGATGACGAGCTGGCTGGAAATATTGCCGCCGTTTCTATGTGGGCTTTGAATTTCGAACGAAAGTGTTTTCGGCGTTTCTTTTTTTGTTTTTCCAAAGAGGTCGGTGGGTAATATTTTTGGCGACTGTTTTAAGTGGTTTTTTGGAAAGACGTTTAAATTTGGAAAATAGTAACGTAAATGCTCCTATTAACGACCTACTAAAATTTGTACTCTATTACCGACCTATTTTTTCAATCACTCATATTAGACTTAATATAGATTCCATAAAAAAATTAACTAAAAAATTTGGTTGGTAGTTTTAGTGGTCAACAAACAGAGTAAATTTGTCTTGTCTAAATAACCAATGTTAGCAATAATTTGACATTAAATGAGTGCCGCTCGACACCGACACACTTTCCATAGTGACGCGTCTCCAGCCTCGTAAGCACACCGAAATATTACTTAAGGTAAATAACAAACTTAAAGTTGATTAATCTGCTTGCTATCACATAAAAACTATAATACATATATTCGTTTTCGAAATATCATTGAATTTAAACATTTTTGTTGGTTTTTTTGGTATAAAATCATATCTTAATGAAGGGCGGTAATAGGATCCAAATTTCATAACTTGACTCTATTAACGATCCGTGGCGTTATTAGAAGTTTGTAATTTTCATATTTGATTCTATTACCGACCCACAGCTGAAAAGAAATAACAAACAACCATTTTTATAGAAACATGTAACCGCATAGCCGCAAGCACTATACCACTGCTCAACTAGAAGCTGCGCTGCTAGCTGTAAATGAAGGAAGCAGGATATACGAAGCTTGAAGACCTATGGCATACCGAGAAAAACTACCGTGACATTGTGGAAAACAATATAGTTTAACGAAGGACGACGAAAAAAGACTTATGGACTGGATTTTCTATGTCGGAAAGTCAGGTTTTCCTGTAACAAAAGACCAACTGTTAGAAACAATTGCAAAATTGGGGAAAACTTAGAGCGCTCTTATCCTTTCAATGATGGTGTTCCAGGGAGAGGATGGTATCTTAAAGTTATGTCTAGGCATCCTACCATTTCAAGGCGAATTGAATTAGCCTACAAGCCGATTTTAATTGCGATGAGACGGGATTCTTTTTATGTCCAAAGAAAAACAGGTTTTCGTCTGAAAGGGCAGCAAGGAAGTATATTATGTACGACTAGTGAACGCCCGCGCCCGTGGAAGTCGGTTTCCCGTGGGGATGAAAAGTTTTCCCGCGGTAAAAAGTACCCTATGTGTTATTCTAATGTATAACCTATATTACTGTAAAGTTTCATCCCGTCCTGTAGTTTTTACGTGAAAAAGTAACATCCTCACATACTCACATACATCCACACATCCATACATACTCACAATCTTTTACTTTTATAATATTAGTAGGATTGTAATATTAAGATGTTGATTTTAAAACTGTAATAATGTCTTAATATACTTTTAACTACATTTTTTTTATTTTTTCGTTTAGATGAGGGGGCAATTTTTATGGGTCGGTAATAGAATCAGAAAAAACGGTAATAGAATCAAACCACATCTTTAGGTCGGTAATAGAATCAATTGCTCTTTCGGATTAAACAATTATTTAATAATTACTGTGTAATAAAATACTAAATTGAAGTACCGAATCCAACAGAACACTTTACAAAGATTGATATTAAATAAAAACACCTTAACTAACCTATCAGTATCTATCTATTTACTCAAAGTTATTCCTAAGACAGCTTAAAGGGGCGGTAATAGGAGCATTTACGTTATGCTGTACTACATAATCTATACTAATATTATAAAGAGGAAAACTTTGGTTGTGTCGAATAGGCTCAAAGACTACTAGACCGATTTTAAAAATTCCTTTACCATTTAAAAGCTACATTATCCACGAGTAACATAGGCTATATTTTATTTTGGAAAAAAAGGGTTCCGTAAGATATTTTAGTTTTTCGGACACAAGGTGTAAAAATCAACCAGAAAAGTTACTTATTTTGCGTACACTGCCTCAACTATAAAAGATATAACTATAAAATGTTCTAATTGATTGTACATCTTATAAATATCTACCGAAAAGACTGCGACACACTATACTTATCTATGTCGAGTGATGCACAACAACCATTTTTTAATTTAAATATCTTGATTTTTTTGGACTACATTTAAACGCGTTTATTTTACTCATGCTATTAATCCTTATTAAAATAAATTATTTCATCACTAAGTACAGTTTACGTAGATAATTTAAGGTCTTTGAATGATTGAAATTGGACGTTTGAAACTAGAGGCCACCCGTGACTTCGTTCACGTGGAAACCCTTCATAACAACTTAATAATATAATATATGGCCCTGCAGCGCCATTATCACAGGCATACAGGTAGCTTCTGCAGTATAGGCTAACATGTCTTACACATAAGATATAGATAGGTATATAGGTACTTCGAAAGGCTTTTTTGTAGGTCTATACTTACTATCACCATCATCATTAACATTACATAGTATAAATCCAAGTCGCCAATACTGTCTGTTCATATTTTGTCCGCTTACTCCTCCGAAACTACGTAACGGATTTTGATGAGGTTTTCGACATATTTTAGGGAATTTATTCATTTAAATTTGTACATATAGAACACTAGTGGCCGCCCGCGACTCCGTTCGCGTGGAAGTCGGTTTCCCGTGGGAATGAGAAGTTTTCCCGCGGTAAAAAGTACCCTATGTCCTTTCCCAAGTTCAGTTCTTTCTTCATACCAAATTTTATCAAAATCGGTTCAGTGGTTTAGGCGTGAAAGCGTAACAGACAGACAGACAGACAGACAGACAGACAGACCGACAGACAGACAGAGTTACTTTCGCATTTATAATATTAGTAGGGATTATATAAAAAAAATTAAAGTTTGCCAAAATTTCATGTTTCGTGATCAAGTCGGCCGAAAATACTCTATTGCAAAGCGTGGGCGGGTCGCTTGAAGTATTATAAATTTGAAAATGTGTTAGTCTGTCTGTCCGTCTGTCTATATACATGTTCGCTTCACGTAAAAACGGCTTAACCGATTGTCTTGATTTTGGAATAAAGATAGTTCGCACACCCAGGAAAAAAGAAAATACGATAATATTACTGCGGGAAAAAGCGTCATTCCCACGGAAGAACCATTTAGTTGCGGGTGAAACCGCAGGGTGGAAAGCTAGTTTTTAATATAGATGAAATCTAAATGAAAACAATATTTTTTTAACTGAGTCTTGAGCAGTTAAGAGCACCTTTTTTCTTATAGTGATTTATACAGCTCTGAACTTATCGGTTGATGGAACAACAAGGTGGACTTTTTATAACAACTTAATTTTATGATTTATGGAGTTTGCCAAAATAATAATATGTCATTATTTTGCAATTAAGAAAGTATCTTAAAAATTCAATACTTAACCCTTCACCTGCCCAACTCTCAAAATTACCCATAACGTCTCACCCAAAAAGCGCCGTCCAACCCATAAAAGGTTTCCCGCCTTTTTGTGAAAAACTCCTCGCGATTGTTCAAAGCGGAATAATCTTTAACACTTTCAGAAACATGAAGCACCCTGTACATTAGGGGAGATGGGGCGAGAGCAGTTCTTTGTTGTATAGTGGAAATCACATAACCTTTACTTTGACAATGTGAGGGGAAAAGGGATAACGACCAGGTAGTGGGTGTTGGGATCGGTGACCGGTTCGGTGGAGTGCCATATGGTAATTTTATTTTAATCAAATACTATACAGTGATACTTTAGTGACCTTCGTTAGAAATTAAAAATGCTTGTAATTGTTGGCAGAAATAAGTTTCAATGTCAAAAAAAAGTGGTCAATCTAAAGGCTTTGCATTTATTTTTAAAAAAATATTTTACTTTTATGTTTTATGAGTTACTAGTGGCCGCCCGCGACTCCGTTCGCGTGGAAGTCGGTTTCCCGTAGGAATGAGATGTTTTCCCGCGGTAAAAAGTATCCTATGTGTTATTCTGATGTATAACCTATATTACTGCAAAGTTTTATCCAAATCCATCGAGTAGTTTTTACGTGAAAGAGTAACAAACATCCATCCACCCATCCATACATCCTCACAAACTTTCACATTTATAAAATTAGTAGGATAGTAGGATAAATAATCATATTTGCAGGTGAAATACATTCGACCATTGGTTTTGGATCGAGAGACGTAAAAGAATCATTACTTTTATAAAAAATATATATAGGTCCCCACTTTTTAAGTAAAATCCCTGTTAATAATGGAAATTGTATTTTTATTTGTGTTGTATTAAATATGAAGTATGTAAGTAACCACTCAGAACTGCGCTCGCCAACTTGTCTGCTGTGTGCAGCGAGTGTTGTCAAACTTTCATTAAAAAGAGACACAACAATGAACAACATCGGAACGTGGCGCCGACATTTTCTTATTAACTACTTACAGAAATTTCACGATTTTTTAACTAAATACTTATTATTTAAATAATAATAACAAATCTCCAGACTAACACAACACACCAATTATGTGGTCCTAAAGTAAGTTGCAGTAAGCACTTGTGTTATAGGTACCACATAATGGACTAGGGGAGAACCTAGTTACACCCAGACACGAGCCAGTATCGAAAAAAAATACGTAAATTTTACGAAATTGCGTCGACTCGGGTATCGAACCTGGAACCACCCGCTTAGCAGTCGGTATATAAACCGCTGCACCTCATAGGTCGTCAAATATTTTTGATAATTATAAACAACAATTTTCTTTACCAACTGGGAAGTACCCGTTTCATTAATGATTCTATTAAACTTTATCACCGACACTAATGCAATATAAAATGTACGACATTTAACGAATGTAATTATTGCTATCTTCATAGTTTTATAGGTGTAACGTGTTTTAGTGCGGGCTCGGTCAATTTGACCCGCCCCGGACAATAAAGGGTTAAATGTAATGGATGGAATGTAAACGCACGTATTAAAGGGTTGTGCTGTTATTTTTGGCAGGGGTGCAGAATGTGACAAAATAACGTTTACGTACCAAGTCGTTTTGGTAGCAAACTGGTCTTTTAAAATTGGAGGTCTCAATATTAACACTGACTAGATAAACTAGTACCTATATTAAATAGTAACTAAAACAGATCAGGTGTTTTTGATGAATAAAAAAAATTAAGATTAACCGTTTAAGACCTAAAGTTTTATATTGTTACTTTATTTACTTTAACTCGGTCTTGCTTGCATGCGCTTCTAAGCGTAAGTAGAAGGTTAGCACAGCTGATACAGGTTCGTAATGAAAAGCTTATTCTTAATCTTAAAAAATATTTAAAATTAGAAAATGTTCACTTTTGCCAATAGCATTTTCATCACAAAAGTGTTGTGCAATTTTTAGTGTTCTTGAATCTTTGTATAGTCCAGATAAAGATGGTGTTTGTTTTCAAATGTCTCAAAAAAGTTGGAAGACATTTATACTGAACATATTTGTATTGTGTTTTTGATTTTTATTACATGAGAATGTAAAAAATTTGCATTTGCAAATTTGCAAGTTTTTTTTTTTTTTTGAAACAAAATACCCATGGGGTATTAATTATTTTCCATGGTTAGAACAAATGCATATGAAGCATGAGAATGGAAAGATGCAAGTTCGCGTCGTTAATTCGTTTTTAATTATTAGTGTATTTACACACTATTTCACAGAGAATAAGAATAAACGTAATATTCTCGGTAAATCATTCGCAACAACTGCCAATTTTAATTGCCCTGTATAACATTATTCTTGATATAATGACATATAGTAATAATATAATTGATTGTCTTCTTTGACCGGACTACAACCAGCAGACACTAGTATTTCTAGACCATCTGTTGGTTTGTACGTGACGTTCTTGTACTCACGACAAATTAAGTTTTTACTTACTAAGATTTAGTTGCTTGAATCTGTGGACTAGTTCAAAATAAAGCAGAAACTGAGAGGGTATTTTTAGAAGATCAGAAGAGATTTCTAGAAGTTAAGATCAATTTGGATGAAAACGCTTAGATTTTAGTATTATTTATGGATAGTTTTTTATGTAACATTTTAATTAAAAACATATTAACACACTCTACAAATAATTCATTTTGCATATTTTAATTAAACCACATATAAACGTCAATTGTTGGAAACAAACAACTCAGTTTAATATCGCACATTAGCATACAACAACTTTTGCGCGGTGTTTTCATATTTGCGTGTTTTGCTACGAGGCCGTAGCTCGTAGCCATTTGTAGTTGTGGCGTAGCACTCGTAGTCATATGTATACATTATGCATACAAATAAAAAGTTATGCGAAACTTTTTTATTTAGCGTTTAAAAGGCGTGAAAGAGTAACTATATATGGACACAGTTTTTCGGGTGATTTTAATTCATTGATTATTGTGGGCGATAATTAGTGGACTGTATGCGAAAACGAAAACTAACTAAACGATAGCGAGATGATAAAATATATACGCTGTGTAGCCAAATAAAGTTCTGCTCTGATTAGCTGGACTCACCTGAGTGTGGATGCAGATGTGTATGCACCGCTCCAAGTACAAATATCTTCGGATTGATTTCGGCTGATCTAGACTTACCTTGATCGCTTAGACAATAACTGACTGGTTTGATGATGTATCTGCCAACTCGGAATCCAGTTCTCTCCACTTCACAAAATTAACACACACAAACATTTACTAATTACTACTAATTAACTACAAACTACGAAAAAACGATTAAAGCGATAAGTGTTTCTACCGAGCGGGTGAATTTTAAACTCAGTGTTGCCAGAAGTATGGTACTGGTATTTAACAATGATGTATTATTTTTGCAGACTAATAAAAGTAATACTAATTAGTTAAACATAGTAATATTTTAAATTAATTGTAATAAATGGCCTTATTATTTTAATTATTTAAATAAACCGTAAATAATCTACATTGGCCTATTAAAATAATCTTTGATATACGTTTATTATCCCGTACCGATGTTTTAATGGCTTCATACTTTATATGCAAATTCTGCTTTTGACACATTGATTTTCCCGCTATATGAGGACCGATTGTTTTTAGTTGTTTCTGGGAATTTCCAGAAATTTTAGAACGTTCTAGGAAACAGCCCTCGCCTTTTAGAATGGAAATAGGTTTCGTGGACTTTGGACGTGTGAATTTCGAAAAGATTTAGAAGTTTTAGCGTAGGTGGATTTCAATTTTAGATCCGTGTAGGTTTGAAGTTAGTTTCAAGTTAAAATTAAAATATTTAAAAGTACTTTTGATTGAATGTAGTATTTGGTTGCTTTTCGATAAAACATGGCAACCAACGTTTGGTTTGATCACAAGAGGCAAGAGGGGTTTGTGTTGCGTTCATATTTTTTATCTAATTATCTAAAATCAAAAGAACCAATTGAACAACCAAATTGGTATATAGATAGATAGATAGATGAATTCTTTATTGCACACACAAAAATATAAAACAATTACAATAAAGCAAAGGAATATAGCAAAAGGCGGTCTTATCGCTAGCAGCGATTTCTGCCAGACAACCAGTAAAGTTAAGGACAAAACGAAACATTAAGGTAGGTGCAAATACCTAATCATAGAGTGCGATGAAAAGTAAATAACAAACATTATTTGGTATACATTTATCTATCCTGTTTTATCCAAATAAATAAATAAAACTTACACAAAATACCTACGTAACGTTACATATATATAAAATATAATACATAAATATATAACATATACCTACTTATAAATAAAATAAAATAAAAATATAGAAGTATATACATGTCGGGGAGTTCGTTATCACTGGGTTCGATTATGGCGGAAACTTCGAAATAAAACGTGGAACTTGATGTATGGGCGTGTATTAATCACAACGTTAAGCAACTTTACAATTATCATGAAGATTCGTCAGGATGTAAATGGATATAGGAAGCGCGGTGAATTCGGCGTGTGGCCATCACTGATTTATTCACTCTACGTCTGCACTGCCCCGCGAACCAAATAACAATGATCCGTCCAACAAGATAGATGGGCTATTCAGACTCAACGGAAAATGACCGAAACTCATTCAGTCGTTCACTCAGAAAGCCTCGCACCGACTACACCCAAGTTAAGACGACTTGACGCAACCAATATCTCATTTAGTCGCTGACATTGACATTGACATTTCAAAACATAGACAAGGTAGATAGTAAAGTAGTTCTTCAACTGGCCAAGTCCATCGAATCTGTGTTCTCTCCGACACGGCCTTCCTGACGCTTCACACGTCCTCGTGTGATTCTTCTTCTTCCAGTGCCTCTCCACTACTGGTTAGCTATCAGCTCTTGGAATCTTGACCTGCTCTGAGCACTTTCGTCTACCAGCGCGACGTTTGCCTTCGATCTTTCCCATCATTACTAATTGAAGCATTTGATACTTTTCGTGTCTGAGCACATGATCGAGATATCCAACTTTTCTCTTTTTGATGGTCTGCAGTTGTTCACGGTTTCGACACATACGCTGTATAACTCTTTCGTTAGCAACCCCGTGAGTCCAACTGATGCGAAGCATGCGACGATAACACCACATCTCGAAGGCTTCTAGGCGTCTTTTAGTATCGTCCTTGATGGTCCACGCTTCACACCCGCATAAGACGACAGGCCATACATAACAAAGGAGAATGCGAGTTCGGAGCTTTACATCAATACTCAGAGGCAGCACAAAACTTTCCTCATTTTATTAAACGATGCACGGGCAATCTCTATCCGGGCCTTTATCTCTTGGTCAGAGGTCCATTTTTCGTTCACCCAAGCACAGAGGTATTTGTACTGACGGACTTGCTCCAGAACAACTCCTGCGACATTAATTTTAGGGTCAATAGCCGTTCTAGATACAACCATGACCCCAGTCTTCAACGTGTTAATAAGTAAAGGCCATCTCTTTCACTGAGCTGGTGAACTTTGCTTACGATAGCCTGTAGATCTTTTTCGCTGAAAGCCATCAAGACAGTGTCATCGGCGTATCTGAGGTCGTTAATAAGTTTGCCGTTTATTTTAATGCTCACTTCAGTTCCTTCTAGTGCTTCCGACATTATGGCCTCGTGTGATAGCAATCTGCAAAAGAAACAACACGGCAGTAGCTCGCTCGGTCAACCTGACCAAAATAAAACGGTAAGAAGGTAACAAATGACATCTCAAATTACATCTGATTTTAATCTGTACAGCTTTAATTAAAATGCAACAAATTAGTCAAATCATAAAAATAATGATGGGTTCGATAGCCAAAATAATGTCATTCAAGCGTCTGATGGTAGGCTTCAAGACAACCGTAGCTGGTGTCTGATTGCGTACTTCAAGACAGCTCCATTGGACCCGACACTTCGAGACAGCTGAATCAGCGTCCGATTGTGTCTACGAGCCCCGACACTTCGAGACAGCCTTGCTGGCGTCTGATGGTGCCCCTGACACTTCGAGACAGCCTTGCTGGCGTCTGATGGTGCCCCTGACACTTCGAGACAGCCTTGCTGGCGTCCGATGGTGCTCCTGTCACTTCGAGACAGCCTTGCTGGCGTCTGATGGTGCCCCTGACACTTCGAGACAGCCTTGCTGGCATCCGATTGTGTCCGCAAACTCTCAATAAGCATCGACACTTCATGACAGCCTTACTGGCGTCTGATCGTGTCCAATACACTTCGAGACAGCCCTATAGGCGTCCGATGGTGTCTCCCAATATGACATAAAATTCGTTCTGTGCTGAATACACGCTTTTGACCAATGCGCCACAGTTACAACCTTTTTAAAAGATCCCACATAAAAATTTCGCGCCCAAACTTTCATTAACTAACGAGCATTCAGCACTAGAATCGAAAGAAAGAAAGAATACGATTCACCTTTGTGTTCTAGACAATCCGTGGAAGGCCACCGCAATGCCGCCATCGCTCGTAAATCAGGATCATCGCTTTCTGTTTCTGCACCGCTGGGTTAAGTCCTGATGTCGACATTGCTCGTCCTCGCGGATCCAGCTTTGTTTTATTGTAATCGCCATTCGATGTATCCTCGAAACATATTAAAACACGTGTGAATTACAGTTGTTAATAACACCAGTACCTATACTATTATTAAACATCGATCAACACTAAATGTAAAAACCAATAATTTCTATTGGGCGTAAATAACTTGGTTTAACTTGAAACTTACAAATGAGAAATGCAACACATGAAATAGTTCAAGAGAATGAATACTAATCAAAGAACAATTGTAAACCTAAATGTAGGTAGTTAGGTAGATAGGCGTAGATAGTAGCCATATGCGTGTGCCCTCTTTTAATGACTTTCATTTAAATCGATAGCATCACCTTTGCCGCTAAAACATAATTGAATTAAAGAACATAGTTAGCCTCAAATATTACAAAATGTTTTACATCACCCAATCATGTTGTGTCCGGTTATAACGTAATAATGTAGGTACTGCCGCGTACTTCAATGTTTCTTTTTTTTTACCAGATTCAAACCATCCAGCAATTCCACTATTCCAACAGCTTTTCTGAAACAATTTTTATAACACAGCATCATATTGTTCGGCAATATTTTATTTTACGCAATTAAGAAAACTGAGACGGCAGAATAAGACTCGTCTAAAATAACTGCCAAAGAGGCACAATCACTCAGAGATTATTTATTTAGACCCATAGTATGTAAAACAGAATAAATACAAAGCAAAACTAAAGTCACAACGTTCAGTCTTAATTAATAGTACCGTAGTACCATTCGAAACTCAGAGCATTAACTGACTACTTCATTTAGAAATAAAATTATTAAAAAAACAAATTAAACAACTAGGCTTCCTCCATATTCGTTGCCAATATCTCCATGAAACCTGACCTTCGCCAGAGTCAACCGCCAGTACGCACTCACGGAACACCCTCCAAGGTATACCGATCGAGCAGAACGACTTCTGGTATAGTCCCATCAAACATCATCAAACATCAAGCAAATTCCACCATACTAGCAGTTTTCCTGAAACAAATGACATCACACAGTATCACATAGTTCGGCAAACATTAATTCTAAGCAATTAGGAAAACTGAGACGGCTAAATAACACTCGTCTAAAGTAATTTTAAACACACTTAGCTCATAATGAAAACAGAAACTCTCACCGGGTAGCGTAACGCAGGATCTCCATTGGCAAACCTTTGTTGTAAAGGCCCACACGTTATCTTGTCCACACTATATCCTTAGAAGCTCCGGTTCTACTGGCGCTGACTCAACGCATAATGGATAGGCCCTCGGCAGTGGTAGCAGGTGATGGAATGGCTGGTCTTGTCATTGCAGTTTCTCGGTTGCGGCCTAGGATGTTCTACTTTCCTGTCCGTATCATCTCGCCTCAGTATTTACACACCGATGGTTTATGATGATTCTGTTGTTCCAATAGCTGCTGCAATTTCTCATTTCCGTCGATGTTATTTGCAGCACATGGAATGTCATTCGTACAGGTGGAGCGGGGTTTCCTCACCCGTAGCACGTGGTACGTGGTTATCGCATCGTCCGTGGCACGTGGTTATCACATCATTTGTAGCACAAGGTATCCACATCATCCATCGTTGCTCTTCGCAGCATAATGCAATTACATCAGTAGCACGTGAGACGTAGCCTCCTCATCATCCACAATACGTGAAACATGGTTTTCTCTTCATCCATAGCACATGGCACGCAGTTTTATTATCATTCATAGCACGTGGTTTCCACAAAAATCTTTTCACAAAGGTTTTCACATAGATCGTAGCACATAGGACATCATCCATAGCTCGTGGTAAGTGGTTTCACCATCCCACTTCTGATGTCGGGGAGTTCGTTATCACTGGGTTCGATTATGGCGGAAACTTCGAAATAAAACGTGGAACTTGATGTATGGGCGTGTATTAATCACAACGTTAAGCAACTTTACAATTATCATGAAGATTCGTCAGGATGTAAATGGATATAGGAAGCGCGGTGAATTCGGCGTGTGGCCATCACTGATTTATTCACTCTACGTCTGCACTGCCCCGCGAACCAAATAACAATGATCCGTCCAACAAGATAGATGGGCTATTCAGACTCAACGGAAAATGACCGAAACTCATTCAGTCGTTCACTCAGAAAGCCTCGCACCGACTACACCCAAGTTAAGACGACTTGACGCAACCAATATCTCATTTAGTCGCTGACATTGACATTGACATTTCAAAACATAGACAAGGTAGATAGTAAAGTAGTTCTTCAACTGGCCAAGTCCATCGAATCTGTGTTCTCTCCGACATACATATTATATATAAATAGTAAAATAAATACCTAAATGTCAATAATTAACAGCAAGTTTGTAAAATTAAAGTTTTGCATTAATTTAATTTAAGTTTGTAAAATTAAATTAAATTAATGCAAAACTATAAATGAAGAACTTAATAAGGCGTTATTAAATTAAATAATAATCTTTAAATAGTTAGGAAATGCTCGACAACAATTTTTTTAAAACCTGTATATTAAGTGGCACACTGAATATGGAGAGGCAAAGCATTCCAAAGTTTTGTCGCCAAAACGGTGAATGACCTGCTGTAAAATTTTGTTACACTCAAAGGAATGATTAATGCCCTACTGTGTTGGGCTCGAAGTGCTCGGGTATTCTCATCCTGCCTAAATCTAAAGCGTTCCTTGAGGTAACTTGGGGTTCTAGGGTCAGACAGAACCTGGTAGAGTAAGCACAGAATGTGATAATTTCGTCGCAAACGAATCGGGAGCCATTTGAGCTGAGCGCGATAGCTAGAGACATGATCGAATTTGCGCAGGCCAAAAATAAATCGAATGCACAAATTCTGTAATCTCTCAAGTTTTGATAATTGTTCCTCGGTAATGTCAATGAAACATATTTAAAATAATACCATATATTTACAAGCTTTTTTTATTAATGCAAATTGTATAGCTTTAGACTCAGTTGTTTCCTAAGTAACCCTATTTTACGATATTCATAAAACTGTTTAGCAGAAATACACTTACACTGCCTTAATCAGGCTCACCAGGAAAATCTCGCCACAACTAAACATCTCAAACCTCTGGCATTTTGTTTATGTGTTCATTTCAACTGAAAGCGTGCCAAATAATAACGAATCACCATAAATATTAAAACGCTAACTGCCCAAGTTCCCTCGTGGAAATATTGCATGAACTTCTGACATTTTTATCGCTAAGCGTTCTCTTTAAAAGTTCACAAACAAAATGGTAACCGAGTAGTTTGATACCAATGCTGATAAATAACAAAATAGGTCATACTTTTTTTAGCTTTCTGATAATGCTTGCCCATGGTTACTTAAAGCTTTACAAAATATCGCGTGGAAGTCGGTTTCCCATGGGAATAAGAAGTTTTCCCGCGGTAAATTGTGTTATTCTGATGTATAACCTATATTACTGTAAAGTTTCATCCAAATCCGTCCTGTAGACTTTACGAGAAAGAGTCACAAACATCCATACATCCATACTTACAAACTTTCACGTTTATAATATTAGTAAGAAGTAAGATTATACACGACAATGTCCTGCACGATTGTCGTCTGTTTTAGTAGTTAGTTTATTATTATTAAGCTCTTTATGTGTGATAAATATTATTTGGCAATATTGAAATGTCACTTCGTCTGACGTAGGTTTTGTAGGCAACGGAATAAAAATAATGAAAATATATATTAAAAATGTAGATCTATACATTCTTCTATTTTTTTAAATCTTTAAAGAAACAGTAAAGTAGGTATTTATTATTGATTTCAAAATTGTTTGTTCCTCGGTTAAACTTGAACTTTTATAGATGAAACTTCAAGTAAAAATACGAAAACATTTCAAATTGAATATAAAATAGTGATGTCTTTTACTTCATTGCTGGCTATAATAAGTTTTGAGTATTATTTTTTCTTGTAACTAATAATTTTATTCTATGATGTTATAATTGTTTTAGATGAACTTATCGACAAAAATGGATGTTCCATCGTCAATTGTAATTTTATTTATTTCATTAATGTTAACTTTGTATTAAAACATACACAAGGTTATTTTTATAAATTAACAGTTCAACTGATAAACGAATATTTACTTTTGTAGAAAAATGCCTATTTTTTATATTATGACTCACAATCAAAACCTAAGCATATTTTTTATAAAAAACTTATGGCCGCCCACGATTCCGTGCACGTAAAAGTCGGTTTCCCGTGGGAATGAGAAGTTTTCCTGCGGTAAAAAGTACCTACCCTATATAATATTCTAATGTAAAACCTATAATTACTGTAAAGTTTCATCAATATCCGTTTGTAGGTACGTGAAAGAGTAACAAAGATCCATACATCCATACATACCTACTCACAAACTTTCACGTTTGTAATATTAGTAGGATAGAATAATACTCAAATTTTATTTAGGCAGGTCTAATAAAATATCGACAACTAAGCGTTTGTTTCCCATCACTATTTTAAAAGCTCACGTACGTCTAGGAAATAAACACTTTATTTTGGGGATGTTTCACGTTAAAGCGAGCGCGCCATTTATTATTTACCAAACACAGTCTCAACAGCATTTGCTAAGTGCCCAGAAATTGACACGGTTATCAATCCTGTTAAAGAGAATTGACCTTAAACGGCTTTGGGATTTATTGTGGGTAGAGGTGAAAATCGTTTGGCAATGTTGGGGAAAAGTAGGTTTGATTTGTATAAAATACATCAGTTTAAAGTTATTATCTCTCTAAATATTATGGTTATGGGGAGGCAAGACAGTTAAAATGCTAGTAATTTTTGTTGTTCCAAGTTTTTCTCATTAAATTTTGACTAGCTTTAATTACATAATATGTAAATCTTTATAATCTTAACAAGTGACTAAGTTAAACACTCCGACGACCTCTGTGGCGCAGCGGTAAATATACTGTAAAGGGGATGGTCCCGGGTTCGATCCCCGGGTTGGGCCAATTTCGTCAAATTATTTTATTGCCAATTTATTTTCTGTATTTACGTGTCTTTTCTGTAAGTCTTTCTAACACCTTAAATCTTTCCGGATCACATAATAAAACATCCAACCCGACTTCTCCCCATCTGTTAACAATACAACAAGACAAACAACACATAACGTATTAAACTCAATTAAGTTTAAATTCGGATCTGCAAGTTATTCCCGCGATTAAGACGAACGTTTCGGCAACAACGCCCCGTACGAACAAATACTGCAACACAAATAAGATTAGAAAGAGGGTAGTTTACAATTTGCGACACGATTTTCTTATTTTTCTAATCTGCTCGTAACTGAGTTACTGAGGCCACTTTGGTTTTTATAAAAAAAAATGCGTGTTGATGAAGCTTAATGGCGCTGCATCGATTTTAAATAGCACTGAAGTTTTCGTTGAGGTTAAAAACTTATTAAAAATGCAGTTCATAACAGGATAGCCTGTGATTTTTCGAGCGTGGGAATAAAATAAAAAGTCTTACTCAGAATCGGTATTGATAACTTGAAATCGTTAACCTATATTTTATCCCGTTAATTATATCATAATATACCTGCACAATAAGCTTTAGCGTTTCAAAGAAGTCTTCAGCCAACTAACACATAATAAAACAAATGTACCCTACATCGTGGTGTATAAAACGCTCGTAATTTCTAACTACCTCCATTTGGAAGCTTCGCGCAGTGTTGTCACTTATTCCATCTGCATTTAAGATGTTTCATTACTAACGGTATAACAGAATTGGATTTGTGCCTACAAAATAAATGGATTTGTTTTAAATTTATTTTAGATTAAGTACTTAAGAACGTGTATGAATTTTGACGCAATGCTTATGATGTTTATTTTGACTGAACTACTGCTTAAACATAACATTTTGAATCAATAGTTCAAAGTTTTTACGTGAGAATAAGCTCCGAATTTTAGCTCACATATTTTTGGATAATGAGAGGATTTTCAACCAATAACTGACTAGACTTAATTTATTCAAACTCAAATTAGTTAGTAGAGTTCTGAGCGAAGTCCAACTACGTTAGTATAACCATGCAGACTATTTTTCCTGCTAAATGTGTTTCAGTTTAAAAGGCAAAAAAGTCACAGAGGTTTATCATCTAAAATCTCCAGAATTGACATCGCTCATGTATCTTAATGCCTAAAAGTCTATAGACGATGGTAAAAGCCATAAAATGGACCAACTTCTTGTTTCTAGCATACTAACCCAAAAAAATATACAGGCTACCACACCTACTGCGTTGCTACAAACTAAGCAGAAACATTTATTATATGAACTATATAATGGACTAGCGGACCACTTGCATCCAGACACAAACTAATTTCTTAAAAACATTTTTAATTTATTAGTATTTAAAAACATTTTTAAGAAATTAGTTTGAAATCGAGCGCTTGTTAGTTCAGTATACCTATAAAACGTAAAGACGTTAATAGTAATTTCGGTTCTTGAAAAACTATCTTTTATATACCTCAGAAATTTTCATATTAATCTTAAAGCTGTTTATCTAATATCTGCTTTAATTCACAAACACATTCTGACAAAAACCCCTTCGCTACTCTAAGTCCACACCGCCTTGCTCCTTCTCAGTAAAGTATTCTAGCCGATCTGTGACAAACCCAAATTAACTGTACAGAACGGTAAATCTGTGCCCTTAGAATGTTGGTTTAGTAGGGTTAGCAAATAAGGAGACTCGTGTTTGTAATTGTCTGTTTAATTAGGTTTTTGGTATCCGTACGAGCTTATTAGACGGTTCTGTCCTTCCGTCGTGGTTAGTGTGGGTATGTTATAGAGCTTGAAGACTGGAAGATCTTATCTTAATAATATTATAAATGCGAAAGTTAGTAATATATGTGTTTATGTTACTGTTTATCACAAATCTACTTAACGAATTTGGACTAAATTTGGTTTGATGGATTTGTAAAAACCTAGAATAACACAGGGGGAAAAGCATCTCATTCTCACGGAAAATCAATTTATCGACTGATGAAAATGGAGTCAGATAGCTTAATATAAAATATATTTCGATAGGCAATTTTCAGTTGAAATATATTTCTGAATTCGAAAGACCATTACTTTCTCATCCCAAGTATTTTCCTCAAAAAAATAACACTTCCTTTTTCACTTGAACTTTTGACCTTCAATTAGAACCCACCGAAGCATTTCATCCCCAAAACAACAATAAACAAACATTTTCTAATTTCCACCCCCGAATTCCCGTCCCTCGTTATCCAAATGAAACAAATACGAAAAGAAGCCTTAACGAGCTACACCTTATATATTCCAATAGTCTACCTCATTACAGGAACCGGCGGTCACAAATTAATTAAACAGTCAATGATAAAGGGTGTTCTCATTTAGGATTCTGCCCTACCTGGAAGCCGGTTTCCATGGTAACCGATCGCTTAGCATTCGGTATGCGTGTACTCGTTAAAACTATTGCTGTGTGTAATTAGTGTGTTAGGATCGTTGTTTTCCAGTGTCTTAAACAAACGAAGGGCGTGTGTTACACCGATTGGGTTTTGAGTTTTGGTATCTTTGATTAAAAACTAGTTCAGATCAGCGGTTTTACGCATCGGCTATACCCGTGTTTTTTTATTTTTATTTTATTTATTTATTTATACCCGTGCGAATTAGTTATTTTTCGACGGCTACTACTACCAAAAATAAAATAAATAAATAAAATCTTAGCAAAATGATAATTTTTTTCACAAAAAAAAGGAAACTTAATATAAAACCGCTGTTAAACACTTTACAATGTTAATATTTTATATTGCAAAATGTTCATGGTTAACTAAAAAATAGGAAATAATCAAATTTTGTTTTAGGGTTAGTTCATATTCCCAGTTTAAATCAATCAAAAATATTAAATGCATTAATTTGTCTGAAATAGACGTTGTTTATGTTATTATAAACAACATCTATTTCAGACAAATTAACGACGTACGAGTATCAAATCTTTAAAGTATCCGGTGTGAGCAGCAGCTCGACTAATGTTCGCCGCCATTGTTTTTAACGTCAGTAACAGTGTTTGGTTTGGGATCCCGGCTACGTTTATTGTGGTTGCTTTCCTATCTCCAGATAGCAAGGTTAACACTTGGCTCATTTCTTTTAACGACACTTAGGAGAGTAAGTATTGATTGCGTTGCTAAGCTGTTAAGTTTTTGTGTATATTTTTTTATGGTGAATAAATGAGTGATAAATAAATAGGTAGGAAGGCCTATTTACGCGGCTTGAACTTACACGAACTACTTTGGAAGCCTTAAAAGGCGGTTCCTGGAAAATCTAATACCAGAGGAATGTGTGTGGTGCAAAGACATATTTATCACACGAAGAAAATATAAAGGGTAGTTAATCGTATTAAATTACTTACAATTAAAATTGAGATTAATAGCAGAAAGATACCCATTCTCGTCTGTAAGCATTTTTTCTTAAGAACACAAGGAAGTTTTAAATTAAATAGCAATACTGCATTGAACTTGCAGTATTGCTTTTCCTTGGAAGCCACGAGAAAACAATATTCTTTATCAGCGTCAAACAGCGGTTCCAAGAACTCAGATAATACAAGCTGCAAAGACATTTTCATTGCTAATAGTTCCCTGTGTTGAACATTCTGAACGTTGTAGAACCGTCTAGTCTAGTTGATAAGAACGAAACACATATTTTATACTTTATATGCAAAAGAACAATTAACTAACCAAATTCATAAAGATAATATTTAACTCATAAAGGAAGCGCGTGGAAGTCGCATTCCCGTGGGAACGAGAAGTTTTTCCGCGGTAAAAAGTACCCTATGTGTTATTCTGATGTAGGTATAACCTATAATACTATAAAGTTTCATCAAAATCTGTCCAGTAGTTTTTACTTGAAAAAGTAACAGACATCCATACATCCATCCATACATACTCCCAAACTTTCACGTTTATAATATTAGTGGGATTGGCACAATTGATTCCAAAGTAGCCTAGCCCAATTTTGTATTTTACCACATACACCACAATTTAAAACAGATTAAATTGTTTTTATTTTCCTGAATAGCTATTATTGTTTTGATTACAAAAAAATTGATTTAAACCTGCTTTAGAAAATAATTATTTGGTTTAACTTTTCTGTCATAGATACCGTTTCTGTTACGTTTCTACTGCTTATAAGTAACCATACTTTATCACACACAAAAATTTGATAGGTATAATTAATGCAACAACTAGCTAGCTTGTCTATTTGGATACATCATTCAACAGCTGGGTTGTTTTTGCATATAAAAACGATATGCCCTACAGCAACCCATATTTTATGTCAGTTACGACGGGAACTAGCCTATAAATCATAAAAAATGACTGCACTAGATTCATGAATGTCATAGTGGGATGCGCACTAAAAATTTGATTGTTTTTTTGAACGATGCACCTACAAATACCTGTGTAGTTCAAATAAGGGTACTAGCTAACTATTCTGATTTTGTTATTGTTCACAGTTCTTATATTATATATTATATGATATTGTGTGAATGCTTTAGTTTGTACATAATTGACAAGTTAATCAAAAATCAGATCAATGTCCTATCCTAAATAAAACATAATATGCCCTTATTCAGTAATAATTTAATACAAAGATCCCGCACATAATTCAGACAGTAATCCTGAAACAAAAAAGAAATAAATTGTACTAAGTAATTATTTGCTCTTACTTTTTGCCAGGCGCTTTCACAAAATGTAATTCGCTTTACAAAAGGCCCTTATTTGAGTCATACACGAGTATTTAAAAGGGATAAAAAGCGCGAAAATGTTGTGACAAACCCATTAGGGCATTTTTGTATATGTTATTAGAAACACAGTATGTAAAAAGGCTTTTTTATGGTTGTGTCTGAATTTTATTGGACGTAAAGGAACCTTTTTTAAGCTTATATGCTAGAAGCGAAATGATCCAATCACAACGGATTAGATTGAAAAGATTTGGAGACATTTTTTTGAGTAAATTACTTGGTTTTTTCTCTTTGTTATTCTTTTTACTTTTGCAGGAACTCTGTGCGAGTACCTACCGTTAGTGTATTTATTAAATGTTTCTGTTCACAGTTGTATTTTGCGAACATAGGGTAAACTAAATATCTTGACTTTTGGATTGGAATAATTTTAATTGCATTTTAAAAATGTTTAACAAAATGATGTGTCTCAGAAGGTGGTTGAATATTGAATGAACGAACAATAACTATATCTTTGACATATGAATGTGTTCCTGATTAATTTAAATAGCAAAAATTTATACAGAAAGTATTTCTCTTTATAATCAATTACGTAAGTTGAAAACAAAATGAATTTTATTAAAATGAATTAGATAGATACTTAAAGACTAAACAGTTTCTTTTACTCGGTGAGTCTTATGTAGATATTGACCTAAAAGTTATGATATAATAAATCTGATAATACATATTTTATAATGTTCTATATGACTGTTGTTTTTTGTAATTATATATATATATTAGGTTTTTGAATGGGATAACAATAACACATAATACTGAAAAAAAAACAAATGTGTATATTCAGTAAAAAAATAACAAACACATTTAGAATCGACTAGTGACCGCCCGCGATTTGCTCGCGTGGAAGTCGGTTTCCCGTGGGAATGAGAAGTTTTCCCGCGGTACAAAGTACCCTATGTGTTATTTTGATGTATAACCTATATTACTGTAAAGTTTCATCAAAATCCGTCCAGTAGTTTTTACGTGAAAGAGTAACAAACATCCATACATCCATACATACTCACAAACTATCACGTTTTTAATATTAGTAGAATTTCTTTTCTGCCGACTGAGTATAATAATATTCGCTTTGTATAAAATACCACTTTAGAACCATCGTAAAAAATATTCATTGCCTTCCTTTGATAAAACTAATGCATATCTGACTTTTTATAATTATAACTAAAGTAATACAGAATTCATTTAACATCAATAAGCCAGACGTAATAAAAGCCATTTTGCAAATAAAACAAGCATTGGAGACTGAATCTACCCCGGGGTTAATAAAGGAGTAATTAAAACTTAGCTGGATAAGCGACGGCTAGACGGGGCTCGAAATAATTATTAAATACTAAAGAATGAGTACAAGAGTAGACCTCAATTTGGTATAAATTTTTAATCGAAGTTTTATAACAGGTAAATAACTAGGTAAGGTTGTAAAAGTAAAAGCTAATAGAGTAATAAAGCTTTAAGGATAGCAAAGATGATAAATTGGTTATAAGAAAAGACTTGTCGTTAAAAAATAATAAATATGATACCACCTGAGGCCACCAGTGGATTTTTATAAAGATCTCTTTGAAAAATACGCCTTTTGCAAGTAGTGTTCTTAACCGTAATTTATTCATATTTTATTATAGCGTTTATAACGGGTGTAAAAAGACCACTTCCGAAGCCTGAAACCATGTATTCTTGAGCCTCAACAGTAACTAAATTCACTAACAGTATACCCAGAAAACTCATTTTAAAAATGTTATTAAGGATTGAAAAGTCATATTTGCCGCTTGAAATCATCGCTTACACATCAATTGTCAGTTTAGGTGCGATTATTTACATTGCAAATGAAATTAAAACCCTATTTAATTTGAAATCATCGCAAAATCTGAAAGTATTATTGCAATTTTGAAAATAAAGCAAAAAAAATAATTTTTTTTTGCTCAAAACGTAACTAGTACCTTCAGCAATGCCCAGTTTTTGTTTTCGGAAGCAGTTCTTCTACACCCCGTACCTATATGTTACCTAAGTAGAATCATGATTAAGTTGTAAAAGATTTTTAAAAATCATTTTAGGGTAAACGCAGTTCAAGCAGTTATTTTATACTGTGGTCTTACTCCCGTTGGTAATTTAAAAACAGCGAATAGTTGTAACACAAACTCTTGATCAGAAGAAATCAGGTTAAATAAATAGTTTTAAAAACCGTTATATGTTTAACTAACGCACAAATATTATGAAAATAAGTATAATTATCACATTGAGGTCGCAATTAAACTTTATTTCTTTCAATTTGCTTCTTCTAGAGTTACAACTAATTACGAGAAGTTTCATCAACACTATAAAAGGTTAAGTTTCTAAGTTACAATCATCGGAGTTGGTAACTGACTGAACAAAACTGTTTTTGAAAATCTTACGAAGTGATAAAAAGGCTACTAATTGTTTATTATAATTTTACTACATTTGATAAATTTTACATTACACTGTTTATTTTTTCAGACTAATGATAATAATATTATGCAAATATATTGCAAATAACACTATGTCTTAAAATTAAACGCAAGGTTATGTTAAACTAGTGGCCGCCCGCGACTCCGTCCGCGTGGAAGTCGGTTTCCCGTGGGAATGAAAGTTTTCTTGCGTTAAAAAGTACCCTATGTGTTATTCTGATATATAACCTATTTTACTGTAAAGTTTCATCAAAATCCATTCAGTAGTTTTTACGTGAAAGAGTAACAAACATCCATACATCTATACGTACATACTCACAAACTTTCACTGAAACTTAAACTGAAAAACAGTCCTTTCTTGTTTTCAATATCAGTTCTAGTCTAACTTAAACCAGTTATTTTGGTACGTATTCTTTCTTCCTCACAATAAACAAACTGTCAGAATTCTGTTTATTTGTTTACAGTTCTACTTCACGTTGTTTACAATAATAAAGTATTAAATGCCCTTAAAAGGATATCCGATCAAATAACAATTAGTCATACTTTGCCCTCTGTTTACGTTTTCATCTTCCTTCCAGCTATTATTACCTTCCGGTCAAATTTCTATTTATGAGTTAATTAATTAAGGGTTTTTTACTGGGTTTCTGATTTTGTTTACTTTCGAGTTGAAATTTTATTATAAAAACTGTGCTAATAATTAGACGGCCTTTGTGGGACAGCGGTATGCTTACCGGACTGATAGGTTCCGAGTTCGATACCCGTGTCGGGCCGGTTTATTTAAAAAGCTTTTTCAAAACTACGGTCTCCCCTAATGCATTATGTAGTACTTATAAAATACGCACTTATTACTAAGGGCTACATAATTAGTATGCTAGTCTGGAGATTTATTTATAGTAAATGATATATATTGACTTTAACCGGTTATAGTTACCTGATCCTACATGTTATTTTCTTTGTATTTATATGTTAATTCACATTCCTCATCCGCATTAAAACTATTAAATTAATATAATAATGAAGTCTAGAAATCAACCTCAATCATAAAACAAATTTTCTATGATTATTTCTCTTCCTGTTACAAGATTTTATGAACTACCTATTTGAACAATAAACATTTTCATAGTAAATTTAATGTTTGGTACCTAGTCTTAAAATGTTACTATCCATTTGAAAATTATCTTTCTAAAAGTCTAGACTAGAATTAAACATAAACCAATGCAATGCAATCTTAGAGTAGAATTACAATCATAAACATTAAGAAAGCTTTTACACGAAATACTCGCATACCTATATAAAAGAAATACAAAATGCGTTCAGTTTACAAATGAATCCATTTCATTTTATACCGTAATCACAAATTCAATAAAATCCACATGATTAGGTGTAATAATCATCCTTAAATTTAATATCCCTTTGCTGATATTGAAAAGAAAATATTAATAACGGGGGGTTGTTCCAATTTTCTCGTCTCTTCTTTCTTATAGGCCCTTGCAATATTTCTAAATGGCTTCTGTGCTTTGGAAAAATGATATTTCTTTTTAGGTAATGACGCCATCTATTCTAATGGCAACTTATTAGGGATGAAATTAGGCTATATTAGACTCATTTTTGAGTTCATTGGCAAAGCTTCTGAAGGGAAACAATTTAGATGAGTTAAGTGTCTTTGGGAATTTGGCTTTACTGAAATAGAATCGGAAAGGTTAACTTTTGAGGCGACTAATAAATTTTGTCCGATTTTGATAGCTCTCAAAAAATTTCTCGACATTTTAATGAGTAAACTTGTTTCAAAAATTTTTTGTTTTGTTTGATGTTATCAGGTTTTCATAAATTTCTATGACGTTTATCCTTTATTCTAAGTCAGGCGCGGCATCTCGTATGTTTAACGTTGATTAACTTGTTATTAATTATTTGTCACCAGCCAACTAAACCTTAGATTAATTTAACCAATTCTTTTAAGCTTACTTGACCAACTCAAATTTAAGTCGAGCAAAATTAAACATTTTATCGGTTGTTTCGAGTGACATAAACTACTATCAAAAAAATGACAAAATTCTATTATTTGTATGGAGAAATGTACATTTTAACATTTTTTCTCGTAGCAGTCATGTCAATTAGAGTTACAAAATCACCCGGCTGAAGGTGTAACACGCAAGCCACCCTAACCGTTAATACCAATCGATTTTCATCGTAACAAGAACCATTGGATTCCAATTTATGAGAAGAAACATAAAAGCTGGAAAACTCAGCACAAAAACAAGATATTTCATGAATAGGTCAATGAAAAAAATCTCACGTCGAAATCGAACAATAGGCGAGTTTCCTAGAAATTCTGGAGTAAATTCTGTATTTACGACGTTTCCAAAGTAACGTTGAATAAGTGATACTGCCTCATACAATTGTATAGCGCTGTCTCTCTCTTTCAACATAAATGACCTGATATTGTGAAGAATGACAATTGCTGGTCGTGACCTTTTCCGTATTGGTGATTTCAATTCATTTATTGAAAGGTATATCTTTGCTTACTGAAAAATTGTGATAACGGAGAAGAGAATACGAAATTCGTTGTTTAGATGTTTCGATTCGGTGATGGTTTCTTTAATTTGGGTATTGGTAGGTTTAGTTTGCAACATCCTATTAATTTAATAAACGTGAAAGTTTGTGAGTATGTATCGATGGATATATGGATGTTTGTTTCTCTTTCACGTAAAAACTACTTTACTGATTGTGATAAAACTTTGCAGTAATATAGATTATACATCAGAATCATAGATAGGGTACTTTTCACCGCGGAAAACTTCTCATTCCCACGGGGACTGACTTCCTCGCGAACGGAGTCGCGGGCTACCATTAGTTCTACAGGGTTATTTGTAATTAACGCATCACCTCTTGCAGGTGGCTTCCTTACATCAATTCCAATAATAACATTTGTTCTACGACTTTTTGCAAAACTTGATAATTAACACAATAAAAACAAAAACAAATGTTATTTATAACTCTGTATTTTGTAAGAAGTTCCTAAACCGGTCGCCCCCCCCCCCCCCGTCGCTCGGGCGCCCGCCACGCCAGTTGCGTGCGCGTAGCGTATTGTACTGTTTAGATGCACCTAATAAATTTGTATGGAAAAACTTATTTTTAAAATAATAATATTTTAATTATTCGTTGGTTAAATATTGTTGGGATTGATGTAGAAAAGCTGCCTACAAGAGGTGATGCGCTAATTATAAATAACCCTGTATAATAAAAACGGTATGTCTTTAAAAAAATTGGAAAATTAATATTAAATCTTTGTTTGGTAAATCTAATAAGGGTGTTTGACCGTGTAATTTGTGTAAAGCAAATTATGTTTTAGTTAAAATATTATAATATTTATTTCACTGATTTCATACCTTGATGAGAACTTTGTATAAAGAAATATACAGGGTGGCTCATTCAAATAGGTCAGTAAGGGAAAGTCCGAAACTATAAGACATACGAAGATATGTTCTTAGGAACCATGTCACCAATTTTTATAAAGAAAAAAACTGCATTCATACATTTGAAAAAAAACTTTATCCAGCTAGGGCATCGAACCCGGTTGTGTTGAAAAAATAAACTTACACTTTTTCAATATAAATATCGATTGTGTATATTTTAAGCTGTAAATGGCTCTATTTAACATGATGTCTTAAATGAATAAAATGCATTGTTTTCACATAATTTTAATTTATTTTAGTAGATGTTCGAAGTGACCACCATTTTTTTCAATACAAATTCAACATGACCGGGTTCAATTCCCAAGCTGGGCACAGTTTTTTTTTCAAATGTATGAACGCAGTTTTTCTTTTTGTCAAAATCGGTGACATGGTTCCTAAGAACAAATCTTCGTATGTCTTATAGTTTCAGACTTTCCCTTACTGACCGATTTGAATGAGCCACCCTGTATTTGTTTAACTTGGGAAAATAGTAGGTATAGGGACATCACAAAAATATCAATAATAGTGCAAAGA
Organism: Emmelina monodactyla; assembly: GCA_916618145.1. Classification (NCBI taxonomy): domain Eukaryota; kingdom Metazoa; phylum Arthropoda; class Insecta; order Lepidoptera; family Pterophoridae; genus Emmelina; species Emmelina monodactyla. The sequence goes on along the minus strand of OU745315.1, from coordinate 2,130,316 downwards.
CTGAACATACTGCTACGTTAAATTTGTGAAGTAAGAAAATAATTGTTTTAAAACTAAACTAGGTATTTGGCGATATTTGCCTATGCTTTTCACCATGAACTCGTAAAGACACTTGATTAATAATTGATGAATATTATTTTTTAAATAGATCTTTAATTTTCTCTAGCATTTTGTGTTTTTACCACAAGAAAACTCTGCGCAGACGAATAATATCCACGAAACTCAAACTCGGATCAAACAACATAAATAATCATGACTCCAAATTAATTAAATTAAAACAACAATCTGCTTCCTTAAAAAAATATCTAGCCCGTGTTCCTATTTTGAAAACAGTCGCGCACGTCACAACAATGTTGTTAACACGTCGCCTGTGCAGGGATTTCTTGAAAGTGGACTTGCTGGTGTTAAATGTGGATAAATCGTGGCAGCTGCGCACGAGTTGACAACCGAAATACTCGGAGAGAAGGGATTGCTAGGTGTTAGGATATCGATGTTTTTAAAGTGGGTACTTATTGGAAAATGGTTTAAATGATAAACAGATACTGTAACTAAATAATCTCTCTGTTACATAAATAATAATTGTAGGTCACTGTCGTTTTTATTTTTTTGGCTTTTTCATTTAGTCCTTTCAATTACCATATTATGTTTTGCTCGATTTAGTAATATTTTAAATTGATTTCTGAAAAGTAGTGCCTGACTATATTTTGTGTATGACTAAATTCTACTCAATTTATTTATTCCACTTTTACAATTATTGTAGCCATGCAAAAAAAAAACAACATTTAAGTTTCTATTTTAAAACAAAATGGGTCTGTTTGTTCTAATATTAATATAATTTATTGCTAACTGCCTATTTTTGTATGCACGTCAGAAAATATCGATAAAATTTTAACAACACTAAAATGTTAGTGTTACCGATTGCGAAACTCAACATAGGATTATGATGTAGTCGTAATAATAACTCAATTAACTCTAATATTTATGTTTAATGACTACCTAGACATGTGCTTGCAATAAATTTAGCGACTACTAAATTAAATTGTTATTCGTTAAATATGCAATATGACCTGAGGCAATATTATACGATTAAGTTAAGAAATCTTAATACTGGTTTACTTATTTATCGTTAATCTTATTTTAATCCTGAGATATGTCATTTGTAGAAAAACGTAAAAATAAATGACAATGAAATTTCAAAATATTTTTTTCAATGACACTTAAATCTATATTGAATATAATTCTATCAATATTTGCCAAATCCTACTAAATTATAGGTAAACGTGAAAGTGTGAGTATGGATGTTTGGATGTTTGTTACTCTTTCACGTAAATACAACTAGACGAAACGGATTTTGATGAAACTTTACAGTAATATTGGTTATACATCAGAATAACACATATGGTACTATTTACCGCGGAAAAATTTCTCGTTCCCACGGTAAACCGGCTTCCACGCGAACGGAGTCGCGGGCGGCTACTAGTAACATATTATTGATGAAATAAACATTTGGACTAGTTATTCTTTAAGGTTACGCATCAGACTTAGCAGTTTATAATCAACGAGATAAAACTAACCAATCTATCCTCTAAACTGTTTAGATAAAAACTTATGTTTTCATTTATTATTTTAACCCTATAATTTATGAGTACTAACTGTCTTGACTTTAGGAATATTACTGGAAACATTAGTTACATATTTTTTCCCTCTATCTAAAAAAGGATTTTGCAAAAACTTTTTACTCTAATATTATAAACGTGAAAGTTTGTGAGTATGTATGGATGTTTGTTACTCTTTCACGAAAAAGCTATTGGACGGATTTGGATGAAACTTTACAGTAGGTAATATAGGTTGTACATCAGAATAACACATAAAGTACATTTTACCGCGGGAAAACTTCTCATTCCAATGGGAAATCGACAGCAGCCATTAATAGTCTTATGAACATTTGGTTTAGATATGTATGGTGACGTCCTCTGTGATGCTGCGGTATACCGGGTGGCTCATTCAAATCGGTCAGTATGGGCAAGTCTGAAACTATAAAACATACGAAGATTTGTTCTTAGGAACCATGACACCGATTTTGCTAAAAAGAAAAACTGCATTCATACATTCGAAAAAAAAAATGTACCCAGCTAGGGAATCGAACCCGGTCGTGTTGAACTTTGTATTGAAAAAACGGTGGTCACTTCGAACATCTACTAAAATAAATTATTTTTTTGTGAAAACAATGCATTTTATTCATTTAAGACATCATGTTTCATAGAGCCATTTACAGCTTAAGACCTACACAATCGATATTTAAATAGAAAAAGTATAAGTTTATAAAAACTTTTATTTTTGCAAAACAACCGGGTTCGATTCTCTAGCTGGGTACAGATTTTTTTTCAAATGTATGAATGCAGTTTTTCTTTTCATCAAAATCGGTGACATGGTTCTTAAGAACCAATCTTCGTATGTCTTATAGTTTCAGACTTTCCCATACTGACCGCTTTGAATGAGCCACCCTGTATATACCGGACTGCTAAGCAGATGGTTCCGGGTTCGATCCCCGGGTCGGGCCAATGTCGTTAAAAATGGTTTTTCCATATTGACTCGTGTCTGGGTGTAACTAGGTTCTCACCTAGTCCATTATGTGGTATCTATAACACAAGTGCGTACTGCTACTTACTTTAGGGTCACATAATTGGTGTGTTAGTCTGGAGATTTATTATTTATTATGTAATGTCAGCCACAACACAAACAATTCATTATCTAAAATTTAACAACACGTTTATAACGTGTCATGATTTCACCACACAATAATCGCTCCGTTACACATTTTGTAAATCAATATTAGAATCAAAGCAATTATCAGTGTACAAAATTTACACATAACCACAAAATTAACGACCCGCCCATAGTTGGCGCATTGAAATCAATTGACATTATTTGTATTTCGAACACGCAATTGTCCATTATTATTGCCTAGCAAACGTTACTTAAATTTGCAAGTTTTTAATGTTTGCAATTGTGTTTTTGTTTATCAGTGATTAGTAGATTGTAACTAGTGATTTAACTGAGCGTAGGTAACATTTTGAGAGATTATGTTTTGAATAGTGTCTCAAAATTGGTCAGTAGAAGCGACACTGAATTAGGTACTAAAAAAACTTTTATTAATTCATCTATTTCTATTAGCTTTTTTAAATATGATAGTATGATATAGTTCTGAGAGAATTGAGGCCATGATACACTATCATGTTGAAGATATTTAATGAGATAAATAAGACTTAGCCTTTGATTAAGTGGATCTCCACTTGTCAGATTTTTATAAGTGGAAACATATAGAAACATAAAGATAATATAATAGGGTAGGTACCTACTTGGGAATCAACCCAAGAATCCAGAGAGCAATGATGAACACTCCACTCACCTCCGAACACTCCCACGTCACCCGAGGAAGGCTGCAGCAGCTTTCTAAGGTCCTGATCTGTATGCCAAGGTAATGAACGTCGCAGTCCTGGTATATCCCAAGTCCACAAATAAGATAACGTATCCATTACAATGGGATTGAATGTCAGCACACTAGCAGAGTCTCGTGGTATACTTTTAAACCACAACATGGCGTAACAGCATTGAACAGAAAGTCACAGATTGCCTACGGAGCGCCCAATTTGCAACTGAATACTTGAATAACCGGACCAACTGCAGTTTGTGTCAAAAATAGTTGCAGAGAACATACAAACTACCCTCATGATTATTAAAAATAATTGCAAGTACCGCACATGTATCCACAAGAAACAAAACACTATTTGCTATTTACACCCTAACCTAACAATTAAATAACGAAACACTTTAAAAAATAATTTATCAATCTAAAACTTCGTATTTGGTGGATGTCATACACATTTCTAAAATGGTCCTACTGAACCTTAATCCGCACCTGGAAGCTAAATCTGTCAAACGTGACAGTCCCAACAAAAGAACATAAAGAAAAACACTTTGTAGTCAAATGATTCGTATACATTAACTGCCTCAACAGACATCAAGGTTATAAACGTTTCAGCAATAAGATAAAATATTATCGAGTATTAAAAAAGGCGTCTGTCTCTAGTTAATTAAAGCTGGGCATTGGACATAAAGCTGCATTAAAGTTGGCTAGTCTACACTAATGAATTAGATTTGACAGCAGTTAATACTCTTAACTTTATTTCGTTTTATTTGTCCCTCTAAAATTTTGTTTGCTTCTAAAATTGTGAATATTTTGTTAGGATTTACTTATATAATTTAACAATTTTGACTCATGCTTATTCTTTAAGTTTGTCTATCTTTTGGAACTTCACGTACCAATTCCATTTCAAATAATCAATCCGAACCCCAAGACAACAACTCACAAGTAAAAAAATCATTATAAATTAACAACACAGCTTCTTTGTTCATATTTCTTCTCCATTACAAAGACTGTAGGCAGTTAAATTTATTTTTAGCATTCGTTAACGAGTTAACAACGCCGATGAAATGGAAAGCACTAATGCGAGTGATAATTGGCCTCTATAGTTTATAACGAGTGGATAAAGGAGAAATGTAACAAAAACAATTTAAATCTGTGGCCAAAATGTTTAATGGCAGACCATTTCCAAAAACTGTAACTTATTAAGATAATACTAAAATATTTTAAGAAAATATTTATGGGTATACTTGGTGTTTAAATATATTTTTGAAAAACAACAGTGTAAAAAAGGGGCTTCTGTTTAATATAGTTTCTGTTTATAATAGCTAATGTTTCTTACAACAAAGACTAATCATTTTGCATCAGTTTAAATTTTATGAAAATAGTCATCTCGACACACTAATTGCACTATTCCAGTTTTAGTGCACGATCAAAACAAGCTTTAAAACATTGATGCTATTCCTTAGCAATCTTAGGTATTTAGCTTTTTTCATAAAATTAACCTTAAAGTTTGTGCAAATATATTGAATGACTATTTAAAAGTTTTTTCCATAAAATTCTTGATTGTCCATATAATAATGTGATGGCAACAATTTATTTGCATGAACTACTGTTCAAACAAACCAGACATAGCGCTTCGCCTGTACTCCTCGCATACTTTACACAAAGGCCGGCCAATTTTCTCAGACACTGTACCGAGCAATATCCATTGGTTTGAAAAATTGCTATGTTCTGGGACAGTCAGCTACTACTTAAAGTAAACCTGGGCTTGTGAAATTCTTGTGTGTTTGAAAGGAAATTCTGTCAGGTTAAAGGTAGATGTGTTTTTCTTTGTAGGGATTATGTTTTAAGCAGACATACTCGTTGATATTAACTAAATAAGAAATTAAAATAGGTACATGATCAGCCACTCCGATTGTTTGCACTTAGCAATTCATGAGATGTTAATAAAACAAGAAACAGGGTCATTTACTACTCATTTTAATAACCAATAATCCTATAATAAAGCAATAAGGAACCTTATTGCTTTATTATAGGCTGCACAAACTTGTATGATGACTTTGTACCGACTGTACTTACGCCCAGGGCGTCAATTTTAGCGGCATCTCAATGAAGACATCACAGGTATTTTTGTTCGCTGTATTAAGCGAAGAAATTTCGAGAACACGTGCGTGAAAAAAATAAGGCAAAAAAGCACGATTTAACCAGGCGCTTGTTAAAATGATGAATTTATTTAAATTTTTAAGAGATACAAACGCGGCGTTATATTGCCTGGATTCCTTACCGGTTTCTGATACAAATACTTGGCTTTCCTCAATGTTTCAATATTTTCATCTCAATTGTATTACAGCAGACTGTAAGTATAATAAACAAGCAGATTAATCAGCTGATACCTACCAAACGAACAATTGGCCCCAAATAGCCGAGTATAAGCCACCCCAAAACAAAACTTCTAACAAAACCGCCAACACTTGAGGCGTAATAAATAATAACCATATTTAGTTAGAGCTGACAATATTGCTGCAGACATGACACCTCATGTCTCATCCAGGGAAGTTTGTTTGTGTTGTATTCATTGCGGTCATGTCTAGAGGCATAAATCAACGATGCCTTAGCGGCTTATTAATATTTGCTGCAATGGAATTAGGGGAATGGAAGTGGCTACGGGTAATCCTAATACGTGTTAACAAGGTTTGGATTCTCGTTTGTTTGGGTTTAAAAGCTTTCTTGATGGGAAATTAGCGTCAATTTCTTTTTAATTAATATTTCCTGTCTAAGTGTAGACGTACAAAATGAAGACCAAATTAAATTAAAACTGAAAAGAAAAGAAGCTTGTATCGAAGTCGTATACTGATTCCATTAATAAAAAAATGCAATTAAATATTGCCACTTCTGTTCAAGACTGAACATTGATCTTTGATGAAGGATTATTAAGTCGGTCGCTTATACATCTGTGGTCAGTCTTTAACTCCCGTGTTTTAGATTATTACTTGAGACTCTTCTAGCTTTCTGAGTTTTATATTCGTTAATAGGTGTTATTTAAAACTATATTGTAAAATGATTTTAAATGATAAAAATACAAATTTGCGAGTTTAAATTTCAAAAAGGAAACACTTATGTTTACGTGTTATTTAATATACACATTTAATTTTAATACATACAATTATAGACACATTAATTACCTGCTTTGATAATTAACTTTTTATCCATAATGTTTTCTTTTGTTTGTTAATAGTTACTTTAACCAGTAACTGGAGTTAAAGGTTCATTCCACTCAATTAGTTGGCATTTAATCAAAACGACAGTTGAATTTCCTATTCATTATTATTCCACTGATTTTCTGAACGAACATTTTACGAACGCTTCAGTAAAGTCGTCATAAAGAGCGTTTTCTCATTTAATAATAGCTTTGTTGAAAGTTATTTAACTGAGAACAAATCCAGATCCCTTTTGTTTTATAGCCAATAAAGATAACATTCAAAATCTTTTTATAGCAAATTGCTGGTACTTTAAGGCCATAAATAGGGTAGATTAAATTTGTTGGATTGAACAACAGCGGTACTAGAATGAACCCTTGTGGTACTCCATTACGACATTCTCTTTAATGTCAGTTCGGAGTAAATAACTTCATTAGCGTCCTTAAAAGGGTAATAACACAAATAAAACAGAGAAATATTTTTAGAAATTTACTTTATTCTTTCTTTTATTGTGCTTTTTCAATTTTATATTTGGGCGTGCCCAGTAAATAATAATATGGTGAAATTTCGATAAATTACAAAATAAACAATAATATACAAAATAAAAAATAAATACAGTTTGCATTAACCCCCAAACAAAAAGGTATTAACAAAACAATATAATCCAATTTATGTACAGTTTTGTGCAGTGAAAGAAATATTTTATTTTTATATGTGGTACTAAGGAATATTACATTTGGAAGAAATTATGAATAGAAATATAGCACCAGTGATAACGTAATTGATAATAGTTATAATAAAATCACTGACATTCCAAAAAGGGATAATAGATTATTTTAATGATGCTCATTTTCTGTGATGATATGATTATAAAATTCGACATAATAATCAATACTTAATAAGTAATTCCTTTAACTACAATATTTTGTACACTATCTACAAATTCAGCAAAAGATTTACAACTTTATTGTTTTTTTACATAAATATGTACTCAAGGACACATTTACTGTGTTACTCTACGACTAGCTTGAAACAACTTTCTATGAGAAAAAATTACTAATTCATAATTTACTTAAACATTACGGTCACAAGAACTTGTAAAAAACATATGGAAAATTATTCTTATCAAATAATTTCTAAACTCTACAAAGATTCAGAAGTGACTTTGGAAAAGGACGAAATATCTACACAAGTCTTTTACAATTTTTTGTACAGTTTTGTAAAAAAGTATTTCTACAGAATCTTAACGTGAATGTGCTTAAATTCATTATTGTTACTGTTAATTTACAGAAGGCAAGAAATAATTGAGGCCACGATGGAACCATAACTACCTAATACAAGTTACTATGTAATAGTCTATTAAGTCCATTATCACACACTTTAACTTGATGGAACCATACCATTTGCACGCAAACGATCAATCAGTTCATGACATCGGTATTTCCGCAGACAGTCGGTGCCTTGACGAAGCTCGTGTTCCACAGGTCCCACATGTGTTGTTGCTATACCCTGAGTCAGACCCAAAGGAGGAGTCCCCACTGGGTGGTTTGGGAGAGGCTCTCGGCCCTCTCCAGCATTGCACTCCAGGCAGTTCACCACCAGGCCACGCCCCGCCAGTCCCAACTGGCAGAGTATTCTGAGGTCTTGCTCCAACTGTGCCAACTTGCGGGTAAAGTCGTAGCAAAGCATCTAACAGAACTCCTTCGTGGAACTCTGAAGGGTCTGGTGGATGGATATGTCGAGGCATTCTGTGGTGGGCTCGCCGTCGATCCAATGATTTAGGCCTTCGATCTAGTCGCTGCGGCCTTACACGGTGTGGCAGGGACTGCGGCGCGGGAGGCCTGGCACAATTTCTACACGACGGCGCTTCTCCTACTAAACTGAGTTCATCTTCCGCGAAATGATCATCGCTGTGAAGAGAATCATCAGATCTATGGGGAAGTTCTTCGTAGAGTGGAGCCCCACATGCATCCCCACCACAAGTGTTGCCACCTCTCCACGTACCGCCTGAACCACAGACGAACACTCGACCAGGGCCGTTTTGTCGTTTTGTTTCAACCATCTGAAAATAAAAAATAGTTTAAATTCTGTTTCCATTTTGTTAGTTATATTAATACTCTAGGGAAAAAATTAAGAGTTAAAACAAAATTTTGAAAAATTGTTAATAAAAAATCATTACACACATAATGTAACATGAAATGAATAAGAAACAAACCCTTTTTATTTATGGGATGAGGGGTATTGTTTATAAATAAAGTAAAAAGGAAAATTAATATTGTACAAATTCAAAATGTTATAAAAAATTAGATCTTATATTGTAATATTAATTTAAACAGCATTTTACCTCTAATTGGGGTTCCAAGTTAGGTCGGTGCGGCAAAGGAGGCCTTCTTGGAAGATCCTGCAGGTCTTCATACAACGGCGCTGGTGGAGGGGCCCGTCTTTGTGACCCTTGCGACGGCGCCGTTGACTTTGATGGCATCAAATTTGTCACTTTCCTCTTATGTCTGTAAACAAAAACAAGTTAAATTAGTAACAAAGCCGTCAGTCACCTAAACTAGAAACTTCGAGAAGTTTGAACCATGGAACCTTCGGGATTATTTAAGGTTATCCAAAACAATTTCATTTAACACGAAGCCACTATCATAATTCATCACATTTCACATCTGCGTAAGTAACATTTCGAATAAGATTTTCAAGACAGGCTAGAAATTACATTTGCCGTGATTAATCACTTCAGTTTAGATCTGTGTTAAGGACATGTGTTAAGGATCTCTGTTTATTTGACGTAGAGTTAGTTATCTTGAATGAAATACGATCGCCGCGTCGGCATTTAATCATCATTGCTTTGACATCCAAAATTATGCATTGTGTATCTTACTTAATATGTAGGTACCTATAATATAATTAATATACAGAATATGTAAGCATCTTGTATAATGAAGTTAATTTTCTTAGGAAATACATAAACTTGGTGATTTAGCACGACCCTTTGAAAATACGTTTGAAATATTTGCGTTTGTGTCAATCATGGGTTTATCTGTTCTTAGGAAGTGCTATTTCATTTTAGTTCTTCAATTATAGTTAATGATTTAATGCAGCACTTAGAGCTGCTTTTTGATGTTAATCCTAGTTATTGTTATTGCTCTCAAACTTTGCCTGTAAATTCACCTTTTGTGGTCCTTGTCCAATTTTCTCTTTCATCAATAGGTAACTATTTCTCATGGGTGGATGAACATAAGAACTATTAGACCCTTGGTAAAATTATTGCTTTTTGGTTCAAAGCCTTCGCTTACAATATTGTTAAACTTGGTTTCGAAAACTTAATGTGTTTATGATTAGTGCCTTGATATTTCCGTATTCTTTTCAAAGATGTTAAATGAATTGTAACGTTACCTTAGATATCTTTTGTGTTCTTTCACAATAAGATTGGTATTATTAATAACTCATTTTGCTATTCAATAAAGAGGATTTGTGGCTGAGGGTACTTATAACATTAGTTTTGTTATTGATGTAAGCAGGTTTGATTCTGTTTCTTTTTTGGATTTTTTCCATACAACTTTTTTATTAAAAGCAAAGTCATTGTTGCTTTTTACAATATCATAAAAAGTTAGTAAAAGTTAATTTTTTAACATATGTGCAAAACTATTAATATCCTACCTATATCTTTTAATATCAGGATCATTATAAATAGATTAGTGACGCTAATTTCATACGCTCGAAAGATAAGAAAGCAGATGTTTGGATGTTTGTAAAAAAACAGGTAGCGAAACCGCAATTTGATGTTTTTATTAAATTTTGACAGAAGGTTTCGGAGGGTTAGATAATTGCTGGTTTAACAATGACTTTATTAAGTTCTGTGGACCGCAAGATATGTGCCATATGTTCAATTAATATTCTAAGCATTTCTATCGTATCGCATCTCTATATTCTATACACAGTAGAAAAAAAAAGTGCTACACAGGCATATTCAACACACGAAAATAAGAAGAATTACATAGACTAGCAAATTAAATATCAATTTGAAAATATCACACTGCACTGTGCAAATTCTTGCATACAAATTCCAAAGTACACCAAACCGTCACCACGGCTTAACATGAACGTCGCATGCAACTTCCGGGCGCGACAAAAGCGTGCGACGTTATATAAAACGTACGACATGGAACAACAAAAGAGGGAGTCGTGCGACGTACCTACTGCAGACGACCACCCACGAGCCTTTAACCCTGCGTGTCCCTTGCACCTGTTGGACCCTAGCGACAGCTTTTAATCCTGGTCAACCTTTTGATTGAATATTAAAATTTCTAATGAGTTTTTAGATTGTTTTTTGTTTTTATTCTGATGATTGCAAGTTCTTATAGTGATGATGTAATCTTTTGTAGCATTAGAATGTTTGTTTTCATGAGTGCCTAGTTTAAACTGTTATATACTTTTGTAAGGTTTTAGCCGTCTACTTGTTATAAGTTGTAACCAATTTTGGCGGAACTTTGACAAACTTGCACCAGAATTATTATTCTCGTCTTGTTCAGCTGGAGCTATTTAACAAACTTGGAAACTTTGGACGCAACTTTACCTTGTGACACGAAAACTTTGTAAACAGGAAGCATCCGATATTGACTGATCCGACTATAATAACTTAAGATCTAAATCGCTATCTGTTATCTTGTTTTAAGACAAATTCTGATTATCGAACCACAAGCAAGTATCAACCTTAAGATGAACAACAAAAAGTTGGAATTCCTATGGACAAAAATGTCGATGCGACACAATTATTGTAAGAGAAAAAGTTGCTGTCCTAAGTCGATAAAAATAATACGATAAATCATTGAATTACTGTTGCCACAAAAGTTTCGGAAGAATGAAAATAATTTATTTTTTTATGAGTGAATGTATTGATTGGCATCGGAATGGAAGATATGTCAGACTGGGAGAAATTACAATATTAATTTAACTTGTTACGGAGACATCTTTAATGTTTACTAAAATGCCCTCCCACGTCTTATTGTTCAACATGAATTATGGATCTATACTTATATTACCTCTGACGAAGATAACATTTTTATTACAAATTCTAATAAATCAAAGAAAAAAAAACAACAGTGTTGTTATTCCAAAAAATACTATGTAACTACTAGAAAACGGCCTTAATACAGTCCATCTGTCGTGATATGAAAGTTACGACCACATTTTTGTATCTGCGGTTACATATAACCGAGAAATATTTACCAAAAACATCGCCTGCCCCATTTCACTCACTCCACTCATTTGTCCAAAAACCGCATTGAAACGATCGCGTATCTCGATATTCGACGCCAACGCTATGGTCCATCACTAATCAACACTGACATATAGTGTTGTTGATTGACGTCGAATTGTATCGATGTTGACTTGTTACGCGTGATAATTAGCCCCACTGTGATGTAGGTGTCCGACGGGTTAATGCAGCGTGCATAGTCTTTTTGGGCTAGAAAGCGACAAAGGGTGAAGAATCGGAACGAACGTTGAATAAAAAATTACATGGCAGATAGTAGAAAGATTGAGACTACGATAACGATTGTGTTTTGTTTTTATTTCGAAATTCTCTTTTTGTAATATTCAAAACTATTTTTCACCAAATAGGCTTACAAGATCTAAAACCTCTTTGCTCAAACGTGAACCGCCAAAACCAGCCAGCACCACGCCGTTTTGAAAAATTGAAACGATCGCTCTTTGTAACACATCCAAAAACCACAAGTGACGGGTGCATACAATATTTCTCACCACGAGTGGAGGTCTAATTAGTGTATGGTGTATACTAAATATTGTACACATGAGTGAGCGTCGCTGGCGCCTTGGAGGTGTAAGAATTCGAGCTGGGGCATTACGTAGACCGTTTGGAATAGTGAGGCTCCGGGCTATTTTTGATATGGGATTTTAAGGAATGTTTGACGGTACGATGTATGTAGACATGTTTCAAGGTTTCCTTGCAAGTAGTAAAGGTTTATGAATTTGTTCTGTAGATATTAGTTTAAAAAAGTGTTTAAAACCGGGGTTGTATTTTTCGGATAAACTTGTCGAAATTGTTGTACTGTTGTGGGTAATAGCAAAAACCTAATTTTTGTCTCAATGATTGTGTCGAACTTATTTTAGTTATAACCATATTTTTATTGGAAAAAAGCAACTCGTAAATCTCTAGGTCGTGTCAATTAATATTTATCTTTTGATAATCGTTAGTTTTTTGCAATTTTAACAGTTTTCTTATAGACGACTTTTTTGTTATTTACGCATCATATAAAAATAAAAAAAGCATAATCTTACAACACCTAACCCAAAAGTCGGCACTATCACCTTACTTTTCGTAACTTTACACCGAAATTCAATATCCATTACGCCACATACCACTTCACGTGGAAGGCGTCGACGTAACTGACAGATTCCTAAAATCGGATGGGGTGTTAAACTGACAGAACGGGGTTTGTTTTCGTGTGGAATGGGATTACGACTTAACACCCCCTGTGAGAGGCTTCCAAAGGTTAGAGAAAGAAACCTCATGTTTAAAGGCATTTTATGAGTTAATAATAATAATATTAAGAAATCTCCAGACTAACACACCAACTGCGTGGCCCTAAACTAAGCAAAGCTTGTACTATAGGTACTACACAATGGACTAGGGGAGAACCTAGCTACACCCAGACACGAGCCAATTTCGAAAAACCATTTTGATTAAATTGGACCGACCCGGGGATCGAACCCGGAACCATCCGCTTATATACCGCTGCACCACAGAGGTCGTTATAGTGGTTTAAATACCTAAGATATGTTCTGTCAAACTTATGAGACACATTGCAATGACTAGAGGGTTTCAAAATAAGGTCTTACAGTATTCTATTATTTAGTAACACGGTAGATAGTCGACTAAATTTAAAATATTGAGATTAAGATATAATAAATAATAGATACTTTTACGGTTGACTTGTAGTATGTACAAAAAAGTTTATTCTTGTTTATTTCTTAACTAAATCCACTTTAACTTAAAAGCAATTCCTTCGAAACTTTTGGACGTGTAAACTTGGGATTTAGTTTACTTTTGGGCTTTCAACTTATCATAGTTACAAACTTAAATAATCTAGACATTTAAGACTTCACGAAGTTAACCTAGTACCTGAGTTACGACTTGAAGTTTTATAACTCAACTCAAGAGATACAATAAAAGTCTGTAAATACATTTAAATGAGGTTAAGTTACTAGCGATATCAAAATTGACTGTAAATTTTAATAGATTCAGTCTTCTGTTGTTTAGATAATAAATGAAATGTTTTCTCGGAGCGAAGTTTCGCAAAAAAATTGGCAAACACAAAGAAATTTAGAGTAGGATGCTGGATGTATTCCAGAATTGATTACTAGACACGACCCATTTAAAAACGTGGCCAAAAACAAATTTATTACCGAAATTCTAAATGAAATCACAGTCAAAACATTTTTGAATTATTTTTTTATACATATTTTACTTTAAAATAAAAGTAAAGGTTAAAACTGTTAGTGGCCTCGATTCTGAAAACACTCTCTGAACTAAATTAAATGTATCGCCGTCACTAACTCATCAGTAGTATAAGACAAAGTCAGGTACCTAATCATTTTAGTCCTGCCAAACTAAAATGTACGTACATTATAATACAGCAAAGGCAATGATGCGGAATAAATTTATTGAGACCTATGTTCGTGTCTTTATCTAATACAAAGCATGAAAAGTGACAATGATATTTGTAATTTAGTTTTAGAGAGAATTTTCGGAATCGAAGCCAAAATTAACTTTCGTGTAATTTCACAGAAGAAAATACATTAAAATCAACAATTCAAAGCACCAACACTAAAATTACATATACCTTTATCTCGGTCAGACATACAGAATTAAAACGCAAGTAAAACAAAACAAAACCTAATCTGACCAACTCACTTCCCAAAACACACATCTCACTTATACATTCTTGTTAAAGCTCCGAAACACTTAAGCACAGCGGTCCGTAAAATGCTCTTACGCATTTAAATCATCAAACAGACTCGAATTGAGTTATTATGATAATGCTCATTGTATGCAGATAACCAATAATGAATACAGCCTTAAAATCAACGCTATTCGATTCGCTCACCATAATTAGAATGAAACAATGGCGGCTAATAAAGATGTAAAGCCTTAAAGAGAATAAGATTTTGAAGATATTATTATTATGCGTTAGGATTGAGAATTATTGTTGGGTATGTACGACTGATTGTGCTAAGGTTAATGAAGATGTGTAGAAAAAGGTAAAGTTAGGCCGATTACCATACAGATGAAACCAAATGTAATAAATCTTTGTTTATTGTATTCAGCGACTAGGACTTGTCTATCATAGCTATGATAGTTCGTAAATTACGTTCTATTTTAATTTGGTTAAGATTATTTTGAAGCAAAACTACATTTACAATTGTAGAAAAAATCGAGTTTATTCCGAGCTTTGATTAAGCAATTTGAGCGTTTTAATCAATACAGTTTATAACGATCACAATATTCAATCAAAACTTTCATTCCATTTAAAAATAAAAAACAATCTAATAAAAATTTCTTCTCTCTACCCTCAAGTGCTGGCGAAAGTGCTCGGTCTTTGAAACAAAGAGCCTTGGTAAATAGTACATTGTTTTCTGACCCCATTGGTGTGGGCTCGAGAGGGCTTGTGCAGGGTTTGTGCAATTTTTTAAAGCTTCAAGCTTTTTTAATGCTTCAAGCTTCGTGGAAACCTGGAGTTTGGACTTCCTGCTGTCGAGGGGTTAACTTTCTGTTTTGTTTAGGCGAAGCAGGGTTTTGAAGTAAAGAACTTTGAGGAGCTAGGTTTTTAAAGGTTGTGTGTGTTTTTTTATCCCGAACTAAGGTTCTTACTAATAATTGAAAGTTGTGTGAGTCCAAATGGCTCTCTTAAGGCACACTTATGTTTCTAACTTGAAAGTATGGTTGACTAGTACGTGAAATATCTTAAAAGAAAAAAAAATTGCCGGTTTGTTAATTAAGTTAATTTGAATGTTTTATTTTTATTAAATAACTTAATCAACAAATACTTATCGTTATTTCATACCATAATTTATTAAATTTTGCGTGAGAAGACGAAAATTAAGCGCTTATAACGATACCAAATTATCTCATTAATTATTAGCTGTAATAAAATATATTTACCCGGCCAATTTGCCTTACGAAAACAGGTTACTCCAGATGACTTAATTACGGAGAATAAGATAGACAGCTGGTATTATAAATTAAATGAAGGGTCTGAATATTCATATCCGGGTACCTATCTACACGCAATTTAAACCTAGAACGTGCGCAAGAGTCGGAACGCCCTCGACGTTGATTGGTCGAACGTTTTCGAATCAGCCAATGGCGTGACGGCGGGAAGTGTACCGAATAATTTTGGCATAATTAGTCACGCATCAAACGTATAAGTAAAGGGAAACAAGTATTGTTTTTGTAATTCATATTCATATCAAGCAGAGTAATCTTTATACAAAATATTATGTCGACGTATTTTTGGTTAAAATTAATTAACATTTATTTTGATTACCCACCTGCCTATATGCCTATTAGTTATAACCAAAACCGTGAAAAGAGTAAGAGTAAAAATACATAAAATTATATAGCTTATTACTTTTTATGTTATGTGATAATTTCAGCAATATTTTATTATGGTCAGACCGCGAATAGAAAATAAATTCAACAATAATTAAGATTATAATGTCTTTATTAAGACAAAAACTTGAAATAAACCCGCCATTTTTCCTGTTGTTTCAATTTGAAAAATCAAGTTAATAGTAACTTTATTTCGTTTTACCTCTAAACCTACTTTAAACTCCCAAAGTTTTTATACAAGAGTTACAAGTAAACATCTATAATAATAATCCGTCACAGTTTTCGTTCCGTTACCTAATACCATTAATCCAATCACGCAGCCATATCAGACATAATTTCGGTAACATAATACCATGACATATTTAACTTGGTACGGTTATAATTATTCAGAATGGAGCTACTTAACGCGTCGACTCATATGTCTTAGAGATAGGTATAAGGTGGTGCATTTAAGAGGTATCCTATTTCTAAATCCGATGTCAAAGTGACTGTGAAGTGACGACATGGCTGTTGTGACACTTCTAATTACTGTAGTTTAGGCAGAGGTTACAAAGATGCATCTGCATAAGCGATAGCGATTTTAAAATGTTCATGGCCATCCAAGATTTATTTTTATAATTAAATTGATGAAGCTTTGTTTTTCTCGTATCATTTCAATAAAACTCTAACTTTACTCATATAAATTACAATCCATTTATGCTAAAAAATAAGTGAAAAACTACAAATCAATTAAAGTAACAAAAGTACAGGTGCACCAAATAAACTTGGCCGCCACCGCCTAAGGCTATACCCGTATCTCGCCGGCAAATCCCCAGGATTAAATCTCGAATAGTGACAGCTACTCTAATCAACTTTCTCGAACGATTGCCTTCGTACGGCGCGTGTGATGACGGGTTTAGCGACGATTAAACTGTCAAATACACGCTATTGTCGACACGCTCGTTTTCGAATCGAAATCCTGCTTGATTCATTTTGCCTCGTTCGGGTAAGTTTGATAAGTTTTTTTTTAGTTTTAATTATTTTTAAAGCGTTTCAAAACATACAATTTTAACTTGGGAAATCTAATATTCAGTTTAAATATAAACTCAAATTCTCTCTTAATTCTCAAGTTTAAATAATTAAAAAAAATATCAAAAAGTTATTCTTTCCGAATATTTTGACGTTTAACTTACTTCCAAATAAAGATGGCGCCGATGAAGACACCGATGACGAGCAGGACGGAGCACAGCGCGATGACAGCTGACGTTTGTAAGGATGGACTGTTGTGGTTGTATGCGTCTATCTTCTGTAAAAAAAAACATTGATACTTCACACCATAGACTTGTGGTTATATAATACTAGATATGGCTTATGGCCCATCATAGACGCTTACAAAACTAAATAAGTAAAATGAATTAACTGTATTTACAAATCTCGTCCCACGGGCTTACTTTTCCACGCGCGATAACACATCTATTTATAGATATAATGTTGATGTATAGCTAATATTAACGAAAGTATCAATATGATACAGAAAAAAACTAAAATAGGTAATTAATAACGGAATAGGACGAGTCAACAAATCTTAGCGAACGATACGATAGAAAGCATTTCAGTAAATAGATATCAAATGCATATTGAATAAAGTTATCTGATTCGATGCTTTTACTCGATTAAAAGAGCTTACTCGTAGCAAAAATATCGATAGTAGAATTGTATCAGCGCTTAAGAGCATAATTCAATTGAGTACTCTAACTTGGATGAGTTCCAAATTTTGAATAAGGAATTGAGCATCTAATTCGATGAATCCATTTTTTAATTTACTTATTGTTTGATTTGGCTTCAGCGTTGTATAAAAGCCTGCTCATTAAAAAAAACTACATGAAGTTACTATATTCTGAAATAAAAAACCTATATTAAAACCTAAGAATACTAAACTACAAACTCTACTTAAAAACTCTTTGCAGCACTGCGCGTATTTTAATTCACTCAGGAATTAAATTTTAGAACTTTTAATTCATTTTTCATTTCCCCGTCCAACATGTTGTGATAATTGTCTGGAAGTAGTGGGGAAGAAGGTGTTGCCAGTGTTCCAAATTGTTTATTATATTTAATTTTTTTCTTTTTTTTCTGGGATAAAAAAGGCAATTTGAACACAAAGGGCGCGCGTTTTTTATTCCACACCCACCCCTGGTCGGCCATGTTTTCGAGGCATTGTTTTAAAACAACGTGAATGATTGAAGACATGTTGTATTCAACGGTTATTTTGATAGGATCGATGGCGTGCTTTTTATTTATTGGAAAGATCAGGGCAGTCATTTTTAAATCAGAATTTTAGGGCAAATATAAAAAGTGTATCTTATTGTTTGTTGTGATTATAACTGCTATTTTTATCCATGATTATAACTTTTACACTTTAAATTTACAACGTTTTCTAGATTTGAATTCATTTTGACTGTGTGATTCAAACTCAAGTGATTCAAGACTGTCAACCTTACTACGATCTGTCAGATGAAATACTTGATTACCTAGACTAGCTAATATACTGCGTTTGCTATTGTGTAGTTAAAAAACCTTTGGTATTATTAAAACATTAATATCGCAGCCCCAACATTTTTACGACAATGCAGCCAAGCGCAATAAATAGCTTCGTGACAAAAAAAGTTTATTATATTAAAGAATAACCACTATATTAGAGGGGCGCCGTTAATTCTTAGGGGAGGTGTACACTTGGTCCGCAATTATAACATATTGCGTATCGTAAAGATTTAATAGAAGGGTTCACGTTTGTAATAAGGGCTATGATACATATTACTTTGGTATTGCTAAGTAGATATTACCCTCTATATTTAAAAATAAAAAACAACAATGGATTTATACCTCCGAATTATTCCTACTCATTTCTAAAACCCTTGCTAATTTCAGTTCTTTTTCCAAACTAATATGATTATCAAAATAACTCCTAAATTCAAATAATTGTTTTCCAACAGATATATAACCTCAAAAATAATAAAAACACTCTAATAGAAAACACACGCACGCGCCTTAGCCCCGGAACCTACTCGTACATTGTCCGTATTTTGAAATTAGATAGATGCTATCTCTGAAGGCGTGGTGTTTATAATAATGTAACTGTTTTGATATATTAGTGTACCATCTGTTTATACTGTTTATTTTAATGGTGAATTATTGGCATTTTACGGAGATTGGTCCGTGACTGTACGCAATAAATGTTGATGGTTCTGCGTGGTATATTTGAGGGGTGGGTTCAATATGATGCCGTTTAGATTGTCTATCAATAGTAGAAATATTAAACTGCACACAAATATTAAACGCATGGAAGAGCCGCTTTAACGATTACTAACTGTTGACAATTAAAGGAATCATTGTTTTTGATAACCGTCCAAACTGTCAAAATTTTGCTGCGTGAGTTATAAAAATATTGGTTTAGTCTCGCCTCCAAAAACACTTAGGCATTATTGTAGCTGAATATTTTTTTAGAGAGAATCCAATAGCATAAGAAACTCTAGAGACAACTTAGAACTCTACTCTATAAAAGAAACTTCTGACAATAGTAAAAATTAGCTAATTAACAACCATCATGAATTAGTATTCTTTACCTACTGACAAGCGGGACAAATTAAAAAATGCTCTTACGTAAGATAATACAAATATGATGGCCAATAGAGTTAAGGCTACCTATAAATCATAAACAGTTGTGTACTATAAGAATTGTAAGATTTGTTTCATCTTTTTCATTACAACTGCGACTATGTTTGTATAGGCTTACTCCTACGCAGCATTGAAGTAAGCTTCGTCTGATCACAACTTGTTATCAATTTTAGCTGCAACATTGTCAAATGATCATCAAGATAAAAGTTAACAAATTACGACAAAAGATAAAAAATAAAGGAGAATGGCCACTTTACTATGGATGTCTGCCCAGGCTTGGACATCGAGTTTTAAAGTTTAGAAAGGGACAGCTATTTGTCAAAATCCGACACTATCTACAGAGGAATCCGTCATCGGTGTAGGGACGATTTATCGTACGATATCTTAACGGAATCTCGGGGGGACAATATCGGATAAAAAATCGTCAAGTTGCGTCGTGGGTGTTGTAAGGGTTCCGTATTGGTTATTGTTAAAAGTTTTCTATGTTATACACAAATTCATTGCTATAGAAAACTACATTTTATTAAATTACTTTACAGTTTTGTTTACTTTGAAGTTGTGCAAATAAAAAAATGACTTACATACCTTAAACATAAACTTTAATCAATTGAATTAAGTTTGAATATACAATTAAAACTGTTTATTTTATCAGTAGCTACCTCCAAAATAATTCAAACTACAATATTCAAATTCGGTCCCTGCTCTATCTATCTGTCGATCTCAAGCCGGTAGCCAATTTGTCAATGCCCCTTCGTTAATTAATAAGAAAAAAAACGAATAAAACGTTTAATTAATTTTGAAGCGGGACTGTGAAGCTTATCGATGAATATTATCAATAAAATATTTTTAATTCGCGCACGTATTTGAAATGTCCGGATGCTGTTTTTCAACTTCTAATTAGATTGTCTTGATTTTTACATTTAATTAGTTTCTCCTTTTTCGTACGGATGCAGTTGATTGCAATTTGTTAGTAATTTATTGATGACACAAGTGTCTTTTAAGTTCAAGATTGATTTCATATTTGCGTAAACATTATTATCATCGTTATATCCGCAAAGACCCTTTTTCAAAATATACACCTAATACTCTGTAAAGTTTTCTGCAAATTTGGTCACATTTTTACATAATATTGTTACGATTTAAAAAAACGGTAGTCCAAATTTTGACTTATTTTATTGTTACTGTTTATCTATTGGATACGACTGCTTATTTATATAATACATTAGAACAATCGTCAAACAACAGAAAAAAATTAAAATCCCTTTCAATATCATAATATTTATGCGCATTTTAATAAGATGAAACTAGCACTGTCATCCCAAACAATTAAATAAAAAGACAAACACCAAATCGTTTGTTTAACTAGTTAAAATTGTACATAATATTAGTATAGCTGTTTATTTAGGAAAGAAGGTTATCTATTCAGAATATGATTTAAATTTATTTATTAATAAGCCTTATACCTACACCTTTGCTTGCTTTGATTTCAAATATTAAATCTGATACGCACTTGTATTTAATAAACTCTTTATTAGGTCTAAGGAATGTAAGGTAATAAAATGTTATGACTGCTTTCTGTAATTTAACGACTAAACCTATTGTTACGAGGTGTTCATTTTATAGATTTAAAATAAGCTATATTCATCCTTATGCTAAAAGTATTAGTGACTATTTTAATTAAGCGGTGTACAGAAGTTATTGGCAAAAGCCACAAAGGTGACAATAGTATCAAACTACCATATAATAGTTATATTTATTTGACTTATCGATTTTCAATATCGTTACAGGTATAAAAAGACCACACGAAGCCTTCTTCGAAGAATGAATTAATAAGAAACAGAACACCTACCGTGATACTTTTGTTATGCAAAAGGCGTAAATTTTTTATAGACTCCAATTAATATGATGATGTCTCAATAAACCTGACCACAGGAATTGTAAACGTGTGTTGAAAATGAACTATAAATGCCAACCACGACGAAAAAAAATAAACAAAACCGCTTAACAAACAACTATGCGGTTGGGAAGGTAATTTTTCGCATCCCAGTCGATATTTTAAACCCGTTTGGCTATAGTAATCTTGTTCTATCCTGATGACTCAATCAAGCTACAAAGAAAAAATCCGACTCAAGCCTTTCTAGAATTATTCAAGGAAACTCGTTACAGCTAAAGAAACTGTGTGTGTTCTGGTATTTTAAAGACAACGTCGTCATCGTGGTTCTGTAATGGGATTCGTCGGAAAAAGTTTAGTCAAACAAATAAAAATTCACGACATTCCAGACTCCCCAGTATTTGAGTGTTGTAAGTTCACAACATTTGGCCAGACTGCCAAATGGTCTAAGCCTTGTGTAATTACTTACACTGAAACAACAAAAGTAGCAGGTGCTCGTATGAATAAAGTTGTAAAACGACACTTCTTGCAACACAGCACAGGCTTTAATTCAGAAGTAAACACGAAGAGCAAAGAGAAAGCAACATTAAACATTAACACTACAAATGTAAAGTTACTTGCAAGAAATTCTTCGTTAGAAGCAAATAACGAGAAAGGCTTAGCCCTAATATCTGGTCGTAAACGCATAAAGCATAAAAAAGTCGAGATAGAGAGATAGAATGTAAACAAGTATGACTTCATTAAAACCCGCATATGTCAAATATTTACTGTACTAGATAAGAGAAGGCACGGTTGTGTATTCATTAACGCTGTTGATTCTAAAAACCAGGAAATAAAGATAAGGGGCTTTAGACGATTCATCAAGGAGGCTTTAAATGTTTTGATGGAGTTAGTGATTACAATTTTAGTTTACATTTATCTATTCATTGTGTGATTTAGACCGCTTTTAGCTATCTCAAGAAGATAACTATTTTAAAATGATCGGGAGTTTTGCTAATGTGTATAAAATAGTTATAAAAATATGTAGGTGCCGTTGACTGATACAAAGAGTGTAGAATAGTACCTACCCTACTCTAAAGCCTATTGTTTAAGTTTAGACAATCTGATTGCAAATCGTGCTTTCTTCCAATCATTTATTTAAAACTAGTGGCCGCCTACGACTCCGTTCGCGTGGAAGTCGGTTTCCCGTGGGAATGAGAAGCTTTTCTGCGGTAAAAGTATCTTTTGTGTTATTCTGATGTATATAACCTATATTACTATAAAGTTTCATCCAAATCCGTTCAGTAGTTTTTACTTGAAAGAGTAACAAACATCCATCCATAAAAAGCCTCAAATTTTCACGCCTATAATATTAGTAGGATAATACATTTTTATAAATAAAGTTTTTGTTAACTTATTAGATCACAATCAAGATAACTTACTGGTTCAGTGTCGCACGTTTCCAAATCGGGAATCGGATCATCCCCACAGTAATACTCCGCCTGCAGGAACGGAGGCCTCGGCGGCGGCGGCAGCAGAAACTCAGGCGGCGGTCCCAAACAATCGCACTCCGTTATATCCGTGGGCTCTATCTCCCACATGTCGTAATCTACCTTAACACTACTCACAACCTTTTCACTATAACCACTATCACTTAAATACGAACTAGTATCACGTTTTGCACGATCCACATCTGGAGTTCTGGATTTGATAACATTAGCTATGTATAGTTCATCGTCGACGTCGTTCCACACGTCTTTCCTAATGTATTCGTCTTCATCGTTTATGTTACTTTTCAATTCAGTTGCTATAACATCACTATGGTAATTAGATGAAGTTTCAGAAATGGGATTTTGTCTTGAGTTTTGTTGTGCATTTTGTGTCGCTCTATTATCTGGATGACTCGCTTGGTTTAAGTCATTATTGTGAGTTTGAAAGTATTTTCGGCTGCGGCTGAGGTTCTTGAATAAAACATTACGTTCTGTCCGAAAAGCGTGCTGAGACGCTTTAGTAGGACTACCGTGGAATCTTTCGGCCATACGCAGTTTTAAATCTGTAACAAAAAGAATAGTCATTAGTCAAGAGTTCAACAAAGCTTTCGTAACAAAACACGATAGTTTTTGTCACTAAACCTGTTATTCAAAGACACTGTTAAACAAAAAGGGAAAAACAATTGAACACAAACAAATGTTCGATGAATATCTAAGATTTTAACTATTAAAGTAACTAAAAGCAAAACATCGAGCTTATTATAAATTCACGGCTCTTAATAGGTATAACGTATTCTGACACAGGTATTAAACTGCTTATTATTTAATAGATGAGCCAACACCTCATTTTGTATAACAAAGATAGAGCAATTAGATGCTACCACGTTTCAAGCACAATGAGCGAAGAACGTGTATCTGCTCCATCTTAGAGCTACGTCCGCTGCTTATTTTAATTCATTTTTTATCGCTTCAAATTGGTTGGACTGGTTCCTAGCTATGCATCGTTCGGTATTCCATTACTATCACGATCTTCTCATCAATACAGGCTTGTTTCGAAAGTTTAAAGTTCAGTTTTATTTAATACTTTTATCCATTTCAATGTTTCGAGAATTTCAATCGGCTTTTTGTTGTTAAATTTTGTATCAATTTAACAAAGAACGCTCTTTGATATTTTGATACATTTTGCGTTGTTAAATTAAGTGGGCTAATTTACTTATAAAAGCCCATAATTTTCAAAAGCCAAAAGCATTTTCGAAAATTTATAAAAACATATTTTGCTTTACCAATTATTCTCAAACAATAACCAATAAATACTTTAAAAACCAATCACATGGAAGACAGCATTATTCAGTTGATGAAAGTCCAATCAAGTCTTCGAAATATACAGCGGAGAAATTACAAAAAGCAACCTTCGACCTTTGGCAACACTTTAGTATTTGACTTGTGTGAAAGTGGGTTTACTTTGCTGATTTGACTCAATATACGAATCAAAATGTCGTTTGATGGAGTTGCTATGAACTCGCAATTACGTATGCGAGAAACGTTTGTACGAAGTAACCATGAGATTGCAGGGTTAAGGGTTAAAAGGTCCCAGAAAGGTCTGAGGAATGAAATATATTACGGAGTGAGATGTGAGTGACATACGAAATGATTCCGTCTTATACGGTGTGATTTTCATTGTTGAAACTGAGGTTATGTTTGATGGAATCTCAGTGAACTTTATACCATTTATCCCTAAAACTCTTGACTGTCATTCGTTTGGAATTTTGCTCACGGAATTTGTGCAGAGTCATCAATTTGAATTGGTTAAATGATAGTCAAACACGCCGGTCGATAACAATAATACTCATTACTCAAACAGTTAGCGCTAATAGTTACAAATTAACACATGAACATGACAAATATACACTATTAGAATAATCAACATCACTGTCCGTTCGGTGATTTAGCTCCTTAGCATCGTTTGTGTATACCGTATGTTTTACGACCTTTGCTGGCGGGCAATCTAGGTGTAGTTAGAAGAATTTTATATATTTACCTAACTTTAAAAACCAATTCAAAAATTTAAATGATCAATCTTCTACAAAAGCGGCGCTATTCAGTTAGTCGTATGCTATAAATAACTAAAAAACTTAGAATAGAAAATATTTTTTTTTACATACAAAATAGAGTTTATTTTTCGCCAGCTACAAATTTACAGAATACCACCACGGGTGTGAATTGGCTTTGAACTATTTGTACAACTTACCAACAAGCGACTAGAGAAAAATAACCTTTGTTCTAGCCTCATAGACCCTCCACTTACACCTATGCGTATGATTGTAAAACATACCGTAAGCCCTAAGGCTCATTAACATTTAGACTCGAAGCGTCAGTGGCCACTCGATGGTTGTCAGAGAAAACCTGACATCGGCACAATGAGATATCAAGTGCACTCGAGGCTCTTAACGAACCCCCATTCTGTAGGCTTGCGCGGTTTCTCACGTGAATCATTATTGATAACGGCTGTTCCATTCCGAATATTGAAAATCACAATCGCGAATTAAGTATACGGAATTGATTTTTAGAGGTTTAAGTGTTATTTGGGATTTTGTAGAGAATTAAATTAACTATTGGTTCACAATTTTTATATATGTTGTACCTCCGGTTAATTTATTTATTTATTTCTCTAGACTAACACACTAACAGTGTGGTCCTAAACTCTGCAAAGCTTGTACTATAGGTACCACACATTTTCTATGTTGTACAGTTGAAACACGCCTAGGTATATACGTTAAACATTTTTATATTATGTTCGTTATTTCTTATGTTCGATAAATTAAGCAATCATCTAATTTTAACCTATTGTATTAAAGCAAAATTTCCGTAAAGTAAAACAAAAATATTATCAGTAAGCTCTTCGAATATTCGCTGTTTAAATGTGTTTTATTAACAATTGAAGTACGTCATATCTCCGAAGTTTGTATACCTTGTTATAACCACCTACGTGCCAAACCATTGCGTAGGTGTGCGAATTATTAGGGATATTAGAAATTTCAATTTATACATGAAAACGGTTTTGTTTTGTATCAGGGTCATGTCTGTCTTTTGTATTTATTAAACGTACTTTTTACAAATTGATGTCGTTATAATTAGGCTCAAGTTAGTTTCTTAAAGAATATACGCAGATTTTTTCACAGTTTTTTTATTACAATTTCTAAAGTAACAATATTAAACACTTCATGTTTCTTAAACAAGAAAGATACTAAACCACTTACTAAGATCCTATTATCCAATTTAACTTGGAAAATAGTCGTTTCTTTTCTTATTATTATTGTGATCTGTATATACGCAAAGTTATGTTAGTAATTGTAATGGGGTTTGGCAAGCAGCGTCAGTTAATGTGTGAAATAATAACAAAATTGATCACAGATAATTTACCAATATTCTCATGTAATTGAAAACAACAGACGCCATCTTGAAGCCGCCATTTTGTTTCTAGTTACACGTGTTCAGTAATCTTTACAATTAATCTATTAAATCTTGTTGGGATGAAGTTCAATTGGAAATTCCTGGTAATTTAAACTTAAGTTACTTATTGACCATTAAGAACGATGTTTATTTCATTTTCTCTATAAGTATATCTTATAATAATATTCACAGCCTATATAAGCTCCTAGTAAGACACAATCTTCTTTTTCATGTAGCGAGAGGCTTTGAGCCGTAATCCACTAAGTTGGGTCAATACGGGTTGATAAATCATTTTATTTTTCTTCTGATATCTATGCTGTGTAATAAATCTTCACTCAATATTGTTAATATAATTTAGTACAATCTTAAAAATACGAATTACTAAATCAATACCTAAACCCCGTTTGTAACGAAACCCGCTTTGTAGAAATAACCGGCGTAAACCGGAGTATATCCAGCTCAAGTGTTATTATACTCAGTTAGCAAAACAGATAACCCGCTTGGATTGTACGAACCACTTAGCTGAGAGGAACTGGGCGGCCGAACCGATGAAGCGTTTAGGGGTTAAGATACTTGTTCACTATCGGGGTTGAAAAAAAGAAAATTGAAAATAAGTGAGGAGTAGTAATTTTGATGTGACTTGTATGAAAATCTTATATTTGTTTAAGAGATACATTAAATGTTTCGGCAGCCAAAAAAGCCAATTGTAATGCGTGTGGTGGGAGGTTTAAACTATAGCACACCACGCTGACTTGGAGCTTGTATTAAATGTACAGAATAATTATATTAAATTTAAAAGAACACAGTAAATATAATGAAAAATTAACAATTAATCACCGGAAAAGATTTTTATGACCACCAATAAAATGCCGACACCAGCATTGATTAGTAAAGAGCCTGCTAAGATTTATGTTTGTTCAAGAGATTTGTATGTACTACGCTCAGAATTGTTCCCGTCGCTTCATCAGTGCACAGGAACCTTTATGGGCAAGCTTCTCCGCCACAACCATTAGGGTAGCCGTAGCTAACACCAAAGCAAACATGTAAACACGACCGCCTTAAAAGCTAAAGAAATGTTTGTCACGAATATTTGCTATCGATTGGTGTTACCGCCTTTATACAGCTTCCGACAAAGACAAACTTTTTTTGTTATAATAGAACTGGTAGTGTACTGGCCAGTTATGAATGCAAAGAGTTTGAAAACCGAAGAAGTTAGGATGCCGAAACAATCAAAGTTGACTGGAGAAAAATAAACAAATATTTTGAACACGGAACAACGTGTCCCAGTGAATTATATTCAAAATATATCGCACATGCATAATCCGGCTCCTACCGCGAGAATTACTCCACAGCGTTCCATATTTGAAATAAAATTCCATAAAAATTCAGCTCTACGCATTTGCAAGACAAAAATATGTTAAAGCGACATAGTAACCCCATTCTCCCGTTTTCATTCGTACAAATTTCCTGCATAAATGTACTGGCAGTTCCAAGTAGGTGTAGGTTCTATGCTGAAGGTTTGCCAAGAGGCTTCTTCATTGCCAAAGGGGTATTCGTTACACGCCTCCATGTGTACCTCCCCCCCCCTCCCCCCATACTTCTTGCCCCTCAAATCTTGGCAACAGAACAGGAAGCCCGCATATTGAGTTCACCATCTCTGTTCGAAGAGTCAAAATGAGACTCAGATATATTGCCTTAGAACTTTTTAAATGTAACGGTTATTGCATTCTTTTCAAGCTATACAATTCAGCCTATTTAACGTAAACAGGAAAAAATATTATTTTCACTTAATATTTATTTTAAGGAAATTTCCTCAATTTATTCCAGTTTTTTCTAAAAGCTATAACATTTTTATCCTGTGAGCATTTTTTGTAAAAAAGGACGTAACTAAATATAACAAGAAAACAGTCCTCTATTTATAACAACTGTAATTTAAAATGTAAACGTATATAGATGCACAGCATAAAAGTAATTAAATTCAAATCGACACTTATCTCTAAAGCAAAACCCAAACCAAGAGTCCTTAGCAGCCTTAATGAGACAAACGTATGGGCGGTAAACAAACACACGACTGTTCGTACCACTTTAAAAACTAAAGAGACTTAATTAAGATATCAAACGATGCCAATTTACTAAGAATCTTGTACGTGACATAGACATAAGAAGCTATTAGAAATGCCCAATGCTAATAAGACCTGCATTGAGACCCAACGCAAGAGCCAAGAAAGTTCCAGAGCTAGTTATAATTTGCATGCACGCGGTTTAATTTCAAATTTGGAACGTGAATGCGGTTCGTTAGAATTCGGTTTGTACAATGAATGGAAAATGGTTGAGATTATTTTGCAAGACCGAATCGGGTTTGTGGGTTAGTTAGGGGATTATATTCTCTCACTATATTCTGAATTAAATTTCTGCAATATTCCTAGAAGGACGAAAGTACTTCTAAATTCTTGACTTTTTACACTTACAAATCTTAGCAAATTTTATCATTCAAGACATCTGTAATTATCTTTTTATAGATGAGCCTATTAAAAATTCTTTCATAATTCTGTTTATTTTTATTCAGCGTCTTGTCTCAATCTTCTTAAGTCTGTTCCACTCAGTGGAGTATTTATGTTGTCAATAAAACTTCGCGTGTCACGTGAGGGAGGGACGTAAACATATTCACAAGTAGTTCTTTACCGACTTAGAAAAACATAATAATGTATTTTTAGTATCTGTTGTTGGTAACGCAGAAATAGGGCAGAACCATAAAGTTTGGATTAGACTGGTTTTTAATGTAGCTTTGTGCAAATTAAGTTTTTGAGGATTGTAATATTTATCTTATAAGTGTTTTAAGATAATTAATCAACTAAGAAAACATGTAGATAGACTTGTGTATAACGATGAAATAGAATAAGATTGGGGAGACGAAATTTTCAAAAGTAACGATAAAGGAAACTAGTTTGTTTCTTTTAAGTCGTTTAAAGATACTGAACTAAAACTACCGTCGCTTGTATGTCCACGATAAAGCTTAACTTGTCACAGGGGATGACTTCAAGACGTAAACTTGTATGAAATAGTCTTCACTGACATTAATGCTTTTTCTCCCTCAGATAGCTATTTGTCCCTTTCTCAGTTGTTGATGCTTTTCACTGTCATACAGGCGTACTAATGACTCCCAAAGGACGAATAGAGCAAGTTTAAGCATTCTGCGTTCTGAAGAATCTAATTAGAGAATTAAAATTATGGACGACTCGGATGTTTAGTGTTTTTTAGTTCCTTAATGGCAAGCTTAAGGTTTTAATTATACAAAAAACTGTCAATGATGAAGAAAAATAATTTTCTTCATTAGCAAACGAGAGGTTCTTTATATCAGTAGTGAGTTTGTTAAAAACGCTTTAAATGTATTTTAAACGATATTTTGCTCTGAATGGCGACCGTGGTTCGTATTCCCAGTTTTGAGGTTAATTGGCTGTAAAATGCAATAATTGAACAGTTTGAAAACATCATTTTTGCAAATATTATTTATTTAGCACTTGGTTATTATTTTGCAATCAAACGGTCAGTTAATTGGTAAATTTTCATCTACAATACACGTTTACTCGGAACAAATGTTATATCCAAATCTTTGAATAAACAGGATTTGAATATTTAGATTTAGCTAACTTCATACAAACACACGATGCTTATTCTAAAATTAACGCTTACATCCAGAAACAAATTAGAATGTCTTTAGGCAGCTCTGCTCATTTATTCATGTCCTTACAACATATACGAGTATGAATATGAATTTGTGGAATGAAAAGCAATAATTTCTTTGATATTTCGTCCTTTACGGCATGATATTATTGTACGACTAAATCTGAAACCACAAGACAGTTACTGATGTTAAGAGGTGTTGAAATTAATAGCAACACTTGTCATGGATGAAAATAGAATATTGTTAATTGAATTTGTTACTTTGACTTTCAAACATATCGGGTATTAGTTATTTTGACATTTTAATTCTCACATTTATTATGTAACATTATTTGGTCTCAAACCAAAGCAAGTATATTCTTTGACTGTCTTCAGAAACTACAGTAGTTACATTAGTTTTGCTTGAACGTAATTTAAAATAAGGGGTTGTATTTACAATTCTAATATAAATTGGAATGCAAATAAAGATAAATTCATTGCAAAAAACAGTAAGAAAAGTCTTTTTAAAACTGCGATTCTTTTGAAAAACTCCAGACAACAGTAGAGGAGAATACAAAAGTAACTTCTTAGACCCCATGAGAATAAAATCCCCGATTACATTGTAACTCTTGACGCAACTTTGTGTTCCAAAACCGATAAAGTTTTAACGCACGTACGTTCAGTTAATCGAGTGGTCAAAATCGTGACTTTGTGTCAAGAAAAAAGTGAGATTTGTAACAATGACTGCGCTTCTGTTTGCTTTGGAAAGGAAATTAGCTATTAAATAAAAAAAGAATTGTTGATAGAAGTCGAGACTGTTGAAGAAAAGATTATTTTTAGTGGTAGAAATCTTTTAGTAGTGAAAAGAACGCTGAAGATAACTAACATTTGGTTACTAAAATTACAAATAATCTGCAGCTTTAGTTCTAAAATGTATTTCTACAACAAATGCCACTTCATTTCACCAATTAACGACCTAACTAAAAAAAGGAATGAACGGATTCGCATAAAAATTTATATCTTCCAGCCCAAAAGCAATTTATGCTGCAAAGTTGTTACCCTAAAAACAAGCCTGCCGATTTGCCAGTCCCAACCATACTTGGGTTACGCAAAAACAAACCAGAGACTTGTATGAACCGTAAATTTTAAATGGGTACATTGTTGCCTTTTTTGGCAATTTGCTCAGAATGTGTGATGAGATTATAAATTTTCTTCAACAGTTTTTATAGACATAAGCACAGATATTTACAAAGTTAAGAAGAAATTTTGCTAGGTATGCTATAAAGCTTGAACAGATTTCAGGTTTTCAAATCTCGAATGGTACAAATAATAATTTTCAAAAAGTAAGTTAGCCTTAAATATATTTTTCCGACTTTAAAATTCTTTAGTCAAGCGACAATTCGGTAAGGCGCTCAACTTTGCCAAAGTCCTGAGTATCGACCGCCGTAAATCTTTAGTTTTTCTTCGCAACATGGGGTTGACGTGGATTTGGGAAAAACTGCGACCTCTGACAGTTTGAATAAGTGCCGCGGTTGCACCTGGAGTAGAGTAGCGTAACTCCAGAGACTTTCAACAAGCTTTTTAAATCTCGCCCGTTGACGTTCCAGCGCGAATAACTTTTGCTCTCGAAGACCAACTCTCTGTTTGCAGTTGCCCTGTTTTAAGTCGTTAAGGGGGAGACAATTCGGTTTTTTAAAGGTTCCATCAATCGAATGAAGCAATTTCTCAAGCTACCACAAGAAAGCACATAAGAAGATTTACGTTAAATGCCTGAGGAACCACCGTGACGTATAAATAAAAATGGGGACCAACATTCCTCTCAATTCTCAACTTCAAGAAATACGTTGTTTTTGCCTTGATATTCCTATAAAGATATATTTTTTATTTCTTAATTAGTTGCTATAGTTATATCACTACAGCCCTCAGAGATAAGTTGAATAACAGCAAAAATCAATAGCGGAAATTGCAATCCTCATTCTATGTACAACTTACATTAAAAATAATTAGAATGTATACAACCTTTCCAAATTGTAAAAAAAAGAACTAAAATGCCATTAAGCATTAAAAAGCTGATAAAAAACCAAAAGGGTTATCGTTTTTTGGGGCTATTACGCAGTAATTTGTCAGAAGGATTACGCCTATCCAAAAGTTACTCACTAGTACGAATTAAGACTGATTGATCACTGTCGCAAATCGTTTTTCTTGTCCTTTTCAGTAGATTAATAATGATCAGAAGTAAATGACGTTTCTGTTGTCACGGTTAAATTAGGAGGAGTTATCAATCACAATAAATGTCCCTGAAGCTTTTATAGGTACTAAACTTTTATAGAAGATACTAAATATGTATGTAGCAAGCGAAGCTAGTATGATTTGACTTTTTTAATTTTTAATCAATAAGAAATTTACGTTTAGAACCTTCAAAAACAGTGACTATTTTAAAAGTTAAGCTAACAAGATGGCATTACAAATTAGGTTGTTTTCCACCACCATACAAATTAGTGAAGGAACAAAAATTAAATTTTGACATTTCGTTAACTTCCCCCATTATATCTTACTTTGATATGTTTTTGACTAAGAATAAATTACATTTCAGACGCTCCCCTACTAATTTGGATAACAGCCAATTACAGAATCGTAACTTTCTCCTTTTTAACTAAGTTTCAACTTAGTTTTGTGCAACGCAATTTCAAGGAGCAAATTTATGATGTAATCTACAAAGAGAGCAAACATTTTGAATTAGTGAACTTAGATCTTGCTTAATTAGATCTAGACATCATTTATTAAAGTTTTCAAGATTTACTACCTTACATTTTACTACAACAAGTATCATAAAGAATAATAAGGTGATTATTCCGGACAAATTAAAGTCAACCAAACAACCAACTTGTCATGATGCAAAAACAGTTGACAACCGAGGAACAACTGTTTTTCGTACAACAATAACAAGTGAAGACAAAAAGTGCGACATCAAAATGTATGACACTCGCCCGTCGACGTTTTTGTCTAGATGAAAAAAACTCAAAGGGATTGTATTGTTCTGGCTCAAGGGCCTTAAGTGATTTTCTTCGTATTTAGAAGTGAGCAAGAACTTTTTGTTGAAGACTTAATTGTTTCGGACTCTCCACTTGTCTTGATCGAGAAGTTTAGCGTTGTTCAAAGTCGTACAGATTTATGACGCGCTTTATTCTACAAGTATTCCGAGATTTATGTGGAAATTAAGTTGCCGAAAATTAAAAGTGACGGTGAAACATTTTACAAATATTTAAAAGCTGTAACGGGATTTATTGGTACCAACAAATTGGATGACTGGAAACGCTCAGTGCAGGCTATATGATTTTATCACAATCAATGGTTACTTTCGAATTCAATTGGATTCATTCAATATTGTGACAAATGATTTATTGAACAACAAACATGTAGGCGAAATACAAATAGTTTTTGTCAACTAGTTATCTCTACCGTATATATCAACACACCTACAAATTGGTGCTGATAAGCATTTGTCTATTCATATTAGATGAATGAAATATTCATCTTAGTCCCTATTTGTAATTTAAACTGAACGTGATTCATTGATTCTTTAAGAATGAAGCAACCCGATACAGATCTATAAATTTAGATTCAATAAGGAATAAGACGAAGACAATACATTGAAATTAAACATAAGCGATAGAGCGATACATGCAGCGTTAGACGGCGGTTCTAAAATAAAATAAGGCAACAGACAGTGCAAACCCTAGGCACTCCACAATGTACAAGACTTTGGTACAACTGAGAAAGCAATTCTCAATGAAATGTCTAAACATAGATCGTTTGCTCGTAAAACTCGAATTAAATATACTCTCTTCGGTTTACTTGGGATGATTTGAAAACAAATAATAAAAAGAACCGGCTGGCGCAAAACACGCATCAAGTGTTTATTAGACCAAGGAATCACATTGAACATGTTATTTGACCACCCATGACGAACAGTGTTTTAGAGATTTCGGTATCGTAAAATCTCGTCTTTATCTTAAGACTCCGGCTTTTGAAAATTGATAAAAGATTGAACGCCCACTCTGAACTAAACCAGCATTATTTATTGATGCTGTTATAAAACCATGATAACTAACACAGAATTTTGCAGACAACAATATTAAGCATTTACTTTTCGAAGTTCTACATCTTCCGTTTATTTCATATTTGCACCCAATTAGCACGGTCCTAACGTCAAGTTAACTCTTGCTCTATAAATAATTTTGCGGTGACTTGGACATTCGCTGTAAACGTCTCACTTGATATGTTTATTTAATTTATACCAATATTTCTCTCTGAATTATGGGCGTGGGCAGGAAGACGGTGTTAGACTAGATATTTATTGTGAAACTACACTTCCATTTATTTACAATTTATTGTGGTTTAGAAAATGTTAATTTCAAAGCCGTCAGAATCAAGCTTTGGGTAACATCATTAAATTATGCTCGAGAAAATTAACCAGTTACTCATATTTTGGATGAATGTTAGAAGTAAACTTAATTTATCCTCTTAAACTTGGCCAGTGCTTGTAGACATAAAATAGTAGTAAAGCTAGCCGGACATCATGTCAAACGTAAAATTGAACAGTAAAAATTTTATGGCTCTCAAATAAAAAAGCTTTAACTCAAATATTTAATCAGAATGATTAATTCTTTAATCTGAACCCAGTTCAATTCCTAATAATGATTGCAAATTGACAAAATTATCAGTTTGGAATCTTATTTACCTGTTATCCACGGACCCTATCAAACTATAACGGACAACTACCTACTGGCCATTGGTAGAAAAAAAACGACAGCTGTGTTGGGGCTAATAATAAAGTAGAGTTTTGGTCGGACATTGTACATTATCTAAATTTTGATACGGTTTACAAAAGAACGGGAGCATAGACGACATATGCGTCAACCGTGACAACGGTCGAGTTCTCTCATTATTAGGATTACGAGACAAAATAATTGCTTGTTTGGATATATTAAACGCGCTTCAATATGCCGGAGCTTAAATACAAAACAGGAGTTAGTTAGTTCTCTATTTTAAGTTAAACCAGGTATTTGCAGAGTATACTGAAGCATAACAATATAAATAACAAACAAATCTGAGTTAGAAACTTTGCTTGCCAATAAACTTCTACATAAATATTTTTTCTTTATAATTCAAATGAGCACTTCAAAAAAAACCCACGTCGGGAGTAGCCATAAAAAGCTCATAATAAAACCAGATGAATGATAAATTTCAAATTTATAATCGCCGATAATTCTGTTGACAGTCAACGGTGGCTATCGATTTTACTTTATCAGCCGCAGTCATCGTGACAGCATGTAGGTGCCCAAAAACTGACGCTACGCAGTCAAAGACACACAAAAAAGGCAGGGCCAAAGCAACCTTCGTTAGCGGTGCCGAAACTCGGGTCCGATAACATCTAATATTTCTTAGAAGTTCCCAAAATTTAAGGGGGTTCCAAACTGTTGAAAATTCTTGTCTCCGCCCTGTATAATTTACTTCAGAATAGTTCACACTTTATGAGCCTTGAAAGTATAGAGTGAGTTGTCAACTGTGTTACCTTACAGGATATCTCTGGCTTATCAGATGCCGTCAGTCAGTGAGTAATAGAGTGCTCAAAATGCAAGAATGCAACCTGGAGATACGGTGGACTAGTCACCAATGAGGCATGTACAGATGAAATCAACAATGAAATTCTTGATACCGGCTTTATTTGACAATAAAACACAGACATCAATTGATAGCTTTAATTAGAAGATTCAGACGGTAGAACTAAAGACAATTATAACATCCTCTCAAACAAAAACGCCGATCTTCAAGAAGCCAGAGTGTTGATCGAACCTCATAAATTGATAGATCCTTACTATTTTATTGGTTTGTCTGTGTCAATGGTTTTTGTGACCGTTTTTGTATTGGACTCAGGTAAGGAAACGAGGGTCCCTTGATGCGACCGAACAGTTGCGTTTCATCATAAAAATGATTGATGAAGTCCTAAATTAGTGTGGCATAAACGAATAGACGACAAAGCCACAAAAAACTGCTTGCAAGGTGTTGATGATCTATTTAAATCTGATACACATCAAGCCAGATTATATTTTAATGACTTTATAGATGTATATAATGACGTCTTATTTAAATTTACAGTTGCTTTATAGCGTGAGCATGTTAATGATGTCAATAATAATATTTATTTATAATGAGTTTCATAGAAGGTGACAGAGAAAATAAGATATACTTTGAGTATCATATTAGTAATTTCACAATTTCAAACATAACTTTAGTCCAATAATAAAATAATATGAAACATTCTATCGTAATCGGTAACCAGTGAAAAGATTAAAAGCAAATAAATTTATTTTAGAATTTAAAATGTCATATACAAATAAACTCAACAGTCATTTACACAAGTGGTGAGTAAACAAACTTTACGATTTCTCTGAGGGGGGGGAAGATGAAAAAACAATTTTATATTCCTTTTAGATGTTTTGAGTAATAAACACCATATGCTAGGCGCCATGGGAACTCTGAGCTGATTAGGAAGGGTGACTTGTGTATTTTTTGCAAAAGGACCACAACTGTTGAAAATCTAATAGTAATAGTAATCATTGTACAATGAAATAGATTAAGTTATAAACGGGAAACAAATAAATTACTTTCTTAGTATTAAGAACATTACTTAGAATTTATAGCGACGGCAAATTTAGTTTAAAAATATTAGAGTGAAAATATTTTTGAACCACAACAGACGCTTTTAAACACAATAGAACTCCAAACTGGGAACAATTATATAATACCAGACAATAGTAATATAATAATAGACAAAACTTACTCTTCTATAATTCAATCCTGTTGTTTGCAACTTTAACTTGTTCCTCACTTAATTGCTTCAACACTGTCATAAACTTATTCCACAGGGATAGTATTATAATATTCATTACTTCAAAACACCCTTCAGCTAATCACAACTAAAAGTTTCTATTGAACTTCACGAAAGCAAAAAGAAATATATTCGGGAGCACAAAATTCGTGCGCTCTCTACCGCGGTTGAATCCCAACTGCCTGACTGACTGAATAAAACATTATAAAGCTCGGCATATGGCGAACGAAACGGGTCCTTTTCAAAAAGCGTTCCACACAGAAATTTATAACACGTCAAATCTTTAGAGAAATTATATCCACCAAATAGAGACGTTATTTCTGTGTGTATAAAATTAATCGTGCGACTAGGGTGCATCTGCCGCGACCATTGTCCATTTTTTTTCCGGGGAGGTCTTGGCGTGTCTACAAATGGGTTCTAAGATATTTTATAGAAAATCGCGGTGTGTTGTGTTAGTCGGTGTTAGTCAATAAATTAACATTGACATCATTATGTGAGAATAGGAGCGGTATCAGGTTTGAAGTAAGTTATTGCATTTTTTGGACAGCTAAATTTGTTCGCAGCTGAATATTTGTTGAGTTTGTTACAGACATCTAGATTTTTTAAGATGGCATTAATATTTAATGCCTAAAAATTAAAACGTTTGTAGACATTTAAAAAAATAAGCAAGCGTAGTAAAAATAAAATTTTAATTGGTCGACGCTCATTTATTGCTAGTATTCTGCATTATTAAACACTTTTAAGAATTAATATGCATTTAACAAGGTATTTTTACTAGAAGTTATTGAAAAATGTATGGTATATTACAGTACATTATTAACATACTGAACCGTTTCAATACGAATCGAAGTACAGCTCAAGTTGGTGTCGATAATCATCTAATCAGAAATTATCCGATAACTCTTATTTCAAGCTTCGAAGAACTTATAAGCGTTAGAGCAGTCAAGCAAGACTTATCTCTAAAGATAAATTATTAAAGTTCGTAATCCCATGCGCACAGACAAGAATGATATCAAATTGAATCTACATTATATAAAAGGCACACGCACGTTTCTTCTACATTATGTCAGAAACAGATTTCAATATTTAGTCTCTTGCCGTGATTTTGTATTTTTCCGATGTAACAGCACCGTTTTGCTCTGAATGTTCAGCAAAACGCAAAACATTTTTAAGTTTTTCAAGCCCTCCACCGCATGAAATGTCCGGGGAAAAAGAGCAAATCGCCGGGTTCGTTACGTTTTTGGCCGCGTTCATTTTTCTCTTTACCTTTTGAATACATAAAACTGCGACCCTCGCCTCATCTACTCTATTGTTTAGATCAAATTAACAACATTTCGGACAAGCACAAAGCTTGAATACACTTTAAATTCCGTCGATTAACTTTTCCCTTGATGGCTATAAAAACATTGTACAAAACTTTACAACTTAATTACATACATCTGTTATAGCGAATGAACTGACAGGATTTATAAGTGCCTTTTGTACCGCAATAAATTGCGTCAGAGACAATAAAGTTATTTGCGGTAAAAAACAAAAAAAATAGGAAGGGAAACAAAGCGCATAATGAATTAAACAACATAATAAAGGCATCGATCTGGGATTGAGAAGTCATGGACACCTGCATGGAGGGACTAAATGTCTTCATTTAAATAAGAAAGGGACCGAGACAGGTGCATTTACAAATGATTGGAAGCTGCTAGACCTCGATCTGCTTGTTAATTGTTGGGTGCTTAACTATACCATATAAAAACGTGTTTTCCGTAAAGCGTTGATTACAATGTGTTCGTCGATAAAATATAGATATCGAATGTAGTAATTTCGTTTTTTGTTGCAAACATGAGTCGGTATTTACTATGCCTAGTTTAATGAAAACAGTTCTCATTGCGGTCGTACCAAATTGGGAGTTTTGATTGGTTTCTGCATTTATTGGAAATCTGACCCGT
This sequence comes from Emmelina monodactyla, assembly GCA_916618145.1. NCBI lineage: Eukaryota > Metazoa > Arthropoda > Insecta > Lepidoptera > Pterophoridae > Emmelina > Emmelina monodactyla. The sequence continues at coordinate 2,091,102 of OU745315.1, read as the reverse complement.
TTGATATCTAAGGTTGAATTTAGTTTGTTTTGGAATTCAAATTTAGCTTGGGTTTCTTGATACAATAAAGCGAGTCTCTAATTACATTGAAGTCTTAATGTTTTAACTGGTCTGTTTACAAAGTCACGATCCTTGTAATTGTTTCGCTTGTTCCGTTGACAGGCACCAAGGGACGTACCGATTGGCGGGAATCTCCTGATCCAAGATGGCGGCGACCTCGCCTGACCCATCCGTCAAGCGCGAACGTGGAACATCTGTTTTAACATGTCAGACTGGCAGTTAATAAAGACGTTCCATTTTACGTTAAATTCGGGATTGGCTTTTACTTTTTATAATGTTTCCAGAGAAAGCTAATTTGCCATGCCCGACAAGACTATTTCTCAACAGGGTGCTTGTTTTTTGCTGTGAAATCAGTTTTTGCCGGCGTTTTTGCGGTGTGTTCCGTAGGTTGAATGTAAACGATGTCATCAGTAAGATTATTTTGCGGAAGCCGTGAATATTTTAAGTTCAACAAGGTAGTTTTGTTTAAATCTTATGAGAGTTTTATTTATGTTTGCTTTTTGTTTGTATTTATTTATTACTAGTGGCCGCTTGCGACTCCGTTCGCGTTGAAGTCGGTTTCCCTTGGGAATGAGAAGTTTTCCCGCGGTAAAAGTACTAGTACTAGTAGTAGTAGTGTTATTCTGATGTATTACCTATATTACTGTAAAGTTTCAAAATCCGCCTGGTAGTTTTTTACGTGAAAGAGTAACAAACATATGCGAAGACTGACTTTCAATTAAGAGTAATTTTGTTATGATTGTTTTATTATTTTTAATTCATCATCGCGCACCATCATTGAAATTCTATTTTCTTTCATCCATTTATTGATATTTGTAACAGATATAATATATTTTTTACAAATAGACATATTAAACGCAAGCAAACCATAATGGTACCTAACATAATCATCTTGTTTTTTGTTTCTAAATAGAAAACGTATAAAATAAATCGAGAACAAATAAAAGAAATGTAAAATTCTTACCGTTTTATTGGTGGCTCTCGAAATCACGCATCTGGAATAAAAAAATAAACATGTTAATATTTGTTTACCGTTCTCAATACGTATAGCAATTAAGCACCTTTGGTGTAAAATTAAATATATTTTTAAGGTAGTGAGACTATTTAAGATTATTTTGTTATCAGTTTTGTAATTTAATTACCACTCAAAATGTAATTATAAACCGCTTAATTTCTTATTGACGATTATTTTCTAGAGATTGTAAAAATATCGCGTCGATATCTACGTATAAGTTTTTATTGGACATAAAATCTTTATTATTAAAACCGAGACGTTGTTTTTGATTGTCTAGCGATAGTGATTTGGAGGTAACTTTTTGTGTCTTATAACGGTTCCATAAGTGATGTGACATCACCTTTTTTATAGGGCGTCATCTAGAGACAAAAACATCGATCGTCGTAATAATTCCATCGTCTTCACACGTTATTTCCATTACCTGGAAAGTTGGGCGCGCGGGCGCATCTTTGTAGTCGATTTCTAACTATATACTTGCGTCTCGCTCTTCTACACCTGTATCAGTATCTACCTCTCTCTCGCTCTCATCCTTTGCGGCACAGTGATCTGGGCAAACAGCGCGTACGATCCGAATTAAGCAATTATGGTTAATTTCGTATCTCCCTATATTACGGGCTGGGTCGTGTCGGCTACAGAATGTGTTATTTTAAATCATAATTTGTGAGAAGGCACCATCCGCTTGAGCAGCTGTAAATTACACACCATATAAAAATTATACTCAGATGAAATTTTGAGTGAAGTGTTACCTGACTACTGAGTGAGTTACGCTTCGTTATATTGTAATCAAATTGTATAGTAAGAGTTTCGTCCAATTGTTACATCAGCATTATTAAAGGTTGCAAAGCCTAATCAAATAATAGCTGTGAGAAAAGTTTTCGGATTATGTAAATTTAACGTATTAACTTAAGATTAAGGTTTGATGAATAAATAAAGAGCTCCGTCAGCTAACAAAGTATTTTAAACTTTATTAGAGCTTTGTCCGTTTTTTGTTTTAAATATTGTGTTTATGAAGCGTACGGCTAGTGTCATTGTTTGTCAAAACTCTGATATGATTGGACGTTTCCATATTAATTATGACACCGGGCGGGGCCTATTGGCGTAATTAAAAAAAGAGATTGTTATCACGCGGAACCTCCAACCAGGCTAGTTTCCGGCTAATAATTGTTAATGGATTTCGTTTTCGTAATAGAACGACAGAGTCGTGGAAAGATTACACAATTTGAAATTTATGGTTAATCACCTTGTTATCAGGAAACTGCGCTCATTAACTTGGTACATGTTCATGGCGTTTAGCCTATAATTATATGGTTCTTAATACCGCTGAGTATAATGACTCCGTGATAAAGCGATTAATCGGAACCTGTTTTTGCTTTCATTTCTTGTTAAATAGCCCAAAATTTTGAGAAATATTTATACATAAATTTTGATACTATTCAGATCAAATCGAGAGTTATTAATTTATGATACAAATCAACTATAAATTACTCTATTATTGGGTAATTTATTCTTAACCTATATTTATGTTTCCTGGAAAAAATGTTTGTGAATTAGCTTAATTTTTATTTGTGATACTTACTAATGAAGATGCTTGACTTTTGATATATTCCGGTGTGTTGACATCAAATATTTTTCATTTAATTGGACAGTGACAATATATTTTAACGGCACATCAGGAACATTACTAAAACCATCCAAAAATATAGAAGAAAAAATTATGCACCTGTACTAGATGAAATTTTTATTACATTTGACATGGAACAAATACATAAAATATATTATTATTGTCATTATTTTTTGGATCACAATGCAAATTTTCTTTCCAAAAACATACATTGTGTAATTATTTTTTTTAAAAAAAGCCCTTTCATTAAGAAAGAACAAGCGGATTAACATTAAAACAGTCACGTTTAATATATTTTTTAACACAAACATAATCAATCCCAAAGAAGCTATAATAATTAAATTTATTTTTAACTTGCAACTGATCATTTTTAATCACAGCCTTCAGCACTCAAGGTTTAGTCTTCTTTAAGGAATGGAACAAAACCGCACAGGTTTTACCATCCGTTTCTTGAAACCATACCACAGATAGATACACAAATGCAAAGATAACAAAATTCACGTGCAAACAAACCTGTACTAACTACGGTTTTTGAGTCACTAATTGAATGACATTAACGCGTAGGTAATTTTGACAAGCATTTTTGTCTGACTTATTTAAACTTATCTCGCCAACCGCAAATGACTAAAACTTTGGTCAGCAACTTCAAAGAAAAAAATAGCTGTTAAAAGCCATTATGACCCTAATTGTCTCTTCAACCGCAAATGTGGATGGACTTTTGTCAACAAAGCTTGCGTCAACCTAACGTTGTGTGACAGCAGTTTCGCAATATAGTAATATAATACATTGGCCCATGTCACACTGTTCCTTATCATGTCGGTATGAATTATCGTTGACGATGCCTCCGCCATGGCTACAGTCCACAATAAGAACAGTAGCGGTTTTGTACAGAAATACGATAAAGTCAAGTTAGTGAGAGAATAGCTAGTTTGCATTTAGTTGTAAGGGGAATGTCATTTGTTTTTTACGGCAGATCAAAATAAAGTCGTGTTACTTTTCTTAATATAATTTCGCTTGCAGCTCATTCTTTAACTATGCTATTTTCCATATTTCATACATTATAGCTGGTGCTGATTTAGCTGCAGATTTAATAACTTTAGTCTTTTCTCTTCATTATATCTGAGTTAAGCATCATTAAACATGCCGTTGTAATTATCAGTTTAATTAGTATGTTTATTTTCTAGTAGGTTTGCATTAAGTAAATAGAGCAGGACAGCTGAAACATTCTATCTCTCTCATCTTATATTAGCGTCAGTAGGTTCCTGTGAGACTACGTTTGTGATGCAAATTCTGGAGGTTGTATTTAGTTGATGCTTTATTGGTTCCCTTGCTAGTAGTTAGACGTTAGCTATGAATAAGTGAACATTGATTGGGCGGGGTCGCCGAGATTCAGGTGTCTGAGTGCTTTTAAAGATGCTTAGGTACCTACTGCTTGGAATTTTCGATTTTCGAGCTGAGATGTTTGGAATCGATTGATTTGGGAATCATTAATTAAAATTCAAACAAATAATCAGAAAGAACTATTTTGAAGTCATAACAGTCAGAGATTTAATAGTGGTGAAATAAATATTTTGGCTAGTTGTAAAATCAATAGGCAATTGATTTTCATTGTATAAGTATTGCCATTTAAAAGATATGTCACAATAAACAAAACTCTAGCCATCCCTCTTCCGAATTCAAGCCTACATTTATAAAGGAAAACACAGAGTAATATTCTTGAAAAATAATACATTATACATACGCCTGACAGTTACATACAATATGGAGCATAATTTATTAGTTGAGGCTTCGGATATCATCTCGTAGACTGGCGAAGGAAAAGCCAAGTACCCAAGTTAAATTACCTTGAGTTAAAAATGGAATTTACAGAATTTAATTATAACTATATGCAAGAAGTCTTTTTTCTCTTATTAATTTTGATCTAACTTTAGTCAAAAACAAGATTGAGGAAGAAAGTATTAGTGTGAAGAAGAATTTGTTTTAGAAATAGAGTTTAGAAATATCTATATATCAGAGCGGCAGCATGTTTGACCTATCTTCAGACATCGTGTGGGCGTTTCAATAGGGAATCGAGCAAATATGAACACCGAAGTACTCACAGAAGTATTTTAATAAAGGTTCTTCATATTTTTCAGTAACAAAGCAAACATGTCACACACAGAACGAAACGAATGACAGTTCCTAGTCATGAGGCAGTTGTCTTCAGGAAGGTCCGTGGTAAAACTGGCCTCCGCCAAGACACACTCCTTTCTTCCTAGACTCTGTCGTAGCTGGCAACTTCCGTGTAGAGGCGCCCTCTGTGCGTTACCATCATCGATAGTCGCGCCATCTATCTGAAGCTACCTGCTGCGCTTCGTTGAGTGACAACTATCATGACCGTCTCCGACACGGCCATCCTGCTGAACACACGTCCTCGTGTGTTTATTCTAAAACAACAAATATCCAGCACAGTAAATGTAGTTCGGTCATTCTGACCAATGTGATTGATCCAAAATGTATGGCATTTAATAAACCTTGAGATATAAAATCAATTTTATTTTCTTTCATTTCATTTTCAACCATTCCAAAAAAAATACCTTTTAGATCAAACACAATCGATACTAAAGTTAACTTATGTCCAAACTTATCAGTAAGCTTGAAATAAAAATATTGAAATGCAAGATGAACCAAGTACCATTTAACATCATAATTCAAAACCAAAACCAAAATCTCAAAACCAAATCAAAATTAACAAATAGGTCGGTATCTTATTCGTGGCCTATGGCTTTCCTTTTTTAGCCAACCATAATAAACCTCCAGTTTATTGCTATGCATCTCCAATGCCGAGTCCCCTGACTCTATGGTCTCTACAAGACCCGACCTCCGCCAGAGCCACCCGCGTACCGCGTATCCACGCCCTGCACAGCAGATACCGACTTCAAACGGACTACGGCTACGAAATGGCTCCGGTACGGTCCGACCAACCGAACTAAGATTCCTCACCCTCCTCAATATCCAACTCATAAATTTCCAACAGTACTTGGCCCTCAGGCATTTTTCTCAACCTATCATGGGAATACTTGTACGTACGCCTAGAATTTAAAGCACGTTACGAGCCGTTCTCTATTGCCGTCTAAACTTCAATCACTAGAGATCATGTACCGTGGATAAAGGCCATCGCCTTATCACAACAAACAAATCATTGAATCACGCCACGACACGAGTGAACACCTCTCTATCTCCACGGCCCCGGCCGACTAGCAACATCACCATTGCTCTCACATACCGCACATCCACCACATGGATCGCCCGTGTTCATCCTCAGACAACACACGACTCGGTCTCAACAGACCCCGACCAGCCAGATAGAGCTCTCACTCGTGTTTACACAAAACAATTAAACTTCGCCAACTCATTATCAATTTCATTTGGTACATGACCTACTAGCAATGTCAATCATTTTTGACCGATCTATAATAATGTCGCCATTAAAACAATTATTCAGTAAACAATGAGGTAAAATCTCAAGAGGTTGGGTATCGAACGTTACATGACATTTACTAGTTCTGTGCTGAATACGCGTCTTTGATCAATAGGTACCAGTTTATAGCAGCAACCTTGTCAAATCGTTTATTATCAACAAATTAAGCGTCTTAACTTTACTAAACCAACGAGCATTCAGCACCAAAATCGTAAGAGAAACAATACGGTTCACCTTGTATGCAAGACCACCCGTGGCATGGTCCACGATGCATAAGTCGACCCGGAACTCAGCGCGCGCGGCTTGCCTCAAATGTAGCAATACAGCGCCCTCGCTGTCCGCTGCTGCATCGCTGGGTTCGGTCATCATGTCGGCGCAGCTCATCATCGCGGCACCAACGCTGTTTTATGTAAACGACAGTCGCATCGGGTTTAGCTGTATTTCTGAAACAAATTATATCACCCAGCATCACATAGTTCGGCAAATTTAGCTCGTAATGAAAACAGAAACTCTCACCGGGTATCGTGACGCAGTATCCCAATTGGCGCACACTATTGACTCCACTGACGCCACTGATATTCTCTTGGTTGCGCTGACTCTACGCGCAATACATCTTGTGACATACCCAAAACATGGCACTTGTAACATAATTTTTTTTGTTTGTTTTGTTGGATTGTAGGATTTGTATGGTTTACTAGGCATATTGCATCTGAGATGTGAATAGGTAGTTCTTGCTCTTGCCCTTATTCCTCCCTTTAAAATGTTTCTTGTAAGCCAGTAGTCTTTGTTCAAATAGAGATACATTTGCAGATACAGTTTTACTGCTTTTTTGTTCTTTATAGATCCTTCCTTCCTTTTAAAAATGGTAAGTGAAATCGTAAATAATTCGTAAATAGACTTGCAATTTTTTCAACTGACGTTTCTTTGTCACAGGATCTGTTGCTATGCAGATTTTTTTAAGGCTATGCAGGTTATAGAGATGCTAGCAAGTCACCTATTTAATCCTTTGGTAAAAATTAAATCTGCTTGTGATCAGAACTTTAATTTCGTTTTACGACAATCCTCAGGTTGAAATCTGTCTTTTTATAATCGTTTTCATACTTGAATAATCGCAATAACTATCACACCAAGTATTTTTCTCAAAACATAAATTTACAGTTGCAAACTGATCTCGCGTCCATGTCCTTCTTTCCAGGGTTGCAATCAGGTGAATAAGTGTTGCGGGGATGGTCTCCTTAGCTATGAATCTAGCCGCGAACCGCTCTTTAAACTGCGACCAGGAAATACCGGGGTACGTCACCTGTGACAGCCACGTGGACGCCGCTCTTTTCAAAGCCTTGCTAAGCGCGACGATTAACTGGTTCCCTTCAATTGAGGCTCACCGATACCCCGATCATGTTGGCAGTAGCGCACCAGGACTGCGGGTCAGAATCTCGCTTTTCGGGGTCGAACTCGGGCAGCGTCACGTTGTTGTTGGGTCGAGGCACGTTCATCGCTCGTATAAGCTCGCGCATTTGCTCGTCTTGCATTTCCAGCAAAAGCCGCCATTGTGATCCGGGGTTCTCACCACGTGTTTCTTCATTTGCTCGATTGCATCCCGCTTCTGATATCAGAGCGGCAGCATGTTTGACCTATCTTCAGACATCGTGTGGGCGTTTCAATAGGGAATCGAGCAAATATGAACACCGAAGTACTCACAGAAGTATTTTAATAAAGGTTCTTCATATTTTTCAGTAACAAAGCAAACATGTCACACACAGAACGAAACGAATGACAGTTCCTAGTCATGAGGCAGTTGTCTTCAGGAAGGTCCGTGGTAAAACTGGCCTCCGCCAAGACACACTCCTTTCTTCCTAGACTCTGTCGTAGCTGGCAACTTCCGTGTAGAGGCGCCCTCTGTGCGTTACCATCATCGATAGTCGCGCCATCTATCTGAAGCTACCTGCTGCGCTTCGTTGAGTGACAACTATCATGACCGTCTCCGACATATACATTCCCCTACGACCATAGCAAATCAACGTCTGAAATTAAGTCATCGAGTCTCCCTATAAGGGGTCTAAAAGATACTTTACTTATGCACAACAACTAACCAAACACACATACAATAAGCATTCTAAAACTTGAAAGCTAAGGTTGAAAATCGCGTAACAATAGAACTGTTTTAACAGTAGAAAAAATCGCCTCGTCATCGCCGAGACGAGGTACCGCAACGAATCGCAATGCAGACGTCAATTCCACTTCAACGACAAAACCAACAAGTAAAGTGTAAAAAGGAACAAAACAACAAAAAAAAAAACAGATGGAACAACAAATAGAGCACAAAAACAACGATTGTGGAGTGTGGCAGTCGTGACAGAACCAAGCTTCTGGTCTCAATGCCTCCGCGACTTCTGAATGTGTTTTTCTTTTTATGGTGACGATCAAATTGAGAAAAACTTTAAAATATTATTGACATTTAGATTTTGCTAGAAAGAAATTCAAAATGAGTTTTTATTTTAGCCAAGAAATTCCCAGTTTTTCAAGAATACATTTTCAGACTACTACACGAATTGTAAGGCCTTACACTTAGCGTATAAGTTACTCCAGGAATTGAGTTTATTCATCCAAACCAATTTTTACTTAAATTTATTTTTCATTTTTTTTTACTTTTCATTACATGGATTGAATTATTTCTAATGTTAGGTAGTTACCAATATTCAATCTTTTATTGATACTCATTCTAAATGGGCATTAAATAGCTACCAATATTAAGTTGATGACTATCATAAGCCAAAGTATTCCCTCTCCTTGTTTGGCCTACATTAGCTTAATATTTGATGTGTAATCGAATTCATCTAATTAATTACTTATATACACAACTTCTATTTATCTAAGTGGAATAACTTTGGGATAAGCTTGGCTAAATTAAATTATTATAACGATTTGAATTCATTTCATCAGTATAAGTTATACAGGTAGATTTTTCTTTGTAATTTGTTGATAAAAATTAGGATAATGTAGCAAAAGGTTAAATAAACTAAAAACAAACTAGAAACACAAATAGTCTGCAACGTATAAATAAAAAAACTCTGATTTTAAGTGCTGAACTAAAATATTCATGCCACTCAGTAAAAGCAATTAAACCCAACCAACATTAATACCCGAATAATGAACGCTTTAATATCAAAACAAACATCGCATCCACTGAAGTGCTGCATCAATATTTATTCATTTTAAATAGGTGCACGTCGTTTATAATCGATAAGTATCAAAGTACATTAAAAATTTCAGTCGTAAACTAAACGCGTGCTCCACCACAAAAGGCTTGATTAAGCTGTTAATTTTTTAAAAAGTAGTTAAAGGATCGTTCATGCCGCCTGCGGGTGTAAGGTATATAATAATTATTGTTGGACAAGCGCCGGACAACATAAAAACGCCGACAAACTTACACATGCACAATAATTATGTTCACACAGCAGTAAATTCTAAGTTCCGTGCGCCGGCGCATAGTGTATTACATACGTTCACGCACACTTGTAAATGAGTTTATTCGCGCTTTATTAGGGCTCTTACTCACACAAACGCAGCGGTATAACATCATAATTATAGTGCGGGCCACTGGCGTGCGTCGAACTGTAACAAGCCTAAACAAAATGGCGGCTCATTTTTTTTTAACAAACGAAAGGTGTTTGGTGATGTTGATGTTTTAATCGTCCGTGATATGAAAATGAAAAAATCTCACGGAGATATTCTTGACAGCAGCACAAAAGAAGTCAAATAGAATAAAAAACTAATCTTGTTTTAATTATCAATAACAATAGGCGGAATAACAATAGGAAAAAAACGCGGTACCCAATCAGCCTACGTAACGCCTTGTATGATAATTAAGGTTTCAAAATGAATTTTCGTTGAGGCATTCAAAATTTTGTTACAGTAGCTGATATTCAAATACAACTTGGTGAATGATTAATATTTATTAACATATTAAATATGGTAGGCGACTCCTTTCTCTAAAATAAGCCTGCGCAATCTAAAGTGAATGTAAATTTTATGTATTAATTCACTTAATTTATTAAAATCTTCGCGATCTACTTTGGCAGTAAGTTGCAGCTTTGAAAAGTTAAATATTGAAGAATTAAAATTTCTGGTTTTTAAAGGTTAAATGGTTCTAATAATCCTGCATAAATATTTTTATCAAATAAATTAAGATAAAGATAAAAAAAGCACTTAAATTCTTGTGATGTGTAGAAGAAGACATCAAATAAAGTGGGAGCTTCATTTGCTTAACTAACATATAAAGAGGTTAAGTTGTTAAAAACATACGTGATTTCGACACGATGTGAGACAATCTCGTATAAAACATCTCAAATATTTTCTAAAGCACTTCAAACACCTCAAGCGTCATAAAACCAAAGAATCCCATTAAAGCACAAAAGCGAGTCTTCCTCGAAACAGAACTTCATAATCTGATAAAACTAACCAAGAAAAATAACACAAATTAAACATTCCTAACAAAGTTATCAAGCCACCAAATTAAGCCTAACGGACGTCATGAAAAATAACATACAAATAGGGCTAATTAATATCGAGGCAAGAAAATAAGTGAGTAATTATTTAAAATAAGATTACTATCGGAATTGCCACAAGACTCGTAACTTCAAAACAAGTTTTCTCCATATTTTTATAATATATGTCAGTCATTAACGCTTCTAACAGTAATTGCCCGGCACTACTATGATAAATCGTTTCGTTTTTGTGGGTATTTTCTCACCATAGAGTTTTTCTAAACGCTCCAAGGGATTATCTCCTTAAATTACAAAGCATGCTGCATTTAAAACAGTTTAATACTTCATTAAAATAATAATTAGTGTCAGGAGATTCAATAGCCTCAACTCGTTAAAAATATTCACTTCTGTATGAGCCTTAGCTTCTTCACAGATGCAGTCATTTAGACAATTATTGCCACCCATTACAAGTAAATTATGATAATCAGCTTGATTTTATCCACTAAGTGAATAAAATATATTTTCGTGGAAGCTAATTTGTTTACAAGTACAAACGAAGTCACAAAAGAACTTAAGCTCTGTCTTATTTAAATTAGGCACTAAAATAAATACAGTCCATTCGGACGACTAGGGAAACGGACAGTTTTTACAACGTCCCAACCAGGCAGGGATGCTCTCAGCTAAATTGTATTATTTTGCATTCATTTTTGACAAAGTATGTCTCCGAGTTCGTTTGAAGGGATTCTGACAAAAACAACTTAGCGTTATTAGTGAAGAGATTTAATAAGACAACACAGGATATTGCTTACGAAATAAACGATGTTGTATTTTCACCCAGAAGCTTTAACATAACCGTTGAGACGGAGAGAATTATAGCTCAATAAGACTTTCCTTGAGTGGCTTTCTGAGAAAATGTATCTGAGCGCTGATTTTATGTGACTTATTTTAAAATAGACACAGCTCTATCTGCTACTGAACTGGCAATCAGCGCATGCATGAAAACCAGAGCGACACTTGCAAGAGACGATTTCTCGCTGAAATGAGTCGTCAGCGATTCAGATCTTTGAAATTACACACCATTAATTGAGACGTCAAGTTTGCAGGGCTCAAAACGAAAAAAATAAGGCTGTCTCCATACTAATTTAGATATCAACTCGACGAGCTGGACAAATTGTTAGCCATTCGTATTGGCTTCGTGGAATTAAGACATTCGTCGGCGCTTTGTTCAAAGTTATTTTTGGGTCGTTGATGTTTCAATTGAAATTTGGACTCGATTCTCAATAGGGTTTCGCGTCTTTGATGTATGACCGTTAGGGCCATGGGTGGGAAAATAACACATTTTTAAGTGATTCGTTGTCGGTTGTTCTTTTTTCAAAGTTTTTTTGTTTTGGACAAAACTTTGTTGCTGAGTTATCCTGTTTAACAAGCAAAATTTTAACTCTAGGCTATTGAAAAACATCAAAACTTGATTGTTTATTCAAATACCATCTGTGCTAAATAGAGGTTGAAATTTTGTATCGATCACTGGTAAATTTCGTACTGCGGTCAAAGTTGAGAGTTTCGTGGTATTTGTAATAGAACAATTTCATCAAATTCATCCAAAACTTTGAGATCAATCAAATTAAAATAAAATGATATGTTAACTGAATGTTCAAAAATAAATAATGGAACAACAAATATAATTCAATTTTGCGAGCTTTTGTGAATAGCAATAAAAGACGGTCCGACGGAAAACAGAATATATAATAATCAATAATTGAATGTTAGATTCTTATTATTAATTGACTATTCCACTTCTGATTTACCAATTCTAATTCCGTTTTACAATAGGAAAAAAATATTCAAATTACACAAATTTATCGTTTCACAGCATATTAATATGGTAATGGTTCTTACTGACAAGGGTTAATTGATGGTCAAAATATAAATAACAAAAGAAATAACTTCAGCATGAAATATGGTTTGGTGATTTTATTTGAAATGTAATTATAGCATTATTTAAAATACAGGTATGCTTCACGACAGGTTAGAGAATCGTTAATTTGTAAGTCTTGATTTAGATGCAATTAAAATGTAAAACAGTAGAAATATTAGGAGAGCTAAAGCGCTTTTCTAGCGTTATTTTAGAACTTAGTATTTTAGAATCAGTAACATAATTATTTCAAAAGTTTAACATTCAAGGAGTATCTAAAATGGGTAAATAAATTGAACATGGTAGCATAGCGTTATAAAATGTACAAGTCCAACCATTTATTAAACTATGATATTATTAAGGGTCAACAAAGCTTATATTAGCATTTTATTAACAAGAAACTGGTTCATTGGCTCACAATAGCAGATAATGTCAAAATATGTATGAGAACTCCTGACCCACTTACTCTTCATACAAAAGAGAAAAACACCATTTGCAATTTTATTATGGAACATGGACTTTTGTAGAGTAATTTCTAAGGAGTGGAGTTCGGAAGATAAAATATGTAAATAAAAACAGACATCATGATCCTCAATATTTTATCAACTTGGCCGTTTATTTAAATGAACAGTTTTGTAATCAAGCTTTGAATAATATAAATGTTAGCAAACAAAATTCAAAACAAAACACTCTTCTTAGAATAACGTATAGGTATATTTTTTAGCAATTTCTATAGCCAATTGTTCAAGTTACTGGACTGTCATAATGCATGAATAACTGCCTAAATAATATGGGCACCCTTCTATCAAAAGCAAATGTCAAATAGCTCCCCACTCCTGAAGAAGGGCGTACGATAGGCGGTGACGTGAACTGACCCATGAAACCCTTTTCTGAAATCGCCGTAGAACCAGACACGAACAAGTCAGGTGCTTCGAAACAACCACTAGCAATTTATTCAGTTCAAGGAAAATTGGGAGCGAAATCGAAAAATATTCCAAAAATTCCAGATAGAGTTTTTTTTAATATTGAGATATACTTGTTTACTAAAAAAATTAAACATAATCTAAATGTTTTTTCCAATGTTCCAATGTTCCAATAAGCGACCACTCACAAATTAAGAACGTCACTAAAAGCGTTTTTATCACAAAGTTTTGTTAATATTGAGCTGATAAATATTTAAAGTGGTAATTTTATGTATCTTTGACAACATATTCACGGAGACAAGCCAGCTTAAAATTAAGTTATCATCTATTTTGAAATTGCGTGACGTGTCACGTTAAATAAGCTAAAACTGTTACAAGCCATATATCGGTTTTAACATGACACTAATAGGCTGACAATACTACGCCGTTTTGTGCTTAAATGAGCTGCTGATTTATTAAATACCAAAGCCGCTGAAATTTTTATAAGAACCGTTAATTCCAAAATGAGCTAGATATGGGAATTTAATTAATTAGAGTAACGTGTTAAGTTGTGTTACATTTTATATACATTCTTTTGGTTTTATTAACATTCGCAGTCCATTAACATTTTGACTATAAAACTCCCCTAGGCACCCTGCTGGGTGATGAAATTTCTGCTCTACTAATTTTAGACAGAACTGTAATCAGTAATAACAATCTTCATTGTGAGTAAAGTATTACCCATCACAGATATAAAATTCAAAATTTCGCTATAAATATACTCGATTGTATTTATGGAAAGGCAACGTTCCTAAACAGCATAGATTTTGTTACAAATACATAAATAACAATCATGTTACATTGATGTTTCTATAAGATCAGACGGCATGCCTATTTGGAAATGAAAGATACGATTTGTGATCAAAATTAATGTTTCTAGACATATTGGTGCGTAGGTGTTCTATTGAATATATTAAACATTTATCATATAACCTGCTAATATGGATGCGACATATAGATGTATTAGGTCCATAACATTTAAATTTCGTTAAGTGAGACCTTTTGAAATATTAAAGATCATACTTTGGTTCAATAATAAATCATTCAAGTTATTTCAAACTAATCTATTTTTTAACACTTGTTTTAAGCTAACGCGCGTTGTACACATTGTTTTTACACTATCCGGGATTTCGCGCGGTAATTTTAAAGCAAAAAGGTAACGTACCTCTTTGCCCGACGTTTCGACAGGGTTACACCTATCGTGGTCGCGGGCGGACTCTTATCGCGCGAAATCCCGGATAGTGTAAAAACAATCTATTTTTTAGATGAAAAATAAGAAATAAAGAAAATTATATTATTATAATTAAAAGACAGACCACTAACATTTAAAATGAAGACTAAAACCATAATAGTCAACAACCAACTTCTTAGGTATTTATGGCTTGGCTATTAAAATTAGATAATCATGAAAATCCCTATATAGTCAACCTTATAATATTAATGGTAGACAATAAAGCTTTTAATATCGCTTTTCCTTTAACAGTAAAGATAACAGCCATAATCTTATTGGCTGTATCGTAAATAAAAGGAGAGTTTCATGTTACGGATACTCTCGGCGACGTGTAAAATATTGTTATCGATATTAAAGAAACAATAATTCTACAAGAGGACTTTATTATAAGGAATCGTATCACGTATTGGTGAAATCAGAGAACACCGTGAAAAGAAACCTAATATCTTATGAATAAATTATGGCAATGTAAAGTATGATTAACGATGTAAGGACGCCAATGAAACGGTATGAGCGTACCATTGACCAAATTGTTACAGAGTTATTCAACCTTATCATTTATACAATAAAGCTTATTATTGAGTGAGGTTTTCATCACACGGATGCCTCACATCAAGCACAGCGGGTGGTTCCTACAAGTAAACTAGTATCTTACGGCGTAGATAACATAATAATCTAAGCATCTCTCAACCATATTAATTAGACACTTTGCAGATGGAGCTCTGTGGAAGAAACAGACAGGTTTTTAGATGGCTCGTTTCATTGGACGACAGACCCACGAATGTTCGCTGTTCATGATTGGAATTATTATGATGTTTCGGATAATAATTAAAGGTCTGTCAAATTTTAATAGAGCAAAGGTTAACACGCATTCAAATTCAATTCGTTTTATCGTTAATCATGTTTTCACCTTCGTTACTTTCCATTATTGGTTGTAACACCAATGTTAAAACCAAAGGCCCAAGTCTGTTAGAGTTGATGTTTAATTTATATACTTATTTATAGTAATTAACACTATTGTACAGATAATTGAACAGGCAACAAAAGACAATTATATTGGTTATTTTACAGCAGGAATGCCAAAGACTATAAACGCTTTGCTATTTAAAGATCTTAGAAATTGCCTCTGTCATTATTCATAGCTTAAAGGGCTCTTTTAAATAAAATATAGCTTACCCATATATTAAATTTACTATCGACAGATTTACTAATGGACTGTCTTGAAAGTGTTGGAACTAGTTTCCAAGTTTTGCATACAGATGGAGCTCTGGAGTGCAAACGGAAGATTAATCGAAATCTGATCCGACTACTTTGAAATTGAGAGTCAAGAGTTTAGTATTAAATGTGAGTTTCGTGATGGATATAAATCATTGTTAACGGATTTTATACCGATTGGTTTTGTTTTGTTTAAAATTTCCATTAAAGTCATGACGTTTGTATCTTCCAAAAAACATAAACTTAATTCGCTGTAATTTAGTTCAACGGTAAAATTTTGTAAACATTTTTGAACGAGCTAAGAATTCATGTTTTGCGACTTGTTAAAAGCAGGTACCTAAAAATCTTAAATTAAAATTTCTGTCTCACAAAATAGTTGTGAAGAATCTAGATTTGCGAGGCAGTTCTCCAAAAGTTTCTCAAGTTCCTGCGGCGAACAGTCTCCAACTTGCTTCAAGAACCTACATCTAGCTTGAAAACAATGCTGAAACATATTTCCCATATCACCAAGTTTAGTTTTGATTTATATATTTTTGAATGTCGAGAGATAAAATAGTCACTTTGACACACTATTTTTCTGTGAAAATGATGTTTATGTAGTATCGATTATATTTCAAAATATTGGTAGTTCTAAAAAGTTTTCTCATCTCGATGGCATTACAAATGCGTGTTATTCTAATGATGGCGCTAACTTTGAAAGTACTTCATAAGTCAAACAACTTAAAATTTTCCAAATATAAGCAACTGAAGCAGCATCTTTGAAATTTAATGTGATTACTTTATGCAATGTACAGTTTTACCAAGAAACCACAAATATAATAAAACAAACACTTCCTATCGATTGTGAACCAACGTATTCAGACGTCATACATTTTGAAAATTTATATGCGTACACGCTGACAGTTGTATTGGCATTTCAACATTGTTTCCCTGTAACTACTTCTTTTTACTCTATTTTTAAATGACACTGTAATATGACATTTGCAAATATATTGACGGTGAATTTTTATTTGAATTTATTTATAGCAGCATTTCATAAAATATCTTATCAACCAACAAAATGGGAAAACAAATTTGCCATTCACACCGATAAAGCTTTTATAAAATCTGATACTGTATTTGTTTGTAAGACTTAGGTACAAATTCTTAGACCTAACTTATTTCTGACAAATATAAATTATTATTGTTTTAGTAGGTGCGGTACTTTTTTAAAACATCCATACAAAACCTTACGAAAAGGATGAACGATGATATTTCATACCACAAAAAAACAATTCAAACGTCAATGGCTAACATAATATCTGTTACTGTATATTCGAAGGCAATAAATAGTTTATTTTGCGATAAAGAGACCGCATGCTCTTGCGAAGAACATTCCGTTCGAAGCATGCCTGTAGCTCATTCCAGCACCGACATGACGAGACTGATAACCACACAGTCGTAAATCCTCCAAAATCAGATTTGGAAACGAATAAATGAAAGAGAAGACAACACTCGCATCTATATTTACATCTCTTTTTATTTTAAAGCTCGAAGTACCAATCGTTTTAGTAGAGAACCTGTTTCTTATGCCCTGGAATAAAAGACGAATGGGGAAAAAGTAATTACAGCAGTTTATTTATGATGCAATGTATTCGCTATTTAGGATTTGTTTCTATGTAGCTTTAGATGTTATCTTTGCTGTTTATTGCAATGAAGAATTCCTTTCGTATTTTTTATTAGTTTTAAAAATGTTGAAAATTTAAACAAAACTTTTTATTATTGCAATATATTGCTGGAATAGTTTCATGTTTATGTAAATCAAGTTGTAGTTTTGAGCCGAGTTATTTCAAAAGTATGTTTTCAAAGCAATTAAATGTTTTTGTGTTAAGATAAAGATCTAGAATGTTAATATCAAATGTAAAAATATAATTTACGATTTATGAGTAGCTTCCTTCATTATTAAGAAAAATACTGTTATTTTTAAGTAAAATACTTTGCCCGACGGTATATCAATCTCATTTATTGACATTCTTAAAATATTTTCAACAAGAACACAACACTTTCTTTTGATGTCGTTGTTTACGCTGAAGCTGTCAAAGCAGATATTCATGAATCCTTCGAAATTTCTAATGTACATAATGAAAAAGCTAGCGTCGTCACATTTGTTCCTAATTAAGGCGTTGAAATATATACTGGGAATCGTTCCTCGTCGGATGTTAGTCCGTTTGTTAATTAATAACTCCTGAACGTTCTCTCAACACATGCGTGAGTCATGTTTCAGATTTATTGCAATATCTCAAGTAAGAATTGATTCAAATTACGTGTTAATTTTTTAAATGGCAGCACCGTTTGGCACGCTTAACGCTTTTGAAAAAATAAATGATCGCCACAAAAAAATCAAAGGAACGCTTATGTTAGAGGAAATTACAAATCTGACAGATTCAAAATAAGCGAATAAAAATAAAACGTTTCCAAACAACAAACATTTACAAAACGGGCAATCCAATCCACATCGAAACATGATCATTTTACTGACCACTTTTAATTACGAAAGACCGCACCTTCAATATCCGGGGCTCGAATACAAACGCAGACAGAAAACAAACAACCTTTTTAGGGTGGCGTCATATCGTGTGTTATCAAAGTTCTGTTGGGAAGCCTGTCGCACGCACACAACAGATAATGGTGGAGCCGGTCAATATTTGAAAATCCATCAGTGACATCATCAAAATGACTTCTTCACTTAACTAAAACTATTCCACTCTCCACACAACAAGCAATCTAAAACCTTAAATATACCGCGTAGAGATCAAAATTGAAATTCACAAACTTCCCTTTGATGAAGTCTGGCTACTTTATCCATTAGACAACCCTATGAGCACTAAAAATAAAAGACGATTTATTTGTGTTAGAATTTTAAGTTGTCAGGTAATTCAAATAATTATTCTGACACAAATTGAAGACCTTTCTACGTAAACACGTCGGAAACTTGTATGACGTAAAAGTATGTAAAGTTTGAAACTCATTAAAACTTTATTCGTGAAAAATAAATCATTGTTACGAATATTTTGCGACGAAAATTCAACTTTTAATCAGCAGGAATATTTTGCATATTAACATAAAGATACTTGTATCACTTACAACATTTTATACTTTAGTGTCGTATTGATGTCACATTTACCTGCAAAAAAAGAAAAAGTTAGTGAAAGTTCAAGAATAAAACTATAATTGTAGAGGATGTAGGTACATTTGAATCAATATGTAAAACTAACTTTAAATCTTCGTAGGTGTGGATCAAAGAACGGTATATGTTTTTAGCTTACCGTTTTAATAGATAAAAGCGTGTTATTGAGACGTCTGAATACTACACAGAGAAGATTACAATTTTATTTACTGCCTCAAAAGCTTTGATAATGCATGTCTTAATTAACAAAGCGAGAGCGGTCCTCCGTACTATGATACATCTCTCAATTCTGAATGTCCACTAGACCGAACCATGACTGAGCTTCTTTGACCAAAAACTAGCGGTGCTATTAAAATAAGTCGTAAATTTATAATCTTCCAATGTTCATTAGTACAGGGTGATTTACATGTGTTTTGTCGGCAACCAATATCCATTTGCTTCGCTTTGATTTGATTAGAATTGTATGTGTGAGACGTTTTAATAGACCAAGATAAAATAACTTTTAAGTCCCAAATTGTGTGAATCAAATACCGAGATAAAACGGTAAAAGGTTTGCTAGTATCGTTTTTAATATTTATTACCAAGTAAATACATACCCAATATTTGTTACTGATTCTGAGATTAATGAAGATCATCAATCTGTCTTTTCAAATGAAATTTAACGAATACAAATTTGATTGAAAGGTGAATTAAACCCCAGCGGAGCCCTTTCCTTGAGATTGTTCCATGATTCTAATTTGAGTCCGTATTTAATCCAAGATTTAATAGAACAATATAAAACAAATCGGCCTGTTTCCAGTTTGAAATACCTACGTTGAACAAAATTTATTTGAAGGAAATGGAATCAATCACAAACAGTAATCCTATAGGCTGTAAACAAACTTGGACAAATGCCGATAAAGAGAGGTTTTACGATCTGCCACATTATTTATTATGAGATGCGTTTGATTCAAACGACTTCTGGGAAACAGTGCGTATTCTACAAAATGAACCGCACCCCTCACGGCAAGAACATTAACGAATTTATGACTGAATAGATCAATATAATCTTATTGGACTATCTTGTGTCATTAAAATGTTTTATCATTATCGGATTATAGTCCTCTTTGAGATTTATTTACGACCTTTTATGGCTTACTTCAAATCAACAATCGAAATACGTATTTAAATTTATACCTGAATGAAGTTGAATAATTCATCGGCGTCTTATAAGATGATGGTTATGTCAATAAATTTAAAGTCTAACGAATATAATATTACGAATGTGACTTGAAATTTCAGCTTGAACGTCGAATTCCAGTTTAACAAAAACGATAAAACAAAAAGGCTTTGAAAGTATGAGCGTGCATCGTACGTCAAATGCCCGTTAGCAACGCAGTCAGTATAGAATTCGGAATGAAGCTAATAATAAAAAGAAGTGAAGTAACATTGCTGCATCGAGATAATGTCATCTCGCTCACGACTCAAGCGGAATATGGAGTGATGCGGCTGTCACAAGAAGAGCAACTCGAGATCTCTTGGACGGGGTCAAGACTTAAAGACCACGGTCACGGCCGCGGCTCACTGAATCTTCATTTATCATTACATCGCTAATATTATCTATTCCGGTCACAAACACTCTTTGTTGTTAATCATACTACTTATAAGATGTTATTTTTTTATACGTTCTACTCTAACTATACGGGCTTTTTCTTAATTTAAAAAAAGTGATTGCATAACTAACATAATAACAAAAGGCAAAAATTTTGCTGTTCAAAAAAAAGCTTAAAAAGGCCTCTTTCCGACAAGCAATAAGAAAAAATCAAAATCGTGCACAACCCAATGAAGATATTAAATTGGAATCGGTGAAACCGCGGGTAGATGACTTAATCGTGTGGTTCCAGTAAACCGGTCCTGACAACGTAGAAGGAATTAGGGCACACTAGAGAACAGATTTTATATAAAGGATATCCTTTGTAGACGATCGTAAATTTGAAATTAAGCTACTAAGTCTACTTTTGATTAAAATTCATAGAGAAAAAAGTGACATGGATACTTGTGCAGATTTTGACAGTGCTACCGGTTGATAATAAACTAATTTAGAAACCAGTAGATGTGATTTAGTTCAGAATGATGTGCGTGTATTCAATGGTAACGAATTACTGAATCCAAACCCGTTCCGTTTTAGTCCATGTTGAGTCCAAGCCACTTTGATTAATGTTAGTTCTGAATAACCAAACGATCCTTTGCCCTTTGGTACGTTAACTCATAATTTAAGATGATATCGTTTTTAAGTAACCACATTTTTCGCACAAAATAATAGTTTACTTAAGTACTAAGCTTTATTTGGCGTTTTAAGGTTTGTACTAAGGTTTTATATTTTTAGTACTATATTTGCTTACTAACTGAAATACTTTTTTTCCAAAATACCTACTCGCCATACAAACCTAATGTTGAATTCATACGTATACCTACAATAAAGTTAGTGATAACAACTACGAGGCACGAACACCATTATGTGAATTTCTCATGAGAAATATAAAAATAGTGCTCGTCACTTTTAAAAGGCTACATTCCCATTTAAACCATCAGTTAATAACACAGTGACACTGATGAGAAGTCGGCTAAAACTGAACTCAAAACAATAGCAATTTTGTTAAATATCAAAGTGCATACATTTTTATACAAAAGAACACAATTGAAGTGTAAAAAATTAATAACAGACTTCGTTTAATTACCTCAGAGGCTTCTGCGTTATTTTGATTCAAAGTTCAATTTAAAAATTTGTACCGGGGATTATTTCATTTTTTATACCCGATAACTATCTACCATAACATAATGGACTATAATTAAGATTTACGTTCCCGTCGACACCCTATTAGGTTCTGTAGGTATAAATGCTAATTTCTGGAACAAAAGCCGTTCTAGAAACATTACTTTGAACTATAATATCTTTGAAATTACATATATTTTTGAACGTATTTTTATTTCTAAATACTGTTGCTCGAGTATAATGTGTTTACGCTTCGGTTATTTTGTTTTAATAAAGTTATTACTAAGTACCTAAACTTCTGGTTGGATGACTCAATTTACTTGATATACAACTCTCGAAAAATCTATACTGTTATCAATTTTGTCAGAAGGGTCTGAAGTTTATTTTCACCCGTTTCATTATCAATTTGTAAATAAATGTTGACGGGTTTTTATTAACTGGAAGGATGTAATGGATTAAGGTAGCTTCACACTGCGACACGTGGACTCAGATTACGTGTGATGGATCACAGTGGCTCAACATTGGTTAAAGGGTACCTTGTGAATAAGGGCCCTCTGTGTTGTGACGACTTGTCAAATGCTACTGATAAATTAGCATTTTCAGATAAAGAACTGGTTACTCCGCGTAGGCGTGATATCAAACCTTGTCTAATGAAAGTTCTTGCTTATAATATTAAAAAAGTTACGAATCAAAATTCAATATTTTATGTAAATTTTGAAGAAACTCAACGTATAACGTTTCAAAATAAACTTAATTAACAAAATCGTTTGGAATATTTAGTTGTCTCTACATACAGCCCACGCATATAATTAGATTATAAAGTTGAATGGAATTTAACCTCAATCCCTTATGAAACATTTAAACGATGTTTATTTAAAAAAAAACGGTTTAATTTAAGCTAAGTATTCGATTATTGCTCTACATTATTTACAGTTTGGTGAATATATACTTATGTCTTTTGCTATAATATTATTTTAAGACAAATAATCCTCCTTTTTGTTAATTCAAATTATATTTTCATAACGTATGAAATGAAAATGATTTTTATTACAAAATGAATGTAAAGCATGAAATAAATAATGTTTGTATTAAATAAATTCTCTAGTGTAAAAAATATGGTATATTTGTTTTACTTTTGCATTCGTATATGGTAAGTATATGAATTATGGTATTTGTTTGTTCTTACAATATTTGTTTTTTATTAATATTTTTTCAAAGAACGATGTACGCTACCTTTATCCCGAACATTTTTATCAATTTTTAAATACACAGTAACCAAAAACATACCTTATTTTACATAATAAATAGTCATTCGAGAATACAAAACTCAGACAGGTTATAGCTGAAATATTTTTACTCAAACATGAAAACGACACCTGAACAGTCAAACTGACATAACCGTCGCGTACAAAGAAGATCATGCATCAAAACTGTCGAGAAATTGAGACGGGTCTATAGAAAAAAATTACGATATTCCAACTTCGCCCTGACAATTTGCTTCGGCCAAAACGGGTGACGTATGTATCAAATCGATTGCGAACAATGTCTTTTAGATGGATGTCACTTTTCACATGGTTTAACTTTTGGGTGGAGCTAATATGTCATTCTTTAACTTTCAAAGACTTGCTTATGAAATTCGGATACACATTTAGAAGACAGTCCGCATTCTACATTTATAATTAGATACAAAGGTAGTCAAACTTATAAGTGAAACTGTAAGAAAAAAATCGGAGTTAAACTAGGTGCTTGAAACGAAAATAGAACTCATAAATCATAGCTAAACAGACACTGGTTAACTCAAGTACTAAGTCCTCAAGAAACAAAATGTTTTACGTAATATCAATTTCGGTAACGTCAAAGCTAATGCTCTTTAAGGGATAAAGATACTAAAAATGGAATCTAGTCCAAAGTAAATTATTGGCAAACGAATTATAGTCAGTAAAAACGAAAAGAATACGAACGGAAATAAAATTGAGGTACAACTAAAATAGGAATCCCAAGGCCTATTCTGACCTACTATAGAAGATCTGTCAATAAAATGTATTCGGACAATCGTTATTTGTTGTCATTTATGTTTTTATGTGAACCCCTGGGACGGCAAATGTTGCTCGAACTTCCGGAGTATTATTCTATGACAATAGTGACAGGAGGTTGACAGAAGTTGCGTTAAGGTAACCAACCGCAAACGTTCACGAATTAGATACGTTGACACAATGGGAATCTGCGTCTTCGTATCCTTCCTTTGTCAGAAACTATTCTATAGTAAGTTTAAATAGTTCCTTTGCGTTTAATAAATATGTTTTAAAGCATGTTAAAAAATTTATTAAAAAAATTGTCACAATATGCGGGAAGAAACTAATCGCGAAAAAGTAATTTTTATTTATATTAGTAATTTTAAGTCTATCAGAATATAATAAGTCTCACGCCGTTATATGAACTTACATTCTTACATATTATAGCAAAAAAAAAAAACATATTTTTAAACAATAATCGTATAAATTTTATGTCATCAACTATTTATATCGCATACATTATCTCTCATCTGTTATTCAAATAAAAACATCGTAAAGCGTAAGTTACTTGAAACCTAATACGATGCTCGCCTCGATTTTAGTCAAAACAAAATCAGAATAGCTTTTTGTTAGCAATCCACTTCTGTGGGTATCACATTTATGAAGGGATAAGATAGTATGGTTGGCAGAAAAATAATCTGAAATTTCAATTTTTGTTTCAAGTCAGTTTGTTCATACGGTTTTACTAAAGATATCAGTGTTGTCTTTGGTTAGATTTGAAACTCATGTAGAAAGCAGTACCCGATTTTTTCTAATAAATCTTTTTTAGTTTTCACCCAAAAATTAATCTAAAAATGCTTTTAGCGAAATTGCTGTTCCAAATATTCAAAGCCCTTTCATGGTGCTATTCTCCTTTGCAGACGCTCCGCACTCAACTCAAAACTCGCGAAAAGGACATTCTCAGTGTTTTTCGCCGTGAGTAAATAAACAATATTATAAGAGCAGTGTTGGGTTACACGTTGAGTCATTTACCCTACTCCTTTATGAAGCCTGTATAGAACCTTCAGTGTTAGTTTGATGGTTATTGATAGAAATATGATACGAAATTTGTATTCGCCAGTCGTATCGGGGTGGAGTTGGATAAAAAATATTTTCGTAGCGTCATATTTATTGTTACAAGAGCTGCATTTTTTCGTTGTCTGAATACATATTGTATGTTTGTTTGATGTTTTGTGCAGGATATTTTTGGGAGTTTTTTTTTCATAGACCGTATTTAACTTCATTAAGGTGATTTGTAGAAACGAGAGATTTAGCTTAATGATTTGGTATCCTAATATTTTTTCGAAATTATAGTTTTCCGACGGATAAAATTAAAATATTCTCAAGATCTCATTAACCGTCTCTCATGTAATACCTTTTTCATTTTTGCAAATCCCACTCACTCATCACATTTATACCTACCTACAAAAAATGTTTCATAATACTGATAAAAAACCTGTGAATTTATAATCTCTTAATACTTTTGAGTTAAAGGGAATACAGCTACCAAATTCCGTGGGTCTCGGCTCAGGTACCTCTGTTTTTTACGATCAGTGTGCCTTTTGAATTCGACTGAGGGTTAAATTTGCTTTCACGGTAAATCGGTTCGTAAACGAAACCCCTTTGATTTAGTATAAAAAGAGGAATTTCTTGAATGACCTGGAAAAGATTAAAAAGGCTCAGCAGTTTATATTTAATCGCCTGTAGCTGGTGGGGTCGTAATACTTTTGGATCTTACACTAAGAAGATTTAATTGAGTCATCCGCGGTCCGGAGCAATTTAAGTAGGTAAGCTGTTAATTTATTTCATAAAAAAACCCTTAAGGTCTTCTTAGCAGATTTTAGCTTTGTTAATAATGATGCTAATTATATGTCACTTCCTGATACCTGTTTTAGAGATGCTAACAATAAAATCTCCACTAATTATGCACACAGTAGCAAGGAATTCGAAGCAACTTATAGTAGCTTTAAATAAGACGAGCAAAAGACAGGACACAGCGAAACCACGTTATTACTGACTCCGGCGCACGAACATGCGCAAGCGCAGTCGTGATTAACTACTGGCACATAGGTCACGAGATGAATTTATTAAAATCAAGACCTAACTCGACGAATATGACAAGGTACAGTAGAGCATGAACTTACTGTAGCGAATTTGTGGGCAAATTTTGTTTTAAAGTTTGAATTTAAATGTAGAAGCTTTGGAATTATTAGTGTGCATACGTTTTTATTATGAACCTTTTAATTTTGAAATGAAAATTTGTCATTTGACACTAAATTATTCACGATTATAAACAATCAATGAATTCTACAGCTGTTTGTTTGATATGTATAATTAAAAGCGCATGAATAATAGTATCATTGTAATTGTTGAATCGATAGCTCTATTAGTTACTGAATAATATTGTATTGTAGCAACTTGATTAGTATTCAGATCAATACAATCACTTTTGTTCTTGCGACAATACTTGTTCCTAAATGTATAATCAATATTATATGCAATATAATGTTCTGACTCATTCTCATGCATTTTGGAATCCCAGTCTAGTCTAGTAGCACTACAAAAGATAAAGTAGTCCAGGAACGATTAAAAAAGGTAAAAAATGAACTTAAATTATATGAGAACAAAATTACAGTAATAACACTTATACCCATTGAGATAGGGGCTTATTTTGCACACCGTACTTATCTCGAACATGATCATACTTATCATAAAGTTATTATCTGAGATGAGATGATAGATATAGACAGAGCCGACAGTAATGTCTTCATTATAGAATGTACTCGTAATATGATTCGGAGTAAGTGCAGAATGAGAGAGATAGAATGGAAAATTGTTAATTGATAAAGACGTATTGTAGCTGTTAGATTTTTTTGTATTTATTAGAAAATATAATCTTAGGTAATATTATTGTTTTGATGTTACCTGTAATACTATTTTTGACGGTTCTGTACTAATTTAGTTTACCATTTTATCAGGATTTACTACACTCCTATAACTACTGTAGGATAGTATCATGTATACAATAATTTCAGATCAAATCCTCAAAGATACAAACATATTCGTGGAAACTCGGTGCATAATCTCTTTGAATTTCGGATAATGTTCAGTGGGAATATGGTTACTTGCTCCAAGCTGTTTCTAACGGTTTAGTTTCTATGTTGGTTATCAATTTCAGATGATAAGTAACAAACATGCACTAGGCTATGTATAAATGTATTGAAATAGATTAGTTGGAATTATATTTGCAGCTTATTTCTCGATATACTTTGTGGTTTTCAAAATAGATTTCACTAAAGTAGGTTATACTCTAAATAAAAAAAGACATTTATTAGATATGCCCACCCATTAAAACCGAACACACTGATACACGTACATTTCAATAAGTACTTCTAAGTGTGTCAAGCACTTCACTATCCCACATGAGACTAAGGCTACGAGTATTAATGCACTGTCAATGTCCCAGTAAAAGAAATAAGACAATTCATTAGATGTAATTGTCTGTTATGACTCAGCACTTTTTGACTTCGACTCTTCAAAATCTTTGTCAGTAATTTAAAGTCACATTACGTGTGTGGTATTTCCGCATATTATGCTTTGTTCCTTACAAATTTTAGAATGGAATCAGTGTCGGCATGATCTATGGCTATTGACTGACTAATAGCGTTTTAGTGCGTTTAGAATTTTGTGGCTTGCCGTGTTCACGTTAATTTTCATTGCTTAGGTTAATGCAATTGTGTTTGCTTTTGGAACGTATCGCAACCTATTTGGTTATAATGAAGCTTTTAATATTAAACGCTAGGTACTTTAGGGTAAGGTGAGTATAATCCTTAAAAGTATTTGGTACAATAGATTTATTATAAAATCTTATGTCTTGTCATGTACGAATTATAAATAGGTTCATCAAACGGTTACGCAATACATAGATTTAGTTAATGACAAAAGAATATTCGTGTTATCAAATTAATTCCAATTAGACGCACTTTGCTTGGCATTCATTGCTCTTTATTACTTTTAAAACTGTTCCAAGCGTTCTTTTGTCATGAGCATTTATCGCCTTATAAAGACCTTAGTCAACATATGAAACGTTTTGGTACTAAAACACGCATCATGACTCAAATCTAAGCCTTTATGAATGCCGCTTCCACATCCATTTTGCTTCAAATCTGGCGACCTTTCAAACTAGTCGTTTAGTATTCAAGGAGTGCATGCTTCATAATTCCACAGGTCCTTAATGCAGAACCACCGTTTAAAACCAATGCTTGACTCCCCCTACCCCTCTCGTCTATTGAAAAACAGGAACTCTCAAGGGACCTCACCAGTTGAGGTAGAGGTCAAGTTATGCTAGACGATCGTATTGTGTGCTCTCATCTCTTTGTTTTACGAAAACGTGATATAAAAGATTAACTTATTAGTATTCGAGCTACGACCGGTGCTTGGACTTTCTAGCTTTGTGAGAAAAACATGAAGTTTTGTAAAAGGTATCCGACAATGATCTAAAGAAAAACGCATTCGTTTACCATGGTTTACATTTTAAGAAACATTCTTTATACACGTTTAGCTTAACAACTGCTTTATTTTGATAATAAGTTAATGTGCAGTGGAAACAAATTACATTACAATTAGAACTATTAGTTTGTCATTTTCATAAAAGAGAAATTCATTTAATTAAATTCCAACAACGTGTACCTAAAATAAATGACTAGCGTCCGAATCGCGAACTAATGAAAGAAATAAAGTACCTTAATTACTTCAGCGATGAACGCTTTCCAGCTTGAATATTTGTACTAATTGAAAATTCCAAATTATTTACTAGTGTTATTAATTATTAGTTATGTGTTTTAAGTGTAGTGTTTTCTGCAGGTGACAAAAAGGAATGCTGTAAAATTTATTATCAATCCGATATGCTAAACACCCAAAAGAGAATTTCACATAATTTATCGAATGTAAAAGTACTTAAAGTCCACTGGTATCTATTTTACAACGAATTATTTAGATACATAAAAATCTAGTGATTACAGCCAATTACAGAAAACATATCAACACTATCGAAAATGATATAGATGTGATAGTATCTCTAACTGCTGATACAATCGTGTCTATAAAAGCAGTTGATATTCCAACGCTGCTGGCGAATGCAGCCTATAAATTAACA
This sequence comes from Emmelina monodactyla, assembly GCA_916618145.1. Lineage (NCBI taxonomy): Eukaryota > Metazoa > Arthropoda > Insecta > Lepidoptera > Pterophoridae > Emmelina > Emmelina monodactyla. The sequence continues at coordinate 2,062,018 of OU745315.1, read as the reverse complement.
GAGATGTCTAAAAGAGAAAGATACGTCCAAAACGGGAAGAGAAACCTGAATCGTGTTGGATTGAAGTCAATTTTGATTCTAGTCCATGACAGCTAGAAAATTGTTACTCTTTGGATTCAGACGAATGTCTAAAATACTAGATAGATTGCACGTGTATGGGACGTTCCGTCTTTTTTGCATAGCAATAAGGTCTATTCTCATTGAAAATTTGAATTTTCGGTCAAAGTTCAATAAACTTAATAAAAAAAACCTGTGAAGTAGGCTCAGCTTGTTGAGATGTTATCAGGACTAACTTTAGATTTAATTGAAACTTGATAGTTCGAATTTGATATTTAGATATAAAATCTTACGACTTCATGAATAAAAATTTATTAATATTTATAGCTGTCATCTAGCTTTTGAAATTTATCATAGTTTTAGTTAATGTGAGTTTTTTTAGTATGGTATTTTGTACCTACAAAAAAACTATTATAAAGGTGTTCATGGTTGAATAACAACATTTTTATAATTGGCTCGAAAGCAAGATTTTTGTTGATATTATATATTATAAATGAATAGAAAAAATGTATCGACATAATCATAATTCTAAAAAGAAGTAGACTGGAAGTCAAAAACAAAAAAGTCCTATTAAAAAGACTGCACTTAATACCTTTATAAAAAGACTTCTATTGTTAACAGTTTATAAATCTTTTACTCTGAAAATAATAATCTTAACATATATTTATTAACTCATGTAATTTAAAAAATAATAAATTCAATTATTGGCAAGTAGTTACGTAACATTTGTACAACATCACAAAAGATGGAAAATGATGTTGTTAACATTATAACAAGTTTATTACTTGTTAAATTACTTCATTTATTTTCAATAGCACTTAACAAGTATCTTACAATTCGGACGATAATAGGTCATTGAGTTGTTTTTGCGACGAGATTAAATAAAATTGAAACAATTTTGCAAATTGGAATAAAATTGATGCTGATACAAAACACCGTTCGATCACTCAATTTTATTTTGGGATAAAGTATTCTTTATGTTTGATTTTAAATCAAATTGCTGTTTGTTTCATCCATTTTTTCAACATCATGATTCAATTTGCAGAGCATAAAAGCTTTTTTGTTAAAGTTTACTAACAAATCTTTTTGATTACTTTGATTATAGAATTATTAACATTTTCTTTATTTTCCAAATAATCTGACTTACTTACTTTACAGAACCTACCTCCTACGTAGTAAATTCATTTAACTTCCAATGACGTCATAAAGAGCCGACGAGCCCGTATCCCCAGTTCGGATTGAAACGTATCCGTTGACAAACGTGTCTAATCTGTGGACTCTAGTCTATAGATCATTGAATAACGAGCTGATCCGGCGAGCATTGGTGATGTAATCTCTGCTATTGTCTGCTTGCAAGCTAAGGCTGGGTAGCCTGAAGGAGCAGTAACTTTGGTTATAGATATAGATAGCACTATCTAAAACTAAAATGTGTTTTGTTATTTATGTAGACACCTTTGATGTCGTATCAAAGTGTGTTAACACTATAAAAAAGCTTTATAATCACTTTTCACTTCTCGAAGTTGGCAAAATTTAATACAAAATTAATTTCGTAAATCAACATCTTTTGCTTCGGCTATAAACTACCGAGTGTTGATTCCACAAACAAATCCTAACCTGAGACCGACCACGGCTAAGCTTCAATAAATCCATTTAATGAATCGTCGACACAAATAGATTGTATGCAAATGTACTGCAGTAATTGCACTATAATTCGAAAGCTCGTTCATTAATGCTACAATCCTGGAGCTTGGTTCAAGATTTATACGTTTCAAGAGCAAAGAAGGAGTAATAGCAAGAATTCCTAAAGGAGGTTAATATCTCCTATTACTACCTTTAATATCTTTATTGAAATTGCTATTAGACTTTGCATTGGTTAACTAATTTGTTATTCTAAATTTTGATTTTATACGAAACTTAGACCAGAAATGATGCACGGTAGAATTAATCGGTATACAAATTAAAATATTGTGAATGAATTTTAAATTCATAACTTGAGTCTCGAAACGGATTGATCGTCTTGGACTTTTGCCGCCACTATTTTCGCTTCTTCTGATAGAATGAACTCGGATCCAATTTAGGATTTATCCTTTTTAAAGGCGGAAACTATTTTATAAAGATGCGGGCACTTCAATTTATAAAAATGGTGCCTTCTTTTGGAGTAGTTTCAAAAATATTCGGATCCAAAAACAATAAGTAAATAGTAATGACTTTTAGTAAAATCGAAAACTCAAGCATGATAACGAACATAATGTCGTTTAAAATGTTTAACACGACTAAATGTAGTCCACAGCGCCATAAAATACGAATAATCGTGATTAATCCTACGTTAACTACACTTAAAAAGCTAACTTGTATGAAGACATTAAGGGTCCAACAAACCTGATCGGCGTAATGTTTTCTACTGAACTGGAAATAATTTCTTTAATTGCCCACGCGAGGATTCTGGTCTTTTAATGGTAGAAGATAATGATCTTGTCCGTTTACTATAAAGATTTTAAAATATATCGTCTGTTTTCACTTGATTTACTAGTGTTTTAGTTTTGGTTTTGGGTTTAGAACGAGTAATTTAGCATATTACAGCTGTTTATACGTTTTTTTTATTTATTGCTTTTAAAATTTAATCTTTGTTTAGATAACGATGTTTTTATCGTTTTAATTTGCAGACAAATAAATTTTGGTCTGTAGTTTTATTACTTAATAGCATTTACTAAAAAGTTTTAAAATTTAACCACACAACATAAGCAAAGCAAGTGAAAGGAATAAAGTATCAAATACCTTGCTCCATAGGTTAAACATTTTAAATTTAACTAATAATCAAAACTTCTTAGATTTACGCGATTATTATTACTTGAAATTAAACTCATTTTAACGGGTTTTACGCGTTTATTTTATTATTTTTGATTTTCCGACGTTTCGGCATTTTTGCAAATGCCGTGGTCACGGGTAGACTGAGATGTTTGACGTCTTCATAGAGTTAAGTAAAAAAAAACGATTTTTCGAATTCACCGCCATCTGTTTCGTAATTTTCTCGCATAGTCGCTCGGGTTCACGCAGTAGACGCTGACAGTGTCTTTATTTTTCTGCTTATTGGTCTGCTGGTTGTTCTTTTTTATTTTGCTAAGTATTGGATCCCACGTTGGTGACAGCTTCCAACCATCTTCTCTATTGAAGTTAGGGTGTTTTTTAATTTCAATAGTTTCTCTTACCAGCCTAGGAATAAAATGTTTCTCTTTTGCTAGGATTTTAACGGTATCAAATCTTAGATAGTGGTTGGGCTTATCCATGGAATGCTCACAGACTGCAGATTTTGTATAGCGACGGTTTTTTACATCGGCGATATGTTCTTTTATTCGAGTAGACACGTTCCGTTTCGTTTGACCGATATATGAGAGCCCACAGTCACAATAAAAAACAGTGAATTCGAAAAATCGTTTTTTACTTAACTCTATGAAGACGTCAAACATCTCAGTCTACCCGTGACCACGGCATTTGCAAAAATGCCGAAACGTCGGAAAATCAAAAATAATAAAATAAACGCGTAAAACCCGTTAAAATGAGTTTAATTTCAAGTAATAATAATCAAAATATTTCAGTATATAGATTAAAGTTGGTTGATGGTATGGAAAATTATCTAGTCAACAGTCTTTCACGATCCCATAATTTTGTGTATCAATGCCAATAGCATGCGTCTCATCAATTGGTTAGAGTCGCGTCTAAGCTTCTCAGTTTAAAATCCTTCATACAAAAGGAATCTCAAAGCAAGGAAGTGTCTTTTAACACGTCCTCATTAACGAGGGGAATAATAAAAAAGCCACTCAATAAAACCCTGTTAGCTTGAATGAAAAGACCTTTGGTAACAGAAGCGCGTTTCCCGTTGTAAATGTACGGTTTCATTGAAATATTGAATGCTTAGTGATTTTTACATTTTACCATTGAACAAAAGGCACCCTTGAACATAATAGAAAGTAACACAATACTTGAAGTATCTCTCGGTTCTTTTTTGTTTTATTTTGAACTGTCTGTATGGTGTTCAAGTGTCTTTGTGTCAACTTATGGCATTATTTTGGAATCACGCTTATCCGTGGTAAATCTAAATTTATTGTTTTTGTGATGCAAGTTTTGTGCAAATTAATTATGATGGTTTTATTTTTGTAGATACTTTTTGTTTCATGTGATTATAGAAGTAAAACTAGAGTTGTTGTACGCATCATTTTACTTACGTCATCATTTTATTTTACTTACGACTCCTTTGAACCGTATCAAATATTTTTATTTTAACTGAACAAGACATAATTTGTTTACAAACTTCCAAAAAAACTCTGAAATAACTCCCAAAAATTATGTTTAATGAATCAACATCGAAAACCTGAGCTCTTCTTTTTTAAAATTTATATTACCTAAAGGCTCTTTTGCTTTTGTGGTGTCAAATATTTAATATAAAAATTGTATTATGTTCCGAGATTGTCGGCAGTGACAAGATGGTGAAAGTTTTTTAATAAGATGTGGCTGAAAGAAAGCAGATGGTCTTCCTTTTGTTAGTTGGGGAGCCAGTAGGGGTGAATATTTTGCCAAAGTCAATAGCAAACCAACTTTAAAAGATGACGCAAACTTACTAGATTTTACAAGAGATAAGGGTGACGAGTTACAAAAATAACTAGACAGACCACTTTAAAAAGGTCTAATAAAAACACACAACAAATCACTATTAATCGCCATACTAAGTATTTATGGTGGTCATTTCATAATGTGTAGTCAAAATTTTCTATTTATCGACATTTATGGTGGTCGTAATTTAATCAGAATTGAAATATAATGCAAGGGAACATCAAATAGAAGCAAGTAGTAAAACTTTTACGACAAATTTGTTCGATATTTTGTATCATAAATCACAGGGCGTGATCTGGTTTTTTCTAAAGCTATTGGCGGAAGTTTAGAATTCTTTTCATTGTGCATCTTCGGAACTGTTTATACTTAAATATTGTTCCTTTGTAGCCTTTAAGATATCGCTGAGCCTTTTGTAAGGGGGAAGCCATGTGTTTTGATACAAAACTCGTCTAAAAATCAATAAGCGACAAATCTATTGTAATTTTTTGTGTGAATAAACTTAAGGTTAAATAGTGAATTTTTTAGGTTAATATACTACTTACATTTTAATGACAATATAGTTAGTACAGATTTGGGTGTTTTACCACTTTCAATTGCTACTCTTATTTTTTTCCCAAATTCCCTCAAACGTTCACCATAAATCGTCCAAAAACATTTTATCGCTTTAAAATTAGCTTTAAAGCTTACACTGCACGGCCGGATAAAAATTCATGTTTCAAAATTTGAATGTAAACATTCGTGATTTCGCTCGACTTGTATATGACCGGAAGCGTTAAAATGTAGCTGACGGCGACTATTTTAATGGTTCTGTATTCTAAACTATCAACTTAACGACATTTCAAAACATTGCTCTCATTTTTACTTCCATAGCTTATACGACTTCATTTCCACCGACCTCTTTAACTGCATCAAATGCTTTAAGTATATCAGTTTCATTGAATCCGCAATTGTTGGCCAGTAATCCTTGATCTCTGACAAGGGTCTTGTGAGCATCTATAGGGAGATCAGTCTAATGAGTGGCAGTGTTCTGATCGAAGTTCGTGTCATTATCGCTGAGGCGCCCGTTATCTGCATCCTAACTAGCGATGGTGGACATGTCCTGGTTATCGGACGTGGAGCTTGGGGAATAGAAGTTCTTGTGCATTTTGTAACGTCAGAATAGAAATTGTTTCAACTATATTTGCAGAGCGGAATATTTTTATTCTTTTTAGAAAATAAGACATTTCTTATTTCCCGAGAAGGAGAAATTTGCCTAAACAGTAGGACGTGTATATGCGGATATTATTATTATTATTATAACGTATTCAAAACAACTTGAGTTGTAATTATACACCAACAACACGCTTAATTTAACAATATGATGATTGATATAAACATATAAAAATGTCTATTCCTATACCCAAAGTATGTAAAGGTATAATTTTAATATTTGTTATTAACACCTTCATGCTATAGAAGTATTCCAAATTCTTTCCAAAAGATTAAAGAAAGAGTTATTACTTAAAACATCAAGTTGAATATATTCTCTGATTTATAAGGAGTTGCCTTGCTGTCGGTGAAGTCGTGCCAGATCTCCCATTTAGGATAAATGTAGCGACACGTTTTGAATAGCATTAACTTAGTAATTTTGAACTTAGCCAGATTATATCCGATTGCGACTAGACCCAATAAAATTAACATAACATTCACTTGAAATAATCCTATAATTGTTTCTTATTTCACGAGAAATTAAGATACGAGTATTATTTAGCTGTCTTGACATTTAAAATTTTACCTCCAGCAATTTCTCTTCGAGAAAAAGAAGGGCAATAATAAGCTTTCGTCAAATTCAGTTACTACGTGAAGCGGAACATGAAAGGCCTTCGGATTTTAATAAAATCGTATTCCAACAATACCATAGCTCTTTATTTATTTATCATATTTTAACCTTTGTATTTTTATCTTAAATGAAGCAATTACGATAAAAGGTGCTTCTTTTATTGCTGGGAATAAAAGATATAAGAAAAATATGACCCTGAATGGTTTTGTAAATATTTGATGAAGGGAATAAACTTGATTTCGAAAATGCCTAAAAAATATTTGTAAAAGAAATAAAAAGTAAAAATTAGAAAATAGTGGTAGCAGGTATTCATACTTTCTGAGCCATTAGAGATATAAAACAGATATGTAGTAACAGTAAGAAATTAAGTATCTATTCAATAAAGACTTTGGAACATTTATCAAACACCAATGTCGGTCAGGTATGTGTGCTCTGTGCATTTGTAAAGATAAGTAATGTTAGAAGGTAGATATGCATTCTTATTGTGACTTTTTATTATCAGTTTCAGAAATTTTGACTCATATTTGTAAAGTTTATCAATTTAATTTACAAAGGTATAAAAAAACTTACCTCAAAATTGTCCTCCACGATTATAGAGTTTATGATTTTTGAAGATCACTTTACACTTTTCTTCTGAAAGTTTTGTTTAATCGCTCCTTACAGTCACTTGGATATTCTCAATGTTTTTGAGCTAGCAACATTTCTGTGAAGAAACTTTATAAATCATTACCCGGTTTTGATGATCGGTTTTTGTTTAGGAGTTATAACTTTGATGAGTTCTGTTTGATTAAATTTCAGAATTGTATCTGTATGTAAAATGTGTCCTAAATTTGATTATGCCGCAACATTAAACTCACATCAATCGGTTAATCATATCAAGTTTAATCAAGTGTTTAATTATAATTAAGGGAGTATTATAAACTAATTATTCAATTAAGCTTATATTAGAATCCAATAAGCCTGATCAACCAACTATTGTCCTTACGACGGAAGTGATCAGAGCTTAAACAAAGTTCTAACAAAAAGCTAAGCTTAAACAATGCTCTATTAACATAATGAATTGTTTTGTTACATGTTCATTTAAAAAAATGCTAGTTCATTGTTTCCTTTTATTCTACCCACGTGTTTAAATTTCACAGGAGGTTTATTAAATCAATTGTTTTCTGATGTGTTTTCTTGTAAGAATCTTCTTAGCTTTTTTATTTTCGTTCGTTTATTTAAAGACTCGCAACTAACAGTAGCATTTGTTGCAATTATACTGAAAGCAACGTTTCCGTGAAATAATATCATTTCATGTTTCTTATGTTGTGTTACCATTCATGCGTTTGCATGTTCCATTAAAACGCTGTCAGCCGTCAGATGCGTCGGCAACATTATGTTAATATTAACATCTGACAGATGTATGTTTACTTTAGCCAATCAAACAGATCTCACTGCATCAACCACATCCGCTTAAATTGCTAGATCAGTTGCAACATTAAAACTGACCATCAACCAGGCAGTGCACTTTCACAAAAAAAAACAGTTCGAAGTTTCTTGTCCACCTGAGTCACAGCACTATTTGGAATCCTTCCAGTCGTGGCGATTAACAGTTTGTAGGGCGCGCACTATCTGGGAACAAACATCCCTATACAAACAGACCGATATCTGACCGATACGATGTATGAGCGCGGGAGAGACGACCGGCAGCGACACGCCTCCTCCGACGGCTGGGGAGCGACTGGCTCGCTGAAATTACGTTTGGCTGCAGGGCACACCGGCTATTGCATCCGAGCGAGCGAACGAAAACGACCGAATGTAATTTTGAAGCGTGAACGAGATGGGCGACAGTTTCCGGGGCAATGAAAGAGATGGATGCACAGGTGGGGTGAGAAATGGCTGCAGCAGGGTTCTGTCGTTTCAGACTATGCAGGTTGAAGAGACTGTTGTTGAACTACAAATGGCAACCGGAGAGCTTGGCCCGCGGCTCGAGCGGTCGAATATTTTATTAATTGATGACTTTACTGACCCGAATTGTGATCAATCTGCCTTAATCGTATGCTAGTATTAGCAACAGCGTTTTTATTATTAAATTGGTTGAATAAAGTAATTTATTTTGTTTTAGAGGTATCTTGAGACGTATTCGTGTCAATGTGTGCCGTTGTTTTAGATGTGTGTTGAAGCTAATTGCTCTTTGAAAATGGTTTTATTATCACCAACATGAAACGAGTTTGCTTATGAATGCATAACAATTTTATTGGTTCAGCAGGGCATTGGTGTTGGAACAACTTTTACAATGCAATTATTGTTATGAAACTTAATAATCACGTATAAAGATCTAAACTATTCGCTTTTATGAGTCAAAATAACCAATTTGGTTCGCATATATGTAGTTAAAGTAAGATTGTTAGTAGTAGTTCACTCTAGTGGCTTTAATAAAATGAATCAAATTGAAAACAGTATAAAGTATTCAAAAATAGAAAATCATTAAAGTAGACCAGTTAAAAAGAAGCAGATTACCTACATTCCTTTTTCACCAGAAAGCAAAAGCGGCGAGCAGAGCATGTGATTTTGTGCCATAATTTTGCCTTACAGTAACTTCTGCATATAAATTTATAATCCGGCTATAAAAATAAAGATGGTCTTGTGCGTCTTACAGCTCTTAAATAACCTACCTATAAGCTGTTATACCTGCTCCTGCTAATATCTTCTATAGGCTGTAAAATAAAATAAAGGGTATTTTAAAACGCTGGTGCCTGACTTTTAAGCTCTTGCTTACTGTTTTATTGCATTTTAAGTGATAACTTACCGCATTTTCTGGGACAGGTCATAATTTTTGATGATATTAAGGTGATGTTAATGATACCCGGTGAGTATATAAACTGTGAGTTATTTTATGTCTATGATTTGTGTGGAGTGAGGGATAATTTAAAGTAAGTAAGATGTAATTATTTTCGCAAGTTAAGCCAACAGTAGAGCGCTGGACATTTTAAGATTATCTTTCATAAAAAAAAAGTTAACTCGTCGTACCGTAACGAGGTACGGATTGGATTCAATGTTTTAAAAAGCCGGTTGCTTCAAGTATGAATGAAGAAGTCTTATTAGATCGTAGAAAACACAAATTACGATTCTCTTATATAAAGGCTTTCATAAAATTCCTCATATTTATATCTAAAAAAATTTTTTTCCAGAACTTGGTATATCAATTGACACTTAGCTTGTGTAAAAGTATACCTATTAACTTAATATTTTTTTTTTGCATTACAAATAGGTCTCCCTTATACATAATTTATGTCACCTGGCTTATGATGAAAAAAATCCAACCAAAAATACTTTAAATAAATTAAAACAATATTTTTGAGTCAACACATTTGTTTAACCTAAATTAAATAGTTAGATCCACGATGTCCTATATTTAAGCCATATGGTAAATACCTATTCCCTAATTTCTCGCGTTTAATTCTACAATTTCTAGCCCTAAACGCACGATTTAAATGTAAAAGCTATCCGCTATCCACTAACGTGAATGACTAGCGCGTACCAAAGTGACAATGTGCAATGTTTCGACATGAAACGCAAAAAATCCAAAATCTAACGGTGTAATAAAATGCCTGACCATATCTCTCAAAGGGAACGCATTCGAGTTGCAGTTGAGTTTGCAGCGGGTTAAGGTTTTGCCAAATACATTTTAGTAAACTTGACTTTTAAAATCCTACTTCCTACTAATATTATAAATGTGAAAGTTTGTGAGTATGGATGTATGTATGGATGTTTGTTACTCTTTCACGTAAAAACTACCGGACGGATTTGGATGAAACTTTACAGTAATATAGGTTATACATTAGAAAAACACATAGGGTACTTTTTACCGCGGGAAAACTTCTCATTCCTACGGGAAACCGACCTCCACGCGAACGGATTCCACTAGTATACTTAAAAATTTGAAGAAGAAATATGACACCTGTTTTTTCTTCTCTTGTGCTAGATTTGCTCTTAGTCCATTATGTAGTACCTCTAACAATAGCGTTTACTGCACTTACATAATTGGTGGTTAAACGGAATATTTATTTATTTATTGTGCCTTAAGATCACCAGGCAATTTAAAAACATTACTATTAAGCACCTAATGAAACTAAACGCAGCACTGCAGCTGTACCTAGCAGTACACCCACACGGCAGTTTGGCGCTAAAGCCGTGTTTGCACGAATAGGACACAAGCAATCGTGTGGGCGAAATCCTGATTTTATTGATTTCGTTTTACGTATTCAGTTTTTGTACAACTCATAAAAGCAGTCCTTACACATTTCGCTATACTCAGTCTATATGCACCAGGTTTTATTCGAGATTGTGATTTTTACGACGAAACATATTTGAAGCTTACCGTCGAATCTGGCAAATCCTTCCTCTAAACGGTTATGATATCTTTCGAATTGATGGGTGTTCATGCAATATTGGTTAAACGAAATAGGTTAACGTATAAACTGTCCTTGTATTATAATAAGAGTCCTTTTTTGGATGCATAAACTGGGTAATGTAAAGCATTCACTATTATAGAGCTAATTGACAAATATCAAACCAATATTTAAGTAAAAGCCCACAGATTGGAGATAATATTAAAAAACAAAAAGATAGTTGAGCAAAGTTTAAGTATATAAGTTAAATAGCCGAGTTCTTCCTTACAAAATCTTTTATCATTGTTCAGGCAGCGAAATTGAACATTAACAGCGTAAAAACCAAAAATAGTCCGCCTTAAGTGTCAAAACTTAACCCCTTTGTAATTACGCTAATAAAAACCTTACCATTTAAACATTCCATTTCATAGTATAATCCCTATTTGATCAAAGGCCCCCACAATACAAATGGTCCGATATAATTCGTCCATATGAAACACTGCGGCCTTTTTATTAGCTGGCGATACAAAACAGCTATAAATATTATGTTTCATTGTATGCAGACTACTGGTTTCAATGCCTTTCATAGTATGCATGTATTCGCTTTCATCAAGTTGGTTTATTGGAAATGAAAATAGATCTTGCACGCTTATTGTTTCAAGCGGTTTTTATTAATAATGATTTTGGACTAAAAAAACCTTTTTAAAAAATGAATATTTAATTGACACTAATTATGTGGCCTGAAAGTAAGCGTTTGTGTAATATTGCCACACAATGTACTAGAGAAGAATTTAGTTTTACCTTGACACGAGTTATTTAGAAAATTAACCTAATTAGTTCGACTCGGGATTCAAACGTTCCGCTTAACAGTCTCATATATATTCCTGTGCTCCACAGAAATCATCAAATATACCCTCTTATATTATTTAAAAATAAATAGGTACATTCAAAGAGTTATTGTGAATATAACATTAATCTATGACTATCCAACAAAACCCGGCAAAAAAGCAACAATATTACTACACAATAAACCGGTATCATCTATCTTTTTATATAAATCATGCATAACAAATATCGTAATTGCGAATGTAATGGAACTAGTCTACACCCCGCTACATGAATAACAGAATCAACTCCTACGCAGACTATAGGCAGATGATTTAGTGCGCACGCGCAATAAATCCAGTAGACATTGTATTTTGTAATTGTCTACAGACAATTGTTCGTTTTATTTTGTTTTTTTGATGGTTTATTTTAGTTGTGAAGTTGTTATTGAAAAAAAGATTTAAGTTTCAACTTGACTGCGGTTCCAACGGAGGCTAAATGTTTTTTTCTATGGCCATGATATTTTTTATGGCGGTAAACACATGCTTATCCTGTTTCTAGTATCGATTTTTTTATTCATAAATTTTAGCGTGAACTAACGTAAGTTTACAGAATTATATGATATGATAGATATAGGTAATTGTACTATTTCGTTTAGTAGAATGGAGTTTATTTCAGATTAAAGTGTGTTTATAAAAAAATGTTAAATTGTGAAAACTATCATTGAAAATGATACCATAAAACGTCCACAGCATTATTGCAACCCATACGCAATCTATCAACCAAATTTCCAAACATTTTTCCATCTAAACGAAACATTGAACCAGAAAAAGTCTTACCACGAAATATTCACCTTTTTAATTCGACTTCCGTGCTTAATCTGCTTTCACACGAGAGCCCTGTATAACACTGAGTCGCGACTGGCTTCAAAAGGGTATTTTATATAGCAAGTGGCATCTTCCGGATAAGGTACTTGAGGTCTTCTTACGGCTGTATGTGGAAACCTTTTGTTGGTGCGAATTTTAAAGATGTAAAGACCTGGAAGAGTTAAGGCCATAGGTTAAGTAAATTAGTTAAGAGGTAGTATGCTAAAGTAGATACTAATAAGAATTGTTATAATACCTTTATTATTGAATATTATTCCTCTACTTTCTGCTTTACATCAGAATTAAACAAAATAACAAGATCTTTCTGAAATTAAACTCAGATACAATTTTCACTTAGCCCTCTGCTACAATTACCATACGCCCTGATATCATAACTCCTGCATTAACCATTTGATTTCTTAACAAGAATGGCGTGTGGTATCATAAATATGACACTTCTATTCAAAGTAGATCGTAAACATCTTCGCTCGTGGCCATCTCATTGTTGTAAGCACAATGAGTGCTAAACGTAGCTAACTCTGGATTTAGCGCTTTGAGTTGACGTAAAGCTTGGGTGGAGTGTGACCAGTGTGATGCAGCGCTGGAGGTGCTAGAAGTGTTTTGGGCTCCTAATTTTTGGGCTGTTAGTATAATTGTTTAGCTGTTACGGTCTCCGTGGTCTAGTGGTGTTTTTTTTTCAATTTCTGCACAAACTCATTGAATGATACCATTAAATTTGAGCTGATGATACACTAATAGAAGTATTTTTTTCAAAATGTCCAGTTATGAGTAGACTATTTAATTCTATCTGTCATTGAATTTCATTGAATTGTATTAGATCAGCTATAGGTTTTTAAACTAGGAGATAGCTCCTTTAACATATTAATAACTAGACGAACCTCCAAATAGGTAAGAATATTTCATGAAACATAATATCAAAAGCGTCTACTTCCTCTATCAGATGATGAATTATTTTAATCCGGCCTATCGACTAGGACGATATATCATGCATAAAGTAAACAGTATCAAATACATTCGCCAATTTCTGACTTCATTTTTGTTGATCGATTTCTCTCTTACACAATGTTAGGCATGGAAAAAATTGAAGGTAAATAGTTTGTCATTTCTTCTATTAAACGACCTAAAATAAAAGCTTATGAGATATTAAACTGTAAATTTTACAGATTCTGAAGTTTTGGGGTTATAATAAAATTGTTTTTTTGATGGTTTAGCAAGAACATAATGTATTTATAAAGGTTATTTTTGATAAAAGAAGGGACGTGGGAAATTAACATACGTGGAGTCAGTTTTATTTTTTATAAATAATCAATGTTTAGATACCTTGATACAAAACCTTTTACGGTTGCGAAATGAAGGGACATAATAATCGATTCGGTTCAATAAAGATAAAGTTTTGAATATGTGAGTGAGTTTGATAACTTAATTAACATTGGATGCTTCTCGTTTATACCTATATGCAGGAGCAAGATGCAGCCTAATTGACATCAGTTATATTTAAGGTATATTAAAGTTTTCTACCTTTATTGATATTATAAAAGTTTTGTCTGTTTGTGACAGATAAAATCCAAAACTGCACAATTAACGATTTATTGCGATCCATTTATAATTCTTATTCTTAATACATATGGAAAATATTCGCACAAATACGAACAGATAAAACTTTTCTAAAAATAAACAAAAATACCATAAAATATAAATAAATAACTATTCAGTATAATTCTCGGTGAATATACCAGGTTATATCCATTTATCGCTTAGTTATTATACTGTGTCTATATATTTTCTTGTGCCTCCCTTATACTCTTACAATAAAGATATAAATCAGAATAGAGGTTGAATAAAATCGCACTTTATCGTTCGATCGCTTGCTTCTTCGTATTGTACAGGGTGTTTTGTTAAGATTATCGGGATAATATCTATTATATGTGCTTTTCGTAGAAAAACCTTGTTGGAAAATCTTTAAAGTACCTACATCGATTTTAAGTGAATAATAACTAAATCAAATTCTGTATGAAAAATATTATGACGATATTCTATGTGATAAAAGACAGTAAACAGACAAAAAAAATGATTTTCGTTTGTAACATTAATAAATAAGAAAGCAGTTTAATAACTTGATATTTAAATCGGAAATAAAGCCGGTCATTCTAGCCTTTTCGTTTATTAGCGTCTATCTGGACGCGCTTATGTAGGTACTAGCTTATGTAAGTTTTCCCGCGGTAAAAAGTACCCTATAACCTATAATACTGTACAGTTTCATCTAAATCAGTCCAGTAGTTTCTTACGTGAAAGAAAAACAAACATCCATACATACTTACAAACTTTCACGTTTATAATATTAGTAGGCAATGAAACACAAAGTACTTTCTGGTCATATTCACATCACAATAAAGTAGCAAAAGTTAAAATGCAAGTGAATATATTAGTACATTCGTAACTTAAAAATTTAGCTATAAGAACACAACACGTTATACAAATTCACGATAAAGGTAGAAACAAAATGTAACTTTGTAACAATTAGACACCCTGTATAACTAGTAGCCCGGAGCGTTAGTCAACATTTTACGATGCACCTTCAAGTTAACGTATCATTTCTGACGGTGCTTGTAACCACTTTTCATGAATATCTACAAAGTTCTCTTAATACTAAGTAGGCAGACTAAAGGTTAAGCAATTTGCTAAATAAAGTTATAAGCACTTTTGCAAAGTAAAGTCGTTTTGTTTAAATGTTTACGAAGATTATTGTAGTTAGTTTAAGTACTACAATTTTGTTCTTTTGCTGTTTCTTAATTACTTTTGAAATTGGCTTTCTAGTAGTTATTTATGTGTTACTAGTGGCCGCCCGCGACTCCGTTCGCGTGAAAGTCGGTTTCCCGTGTGTTATTTTGATGTATAACATCTGTAAAGTTTCATCAAAATCCGTTCAGTAGTTTAGACGTGAAAGAGTGACAAACATCCATACATACTCACAAACTTCCAAGTTTATTATATCAGTAGAATTATCACAATTAGTATTCAATACATTTCTCAAACCAAACCGATTAAAATCGTCTTAGCAAGTAAATTAATGTTTCTGTTTTTCCCAGCGTCAAAGTAAACACAACTTTGTGAAACAAAATCAATATTCCCAATAGAATTTGCTCGTCCGTTTAATTTGGAAGTTATTTTACTTACAGAGTAACATTTTGTAAACAAAATTAACCTGATCTTGCCGTAATTTATTTTATTATCAATGAAATTCATTACCTTTAAAGTTGATGTTCGAAGTCCAGTTTAAAACTACAATGCTGATTATTTGAAGGGATTATAAGAGTGATCTCCTCATGACCACATTATTTTTAAAATAACTAAAACGTCAGATAATAAAATATGAATTAATAAACATAAATATATCCTACGCGTCAAACCCTCTCGCTATCCGAGAAGGAGGCCTGTGCTCAACTATAGGACATACCGGGTGTCCAGGAAACAATGGATAACCTCTGAAGGGCTGATAGTAGAACTAAAGGCAAGCCTAAAAAATAATTGATAAAAAGTATAACTCTTACACTGCTAGAAATATGGCGCTTTAAAAAAAACTTCATATTTTTTTGACTGTGTTCATATTTTTACTCGTAACGAGGTCCAATCACTTAATACCATCATTATTAATTTCTGTGCTAAAATAATTAATATTAGCCGCATCAGTGAATAACTTCCAAATAAAATAGCTAACTAAAGTATTTTTCTCAAAAAATAATGTTAAACTTTTGATTTGTGTAAAATTTCTAAAGAAATATTTTTGATGTGGAACTTTGAACAGCTCTGGTGTAAAAAAATAATATGAAAGCAACAGTGGCCAATGATTTCAAAATATTTCTGGTTTAATAACGTTTTTAAAAAGATGTAATTTGTCGTTATTGTAATGAAAAAATATTGAACTAATGGTATTAGTGTGTAAAACGGGATAATTATTTAGTTCTAGCAAAATTAAAAAAATACAATAAAACTAAAAAAATATGATTTTCAGTTGATATTAATTGCAAACACATTGGAATAATTTAGAGCAACTGTTCAAATTGTCTTTCCCCATCCTGATGCAGGCCCTACATCTACGAATAAATGATCTTCAAAGAAATCAACTTAACAGGAGAAAATGATCCAAATTTTCTTCAAAATGACTTACCCAATTTATTGATAGACGTGCCCGAAGAGCTTCCCGACACATATTGGCTTCAAAATGAAGGCCGTCTAGCACACTATGCTGTTGCATTATGTGCATACCTACTTGAGGAAACCTACCCAAACAGGTAGGTAGGCCGCCTAAACCTAAACGCTTTGGACTTTTAACTGGGGGTATTTTAAGAAAGAGTTTTACCGGCAACCAGTAACTTCATTAGAAGATCTACGAGCTCGTGTTCAGGCCGCTGCAATCAATGATCGACGACACGCGCGATTATAGGTATGCACACTATGCTGTTGCATTATGTGCATACCTACTTGAGGAAACCTACCCTAACAGGTAGGTAGGCCGCCTAAACCTAAACGCTTTGGACTTTTTTACTGGGGGTATTTTAAGAAAGAGTTTTACTGGCAACCAGTAACTTCATTAGAAGAACTACGAGCTCGTGTTCAGGCCGCTGCAATCAATGATCGACGACACGCGCGATTTTTTAATTCCAATGCTCTCAATTATTCCAATGTGTTTGCAATTAATATTAGTTTAAAATCATATTTCTTTAGTTTTATTGTATTTTTTTAATTTTGCTAGAACTAAATAATCATCCCACTTTACACACTAATACCATTAATTCAACATTTTTTTATTACAATAACGACATATTACACCTTTTTTAAAACGTTATTAAACCAGGAATATTTTGAAATCATTGGCCACTGTTGCTTTCATATTATTTTTTTACACCAGAACTGTTCAAAGTTCCACATCAAAAATATATTTTTAGAAATTTTACACAAATCAAAAGTTTAACATTATTTTTTGAGAAAAATACTTTAGTTAGCTATTTTATTTGGTAATTATTCACTGATGCGGTTAATATTAATTATTTTAGCACAGAAATAATGATGGTATTAAGTGATTTGACCTCGTTACGAGTAAAAATATGAACACAGTCAAAAAAATATGAAGTTTTTTTTTAAAGCGCCATATTTCTAGCAGTGTAAGGGTTATACTTTTTATCAATTATTTTTTAGGCTTGCCTTTAGTTCTACTATCAGCCCTTCAGAGGTTATCTATTGTTTCCTGGACACCCGGTATATAGGCTATTATTATTATTTATTTTATTATTTATTATATCTTAAATATATCATCTGATTATTATATTGCTTGTTTATTAATTTCTTTTTTCAATTTTTCATTTTTTGGCGAATTTTTAAATAAAACTTAAATTAATGTTTACGAAACTCATTTTTTTCGAAATGAACAGACTGTAATCTCCAGCGGGACAAGATAACAACGTGATTGACAAAAGTAAATACAAGGGGACGATTTTTCGATACTTTTCCTAACAATTTCCAATTACTGCTTAAACAATGTTCCTTCCGACGCAATAAGGTTTTTCGGGAAACGACTCACTTTCTTTGTTGAAGTTTAATGCAATGGGTTAAAGTTTTTTTCGGAAAAGGTCAATTCGAACAGTTTCTGTATATTCGGTTCGGGTTATTTGGAATTGTTAACTGGATTGAACTGGATATAATTAGAATTGGATGGTGGAAAAGTTGTTTTGGCTGGTTTGTTTTGGAGTTCTAATTCTGCGTGGGTTTTGATGCCCACGCTTTTCCGATTCGTTCTTTTATAAAATTAAGTTGTTAATAATGTCTTTTGTTTTCCGATGATTAAATCATCATCATTATCATTACATAGTATAAATCAAAGTCGCTAATTGTATCTGTTCGTATATTTGTCCGTTAACTCCGCCTAAACGACTTAACAGACTTTAGTGCGGTTTACGCCATCTTAAAGGTACATTTTTTATTTAAATTTGTAAATAAAGAACATTCTGAAACAGTTATTTCAAGTTAGCTAAAAATCAACGTGCCGGGAACAAGTCGCGCAAATTACACCATTGCAAAGCGTAGACGGGTCGCTAGTGATTAATAAAACTGATATCAACATTATACTTTAAACATTGTCAAACAATATAAATTAGTAATGAGAGTGTGTATTGATTACAAAAACAAACTGCTATAAAAATATAGGAAACTATCCTTGGTTGAGTAGTTTTCAAATTATGACCAATAAAATCATCGGTCACCCTCTGATTATTTTTAAGTATCACTTGATAGGTGGTTAAGTCCCTTTAAGCTCTTGCAGCATTAAGATGCGAAGCATCTTGATTCCACAGCCTTAAGAAATTAAGCCTTGACGTAAGTGGTCAATTCAGGTTTGAGTTGTTAAACAGATTCTATGTACTTCACTAACTTATGTAGGTACTTAGTTTCGATTTTTTTAGTATATGACAACATAGTATAAAACAAAGTATAGAATTGTGTACGATATCGTTGATGTAAAGCACAAACAGAGTCGGTCTCAGGGCAGTGTCCTTGGACCGACTCTGTTTGTGCTTTACATCAACGATATCGTACACAATTCACCTCATGATTCCGAAATAGTTTGTTATGCGGATGATACGGTGGTCTTGTTTAGTGGTAGGACTTGGGAAGAAGCACTAAGCAACGCTGAGAATGGAATGACTTCTCTTAAACAATGGTTTGACTCTAACACGCTCACGCTAAACCTAGCCAAAACAAACTACATCTGTTTTTGCAAGACCGCGGCATCACAACCACCACGAAACACCTGCCTCAAAATACATACAGGGAAGTGTGACCCAGCTTCTTGTACCTGCATAAGTATAAACCGAGTGAATGCCGTTAAATACTTAGGTATTTTAATTGATGAAAGATTGGCCTTCAAACAGCACATCTCATATTCGACGCAACGTGTTAGAAAAATAATTTACGTGATGAAATCACTGCGTAATTCAGCGAAACTAGACACACTTAAGCTGGTTTATACTGCCCTGTGTGAATCAATTATTGGATATAACATAAAGGTTTGGGGAGGTTCCTGTGCTTCGGCCATGCTTGAGATAGAGAGAGCGCAGAGATCTGTTTTAAAGGTTATGTTAAATAAACCTTTTAGATACTGCACTACAAACCTCTATCGCGACGCTGAAGTGCTGTCGGTGCGCCAGCTTTATATAAGCGTAATATCCACATCAACCCACTCAAAGATAATAAAATCTGTAAATTACCAAGCTTTAATCTCCAGGAGGGTCTACCGGTTACCTCAAATAACAATTAACACTTCCTTTGCTCAAAGGCTGCCATATTTTCTGAGTAATTTTGTTTACAATAGAGTTCTCGTTCACTGTAATATTAAAAGCGATACTGTTGGACAGGCTAAGTATAAGGTTAAAAAGTGGTTGCTAAAATTGACATATCGTTGCACTGAAGACATTCTTAAAATCTATAAATAAAATGTTACTTACCATTACCCTAACGTTTAGACGACCTATCTTGTAATTTTAATTTGATAATGTTTATAATGTATTCGGATGTTTGACTTAATTTGTTTTAATGTTATATATTTTATTAATTTAATTTGATTTAGTTAAATAACTGTTTTCTTTTTATTATTATTACTTAATTTCATTTCCAATGTTAAATAACTTCTTGCTTAAATTATTATTATTTTTATTTCTTTAAATTGTATTTGATTTGAGACTGTACAACGTAATATTATTGTTATTCTGATCCACTTTGGTGCTTCCAACACAGGTTTGACCCATAGGAAGCACCGCTACCAAAATTTTTGTTATCAGTCTGTATATTAATGAATAAATGATTATTATTATTATTATTATTATTATTAAAGTCGCTTTCTCTGTCCCTATGTACCTATGCTTAAATCCTTAAAACTACGCAACGGATTTAGATGCGGGTTTTTTATAGATAGAGTGATTCAAGGTTTATTGTTTATTAAGGACGAAGGTTTACATGTATAATTATGTACATTGTATGGAGAAAGGGATTTTACTCGGAATTTAATGCGTGCGAAGGCGTGGGTAAAAGCTAGTATTTCTAAAAATTGAATTAGTTTGTAAAGAATTATCAACGTAAATTGTTAATGTTATTAATAAAATTTGTTTCATTCTAAGTGAATAAATAAGCAAGTCCTTAAGTCCATTACCGCTAACATAATAAATAATTCAACCAGATAATTAGTTATTTCCTTTTTCAATTTAACTAAATTACCTTTAGGTACACGTGAATTCAACTAATATAGTGATTAGATTAAATTAAAATTAAAAATGGCCGCTGTCAGTTACGGTTTCTTAGTTTGTAAGTTCATTATTATAAACAAAGTAGGTATTTACTTAGAAAGTAATATATTTAATTACACGTGCATTTACCCGTAGGTCGTCTACGACCTAAAAGGTTTGTTCTATTTGCGACCTTTTGACTTTAGAAATAGAAATCATTTATTTTTTATGATATTTATTACTTTAGATACGGTATAGACGATTAATTATAGCCAGGATTGGAAAGCTAAGCTATGTTAAAATGTGAATAACTGCATATGAGCTAGTAGGTGTTTTAGTGTCGTTTATTTCTTGAATAAAGAAAGATTATTTTTTAGAAACAAATATCGTCAGTATTGATATTCTGACATTTGTTTCATGAATTTGTATGAGCGTTGATCACAGGTAATAAAAATGGTCCACTTGAAATTAAATTACTATTTTTAGCACGATGATTCTTCAAAGGTGGGATATTTAATTTACAGTAGTATATAAAATACAAAAAAAAAAACAAAATATTAATAGTAGGTATTTTGTTTTCACATGAATTGTGTTTATGAAGCATTAATAATTTTATAATAAACATAGTATCAACTTGCTAAAATCGCTTAAACTGTAATCTTTTCAAAGTATTTTGAAATAATCTCGAAAATGATAAAAAAGGCGTGTCGAAATATTTTGTTTCATAGAATCCTGTAGGAACTAAACCTACTCAATGGTCGCATAAAGAACAAACTCGATCGTTTTCACAGTGCTCGCTATCGGACCGATCTCTTTCTGATTAATAGCGACTGTTGCTATCGCGATAGCAATTTACTAATTAATTGTACGAGGTTCAGCTTCCTTGAAGAACGGAATATCTTCATTTATAGTCATAAGCGTAATGAGAGATTTATGTATGAGGCTACTTCGATAAAGTTTATTAAAGGGATAAGCTGTTTGTTGAAATTGACGATGAGATTTAAATAATAATAATAATAAACCTCCAGACTAACACATCAAAAGCGGCCCTAAACTAAACAAAGCTTGTACTATAGGTACCACAAAATGGACTAGGGGAGAAACTAGTTACATCCAGACACGAGCCAATTTCGAAAAACCATTTTGACGTATTTAACCCGACCCGAAGATCGAACCCGGAACCATCCTCTTAGCGGTCCGGTATACATACCCCTGCACCACAGAGGTCGTCTATGTATGTATTAGTCTTTTTAATGAACATAGGCGTTGTTAGATATCTAAGATGTTTTATTTAAATAAATTTATTGGAGTAAACTTTTGTTAAATAGGCAAAATTGAGTTTTTTATTATGGTTCAACTTTTTAAAAATAATATTATAACATTCTTTCCACAGAAATAATACTAAAATTAAATGGGTTCGGGTCTTGACAATGGTTTAGTTCATTCTAACTTTAATTTTATTGAACCAAATACTACCATATAGTTTAAAATAGTTCTAAGTAAAGCCGCGGGCGGTGCTAAATTATAGTAGCGGCAGTATGAAGAACAAGAAATTAGCATTTACTGACGTATGTAGCATTATTTGTAATGGGTAATTAAAATTAAGATAAGACACGTCGAAGACAAATTGCAGAGAGCATAGGTTTAGATAATAGTATGATTTAAATTCAAAAAAAGATGCTAAATAGAGTAGGTATGATAGTTTAATTATTTACGCAAAAAAACTAAGAATACTAAGACCCCAAAGTAAAAAAAAAGTTGTTGGGGTATTTTTATGTTTTTCTTTTTTTTCTTAAGAAATTTTAATCAACAAAAATAATGCACAGAGGTAAAGCGAAAATCTTAAAAGCATCAGAGCTTTACTTTTTAATTTAGAAGATTTAAAAACTTTTATTTTATTTTTTCAGCAGCCGCTACGCACTGGCCATTTACAATCTATATTACCCTGTTAAAACCTCCAAACTTTTTATCGCGCGAACCTGCTTCCAAATTCAAATTGAGACGTTAAAGAGGACTTAAAACGATGCTAATGAGTCGCATTTTTTCTTTTTAAATTTTGCATAAAAACGCCGCTCGTGTGGGAGGTAAAATTAAATTTTAATTCACAGCGATAACAACCTTTGTAGATTACCAAACCTCCGTGGTTATAAATATCGAATTGAATCGAGCCACAGAGCAGAAAAAGAGCTTCATTTACATAGTCGGGCTGTTCGTTTCAGTGGTTTAATCAAAGAGTTCCACTAGGCTGTGTCGGTACCGATTTAATATAGTTGTTTATACGCTTTGATTATACACTTTAGTTTTTTTAATTAATCCTTTTTGGCTGAGATAATTAAGCAATCTTATTTTGGCACAAGTTTACAGAATGTCACTTAAATTCGATATGAAATGGAGATGTTGAGTTTTTAATGGTTTTTTAAAGGGACAGGCGATCACGGTTACAATTTATTTTAATTAGTTCAGGATTTAATGGGTTTTAAATGCAAATGAAAGTGCACCGGGCTGCATTTAAAGATGTCACTACAAATTATTATTATTCGATAAATACAGAACTCAAAGTAATAACTGCAATCCGATTTTTTTTTTATTTTAAGCTAAAAGTGATTTTTCAATATTATGGATAACTCAATGTCTCCTTGACTTACCTATCCATAATATTGAAGAAATACAATCAACTCTTTTCTATACTTATAAAAAAAAACAAGACCTGGCCGACTGACTGACTGATTCATCATCGCCCAACTATGTAAGTAAGGGCAATGAAGTTTGGTACAGGTGTTCTTTTTACAATGTAAGTGAGCACCAAAAAAGGATTTTCAGAAATTTCCACGGGAGCCATTTAGGTGCAAGAAACCGCAGGATAGAAAGCTAGTAGCTTTTTCTTTCAAAACTCCATTTTCCTTCCATAGCCAAGTTAAAAAATAACCTTAAATCTTTGTAAATCCCATTACACCTTACAAGAATAACAAACAATACCACACACTTGTGTCACCAAATAAAAAACTCCGCAACAGCCTTCTCTAATACTTTATAAACCAAACAGAGAACCAAGCGATTCTCAACCTTATTCCAACTGGAATTGGCTTAGATTTCCTCGACGATGCTCCAAGACTTTTAGATTTTTAGACTTGCACCTCTGTATCGGCTATTTTATTCGAGGACCAATGCAGCCTGATAACGGTAATCGAATCGAAGCCTCTTGGAGCTTCAGGCGACAATGGAACACTAAGTAAGATGGAATCCGCAATATTATATTTGTAGCATAGGTCGTCTAAAAAAACAGGTTCAAAATAAGTAGCCCTCAAATTGTTAGTATACTTTAAATAACTGTATGTTATATGTGTATTGATTTAATATAAAAAATATTAAACTTAAAATTAAAATGCATTACTCGCGAGTAAGTTTTGTTTATTTAAATTATAAAGTATGATAAAAAGACAATCCACAAAAAAATCTAGTGTGTAGTTTCCAACCGTATCAACATTAGACATAGGTATGCCGATTGTTTTATTCAGTTTAAGTTTTTTACACAACGTCCGGAAACAAACACAAACTTGAAAACTACAAACTTATTTTTACCCGACTGCTGCAACAAAATGAAGTTTCTTACACAGAAATTAAATCTAAACCGTCCAAAAGCCCATGTGGTCTGCGTCTAAATTTATTCGCTTGCTGTTTGCGGCTTCCGAACATTGTTTGTATCGATTTACAAATGCAACCGGTCGCATAGCCTCGGAATATGGACATTCGGATGTTTACCGTGCCTGGATGCCAACGGATTGGTTTTTAGTCGCGCATCTGTTATTTGATGGTATGTAGTAAAACAATGGTTGATTTGGTTCTTTTGGAATTCGTTTGAAATTGTTGGGAGGATTTCGGTAACAACAAATTTGCAAAATTTTTAGACATTTTAAAGAACTGTTGGTTTATAACTTACCAATTGGAATATATATTTTTTTCATTATCACTCAAATATCTGTATGGCAGAAATTGTGTAAAGCAATAATAACATTTGCGGTGTCTTGTTTGAAGTGTATTGTATTATAATGCAAAAAACCTTTCTACAACTATTTAATGTAAACTAGATAATGTGACTACATCTCAAAATCTTCACAAAGAAAGTGAAATCCTGTTATTTCCCCTTCCTTTACCAAGCTGCATAGTTAAGTTGTGCATAGTTTAGACTCGTACAATCTTCTGTGGCCACTTAACAATTCTGAAAGTAATCCCAAAACAACTTCTCACAAAAGGCTTAACAACTCACTAGCAGTAGATTTATTATTGCAGCCAAGTAAAACTGTATTCACACATATGCAAGAATAATGTCAAAAAGTGTACGATTAATTTGATAAAGTTGAAAATTAAGAAACAGTTGAAATTCTGAATTTGGTTTTAAGTAATGAATCTAAAGATGATCAATATGAAACAGTTTAAACTATTATTTGAAGTATAATAGGCGAGTAAAACAACTAATGATAAAATTATAATGAAAAAATACATTTTGGTTTGTTTTTTTTTTGCATTTGTCTGGCGTTCATTTCATTTTCCTTTTGTTTTTTTTCCTTCTAACCATCACAAAATCGCACAATTCTCATATTTCTTTGCAATTTCACCAGGATTCTTCTGTATGTGCAAGTCTTTACTATTATGCATGCGATCGCCAAGCACAACCTAGTATTCGCTGTTAGCCACCTACGGCGAATGTAGCGGTAATTTCTACCACCTATGGAGTGGTGCCTCTGCTTAATCTTATACTGATCCTGGAGGTTTATGTGTGGGGTAGGCAGAAATATTTGGATTACACTTGATAGAAGCGAAGTTAAGACTGTTAATGGTGGAGGAGATGAAAATAATAATTTAATGATAATGTCAGTATGACATTTGACTTTCTTATTTAGTTTCTGTATCGAACATGTTAGGTCTTCCATACATTTTACAGATAATTTTTGAAAATTAAATAGAAAATTAGTGGTTTTTGTAATGGTCTTGGTATAAAGTAAAGAGTTAAATGAAATAAAAGGTGTAGGTTAACTATCCTAAACATTAACACACTGCAACTAATTTAAATATACAAACCTTCATTAACAGCTGCATACTAACGAAGTTACGAACTTTTTCTCCATTCTTTATTTATATTTTAATAACTTTTTTGGTGTTTTGTGAACGTTGAAGTGTTAATTTAGCCACTTTGTGTTATTTCAACGAACAAATAGGGGAATTTAGAAATTTAAGATACCTTCCACGGCTACACGGTTCATAACTTAAATTTTTATTTGATACTTAGTTTCAACTTACTTGTGGCTTATGCAAAGCTTACCATAAAACTACTGAAATGCCTTTTGTTTAAAACGTATATAAATTTATTTTTTGTATTCCTACCTATGGTAAATTACACTGAAAAGCGTACAAAAATGAGCGTGGTTTAAATAATATAAACGGAGACTAATTAAAATTTGAAAACGCAAAGCAACTTGTTTCATACCTTTAAGAAGCAAAAGAAGGCTGAAGCGATAAAACAAACCCAAATCCATTCTATCCGCAGAATACAAAGCAGATTTCATCTCCTTTGAAACAAAATCATGTTTTTAATATGACTAAAGCAAAATTTTCAAAACTTCTCCCATAAAACACTGTTTAATAATCACCTTCCCCATATTTATCTGAAATAAACATCTCACTCAACTGTTCGAATTACTAAATGATTCCTTCGGAATGCAAATTTACGACTAACTTTATTATCTTTCCTTTCCATTGTAAATAAAATATCAACTCTTGGTAACACAGAAACCTTTTCTTCACATGCATATTGCCAGGTTTAAAGGTGCGAAAAGGCCGCGTTAAATCAAAAAAGGTAGTATCATTGTTTAAATCTTGCGCATGTAAAATTCAATACAACCAATTAATTTTTCTGAATTATCTCGACGACGTTCGTTTGTTTATTTTATTGGTTTTATGCGGTATGTCTGTTTTGTTTTTATTGGATGTAATTTTAAAAGTCATTGATAAAGATTAAAGAAAGAATTGAAACATTAGGAAGCAGAAGTGTTTGTAATTCTAGATGTTGACTTCAATGTCTGTTATCTCTTTCTATTTTTTCCTTATCAGAACTTTGTAAACTATTAAGAAGTAGAAAAAGACAGGATTAATTTAATCGGTACCCACACAAAACCTTCTATAATAACATCAATAAGATCTCTGGCGCTTTAAAATTTACCCGCAACCGTTTAAATTAACGTCAGTCTCTATTTAACTGACTTCACTGATTTTGAAGTGAAGAATCTAAGAATTCTAACCGCGAGTCCATTGAAAGCTGCGCCGAGTGGGATATCACACAATATCTCTTACAAGGCTAGCATATATTATGTTATTCGCAGAGGTATCGACGCATTGGTGGGCCGAACCGGTCTGTTTATACCGTTTGTGCCTACCGCGGTTGGAGTGATAGCAGCTAAACGTAAATTAACTATGCATCAGGTATAAGTATTCAATGATAGCGGTAAGAAACTTAATCCTTTATATTTTTAATACATAGGCACCTATTATTTTCGTTATCAATTTAATAAATAGGTGTGTGACCCTTATCATTTACAAATTTGTATTTAAATAGAACGTTTCTTTTTCTAGAAGGTTGTTGACAAAATTATAATACGTTCTTTGGTTTAAGTCGCGAAAACCTATTTCCACAAATTGTTTCCTTATTCTGCAAACCGTACCGAAACACAGATATCCTTTGCCGTGTCCGTTGAAATAAAACTTACTCTTTCAAGGTCTCTGACCTTTTTCTGTTTACTAAATCAAAAGCCATTATCTTTGCTTTCTGACACACCTTTTTATCTAAAACAAGTGGAGTTACACTAAGAAGGTATTGTCGGGATAAAGGTTTTAGACGTTGATACATTCCTTGTGTAGCGTGCGAGGTTTTTGTTCTTTTGAATTAACTACGACACGGTTGGTGTAGTGTGGTGATGTTTATTTTAACTAAAGATTTCTCTTTCTTTGGCATGGATTTATTTAATTTCTCATCTAGCACTAAATAATTTTTTTTTTTTTGCATTTAAAGCTTAATTTTCTTTTGCAAACGATAATTTAAAACGCTAGAATAGGTATGAACGTGTCTAATTTTATAATAAAAAAGGATATATTCTCACGCCGCTGTATTTTTACAGCTATCGTAAACCTTATTCAAATACGCTGTTTCAAAACCCAATAGCTTCTTCCTGTACTAACCATTCAGTTGGAAACTTATAGATATATCTGCAAAATCTAATTAAATGTACACTTTGACCCGGTTGATGTTATAGCAAATAATATAAACGTGAGTATCAGTTACTATAAAGCCACATATCCTGTGAACGGTGAAAATTAATGTTGTTATAAATCTGAAATAGTTAAGGAGTTTGGTCGTCTACGAAAGTTTCAAGTTACTACATTATGAGTTTATACTCTTTAGATAAGTTCAGTTGGAGGAGCGAAATAAAAAGTTATTTGTAGACTTTTTTCAATATTACTTTAATCAAACTTCGTAAGTGCTCACTTAAGTACTATATTAAAAATATTCTTAATGAATATTAATGAAGTATTTACTTTATTTCGGCTTAACCTCGTAGGTTGCTTTATTAATAATCCAAATTTCATTGGATGAGTACACTAATTTGATACACTGTTAAATATCTAAAAAAAAATACACTCTAAGCAAATACTTCAAATTTGTTCACATTTTAGTGCCCCATCTTTAAAATTTAGCAAAATGTACATTATTTTTTACTGAACATTAAGCTGTTCCAAAATTCAGTATAAAATGGAATTTCGATTTATAAGGGGACTGAACCTCAAAGATTTCTGGATAAGATTATTCCCGGTCGTACATTTATATTAAAATATGTACGAATTTAAATCAATGACTCATCGAATATTGAGATATTTTTAAATCGTTTTATTTATCATACGATTTTATAAACCCTCCTGGATTTTGAACATTGAATGTTTTATCTGATTGATATTTTGTTGAAATATTGGCGAGTCAATGTTTTCGGCCTTTTAAGCCTACAGCGTATCATTATTTTTATTTAAATACAAGCAACAGAACGATTTGACAAAGATTTTAGAAAAAAAGTTACTAAGTAGGCATCTATTAATGCTTTATAGACGCCAACGCTATAACAAACTTAAAGATCCTCCTAGCAAATTTTATCTTTTTAACTTCACCTTCAAATAAATTTGAAATTGTCTACAAACAAAAAGGGGATATAACAAGAGTCGTTATCCTCGCTTATTTGGTTACACTCCACCAGCCTATTGTGCTTGCACTAACCTTTCCGTACCTCTGTTCTCCTAGTACCACGTGTGTAAA
This sequence comes from Emmelina monodactyla, assembly GCA_916618145.1. Lineage (NCBI taxonomy): Eukaryota > Metazoa > Arthropoda > Insecta > Lepidoptera > Pterophoridae > Emmelina > Emmelina monodactyla. The sequence goes on along the minus strand of OU745315.1, from coordinate 2,032,838 downwards.
TGAGCTCCAACCATGTACGCAATGATCATTTTACCATACAAACATGGCTACGGACTTGATATTTTAACGAGCCCACTTTAAATTTATAATACCATCTTTGTATTCAACACTCTGCTTACCAATTTTGCGAATGCGACTTTGTATTATTATATTGACGATTCGATTGTTCGGGAGAGAAATTTTAAGTGAGTTTTGTATAGTCTTTTGAATTCCAAAAGAAATAATATTATATTACATACCACCGTGTCATAGGACTATTTACTCAGATTTTATTAATAATTTAGCTAGCTGCTTTAAGCCTGACTTTGGATTAAAACGAGTATTAATTTCATTTCAATAAATATACTCATTATAATATTTCCAAGTAATAATGCTACCGTATCGTGGTTCCGAAATTCTGGATTAAGTTTTTGAACGCTCCTCATTTTTTACATAGCCACGGTCCGTTCAAAAACCTTTTTTACAAACATAGCAGACGGCTGTAATCAACACATGAGCATGAGCAAAACAAAAGAAACCGGCCTCCACAAAAGTAATCCAATGAGTGTTTGCACCAAATGTGCGTTTAATCCTGTACCGTACCATTACTGCACTAAACAAATCACGGTATTATACCAGTTAGGGCTGGTATTATAATAATATTAACATATTTAAATGATGAATATAATGTGATGTTGTCACATGGTTTATGCTACTTATTCTAGAAGTATCTAGGTAGGTACTACGCAAGTAACTCTATCAATTTTTTTTTAAATCTTACATTGGGAATATTTTATTTACTGTAACATGAAAAAAGTGAGAGCAAATATCTTCCGAATAGAGTCATTTTATTATTTTCGTCACATTCCTCTTAAAATGAAAAATGGCTACACTATTATCAATTAGGCAAGTTTTCAGTTTTGTAGACAAATGCAGATTTCCGTTAACAACCTTTGATTAAATTGATCCCAAAAAGAAAGCGTCACTCTTTGCAGTTCGTTTGGCATCAACATTCGTTTCGACGGATTCCTATTTCAAACATATTTTTCTTTTTAAAGTCCATGGTAGTCCCAGTCCATATTTGACAAAAGACAATCTCGATGATTTCAATCTCGTTTTACTGTCGGGAATTCTGTGCATAAAACAAGAAAATAACGCGAAAATCTATCTTTCATGAGAAAGTAATTAAAACCCTTGGATAGTATCTAACAATAGTTATAAAATAGTCTAAATAAAAACTTGCCACAGCCCTGAGTAGAGAAAACGGAATAAAGCCGACGGCAAACATGCGTTTTTATAAATCAACTCATTCGTTACGCCCCATACTGCATTGTCCTCGCCTCGTGAGGAGAGAAAAAGTAAAAAATATTTGAAAATCGAACCCGTCAAAATATTCCGTCGAATCTGCGATCGCCAATGGCGCAAATTCAGGTGCTCGATTGATGTTTCGGATTTAAATTTATTTCCCTTGCAGTGCTTCCATAATAGTTTAATATACCTAACTAAATTAAAAAAGAATCAATAAAAAAATGTCTCAGAGTAATCGTTATAATTAAAATTAGGTATCAATTCAAAAAACATAAATAAAACATACGCATATTAAATATTTTGACCCCTGATTAATGGTAATTAAAGAAAAACTAATTTGCAGATTGCAGAATTAGCCCCATTTTTATTTAATTAATTACCGCTATTTATTTAAATATCGGGGATAAAGTACGCATTAAACATAAAGCAGACGCGAAATTAAAGGGATCAAAATGGCGAATCTGCCAACGTCGGCTGTCGAAGAATAACAAGCAATGATTGCAAAGCCGGAACAATGGGTCCGGTGAGTATCGATGGCACTTGTCAAAAAATAAAAAGTTACGCGACCGCCGCGCAGCCGCGATAAGGACCTCTTTTGTTTTTTTTTTATTTTTTTTACTCACATGCAGAAGCAATGTGGTTTGGCGGTGAATGAGGATGTTTGGCGGGAGTTCCATTTTTAAATGGTTTTGTTTTATTTTCGACCAGTGGCGAGCGTACTTGAACCATATATTTAAGATTTAAAAAAAAAATTGGCGTGGTTAGCTGCAAAAGTCTTATATTTTTTAAACTGATATCAGTGACTATTCATGCTAAGTATTGATTAGAGTAATAGGAAGTACGCCCTGCGACTCCATAATGTATCTTAATTTGATGAAATGCACATCAATTTTCTACAATCACACTTTCACATTTTTTACACTTGGTTTTATTGAAGGTACTGACTTCATTTTTGTGTCGATTGTTTAAACTGGCAAAATATAAAATCAAACGAAGACAACTCCTTACTTAAGCTGTTTTATTTACTTGTCAATTATTTCCAAAAAAAGCTTGCTCATGATTAAATTCGATCTTACTGATAACAATAATCTCTATTTACCAAACCAATAAGCTCGTTTAGGCAATACCGTGTGGTAACTATTGTTCAGCAACTTAGCATAATCTGTTTATTCGATTTTTATTCTATTGTAAGACATTATTTCTCTATGTAACAGAGTGCGATTTAACAATTCTAAATAAGTATTTGAAACTTTTTCTGCAAACAAAAGGATTAAACATTATTCTTGCAGCGAAGAAACTAGGTGCTGGTCGTAACACCTTATTAGGAGCAAACGGCCATGTAGTAAATATAGCAAAAGCTAAATTTCCATTTTCACAAGACCCTCGTACATCGTATAGATGTAATATAAATAAAGTTGGTTTAGTACCATGTGAGGTTAGTATGTGCGGGTCTAGATATGCTGGTTTTGGTTTAATAAATGCTCGGGTCGATACGGGATCGAAAAGGCGACAACAATGGTCGTATGGAATTCAAAATTGTGCGTGAATTTTAGGGCTGGCGCAAAATTTTACTATATTTATTTACTTAATATTCTATTGAAAATAGAAAAGAACATTTTGCTTCTATATTTAAAAACAAAAGATACCATTAAAAATGTTAAAATAATGAAAACACTGTTAAGATCAGTAATAAACTTGGCATAAACAATTAATAAGATTTCCCTCATAAAGCCAAGTCCATTTGTCTAGTCTTTGATCTTGTAATTACTAAAATGGACGATATTTGCGGCCGTGGCTTGATCACTATAAATCAATAGGGAATCAGTGACGCAGCGTCGATAGACTTACTGAGTGATATTAATGGATTACTGTTTCTAAGAGTCAATGAGAGAACCCTAATAGCACCAAAGTTTTGAAGTTAAGTTTGATGTATCACTCATTAATTAGTTCAATCTGTGGAACCGAAATATATGAGCGTTATAGAACTTTCATATACAAGTAAAAGCATACTGATTTGAGAAATGAAAATGAACGAATCATAAATCAAGCTGTTTTAAAATACTGCTTATAAATGAAAAAATGTATTTGTCTTTGAGGAGTAATGATGAACCGATTACATTAAAATTTGCAATGGAGTTGATGTCACACCGCGGGAAGTATATGTGGGAATAAGTCTCATTCACAAAGACAAAAGCGCGGGAAAAGCCATTTACGTCAAAACCGCTGAATCACTGTTTAATCTACTCAACACCGAATTGTACACCACGCAGACCGGGGCACCGGCTAGTAAAAGATAAAATCAAGAAAATATGCATCAGTCACTAATCTTCCATCGTAGAAAATAAAAACAAAACACTGGCATCTGCAATCCACTCAATGCTGCCAACATACAGACGCATTCCCTTATCGATGACTTATCAAAAGCCCTACATAAATCAGGGAAGGCCATTATTTTCTTTGTTCTCATTTTAAACGGCCTGTTAATACCCCTTCATTGAAATGATCGATTGACGCTGTTACTAGTAGCTATTGCTTTTAAATCATTACTCAGATTTCCATTTGCGAATTAATTCTCGATTCTACCCTCATTTGAATAAGGTTGGTTTATGTTAATGTTAACAAATTTGCTGTTGTAAGAGATGACATCTCTATGAGTGATTGCGAAGCTATTTATTTTATGTGCTGTATCTAGTTTATTTTGTAAAATGAAGCTTTACAATGTTGTAAATTCAAATGTCGCAAATAAAACAAGTTCAAGTTTACTTGATTATCGTTTGCATAATCCAAAAATCGTATTTTGAAATTTAAATACAAGTACTGTCTCTGTCTTATACTATTGATGAGTAAGTGACGGCGATAGTTTTAATTTAGTTTAGAGAGGGTTTTCAGAATCGGGGCCAATATCAAGTACGTTTTGTTCACAATAATTAAAAGAGAATAATATTATTTTCTTTTTTCAAAAAATGTTTCTTTTAAAGGCTGTGCGATTACATCTATATTTTCTTTTTACGAAATTCATATACTTACAATCCCAATTCCAAAACCAATTTTTATTTTTCCTGCCAGCCCTATAAAATAAGAATTGCTTATACAACGGCAATTGGTTGGCAAGGTTAGTTGACGCGCTCGTTACCAGATGTCGCTAGTACTGTAGCGCAGTAATGGTGTGCGCGTACGCATATAGCAGTGAAAGTTTTAAGTCTAAACAAGGATATATGAATATAGAGGTGTTTCAAATATGATGGTTTAAAGTTGATTTCAAATAATGGGTCATTAGTGGATGTAAGTGTACCTGTAATGATAATAATGATGATTGATTTGAATTTAGGAATCATTTTTCTTTTGTTTTGAGTTGTCTAAAGTTTCACGTTATTGTGGAAGACGATTTTTTGCGTAACATCTTAGTTAAAGAAAAATTCCATTACTGTAATATTTTAGGTATTTTTCAAAGTTTTTCCATACCTAATAGAGAGAATGAACCTTGAAATGAGACCAAATCGTTTGTCGAATGACATATTATCCAATAATAAAACTTAATATTCTGTTTCTAGTCTTCGACAGAATATTTTTAATTGTATTAAAATGCAACTATCTTTTAAAATACTTGCAGAAGAGAAACTATTACTGCCTCAATATTAAATTACAATTTCTAATGAAAATCAAGATCTTAGCGAATAGTCCCCCTTAAAGGTTTTGCTTTGCATAATAACTAAGATAATGAAAGCGAGTTAAAAAAAGGTTCAGCCGGAATAGAATAAAAAAAAAGACTTTAGCATAAATGCAGCAAATAAACTGAATGAAGATACAATTCAAAACTTTTTTTTTTTAAATCTCTGCAAATATTGATAGTATAATAGTTTGATATGTCGTAAAATTTTACATAATTAAATGCATTGATTGTTATTTGTTTCAATTAGACGTACAGCGTTACTTTTGTCCATATCATTTATTTTGTTATGTTTTGAAAAAATGTATTAGCCTGAGAAAAATAAGGAATATAAAGACAGCGTTTTCTATTTACAAAATGTTGCTACGGATCCCATTTTAGTATTTTACACTTACTTATAATATTAGCTTACATTTACGAAATGGACACTACAAATATTCACCTCGGTCATTAATTTTCAAATGCCTACCTCAAACATGACAGGTTACATCATTTAACACCCCGCCTACAAAATACCACACCTTATCAACAAAATATCAAGTATAAGTCATCAATACACTTTCCATACAAATTGACACAAAGTGCTTACCGCAAATATGTGAAACACACTGTACCTGACACGCTAGCTCGCGTGACTCAGGAGTAATCAAATTATTGTCTGTTTCGTTTCGTTTAATGTGTACAGTATGGTTCACAACGACTGATTTTTAAACACTATTATTATACAGATTTTAACATTAAGTTAAATAAATAAATAAATTGGACTCTTGAATTTTTCATCTTTCTGTTAATATGAAGTTTAGTTTAAAGTGATAACGAAACATATTTTACAAGAACTAGCAATACGTGCAATTCTTGGTAGTTATTATGCTTCATATTCAATCAGTTTGTGTTTTTAGGGTTCCGTACCTCAAAAGGAAAAAAAACGGAACCCTTATAGGATCACTTTGTTGTCCGTCCGTCCGTCCGTCTGTCAAGACCCTTTTTCTCAGGAACGCGTGGAGGTATGAAGCTGAAATTTATATCAATTACTCAGGTCTACTGTCCCTTGAAGCTGTGAAAAAATCAAACTTCTAAGCCAACGCAATCAAAAGATACAGCCGTTTATGCCGCAAATTTTCGACACTTGCAAGGGAATCAAAACCTACAGGGTGCTTCCCGTGAACTCAGAATCTTGAAATTTGGTACGAAGCAACGTCTTATAGCATAGATAAAGGAAAAATTACGAAAGCCATAAATTTTTAGTTACATCACATAATATATTTTTTTTAATAATTTTAACCTTACTACCCATTTCCTCATAAACGCGTAGAGGTATTAAATTGAAATTCATACCAAATACTCAGGTCTATAATACCTTTAAGCTGTAACAAAATCAAACTTCTATGTCAACGCAATCAAAAGAAACAGCAATTTAAGCTGCATATTTTGAAACTCGCAAGTACTCGCAAGGGAATCAAAACCTAAAGGGTACTTCCAGTCGACCTAGCATCTTGAAATTTGGCATGAAGCTACGTTTTATAGCACACATAAAGGAAAAATTCCGAAAACCTTAAATTTTTAGTTACATTACAAAATATATATTTTTTAATAAATATAAACTTATTACTTTTTTCCTCATGAACGCGTAGAGCTATCAAGTTGAAATTCATATCAAATACTTAGATATGACTCGATTGTCGTAATGAACGAACTTTGTAAACCTTGCAGGTTTGTACGGAACCCTCGGTGCGCGAGTCCGACTCGCACTTGGCCGGTTTTTTGTCAATGCCTCAATTTTTCTGTCTTTCCTTTTAAGCTCTTAAGCGATAGTGACGTATGAATTTTGATGTGAAAAAGTCTTAAAATTTATTGATTTCATTATTTATCCATAGTAAGCCATTTTGTTGATTACGATTACATTTCAAAGAAAATATTGGAAATGAAATGTTTGTCACATTTATTTTCATTAAGGATAGCGCCTTCTGTTGGCATGAGATCCCCTAAAATAAAAATTCTAGTAAAATTTACTACTTAGTAGGTTTTCCTTATAACTAAAAATAAATATCCTTTAGTTTCCGAAAAAACAAACAATTTTCGTAAATGGAACTGCTTTGTAAATCGTAACCGTGACCTTTCTATAACATCATAGAAACATACCGATATACCATAAAGGTCTCTTGTGCAATAATACTTGAATAAGTGTAAGAAAGACCTCTTTAAAGTAACCATTTGCATGAATCTCTCAACCAGCGTACCTAATAGCGTTTTAATCCGTTGATAGGAAAATATCCGTGGAGTAAGTACCAAACAATTTGAATAATTTAACTAGATTAGCATCAGGTGGAGATAATTATGTTAATAACAATAAAGTCGCTTCTAGTCAAGTGGATAGTATTGGTATTGCCGAGAACGAAGGAGACTCATAAGAATAAGAAAAAACAATGTAGATGCGACAGGTTTTCAATGGTTTTAGATTTCTATTATTTGAGATTAATTGAAGGAATAATAAATAAAGATTAGCAATATACCGACGCAAAACGTAGGTAAATGCGCGTTACTTTTACATTTGAGAAACGTTTAATTTATGAAAACGTTTAAGTTACGGAGGAATTTAATATCACAAGGATCACATTTTAAATTGTTAATAATTACTACAGTTAAAAATATTCTACCTTTTTAAGAAAAAAATAATATTAAGGGACTACATGATTTTATTAAACCACAGTTTCTACTAGACAAAGTCTTCCCCTTAAAAATGAGGTAGTACCTAACGATTTAACTTAATGCGACTTTGAAGATACCACAGAAATTTAAATATTCCATCAAAGTGTGCGTACACCTTACTATCTACACTAAAACGAAACTAACCCATCTATAACAAGTTAATCTGCTAAGGATTTCTAGATAAATATTCAACATTCTGCTCTGTTGACTTGGGGCTAAAATGTGGCGATCTGTCGATTGGCGTTTAAAGATCTTATGTAAATAACTCACTGATGTACTCATGTTGTGCTACCGTGGTGGATTGTGGAATTTTGTAAGACATAGGAAATTTGGATGTGGCAGGGTTTGAACGGTTAAAATTTATGAAATGATGGTAAGGTACAGAGACAAGTAGATGAATGTATGTTTACTTAAGTGAAAATTAATGTCGAAAAATATAAATCGTGCATCCGTTAAAAAGTGGAACTCGAAACACAAATAATTGCTTGACGTGAGAGTGTGGAATATTTCCATACAATTTTAGCTAAAATCATTTTGTCATAGTTTAAGTTACTATTATAAAGTATCCATTCACATAATAAAATATCAGTGCCCCGGTTTATGCACAAACTTATTGAACTTGTTCTATCCCTAAAGATTAAGTGTTATAACAAAATTATTTTTTCGAGAAAGAAAGAATCACTTCTACTGTTTTTCTATGGTCAACACCAAAGGGCATTAACGTAACTGGTAGCGGCGTCTTCGTCTAGTGCTGATCGACTGAATCACAATATAAATGCAAAACCATCTGACAATAAATTTGTATATAGTTAACTTGAGTTATTATTCAAATCTAAATGAGTGCTCGATAAAGGAATGGGTAATTAAGTGGTCTATGAAGGAATAAGTCATCGAGGGCGTTTACACGTTGTCACAACTTCAGGAGGTTCAAAAAAAAACATTTGAAGGTCAGTTCTATATAAAACTGTTTTTAATAACTAAAAGATTTAACGTTTATTTAAACTGAGATGATGGAAAATGATACATGTAATAGACATATACATACATTTATAAAGAACTGATAAAATTTTGCTTTTGAAGAAAAGTACTGGTATTCCAGATTATTTTCGGATTTATTTTTACTACTAAGTGTACTTTTACTATTAAGTGGACCTGACTATTACCATAGGAATACTGCGCGCTCAATTATTTAGAGATAAGTGTCGATTAAGATGTTACGGATATGCTGTTAATGATCATGAATTTAACTGGAAATATCATCCTACTAATATTATAAACGTGAAAGTTTGTAAGTATGTATGGATGGATGTTTGATACTTTTTCACGTAGAAACTACTGGACGGATTTGGATGAAACTTCACACAAATATAGTTTATACATCAGAATAACACATAGGGTACCTTTTTACCGCGGGAAAACTTCTCATTCCCACGGGAAACCGACTTCCACGCGAATGGAGTCGCGGGCGGCCATTAGTGTAGAATTAAGTAAATTTTGCATGTAATAATAATTCAAATTAAATGATATTGATATTAGTTCTTCAATTGATATCGTAGGTAATCCAGAAAAAGCGTTTTTATAGACAAAATGAAACTTAATTATTAATCGTTTCTAAAAAATCATATTTAAGTTTATTAAAGGTTTTTCTAAATGAAAGCTCAATTTAGTTGCTAAAATATTTTGTTTCCAGATTTTGATATCATTGTAAGAAATCGCATGTAAGATACGGTCTAATTTGCATTTAATTACAGACCACGTACCTACAGATATCTGCTTCTAGTTGAATCTCCCGTAAGTGAGTTTTGATAACTCTCTAATAAAATTGACAATAGTAGAAGTAGGATCTTTCATTTCTCACTCAAATATACCTCCGTAGATTTAATGATTACACTTTGAAAAAAAAATATCATGGGGTAAGTATCATCATAAAGTACGATATTAAATTAATTTATAAAAATTAAACAGTAGAAGATATTACTGAGGAAGTAAAACCTTTTCTCAAAAATTTTGCCTTTGATTTTCGGTTGAAAATCACGGACTTAATCCACATACCTAATGTTGATGAACTTACAATTGCATGGAGTTTTAATATAGATATAGGTATTTCACCCATTTATCAAGAAAAAAAACTGTTCCTTATTATGCAGCGCTAGTCTAAACTACCCACTAACTAAAGCTTTAATATGAAGCATATAAAATGGGGACTGTAAAGTTTAATGATATACTTGAAGACCGACATCAAAAGGTTAACATTCTATTTCTGTCATCTCATAAAAACAAAGTTATTTTAAACTTCTGAATATGGCGAGTGTTACGCAAAACTTTTTATTTCTATTTCTTTTGGAGAAAAAAGCTGTCGACTTTTGAGTAGTTATCATATTTTATGATCATGACTAGCTATAGTAGTATTATCTATTGTTTCAGGACACAGTATAAAAAGTAATCTTTTCTTAATTATTTAACACATTTAATTATTTGTAAGAACAAGACAAATTAAGGCGTTTAGCCAACTGTAAATAAATCAGATCTTTTTTTTGTTGGTAAAAAATCCATTAGAAACTTCTAAAATAATTTGTAAAATAACTAAAATTTTGACATTACATAGTATAGCTGCCGAGAAAAGACAGAGCTCGATTTTATCCCTTTTATATATAAATTTAAGGATCGATAAGAAAAAAACGCTTCCATGCCCTTTATTGTTTTGTATTTAAGGGTATAAAGCGATAATCCAAACTCATTTAAAATCTTCAACTATCAACTCATCGGCACACCTACAATCTATAAATCTTTTAGACTCTGAATAGGTCTCCAAACTCTAACTACTCAAGTTTATAGTTAGTTATCAAGTTATAGTATAGTAAGTTAATCCTACTAATATTATAAACGTGAAAGTTTGTAAGTATGTATGGATGTACGGATGTGTGTTACTCTTTGACGATTTGGATGAAACTTTACATATATAGGTTATTCATCAGATTAACACATAGGGTACTTTTTACCGCGGGAAAACTTCCACGCGACTTCCACGCGAACGGAGTCGCGGGCGGCCACTAGTAAAACAATATTACCTTTAAAGACGTACAACGCGATGGTATACCCCATACATCGCCATTAAAGTCGATCCACACGTAATATTTGTTTATAAAACAACAATATTTTTAAACAAAACTAGTAAACACATTAACGCTTTAAGCTCTTTCATAGAGTAGTTATAAGAAGATCGTTCAGAGAATGTTAAAGATTAAAATATTGTGTGTATTTGAACTAGTGTTTCGTTGAGCTTTTAACTTCGGAAATGTAAATGGCAAATATTTTGACTTTGATATAATAAAATCATCCTTACTAATATTATAAATTTGAAAATGTGTATGTTTGTATGTCTGTGTCTGTATGTGCCGCTTTTCAAGTTGCAACGGGTGGACCGATTTTAATGAATTTTGGAATAGCCATAGTTCAACAACTTTGGATGAAAGTAACCTACCTTTTACGGCGGGAATAAGTCTCATTCCCACGGGAAAGTCGCGGATTTTCAATAGTTTAAATAAGCACTTACGTTAAAATGCTTTTATATTTTGTGTGCTTCAATTAACTTTCTTTTACAAAAATAATAAATATTCTTAATAAAGTATGAATCTTAATTTTAAGAAGTGGGCACTAGTTACTCGTAATTTTTTTAAATATACATGTTACAAGAAGCCTCTGGTCCAGTCTCCTCTGTAATCTTTCTGTGGTTCTTAAAGCATTATCATTCTATATGACCTCGTTCGATCCGTTTGATCTGCCATCGCTAGGAAAAATCCATGTTCTATTTATGTTAATCTGTGGGTGGCAAAATTGTAGGTAGACGAAAAGATCCGATTAGGAGCTTAAGAATAAAAATAGGTTTTTACACATAATAATAAATAGGTATTACAAGGTTTTCTGGATTATTTATTAGTTAAGAATTTACTACTCATCGACTATAATGTATAAAGGTAAAAATTTCTCGGTTACCTATCTTAATCCCGAATTTTAATATTCCGAATTTCATAATCCAGAAAACGTTTGGACATTTTTTCATTACCCCGTTTTTTAGAATTTCGAAGTTTTGTTGGCCATATAATCACAACTCCGAATTTCATTTGCCCATTTATTCATTTGCACGACGTTTTAAAATCCAGATGAATGAGTTCCAGACACACGAAATCTAAATGCGCGGAATCTAGATGACCGATATCCATATGCACAAAAGCCAGATTTTTTAAACACAAATTTTTGAAATACAGTTAATTGATATCCAGACCAACAATAACTAATTTTAAAATCAAGATTTTTTTAATCCAAGTAAACGATATCAAGAACAACTAAATCCTTGTATTTTAAATTGCTCTCTTCTTTTAGAAAATGAACTCGGTTTTAACGCTTTTCCGACCGCTACCGCGGTACGCTCGCTTCGCTCGCTCTGCTTGCGCACTGTATGGTCACCATTCAACCTCACACTCCTCCTCGCTTCGCTCGTCGTCGTACCTAATATTTTAATACTTGAAAAAACAGCGCATAATTGTAAATTATAATTTCAATAATTTGGTCGGCCTAAACTGTGCCAAATAAAATTAGGTTTTCAAAAAGCATTTTAGGACTGATGATGAGGATGTTATGCCAATTGAAATTAGGGATTTAATACATTATGCTTAAGAATAATATGCCTATAGACTGTTTTGCCATTTAAAAGTTATGCAAAGGATAAATTATGCGACATGGGTGTTATACTTTTTGATGATAATGACAATTTATATATGACGAACGATTTTAGGACAATCGACGTTATGCGAAAGGAGCGGCTTCCATTGCAATAGTTAAGCTGAAACACGTTTATATGGGAACCAAATAAAAAGATTATGAAAATCTGACAATATTTTATCAGGAATATGATTGTATGGGAACTAAATATAAATATTTTGAAAATTTGGTATTCGTTTATTTGGAAAATGGTACGAAGGGAAACAAAAAAAAGTATTCTGAGAATCTGGTATAACTATATCTGGATTATGAAAATATGGGAAACAAAAAAAATATTTTTTGAAAATTTGGTTTTAGTTCACCTGGAAATTGATTCATCTGGGAAATAAAAAAAGGAATTAAAACAAAATGTCATTCACTAAATCTGTCTTTTAAAAGTTCTACCAAGCGTTTTCTGGGTTTTAAGATTCGGGTAACAGAAATTCGAGTTTTCAACAGGTTACCAAATTTCTCATTTCAATTGTCAGACAAATTTGATTCGACTGACAAGAAGTATGTTTTTAATGACATAATTATGGCAAATGTTTATATTTGCCTTGCAATTAAAATAAACTTTTTATAAACTAATAAACAATTGGAAAACCAGCCTGTAGAACAGAGATATCCAGCAAATAATAAATTCTTAACATGAATATATTTAAGCGTTTAACGAACCGATATCATATTGTTGTGAGATTCCAATTAAGTTATAAAGCAAGAGGTTTATTTCCAGATCACTTAAACCAAATTGAATCTTCAATTGGAAATCAAAATAGAAAATAGACTGGATACTTAGGGTGATTCTATTGTCGGACTATCGACTTTTCTATTTTCTTTTCAATTTTATTGAGGGGCAATCTAAGAATCGTCGTATTAATATCCTACTAATATTATAAACGTGAAAGTTTGTGAGTATATATGGATGTTTGTTACACTTTCACGGAAAAACTACTGAACGGATTTTGATGAAACTTTACAGGAATATAGGTTATACATCAGAATAACATATAGGGTGCTTTTTACTAGATATTCCATGACTAATGCAATGAGGTGATCTAAGTAAATAGTCAAGATGCTGAAGCTACTTGAGTAAACACATTTTTAAAGAGAAGATCAAATACAATAGCACAACTGATAAACTTACCTTCACTTTTATTAAAATAAATAATCTTATTTAACAATAAAATGAATTCAAGACCAGAGCAACCTCAACCGACCACAACAAAGAGTATCTTTATAAAGTACTCCGGCACCTAATAAAAGAATCGGTTCCATCTGTCGTAGGTCGGGTAAAAAGAGACTAGAATCAGTGCAGTCGCGCAGTTCCTGGGGAAGACGTGATTCGCATGGTAGTTCGATGGATCAAGAATGAATGGATGGTGCAAGGAGCACGGAACGAACGATAGTCAGGAATGAATGGGTGAATGAGAGCGTTAAACAAAGATGGGACAGAGCGAAATATGTAAGTGACGTTGATAGTTAAGGTAAGTACATAGAATTTTGAAAAAAACGTGTTTGAAGTTGGTATTTTGGGGTTATATCTTATAATATCAGCAAAGGTTTTCTTCAAATTATTTCATATACAATTTCGGAATTCAATACAAAAGGAAATTCTCTTGCAAATTGATTTTAAATATCATTCTGAAGCATTCCAACCATGGCTCTTTCCCTTAGTTATCGCTATTTATACACCTTTAACAAGCTCCGGAAAATCATTTGAATGAAAAGCAGAAGAAAATTCTATTCTAAAATTGTACGGTTACGAAGTATCTCTTTTAAACCTGGAGAGTTATTTCCGATCAGGGGAACCCACCTGAGGGATTTTTATCCACTATCATTCATATGCTAATATTAGCTGAATATTTTGTTCAATCGATCGCCTTTTGCAGACCGAGCTTCCACGGTCAAAGGATAAAAACCTTACCATTTGAATAGGATTTTGAAAGATTTATTCTGTGTAGATGGTGAAAAGATTTAAAAGATATGCCTGGAAGTAATCAAAATGGAATTTCTGATTGTTCGGCTTCTGTTTAAGAGATGAGAAAAAGTATGTTTTTTTGGTCGGATAGGATTTTATGCTAATACGGAACATGCAGCTATAGCAAAAACTTCACCGTAGTATGCTAAGACAATCACTTAGTTTAAGTAATTGGCAACCAGCGTGGTATTAGGATATCCAATCAAAGGCTTGCGACCTCAAAGACGTCTATTAACAATGTAAATTTGACCTTAATTCCTACGATCTACAGTCGAAATTGGTTTAAGTCGCTTCTGAGATAGATGCAGGCAATTTTGTGATGAGCATAGAACGCCCGAAGCCAGATATCGGCCTAGGCGAATAATTGAATATTGAGTTTAAACACAGTTGACCCAGATATGACAAGTTCTGCTTTGAACAAAGCAGTTTATAGCGATCTCATAGGTTAAACAAAGAAAAAAACTAATAATGAGAAAATATTGTATTATGTGTGTTGACTATCATTTCATACCTAATATTTATCGATTACCAGATACCAAATATTAAGACGAGCTAATTACACTATCAACTTATGATAAGACGTCTTTTAGATAAGACTCAATCACTTTTAGCTACTAGTCGTCAGACTTGTAGTAGTCTTCACTCCGAAAATGAAATTAATAACAATTTTTAATTTGATTGCCTTCTCATTTCTAATCAACGCTTCAAACGCCAAAAAAAGTTATGAAGGCTACAAAGTGTACAAAGTTATACCGAAAACCGTCGGCGAAATTGACTTAATCAAACAATTGAAAACTGTCGAGTTTTGGGAGGAACATTTTGAAGTCAATTATGGATCAAAACTTATGGTGGCACCTGACAATCAGAAAAAGTTCCTAGAATTTACGAGAGCTAATAACGTGTCCGTTCAAGAAGTGATTGCCAATTTAGAAAGGTTAAATTTATAAACTATACATTTAAACAGACTTTCTCTAATCAAAATATTATAATTGTTTTATTAACTTCCAGTGTCATAAACGAACAATCAAGACCAACGCGCCATTTACGAAGCACGAATCAATTTTTATCTTTTGATTGGGACAATTATCACAATCTTGATGAAATAAGCAAATGGCTTGATGAACTTGAACAGAATTACCCTGACATCATCAAAACTGTTATCATTGGTAAATCTGTAGAAAACAGAGACATCAAAGGAGTTGTACTAAATTACAATCCAGAGAAAGAAAACAAATTGATTGGAGTTATAGAAGGTGGTATCCATGCGCGGGAGTGGATTTCACCAGCAACTGTCACTTGGATTTTGAAGGAGTTTTTGACAAGCACAGATCCAAAAGTCCGTCAACTAGCTGAAAGTTTAGAATGGCACTTCTTACCAACTGTCAACCCTGATGGGTATTCCTATACTTTTACAAATGTTAGTATATTTTTGTCAAGCAATTTTCTTTGTTAATGTAGGAAAAGAGTTTGGAAATATCAACTTAAATATTTCAGAAATCAGTAGTCCATGTTGCTCATTTATCGTTTTGTTGTATTAGTATTTTAAAAGTGAACTTTTTCCTTTTAGGATAGGATGTGGAGGAAAAACAGAAGTAAAACGAATTCTACTTCATGTGTTTCATCCGGGTTAGAAGATGACAGAAGCAATGGTGTGGATTTAAATAGAAATTTCAACTTTGTGTGGAATAGTAAGTATTCCTATTCCTTGTTTTTTAACCCTTTGCAGTGTTTTTCTATTACCGATGGCAGCTTTTTTAACAAATTTGCTAATAGAATTATATTACAACGGAGCAAAAACCTCTAAATATTTTTTTTTAGAACCTTGTCTGTTCTCTCATTTACTTGCTTTAGTTCTCGCATAGTTCACTCCGAAAATCCCTACTAATATTATAAATGCGAAAGTAACTCTGTCTGTCTGTCTGTCTGTTACGCTTTCACACCTAAACCGCTGAACCGATTTTGATGAAATTTGGTATGAAGAAAGAACTGAACTTGGGAAAGGACAAAGGGTACTTTTTACCGCGGGAATACTTTTCATTCCCACGGGAAACCGACTTCCACGCGAACGGAGTCGCGGGCGGCCACTAGTAAGTAATATTTACCTAAATATTAAGATGTAAAAATGTTTTGATTGCCTAGATTTTTTAAAGTAGATTTTAACAGTGTTTCATTAAAATAGTCTTAACAAATACAACCTTATTTCAGTGTACGGCACTTCAAATGACCCCTGCAGCAACACTTTCGCTGGACCCGCTCCAGACTCAGAACCTGAGACTAAAGCCATTGAAAGTTATGTACTAGATGTGAAAACCAAAGGAGAACTCATATACTATTTGGCCTTCCATTCATACAGTCAGTTACTCATAGTGCCGTACAGCCATCTCTCAGGAAGTGAGGTTCTGCAAGCTAATAATTTTGGAGACATGGTAATTTTTTTCCGAGCATATTAGCATTGCGGTGGCTAGTTGCAACTTTTGTCAGACTAAGTCATTGTGAAACACTTGTTTTAAGCTAACGCGCGTTGAACACATTGTTTTAACTCTATCCGGGACTGAGTCCGCCCGCGACCACGATAAGTGTAACTCTGTCGAAACGTCGTCGGGCAAAGAGGTGCGTTGCCTTTTTGCTTAAGAATGACCGCGTAAAATCCCGGATAGAGTTAAAACAATAAGTCTTTGTGATCTACTGGTACTTTAAAAATTTGTAATAACTTTTAGAAAATAATAACACGTAGGTTCTCGTTATTGTTTGTTTATCGCTACTTTTCTCCAAAGACTTTGATAACAAAAAAGCCATTTGTATGTGTGTATATTCTAACTCCTCCAAACAAACCTTTTGTTTAATATCGCGTCATTACTTGTTTTTTTGATATGCATCATAGTATGACATGCAAGACTATCTTACATGAATATCTTTAAATCACATAATTGGAGTTATTCTATACAAAAAGAAAAAAAATATTTTGTTTATTGCAGTTTGAAATTGCTATGCGGAGTGCGGACAAACTATCGGAGAGATACGGAACGATGTACAAAGTCGGAGTGTCTGCCGATGTCATGTGTAAGTTTTTTAACTTACTTACTAACTTACTGTTAAATATTAGATAGTATTTAAAAGAGGCAGTTATTGTTCCTAGTAATAACCTAAGTATAAACTCTGTGTATAAACTAACAAGCTTTTATCCGCGCAGCTTCGCACGCATTAAATTCGGAGTGAAACTCTTTTCCCCGTATTATATAATTATACATCTAAACCTTCCTCTTGAACTCTATCTATTAAAATAAACCGCAGGAAAATCCGTTGCGTAGTTTTAAAGATTAAAACATACATGACAGGACAGAGAAAGCGACTTTGTTTTATACTATGTAGTGAAGGAAGTCATTATGCTTTTTTATTATAATACTTAATAATATAAGACGACCTGTGGCACAGCAGTATTAGCGAACTGTTAAACGTCGGGTTTTGTGTTCCATTTCCGGGCTAATTTAGTAAATAAGGTGACGCAAATATTAGCTTAGCTTACTGTGCTTATTTTAGAGTTTAGGGGCCACATAATTGGTACGGTTGTCTTAAGATTCATTATTATTATTTATATTTATTGAAGGCAGCATTTGGCTTAGTTATTTAATTATAGACTACTTGTTGTGAATGTGAGTTAATCCAAATTTATTGATATGTAATTAACGCTACCTAAAACTAACTTAACCGTATACATTTACCTTTTTTCTATTCTTTTCATGACTATTACAATACAATGTTAAATTCCAAATCCCTCGTTCCAGACGAGATGAGCGGCACTAGTTTTGACTGGGTGAAGCACGCGACTGACGTGCCCGTGTCCTACCTATTCGAGTTACGGGACCTCGGGGACCACGGCTTCCTGCTACCTCCGGAACAGATAGTGCCAAACAACCTGGAGATCATGGACGCTCTGTTGGAACTAGACAGGGCGACGCGCGCTCTGGGATACTACCAGAGCTCTGCAAATTCAGCTCTTAGTCTGCTTAGTCTGGTTCTGCTTCTGCTTGTTGTTGTCATATTTTGCTAATCAAGACTAGTTAGGTGTTTTGTACTGTTGTAAGTAAGAATGATGAGGAGGTTATAAAACTTAATTGAGATTATTGAGGACGTATTTTCATTTAATTATCATGGTGGTGAATATATGAGAAGACCCTTAATTAATAACGTAACAAGATGAACACTCTCAATTGATTTAATTACCTGCGAAAACTAAATAATCGCTGCCAGAAACAACACAGGCTATCAAAACTTTTCTGGAACAACCTGTTTCAATATTAACAGACCAAATAATATCAAACCAGCGGACTCGTATACACACAGTATGTTTTGCAACTCAACAAAATATTAATGGCTCACACAGTGAGAATTTATATGAATTTCAGAACAGGGATAGAAAATGTTTGGGCACAACAATAGGTAACTGATGGAATGGAAATATTGTGTTTTTAATTCACAATGATAAAAAAGTTTACCTTTGTAATAAAATAGTTACGCCAAAGAGGGTTAAATAAAGCCATGGGCCTATATTGGCGAATATGTGTAACGTTTTTGCAATATTTTTACAAACTGGCCCTTCCAAAAAACCGGCATGACACACGCACATCAATAGGCATATTGAAAATAACAGACTTTTCCCCTGTTCTACGGTATTTATGGACAAATCGGGATTTTGAGGCGATGTAAGGAATTATGTCAGACATTTTTCATTTGTCTTTCAAACTGTTCTTTTACTATATTCAAATCAATATTTTATATGAATTTATTAAACCGTTTAGATTGCGTGATTAAAATTACGCAAGACTGGCCCCAGAACAGAGCCATCCAAAATCTATGTGGGGTTATCAAATAATGGAAATGCAAAATAGAACACGCTGTATGAGCACTCAACGATAATGGGTATGGTGGAAATTAATTATTTCACCCAAAATACGCGTCTGCCCTTATTTCTCCAACTTTTGATGTGGAATGTAGGTATTGGTTATCATCGGTCGTGGATAATTTGAATCGTATTGCCAAGGGTTAGAATTGAAATTTAACTGACAAGTTTAGTGTTTGTTATAACCATTAAATGCAAACTAAAAATTATGAGTCTAGATATCCTGCAATCTTAAAATTTTTATATACAAATTAGCAATGAGGGGAAATATAAGATATAAAAATATACATGAAAACTAATAGTCGTCCACTGCTGGGAAAAGCCTCCTCCAAATATTTTCAATCACACTCAGCATTTTACTTTGTTGTGATTGTAATAGTTGTGATTTTAATAATTTTTGACTTAAGTTTCTAGTACGACCTTAGAAACCTAGACTGGTTCATATGAGAAGATTTATATTTAAAATGATCTTTCATCACTTTTTAAACAAAGCACGGTTTTCAATCGAGGGCATGTATCAAAGCTGTTCAGCCATTAGCCGCGGTGTGGTTTTCGATAAATTTCCTGCTCCACTAAATCCTACATATTTTATTGTTTGCTACGTTTCCGTGTACGGTTTAGTTACTGATTTAGTTTTTCACTGGCTTTGGAACTTAAACATTGGCTTCTGATACTGTTTGAAAATCGATTTGGGTTGCAAAGGTTAAGGGAGTAAGTAATTTTGTGATTTACCATATTAAGAGCTTTTTGAACCAGTATATCGTCCATACTATTATTATTACTTTTTTCCTTTATTTATAACTAGTGGTCGCCCGCGACTCCGTTCGCGTGGTAGTCAGTTCCCGCGGTAAAAAGTACCCTTTGTGTTATTCTGATGTAGGTATAACGTACATTACTGCAAAGTTTCATCCAAATTCGTCCAGTAGTTTTTACGTGAAACAGTAACAAACATCCATACATCCTCACATACTCACAGACTTTTACGTTTATAATATTAGTAGGATAGAACCAATAAAAAAAATATACAAGGCTATTATGTTGATGAATTTTACTATGCCGGTAGGTATAGAATATTCCAGATTATAGATTATCCTTTTAAAAAGTTGCATCCAAATCCGTTCAGTAGTTTTTGTGCGAAAGATAACAAATACACATATATACTATTTCCTCATTACATCCGCATCTACAATATAATAGTTTGATGCAAAACAAAGACGAAATCAAGTCATCAGATGGGAAAATCCAAGAAAACCACACGCAGGTTCTACTAGAAAGAGGATATTTCTAAGAACGTACGGTAGACAAACTTTGGCTTGTTCAGAAGTTTTAATTTCAATTAAAACAATTGCTTTCACTTGTGCTGATGCTATCTTGTGTAACACTGCATGCAGCTTCATTATCATTATCATTTCATAGTATAAATCCAAGTCGATAATTCTGTCTGTTTGTATGTTTGTCCGCTATCTCCTTCTAAACTACGCAACGGATTTTGATGGGGTTTTTGACATCTTTTGGGTAATTTAATCATTTAATTTTATAAATAAAGTAAATTCAAACAAAGTTATTTCAAGTTAGCTAAAATTTAACGTAACGGGAACAAGTCGTGCAAAAATACACCACTGTGAAGCGTGGGCGGGTCACTAGTTATAAATAAAACTAATCTAACAACGAAATTGGCCGGTAAACTTTAAATTACAATAGAAAGATCAAAAATTGTTTCCATAAAAAATATATAGCTTGATACAAAAATGTAAGACCAAAATACGTCTGATTAAACGCCTACCTTGAAGATTTCCAGAGCAACGTGTACTCATTGCCTGCATCCAGAGCGTTACTGCCACTTCCACTAGGTCGTTTGTCCATCTCATGTATAGGTATCTGCTATAGTTGATGGTTTCTAAGTTGTGAAACCTTTGAATTCATTATTTGTATAAAGCTTTATACAAATTGACTAGTGGCCGCCCGCGACTCCGTTCGCGTGTAAGTCGGTGTCCCGTGGGAATGAGAAGTTTCCTCGCGGGAAAAAGCTATGGGTTATAACCTATATTACTGCAAAGTTTTATCCAAAACCGTCCAGTAGTTTTTACGTGAAAGAGTAACAAACATCCATACTCACAAACTTTCACATTTATAATATTAGTAGGATTTGGTAAAAAAGTAACATAATAAAACATATACTCTCTCAACTAAGAAACAAAATCGATACAGTTCCTAAGTTTCGGGATATGTCTGCAAATAGTTCTAGCCCTCAGGGTCAAACCCTTCATCAAACTTTGACATTAATTCCTCTGTTTACCTAAAACCGTTGTCCACCATACCCTGATAAGGTCAAGCCTGTGTAAATACCATGTTTGAGTCTAAAACCAAAGGAGTTTCTATTGACTGAGGTTTCTGTAAAACTGTATGAGAAGACTCGGCCGCCGGCCATTAGTTCGTATGAGGGCGGTCAGAGGGAAGGAGGTCAACGGTAAAGAGTAAGTTTTGTAATTTTTAGATACCAGTATTAAGTTTACTTATGTAATAGTAGGGTACGCAATACACCGCACAAAGTCATTCATTTTATATTTTATTGTGAACATGTTTGGGTCTGTTGCCTTTTTAAAGTACCTTTTGTTAGGTTTTAGAATCTTAAAGGCTTAAGATGCGTGGATCAATGTGCTGTGATAATCCAGAAGTTTTACTAACTGTAGGGACTTTTTATTTTCAGATGCCAGCTATTATTAAGCCTAAACTATCCTGCTTATCAAACCACGGCACTAGGGAATGCACAAAATTATTTAAAAAAAAATATCTAAACAAAAAGTTATGCTCGCCTGTTTATTTCAGTGATATGCATTAAAACTTTAATACACGAACTGCTTACACTTCGCTGCATACCTCCGTCCATAGCCACGACTAGTAGGCGCGTTATCGAGATCACTCTTTGAGCTTTAAGCCTGAAGCCACTGAGCGTCCTGCCTTCCTCCTACTTAAATTCAATGCGTCTACTTAAATAAGTGATTGAACTTATGGATCACCTTTTATAAAATGAGTATTGCAACAAGTAGATTTTGTAAAAAAAAAACATATTTTTTTGCCTGTAGTTTCGTTGACAAAAAGACGTGGCGCTCACTATTTTGTTATCAAAAATGTTTACCGTTAATTTAACATTCCAGTTAACAATTTACTTTTATTTCCAATAGCTGGTGTGTTATTCTGGATCTTATCACATTTTTATTCATATCTAACCTGAAGTTTTTGTTTATAAAAAACATACAAACATACGAAATTCAACATTTATAAAATTAGTGGAAAGAGTATAGTTGGGCATCACAAAAATATAACGTTATGTCTAGTCTACTAGTTGGAACAAAAATTAACAATGGATACCAACAAAAACAAAAATAACACCAATTTGCAATAACACACTAGCTCATCAAATTAATTCGACATTTCAATGAAACTCTCTTAAGATACACATCGACGGTAAAGTCGAATATAATATTTTTATTGCTTCAAATTGCTCTCAATTTTGGATAATGAAGACCGTGTCGTTAGTACACATTGTACAAACGATACAAAATATGTATAATTGGACTATTATTTATACATTTTGTACGGGTTTTCGTAATGATTTTGTCATTATTTGCAGCTACATTAGATTCAATTATTGAGAGAGGTTTTTCGTAATGTGTGAGAGATTTTTAAGTACCTTCTTTCTTATCTAATAGGCCTTTTTAAAACCAGGTATCGCGCGTAGTTTCCCATTTGAAATATTTATTCAATTGCTCTTCACGATTCGATTTTTATGGAATAACCGTTTGATTTAATCTTTCTACCGTATCATATTCACTAAAACGTACTTGATACTAGATAATTTTAACATTGTTTTAACTATAACCGGAATTTCGCGCGGTAATTTAAAAAAATAAACTTCTAAAACGTCTCCGAAAAAGACGGTTATAATTGGAAATGTCATTGACATTTCTCAGTAAGTGCCGTGAGTGAGAGTAGTCTATTACCTACGTTTGAGTCCGCCCGCGACGACGATAGGTGTAACCCTGTCAAAACGTCGGGCAAAGAGGTACATTACCATTTTGCTTAGAAATTACCGCGCGAAATCCCGGATAGAGTAAAAACAGTGTGTTCAACGCGCGTTAGCTTAAAACAAATTTTAACATTACCTACTTAAAAAAAACTTTTAATTTTAAGATAAAACATGATCGATTAACGGCCGAAACCAATATTCTACTACAGTTAAAACCTTGGTAATTGGAAACTGCTAGTTTTGTTTTTTGTGACGTGTTTCCGTCATTTCCATATCAACAGCTACCTACCATAGTTTATTGAGACGCAAAAACATAGTTGTTACCATAGTTACACAAATACACAAATAAGGCGACAAAGGTTAGTAGAATATTGGTTTCGGCCGTTAGTGCAGTATACCATTGTGCGTAAAATTACTATCAACAAAAGTATTAAGAATAAAACACTTAAGATATTCAAAGGTTTCGGTAAGGGTTTATCAAAGTTCTCATACATCTCTATATAAACTTTTTTCTATTAGATAGAACAGAGGGCGGTCAATCAAACGTAGAGATAAATTGGTTCGCGTGAAGCATTGAGTTTACTTTGTAAAAAAAGTCGTACACTATACGTAATGGATCGTGACTCCGCGGACAAAATTCTTAAAAATACATACAATAAGTAAATATATATAATAAGTGGCATGAAATAGTTTTATGGCGGATTCAAAGAACCTTTAAATGGTGGTTGAGCATCTTGCAAATAAATTATTAAATCTACGATTGCATAAATAATACTGTCATATTAACATTTTATCCATAAACCTGGTTGGTAGTAAAGCATATAAAATTTTGCGCTATTCATAACACTACGCGCTATCAAACGGCAATAAAAAGTAATATAAAGTGTGAATTTAATATTAAATTAGTTGGCAGAACACAGCGTGAACTACTGTCGTTTATTTTAATGCCTAGATCCTTGTTTACACGATTAAATTACTTTGCTGTTGTCATTTTGAATGCGTTATTTATTGTGAATTAATTTTATGATATTTACATAAAAAACTTTTATTGTTTTTTTTTTTTCACTGAGATGATATATCTTTTGTACAGTTTTGTGAAATGTTTACAGGCTACAGCTAAATAATAAAAAACATAAAAATAGTTTTATGATTAATAAACTGCCAATACCCTTCGCGTAGGCTATACTACCGATCCATTAATGATAAGCCCCATCCTATTTCGAATTTAATTGATCGATACCTCGATACGGTAGGAGTGTTAATGTTGTTATTGTGTTTTTTGTTCATGTACCTGCGTTAATATAGTTATTATTTTTATTTTTAACAATGGTTAGTTTATGTTATTCGGAGTATGTCGACTTGAAATGCTGTGCAATGGGATAGGGTACGAAATCATGTCCTAAATAGGGCATACCACACTACATACATAATGTCATTAGTTTTGGTTTTGTACCTAAATAATCTTTTTGAATAACCAGTAATTGAAATGATTCGGTGATGATGATTTAAGGCGTCGTGAGGTGGATAAATAATACTGTGTTTCTTTGAGAGTGCGTGGTACCTACGTACTCTGGTTAAATCCTACTAATATTATAAACGTGAATCCTACTATGATACTAATATTATAAACGTGAAAGTTTGTGAGTATGGATGTATGGATGTTTGTTACTCTTTCACGTAAAAACTACCGGACGGATTTGGATGAAACTTTACAGTAATATAGGTTGTACATCAGAATAACACATAGGGTACTTTTTACCGCGGGAAAACTTCTCATTCACACTGGAAACCGACATCCACGCGAACGGAGTCGCGGGCGGCCACTAGTCTTTAGTTTAAATACCAAAAAGCAGAATAAACTGCCTTTAAAAAGTAA
Source organism: Emmelina monodactyla (assembly GCA_916618145.1). Taxonomy (NCBI): domain Eukaryota; kingdom Metazoa; phylum Arthropoda; class Insecta; order Lepidoptera; family Pterophoridae; genus Emmelina; species Emmelina monodactyla. The sequence goes on along the minus strand of OU745315.1, from coordinate 2,007,642 downwards.
AAATAATTAAAACTCGAATAAGTAATTGCTATTTTGGCGGCAAAAAAAGCAGATTCTGCGCAAACTAGAAAATTACACCTATATACAAATATTATACCTTCGCGTAAAAATGATATCAGAGAGTTCATATAATATTATTTATTTACATTCAACTCCCCATATCACACCAATTTAACCAACAACGCCATGCCAAAAATCACCATCGTCGCTCGAACACCATTTCCCTGACTTTTCAAGTACCCAAACCTCCTCGCTTGGTGTATCAGGTCTAGTATGGAATCCATGGTCTCTTCACTGTTGGGTATGATCTGGTCAGGAGGTAGAGCAAAGCCGTATTGACCATTGTCACGGAGTTCGTAGCAGTAGACTAATGGTACTTTTAGGTGGTCTTTCGCCCAGTCGGTGCTACTGCCTGTGGCGAGATCTAAAATTTAAAAATATGTCGGTTTTAAATTTCAAATTGATAATTCGTTTTTGCAGCATGTACACATTTTATATTTGGTTCTAGAGTTAACAAATATGTAAGCAATTTAAATCTGTCTCTTATTTCTGTACTATTCGTTTGGTATACCAACTTTAATTTATACTACCCTTTAATTTATTTATTTATTTATTTATAATTTATGCATTTACACAAAAAAGATAATACATAATAGAAACAGAAAAACATGAGTAAACACAAAGGTACTGCTAATTTCAGTATGAAATCTCTTCCAGCAGACCTGTTGTTGGAGAGATAGTGAGAAATGCAATATTGTGTGTAGCATAATTAAATTAATTAAAATTAAGTATATATAATATAATACATACATATACAATACAATATATAAGTATATCAGCAGATAATAAGATACTTAAACTATACACAAATACAACAATATAACAATATAATACGTATATTATATACAGTAATATAAAATACCAAATAGATAGATTGCATAATTAGATAAGAAAGCTTAATAATAATAATATACTAATCGTAAGAGAGGGATAAAAAGTGCGATCTGACTCTTTTCTTAAATAAGGAGATAGTTTTGATACCGCGAATTTCAACCGGAAGTGAGTTCCAAAGTCTGACTGCGTACACTGTGAAGGAGTAGGAGTAAAAATCAGTGGAATGGGTGGGTACGGTGAGAAAGTACATCTTGAGAGGCCTACAAGTAGCGTCCTCAGGATGATTGAATGAGAAGCGATCTCGGAGATATGAAGGATAGTTGGGATTATGGAGGACATTATGAAGTAGGCAAAGAATACGAGCGTTTCTGTGAAATCGAATTGGGAGCCACTGGAGTTGCTTGCGAAAGTGAGAAACATGGTCGAATTTTTTAAGGTTAAACACTAATCTAATGCATAGATTTTGCAAGCGTTCCAGCTTATTTAAGAGCTCCTCAGTGGCATCAGGGTAACACGCATCCGCATAGTCTATGATAGGTTGGATTAGGGACCGAGCAAGTGAAATTTTGGTAGATAGAGGCAAATAGGTTTGAAGACTCTTCAACGAATGAAATGAGTAGTGCACTTTACGACTAATCTCGTTAACATTCAAACTCCATTTTAGGAACGAATCGAATGTTACACCTAAGTTTTTAGCGGAGTCTGCAATGCTAATCGGGACAGCATCCAGTAAAATGGGTGGTAAAGATGTCAAATCGAGCCAACTACGCATTGTTCTACTTCCTATAATCAATGCCTGGGTTTTTTTAGGATTAATGACTTGACCAAATGATCTAGCCCAACCACTAATACTTTCCAAATCAAGGTTAATTGAGTGAATCGCAGAATTGATGCCAGAAGGAGAACAATGACGATAAATTTGCAAGTCATCCGCATAAAGATGGAATTTGGAGGATATAACTTGGGTTACGGTGTTGATGAAAATGGAGAAAAGTAAAGGAGATAGGACACCCCCCTGCGGTACACCCGCGCTGAGGTTCGACCAATCAGAAAAAGACTCATCAAGGCGAACACATTGCGAGCGACCACGGAGGTAGGAGTCAAACCATGATAGGGCAGGAGAGGAAATGTTTAAGGATTTAAGGATACCGAGGAGAACGTCAAAGTCCACAGAATTGAAGGCGCTGCTAAAATCAAGTAGGATAAGGATGGTTAGGGACTTATTTTCCATGGCCCAGCGGATGTCATCGGTGACATTGATAAGTGCTGAGACTGTGCTGTGGCCAGGACGGAAACCGGATTGGTAAGGATTTAAGAGATTGTGATGAGATAGGAAATTGGATAGTTGGCCGTGAACTAAATGTTCAAGGACCTTGGATAGGAATGGCAGGATTGAAATAGGGCGAAAATCAGATAAGGTAGTAGGATTGGATACCTTCGGTAAGGGTATAAGATGGGCATGTTTCCAGGATAAAGGAAAAGTAGAAGAGAAAATGGAGCAATTAAAGATATGGGTTAGGACAGGTAATAGTAAGTGAAGGATAGGAGTGACCATTTTAGCGCATAACCCATCGTGTCCAGCAGCAGCAGAACTGATAGACAAGACTGCTTTCCTGACGTCTTCCTCTGACAAGGTGGAGAAAATGAAAGGAGGGTGAAGGCAAGGAGTATTGGCAAGATACTTCAGTGTCTCAGACCTGACATTAGGATCCAAAATAACAGGGGGTGAGGAGAAATGATTATTTAAAGACCCTAAGTCAAGGTCATTGACTGAATTTGTAGTACATTTGCCAATACCATAGGATTTTAGGAAATTCCAAACTTCTGCGGGACTGCGATTATGTAATGAAGAGTAAAAATAACGTCGTTTAGCATCACGGCATAGGCGATTACAGTTATTGCGTAACATTTTAAAACGATTGAGATTAGAGTCAGTAGGGAAACGCTTATAACGCCGTTTAGCCGTGTCTCGAGCAGCCATAGCATTTTTCAACACATCAGTTATCCAAGGTGCAGGATTGCGCTTTAATTTAATGCGCTTTAAAGGTGCATGATAGTTAAAAATGCTAAGAAGTGCATTGGTAAAATGTTTGACCTTGTCGTCTATGGTGCTGCCATCGAATACCGAAGACCAATCGATACAACTAACATCACGTTGAAGAGCCTCCAAATCAACACTCCTGTAGCTACGAAGGAGAATGGACTTAGGAGTGCGTTTAGGAAGGCGGATACGATAAGAGAGGAAGATGAAATCATGATAGGAGAAGGAGGCCGTAAGTTGGCTGTGGAAGGAAACGTTTTTAGGAGAGGAAACAATCATGTGATCGATAAGGGATGGTAAAGAGTTTGGGAAATTATGCGTAGGAGACAAAGGCAGGATATCAAGGTTAAGGCAGGAAAGGAGTGACAGCAGTTTACGTGAACGTAAATCTTGTTTCAATAGGCAAGTGTTGAAATCACCCATGATTATCACATGATCGTACGAAGGACACAGCTCATTTAATAGGTTTTCCAACGAACTAAAATAATCGATGTGACTTATATGATCTTTATGGTTTTATAATACTGATCACAACATTTGCTATAACTCTAAAACACCTAAATAAAAATAAGCTTTATGTAGAAAAAAAAAACAATTCTGATTAATAATAATAATACTTATTTCATTGCAAATAAATACTATTTATTTATACTTACAAATAGCCTCGGCAACGTTGCCCGTAGTATATAAAGTTCCGTATCTCACTGACAAAGCCCCCATTGCTCTTCTGCCAATATTTAACTATCAAATAAACAAAAAGATTTTATTAATACAACTTCTGTTTATTAGCCTTTGCTGTTGCATGTATATGTATTTTATCTTGTATCTTTTATTATACAAGTATGTTGCATTTCTGCTTTGCTTCTGTTTACCAACTTTGATTAGAGTTTCATATAAGTGAAAAGAGGTAGCTTTTACTTTTTCTTTAAAATTAAGAACTATTTAAGTTTTGGAACTTACCGCATCATGATAATTGGCATAAGGCTCGGTCGAGTTGCCATACGGTATAAGTAAAAGGCGTCCATAAGAGTGAAAAGACAGATACATTTCTATATCATGGCCTATAGTTCCAAGGAATTCAGATAACGTCCTGCTTTCAGCTTCAGAAAATGGTCCTGGGCCAGCGTATGTGTTGCTTGATGGATTAGTACTGGCTCCGGCAACTATAATAAATAACCTCTTTTAGTGGTCAAGCTAACTTAAAACCTAGATAAATATAAAAAAGACTTCATACGAACTCCATTGTTAAACATAAGAAATTATAAAGTGCTTGCTATAATTCGCCACCATCCTCGTTGAAAAGCAAAGATCGAGTCAGTGCAACTATTCCTCAGGTTAATAATAAAGGAGACCTACAAAGATATCCACTATAAAAAAGGCTATTTTAAACAAACACATACTTTAAATGATGATCCTATAATATAATAAATGTGAAAGTTTGTAAGTATGGATGTATGGATGTATGGATGGATGTTTGTTGCTCTTCCACGTAAAAAATACTTCACGGATTTTGATGAAACTTTACAGCAATATAGGTTATACATCAGAATAACACATAGGGTACTTTTTACCGCGAGAAAACTTCTCATTCCCACGGGAAACCGACTTCCACGCGAACGGAGTCGCAGGCGGCCACTATTCCACTTAAAAAAGGCTAATTTAAACAAAAACATACTTTAAATGATGATAATTCATAAATAAAGGAACATACCCAGCCAGTTGCTGTTCCAATTGCGATTCAAGTCGACACCATAATCTGCGCCAAACTGACGCCTGTTTTTACGCCACATTCGGTTCTGTTGAAACAATACATAAAGGGTGTAAAAAGACCATTTCCAAAGCCTGAAACCATGAATTCTTGAGCCTCAGAAGTAACTAAATTCATTAACAGTATACCCAGAATACTCAATTTAAAAAAGTTATTAAGGATTGAAAAGTCATATTCGATAAAAGTTATTTTTTTTGCTCTAAACGTAACCAGTACCCCCTAAAATGTACTTTGTGGTACCCCCGTAGCAATGCCCCGTTTTTGTATTAGGAAGTAGTCTTCAACGATACGGGGTGTTCGTTCAATAAAGATGTCAAAAGATTTTAGTTTCGGGTTGATTGAGTTAAATTATTTCAACAAATATGAAAGTACTTAAATACTTAAATCAGATGATGTAAACGTTTATTTAACAGTGTAAAAACATTATCATTATCAGTTTTTACTTACATTGACTATGGTGAAAACATATCCATCTGGATTGGTGACTGGAAAGATATACCAGTCAAAGTCATGGGCTGCTGCTTGTATTTCTTCATTCGAACTGGTCAGAAGTTCATTAGTTACATAGATTAGTGTAGCTGGTGATATCCATTCTCGGGCGTGGATCCCTCCTTCTAGAAATATCGCCTTTTTTCCAGACCCATGGGAGATTTTGATTCCTTTGATATCGCGACCTTCGTGTGATCTCCCACCAATAAGTAGAGTGACAGAATCGTATGTAGCAGCTAGTTCTTCAAGCCAGGAATATATGGCGTCTAAGTCGTGGTACTCGTTTAGAGTCAAGCTTCGCCCACTGTTGCGATTGTAGCCCGTAACGACTTGATTGTCAATTGCCCTGCAATTATAGACATCGTTTTATTAATGCATAATAAAGCGCATCGCTCGAAAAATACAAACTGATTTTTCTTTTAATTTTTAAGTTGTCACTATCAGGTGGAATACGGAATTATTTTTCTCTTTTTAATATCTTTAAATAATACAGATACAGATACAAATGATAAATTTATTGTTTACAAAAAATACAATAGCAGAGATAAAAGTTCGTGTAAAAAGTTTATGTAAAATTTTATGACAACCCCTTTGTTAATTACTAAAGGTATATGTTATTACTTACTCTTGTATATTTGGCTGAGGTATTTCAAACTTTATACCATTTTGTCGCAGGAAACTCTCAAGCTCCAGTCTGCCGCTAGGGTTTGATAAGATATTCACGAATTCAGCATTTGGAATCGGATCAGTCCAGAAATCATATTTGTCTTCATTGAATTGTAAACTTTGTAGTAATTTGATTTGTTCCACATCTTTAGGCAGTATTTTGAAAAGCGTATAATTGTCGTATCGAACTTTTGCATTTACAACAATTGCAATAAATGCAAAAATAAATATTACTTTTAGCATGTTGGTTACGCTACGAGTTACGTTCTAAATAAGTAATGGAGACTAAGGATTAACGTAATATCAACATGTTTATTAACCTTCCTACCGACTTACAATAAAAAGTGTAAGTATGTAATTATTGATGTTCGGATGTTTGGATGTTTGTTACTCAATCACGCAAAACTTGCTAAATACATTATATTCAAATTAATTATAATAGAATAATACAAAAGGTTGGTTTATTGGTAGCAAAATAATCAAAAAAAAGTAATTAAGCCGCGAGAGAAACAACGGGGCAAACACCTTCTTAATGATAAATATAGTAAAATAATATCTATTGAAATATACCTCAGGTTCGTAAAGATTAGCTTATAGCGTCTGATGACCGGATAATTAAGTGCGGATTATGTTGTTAAGACGATATCAATATAAATAATGGAATAATCTATTGTTATTTATTGTGTCCGAACGAAGGTCGTTTTTTAAGGCCAAAGACTATGGAGGCCACGAACTTAAACCGTGGCTGCAGCCAAAGCCAGAAAGAGAACTGACAAATACATTTGAAAAATTTCGACTATTTTTACAAATCTGTCTGTTTATATAATATGTTAATGACTGCTTGGTAATAATTAGCCCTACCTACTTTTATCTCTCTTACACGTCATCATTCAGTCATTCAGTCATTCAGTCCTTCATTCAGTCATTCAGTGAAATCAGTGAAATCGGTAAAATCTGTGAAATCTGTTCCTAAGTCTATCTAAGTTTAAGTCTATTTTTAAACTGCAATTGTGTGTGGTTGTTATTCAATCATTAAGGTAATAATGGCCCCGATTCTGAAAACACTCTCTAAACTAAACTAAAACTATCGCTGTCACTTACTCATCAATAGTATAAGACAGAGACAGGTAATCATTTTAGTCCTGTCAAACTAAAATGTGCGTGCATTATAGCACCGCGAAGGCCATTTTAAGCTAGTCCTCAGCGCATTTCGTTCAATTTTACAATGATGTGGACTAAATTTAGTGAGACCAATGTAACTGTCTTTTTCTAATACGAAGCATGAGAAAGTGACAGCGATATTTTTAATTTAGTTTTAGAGAGTGTTTTGAGAATCGAGGCCAATATTTACCTCTTGATTTTATATTATAAATAAATAAATATTCAGACTAACACACCAATTGTGTGTAAGTTGCAGTAAGTACTTGGGTCATAGGTACCAAAAAAAGGACTAGGGGAGAATCTAGTTACACCCTGACACGAGCCAATATCAAGAAAAAAATATTTTACGAAATTTGCTCGACCCGGGGATCGAACCCAGAACCATCCGCTTAGCAGTTCGTTATATATACCTCTGCACCGCTGCAAAAATAATAACTGTTCGGGTGTAAAAAGAGAGTACATATTCTTTTTCCAGCAACAACTGGTCAATAATTAAGAGTCGACATTAATAATAAAATATTTATTAATCCATTTCCATCAACCAATATGTTTTTACAAAACCTTGATTCATTTAACAGTTAAATCCCTGCAAAATTAGCTTAGATTGATACGAGTATCATGGTCCAGCCAGTCATCGCAATATAAAATCTACAATACATTTGTAAACTTGGCTTCACGTAAGACAGCCATAACTGCATCGTAGGTTTCTTCACACGTTGGCTGAACTTGATCGACTGGCAGAGCATAGCCTGCAGAACCTTGATCTCGCAGTAAAAATGTGGCCACCACTGGGGAATTGAAGCGATATTTCACCCAGTCAGCTATCGTCCCGGTTGAGCCATCTGAAAGTAGAACACAAGAAAATGTAAATCTATTCCAAAGAAAGGTTTTTTTTGTAAAAATACTAATACTAGAACATGCTAATAACCCAATGCAAAATTGGCAATTCAGATTTAGTTGGTCTGCTGTTTTTATTTAAACTTACCTGAAACTACTCCAGAAGTTCCAGCAAGATATTGTGTGTTATATTTGACTGATAAGGATCCAACTGCTCGTCGTGCTACTGCGATCTATAAAAGGAGTTTTTATGTAAAACATAATAGTCATTTTACGATAACATCAATAAAAAAGAGTAAAGAGTAAGCAGCAAAAGGTGACTAACCATTTCTTCGTAATTATACATAGGCTGATTCGTATGCGCGAATGGGATTAAAATTCTTTGTCCAAAAGCTCTGAAGGATAAAAGACCTGACAGCTTGTGGCCTATGCTCTCAATGTAATGGGAAACTTGTCTTGTTTCGGGTTCTGAGAAAGGTCCCAATCCAATAAAGTTTGAAGCCGAAGGCGTAAAACTACCACCTCTGACTGTAAATGAAGAAATAGTAACATCTTAGCGTTATTATAATAAAATTGTAGCTTATGCTGGTTATTGATATTAAATGAACAAGAAAATTAACAGAAATGTTTATATAAAATACAAATTGGACCAGTATAAAATAAGTGTTCACCATTATTAGATATATAGATATTGTTATGAATATAACTATTTAGCTAAACAATGTAAATTTTAAGTTACCTCCCCATTGTGAATTCCAGTTTTTGCTTAGGTCAACACCAATTGCTGATACTGTAACTGGTTTCCTGTTTTTCAACCACAACCTTTCCTGTAACAAAGACATCATTCATTTTAAAAATCGAAAATAGTATCTTAATGTAGAAAGGTTTATAATATTTACCTTATTTTCCGAGTATTCGAATCCATCAACATTTACAACGGGAAAGATATGCCATTCAAATTCTTCTGCAGCTGTTTTAGCTTCTGGGTCTTCTCCTTTAATTAGTTGATCGACGATATAAGTGATGACTACGGGAGATATCCAATCGGCACCTATCTCACCTCCTTGTAAGACGAATGCACGACCACTTGATTTTCTGGATATTTTCAGGCCTAGGATGTCTCTACCTGGAAGTATAAATAAAAAGAAGTTTTATTAAATAGGTTTGAATGCCAAGTATTATAACTAGTATTATGTTTAAAAGCTAATTTCTTTTTAGAATAATGATTACTTCTGTCTTATCTTATAAAAGAAAGATAATTAAAAATATAAATTGATCGCTTCGTAGAAAAATTAAGACAGAAAATGTCAAGGTTCATGTAATTTATAAAAAACACTATCTATCATTAATTTGGCACTACATAGGGGCACTAAATAGTATAAAACAATGTCGCTTTCTCTGTCCCTATGTATGCTTAAATCTTTCAAACTACGCAACGGATTCTGATGCGGTTTTTTTAATAGATAGAGTGATTCAAGAGGAAGGTTAATATGTATAATAACATAGTATAGGGACAGGGGCTTTACTCCAAATTTAACGCATGTGAAGCCGCGGGCAAAAGCTAGATAATAAATATTTTTATGAACCTCAACTAAAACATAACGAAAAAAGAAGCAGTATAAACCTTGAAAAGATTTTCCCGCATCAATAACAGAAACGATATCACTGTGTGTTTCAGCTAAGTGTTTAAACCATTCATGAATGTCATCCAAAGTCTGATAGGCTGTCCAGTAAAGCTGCTTTTTGGTACTTCTTTTTCTTCTACTGAAGAGTTGGGCGTCAAAAGCTCTGGAAAAAAGTTAAGGTTGTCATCATTATCAATATCATCATCATCAATACATAGTATAAATCCAAGTCGCTAATTCCGTCTGTTTGTATGTTTGTCCGCTATCTCCTCCTTAACCACTAAACGTATTTTAATGCAGTCTTCACCATCTTAAACGTATTTTTTTCATTTACGTTTCTAAATAAAAAACGTTTAGAAAAAGTTTTAAGTTAGCAAAAATGCAAGGGTTCGCGAACAAGTCGGCAAAATTACACCATTGCAAAGCGTGGGCACGTCACTCGCCCAAAATAAATTATACGAGTACTACTACTGATAAAAAATGGAAGGCCTGATAAATATTATTTTTTACATTAAATACGTAAAATTAACGTGTAATAAAAATCTGCTAGATTTTTTGCTAATTTAAAAATATTTATTCCAAAAATGTTATTTTATTTAGGTACCGTATCCATTTCGTTTAAATAAGAGTTCTTCAAAGCATACAAAACCACACTGTCTGCTACCCAGAATCATCCAAATTCTAATTATTTCACAATAAACAACTAAAGTTTTTGCAGCAGTGTACGTGTTAATTTTGTACTCAATGAGAAATTGCGCTAATGTGGGTACTCAATTTACTAATTAGTTAAACGAAACTGAATTATTTTAATGAGATATGTTGTCCTTTGAAACACGAATCTCACCCGGTGATACTATTTTAGGTAGTGCAAATTGAGGCAGCGAATGTTTGACGCTTAGCTGAATTTTGTCGTAATTTGAATCCACTCTGTCAAATAGCCTAAAGTTTTAAGTTAACATATTTAAATTCTGAGTAATGGCTAATTTTGCAAGTAAAAGATTATTCTAAAAAACTTTCTAAGTAATAATAAAATAACTGTATAATTACCAAGACCTTTCGAAACTGACAAGGCCAAAACATGGTTATACTAATACATGCCAAAACTACGTTTATGAGCGAGTTTTAGGATCATATTACAATATTTTTTTAGAAAATATGCAGTATGTCTCACCAGAAGAATTCTACCAAATAAATGTGGAACTTACTCTTGTATATTTTCCAGTACAACTTCTGAAGAAATGCTCCGTTTTGCAAGCGAATGTTCAAATTCCTGGCGCTTTTCTGGCGTCACTACGACACTTACATTGTGACCGACTGCTGTTGGTGGTATCCAAAAATCTAAACCTTCACCTTTCTTATACAGCTGCTTCAAATATTCCACATGATCAAATTTCAAAGGATGCACTTTAAACAGTGCATGATCATCATACCTCACTCTTTCTGCTAATACTATATAAAATAACGCACTATAAAATATTATTCGTGACGCCATTTTAGCTAAATTACTACAAGTAATTTTATGGCTCTTGATAATTATTGATTTAGGTTTGATATGAAATTGTTTATCAGATAAATGAAGTAGTAATCCAAATTCTTCGTAGATAAACTAGGTAAAGTTGTCTACTCTATTTATCGTGTATTATAGAATTTGATGAAATAAAATTTACAAGTATTTTTTTTAATTCTCAGTCATTCTTAAAATTATCTCATAGTCATTAATAATCCGTTTTTTTTTTCGGTAATTACAGGTTTTTTAATACAAGCAACCTTATCCATTCCAGCCTGAATAATATTTCTGAATTTATTTATGAAAATTTCACTGAAAACAATATTAATGACCTCGCGCCGAGTGGTGGTAGAATGACAATTTGTTTTAAGCAAAGCCGCGTGAATTTAAAAGATTGATTGCCTGGCTAGTAATTAGCCACGGATGAGGGGTTAAGTGTAAAGGTCTTTTCTGTTTGGGTCCTACTACTAATACTAGAAATAGATAAGGGTACAAAATTTTGTCCAAGTATTGTAATTTGAATTGAAGAATAGTAGTGCACATCAGCAAGTTTTAACTCTGTCGAAAAAGAAATTTTGCTTGTGGAAATTTATTTTAATTTTGAAATGACAAGGAACACTATTTCTCTCAAAGCTTATGCCGCAAAATTTCTGAATCAGTTCTGCTTAATTCACAACTTCATAAAACATTGATGTCCTAGCAAATCTTGCATCCACAATATTGCTTCTCAGGTCGATTACGAAATCAAGAACCGAGAATTTTGAAAACGGACATTAGTCAAAAAGGGACGTGACCTGTATGCTTTTTGCTGTTCATTTTTAACTGTTGACATTTTGACAGGTTCGCCGCAGTTGTGTATTTGTTTTGCGAACGGAAATTAGTGTTGAAATCAGTTTTTGAGCTATTTTAGTGAGAAATTAACGTTTTAGTGGTGTACCAGACAAAAACAATTGCATTTATCGTCATATTGATAATTAGTATTGTATGTAAAAAATATTTGGGCCGCAATTAGAGGTATCGTATTAAATCTATGTATATCAATAAATATACTTCGATTTTTTTAACACCGCATCGTTGTTCGTTTGAGAATGTTTATTAAATATGCACTTTTAATTCTGTATTAACCATTATTTGTACTAATTAAATATACAAATATTATGTACATATAGTTATCTATACTTATAATATAAAATTGTAGAATTTGTTTGTTCGAACGCCCTAGTCTGAGACACAGATCATATCACTATGTTGTGATTATAGATCTTTTAGTTATCTTTTTACTCAACGCAGATAAAACCGAGGGCCACAGCTAGTATGTTTATATTTAAAGAACTACCACTAACAACTACCACCTCAAAATTACATCTCAAAATTATTTTCTCCCACAACTCCTTAACGTCCATTTTAATTTGGCTCCCACATTTAAAACCCCAAGACAACAAAGCGGATGGTTAAAAAAGCTAAAGAAGCGATTACCTCTAAACGCGTTACAGTGCGCGCGCGCAGTAGGTACCTACTAATTGTGATAAATCGGCGCGGTGTCTCGACGCGCGAGTCGTTTGTCTTGTGACTACCGTCGCAAAGATGGTTTACTTTTCATTCTGCGATTTATCGGGTGAGCGGACGAGCGTTTGTTTAACGTTTCTTTTGTTTTGCATTTGTTCAAAGGTTATTTTGACAGAAAGAAAAACTATTTCGACGAAATACTTTTTTTTTTGTTAAATCTTTAGAGAAAAATCTTATTAATTTACACAGAATTTCACTTGCAATGGAATAGAAGAAATGTTTATACATAATGTACGAATTTATTAAAGTTCACTTAAAATAAAATTACCTTCTTTTTTGGTAAACTTACCTCTATACCACAATGTTCCAGTTTTGTTAACATACAAGTGAAACTAAATAAAAGCTTTTAAAAATAGCCCGCCTCGATTTGTAACATTTAATTCCTTGTTTGATTGCCAAAAGGTAACAGAATACTTCTTAACAAAAGCGCACTACAATAGTAAAACAGTGAAAACGCTCGTCTACAAAACCCCGCATGATAGCGACAAAGTTAAATCCGGCGCGTAAACCGCATAATTATTGTCAGCCGCAGCATTCGACTAAACTAAACGTTTTGGACTAACTAATGCCGTTTGAACACGAAATAAATGAAGTATTTCAGATGAAATTAAGTCCAGAAGTGGCTTAATTGGTCTGGCGACATCAACAAGGTTATTTTGTGTTTGCGCAAATTCTTAAAGGAGAGTATTATTAAGTATTTGATCTCCCAATTTTTTTATCACTTAGACATATATATTTTTTACGTTTTTTTTATAATGTAAGAATTAACCTTAAATAGAGGTTTTGAATTTTAAACTAATTATTCCAAATAACCTATAAACACACCACCAAACTGTAAAACATTGAAAACAAAAACCGATCCTCACATACCAAAGGGTAAAACTTCCGAAAAGATTTACGCACCAACTCAGAGTACATCAAAATAGAATAACAAACAAAAAGTGATGTGTAAATTACGATAGCCATTTATCACGCATGTCTCCTGGCCACAATAATACGGTTGACTACATCTCGGAATAATTTTCTTTGTTTCTTGCAGGCAACGTTTACTCTCATGTGTGGTGTAAGGTTCAGGATTATTGTAGTCTTTTGTAGGCTGGTAAGAATTTTGTTTTTATTTTAAAGTTTTTGAGTGGGAAACAAGGATGAAATAATAATAAACCAATATGTATTTCATTCCAATTTTTTATATGTACTGACTTGATGTTTAAAATGTACTTTAAAATCTAAATGAGAAGATTTTTTTTTTACTAGCCGTTATAGTCCCAAAATTAGAAAGAAAGAAATTAAATAAGAAATAATCAAGAAAAAATATTTATGAATTAAAAATCTTAATTTTAACCTCGTTGATTCTGTAAAACCGGTTGGCACCAGACTTCGGTAACCTGCAAAAATGTTTTTACCTTTTACAATATACCTATCCAATATGCCTTTGGTTGACTAACGGCCGAAACCAATATTCTACTATAGTTAAAACCTTGGTAATTGGAAACTGCTAGTTTTTTTTTTGTGACGTGTTTCTGTCATTTCCATATCAACAGCTATCTACCATTTATTGAGACGCAAAAACATGGAGAATTGTTACCATAGTTACACAAATAACAAGGCGTCAAAGGTTAGTAGAATATTGGTTTCGGCCGTAAATATATTATACAATACGCAAGTTCGTTTGTAAATATTTCAAAGTTACCTTTTTAATATTCAACCTCATACAGTGGACCGATTATGATTACGCGCTTGCGGCATCGTACTGGGCCTAATCAATATTAAACATTTCACACTATAGTTACGAGAAGAATTTTACTCCAAGAAGCTACCTCCCAACCCTTGCGCCGTCCATCTGCAACCGTACATCACGCCGTGTCGTTAAGGGCAGGAGGTGGTCCAATAAATCAGCCGGTGTCGTCTATGTCGGCCGCCTGCACTCACTAATGCGTGCTGTAATGAATGAGCTCTGATGCGATGGTTGCGCTATTCTGCAAGCTGATACTGGATTTTGAAAAGTCTATAAAACAAATTGAATTGCCGTGACTCTCATATGTAGGGTAAGATAGGCAGGTATATCGATTTCACTAAATTTGGCAACATTGACCTGCACAAAAATTTTACTTTGACAGGACTAAAATATTTACCCATCGCTGTTTTTTAATATTGCTGAGTAAGTGATACCATCAGTTTTCTAATTAAGGGCCAGTTTCTCAATAGTCAAACAAAAATTCTATCTGACAGAAAATCAGTATGTTTTCGTTGCACGTCGAACATAATTACTTGACATATGTATAAAGTGACAATGAAAACATACCTCTTATCAGTCAGTTAACATTTATCTGACTATTGAAAAATCAGCCCTAAGAGAGATTTTTAGAAGCTGTCCGATAAGTGAACGCTTTTTTTAGTAATTCCCTCAATAATAATAATTCCCTCTCAATTCACTCTTTTTAGACCTTTCATGTGTCACAACTCCAAAACAATTCCCGCCATCCAATGCCATTTAAATTTATCATACTAAACGAGGTCAAACTCCAGTAAATTTTACGTGACCAAAAGATACCGTTTAACCGTGTAAGCTTAATTTTAATAATAACCTACAAGATACTACAGTTTCAAGAGAAAATTAAAGACACGGCGGGATTCTTGCCAAGTCCCAGCGGACACTTCAGCGGTACTTGTCTTCCATTCATTCGAGTAATGATTGTACAGCATTTTAATTTATAAGGATATTTTTTTTTAATTACCGAGTTTTTTAGATTGTAATAATATCAAAAAATTAGGTTTTGATCTAATGTTTCAGGTTAAATGTTTCAATTTGTCAAAGTTTACTTAATTTATTATTATAGGATCATGATGTAATTTGATTTTAAGGTGTATGTTTTTTAATTTTTTTTGGAGTGATTTTAAAAATATCCGGAAGTTTGTTTTTTGTACGACGTGAAAAGGGTAAGAAAAACCTTATACAGCATGTGTTAATTAAATACAAAGACAAGAAGATAATATATCTATTACAATAAATCTGAATAAGTAAGTGTTAGCTAAAGGGACAACTACAAAATAACAAAAAAAATATTTGTAATAAAATGTATTCATATCAAAAGTAAGGGTCAATTGACCGAAAAAGACAAAAACAAAACTTATTTTTGAGTTTATGTTGCTTCTAGACTAAGACACGTACGAACAGCTAAAATTAAAAAAAAGGCTAATCTTCAGAAACAAATTATTGATAAGCATAATAAAAAACCATTACTTCAATTGTTAATAACACTTTTCAATAGATAGTAATATCTGAATGTAACCCTAAAAGATATAAATTAAAGCAATATTTGACATCCAACTAAATCCCTAATAACTTAGCTAAGTTATTAAACCAAATTATAGTTTTATATGAAACTGCTGTCATCATGTAAACATTTAAGCCTACAGCTACAATCGTGGAAGCACAACATAAATCATTTTCAATTTTACTAATATCATCTTCCCTCAGTTTTTTGATTTCATTTATTGTTCTTCGAGTATCATTCAAATTTGGCATTAAGAAGATGTTAACTCCCAATAGCGACATTTCATTTACTTTTCTTGATTCTTCTGCTGTTAAGGCTAAACCATATTCACCATCGTTTGGTAGAAGCCAAGTCAGTACGTATCTAAAACAATGTTTGTGGTTCATTATACGACACGGAATTATTTAAAATGCATTTTTTTAGAATCATTTATATTATAATAATTTATTTAAAAAAAATGGGCGCTTACATTTATTTTTGTTAGAAACACTTCATTCTCATTAACTAAAACTTAAAAGAACTTTAATATACATGCCTTCAAGAAGGAACAAAACACTTTTTCGAGCATTCATTTACAAACCACCAAACAAAAAAGGGAAGTCAAAGGTAAAATGTTTATCAAGAAAAAAATATATATACCTAGATCAAAAAGTACGAGAATAAAGGCAATATGTAGGTATGCCAACATCATGATTTTGCAACCTTTTCTCCTCATTCCTCTCCGACTTATTTGCTGATTGGATATGGAACCTATCATTGACTATTTTCTTCAATGGAACGTTTCACCTGTGCACTAGTTTACCGAATGACCATAGTCATAGAAACTTTTTACTTCAATAGAGCTCTACACCTACAAACTTTTTGCCATAATAGAAAGCATTATTCGTTTCTGATTATTCTGGCGACAAGTTTTACCACGAACCATAGGCAAACATTTGCTAATGCAACTTGTGTATTTTCATTCGAGTTCCATAAGTACAAAAATTATCACTTTGAAAAATAAATAAAATTAAAAATCTATTCAAATTAAAAAAGAGTTTCTATAATTGTTATATTTTATTAATTTAACTTCAAATTATCATTCAAATTCATTTTAATAATCATTTCTTAAATAAACATACATAACTTATCAAGTTTTTATTATTATTATGATAATAAATGAACTAAAATTAAATATTATTCTTAAAAAGAAACTTTAAACCTATCTAGGTATGTAATATTAAAAAAGAAACTTTAAATATTCCACTGCAGGTTTCTTTTTTACCGAATCGTTTGAACGAAGATCATAAAAATCCTCACACAAAATACAAATAAAAAAAACAAGGAACTCTGACTGGTCCTAAAACATCGAGTTACCTAGTTAAGATCATTTAACCAGAGGATAGTTTTACACGAAACTGCCGACATAACGTACACGTTGATGCCTACAGTAACAATCGAGGCTGTTTTATTACGCCTGCGTCTTTTGCCTCTGTTCCCCCAGCCCCAACCTTTACCTTTACCACCACCACCTATACCACCACCACCTTTACCACCACCACGCGCTAGTTTATAAACTTCTTCCGGTATCCTTCGTGATGCGTTTATTTTCGGCATAAAGAGGCTCTCCAGACCACAGAGAGTTTCTTCATTAACATTTTTCAAATCTTCTGTTGGCAGAATCAGCCCGTTTTCAGCCCGAGCTGGCAGTAGCCATGTTAAAGCATATCTAAATAAAACAATATTTGTTGTTTAATATCAAAGGTAATATAATTTACAGAAAGCTCATATAATTATATTAGATTTTACGACGTTTCGGCATTTTTATAAATATCGTGGTCAGGAGTAGATCAAAAACTCAAAAGTCACATTTAAACACAAGCGGTATATTTTTAACTCAAAACAATAATTTTATGGTACGTATTCCTCTTCTTGCTTTGATTGCAAATCTGTGCCTCTAGAAGCGATACGTGTGTTTTTAATTAAAAATATACTTGTTACTACAATAATAAAGAAATATACTGATAGAAAAAGGTTAAGGAGTTTTTTTTACACAAGGATTTCACTTATAGAAGGTCATTTGCCACATCAATATGATCATGCTACTAGAAGGTACACAAAACACTTTTAACAATTAAGCAATAATAAAGTAAGAAAAAATTATGATTGGATTTTTTACATACCCGTATTTTCATTCTTATAAAAAAGTCGTTGATTTTAATCGTTGTTTTAAAAATTCCACTAAATTCATCAAATCCCTCTTTTATTACCACATCGTTATGTGCTACTAACCAATAACCTTTGCCAACGCTAACTGATCCCCATTTACAACCTCTAACTAACTGGTTCCCGTTTGCAACCTCTAACTGGTTCCCGTTTTCCACCACTAACTGATCCCCCGTTTGCCTCCTTTTTATCTTCGCAAACACCACCATCGCCTTTAACTTCATTAGTTCAAAATTGTGATTAAGTGCCAAACAGGAAAACCTTATTGTGTATCAATACCTGTCCCGTCTAATTTTTAACAAAAAATATCTCCCCAAGCTTGTGTTTTATACACAGATTTCATAATGGACTAATATTATCATAGCATGCTAGATTATAATCGTTACCAATACACAAAAGTGGTAAGTTGCAAACTTACAATTTTTGAATTGAAGAGTTAGTATTAAGTCTATTTTGCAAAATAATCATATCAGGTTTGTTGTGTGAGCTTACGTTATTTGTATTTTTTTAATAATATAGTGTTAGTTATAATTAATATTGAGTTCTTATTGTCTAATTTGTAACACATAATTTAGTCATGATTTCATTTGTTATTGATATTGACTGTTGTGACAGCTGACATTTCCTTGTCGATGTTGCCATTTGAAAAATAATTTGAGAATCCTTAACAACTGTGTGATTAATTTAAATCTGAAGTTATATCGTTTATTAGTAATGGCAACACGACAGGGAAGTAGTGGTGGAGCTTCTATTTAAACTCCTGTATTCCATTTGTTCGCTCTCTGTCCATTTCGGGCGCTCGGTTGTCAATAAAGTGTAAGGACGCCAATCTGTATTTTATTTTCTAACAATAGGTAGAAAACGAACATTTGATTTTTGAATTGGGCACCGGATACTGCAGTCACCGAACGAAACGCAGGAACATCGTCCCTACTTCACGTCGGTTTTCTGTGCGACGGTGGTATTTCACCGGTTGAGTCAGCCCAGTAATCGCTGCAGACAGAGCCTACAGCTAGACTCTACCTCTCTCGAAAATCAAAAAAAATATCATAAATTTGTAGTATTGGTAATTTTACGTAGATATGTTTATTTATTAGAAGAGCTAGCAAACCTAAAGTAGAAAATGCAGCAGCTAAAAGATGGTAAGAGATCACCGATGTGTGCTATGTTTCTCCATTTCAAGTAAGGATAGGTTGTAGTATTTGACATGATAATTTTTATTCAAAAAAATACACTAGTTACTAAAAATTCTCTGCTCATACATCGATTTGCATTTTGCCTAGAAATGTTATCAAAAGTAACAGTACGTAAATGAAAGCACTATTTTGATTCATTGAATGTTGGTTTCCATTGTTCCACGTCCAATCATGTTTTCTTGTCAAAGGATAGTCCGGAAACCTGCGCTTAGGAATCTTTTTTCCACTCATATCAGGTTGGATTATACTTTTCAGCGCAGGAAAAAACTCTTTAAAAGAGGACAGAATCATCTCTGGCGGCAGCAAATATCCAAAATAATCATGATCCATCGACAGAGTTATCACATATCTGGAAATATATGACAGACTACTGTGTGAATTGTATTAAATCCAAATGATGCATAAAAATAGTAGTTACATGGAGGACGTTAAATAATGTAAATCATTGGCAGAATTTGCTTTAACAAGTTTTCATATGGTTCCTGCTTTATCGAATCCCTTTGTATAAGTAGCATTAGTTACGTTCTCCATGGACCAAAAATCAAAAATTTAAAATGCGATCTCCACTTCACACATACTTATCAGGTATAAAAAAAACTAAATCCGCCTAGAACAAGGTTTAGAAGCCACTTCTGTAGAAGGCCTAACACGTTTAGTAGCAATTAGTTTTGAGTTTTACAAGGAAAGTTGTGTAAAGTGGAGAAAAGTAAGATACTAAGTTTTTACTTACTTTGAAGTTAAACGAAGAGAAAACATAGCTACCCAAAATTAATAAATAGTCTCCCATAGCATAAAACACAATAGTACGTAAAATCAATCAAAGTAAGCACGTAAAAGTAAACATCTTACTTTTAAATTGTTTATGTTTTAATATCACACTTTTTAAACCTTTTAACTTTATAGTAAGAAAAATTGAACAAAAAGGTTGCCAATCATAAATGTTTGAATAAACTGCCGCAAATATATTATTTTTATTGTATAAATTAACATACTGAAACAGAATTGCTACTAAGTGTTTTGTGCCTTCTGAAGTGGCTCCCATTTTTATTTGTAGTTCTTTTCATATGAAATTCGTATGCTAAAATATGAACATCAACAATATCTACTTATCTCAAAAAACATTCACATGGTACATGGTGAAAATCTAAATATCCATGTTGCAATTTGTAAATGCAATATCTACTAGTGTTTAGTTTATTGGACATTCTAATTGCTTGTTTAAATTTGCCATAGTTTACTTAAAAATATTTAAATAATTATTCAACTCACGGTACGTTGTATTCCTTTTTAACCCAATCCGTGCTACTTCCTGATTCTAATGTACCTTTAACAAAATAATAAAAAAACTCATGTGATTTCTACATAGCTGCGTATATGAAAAAGTCGTGCTTATTTTAAATTATTCTTACCAGTGGCTTCATAACTGTTACCAATTTCATAGTCACTATGATATGCTTCTTTTATTCGTTCAGCAGCACTTTCACATATTGCTTTCTGAAAATATTTGAATTGTAAAAAAACTTTTCATTTCCTTACGAAATTCCCAATCCCAAACGTTTATTTAGATTTCTCAAAGCTTAGTTTACGCCGAAACAACAAGTTAAGACGGTTAAATTGCAAAAAATATTACCTTGTCAACTTCTTAATTTTGTATTTATTTCAATAGCATATTTTTAAAGCCTAACGTTAACGTTTAATTCAAATTTAATCAGAATAAGCCTAAAAAAATTTTAAAATAAAGAAAATAAAATAAAAACAACACTTTATTAAAACTGAAACAAAAACATAACAAAAATACAATTTCTTAATCAAAAATTATTATCTCAAGAACACAAAGAAAAGTTATAAAAAAGGCCGTTTTCGGCGTTGACACGTTAAACCTTTTACATTCATTTGTAGTAGTTTTGTTGACTTTCTCTACTATTCCCTTTCGAGCAATGACTATTCTAGACACACTATCGTCATCTGGATTGCTTTTCAATTCTTTTATAAGTTCAATGCCACCCCAGTCTGTGTCTGTCTTATCTTCTGCGGACCTCTTAGTCATCGTCTCTTCACGTTTCCTCATAATGATCTTTAGAGCTTCAATAGTTTCGTCGCATTTGGAAACAATTGAATTTGTAGGCAAAGCAAAGCCGTTGGGACCAAAGTCGCCTAACTCCATTTGCAAGACAAATCTGTAAAGTACCAAGTTATCAATTAGCCCCTCTTTAATAAATTTACTTAATTTTCATTTCCATTGTACAAATGAACGTATGTTTTGAAATAAACTGTGAGCTCATAGAGGAAGAGAATCATAGTTAAATCATATTATAAAAAAGAGAGTCTTAATTACGATACGTTGTGAGTCTTCTTTACCCAGTCTCCACTTGAACCGGATAACAAACGCCCTAAAATAATACAAAAATAATTTAAAAATCAAAGATGCTATAATATATGCAAAAACTGTTCCAAAATACGACAGATTCACTAATACCATTTTTCATCTCCGTTCCCGAAATTTAAAGGACACCTTTAAAATTAAAAAGATAAGTAAATGAAATCATAATAATTGTCTTATAATTATTTTCTGCTACACATTGTTTTTTTATTTAGAATACTTTAAAATTATGAAAATGTTGGTGAAATTATATGCATTTGTGTTGTTAAAAATGTGTAAGGCGTCCTTTAAATTCAAAGAACGTTGGTGAAAACTGGTTAAATGTTTCTTATTTGCATAAGCATGAAGTTGAAATTGCAATGAAAAGTGCAAATTTAATATCGATACTGCGCTACGTTTTTGTGGAACAAATATCAGAAGTTCAGTTACACTAAGTTCAATTCCATTAGGACTATTAACTATATTATCAACCAAAATATTACCTTTAGTTTCATAAGTGTTTCCTACAACATACTTGGAATGGTGAATTTCAAATAGTCTGTCCGCAGCAGTATTGCATATCTTTCTCTGTAAGCATTTACTTTTTTCCTCAATTTGTATTTTTATTTATTTTATTCGTATTTTTGTTAAATTATAATTTGTACAATAAAGCTTCGCTTACACCGAAACAACATTACTAAAGTTCGGGTTTTTTGATAGCGTAGGTAGATCAATGAACAAAAAAATATGCCATAAATAACATTCCATTTTTCAAATGTTTGAAATATATATTTCTTATCTTATAGCCTTATTCTCGTCCAATATGTAAACTGTTTTTTTTTATTATAGAAGTTATAGAAATTCATTTTACCTGAAAATCTACAATGTTAGACCATAGAATAAAGACAATTGTTAGGAAATTATTTTAATGTGAATACATAAAGGCAAAGTGAGTGATATCTAATCACAAACATAAACTCACAAAAAATAATACAATACTAAAACACCACGAAAATGTGAGACGTGTGAATTCTGCAAAAGTATTAGAAGCCGACGTCTCCGGATATCTAAACTTTTGAAATTTTTTTGATGGTAAACTAGGATTAAGTATAACTTTTAAAGCTTGTAATGTTTCTATACAAGTTGGCTCTATGAATTTTGGAGATAAAGCAAATCCTTCTTCGCCTTCGTCGCGCAATTCAATGTATAAGACGTAACTGCAATAGAAAGTTTTTTTTAATTAAAACTCTTTCACTTACTTTCTCGGATGTAATGATTAAAATAATCTTTTTGCATGTAAACCAAGAGAAATTGAAAATTTTCACGAATAAGACTAGGATTAGGTTTGAAAGTTTATGAAGATATCAGTATATGTGATAAATATAGATCGATCACTGCACACTCATACTAGATAGAGCCCTACGTGCAAACAGTTCTGAAATCGCGGCATTAATTTTGTGTCCGGGAATAAATCATGATACGTTTCTGACAAGACAATCGCAATCATGCCATGTACACGTAGTTGTTTACTTATAATATGTTGTACTGGTGATTTTAGTAAAATTAAGTAAACACATCTGTCACCAAAGTCTTTCTCCCTCGCTCTTTCCTGTCTATTATCTTTGATTAGATCGGCATACTATTTTATGCCGAATTTTTAAGTACGTGTGCTCCATCTAGTCAAAGCTCTCGAAGAACTACTATAGTGTGTTTATTGTAAGCTGTTATGCCATTTGCATAAGTTTCATCTTTTTCCTAAATTTATTGCATACATTCCGAAATGCCACGAGAATACTTACAATAAAATTACAAAACACTGAACATAAAAAGTTACGCATAAATGAGAGTGGGGTTAAATAATGCAGGTTTGTGTAGCAAAAAACGATTTGATGATAGGTTTATTTACTTACGGAACATTGAATTTCTTTTTCACCCAACAGCCACTTGCACCCGATGCAAAATATCCTACAATATTTCCCAAATTATCGTTAAATACCATATGAATGCTTTTGAAGTTATAGATACTGTAAAAATGCTTTTAAAGCTCTATAGCTACTCTATTTACTATTGTATCTACAGGGTTAATTTTAATTAGCGCATCACCTCTTGTAGACAGTTTTTCTAAATCGATCCCAACAACATTTAACCAACGACTAATTAAAATTAATATTTAAAAAAAAGTAAGTTTTCCATATAATTTTATTAGATGCCTCGAAACGGCCAAAGACTCTACGCGCACGAAACTTGCGTGGCGGGCGACGGGGGGGTGTAGTGGATTTAGATACTTCTTACAAAATACAGAGTAATAAATAACAGAGCGCGCAAATTTGTTCTTGTTTTTGTGTTAATTATCAAGTTTGCAAAGTCGTAGAACAATGGAGAATGTTAACAAATTTTGATTATTATCTCTTCATATTCTCTGTCAAAAATAAAAAATACTGGTGAAAGAATTATTTCGATGCGTCAATTAGTTTTCGATTTATAAGTAAAATAAGTTGCTACCGCACGACGCGGGCTGCCGGTGGCGGTGTGACGTCACACCACAACTTGCTCGTCTGGCTCACTCAGTACGCTCGCGGTCGCGCGCACTTGTCGCCTAAATTAAACCTAAATACTTATAAAAATGTCTAATACAACTGCTAGGAAATCATGTGTTGTGCCTAAATGTAAAAATACAACTATCAATTCGCCGGAAAAGTTGTTTTTTACAGTTCCAAAGGATACATACATACATCACCAAATCTTTTAACTTGAACATTAAACAATTTGTTAGTAAAAATTCAAATAAATAAAAAAGGTTTAGTTCATATCATCTACATTTGCAATAAAAAATAAATTAAATTACTTAAATAAAATAGTAAAGGTAAAGTGCATCTGTAACGTTCAACTACATTTAGATCGTATAGGTATCCTACTTCCTAGTAATATAATAAACGCGGAAGATTGTGTTTGTGTTTGTTATCTTTCACACAAAAAGTACTGAACGGATCTGGACGAAGACTGAATAATCCATAGGCTTCTTTTAATCCTGGGAAAATGTACAGTTCCCGAGGGAAACGCGGGCGAATCTGCTAACTAAAGCTAGTTATTACTAAATCAATGCATGTATTTATTTAAATTTACTTAGAAGAGCGGTATCTTTGTATACATACTAGTGGCCGCCCGCGACTCCGTTCGCGTAGAAGTCAGTTTCCGTGGGAATGAGAAGTTTTCCCCCGGTAAAAAGTACCCTATGTGTTATTCTGATGTGTACTGCAAAGTTTCATCCAAATCCGTCCAGCCCCCCAAGTCAAGTGGCAAGTGATATTTGCGATAGCAAGTGAATAGAATAAATTTGTATGAAACTGTCATTTTTGATAAGCTTGCAATTTGACAGTTTTATACATATTTTTTCTATTCACTCGCTATCGCAAATATCACTTGCCACTTGACTTGGAGGGCAGTAGTTTTTACGTGTAAGAGTAACAAACATTCATACTCACAATCTTTCACATTTATAATATTAAAAGGACGTACCTACCTATAGCTACAAAACTATGATAGGTACATGATTTGTTGTCTTTAACGTAAAAAAAATAATGATAGGTAGGTAGGTACCTACTTCTGCTATTGGACTTGCATTCTTCCATTAGTATTTTTATTATATTGGTTATTTTGTATGGTTAACATATCAAACATTTCGGCGGCAACAAAATCACTATTTCTTGATAAATAATGCGCAGTCATTAATTTATGTATTTATAGATAGATTACACGATTACCTTTTTTCGAATCCTATATCCAATTTATTAATAGAATAATATTTACTATTAACGTATAATAATGAATAATATTTATATTTACTAATACGCGACCGAAAACACAAAAAAATAATACATTAAATGTTAAATAAATAAAAAAATTAAATAAAATACTGCGCCAGCTATATGCGCCACCGCTGGCGCGTTGTGGTAATACGTCACAAGCGGTCACGTGACTGTTAGCGGGACTTGATATTTTTCGAAACTTTGAATGCCTATTAAATCAAAACTACTGGGTATTTTTGATTACAACAAAAACTAGTGTATTTGTATGCATACAGACTTTACTGAGACAAAATTTCAAGCGATTTGGCATACCTAGTAACATTCTCCATTGTTATTGGGATTGATGTAGGGAAGCCGCCTGCAAGATGTGATGCGCTAATTAAAATTGCCCTGTGAATACTGAATCTCAACCATATGAATGCATTAAAAAATATTTTAACCTACCCACAGTATCATAAGCAGTTCCTACAATATACATTTTTCCATATACTTTTTCCAGTCTTTTACAAGCAGCAAGGCATATTTTTTTCTGAAAATTTCAATATTTTTTATTTACAGTACGGGCAGAAAAACTTAGAAATTAAGAATATGAAGAACGGCAAAGCATCGCCTACACCAAAGCAACATCTTTAAATTAATGAAAAATTTAAAGGAATGATATTGTATTTAAATAAAGGAACTTAATTATAAAATAAATTAATGAGAGTAAAACGCCGTGATTAAATTAAATATTAAAAAATAATAAAAATAATATTTAGATATTTGATTTTCACCTTACCTTGCTAAATAAGATTTTAAAAAACTTGCTATCCCACTTCTGACATTTAATCTGGAATACCGATCTAAACAAAACTTATTATAACAAATACTAAATATGAAAATAAATATTAAAAAAAAAAAAATAATAAAGGTACCTATTTAGTCAATGCTGCTTCGGCGTAAAGGAAGCTTAAAGAAGGTTATTACAAAAAAAAATAAAGACCTACATCACATCACGTTTGTGAATAGTCAAAATATATCTCATTGTAATTGATCGAAACTTACAACTTCATCGTAGTTATCTTTGTGCTCTTTGAGATGTGTGTACGGTATAATCATAGCTTGTCCATAGCTGTGAAAAGCTAGGTAATATTTCAAGTTTTTCTTTTGCGCATTTACATAGCTACGCATCGTAATAGTCTCCCTTTCAGAAAACGCCGACGGACCACCGTAAGAAGCTGCGCTTTTTGTTTGAGATCCATAGACTGTTGAACAATTTAATCATATGTATTATTAGGATAATTCAGCAAAAGACAGCAGAAGAATTTATTCAAAATTTAATGTAACTTACGTCCAAACCCTTCGCCGAAATTTCTATTTAAATCAACGCCAAAACCATCTTGGCCACGATTTTTTCTCCAAAAACGATCCTAAAAAAAACTACGGTTAATATTCAATTAATAATACGAAACTAAATTTACTACAAAAAACGTAACTATGGAACATTATCTTTTTAAGCTATTGCATAGCTTTTATCTCAGGCTTTGAGCGCGGGGACCGAATGTAAAAATTCCGTAACGAAAAAACCTAACACGTCGTGTATCGTCGGTTCAGTTCGGCAGACTTCAGCACGGTGTTTGGGTGCGTAGCTCGCACGAATCGAGACGAGGTGCTCCGAAATTGGACGAATATGTAAACAGCTGTCAACAATATTATCTTCTTATTTTTCATATAAGGGGCCCATCAAACTCAAAAACATAACACAAGCGCGATTTTATCTACCAGTGGCGCCATCAATCGAACGTTAGTACAAACTTGGTATAGAACCGCTGTTATTAAAGCAAAACAATTATATTGACACCACTTTCTGATAGCTTACTTAAACACATACAAGCAGACAGAAATAGCAACTTGGATTTATACTATACTAGCTGTGCCCACGACCTCGTCCGCGTGGAGTAGTTAGTTTAAACAATTTTTTAGATCATTTCAAGAGGAATAATTCTTTTATACATATATTTTGGGTATCTTAAACCGTTTTCGCAGCGGACGCAACGGAAGACCTCAAAAATGAATAATTTTTGAATAGATGCTATGCAATAGC
Source organism: Emmelina monodactyla (assembly GCA_916618145.1). NCBI lineage: Eukaryota > Metazoa > Arthropoda > Insecta > Lepidoptera > Pterophoridae > Emmelina > Emmelina monodactyla. Next base: position 1,980,164 of record OU745315.1, on the reverse strand, counting down.
TTTACCGCGGCAGTCCTCGAGTGCCACACGTCATTTTAACATTGTATGTAAGCTCACGCTACGATCATTTAGGTACCCTGAATATTCAGTTTGCATAGTTCCTATAATTATTTTTCAAAACTAATTTAAACCTTTGTATGCGTGTATTCATATCCATCAGGATTCAGGACTGGCACAAAATACCATTCATAATAAAGACTTATTTCTTTTAGTTCAGTGTCTGAAGAGGCCGGTGCCTTGATGATTCGGTCCAGAAGATACGTCACGAACGAAACAGATATCCATTCCCTGGCGTGAATTCCACCTTCTATTATAACTTTTGGCCTGCAGAAAAAAAAGCATTTGTAAATTTATTAAATGTTAAGGACTATTTTATTTTCATTTTCGATTTGTAGGAATTTTGAGAAATATTTACAAAGTATCTACCCTGGTTCAATAAACATAGTCAGTATATCGTAATAGATTTGAGGTCGAACAGAATAGAAACTGTCTTTGATAAAATTTACCTTTCTTTCTTCATATCAGCTGTCTTATGAATAACCCGAACAGCTTTGATATTTCTTCGTTCTTCAGTGTTGCCGATTGTTTGTATCTTAACAATACTAGGATACTCGGCAGCTATATCTTGAAGCCATTCGTAAATGTCGGCAAGTCTATAGTAAGTAGTCCAACCAAAAGAATTCATGTTTCGTCTAACGTAGTTTCCGACCGTTTGCTTGTCAATGGCACTAAAATAAAAAAAATATGAGTAGTTTTCCAAATTCTATTTTTTTCGTGGTAAAACTTTGAAAATTATGTGTTGAGAATTTCTTACACACGTATCTGAGAAAGGGATCTTTATAATATACTAGTAAACCTTGTTCGAACTGTAATGCAATCATTTAAAACTACATCTAACTTTGATTAATGAACACAACTTTTTTGAATCAACCAGCCAATCTGCATTCAGCTGGACGAATACTTTTTAAATGCCAAAAACATTAAGAAGAATTATAAAATAAATTGAATAAAAATAAACTATACAAAAGTTGATAAAAAATTGAATGAAAATCCAACAAAGGATTAACTGGAGTTACTAGACAAGTTATGTAGAGACATGGCTCCTATTAGGGAACTACTAACTAACAGATATATTCATCACTCGCAAAACTATGATATAAGAAAGAGACAGGAAGAATAATAAGGAATATTGGAATAAGTTTAATCAGCACATGATAATTCAATTAAAATGTTTTGGAACGTTTAACTAACTAGCTTATACGTGTGCAATATTAACTATCCCCTTTATATGTCAACAATAAAGGATATAAAAAGAATTCGTTTAATTTCAATGAATTGTGCACGAATTGGGACTAGTAAGTATTGTCTTTAAACTTACGTTTGTACATTCCGAAGGAGTTCCGTTACTGGTATTCGATTTTTCTTCGCATTTTCTATAAACTCTTTTTTTAAATCCGGCGATATGATGAATTCCACTGGTTTCTTCAAAGAGCCAACATCTCTCCAAAAGTCCACTGTCATTCTGTCACTGAGGTTTTTGAAGAAATCCAGCTGCTTCTCCGTAATAGGTACCGCCCGATATAACGTGTAATTGTCATATCTAACGCCTAAACTCAAAGCGCTAAGTAAAAAAATATTTGATAAAATTCCTATAAGGAACATTGTGCCTGAATTTGGAAAATAAAAATATTTGTCTAAATGTCAAACGAAGGCATTTTAGCTGTCTAAATGACAGCGTAGTAAAATCATCTCTCAAGTAAAAAGTATTTTTTCATAAATTGATCGAAGTATAAAATAAAATTGGCCAAGTACGAGTATGTCTCGCGTACAAAAGGTGCTGCATATAAATCAGCTAAAAATATGATTTCATATATGGGCAACTTGAATAAATTTTTCAAGTAAATATAATGTTAAATTCTAAAAAATATTCAAGCGTCTATTTGTAGAAGCTCTTTATTTTAAGGAAAAAGTAATGCAATAAATCATCTCTTAATTAATATTTTGATTTAGTTTTTAGTATTTGTTATAATATCAGCAACAGAAATACATCTATGTAAATTTAACTACTAGCTATCACGGTTCATAAGATACAGTCAGATGCCAGACAAGCGGATGGACAGCGGAGTCCTGTCTTTACCTTCGAGCAACACACGGTATAGAAGACCTGCTTTGTTGGAGGGTTTTGAGTACGAAACCCTAAAAATATATAAAAATGTAAATTCAAAAACCAATTCTAGAACCAAAACATATATTTACAACAAGAAACTTAAAACGATAAACAAAATCGTCGAAAAATAATGTCCCACAGCAGTTCTATTTTCTAAATAAATATCCTCTCTTAAATACTTGGGTTTCGCTGTAAGTAGTTCTGTAAGCCCTAAAAGGGATTCTTTACACGTCGGTTGAATAAGATCTGGTGGCAAGGCGTGACCAAAGGTACCATTGTCACCGAGGTAGAAAGTGAAAACGTACCTAAAATGAGAAAATATTTACGTTCGAAGCAAATGGAGATGGTAGGCTAGACCAGCAATAGTAAATTGTCAAATTTTTGGGAACATGTGTGGTAAAACGATGATGAGAAAAGTCATTTGTGTTGTAGCCTTCGGTATGCCATCTTAAAAATTTCGCCTCTGTTTTACCAATTTTTAGCCTCTGTTTTACCAATTTATTTTAAAGGGACATAGTCTGTATAATGGTAAAGATATAACAAAGGCCTTTGTGCAGTAAAAGGGTGCAATAACATTAATGGCTTTAGATATTTGGTCTCGGTACCAGTCAATTCTTTCAAAATATTCGTACTTCTAATCAAAATACAGTACTCACGATTTAGCAACCGAAATAAGTAGAGCCTTGGTAATAGTTGTGGAACACAAAACCTTACTATCTGTTGAAACTACGGTGTATTAAATAATACGCTAAGCCTGGTGAACTTACGGTACTTTAAAATTTTTCTTCACCCAACTTGCACTTTCACCTGATACTCGGATTCCTTAAATAGAAACAAAATAAATATGATATTCTTATAACGGGTGTAAAAAGACCACTTCCAAAGCCCGAATCCTTGAGCCTCGATAGTAACTAAATTCACTAACAGTATACCCAGAAAACTCAATTTTAAAAATTTATTAATGACTGAAAAGTAATGTGAAACCCGCTTGAAATCATCGCTCACACACCAGTGTTAGTTCAGGTGCAATTATTTACATTGCAAATTACATTAAAACACTATTTAATTGGAAATCATCGCAAATGCTGATAGTATAAATTCAATTTTGTACAATTACGTAAATTTTTTTCGCTCAAATGCCCAGTAATACCGTAACCGTAACCAATGCCCCAGTTTTTGATTTCAGTAGCAGTATTTTTACACCCCGTATAGTTGTACCTAATCAAAGTAGTCGAAAGCAGGCAATTTCTATAACCTGTATTATACTCGGACTAACTTTATGAAATAACGAGTACATTTTTATCCATATTTACCAGCAACATAATGGACTCTAAATATTTAACGAACAGTTACCTGAAACATCAAAATTAGTACCAAACGCATATTTATGTTTGTTTTTGCTATGTTCATACATCCTCACAACTGCCTGTTTGGCATAGTTTTCCTGCAATCAAAATACGTTAAAATTTAAATTTCAAATGTTCTATGAATATTCGATGGTACTAATTATTAATTCCGAAGACAAACATTGCAGTTCAATTTATTGTTTCTTTTCAATATTAAAATGCAATTGTTCTGCACTGCAGCATACTGTTATTGCGAAACAGTTCTTTGATATTGGCATTATTAAAACAGCGCCGAAGTTTTTATTGGTTTTCTTAATGAAATAATAAAGAACGTACCATTACAAAGTAATTCCCAAGATGTCTTTTTCTATCCCCAAAAGGAAGTATAATTTTTTGACCGTAAGATCTGATTGAAATGTAGCCAGTCAAATTATGTCGAGATTCAACAAAAGTGGCTAATGCTTTTGTTTCTAACTCGGAGTTAGGGGAGGGGCCACAAAAATTGTCGTGGTATGGTATTGCGGAACTATCGAATTCTAAAACAAGATAAAGTTTTTAAAGAGGAACATCGTTAATGTTATATTTTTGACAGTGCAGCAAACTCCGAGTACAAACTAGACCCAAAATAAGAACTAATCTCAGACAAAATGATAAAAAGCCTCATTCTAAAAGCAGTGGTCAGCCTAGAAAGTCTATAAACAGAACACTTACAGTAACGAGACGAAACTAAAATTAATATCAATAAAAAAAAGCTCACTGCAAAAGTTCGAGTCGAAATTTCTATTTAAGTCCACACCGGTGCCACTGACGTAGTTATTTCTATTTTTATTCCACAGTCGATCCTGTAAAGGTAAATTTCAACAATATTTGTACATAAAATCACTAAAAATGTTTTAAATCTCAAAGAAAAATTCCAACCGTTTTATGGGTGTAATAAAATCCGTCAGGGTTTAAAATTGGAATGATATACCAAGAGATTTTTGCAGCGATCACACCCAGCGTTTTATCGTTTTCCGTGTTTGGTTCTAATAAACTATTTATCAGGTAAGTGCAAAATTCTATAGCCACCCATTCGTTGCCATGAATTCCTCCTTCAATTACTATACCTTTAGATGCATTTTCCTTTTTAATACTTAAAGCTAGGATATCACGTCCTTCAACTGTTTGACCTATTTTTTTGACTTCAGTGATATTAGGGAACTTCTTCGGAAGGTCTGTGATCCATTTATTTATTTCGTCCCAGTTATGGTACCTTTCCCAAGTGTAAGACTCATTTTGGTGCCTCATGAAATTATTAACACTTTGTTTATCAAATTCTCTGAAATAAAAAAAACTTCTTAATCAACTACTTTTATTACTTTTTTACTTTAAAAAAGTGTTTTAATGCCAGTTAAAATGTTAAAGTTTTATAATTACTTCTGTACATCGCGGATAAGTTCTTCAACATCGAATCCGTAATCGTAAACTTTTTCCAAAAAGGATTCTTTGTCTTCAATATTAACTAGTATTTGAGCACTTTCATATAGTTTTTGAGATTTTTTCCAAAATATAGCCCATAGACTTCCTTGACGTTCTACTTTTCTTAGAAACTTTAACTGTTCATTGGTTGTTGGTACAATATTGTATAAAGTGTAACCATTGTAGTCACCTTCTATATTTTTAATATTGAATATCCAAAGTAATATGTATAATAACGTTTGTTGATAACTAAAGGTTGGAGATATAAGCATTTCATTTTCTAGGATAAATTGTAAAAAATAGGCAAAACCATGGTACATAAACAAAATATTTATAGTTTTGTAACCACTTTATTATGACATCAGCCTTCAAAATTTTATGTATACTTTTTTTCCATACTGCAACCTTACACACCAAAATCAGGCAATGTTCTTCCGACTTATATAAATGGGAAATGTTTTTGACTTTGTGACTCTTCCATTATTTTCAGCTAATGAATGGATTAGGATGAAACGGGTATATTTATTTATTTGTACATAATCGACAGCTATATTTAATCTAAGAAATAGAACATGAATAAACTAAAACCTGGAATACTTTTTACAACGGGAAAAATGACCTGAAGAAGACGAAGATTTACTTTTTTATCATTACGCTTAGTCGCTTTTAAATATAAAAGTTCATTTTGTTAATGCTGCTTGTTGTTTTTTTGTTTTTAATAAAAATCTCAGCTCAATTTTGTCTATAAAATCCTAATAATATTTTAAACGTAAAGGTTTGTGAGTATGTATGGATGTATGGTTGTTAGTCTTTACGTAAAAACTACTGGGCGGACTTGGATGTAACTTTATAGTAATATAGGTTATCAGAATTATACATAGGGTACTTTTTACCGCGGGAAAACTTCTCATTCCCACGGGAAACGGAAGCGCCACTAGTAAAACAATAAACCTGTGGGGGTGTCCTCTTACTCGAATATCAATACCTTTGAAAGGTATCGGTGTTGGGACTCTGGAACGAAATCGGTTTTCGAGTCGCAATCGGGTAAAATTTTGAATGAAATTGCTGAATGATGTTGCTGCGTTTAGCATTCAGCTATTTCATTCGAAATTTTACGCGATTGCGACTCGAAAACCGATTTCGTTCAAGAGTCCCAACACCGATACCTTTCAATATATTCCAGTTACGCGACACCCCCACTGTTTATAAAAAAGAATTGATACGTAATAATCTAAAATCAGAGCTAAGTGGTTGGGTGTTCTGTTCCTTAGATTTATTGTCCTCCATAAATTTTCCTCTGCCCTTTTCTGCACCATTAAATGCTATGAAAAGAATCTTATAAGGCGAAATAATTTTGAGGGGATATCATGTTTTGTTCTATTATCCATATTATTAGGGTCTGCACTGTCGTTACAGAAATGGGTCTAATTGTAATAAAATATGAATAGGATAAGGGTATTTAGGGATAATCTTTTGTGACAAAGTGCCCTTTATTTGGAACTAGGATAGAAAGGTTTTCGTTCTTTTGATTTCATAATATTAAACTGGCTAGTAAAACAAAAAAAATACGTGTATTCATCAAATAAAATGTGCGACTAAAGAAGAGTACTGTTAGCTATTAGTAGTTGTATATTTAGTTCAATGGATACCTATACATTTAAGGTAGTTCATATCTGTCTTGCTGTAGGCACCGTCTGCAGTCTCGCAAGAAAACCAACGTGAAGTAAGTACAATGTTCCTGCGTTTCGTTGGATTATCCCACTATGGATAAAATTATTTTTTTAGAGTCCTTTTGTTCACCTTGAAATCAGTTCACCAAAGAAGAAGAATTAAAAAATTTTAGAACCCCTATTCGTTGCAATAACTAAGTATTTTAACTTACTTCTGATTTCACTCAATATTTTCGCCAGCTTTAAAGTAAAATCATATTTTGGATATGGCACAAGTTAAACGAGCAACTATGGACTATGTATACGAGTATGTTCACTATACGGAAGCACTCTAAACTTTGCATGCTTTAATCAAAGTATGTTCTACATTATAACATTGGCCATGCTTTAATCCAGACTGGAATATCGTGAACTTTCAACTTATCACTCAAAGGGTGACGATGGTATTAACAAAAACGTGGACAAATTTGAGAAATTAGAAAATTTAAAAAGTTTGTTATACATTTTTATTGTCTTTGAATATTTTAGTTAAATAGTCTGCTTGGTAGTATTATTGTTATTTTATGTTTTATTTTAAGTTTGACAGCAGTGTAGAAAATATTTACTTTGAAAAACCTATTTGTATGTTAGGCTAACTAATTAAAAATATTAAATTTAACAGTTTATTTATGTTACGAAATAGCCCATCAGAATCGTTCCCCAAAAACTCTAAATTGGAGTAAAAAAAGAAGCTCATTTAACTAAGATGTCATTTTTTACAACTTATTGTCTAACCAAGCTTAGTTTCCATTACAGTTTGAGTGATTTTTGATAATTGATACCTGACCTTAGTGTTATTAACTAAATTAAGCACTTTACACTTACAAATAAATCCCCTTAATATTCTCAAAAAATGCTATCTAATGTTAACTAGGAGTGTTTCATGTGATAAATAGCATCATTTAGTTAAATATGATTTGCTATTGTTTTAGTTGATTACTTCAGCTATGACACACCCTTATGTGAAGAATGAGACGTGATTAGTCAAAAATAAATTAATTGTTGCAGTGACAAGACTGTTTGAAATCTACTTTTTAAGCATGATTAGTTTTTAATTGTTTCTAAGGGTATTTTAAGGAGTTTCTATTTGATTATTAAAATTTGACAGGTATTTTAGTTAAACTCTTTTTTTTTACAAAATGTGTTTTTTTTTTTGTGAGAGATTCTAGCAAACGAGCAAGCACGTGATGGTTAGTGATCACCGCCGCCCATATACACCCACAATTACATATGCATTAAGGGTGCGTTGCTTGCCTTTGAGAAATTGGGCACCGGATATCGCACTGACCGAACGAAACGCAGGAACATCGTACCTACTTCACGTAGGTTTTCTGTGCGACGGTGGTATTTCACCGGTCGGGTCAGATATTTTATTAACTCAGGTCAACTCTAATTTACAATATCGACATTTTTTATTTTCATGTAGATAATTATGGAGTAAACTATAATATAAAACACATATATTTACAAAAAGTGACTAATTCTATATTAAAATTATGTAAATTCCTTACCATAAAAGCTATCATTCCTATACAAAGGCCTAAAATTCTGTTCTCAGTATAATTTACGTGGCAACTTCGCAATAATTAATTGGTATTTGTAAAGTTTTCAAAACAGTCAACCAATTTGTTTACAAGGACAATTTAGATAAAATTCCGAGTAAGGTTTCATTTTACAATTAATTTTCGACAAAATTTTGTAAATTATGCGCCACTTAATAATTGTTATTTATATTAGGTAACTGAGCCGTAGAAGTTATAATTGCTATGATTTTATCTGTAGTCTTTTAAACAATTTTATGTTTTTCTGTGGCCTCGTTTTTGATTATTCTGGATGTTAAGAAAAGATATTTTGAGAAATTTCAACGTATATTTTTTTGGCTAAGTATTTCGAGTTTATGTTAAAATTTCTAAAGAAATATAAAAACTGAACATTAGAGCAAATTTAAGTTAATGAAAATAATAAATCTATACCAACCACACCTAACATGCGGCCCTGGTTTAAGTTTTAAGCTAATAGGCATAATAAAATAGAAGAGAACCCAGAATTGGCCCAAGCCGGTAATTGAACCTCCCAGAGTACTAGTACCTACTATTTAACAGACCAGAATTTGAAAAAAATATTATACCTACAACTGTATTAATATGTAGCAAATATGCCATACGAATAACAATAATCTACTCATAAGTCTGTTACAACAGAAATTAGCTTTTTTCCGGACACGTCTATTGCCTACGCATAAAGGTCCATTTTCTATATTCCATGCACAAACAAAAAGTTTTAACCCTCCGAAACGGACTTTGCAAATCAGACCCTATGGCAACTAAAAATAGGTTTTGTTATCCATTGTTGCCAATTGTCATATTTCCCGTTCTTAGAATCGGTAGTAGTAATGACAGTAATAAATCATATGGATCGTTAGCCACGCTCCCCCAATGGTACGGGTTCGATTCCCGACCGAAATGGCATCATCTGTCAATAGTGGAGAGTGACTTGACGTGACTCGCTAATGGAGTAGCTGTGTTCGGATTGTTGTGAAACAATCAAACAAATCACGGGTATTATATGTATAGTTTTTGTTGTGTGTTAGTTTTATTCAAGTCTCTTAAAACTAAATTCAAGTAGGTCAATATCTATTCAGCGGTCATTATTCAGATATGTTCTTGTACTTAACTATAGCTGACGCTCTGGTAGAAATTTTGGATAACATGATCACGAAACATAAAATTTGACATTTTTTAAACCTTAATCGAAAGTTCTCAGCTAAAATGATTGCTCAAAAAAATGTCTAAACTTGGGTAAAGTTGTGTAAAATGTGATGTGAAAAAGAACATACTATAAAAATTATGTAACTGCATACATACAAACGGGCGCTGATGACGTCTTTACTTCATACCACGGTCCGTACAGTTGATATACATATTTTTCATAGTAAAAACTGCCTTATTATGTACAAAAAATATGTAATTAATGCAGCTAAAAGTGACAAAATTTCAACATGTACAAATCAGCCGAGTAAATAAAAACGACCAACCTTTTTAAGAACGCCCAAATCGTTCCGTCACTTCCGAACCAAAGCAGTTTGTTATTTTAACATTTTTAAATCATCACTCTAAGCACTGGTTTTAAAACTCCGTCTCAAATGTCATCATTTGGTGACAACTGATGAAATGGGATGTCGTGTCGTCATCAATTATCCATATGTCATGTTTTTTCTCGGTAACTGCAGGGTTAAGTTACTATTGGGAAGTTTTCTTCCGGTTTTAGAATAGGTGGGTAGATTAGATCCAGATGGAGGGTTTCCAAATGTTTCAGAAATGTACCAACAGCTATTTTCAAATTATGAAATATATTTAAAATTTGTACAGATTTATCACGAACCTGTAGAAAAAGGTGTGTAGATGATTGACTTTCATGTAAACTCATCAACCCAAAATAAGCCAACATGGTGGATAGAAGCTTTTACCCTCTCTTTTATTAGATTAGGAGGCATGGTGTCCAACTATAAGACTTCTGTCATTAATATTTACTCCTACAAATAATTTTAGTTTTCAATTCCCTCAAAATGGGTCATGTGTTAATAAAGGTGCCTTAAATTAGTAGTAGGTTATTGAATGTTCTTATATTTACAAACGTGGTTGTTGTTTACGTCAGTTTATTACTCCTACACACACGATGAATGTTAGTTGCTCTCTATTAGGTCTATAAATACTTCGACTTGCTATTTTATGATTCAAATCAAATAATAACTTTCAGTCAACCTTAGTTCACATTCTTAGACAAACAATCTCTAATTATACAGTTTACACTTTCTTTATTAAACCCTTTGCTTTTTAGATCGTTTTTTAACCACCAAGAACGACCTCTAAAACCAAACATTCAACAGTCCTTAACGGATCATAGTATATTGGTTGCGTCGAATATAAATTTAGAACTCCTATGTTTTGTCGTCTACGCTGTAAAGTATTAAAAAAGCTATAAAGTACCCGCGTAGTCGTTTATGACGTTTTAAAATTTTATACTTCAATAATTTTAGGTTATTTTCGTCGAAGCGGAAGGTTATTTGTTATAATTAGTGAACGGCAACTGAAAGGGTTTAAAGGGCTATTACGCTGTGGTCTTTTTGTTTTATTTTAGCAATTCTGAGTGTGTTTAAAAGGTGAAAGGAATGGAGGTAACACTTACAAGTAATTATTGTATAACTTTCTTGTTTTAAAATAAAATAATTGCTTCATTACTAGTGTAACCATCTTTTTATTTTTAAGTGCCTGTAATAAATCAAATGGCACTTAGAAGTATGTTCTTTTCCTAAATGAAAAATTAATTAATTGTAGATAGATAATTTATTTTGTAATTTTTGTAGGGAGTCTTATTAAGCATCAAACTCTTTAATCTGATTTAAAAAACTTAGCTTCAACTTTCACGTTTAATATTTTGTTTATTACTTAATGCATTTATCAATGGGGTAAAAACTAAAGTATTAATTTTTAACCTTCAGTCACAAAATATTAGTCCTTGAAACTATTTTGATGAATAAAGTCGTTTGAATTCAACAACTCAAATATTAAGAACAATAACAGCCGTAATCCACCAAACCTGCTCAGCGCTCGCTGGATGCCAATAATCTATCATGCAATACACTAAAACATTAGCAAATTTTTCAAAATAAAAATAGGATCACTTACAATATCCCGAATCGGAACAACCCCAACACATCACCGGATTCAGTCAGTACATTATGATTTGTTTAATAGTTTATTGGTCCTAATGACGACTCCAAATAGCAAGGGAAGTCGCTAATGTGGAAAATTATAATGTGTTAGAAGATTTGTTGATAGAGTTATGTCGCTTTTGTAAATTGTATCAAGATTCTGTGAAATAGGGTAGTGTCGGGAGTCAACAGACCTTGGAGTATGTAAATGATGCGTGGAGGTTTGTGAAAATTAACGATCAGTGAGTTTAAATAAAGTTTGAGAAGCAGTTTCTTTTGAACGGTGAATCTCTGTGTATCGTGTACTACAATGATGAGTTTTTTAAAATGTTTATTTATTTATCATTTTTTTCTTGGAACGTAGTACATGAAGCAAAACGCAAATAGATGATGGGGAAATATCTAATAAAAACTCATGTGAAGTCAATTTAGAGAAAAACAAGCTAGGATTATTTTTATTAAAAGCAATTTTTCAAAATCAACGACAAATCCAGTTTCCTATCACATCTTTAATATCACCGTTAGATGACAAGTCGATCTTTACCGAAAAAGCAATAACGCAAAACTAAGACACATTGTCAATAGCGACGCTATTGTCATCGATCCCGAACTGTGGAAATATCGCAGCTGATGGGTCACCCTATTCATTTCTAATAGGCAGTCCATGATTTCTTCATTATTAGGGATAATCTCATTAGGCGGGAGGAGGAATCCGTTGGCTCCTAAATCACGGAGTTCGAAAAGGAAGGCGACGGGGACGTCAGCAACACCTTTCGCCCAGTCCATGCTGGAGCCGCTTACTTCATCTGCGAAATTTAAGGTGAAATATGGGTTAAGACGGACTAAAAATAAAAAACGTACTTTATTGTTAAACTAGCATTAACTCTGCGGCTTAATCATAGAAAACAAATGTAGCCTGTGCAACTTTCTAAAAGAAAACTTTGTACTGGTCAAATATTATTTTAGATCCGATCAGAAGTACACAAAATAATATTAGTATAGGTGACTTTATTGCATAAAAAGAATAGCCACGTGTTCCTTTAAGCGTTTTTTAATAGATGATTACTTACATAAGATATCAGCTGATGTTCCTACTGTGTATGGGGTACCATGTCGAGCTCTTAACTTTTCAGCACCTCGGACTGCGATCTCGTACTAAAAATATCATTCAATTAAGGACTTTGGGAAGTGTCTTCATAAAGTAGAAAATACCCTATTCAAAACCATTAATAACATCTTAATTCTAAATACCTACCAAGTCTCCATAATTTGCCACTTCCAGAACGCCCTGCCCAGAAGCATGGCTGTAGGGTATTAATATCATTTGTGAATAGGAGTGGAAGGCGAAATAGTATATTAGATTGTAGTCCTGTTTAAGTTGCAGCACGTAGTTGGAGATGGCTCGAGCTTCAGGTTCTGATGCTGCTGATGGACCAGCATAGGTCTGGTCACAAGGGTTTTGTGATGCACCAACACCTATGAAGAAGATATACTTTGAGGTCTTTCGTTTACCAAGTATAACCATGGAGATCTTTAAAAAGAATCCATATGGTTATTAACATAGTTTTAAATTTATTTGGGAATCTACAACAAAATGGTTTGAAGTTTTAGGTATAAATTTACTTGAACTTACTCATCCAAACATAATTAAAGTTTCTGTTTAAATCGATTCCATTTGCCGCATCGTCATTTTGTCCGCAAGGAACGTAATTGGCTGGATTACGATTCTTACGCCACATTCGATTCTAAAATCATTATAAAAACCTCTTTTATGATTTATTTTTGTTTTTATGCTAATATTACCTACAACTAGCTCACAAGGACTTACATCGGTGAATGTGTAAACATAGCCATCAGGATTGATAACTGGAAACAAATGCCACACAAAAGTTTCAGCCATGAACCTGACATCAGGGTCGTCACTCATCAGAAACTCCTTTATAATCCACGTCACCGTAGCTGGTGAGATCCACTCTCTTGCATGAATACCTCCTTCGATCATTCCTGCTAAAGGCTTGTCTCGATTACCAGATTTGAAGTCTATTATAACGCCTTTGATTGGTCGACCTTCATTAGATTGACCAGCAGTGACAGTAGTTACTACATCTGGGTACAATTCTTGGAGCTCGTCTAACCAGGCGTGGATTTCTTGCAAATTGTGGTACTGGGTCCAGTCGAAGTTACCAACATTGCGATTGCGTGGGGTAAGTGCTGAAGGTTTTAGTTGGGCATCTATAAGGCTAAAAAGTAAGACAACTATTAAGTTTTATGAACATTATGAACCGTAATTTAATACTCTAGTTTCGTGTGTGTAGGTCGGTGACCACATGAATTTACAATTCCACAAACTTACTTTTATTAATTTACAAGGGTACTAAACAAACTAGATCAATCTGATAAAAATAAGTGGTTAAAATATAACTTAGATAATGTTGTCAATCAGATCTCTTAACTTGTTAAAAATTAGTAAAAATCTGCTTTACCATTTACCTCTGTACATTTGGGATTCTTAAGTAAGTTTTAAGTCCAACATTCTTACTATACTTCAAGAACTCATCATTTTGACTCGGCGCGATCATAAGGCTCACATTTTTGTTGGTTGCAACTTCATCAGTCCAAAATTCGTAACCTTGTTTGCGCAAGTCCATCAAAATTTGAACTTGCTGCTCCGAATTCGGTAGCACATTGTAAACTTTGTAGTTTTCATAACTAATTTTACCATGAATACCGGCAGCACAAAGCAACACACAAAATATTAATTTGGTAGCCATTTTAACATGTTATTTTTAAGGTTACGCGATTAAAACTATATTGAAATTGACTTTATCAGTGGTAAGCAGATAATGAAATAGTTCAGATACTTAATCTGAATTATCAATTATTGAACGCCTAATAATGGTTATAAATTGATAATCTTGTCTGTAAATTATTGCTAGGATTATGTAAATCTACTTTTTATCTTCTTCAATTAATTCTTTTTTTACAGTTATCGTTTCGGTTCATTCGAACTAAAAGGCAAATAAACAATATCACTGAGAAAAAGTTTTTTATTTTTGCAAAGCGTACATTGTCGATTTGCAATGCTATATTGTAAAATTGCTATACATAAAGCACGCGATGTACTTCTTACAACTTTAGTTTGAATACACCGTCTTCCTGGACTTCATGCTCTTGTTTCAACTGTGTCCTGTTAAGCCTCGTACATAATAGTTGAAGGGGATAGTATGTGATAAACGAGTTTATTCTAAAAGTTTTTAAATGTAAATAGAATATTTGTACCTACTTATATTATAAAGATGTAAATAAAGTAAGTGTTGGATATCGAGGTAATTCTATATTTCCGAATCATTAAAAATTTACTTTACCGTGTAGCAAAGATTGCTGTTTTTTCGCTTAAAAAATTATTTCCACGCAAATTATACTATTGGCCGTCGAAGACTTGGTTAGTAAGGACTATTTTTAAATTATCCCAAATAAAATTAGTTTAAAAAATATATATTTTTTCTCGCTGTTATATTATAGGTTCGTCGTTCTATTTGCACGTTTCCTCAAAAGCTGAACACATTTCGCAAGCGCCTTACACACTTGTCGCGGCCTGGGTGGGTCCGTACGCCACAATTATATTTATCGCCGAGTACCGGCGTGTACTACGTCAAAGCATAAATCAATACGACAGACTTGTCTCGATACGTCGCTACGCCGCTGGCTGACCTGTGGGAATGTTCCTTTAGCTCCGATAGCGATCTGGTCCAAGTTTGTATGGATTTGAAGATGGCAGTAAAGATGCGAAAGCGTTTGATTGGTGTTTGTATATGTTATAGCGTTAAAATGAGGAATTTTATTCGTATTATTTAGCATAAGTTCGTATTTCTTGGAATTTTGTTATCAAGCACAAGGCTGTTGTAGAGTGGAAATTTTTACAACCTGAGGAAAAAGCCGACTCTTGTTTTTTTGTACTTGCATTTTATTTTTGAAGATTTGAAAAGAAGGGCGGTAAACTTTACTTGAAAGTAAAATATAACAATCTGATAAAATTTTACCCTTGGTTTAAAAATTGTGGATTTTCAAAATAACAGACCCGAATAGCAACTTGTAATAGACGCACTAGCCAGCTTTTCTCGTATCGTACTCAATTCAATTCAATATTCAGTTGCTGCGAGGAAAATCTAGCCAATGCCGTGTTTTAAAAACAAAACAGCAGAAAGGAAAAGTGAAAATTCTTAGGACCGGTATAAAACCAGATGTAGAAGCCTAATGAGATCCATAACCACAAAATATTAAAACTTTAGGAAAAGACAATAAACTCTCCAATTCTGTACTCAAACTTAAAAACCTACCTTTCTTACAGAAGCCCTCCAGCATCCGAAGATACGAAGCGCGCGCGCACTGTACTAAGCAACGAAATAATTTACAACCTGTATGGGACCACTTAATCAGGGTTTGGTTCATTGTAAGCCCGCTCTGGAATAATGGGACCATTGTCTCTTGAATCGAGATAACTGAACGGTATAACTTACTGAAATACCTTTTAACAAGCGAGCAAGAATGCTAAAATTGACAACGGTATTATCGGGGTGTTGATGGTAAAATATTGATGTACATGGGTGAAATAATTTGTAAGTTATTGTGTTAGGATATGTATGTTGTATTTTTGTTACCAATTGACCACTGGTTGAGGAGGTAGCATCTGTTTAGGGCTAATTGTAATTGTGTTGGTGATAGAAGACTGGAATGGATCATACGATTAAAGAAATCTAATGTTCCCGAACCTTTTATTATTTTTTGTAATGATAGATTTTCTTTGATGTATATTTGTCAACTGTGAATAATCTTTAGTTTGATGAAGTGATGTGACTAACCATCACTGGACCAAAGTTTTTTATGCAACTTACCAAGAATACATTGATACTTTTTTTAGGTTTTGCAATTTTTGAAATTCAAACGTACATAAACCACAGGATTTTTAACATAATGCTTTGCAGCAGTAACAATATCAATGCCTGACAAACAATATCAGAAATACCAATAAAGGAAAGTCACATTTCAACACTGGCCCAAAATAAACCTCATACTATCATACTAACACTTCTTATACTTGATACTCGTAATAATTTCATACTTATTTTCTAACAGTTTAACCCACTTAACCCAGAGAAATTACTATATAACCGTTTTCGTAAATCTCAAGACTCTTGCGTTTTTAATATCTTGCCACTTAATTAAAATCCTTTTCCGTAAGTAAGTTATGAAAAACCCCTACTACGAGTCTTCGAAGTAATCCTGCTAATATTATAAACGTGAATGTTTGTGAGTATGGTTGGATGTTTGTTACTCTTTCACGTAAAAACTACTGGACGGATTTGAATGAAACATTGCAGTAATATAGAGCATGGAGAATAGAACATGGAGTACTTTTCACCGCGGGAAAACATCTCATTCCCACGGGAAACCGACTTCCACGCGAACAGAGTCGCGCGCGGCGACTATTTCATAATAAAGGTATAATCTAATTTGGAAAGTATAAATATTGTTTAGCGGAATTAATTGAGTAAGTTCCCGTAGGTAATGATGTGAATAAATATTTAATGATATTATTATTATTCTAAATAAAGGATATTATATTCTTAATTAATGTTTAAATCACTGTTATTTGGAGTGGTAGAGTCTAGCTGTAGGCTCTGTCTGCAGCGATTACTGGGCTGACTCGACCGGTGAAATACCACCGTCGCACAGAAAACCGACGTGAAGTACGACGATGTTCCTGCGTTTCGTTCGGTGAGTGCGATATCTGGTGCCCAATTTTGTCAAAGGCTCAGCAACACACCCCCAACACCCACAGTGGTAGTCATGGGCGGCGGTGATCACTTACCATCAGGTAACCCGCATGCTCGTTTGCTTTGTCATATTATATAAAAAAAAGTTATTAATCATAATATGGGTTCCATGCTTAGTTTAGAATATAAAATTGTATCTTTTGGTAAGGTTTGTTGAGAAGGCACAGTTAATTATTTACGATACATATTTAAAATATTCATAAAATGACATTTGTTGCGTGTATGTGCTTAACTAACTTTCTACAGCTGTTTGTACACAAATTTTACCCATGATTTAAAAAAGTGTCTTATTAAATAAATATATTATATTTTTTTGAATATTTTGCTTTTCTTATTTTTGTCGATTTGTGTGAAATATGAATTATGATCTATATGAAGATACCTTTGACTCGTTTCAATCGAGAACCGATAGTACCCCGATACCTTGCTTCTGTCAAAACCTTGGAAGGTACCAAGCCTATGTTTATGACTTCATTGTTAGTTGGCGCAGTCATTACTGAGGCTCTTACCTCTTGGAGCTAGCATAATTTAAAGTGTATAAAAATGACTCATTTTGCTTAATGGGTCTTTAGCGGTGAGACCAATTTGCATAGTCACTGGATGGAAAATGTTGTTATTATAATTAAAGATGGTTTTTTTCTTTTGTTTTTTGTTTTAGTAGAGGCTTAGTGTCTAGTGCTTTTTCGAATGAGAAACTATTTCATGCTTTTTAATCAACCATCAGATAAGTAATTGATTAATTACGGAAGGGTGTTTCTTTTTCATTATAAGTCAAATTAAATGTGTTTACTACATGTGCTAATATTCATTAATTAGTATCAGCTTTTTGAGAATTTTCAACCAAATTAACAAAAAATGGCGCCTATAGTCTTTTCGGTATCAGGTAGCTTTTACTAGGAATCTACAGGAATCACATCAGAGGCCTAAAGGTGGTTCTTAAAACTCTGAAACTATAAGAAGACTTACCCTAGTTGCTGAAAGCTGATCAACCTGGTTTATAACCAAATTCCAATGAATCAGTTCTATAAATATTTTTTTTGTTAGTAGGTGCCACGTACTTTCAAGCGACTTAATTTTTAGTTGACTGCGATCTGGCAAACAAACCTTCAGAAATTGAGGACTAGTGCTTAAATGTTAGTACTAGACTTAGTGGTAGTTGTGACAATATACCTACTACGTAAGGAATTGAATAGAATATTTTATTGTTACCTCGCAATAAAATTCTAAACTATGTTAAAACTGTTCCCGCAGCATTTCCAGGCTGAAATGTGTCCTTAGAAGTCTAAAGGTTTAAAGATGAAAAGATAAGATGAATTATATCCCGGGAAATTCCAGTGTACAGAAACCGTAAACCAAAATCCCATAAATATACGCAAAACGAATTCGCTTTTGAATCCGTTTTCATATTTCGCCTTTTAACAACACCATGCGAAGGCGATGCCTTTGTCAGTGATGGGATTCTTATCGATAAAATTAGGCATAATTCAACGCAAATTTATTGCGCAATGATTCGATTTTAGTAATGAGCATTTGACGGGTACGCAATATCGATGTTTCATAAATTGTCCCCTCCCTAGCTGATAAGGCAGCCGGCCAAACAAAAGCGGTATCGACGCGAATTTAAACAATATCCGAACGGCGCGGCGCGTAAATCACGCGTGGCGGCCATATTGTTTATTTTCGTCGGCGCGTCCTCGACACGGCTGTGGAATTTTTATCGATAACTATGAGATAGTATTGTGTCACACTAGTTTTGTTGTGATGTTAACATGCACGAGAGCTGGTTTAATCCGGACTGATGTAGTCGTGGACGCTAGTGAATTTTGTGCGGGAACGTTGAACGAAATTTTTGGATTATTTTCAGTTGGCTTTGTGCAGTAATGTTATTAAAATTATTTTTCGTGTATTATTCGAGTTTTTGAAGTCTTTATACGAAACCGGTAGAGTTCTATATATGTTTATTTTGGTGATAATGACACTGTTTTCGTAAATTATTGTTACGGTGACTATTTAATTTCGTTTAAGTATTGTATGTTAGACAGAAAATTTATTTGTTTGTTAAGATGATTATAAAGATGACTATTTTCTTCTTAACCCTGTATTTTAATACGGTAGCACTTTATTTTGATTTTAGGCAGTAGTGCTCAATAAATAAATCTGTAAATTTCCACTCAAGATTTAATATTAAACCGAATTTCAAAGGTAAACACGACATACCTTCAATAAATTTATTACACGTCGCAATATAATGGTTTTATAGATTATCGTGGTTCAATCTTGTTATTAAATTATGTTAATAATCCTGAATACGAGATAAATGAAAAACAGAGTTTAATTCGATAAATTATCGTATAACGACATATCTGCGAGAATCGGGTTGCAATTGCATGAACATGTCAAATTATTGAATTCATTAGCGCAAAATTGTAACGTGATTTTAACGTGAGAGGAGTTACATGGTTGCTAATTGTAGTTGGATATCTGCTTTGATAATTATCTAGCAAAAGGTATAAATAATGCAGAGCTAACTATTAATTAGGTGCTTGCTTGGGAAATTACCTACCAGCAAAAGATGTCCTGTGGTTTTAGTGCAGATGAAGGAAATACAGTGTCAATAAGTATTCGTCTACTTTTAAGTAGGTTTCATGAAAAACCATTCATGTCTGTTTGTTGTTGTTGTACCAAATTTTCTCATTATTGAGGTATTTTTTTAAAGTTAAAATGTACAAAGCTAACTTTAATATTCATGTAGCACAAGATAGCAATGTTCTCATGTAAGGATCTACTTATGTCTATATTTATTTTAACGTGGGCATATAGATATGTTTTCAGTCGTGCTTGTAAAATTTTCATTTTATTTTTTTCTTTATATAAAGTTAATTTTACCTAACCGTTAATATTTAACTATCTGTGCTTCTATTATTAGTCCGACGATTCCTCTAAAATCTAGCAGATGCTTTATAATCCAATTTCCTGAGAGCAAAGAGCCACTTTACGTAGCTTTTATTAAATTTTAAAATATACGTTACGTGCTTACCTCTACGTTTACAGATATTAAATAATGTTCTTAATACTTGAACAGTAATTAGTAACAACATATTGATTTTGGTAAAGTTATCTGATAAACAAATTTCTTACAGTTTTCGTAACTCATTGAATAGAAATCTACTTTATCTAAGATACAGACATTTTTGGATACAAATATACATATAGGTAGTCAAATTTAACTAATATTACTAAAAACAACCATTTGTATCAATTATAGTGACTTCTCAACTGAAAACAATTTCAAAGAAAATAATGAACAAAACAGACAAGAATCAAACTCCGTAGGCTCATAACTCGAAATTGTTTTCGAAAATACCCGCATTGAGTGGCTGCCGATATAAAATTGGAACTTATAAAAGCGCAAACCGGCCGGAAGTCAGGCTGGAGGCTCCATCAGATCCGTATCACGACAGACGCCCGCGAGCGGATTCATTTCCGGTCGACGGTTGCATTTTGAATTTTAGAATTCTATTCGGATGGAAATAGGTCAGAAAAGTTACTGATTCGGTGACAGGTATGTATGTACTAGTGTTATTAACAAAGGAGGTATTTTTTGAATGGAATAGGTACCGATGGTTTTTGGTCGGTATGCCGGCTTTTTGCTGTGCAACTCTTATATAGCCCAGGGAGGAGCCAATCAATGCTGTCTTTCTCATTATTTACATATATTAAAGACTAAACTAATGACCGTCCGCGAATCCGTTCGCGTGGAAGTCGGTTTCCCGTGGGAGTTAGAAGTTTTCCCGCGGTAAAAAGTACCTTATTATGTTATTCTGATGTATAACCTATAGGTATGTGAAGTTTCATCCAAATCCGTCCAATAGTTTTTACGTGAAAGAGTAAACAACCATACATACTTACAAACTTTCACGTTTATAATATTAGTAGGATTGTTGCCTTCCAGTCCGTTATATTTCAAATTCACCTTAATTATAGCGTAAGGTAGCTTATTTCTAGCGGATGCTAGAGTAAGCATTATGTAGCACAATCGGTTCTTATAAAAGAACCGATACAGCAACTGAAATTCATAGACATATTTTTACGAAACTACCGCATTGAAGCTGTTCACTTAAAAAACCCCGTATAAATAGTAACAGTTTTCATTACGCTGTTAAAAGCAAAAACGTCCTTACGGTCCCAACTTCAAGGGTCATAAACGTCAAACCGTAAACTTAGATGAGGTTGATTTTGTGTTGCGGTCCAGTTTACGGTTTTCACGCTTGGTACCGTTTACGATAAACCCCTGTTTAATATTGGGGTATTGTTGGAGCTGATGACATGCCTCGATGAAAATGCTGATGCTTGAGAGAAAAGGAAAATTTAGAGCGAGGTTTTGGAAGTTGTGTGATAACACTAAAGGAGCTGCGATAAATAAGGACATGTTTACTAAAAATGACAGGTATATGAAGTGGCTAGTAGCATCAAGCTTGGCCTATGCACAAGTGCAGTTCTATTAAGTAGAATGATTTTTTAAATTGAATTACCGTTTTGCCAAGCCGTTGCGAAGAAGTAGAAGGAGTTGGTATTTAATACTTATTTCATTTTCTTGCCAAGTATTTCAATACACTATTTAGAGAAACAATATTAACGGGAAATAAATAGCTATTCATTTACTAAACTTAAAACGATAAAAGCAATAAAGTAATCACTATAAAATAATGCTAAGAGAATTTTTGTCTGCTGGAAAATACTTCATGGTTATAACAAAACTCACATGATCAGGTGAAACTTAAGGCCGAAAATACACCTTCATTAACTCAAAATCAAGCCCTACCTACAACCAATTAGCAATCACAAACGGTGTTCGCATATAACTTTCAAAATGTCAAAACCAAGTTGTAACTATAATTCATTTAGACGAAGAAGTTGCAGACAATCCTCGACGGTGATGCCCGTTGGTCAGCCAATTAAATAACTTTGGCCGGCCAAGTCACGGCACCGGCCTGTGGGAACTAATTGTTGTAAGTTAGTTATTTCCCACTTTGATGATCTTCTGCTCTCATGGGACATCGGTTTTATGAGAGCTGGTATAGCAAGGGCATTGTAAGAAGTTGGAAAGATGTAGTTTTTTCTGACAAAGGTTTTTCGTACTGAACAGGCTCAAAATAGGTTAATTCTAGATGATAAGTTTAGCTTTTGGTTTCAGAATAATAGTATAGTGGTCAGTTACAAATTATAATCAAAATGAAATAACACAAAAGCCGTTTTTGTTTGAATTTCATCAGTCCGTCCACTTCCGAAGCTAGGCCTGGTTATCACTCACGGAGCATATTCAAGGGGTCACAGTCCGTTCCATAAAAGCAAAAGGTACAAAAGCAAAAGTTTTAAATGAACCCAAGTCTAAAACCTAAAGCTGAATTACTCTCCCCTTCTAAATCCTAAACCTCTTTTTCCATTACACGACACACTTAGCATGAAAGTTTAAAAGCCCCTACATGATGTAGCAGTAAGATAGGCATCTCCAGGTATTATAAATAAATCAGTGCTGCATTCTCGCAATGCAAGACATTCGTATAAGAATTTTCCATATTCGCTATTATGAATATTTTAGCTCCTGTGCTGGCGTTGGTGCCTGAGTGTTTACTTGGGTGATTGTAGACTTGCCGCTTTTACAGGGATATTTACTTGAAGCTAGAGGTTAATTTTTATAGAAATTTTAGTGCGATTCAAAATAAGGTATCTTCTGAATATAGTAATATTCCTTAGTAACTTCTAGGTTTGCTAATATATTTTGTTTCTTTGAAAACTGTTGACCACTCTCTTAAAAGGAACCACAAATTTTAGATAAATATGCCCTTATCAATTCCTAATAACTCATTTGTAACACAAAATAACTTACTCTGAGAAAATTTCAATATAAAAAAAGAACATAAATCAAACGATTTTTGTCGAATTATCCTCAAACTTTGTAAATCGCTTCAAATTACCGCGAGTCTGTGGCGTCTTGAAGAGACGAAAACATACGAACGACTGTTCTTATTGACAGATGGATTGACGGCGAGCTTTCTTCATAATATCAGTCAGCAGCTTTGAAAAAGTATGGATATGGTCTAATAATGGAATAAAATAGGTTATCAAGATATACATTTATCGGGATAAGCGTAAATTTTTTTGTTCAAGGTCTATCAGCGTATCTCTTGCTACAAAATCAATTTTATCGTGCCTTTTCAATATAACACGATAAAATGTTTTACTTGTGAATTAACAAAAATTACAAATAATCGAGTGGCTCAATTGTTAAAAAAAAAATATTCATAACGGTCATGTCCATAAGTTTCTTGAGTCTTTGTGTATTATACGGATATGTATATTAACTTACTACTTCATTGAAATAGACCTTTTAAGGATGACACAAATTTGTGGCAGAAATATTGTTGAAAAAGAATTCATATAATTATAAATTAATAGAATGCTTTTTGGAAGGCAAGGATTTGGTGTTGTATGCAATATGGTAGCTATTTAAAATATTTCTCTCAATACATGTCCCAAAGGATTTCATTTATTTTTTACTACACATATAATCACACATTGGAACCTTTAATCTGAACCATTCCTTTAACGTTCTCTTAAATTTTCTAGATCAAGAATCGAATCTGGGACCTCCTTCGAGATCATAAATCTGGCTGCGCCAGCGTCATCTATTACTAGACGTTTTTTCCAACAAAGGAATTGCAGTATCTTCTTTAGGGTTTTTACGATTTCCCTCCTATTCAGTCTAATTCAAATCATTAAGGTAGGTAATATTTCGGCGCATAAATTAGTTGCTTCTCGGCTAAATATAGCGTTATGGAAAAGAATATTATTTGCAATTTATTTAAGTATCAAAATAAAAAACCAAGTTATCTAAGTGTTTAATTGTAAGAAAAAAAAATGCTTATTATTTTGTGGAAAACCGAAAATCATTCAGTTATTGAAACAGGTTATTCCAAAGTAAGGAAAATGTTCAAGAAATTCCGGTAGGAAACTCTATAAGTAACTAAAAAGGTATCTTTTAGCTAGCTACTCAAAAAACAAATATTAGGTACTTAGTACGTCGTACCACAAACTGTGAGTATGTACTATTAGCGACATTTTGCTAAACCACACAATCATTGGAAGGAAATCAGTATTTTACACATAGAGATACGCGTAAACTACAATAATTCTTCCATCCTTTTGTTCAAAAGTTTAGTTTTAAGAACTTTCATGGTAATACATCATCCATATCTCTAAGGATTCTATACCTACAAAATATTATTTTGATCGAATACCAAATTCAAATTCAAGAATACCGTAGTTCATACCACAGTATTGCGGAATGTCCCTAAATGTTTTATTTTTATTGTCTTTTGTCTCTACATAGTATTATTACATTTTTACACCCCACGAGAAAAAGTAAAAAACAATTGATTAAAGTATTTATAACCTATTAGTTTAAATTATCATTTTAACATTTATCATCTTAAAGAAAATAAATAGCCAAGTGGCTACGAAATATTTGCTTTCATACTAAAGGCTTCGGTTTCGACCACTTATTTGGTATTTTCCAAAATATACTTATATCTTCCGAACTTATGGATAACAGTGATCATTTAAGTGCCTCTATTTATCATGTAAATATATAAAGAAAACACATAAAATCCATTGTTTGAACTTTACTCCGCCATGTTCCCCCAAGGCACATAAAACAGACAATCCATATAAACTCCAGACAATCCAAAAATACTTCTTAAAACGTATCTCAAAGAGACTGATTCTTCGAACAATGGCCACAATGTGGAATCAAGGAAAATCTTGTATTTTATACCTCAGAAAGAGAAGTCCCCTGAATTTTGCAGCACATTCACATACTAATATATTGAGTTTACTAGTCACCTAGCGACCGAAAGCAGATTTTAAACTTTAAAGTAAGGCTGTTAGGAACTGTTTTCGCGTATCAACAAGTTCGCTGTAACTGGGTATCAGGAAGCCGGCGAGAATCTCTTTTCGCGGTCGATGTTACCGAATTTTCGAATTTGGAAGCAAATTCAAACGTTCGAACGGAGTTGGTTTAAGTTTTGTTCTTTTTCCGTTTTAATACTGTTTGGTGGAATTGTTATTATTTTTCAAATTTCGGTTTATTTGTTAGTCTAGTTTGACTTCTAATTTTTCTGGATTATTCTTTCACCTTGCTTATCTTTAAACTATCAATTTTTTTTTCGTCTTTTCTTTACCATACAGCGCGTGGGCAAACATTTCTCTCAACAATAAATCATTGAGATTCAAACTTAGATTGAGTCTGCATCCATTTAATTTGCCGACAGTTACTATCACTAAATTATGAACTAGGCGTGTCCGCTACAGGCTAGACTTGACAGCCAGCTATAGTGAAATTATAGTAAAATTGAAGATTTATTCATTTGTTTCTTACTTGTCGAACGAAACGCGAAATATGCAGATTTATCGCCGCTATTGTAGGGTTAGGATGTATTTTAAATAGGTTTAGATAGAGTTTACTTATAGGTCAGTTTCTAAGGACCTACCTTGTTAAATAAATCTTTAAATTCAAGCCTTGATCGGAAGAAATATTTGTATTTGTAGTATCACGAGGTCGATACTTTTTGTTTGGAAGAATTTTATCAATATCTGCTCTTAGTTCACCACTAATAAACTTTTTTTTCATAGGATGCATCTTTAAGAAGGATGTTACCATACGCTGTTGATGCTGAAACCTTTTTGAGAACCTCAAAATCATTCGACTTGAGGAATGATTTATATTTCTTAAACAATAACAAACTTTTTATAAAAATAAACAACTAACGTTCATACCCTGACTGCATGAAACAATAAGTAAGTAGTACATAAACTAACTATTAAATTAAATAAAAAAACTCCGTAGGCGGACAGGAGGTAAATCACAAAGACAGACCGTTCACCACACCTACACTCAAATTATTATTTCACGTTTTTATTAATAGCCAATATAATAATAATACTTGAACGTCATAATTTTATTGAGATACGACTCTCGCTTGTTATTTCAAAGAAGGCAATTAAGAAATTGGGCTAATTGTATTATGCCAGTAGGCATTGAATACAGTTTTTTTGTAAAAAACTGTTGTCAGGGATGGATGTGCAAATATTTTTTGAGTATGGCAATAATTAGCATTGTAAAAAAAGGTATAATGTTTTGTACTTCGGTTTTATAGTCCAAAGTCCAAATGTCATAGTTTCATGCTCGAACTCTATTTAGTTTTTTTAAGTACGCTTAGCATGTTTTAATTTTCACAACTTTACATAATTAATCCCAATGTGTAGAATTTTGACATATTTGCTAAAAAAAATAATGGACTTAATTACTCAAATTTAAAAACATAATATTGAGTGTGATATAATAAAAAAAAGAAACAAACAATCTTGCAAAGCTCCGTGCGTGTCAATGCTTAAATAGCCTAACCCATAACAATAATGTATTAACATACAAAAACGACAAAGAAACCACTTTTATTAACATGGCTTTAATAATTATAGTGTTGGTTAATAAAGATGTCAAACAGACTATCCCGATGGGTGGGGCTGTGTGGGAGTGATTTGTAGGCAAAGCCGGGGTCATAACATAGTTAATACTGCCGCAGGGTAGGTATGTGGCTACTGGTTATAAAATTATGAAACTTGATAATGATAACTACAAAAGTAAAGTAGGTATACAAGATGAATAGACTAGCCCCTAACTAGAGTTTTTTTTTTATAATATAGGGAGCAAACAAGCATGCGGGTCACTTGATGGTAAGTGATCACCGCCGCCCATGACTACCCGCAACACTATGGGTGTTGGGGGTGTGTTGCTGAGCCTTTGAGAAAATTGGGCACCGGATACCGCACTCACCGAACGCGATGAAGTAGGAACATCGTCCCTACTTCACGTCGGCTTTCTGTGCGACGGTGGTATTTCACCGGTCGAGTCAGCCCAGTAATCGCTGCAGACAGAGCCTACAGCTAGACTCTACCACTAGTAATAGAGTATACAAGATCAATAGAACTAGCCACTGACTCGGTTGAAAAGCTTTGATGACATTGCAGAGATCTTATTCATTTCGTTCATTAAATTGTTAGGTTATTAATCATCACTGGTTAGTCAAAAATGAATTTAAAAAAAACAAGTTTGTTGGCAGAATCTGGGACCTGAAGAAAATTCCAGAAGCTCCATTGCCTGTCTATTGGTATGTAAATAAGTAGATTTTTAGATATACCTAATACTTAGGGGAAGGGGGGGCATAACGGGGACGTTAAGGGAAATGAACAATAAAAGAATGAACAACATATATTTATTAATTAAAACTTATCACAACCCTTTGGTTACTTATTAAATTATCATTTGGCATAGAATTTGGCGAAATAACGAATCAACAAATGTTTTTAATTTTTAAATTTCGAAACCCTGTCGAAAACCCCATCGTGCCCCAGGGTAGGGGCAGTATGGGGTACCCGATTAGGGGCAGTACGGGGTATACGATTATTTTGTCTGACAGAATGAGTAGATGTGGATTTCTTCAATATTTTCGTCATCAATACCTGCACAGGCTGTGTCCACATGGGTGACAGGCCACCCAACCTTCCGAAGACTTAAAATAAGTGTAATTCAAGTCCGCGCAATAAATGCATAATGCGTCGTCGTCTACATTTTCAACGTCAGAGCGAGGTTTCTTAGTTTTTTGTTTCCGGTTTTTCTTCAACCACTCGTCATTTGTATTTGTACACTTCTTCGTCCGTTTCAGTTGTTGCCGTTCTTCTAACTCGTTTTTATTTTGATTATTATGGTATATACATACCCCATCGTGCCCCACAACATTGTCCCCATTATGCCCCCATGTCTAACATTGTTTAAAATAACCTACAAATAAAACAGAACAATAGTTAGAGTGATTTTGATCAAAACATTATCATTCATAATATCGCTAGATAAACACCACCAAAAATGAAAGCAATATCACAAACACTTACCTTTTTACATGCATTTTCTTATCACACAAAATTAGATCAGAAGATGTCGAAAAAAGTTTTTTGTTTTAAAAATCAAACGCGTGCAGCCTTCTCGCTGGACACTTAGGGACTGAAGACTGATTCAAAATGGCCGCTTATTAGCGAAAACAAATGACCGCTAGTGAGTGTAGTTACTCGTATGCGTGGGGGGCCCCGTTGTGCCTCGCGTCCCCGTTATGCCCCCCCTTCCCCTACATGGTTGTCAATTTAATTGACTCATACTTATCAAAAACTCCTACTAACTCTCTACCCACTGTCAATTTATATTATTTTCGATTCAATTCGTAAACAAAAAAGTATATAAGCATCCACAAATATTATCCTTATCAGCAAAGAGACAAAAACACATTACACATCATCATTATCAATACATAGTATAAATCAAAATTGCTGTCTGTTCATAATTATGTTTGTCCGCTATCTCCTCCAAAACTACAAGACGTATTTTGATGCAGTTTCCACCATATTTTGGGTATTTTTTTCATTTTCATTGATAAGAAAGAACATTAGTTTTTTTTTCTTAAAACAGCTAAAATTTTAGGTGTCGGAAACAAGTCGCGCAAAATTACACCATTACGAAGCGTGGGCAGTTTACTAGTACTTAGATAATAATTGCATAATTACCTGCTTAGTATTGCCTTTCTTACTTAACCTATCGGGTAATCATCATAAATATTTATTAAAACACTTTATTTAAGTGAGCTCCGAAAACTTTATGCGCTTTCTACTTAAAAATGAAATACAATGTAGCGAAATTGTTAAAAACGTCAATAAACTTTCCGGACGGAACGTAAATTTTATAGATTTAACGTTAAATGTCAGGTTTATTGTAATGAACATCAGAAAATGTATTTTACGATAGATTTAAGGAGTACTTATGTCATAGTATTAATAATATATTGTTGAAACAAGGCGATGGCATTTTATCAAAAACAACGAAGATAGTTTTTTATCTCAGTTTTTGTAAGCCATTTAAACTACATAAGAGGCAAAAGTTGCCACAACTTAACGGTTTTACTTAACAACTTAACGATAGATTTCAGGCCCAACATTAAAAAAAATGACATTCATTGCATTTATTTACTTACATAATACTCGTATTTTATTCGGTATTTGGGAATACTTTGATGATTATTTTCGAAGTAACAAACCGCTGTAGCATATTTTTAAAAGGTCAATTCAAACGTAAAATAGGAATATAATAACTCAAAAATCTATTAATTTTAAAACAAATTTTAACAATAAAGTTTTGACATTTATAAACCTTGACAAACCTAAAAAAACATAAAAACACTAAAGAAACTCTGGGAAAAGCAGTTTAAACCGTAATGATTACGAACAAAAATTGATAGGCAATCAGTGTCAACGAAATAAAATGTGGGGACATGTTTTCATAACAATAAACCCAAAATTTATAGTTGTGTCCGTACAAATTTAGTCCAAAAGGTATTGAGGGTTAAATGGCTGCAGTGAAATTCATTTTATTGGTAATACTAAATTCTGGGTGATTCATTCTGGACATTCAATGACAATTTGATTGTTGTATCATTTTGGGCAATCCCTACTTCCCTACTAATATTATAAATGCGAAAGTAACTCTGTCTGTCTGTCGGTCTGTCTGTCTGTCTGTCTGTCTGTTACGCTTTCACGCCTAAACCACTGAACCGATTTTGATGAAATTTGGTATGAAGGAAGAACTGAACTTGGGAAAGGACATAGGGTACTTTTTACCGCGGGAAAACTTCTCATTCCCACGGGAAACCGACTTCCATGCGAACGGAGTTGCGGGCGTCCACTAGTGCTTCATAAAGGTGCTTTTTTAAAAGATTTCAATGCTTTATGCTCTAATTTAATTAGTATCTATGAGACGCCCAATATTAATTAAAATTTTCATTGTAACGTTTAGAAACTGGAGGTAAAAATGTGACAGTTGTTTTGTATGAAACGCCGCTCATTCTTTCAAGTCTGAGAAGAACTCAAGCTATGAAAAGAAACATCCCTAATCATATTAAATACATAAATTATAATAATTAATTATTGAAGTAATTAAACTAATATTTTATGAAATAAAACACCGTTTGTGTAATTCGTGTAAATGTTTATTCTAAAATAGCAAATAATAGTAAATATTTACGTACAATCTAACCCGAGCGTGCATCATTAACGGGCAGTAAATCATAATTCACATGCTGTGGTACAAGTGATAAGCGATTAAAATAAACATTTATTATTTTTACAATTACTTCATATATTTAAATTCTGAATATCGGACATTTTACTTTTAGTTTTGCAGTTAAAATGCAAATTTATTAATTTTTAAGTTATAAATACTGGAAAAAGGAACGCGGGTCTCCGAGCATTGCGCGACTAGGAATCGATTCAGAATATAATGTTTGTGTGTGTGTAAATCATAGCTACTTACAAATAGGACAGGTACCTAATAGCCTTTTTTTTGAGAATTTCAAGAAACTAAACTTAACAAAACAAAGTTAAAATATCCTTAGATTTTACTTTTAATTTTGCATTTATAAATACTGGATAAATTTTGTATTTACTAAATAAATACTAAATTTATCCTGGGTTCGAGTCCCAGTCGCGTAATGCTCGGAGGCCCGCGTTCCTTTTTCCAGTATTTATAACTTCAAAATTAAAATATCCTCAACCTCATTTTAAAATACTCGGTAAACAAACTTGGTGATATTTCCCAAACATAGCTTTTTACCATGAAATATGACGCTTCTCATTTGACCTCCATTGACCAAAAAGGGCCCTCAGCCAATCAAGGACTTTCACCAAAGCGATGACACGCCAA
The DNA here is from genome assembly GCA_916618145.1 of Emmelina monodactyla. NCBI lineage: Eukaryota > Metazoa > Arthropoda > Insecta > Lepidoptera > Pterophoridae > Emmelina > Emmelina monodactyla. Next base: position 1,949,081 of record OU745315.1, on the reverse strand, counting down.
ATTCCCTTAATAAAGGCCCTTATGAAAATTTTGACCACGATTCACCAGAAAAATTCGAGTATTATTCTCTTTCTTATGAAAATTCTTGTAAAGACGAGTGTGTTATTTTTAGGGTTCGCTTTTTCATTTCATTTCACTTTTCCGTATGAAATATGCATGGTTGTATTAGATGGTGATAAATATGCATGGGGCCTTTTGCTTACCAAAAAGTAACTCAAATCGTCAAACGAAAAATGAATTAAATTTTGGTTTATTTTACATTTAAATACAAAATATTATTTTATCAAATTTGTGTACCATTGAAAACTTAGACATCTACCTGCCTAGAATTTTTAATGTTACTTTTGGATTTAAGCGATCATTATTACTTGACTCTACCCGCAACCACGAAACGCCGGATAATCAAAAATAATATAATAAACACGTAAAATGAGTTTAATTTCAAGTTGTTTTTTTAATTTCATCTAGATTAATTGAGATAAAATGATAAATAATATTGATTTAGTTTTTTTGCGATAATCATAAAATATAATAGTTATTATACAAATCATATTTCAGTATGTTATTTATTCAATACTTTAATTTCCACCTATTTTATAATATTATAAGGAATATTTTACAATAACTTAAATTATGTGTATAGCATTTCTTTAAATCTTTAAGAACAAAGATATAAAATGTTAAAAGAAACAGTCACATTTATGAAGTATATTTTTCTGTGTATTTTCAAACCTAAACTCAAATGACTAAAAATTAAAATCGTTTTCGCTTATAACTTAAACACTACGTCGTTAATATTCCAAAAACAGATAAACCGACAATCTACGATTAAGCCCGGATTTAGGTGGGAGTATAAATAGCGGTTAATTCGTAAATATGTCGATCGCGTTATAATTTACCTTAAAGAGGAAAAGTAAAAGGGGACAAATATTATCCTACTATCCTACTAATATTATAAATGTGAAAATTTGTGAGTATGTATGGATGTTTGTTACTCTTTCACGTAAAAACTGCTTGATGGATTTGGATGAAACTTTGCAGTAATAGGTATAGGTTATACATCAGAATAACACATAGGGTACTTTTTACCGCGGGAAAACTTCTCATTCCCACGGGAAACCGACTTCCACGCGAATGGAGTCGCGGACGGCCACTTGTATAATATAATAAAAGTTTTTTTTTTTAAACTTCTAACTAAAATGCAGCTTTTCTAACTAAAATGCTTTCACTGATGGAAAGTGCATGCAACGCCATGCTTTTGTTCTAAACAATTACGCATTTAGTACTTTTTGTCGCCTAACATTACCGTACGTCAAATAGTGAGGTAAGCTTTTTTTTTTTTTAATAATATAGGTAGCAAACGAGCATGCGGGTCACCTGATGGTAAGTGATCACCGCCGCCCGTGACTACCCGCAACACTGTGGGTGTCGGTGGTGTGTTGTTAACCTTTGAGAAAATTGGGCACCGGATACCGCACTCACCGAACGAAACGCAGGAACTTCGTCCCTACTTCACGTCGGTTTTCTATGCGACGGTGGTATTTCACCGGTCGAGTCAGCCCAGTAATCGCTGCATACAGAGCCTATAGCTAGACTCTACCACTCTCAAAAAGCTAACTACCTACTGCATAACTATCTATGATAAACATTAATTTTAATGAAGTAAACCTTAAGTAGCTTACCTTAAGCAAGCTAAACCCTTTCTACGCTCAGATTCACTTTCGATCTCAATTATTTTCATCTTCTTGAAACAGCTTCATACAATTTCGTACAAACCATATTTCCCCAATACCTAAACCTCTTTTCGTGTATCATAATCTATTACCTAGAATGGGTATTGGCAAAATAAATACCTAATCCATGGGCTGCTATTAAATTATTGTGGCTATATCGTAAACCTACAGCGTTCCTGTACGATACAATATTTATTTTTATTAAGTCTGTGGTTTACGCACTAGGTTAGGAAAAGCTGCGTTTTTTTGGTCGAATGGATATGAAAATGTGTACCTACTTCAGATATTTATAGCTTCATATAAAGTGGGAAATATTTGATATTAATTTTATTTTTCAGATAAATAATACCATTTTATTAAATATAAATAGTCTTCTAATCTCAAAAAATGATCGGTACATACGTAAAGTTATTATTTTCTTATTAAAATACGCGTTTATTCTAATACATGAATACTTTTTACGTAACGTAAATACATAACGATGTGCTCAAAAACTTTTAATAAAAACTTTATCTATTTACCTACCAACGCTGGCGTTCAACCGGCGTTTATTCCACGCAGTGCGTACCGTTTTTTTCACGTCCCGCGTCTGCGGTCGTTACACCAACTAATTGCTTTCGGAAACGCTTTATGTGATCGTATATCACCTGAAAAATGATTTATCAGACTTATTCTGTTTTCTTTTTGTTGAGGTTTTTCTGTCGCCAAATTTGTAAATATACGAGGTGGGTAGGAAATCATTAATCCGGAATACCTAGTCGTGGCCATCATGAATATTAATATGGTGAAAAATTATTAACCATGGTGTATTCTTTGCAGTTTGCGCATCTATCACATGCATATACTTGTAGGTAATCGTGTAGTTGTGAAGTTGTTGAAATTTCTCTCGAATTGCTACCTGATAAAAAAAAACGTTAATCGCAATTATTTTAGGTTTAAAGAGCCATATTAAAACCTTTTTAATAAACTCCTTTTGGTCAAATCGAATTTAATGTTTAGTTAAAATTAAGTTTTACTGAAGATTGCGACAATGTGGTTATAATTATTGTAATCTAGCTGTCGCAACTGCAGTAGAGTTTTTCTTTTGTTTTTTTACACCACTAAATTTATATCGAACTATCATTATTAATATTTACTGTAATATCATATTCTTCACTTACAAAGGTTAATTAAAGGTTTTTTTTTCCAGACTAACACACCAATTATGTGGCCCTAAAGTAAGTTGCATTCAGCACTTGTGTTATAGGTACCACACAATGGACTAAGGGAAAACCTAGTTACAGACACGCCAATATCGAAAAAATCATTTTACGAAATTGGCCCAACCCGGGGATCGAACCCGGAAACATCCGCTTAGCAGTCCGCTGCACCACAGAGATCGTCAGAATTTGACACTGTAACTAATTCATCCAAGTATCACATGCGTATAACACCCTTAAAACATCCTGTCACATGTTTCCCATTGATTGCAAAATCACAGCTAAGTATTCTTGCAAACATCGAGTTTTAATCCAGCGGCCATCATACCAGAGCAGCCAGTGTGAAACTATCTGGCGGCGCGCCAGAACTATTATCACACGTGCTATTATCATGTGTTGTTGCTATGTGTGCAGGTTTGAGTGCCGCGTCCTGTACGGGTAAATAAGGCTTAGTTGTTTACGACTAAATAAAGCTTGGAGTTTGATGCGTTGAAAAATAAAGAAAAATAGAGGTGTGATTTGTGAGTGGCTTTCAACTCTAAAAGCAATGGTTGGATGTTTTTATTATATAGATAAAAAACGTGATAGTCAGTGGACGTATTTCTGAACTGATATCCTAAAATTTTTCCACAATTCGGTAAATACTATAAATTTCATTTTCCTTTTAAATGTGCTTAATACAAATTTCATTTATAGCAATATAAAATCCCATTATTTCATTTCATTGACTTTAATGTTCACTAAAATTCTCTCAAAAATGGCTATCACAAAAGTATTTCGTGTTTCGCGTACATTTTATTAATTAAATACGTTAATTAACTAAATGTACTCTACGCGACATACTAGCCGTTAATACCTTCTCATTTTAGCGTTTTTTGTTTCAATATTAAATTATTACCATACTAGTGGCCGCCCGCGACTCCGTTCGCGTAGAAGTCGGTTTCCCGTGGGAATGAAAAGTTTTCCCGCGGTAAAAAGTACCCTATATGTTAATCTGATGTATAAGCTATATTACTGTAAAGTTTCATCAAAATCCGTCGAGTAGTTTTTACGTGAAAGAGTAACAAACATCCATCCATCCATCCATCCATACATCCTCACAAACTTTCACATTTATAATATTAGTAGGACTAGTGGCCGCCCGCGACTCCGGCCGCGTGCAATGAGAAGTTTTCCCGCGGTAAAAAGTACCCTATGTGTTATAACCTATATTACTGTAAAGTTTAATAAAAATCCGTTCAGTGGTTTTTACGTGAAAGAGTAACAAACATCCATATATCCATCCATACATACTCACAAACTTTCACGTTTATAATATTAGTAGGATCACGTCATCTGCGTTAATTTTCAGTAAGTATAATAGATACATAATAAGTAATCATTTAGGGTTCTTTTGTATTAATCAATCGCAGTTGAATTTAATGTTGTATTTTTTATGCTTGAAAATTTGACTTATATGTTTCGATTGACTATTACCTAAGAGCGCTGCTACACGGGCGTTGCCGCTGCGCTGCGTTGCGTTGTCGCTCCGACCACTGAGCTCCGTTGTTTTTCATACAAATTTTATCCTACGCCACACGTGCGTTAATACAGCGCGCGACAATGTACATGGCGTCCCAAGACTACGGGACATCAAGGGAAAGTACCTTAAATATTGTAGATAATATATTTTGCTGTAAAAAGACTTTATTTGATTTTTTAAACTTAGTAAATCTGCATTTTAAAAAAATTCTAAAATTTAATTGCTTTGTCTGGGAATCGAACACACTTAAATATGAAAAAAACACCCCTATATTTATGATGCCAATCGAAAGAATAGACGAAAAGTAATAATTCTTCTTAAGTAACTATGTATCTTAAAAGAAAGTAACAACGTGAAATTAATAATTTGAATGCAAAATATCCTATCTATTGTCCGGCCACCGAGAGAATGCGTTCCTGACACATTGTGTTTGACATAACTAGGTAACTTTGAAAGGCCGTCTACGAAAACAAACAAAAAAAAAGTCGTCTATTTTGACCCTACAAACAAATAATAAGCAATAAAATGATATTAAAACACACTGATTTTAAATTTTATAACTGATGGCAATAATTACTGATAAAATATGTATTTTTAAAAATGTAAACAACATCATATTTTCGTAGGGATGTGCTAAAAATATCAGTCAATTTTAAAGTTATCAATCATTTTCTAATAAAAAAGCAGAATAAGTAGCTTGGTTATAAAAACATGATATCGACGTAAATATGGATATGCTTGAAGCATAACTATTGCGGTTAGTGAAAGAAAATAAATCGGCAAATGTTCGATATGAAATAGATGAATAGGCTCTGCAGTACAGTCATCGGGTGCTGAGACTTATACCATATTATTGCCAATACAATACTTTTGAGTTTCGTTTGTAAAAAGGCAGCAGTTGGATTTTCTTGCTAGTTCTTTTCGACCTTGGGCTTAGCTTCAAAATTAACGTTATACAAGTATCTATACTAATATTATAAAGCTGAAGAGTTTGTTTGTTTGTTTGAACGCACTAATCTCAGGAACTACTGGTTCGAATTTAAAAATTCTTTTTGTGTTGGATAGACCATTTATCGAGGCAGGCTTTAGGCTATAACATCACGCTGCAACTATTAGGAGCGAAGAAATAATGGAAAATGGAAAAAAAACGGGGTAAATTATTCATCCTTGAGGGCTTCCGTTGCGTGCGCTGCGAAAGCGGTTCTACGAACCAAACATATATGTATGAAAGAATAAAAGGGACCTTTTTACCACGGGAAAACTTCGCATTCCCACGGGAAACCGACTTCTACGCGAACGGAGTCGCGAGCGGCCACTAGTCTTTAATCTAATTATTTACGTTCCTACAATAAAACAATACTGTTTCGATTTTGTTTTTTATTATTTTACCTAGATTTTAACTCGTAACAACATAAAACTATTTTTATATTATAAATAAAATATAAATAAGATAAGCAAGTTTTTTTTCTGTTGATTGAAAAATGATTTATCAATGTTGTTTTTTACCCCAACACTAATGGCATGTGTCACAAACGCAATCTCTCGGTGGCCAGATTATAATCTATCTAAATGCGCTCTAAGTGTAGCGGGCAGACTTTAGTTAGGTACCGGTCGAAACAGCTCTAAAAAAAAATCTAACATTCAAATCTTAGCTAAAACATAGCCTATTCATATTCTAACCTCACAAACAAAATCTCACTATCACTAACTACCCTCTAATCCCCATTATCCCTAACTCAATTTCCCCAAATAAATACTCGATAATTATCACAGCGGCCATTTTATCTTGGCCGGAAGTGGTCGCCATTTCCGGTCGGCTTCCTGTCAGTGAGTGGTGTTCCGTGTATGTCTGGGGGTAGTTGGGGGTGTCTTCTGATGTATGTCTTGGAAGGGTTGAAGGGGTACGCCAAGGCTTTCGTAAAAAAAGTTCAAATGTGAAACTATTTTTTAATGGTCTTAAATACTAAGAAGATGAGATCTTAATTGTTTTGGTATCTGAGATAGTTGTATTGAAGAATAACGAGAGGCCTTCGACCTTGAAAAGGTTAAATATAACATTTTATCCAGGCACTTTATTTAAAAAAATCATATCGTCATAAGTTGCATCTCTGTCAAACTATACTATAATCCCCATAGTAATAAACTTCAAAAACCAAATCTCTATTAAATAATACCAAGCTCCCTTTTAATGCCACTTTTCCATCCAAAATTTACTATAACCTTACTTATAAGTTTATCCCTAAAAATATATTTTATCCATCTAAATTCACCCTTGCACGAAATCCAACTAAATAAGTCGGCAGACAAAAGGATAATCCATATAAACAAAGAAAACTCTTCTCCTTGCAATTTCCTTTAGACATAACACGGGCTATATTTTATTTCGCCAGACAAAAACCATTAGCAACATCTGAAGGTAGGCCTTACTCTTTGAACTTCATAAATAAAAGAATGAGACTTACTGGCTTTTCGTTTGTGGATTATAAAGTTAGAGCAGTTTTTTGTAGGGGGCGATGACCTTTCTCATGTTATAAGTAACTTATGATATTTTATACATAGATCTGTGTCATTAACGTGCGTTTTTTATGCTAGAAAAGGAAGCAACGGTGATGCTGCAACTGATGGTTTTTATTTGGTTACTAGTAAATATTAAGTGCGTGGTAGCCTAGTGGCAACAGGAACGGGTCTACTATACCGAAGGTTCCCGGTTCGATCCCCACTAGGGTGTACCACTAATTTGGTCTTTTTCAAATTATGTACATGTTTATCACGCACAACGGTGAAGGAAAAACATCGTGAGGAAACCCACACGACTGGATGATTATTCATCATGTGATCCACCAACCTGCACCAAGCCACCGTGGTGGATTACGGCTCAAATCCCTCTCGCTATCCGGGAAGGAGGCCTGGCTCAACTATGGGACATATGTAGGCTATTATTTATTTTATTTTACTAGTAAATATTAGTCTGGTCTTCCAAAATACGCCATAACTTTAACATTATGCCTGCTCTTCCAACAGACACTTTTGTAACATTTTCCATTTCACTTATTCCTTGCTGAAAACCTACAGCCAACACTTTGTCATTTACTTCCCTGTATTGTGTTTAAAAATGTGCAGTGCGTCAAGATTGAGCGCGTAACGAAATCGAAAAAGGGGGCCCAAAACGAATAGGCACTTACTCATCGGTGCCCCAAGGAATTGCAACCCCTGTTTTTATTTCTGATAAATATGTGTGGAATGATCCTCGTAAATTTTAATTTCTTTCACTTTGGGGCGGCGATGAAAGAAAATGGGCAGAAATTTGTTGCGTCATTATTTTTGAAAGATTCCATCGTTTGGTTATTCAGCAGAGATATGATGGATCTAAATAACGTTATTTTGTTTGGTACCCTTGCAAGAAACTTTAAAAAGAATTTTACAAAATGTACAATTTTTAACCATGTATTCTTGAGCCTCATTAGTTACTAAATTCACTAATAGTAGGTATACCTAGAAAACTCAAGTTAAACAAGTTATTAAGGATTGAAAAGTCATATTAGCAGCTTCAAATCTTCGCTTACACATCAACTGTTTGTTCAAGTGCGATTATTTACATTTCTTTTTTTTTGCTTAATAAGTACCCCTTCTGCAGTTTTTGTTTTCGGAAGCAGTCTTTTTACACCCCGTATAACCAGTTGTTCTGACCTATATATAGGAACAATCAAATATAAATATTTGAGCATCTATCAGCTAACAATTAAACTTAACCTTGTTACTTTGCTGATTTCATTTTATTTTGGATGTAAAACGTTTTGCCTTATCGATTAAGAAGTTGGTAAGAAACATTTTGTTTTGCTTGGAACCCCAAGACAAATCTTCACAAATAGGTTTAATTTGTACCCTCCGTTTGAATAATCGAGCTGCTTAAAAGCAATTATATGTGTAATTACAAAAGACACCATTTAAAAAATTAAGCCAAAATAATTAAAACACGGCCAAGCGCGAGTGACGCGCAAAAAAAAATTTGACTCAGAAAATTAACTCGCTGTATAATTCAACTGTTTAACGATCACCGTTTACGAGATACAGCCTGATGACAAACAGACGAACGGATGGACAGACAGACGCATACCTGGCGGAATATTAATATTAGGGTTCCGCTTTTACCTTTTGGGTACAGAAACCTAAGAAAATAGCGTCTCAATATTTATACCGGTTCTTGAAAGACTTGAGGTTCTTGAAAGTTTTATTTTATACTTAAAGTGTAATAATTTAAACATTTTGGTGTTTTAAAGATGAACAAGGAATAACTAGGGTTTTGGATTATTACTTCTATGTATTTATAATATTTTTCTGATGTGTACACATTAAGTGTCTAAGGTTTATACAAACAAAATCCTCTTTTCCAAATAAACAAACCCATATCCTCATAAATATGAATCTGCCAACTTAATGTACCTGAAGTTTCATCTCGCGAGTACCGGAAGCGCCGCCATTACACCACTACCTCCACTTCCGGTTACTTAGTGGCCAGTGTTGGTACGCCTGGTTTGTCTCTGTTTTACTGTCGGTGAAATTATTTCAGGAAAACAGCTCTTTTTCGCTTTTATTTCACCGTGTGTTCCTTGGACAGTCTGTTTGCATTAGGTGGTTTATTTGCGTGGTTTTTCTTTGGGTGATGAATAGGGTTTTAAGAAGGTTTAAATCGGCACGAGAAACGTTATGAGGCATTCAATTTTTGCAGTCAAAGTTCAAAGAAAAAACAATTCGAAATGCTTTTCGATTTAAATGCATGAAATTGTATGACATGAAGCCTTGTTTTAATTGCCGAAGGCATGACTAGGCTACTCAAAAACCTAGCCGCATAATACATATAATCAGCTGCATATGTTTTATTATATCGAACAGGTGTATAACAACATCTAATAGTTTTTTTTTTACTATTGAGTTTTTTGCCATGCAATGCTTTTTAAAATAAAATAATCAAATGATATTGCATTCGTTTAGTAATAAACATGAACAATGAAACAAGAGAAATTTATTCTGTGTTAGTTAAGATAACGCCCAAAAATAAACGGTCCCTACTGAACAATCTATAACCGAAATGTTACAAAAGACACAGTAATGCCAGATATAATTACGACAAAGCCGCCATTTTTTTTCTAATTTCTCAAAAACAACCTACAGGTGATAAATAAAAAATAACTTTTTCAAAGTTAAAGATGAAATGTGATTAAGAAAAGGGGATTTCTCGAGACAGACGAATTGTCACAAGTTTCTTTTAATTAAAACTTTCTGAATTTATACTAAATCTTGATTTGTTGAGATAACAAACGAAGACAGACAGAGTTATTATAAGTTTTAATTGCGACATTGGCTGTTCAAAATATTTTATACCTATATAAAAAAGAACAAATTAAACATGTGTTTCGTACAAAAAAAATCGACTATAAATAAAAGTTTAAGTTCATTTGTGTTTTAAATGCATTTTGAGCAGCATTGAAATGTAATGTCATTTATAAAGTGCCTCAAACTGTCTTTACATCGAGTTTCGAATTTAACTCGTTAAGAAGTAAATTTTGTCAGACCAACACGTAGTTTTGATTGCGCCGCTCAAAAATGGGCCGTACAAATTTCTTAACAAGCTTAACATCTGAATCAAAAACCTAGGCTACATTCTATCACATAACAAAACGTCCAAGTCTTGATAACTGCTGTTTAACGTTTTTTTTTTGTAAAGCACGCCATTTTCAAAAATGTATTTTTAAGGTTAAATTAAACAGTTACCTGCTTACTTGTCAACGCATTAAAAACATTATTAGATATTTTGTGACAGCTTTTGTTACTATAATTCTTCTAAATAATTGTTTCTACAAGTAACTAATAATTACAATTTATTAAATAAGGCGCTAAGCCTTTCTAAGCTAGCTAATTCTTAATAACTCTTTTCTACAATTATTTCAAGACCTCACCACTCATTTTAACGAGCAACTAATGAAATCTACCCATTACGCAGAACTGAAAACAAACTCTCGCCAACTGTTATCAGCAAAGTTTGAACCAAACTCTGTCCCCGAAAACTTCGTCCTATTCTGTTTTCAAATTGTCTTTAAAATTCAGACACTGCGCAGGAAATTGCAACCACATTTTGTCAATACGTCATTGATATTGCGGGCGAATTCAAATGTCAAGTCGTAGAGTGGTTGGGGGTTGGACCCCTTTTTATTAGATTACAAGTTTATGTAGAATTTTAATAATAGTTTTAGGTAATATTATTTATTATTATAATTCGTTGCAGCCATAAGAACTTGCCTATTTCACCGAAGGTATCGGTTTTAATCCCCACTAAGGTGCAAATTGGTATTTTTTAAATGATGTACATATTTATCATGCATTAACGATCAGAAAACGCATTGGAAATTAGGAAGAATTTTAATTAAATTAGGAGTGTCAGTTTTTTTTATCAAGAATGTAATGAAAACAACAGTAAAACTTTTAAACACAAATGAAAAGCAAAGCGAAAAGCTAGTCAAAATATATTCCTAAGACTATTATTTTTATTATAATTGCGGCATCTGACTCTCCTATGTTATCCGACACTAATGCAAATGCCTTAAAAATACCAGAGAACGCATGCATTTTATAGCTTTACAGCAATAACTGAAACTTTTTCAGCAATTCTGCGGCATTCAGTACCCATTTTATTCGAAATTGACGTTGAATTTATAAAAAATATTTTTCGTTTATACGGTAGAAAAATACTCAGGCTTAGATCGCATTTTCATAAGAAATAAAAGTCTTATTATGTTTTTATTATCTACAAGTAAGATCTTACTTATATTATGTTGACGTAAACTTCGTAAATTGGTTCGTTGGTAGAAATTACTAAAAACTTCTACCAGTAGGTTAATTTTTACGTTATAAGGGAGTTTCATAGCTTACTTTTATGTAGGCTAACATTATTTTCCACGATTTCCAGCTCGTTTTAGTAATAAAGGCAGAATCATTTTTGTCTTATTTCTCAATTTTTTTTTAACTTTTACCTAAGAAAAAAAAAAATTAATTTGTGTTTGTTTGCATATTCGTATAACCCTCTACAATTAAACAACGCATTTTGATTTCGATTTTTATTTTTTTATTTTTATACTTATCCAATTTTTTACCCAAATTATTGTCTGCCAAATATTGTTGTTTGTCTCGAGCTGTGCCCTAAGTAGCTATAAGTACTTCCCAAACTTTCCAAATTTGAACTCCAGCCAGAAGTTCCCAACTTAATATCAAAGTACCTGGTTGTTTTGTATGCAGTAAGGAGTATTTGCCTGCTGTAAAACCTCTTTTCAAACGGAGCTGCATCGTCCATCCACCGGCCAGTACAAGGGCTCTTCAGTTCCTGTTACTTTGTTTACATTTAGTACAAAAACGCTGTGGGAAGTACAGTATAGCTACAGTAACTTTGCTTGAAGATTTATATAGGTATGAGGGTTTTTTGTTATAGAGGTAAGTTTTACTGTAAATTATTCTGTGGCTAAGGCTGTATTTTTGTATTTTAAATAATATCTTTATGTTAAATATTAAAGTGTTTTTTTGTTTCTGTTTAAAGTGGTTATTAAAGTGGGTATCTTTATATTTTAATATCAAATTTATTAACTACCTCCATTTCCCGATAAGAAGCCATTCTTTGCTTTCTTCTGTGTAAGTGTGTATTTTTACTAAGATGTCATATTATCTTGGGAGCCCTGTACCAACAGATGTCCACTACAGTGCACAATTTTGAAAACAACCATCCAGTCTATTCATAACTGGTTATTCATTTTGAGTTGTTGACCGACGAAATGAAAAGATAAAAGAGGTATATGTGCACTTAGACAATCTCTGTTAACATCGGTTGTTAATTTAACCTTGGGATTATGTAAAACTAGCAGTGATACAGTTTTGGCCGCAGTGTAAGACCTTTTTTCGGTAGTGGGTATGAGTTATTTTCTTGAGGTAAAGAATACCTCAGGATATAACGGGTGTAAAAAGACCTCTCCAGAAGCCTGAAACCATGTATTCTAGAGCCTTAAATTCACTAACAGTATACCCAGAAAACCAAATTTAAAAAAGTTATTTAGGATTGAGAAGTCATATTTGGCGCTGGAAATTATCGCTCACACATCATCAGATGGTTAAGGTGCGTTTATTTACATTGCAAATTAAATTAAAACCCTATTTAATTTGAAATCATTGCAAAATATGATAGTATAAACGCAATTTTGTACAATTACGGAAAAAAAAATCGATTCATCATAAAAACCACTTTTTTTCTCAAAACTTAACCAGTACCCCCCCAGCAATGCCCAATTGTTTTCGGAAGCAGTTCTTTTACACCTCGTATTAAGGGTACCTACAGGATGTATAATAGCCAGTAGTTTTTGCCTGGAAGAGTATCAAACAAACATAGGTTCTAGGATATACATTTTTAAGAAGTAGATTGAGGTATCTTAATGTATTGTTTCTGCGATAACGAGTAATTAATTAATTAAAAGCACAGTTAGATACCGTTAATTATGAAATACAGCAAGAAATGAGGTTGTTAAATGAAACCTTTACATTATTTTACTAACTTTAAGAAATAAAACGAATGTTACCTCTAGGTACTAGGCCAAATAGTACTTGCTCAAATAGTTTTTAATTTTCTTTTTTTTTAACAATACCACAACACAAAAACCATAAAATTGTATTCAAATTCCATTCTCTGTAACCCAACAATTTCTAAAAGATCATCAAAATTGTAACCAACACACTCAGAAACACGAACAAAAAACTTGGACCATTACCCCCAACAAAGGAGCCATCTAGAAGACTGGCTACCGCAAATAAAATGTCCAATTCATTGAGTGACAAAAAAATCCACGACAATCAAAGTTTTTCCATTTCCAAACCGAAACTGCTCCGGGGCGTGTAAAAATCCATAGAAATCCGTTGGAGAGAAAGGGACAGATGTAGAGATTGATGTATTTGCATCTCGCTCACTCGATGGGAGGTGTAGAAGTTTAAAAGTTGAAGGTGTCAACATTTTGTTGTAGAATTGGTGCTTCGTAAGTTATTTCTGATGATGTTTTTTGACATATTTCCTTTCGAAGTTCTTTCGAAGGGGCTTCTTCAAAAGCTGCGATTTTTAACACACAGACTGTGGATCAGCGATTTAATTATTTAATTAATTTCTACTTAGGTCTACCTACTTCTGTAAAATACCGACATAAAATAAATTAACAAATGTGTAAAATGCGCGTTCTTTCCTATTTAATTAAGTAGGACATATATTTAAAACTAATGTTCACGCATATGTTAATATGTAGCTAAATACTTATTGTGACGATTGATTCAAACAAAATAAAATTTATTGTTTTGTGATAAAGTCGCAAACAAGTTCATACGCGCAAAGGCTGCTCTAAATCCTCATTTTTAATTATTTAGGTTTTAAAAAAGGTATAATTATACCCTTGTAATTAATAATCGCTCAGTTAACGTCTGTGTGTTGAACCCATCATTCATTGACCCTGCGGTCTTTTCGTGACCTTTTACAAAAGTTTAAAGAAAACTCTGTGAAGTAAAAAATATTCGCGACCGGATGAAGCGAATTAAAACTTTCTCAAACATCTCCTAACAAAGAAATGCGTTTTTTATTTCTACAGGGCTTTTTTTGTTATTTGGAATGGGAATTCTAATTTAATGCTTAGCTAAAAATACCTTACTAGTGGCCGGTCGCGACTCCGTTCGCGTGGAAGTCGGTTTTCCGTAAGAATAAGAAGTTTTCCCGCGATAAAAAGTACCCTGTGTGTTATTCTGATGTAATTACCTATATTACTGCAAAGTTTCATCCAAATCCGTCCAAAAGTTTTTTCTTGTAAAAGTAACAAACATCCATACATCCTCACATACTCACATACTCACAAACTGTCACATTTATAATATTAGTGGGATAACCAAGTTTAAAACTATATATTTTATAACGTTTTAAGTATGTGTTATTTTTTATTTGTATTTCTGTTTGTATCTTTTTTCTGAAAGACGTCTATTGTAAATATCTTCTTAAAAAAACTATAAATGTTCTACTAAATCAGCGGTGGGCAACCCGCGGCCCGCGGGCCGCATGCGGCCCGCCGACGTCTTCTTTGCGGCCCGCGAATGTATTAAAAAAATATACATATAAAATAAAATTTGACATAAATAAAAATAAATAAATAAATAGCCATGTCCCATAGTTGAGCACAGGCCTCCTTCTCGGATAGCGAGAGGGTTTGAGCCGTAATCCACCACGCTTTCACATGTTTATTAAATTTAAAACCATTGAATTTTTTGTTGATATGTTATTATCACAAGTGTGGCCCGCCTTTGGTCGATTTTTTCACCATGCGGCCCTTGCCTGCTAAAAGGTTGCGCCCCTGCCTGTACTAAATAATAGACTCATGTAGACTCATTCAACCTATGTAAATAACTTAGTAAGCAACAATGAATTAAAAACGTAATTTGAAAACACAACATTTTATTACCCACCTAAGCCCACAAATAAATCTCTGATAAAATATACCTAATAGGCGGTATAAAATAATTTTACGATATTTTGTTGTTTTTAATTAAACTTCGGAAGAACTCGGTCCCA
Organism: Emmelina monodactyla; assembly: GCA_916618145.1. Taxonomy (NCBI): domain Eukaryota; kingdom Metazoa; phylum Arthropoda; class Insecta; order Lepidoptera; family Pterophoridae; genus Emmelina; species Emmelina monodactyla. Next base: position 1,934,003 of record OU745315.1, on the reverse strand, counting down.
TTTTTTTGTTTTTATTGTTGACGCATAAAGTTCCATTAATGATAAGGATTCGTGGAAAACTTTGACCGTTGGTAAGCAAAAATATGGTTGTAGTATAAGGTAGGTGTATTAGTGATTTACGTGTATTTAAAATTAGGAATTTTAAGAAACTTTTTATAAAAAAGTAATGTATGAAGAAATTCGATGAGTTTTGGCTCTGAAGACAATAAAATAACCTTAACATTTTAGCAACATGGATCCTAATCGTATATTGCCAAAGTTAAGAAAATATAGCAATTGACAGCTTTTTTATCTCCGTATAGAATACTTTTACATTGAAAAAATACTTTATACTAATATAAAACTAGCGACCCGCCCACGCTTCGCAATGGTGTAATTTTGGCCGACTTGGTCAAGAAACATTGAACTCTAGCTTACTTCCAAAAACTTTTCCTTAATGTTCTCTAAATTTAAATGGAAAAAATGCCTTCAAGATGGCGAAGACTGCAATAAAATCCGTTAAGTGGTTAAGAAGGAGTTAGCGAACAAACATATAAACAGACAGAAGCATTAGCTACTTGGATTTATACTATGTAATGATTAACTCATGCAGAGAAGTCGTAGGCTAAAAAGTCAGTAACAATACCAAAACTGTCCTCTTACCCCAAATCCTTAGTTTGACGCCATCACTCTAAAACCCCAGTTTGTCCAATTAGAACACACGCCAATCAAACGTAGTGGAATGTCATCCAGCGAGTGCCATTTACTAAATCGACTATGCTTTTAAAATTGAACATTGGTCACAGGCATTGCTTCAAGTAATACAATTTCTGCTAGGTTTCCAACACGACAAAAGAACGTCAATTGATATAAGTAGGTAAGTTACATAACTATCACGGGTTCTAAACTGGTATAAATTTTCTTCTGTCGAGATTTCTTAGCCTTTTCTGTTCTTTTCTGTTTAAAAAGTTGCTGAAGATATACAAAGCCACGCACAATATTAAGCCTTAAATTTCCTTTTTTAGCAAACATGGAGCGAAGTAAGCATTTGTATTATCATGTTAAACGATGGCCGTCTATTTGGTATTTTTAAAATCACCCTACAAATACTACCTCAAATAAAGTATTTTTTAGAGTGGTAGAGTCTAGCTGTAGGCTCTGTCTGCAGCGATTACTGGGCTGACTTGACCGGTGAAATACCTTCCACCGTCGCACAGAAAACCGACGTGAAGTAGGGACGATGTTCCTGCGTTTCGTTCGGTGAGTGCGATATCCGATGCCCAATTTCTCATAGGCCAGCAACGCATCCTCAATGCATATGTAATTGTGGGTGTATATGGGCAGCGGTGATCACTTACCATCAGGTGACCGGCATGATCGTTTGCTCCCTATTTTATATAATAAAAAAAAAAACAATATTATCTAAAATTTTGTGAGGCACTAAAAGTCTGAGTAAAATCGTACCAACCAACAGTCAGACATAATTAAATTTAAATTTCATAACGGATCTCTAAAAAACAGCCACCTATAGCAGAATTCGCTAAAAGCAAAAACATTCCATCTTAACGTTTTATCGTAAAGTAGAAATATGTTAATTATACCAATAATATTAAAATGGCCTAAAAGCATGATTTGTAAATTTAAATTTATTAATTGAAAAAACCCCAGCCCTCTAAATCATGAATACATCATACCTCCCCGACATGCTAATTTCCTTTTGCGCTTTTTCATCCAAATGTGCCCTTCTTAACAGGCTGGCCTTTATAAATCATAATATTATTAATTTGTCTGAAGGAAGAAGGCTTTTACCATCGAATGAAATTATTAGTATTTTATAAATGTTTTTAACCGGAGTTTTTTTGAGTCGGAATAAAATGAAACCATTGATTGTCATTATTATGAGCTGATTTGACTTTTAAAAGTAACAGTACCTGATTTGACTAAACTTCATGCCATTCTCTTACTCTCACACACACAGCCATAAAATAAAAATGGCGACCAATCTCTGCTCATCTCAAAGCAGAAACACAATATCTCATTTGAATACCTTGATATTTCCCCTAACGCCTTTCATCCTTTGTGCGCTCTGCGAGAACCGTCTCACGTAACTGTCGGTAAATGAAGGTCTAATTTGTCCGATATTCAAAACTACCCTCCAATCACGCCCACACACGTCCTGAGTCAATAAAGGCTACACACACAGTGAAATAGGCCCTGATTCTGGAAACACTCTCTAAACTAAATTAAAACTATCACCGTCACTTAGTCATCAATAGTAAAAGACAGAGACAGGTTATCATTTTAGTCCTGTTAAACTAAAATCTACGTGCATTATGACACTGCGAAGGTAGTTTTAGGCAAGTCCACTTTTCGTTAAATTTTACAATAATGGGGTCTAAATTTAGTGAGACCTGTCTTTTTTTAATATAAAGCATGGGAAAGTGACAGCAATATTTTGAATTTAGAAAGTGTTTTCGGAATCGGGGCCAGTGATGAGTCCAATATCCGTTTTGTACTTGGGTCGCGCCAGGGCCCAAATACAGAAAGCGCGCGTCAAAGGCCGTTAGCTAAACCGAGCGGCGTACAGCCACTGTGTTAATTGTCTTGGCGACTGCAGGATTTGAAGTGTGGAGCCGAAATTAGAAGCACGAATGCAATTGTAGGTGTGATTGAAAAACAAGATGATTGTCGTGGTACATAGCAAATAAAGCATGGATTATTGAGCATAATAAAAGGAAAAATAGTAATAAAAAAGCATCCCCCAATTGAAATTTATTGATACATGAAAAGTTAAAAACTTAGTTGCATACATAATCCCTTTAATTGCAAATACCTTATTTAACTCCCTTAACAGGACTTGCAAACAAAACATCGTACATACATATTTCTATTTTAAAACATAGCGTACAGTATAAAACGCTTAAGCCATTTCCTATTATCCGACTGGTTAACTTTTTCTTCTTGTTTCAGTGGATTCTAATGCAGATCTGTTGCATTCCTGAATCAATTCTCGATGTTCAATACACTGTGTGGCTTCTTTGTGGGAGATCAAAGGTTCGTTCCTTTGCGTAGTAAATAGGAATTTAAGTCAGAAGTGGGATAGCTTGTTTGTTTGTATAGGTAGGTAGAAAAATGGTTTGCAATAGGTACAATATTTACGAAAACTGGAATAAGTCTAACTATAAGTTTTATTAAGGTATACATGGATAAAAATAAATAACATAAAAAAATTCGTAAAGAAAAAAATATGTTTGAAACAAGTACAGATATCCCCTTTTTATAGTCTCATATCTTCTTTTTGAGGTTATGTTTGCGTCGACTAAACTTAAAAAATTTAATAGTGATAAAGAAACCGAGTAAAGTATGTACCGAAAGTTGTTGTAGAGACCCAAAAAAGGAAAATAAAGATACCCATTAACAAAGATACTCTGGCTTAGTTCTTAAATCCTGTGAAAGCTATAAAGTTCGGCTAAGAACATAATGATTATTTTTACGTTCACTGTTTGTTTTATAACCTCTAGTCGATTCATTCTATACCTACTGCCTTTTTGTGAGTAAGATATTTCTTACACTTTGGCCAACTTGAGGATGCATGGATTTATCGAACTCGTATACAATTTAAATGTTTAATTACCTTGATATTGACCCTTATTATATCTGCCCGCATTTTTTTGTGTATTTTTTTGAAATATTTTACGAACACTGCATATAGTTTAACTTCCAATGGATAACCCTCTGAAAGTACAGCGCAAGAACTCTCATTACGCGGTTTCTCCGGGGAAGGGTTTTTGGTCCTAAAGGGACAGTTTGTTTGAAAGGGTTAGGGTAATGTCCCTGCTAGTAGGTAGGTATGTGAAGTTGAAGAATTAGATGTAATGTATTCTGGGGGCAGGTGCGATCCTGTAATCACTTTAATGAAAACTTTACAGAGAATCTTAGTATTTCTTGTCTATGGCAATTCTGTGAGAATGCTTTCAGCTTTTCTTCAATAGACTTTTTTTATTCAAGAGGATCTTAATAAGTCAGTATGGACTTAAATTTCATGTTTTTTGTAAAAAATGATACCTTTTAAAATCATTAACTTTAAGAATTATCTACCATAATATCTTTAAATTAAAAAAATATTCTTCTGAAAATTAAGACCAAAATTTCCAAATTGTAGTCCCCTTATCTCCAAATAGCTTAAAACAAACATGTTTCCAATATCATTGCGAACACAAGCGTATCGTATTAAAAGCCAAACTTTGATCTAATTTGTGTCCGAAATCCATAAATATTTACATCCAAAACTGTATTAATGGCGGACAGAATCGTAAAATGGCCGGAAACTTGTATTACAATACTGTCAAACCCTGTAGGGTAGTGTTATGGCAGAAGATATGAAATGCATGAAACTGCGTAATGTTGACGTACACAAAATGGCATGGTATCACACCGATAGATACCTACATCAATTTAAAATAATCATATTCCTAGTCTTAGAAATTATTTTCAAAATTGCAAAACTGTACGTTTAGTTTTTTTTAAAGATAATTATATATAATGAAAAACGTTTTTATAGAGTATGTATAAAAAAAGATGGAAACGAAAACCGTCTTGTTTTTATCTTGTCTTGGTGTAGTTGTATGCCTTGATTTTGTATATTTGGTGTTGGACAAAAGAGTGCTGAGTCTTTTTCCGCCAGCTTTTTTCTCTCGGCCTACTGATGATAAGCTGATGATTTTAATCGAATGTAATTAAGTTACTTAATGATGAAATAAATGATTTGTATTTATTTTATTTAAACACAAACAACAACCTGAAACGAAAAAAAAGGGAATGCAAAAAACAAATAATATACTTCTAGTTTTTTGGGTGTTAAACAGGCAATCAAACAGTAAAAAAAAATGGAATTTGTGTTCTGTTTTTTTTTCTCCAAATTATGCCAAATTCCATTTTAACTATAAAATGTTTGCACTATTTCAAATTGAATTTGTTTTTTTTTATACGCAACCCATCATCGCTCCTGAACCATTGGCTGATGTGTGAGCAAAATGACCTCAAGCGGCGAATATCACTTTTCAAACCTTAATAACTTATTAAAATTGAGTTTTCTGGTTATACTGTTAGTGAATTTAGTTACAATTTAGGCTCAAGAATACGTGGTTTCAGGCTTCGGAAATGGTATTTTTACACCCGTTATATCTTTGACATCGGTGTAACACTCGGATTAGCAACATGTAGCGTCCCTTTTCATTAGGCTAGTTCGGTTTACAAACTAATATGAATAAAACATTCCAAGGGGCCAGGGCAATTATTAACTAGTTGTTTACAAGGGCCTGGATTATAGGGTGGGGGGAAGGGCAATTTGTTCAACGTGTAAATAAATGGTTTGACTAGAATTTGTAATGGGATTGGTCGAAAATCAAGTTGAGGTGGACTTTGCGACTGATCCTGTTTGGGCGAGTTTTAAGAGATTTAAAGGTCTAATGCCAGATTTCACGGACTTTTATTTAACTTGAGAAGACACTTGATATTCCAATGTGGTTTAAAAGAACTATTTATAGCGTTTTGATTATTTTTTTGCTTGACTTTTTAAACTAGTTTATATTTATTAATGTATACTTTTCAAGATTTTCTTGGACAAATTATTTGTAGTGTAGTTTTAAATGTATTAGGTAACCCTTAAATTTAGAGAAAGTTGGTGAAAACGGGCACAATATATTTTGACAAAAAGGCGCTAGAAAAGTCACTTATGGAAGTATGAAAATGTGGATTATTAAAAAAAACGTAAATGTAATATTATTCGGAAAAAGTATGTATAAAACACTCATTTATCTATGCGTGTTCATTTGCAAGAATAACATCCACTCGGTAATAATAATTCAGAAATTTGAAAACTACTTTTCCTATACAAAAAATGAGCCTACTTTTGCACCTTTTCTTTCATTACAAACCCATATTATTAAGGAAGAAATATTACTACAAAAACGTATGCGAAAACAAAACCTACACGCCTATATGATTAACTTTGCGATGCTGCAATAAGAAAGGCGATGCCATTCTCAGCAAATACGGAAAATAAATCAAAACGCAGATGTTCGTAGCTACATGTTTTCGGTATTTTTTCGATACACACCAGAAAATGTAACAATAAATTATTCAGAAGGCACGTGAATGGGTGAGGGTATGTTTTTTTACTCATTTATATGTATTTCTTATTTAAACTGAGCAAAATCTGCATCCATATTGAAGATTATATGGTAGCGGCGCGGTAGCTCAGTGGTCAGAGCATTAGACCGGTTTACTAAAGGTCCTGGGTTCGATTCCCAGTCGCGTAATGCTCGGAGGCCCGCGTTCCTTTTTCCAGTATCTATAACTTCAAAAGATAATATGAAATCAAAGTAATTCTAGTTAGCTCATAGCACTCAGGTAAAGTACAGAAATTATTTAATTAACATATTTTTCATATAGTTAACCATTAGCTAACAGACCCTTGATTTAGCTCCATTTCTATCTATTTTGAATCAATATTCAAACAATAATAATATAATCTATACTAATATTATAAAGCTGAAGAGTTTGTTTGTTTGTTTGTTTGTTTGTTTGTTTGTTTGTTTGTTTGTTTGTTTGTTTGAACGCTCTAATCTCAGGAACGACTGGTTTGATTTTAAAAATTCTTTTTGTGTTGAATAGACCCTTTATCGAGGCAGGCTTTAGGCTATATAACATCACGTTGCAACTAAGTATAAAGAGCGAAGAAATAATGGAAAATGTGAAAAAAACGGGGAAAATTATTCATCCTTGAGAGCTACCGTTGCGTGCGCTAAAAACGGTTCTATATACCAAAAATATATGTATGAAAGAATTAAGGGAACCTTTTACCGCGGGAAAACTTCGCATTCCCACGGGAAACCGACTTCTACGCGAACGGAGTCGCGCGCGGCCACTAGTAATAAAAATATAGCTAATGCGCGTTAAACACATTGTTTTAACTCTATCCGGGATTTCGGACTGACCGCCCGCGACCACGATAGGTGTTACCCTGTCGAAACGTCAGGCAAAGCGTTACCTTTTTGCTTAAAAAATACCGCGCGTAATCCCGGATAGACTTAAAACAAAATATTCATACAACACAAATTCTAATAAATCCATAATAACATTAACCCATAACATTAAGTTAAATAACAAAGTGCATCTCACAAGTTAACTGTAATAAGACTACAGGAAACCATGTTTACAGTGTAGAACTGTTTGAGAAACATCGCAGCTTGCGCTTTGTGATAAACCAACTTTGATGTCTTGGAAATTGAATGTATTTCCATGATTAATCTCAATGAGAGGGATTTGAAGTTTGTTTTGAGGTTATGTTTATACTGTTAGTAGTTGGGTATAGGTATTTAAGTAATGAATGTTTGAAATCAAATGTTTTAATTAATTAAGGATATTTGTTAAAAAGTTAGTAAATTTTAACCCATTGATCACCAAAACTCCAATAAATATGTATATACCTATAGACATTGGTATATTGTAAGAGTTACCCAATAAATTGACAATTCAAAATAACAGTTTTTTCTGACTAACCTATAGTCTGAAACTTGTTTCTAACTTTTAAATAATGTCGACTGAATAGATCTTAGCGCTTTACTTCAACCAGCTTTAACATATTTTTCGCAAAACACTTCCACACAGTTATTTATTATTCACCGACTATGACTATAAAAACCCTTATTACCTTCTGTTTTTACTTAAAAACTCATATTATTCCCAAGTCAATAAACTATAAAGTTTACAGACAAAGTAAACCCCCCGTATTTTCATATAAACGCTGTTGTCGACTCCCTTATTACCCGAATATAATAATTTGGTATTACGCCCATAATCCTCACTCGGTAGTGTAGCACCTCTATATTTTGCCGCTTATCCAGAATGTCATATACAGCAGGTGGCATTATGGCAATAATTTTATGAGACACTAGTTCGGCTTTTGCTTCTTAAGATAAGCTTTGGTTGGGCTCGTATTTTGAGCGTGTTTAGTTAGTGTGATTTAAATCAAGGGATTTTAAGGAGATTTTGTGAGGTTATCTTATCAATTGTGGAACCTCTAAGTCTTAGTGGGGACTTAGCTCTTATCGATAGTAGTGAGCTGAAATACTCAATAGTTTTGAATTTAAAATTAATTTGAACAGAAAAGGGTATTTAGACAATTTACAAAGTGTTTTTTTTATTACTAAATCTTAAAATTAATTTTATTGGTCTAAAATTCGAATTGGTTTTCCCACCTACAACAATATTGTAACATTTCTGTTCAATGTAAAAAAACGTTTTCCATTAATGTATCATGTACCTACTGTTTTTTTTCTTAAAACTCAGATTTAAAATACAAATTCAAACCATACCTTGAAAGTCAAGAATTATTCCTTAAGAATCGCTGAAGGGATATTCGTTTAGAAGACAACTGGAGCCACTGGACTTAGACTCGGTAGAACCAATCAGTATATGTCTCGGCTTTAGATAAGGGCCAAATTGCAAGAGAAAAGCGATTTCTAATTTCTAGTTGTAACAGTTATTAGTTAATATGGAATACTGAATGTTTAGCTATAATTTGGAATTTTTGTTGTGATAGTATGTGTATTTTTTGACACACCAAGCTGCCACGAAAATAAAAATGTGCCGGAAAAACAGTTCTATTGTTTACAGGCAGTGCTCCATCTAGTAAGAGCGAGAACGAAGACCAATAAATCTATGATTGTGTATGCTAAAAAAAAGGAAACTTTTGGAATGGCAAATAAATATCACTCCAAAATTAAGCCTTCCACAGCTTCACCTTTTACAGCTATTATAAGTTTTAAAGTTACAAATGCTCAATTGAAAGCCATAACATTATACATACCTACTAATTGATAACTTTTCGCATGTTAAGTGCATTCGATTTTTTACTCAATTGCTTTTTATACTGTATAGACTCTTTATACCTTACCTTTAAATCCACATAAAATTAAAGCTTTTCTTTATTATTTACGCATTTAAAACCCACATTCGCTTGCATTATTGGTCTAAATCAATCGTTGGTATAATGTTAGTTTACATTACTGGTAAGAGACAAACCTTATTTCAACTGAAGTAAAATGTAGGTTTAAAGATCATTTGCGAATAATTCATCTATCTCTGCCTTTTTTTTTGTTGTATAATATAGCAAAGTAAACGAGCATGCAGGTCACCTGATGGTAAGTGATCACCGCCGCCCATGACTCCCCGCAACCCTGTGGGGGTTGGGGGTGTGTTGCTGAGCCTTTGACAAAATTAGGCACCGGATACCGCACTCACCGAACGAAACGCAGGAACTTCATCCCGTTCACGTCGGTTTTCTGTGCGACGGTGGTATTTCACCGGTCGAGTCGGCCCAGTAATCGCTGCAGACAGAGCCTACAGCTAGACTCTACCACGCCTTTTATAACTTGTACCACTCGAAAGTCCGATGTGTCCCAATAGGTATTTGGGTCTTATCGACTGTCAACCCGAACACTACAATTGTGAATATGGCGTCTAAGAACGATTGTTGCAATTTATCTCAGACCTACATAGATATGTGTCAGGGGACTTCAGTTCATTTAGTTAAGCTAGATTAAGTTTAGGTTTAGGTTAGGCTATGGGGTAAAGTAAAAGGTTAAAACTAAGATTTAATGATTGTCAGTTTTTAGATTCTTGATTTTTTAAGTTCATTATATAGGTATTTGAAGTTGGTAATCTACCTATTTTACTTTTAAAAAACCGGCTAAGTGCGAGGCAGACTCGCGCACGAAGGGTTACTACTATTATTTCCTACCTGTTTATTAAGATCGAGTAAAAATTGCTTAAAATTTACGATTTTTGTATGGGAGCCCCCCTTTATAATATTTACTTTGTTGTTATTTAATTATTTATTTTAAAAGTTATTAAACAAGTAAATATTCTGTGAAAATTTGAAGCGTCTACCTGGTACGTCTACTACCTTTTTTAATATTGAGCAAAAAAATACGAAAAATACACGTTTATTGTATGGGGATTCCCCTTAATATATTTTTTTTTAATTTTTGGTACTTTTTTTATAGCAGCAATGGAAATACCTACATCATTTGTGAAATTTTCATTTCATCTTTCTAGCTATCACGGTTTATGAGATACAGCCTGGAGACAGACAGACAGACAGCGGAGGCTTAGTAATAGGGTCCCGTTTTACCCTTTGAGTACAGAACCCTAAAAAACGTTAAAACACTTTTATGGATAAAAAAAACGTTTATTACAGTAAAAAGAAGTAGTGATGCAACGAATACCACTTTTACAAATGCGTATACGAATAGCATTTTCACTATTCTGCGAATACGAATACGAATAGGTAGGTACAAATATATTAAAACAACTAAGAAAAGTAACAATTTTTTTTATTTAATAATCAAAAGCCACTTCTGGAAAATTTTTATTCAAAAACACAATTTGCGTAAATTATTAGGTGTTAAACGATTTCTTATTTATGTTTGTATATTTCCAGCTGTAGAAAAAAGTCTTTCAGACGATACAGTAGACGTGAAAAATATTTCTGGGCCAAACTTTTCAGTGTCGGAAAATGAACATCTTGTCGCCAAAAATGTAGTGGATCTTCAGATGGCAATAAATTTGGCAGTGCGTGTTTTGATACATGTATTTTTGAATAAAAGATGCGTTCCGTTTTACATAAATTATTTGTACGAATATTGTTATCACTAGTAAACAGTCAATAAATGGATTTTATTTTATTTTTTATAAGAGAACCTAGCAAACGAGCAAGCGAGTCACGTGATGGTAAGTGATCACCTTTTTTATTCCTGTCCCAATAAATTCATGATACAATAAAAATAATTGGTATACTTGTAAAAGTCTTTAAATCCATTAAGTTTTTACAATTTACATTTATTTACTCCAGTCTGAAAGTCCGAAATTACTTTCTCTAGGGGGTTCATTATTTGGCATATTTTCAAATTCGTGATTTATAACCCTACTAAATTATCAATTTTTAACTGTGTGATCCACAACTTTTAATTGTATTACACACAACAAAACATTTATTTCAAAATTCAAGGTGCGCATTGCCATCACATTTGACCGCCGTTTTATCATTTCGATCACACAATCCGTCACCATAATTCACTGTTCCTCCCCTGCTGGTTTTAATTTCCCATGTTGCAGAAAGTTGTCGCCACGCTCATGGGGTGGTATGATTAATGATGGCACACTTATGGTGTTATGAAGGCTTTTCTTTAAATTAACTTGGGTGAGGTTTTTAATAAACTATTGTGGAGGACTAGGTTTAAGACTAAGGCTTAGTATTAGTTAAGTAAAGATGAAAAAAACATGCAAAGACGATTCTAGGTGGCAGGTAATATAAATTGCGGTAAGGTTTAAGGTGTACTATTTAGATGTTAATAAAAAATCTAAAAAGCTCTTAGTATGTATATCATTATTATTTTTATTTACAGTCTTTTCAAACTCATCATTGGGTAAGTTCAGTTTGTTATGTACTCAACGCTACGATCTCACACGTTAAACATATACTTTTTTACATCTTAAGTTAAAAAGTTCCTACAAAAATGAATCCAAATCAATGCTCCTTAAAAATTTTCCATTTTGTCCCAACCCTCTTTCTTTCTCAGAACTCAATCTTAAGATCTCTCTTTAAAACTTGCATTACTCAGTAAAACGGGTTCTTACAGTAAAAGGATGTCGAAGCACCAGATAATGCCGCACCTGGACTTTCACACGGCTGTGTAAAAACAGTAAAGTCAGAATAGGATTTGTGGATTATGCATTTTTTACTGAAAATGCATGAGGGGCTTAAAATGTTTGGTTATGATTTAGTTTTTATCCCGTTTCTGTGTTTACTGAATGGGTAAATAAACGGTTTATTGGATTTTTGTGTTTCATTTTTTATTTACTATCCATAATTTATAGATTTTTTTATTTGGTTGATTTAAAATGTTCATATTTAGCCTTTTATTTTATTAAATTTTTTATTACCTTTAACTGACTAACAAACGGGCGTCTTCTGATGTAAGCTTTGGCATTTGTACAAAATAAAAGATTTAATGTGATTGATAAACAAAAACAAATTATTATAATGAATTAATTCCGCTTATAATGACAATTCAACACGCTAAATAATTAAGTAATTAATCTAAGATTGTTTAAGACTGGGTTACATGAAGTCACCCAAAACAAATGCTTAACGCAAAGCGCGTAAGCTAAACGCTAATCCCAACAGTTAAATATTTAAATCCAGCCAATCCAAAAACAAAATCTCTAAACAAAACTACTCAAAGCCAACACTGACTAAATAAATGCATAAAACAAATCACTTTGGCTAAAAGGAAGTAACACTGTTTTTTCATTGAAACACAAAGGAAAAATCTACAAAGGTTGGCGAAACAAACGTGGCGCTCTCTACCGGCGAGAAAGAGAGTAAATCTGCGTTAGCTAGTCGTTAACATAGCCTTTGTGAATACACTTTGCTTTTTTGCTATATTATTTTCAATTTAGAATGCGAGGTACCTAATTGTGGAGGTTGTTGTTGCTGAGTCGGAATAACTTTTGCAGGTAATAAAATGTTGGCCCCGATTCTAAAACACTTAACTACAAATACTAAACTCACACCAAAATTTATTAATTTTGTCACTTCCTTATGTTTTTTTAATACTGGTTTTGGGCTTAACCATGGAAGCCTATTTGACGCAATATTTTAGGTTGGTTATTCAAAAAGTTTTTGTTTTATACTGCTGAACGTTTTATATCGTTTTATTTGCTGAACAAATAAAACTATATTTTAAGCGTAGTTTCAATGGTTTTAAATCAGTCACCATTAACTAAACACAAAAAAAAAAACGATTTCACACTTACTACCTAAGAGTTACAAAAATATATACATATAAATGTAAAAATAGTTTTTTACCCTGATGGGTAATTATTATTCTTTGCATTTATTTTTTTATTTGATTAATTTATTTAACGTTTGAAGCAGCAGCAGCCTTTTCTTCGGCCTCTAGTTCCAGCTCTATCATCCTTTGAAGAGCCTTGACACGTCTTCTCTCTAAGGGAGTCTTGGAAAACCAGGCTTCAGCTGCTATATCCTGTATGAAATAAATTTTAATAAATAAAAAAAATGGAAATGAAATTATATTTCAAATTAAAATTATATACAAAGTATTTGAAATAAAAATGCGTGTTGCTTTACATCCCTTTGCTTTAGTTCAATTGAGATTTTATTTTATTATTCCACAGTTTTATAAAAAACTATTAAATAAACAGTATAATAGACAAACATGTAAGTAATTAGGAGCCATTTTTTTCTACGACTAGGACAAATTTGTCGTAAGCTTTTTTCCTTTCTACTGTCTACTACTATGTGTCTTCCACAACCAAAAGAATAGAATATCCCTACAATTTAGTAAGTACATACTTGTTCAGCATAAACAGGTTCTCGTGAGCTCAGTTGAACAGCCACTTCTTGCGCTGTCAGCGCTCGGACTCTCAACTGAAGCCGTCGTTTGGTCGTTAAAACTGCTGTCAAAGCTGACATCAGTGTTCCTACAACATTTGATTAACATTTTTAATGCGTACCTATTTATACTTTTTGAGGGGGGCCTATGTCACGGAACAGAGAAGTAGATGGAAGTGTGAAGTAGGCGGGGCACGCGTTCCACTAGTAAGCGGAGGCTCGCAAACCCATACCTCAGTCGTACCTGTCTTATTGTCGTGTTCGGTTGTGTTTTGCTGTGATCGTATTGCGTTTTCTTAATCTAATATCGACTTTATTTTCAAAGCAGTAAAGTTCAATTCATATTAGTTCTAATTCTAATGTAACACTGCTTCCATCTATTGTGGAGATGCTGAAACATAAAACATAACAATTGTAAACATGAACTTTATTTGCCAAGGAATAAAGTTCAACTTACATTGTTAAATGTAGGAACGCCACCTATTGTTAAGTAGTTGAATCTTTTGTATGTCAACGCGAACGTGAAGTAAGTTGCGGAAGGTCGTAAATACATTATGGGTTTGAGTAAAGTAAACTCTATTCATCACTGACAAGGTGTGTTTTGCTTAGCAGCATTTAGAAATAAGGTCATTCCGGCACTAAGGATATGCGACCAATAAAAACAATTGTTTACATGTAGTGACTATGTTTATTATCAGTTCTATGTGTGAGTTTTGGCGACAGCGGTTTCGCTAGTAAGTTGGTCGTATAGCATTTCCATCTACTTCTCTGTTCCGTGGCCTATGTTTAGCAGTTGACAAATAGTGACTGGTAATGACAATTCCTTCCAAAAGATATTCGAACTTGTTCACAAAGTTAAAAAAATCACCGTTAATGAAAATGCTTTTTTCAATTGTCTATAAGCCCTTTTTAATAACCTGAATCATTGGTCGTGCGTTTACTAGCTGCAGTAGTACTAAGTTTTAGAATATGGAGATGACCTTACCGATCGTATAAGAATCAGACACTCTCGCCAGACAAGACAAATTCATTTTTGGCGATAGTGCACCAGCTTTATGTAACTTAATTCTCCACATCAATGAAATGCTGCCATAGTCAGCTCTTGGTATTTGTATAACTTTCGAGTAACATTGGAATAGAAGCTTTTGTTCAGCTTCCCATGGGCACCTAGAAGTACCGATAAATAGTACTCGATCTTCTGGATTTATACCTAAAACAGATTGACAATACGTAGAACATTAACTTAACTATTATTTGATTGGTTTTCGTTAATTCTACCTTTAATAATTTTAACCAAATCTTTTTTCAGTCTTTTAGGGTCAGTTTTATCAGTCTTTGGTATTTTTTTGACAAAAGGTTTCTCAGCATCGTCCATCCAAATGACTGATGGCTGTAACAATCTGGAAACCTTCATTACTAAATGAATCAACATGATAAGTCCAGATTTCCCGGGATATTTGCCAACAATATTTGCAGGTGTAAGATCAAATAAAGTTGCACCTAGCTCAGTACATATTGCATGTATTAGCATCTTTTTACCACTCCCTGCTGGACCTGAAACAAATGAACGTTTAATTATCATGTGAACAGAAATTTAAAGAGATAAAAAACTAAAAAAATCTATAAGTAATGAACCTGACAGAAGGACTGATCTTATTTGTGGAGCATTAGCTCTAACAAGTAAAGATCCAAACGGTAGTATGCAGTACTCTTTGACTAATTGACGTATGTCACCAAGACATGGCGATGGTTCTTGTCCCTCAGCTCTGCATTGAGCACCTATGAAGCATTTTTCTCCAACGTAATCATCGATACTAGTCTTAGGATACGGACGAATAATTCCGTTAGACACAAGCTCTTGGAAAAGTGATTCGGTTGTACGATCTGGAGTAAGGTCTTTCTCTTTCTTCTTTTTGTTCTTCTTGCCACCGCGCCTCACCTTTGAAACATATCATTAGTTAATACTTCCCTAGCAAGTTAAGACAAAAGAAAAATCAAACATTTGGCAAATACCTTCTTTTGTGGTTTTTTAGCCTTTTTACCCTTATAAGCTCTGTCCCTATCAAACGCAGCTTGCAATAATTCCAATTCACTTCTTAGTACTTCATCGACGTTTTTTCTAACTTCTTGCTCTATTTTGATCATTTTATCTCTTTCAATCATATCTTTGTAGTATCGTTCATGATGGATTTCTTCGTCATCTTTAAATTTCCAAATGTCTTCATACCTGAATAAAACATATTCCAAAGTGAGTCCAATACTGTATCTTTAATAAGAAATTATAAAGAAAATGGACATGTACTCTTCATTTGCGCTAACTATATCTTGTAGAAATTCTGAAGCACTGCATTTGAAATTTTGTAAATCCTCTGTTTCATCTTTGTTTTTTTCTTCAGTCTTAGTATTTTTCTTATCCTTACTTTCTTTACTTTTCTTTGAATCTTTAGATGAGATTGGTGATGTTTTGCTAAGTTCACTATCCATACCAGTACCTAAAATAATGTAAAAAATATTAATTTGATGATTACAGGTGTTAATGCTTTGAGATATTCACCATTACATTTTAATTACCTTGACGGCTAAACATTGATCTACTTCCACCGTCATCTTCAGATGGGAAATCAGGCATTTTGCCCGTTTTTTCAAAATATTCCAATATCCACCTTCTCAATTCATCACCAATTTGCTCATTTATTTTGACATTATGTTGAGCTTTTAGTTTTTCTTCGATGGCTGTAAGAGCTTCTTGATATTCTTTATCTCGTTCCCTTTGGAGCTTACGACGATAATCTTTTATCTGAAAATATAAATAAATCAATTCTTTTTATATAAAAGCTGTCGCTATAGTTACTTATTAAAAACTTGCCTCTTCAGCTTTCTTTATTGCCTCAGGCTCATGATAGAAACCAAGCTCCATTCCTATTAGGAGTTGCTCTTTTTGTTTTCGAATTCTTGTTGCGCGTCTTGCTATAAAACCACGCCAGACTTTTTGAATAGCTGTGGCAGCTGCATCTGTCATTTCTCCTTTTTGGTCTCTTCCTTTTTCTTTTAGGAGACGAATTTCTTTCATAAATTGACCTCTTCAAATCATTTGATTGATGATGAATTATTTTGGAAAATGTTTGAAGATAATATTAGATATAGAGTTCTTACCTGAGTCTACCTTGCCTAGCTCTCTCATGACTTTGTATGATAATCACTGCTTGTTGCTCTGTTAACACCAACGGCCTAGCTTTAGGTGGTTCATGCCCAAGCTTTTTTAACGTATCATCTATAAACTGCCGACGGCTGTCTTCTTCTTCTTGTCGTTCTCGAACAAAGAATTGAGGGACGCATGGCTCAGCTTCAAGAGGTGTAACTTGCAACTTTTCTAAGGCCTATAAAGTTAGAAAACCATATAAAATTATAATTAGCTGTTATTTTTATGTTACTATAATAATCACCTCTAAACAGGCGGTTTAGAAAAAATATAATACCAGAAGAAGAAACAGCTTACACAAATGTAATAAAAGTAACCTTCGTTACCTTAATAATCATCACAAAATTTTAATCAATTTTGCAGTGTATTAAAAATATAGATAATCAGTACATACCTCATCATCATCAAAGGTAAAATCCGACAGATGCAACTCCACCAGATCATTCTTTATCTCCACCAACCTTCCCAGACACGCTTCCAGCATCTTCTTCACTATCAAGCGCTTTTGGGGCTGCATCATTTGATCGTACACTAGATCTAGCTTTTCAAGTAAAATTGTATAGCGGATGCGTAGTTCAGACAATATTGGCTGCAGCGCTGCCCTTGCTGCCGTGCCTGTTGACAGCAAAGTTTCATCGACGTGGGTTGTTTCACCTACCAGTTCGGATGTTTCTCGAAGGATCTCTATGTATGTGCGACTTGACATTTTGTTAATTTAGTCGCAACTAATATTGAAATGAGTAAACTGTATTACACACACTGGTATCGACTAGCCGCTGTTGCTATGGAGTGTTGGAGTAACAAGTAGTCTGAGATTATTGATAAAACAAAAGCTGTTACCAACAGGGGCGTTGTTGTGTTATGACGAATGTTAAAATCTTTATAAAAAGATATTATATTGATCGTTTGATATGTAACTAAACTCTGTCTATATATAAAACATACATAGGTATATATTTTTTTTGTTAATTGTTTACCAGTCATTAAATACGTACCAACAGTATTTCTTCAGACTAGATTTTATAAAGGTTTTGTTGTGCTGGTAACAAAAATCACGTGTGTTTAAGCTGTATTTCCCAAAAAATACTATTTATTTATATTATCAACTAAGTTCCACATGAACAACCTTAATTTATAAGTAAAAAACTGAATACAACGTGGCGTCAAAATAGATAAAAGAAGATTTAATGTATCATATTGGAGATATCAGCGTTTTTAGTTGAGTGATTTCGAAATTATAACGATAAATAGTAAATTCTACTACATTTTGAATAAAAAACACACATATTCATCGTAAAACCATAAGCTGGACATAAATGAAGCATACAATTAAATATTGTTCTTAAATTATTAAACCTACTAGTGGCTGCCCTCGACTCCGTTCACGTAGAAGTCGGTTTCCAGTGAGAATGAGAAATTTTCCCGCGGTAAAAGTACCCTACGTGTTATTCTGATGTATAACCTATATTACTGCAAAGTTTCATCCAAATCCATCCAGTAGTTTTTACGTGAAAAAGTAACAAACATCCATACATCCATACATACTCACATACTCACAAACTTTTACATTTATAATATTAGTAGGATAAGTAGTTGAGTTATAAATAGCAACATTAAGAGTATTACTACCTTAGTCGGATTTACAAAATTAAATAATCATTGATTACGTAAATTTTCTTTGAATACAAAAAAATATATATAATTAAATTATTGCAACTATTTCAAAAATACAAAAAAGCAAATTAACTTCAAGTTTGAGCTGAATCCCAAACAAAATGACTGTTCCTATATCACTTGGAAACCAAGCTTAGTCAGTTTTTACGCCCGCCTACGTGCTAAAGGCATACGCATTTCTCTCACAATTATGTTAAACGTGTACAAGTTCTTCTATTTAGTTAAGTGAGGTCGGATAACATGGGGAATTAGACGCCTCGATATATTTACGATATGGAAAATTGTTGTATTAGTATGTTTTTTTTTGTATTGTTTTATGTTAAATAGGAATGCCCGTATTCATTTTCTCAGTAAGTTCTTGTAAGAATATGTGTATAAGTAAGATTCAAACATTTTAAAATAAATTATAGTTTTTAATATAAGCTAGATCCAATTCTTTTAACTCCTAGTCGGTACTTGGTCGGTTCTTGACGGTATTCTAGAATCACTCGTAGGGTTCATAGTTTTTTTAAGGGTTATCTTATGACATAGTTGACTGGCATTGATAATAAGTAAAATGAGCTTTATTTCAAAATACCATTCCAAGCAAATAATTAAACCATTTTCCCCAAATAAATCGATTAAGATCACCCCAGCCAAAAGAGAACCCAGAAAAATTGGTTAAACTTATTTTTTATTACCAACCCTTAATTAATTACGGCTTCTACTTTCCTTCTCGGTCTGGGTAATTTCATACATTTCTTGTGGAAATTGCTTCAAACAGAGCCTGAGGCTTATCAAACGAGCTGCGTCGACGTGATAACTGCCCCTTAACTCAAGACTCACTTTGCTTTAAGTGTCGTGCGTTTGCATAACGCCTTAAATTTTTCCCGGTGTTATTTTTGTTTAATGAAAATGAAAAGGTATGTGGTACTCGTAAGTTAAAGGGCAAGGGTCTGGGAGGTTGAAAACGAGGTTTTAGTAGGGTAAAGAAAGAGTGTGCTTGAGTTTAGAGATGTAAAGGAAGAAAAGTTAAGTCTAGCTACATGAACGCCATCCTGATGTTTTCTTTCAACAAACATTATTATGAATAAAGCCGTTATACTTTAAGTTTGTAAGTTTTTATTTATCTTTGTTAGTTACCAAATTAAAATAATTATATTATTTATTGAGAAACAACAGACACTTTCATGTAGTTTAATACTCTCACTTTTGACTTGTTCCTTAATTACCAATTCTTACTGTGTTTTTATATAAATAGTTACCTCAACCTATAAAGTTTGACCATGATAGTTTTTTTTTCTTTATAACCTGTATTTTACCGGCCTATTACATCGTGGATCGATGTATCAATATCAGGCAATCATAATGCTTCTGTTTTATTTTCAGTTGTTCCAGAACTTTTTACGATACAGAAACCTGAGTTGAAATATAAAAGGTTATTTCCGAAAATTCCGCTGAAATAATCTTAAAATTGATGTTAGACAAAGAGTAGCTATGAAAGGAGTTACACCTAGTTATACACTAGATATTTTAATTCAACTCTAGTTCCTGAAATACCAACCTTATTATAAAGCACCTTTTATAATAGGTAAACACCTGACTGATAAGCTATTTAAAATTACTTGCAAACAAGTTCGTAAAATGTCAAAGTGAAACTGATGTTTACCTCCAGTTTTAAACAATTAAAAAGACACTGTATCGTTATAATAATAGAGTTTATTATTAAAGGTTGTTTTGTACGATGCCTGTCAGTAATATAGTCATTATGTTGAAATACTAACGACTATAATTATAGCGGCGCTTGGGCAGAATAATTCGCATTGAAAAAAAAAGTTCAGACTTGGTGCCCGATAACTACTATGAAGGAGCTGTTATACTTTGATATGATAGGCTTGTAAGTTAACTATTTTATTAACACTTTACAAATGAAGAATATGATTGTTTATGTTTTTTTGATAACTTAAAGGCAACATAACTTTTTAGTATAGAGACATAATATTTTGTTTTGGAACTCAAGACTAATTAGGTACTTAATTAATTCAAAGCCTGCTTTGAAACCACTTAAAGCTTAGTATGGGTTCCCAAAATATGATTGCTTAGATATATAAAACTAGATTACGTATGAGTCATAAATCAGAAACTTCAGGAAAGAAATAAATTACGAAGTTCTCCTTCCTCGCCTAAAGAAAATTAGGCGTCCTAAATTTCAAAGCTACAGTACCTTTCATTTACCTACACATTTTAAGAATTCCTTTGATATTCCCTTTGAATGTCCAAAATATTCTTAAATACTTGCAAAAAAGATTTGCATGCCTATTGGCGTTAAATTCTTTGAAAAGGAGAGACTAAATTATTCTTAAATAACACAACGCCCGCTTACGGTTTAGCATAAATTTTAACGCAAAAATGTTCTTTTTAAAAATGTTAGACAGTGTAAAGGAAAGAATTTACGTTATTCGGTTCATTTTCTGGTTATATGCACGCTTTTATTACAAAGGACAGTTAATTATGAGTGTGGCTATAAACTACAGCGGGAGAGAAATATGTTTCACTTTTATCTAAGATCTAGTGTTTTAGTGAGAATCCTGGAGAGCGCCATCTAGTAGTTGGAGTATTAACTTTAGGTTGGCTGCGACTTTTGAAATGATGGGATTAGGTGCCGTGAGCTTAAGAGAATAGGAGCAAAGAGATTTAGTAATAGGAGTTTTTAAAATGTATTGTTTTGGTACTCTCTTTCCCTCTCTGATCGCTGGTGTTGCTCATGTAATAAATGAAAGGTCGGGCTGATTATGCTGTTGTTAAATGGGCGAAATTGTAACTTCCTAGTTCGTAGTCCTAATTCAACTTATCCATAACTGAATTGTTTTTGTATTTTTAGTTGGTGTGCCACATAAACTGTGGCATTAAAGTCACTCATTGTGAAAATATTGTATACCAAAGTAAATTTAAGGTATTTTGAAGGTTAAAAACATGAGTATTTTCTATATTGAATTTATCGAAAGTTTGTGGTGCCATTATTATCTCCTACCTAGCTCTATAGGTAAACAGTATACAAATAAAAACCTACAACATTGGTTTAACAAAAGTACTGCCTTCTTTTCATACATTAAAAGAAACAACTACTTTCTTCTTATTTATTTCATGTCGGACTAATACCACAGCTTTTGGGTTAAACAGTTCTGTTGAACATTTCCTGCCTACAAAAAGTTAAAATTATAACTTTACCCAAAATAAAGCTTCTAATAAAGATCTTTAAAATACAAGTCCATGCCACAACAGAATATGAATTTAAAATTACCACCGACAAAATGGCCGATCACGACCTTCAACTCTGCCCTCCAATCATGCAGACGAATCGGGCTGTTACCAGTTCGTGAATTATTTAAATTGTTAATAAGATAAGCGACTATAAAATTTGATAATTAATAATGCAAGTAAATAACCGAAAATGGAATGAGGTGTTTTTTTTTAATTTTATAAATTCAAAAACAAGTTTATGAATGTTTTACATTTTTATTTTTCTTGATTAAAAAACAATTAAGTACACGAAATTCGAGGCTTAGCGTAAATCCTGTAAAAAGTCTTCAAATTTAATTTTACATATTGTGATTATGAGACGGTAGAAAATGAAATCTAGCATAACATTAATACAAAAAATCTTTTTTTTATTATTCTCTTATTTAATCAATAAGTAAGCAATTTAACCCGATCTACTCCTTTATCTCTAAACTTTCTACTCAAACGCTGCTTAAAAGTTGCTTTGTTAATGTTGAATTACAGATGTTCGTTAATGTACGTAATTTATTTAATTTACCTTTGACAAGAACAAGTGCCTTCTAGGTCGTACTGTCGTACATTAGCGGTTAAGTACAGGTAGAAAATAAATTGCTGTTGGTTAAACGTATCTAATGAAGTTAGGAGTAATCACTTAAGGAGTAATTCTATGGTTGAGGTAAGATGTAAGGATATATGGCAAAATTGGATGCTAAATAATAAAAAATTCGTTGGTTAAATGGTGTTGGGATTGATGTAGAAAAGCTGCCTACAAGAGATGATGCGCTAATTAGAAATAACCCTGTATAATTGTGTGTAAATACATACATCAATCTAATAACTAAAATAATAAAATAAATCAATAAAAATAACACATGATTTTCTTTTTAAAGAAAAGCTTTGTTAATGAGCAATATTTTTTATGTAAAATGAACTTCAACATTGTTTTCAAATATTTTTTATGGCATTTGCACTTGATTGTGTTTTTGTGTATTAAAAAATATAACGTTTGTGCCAAAATAAAGCAAAATGGGTATTTCCAATTAATTTTCTTTATTCTCACCGACTAAACCAACTGGTTACATACCGTAACAAAAAAACGAGCCCATAACACGCGCGGGCGCATCCCGACCGGATAATGTCTTCATTTACGATAATTCCGCGGCGTCTCAGGTTCGAGTCTCGATTGCAGCACTTTTTACATTCCAACCGGATTGTAAGCTTGTGTAATAAGCGAGAAGTGCAGAGTTATGTAGTAAAAAGATTAATATTGTTATTTACAAGGCAGATTGACTTTATTTTGTGACACAAAAGTACTTACAAAAAAATACTTAGGATTTTTGTTAACATAAGATTTGAATAAGATCTTATAAGATCACCTCTTTGTCCGTTTGTCTGTCTGTCGTTCTTTTAGATCGTCTTTTCGAAAGCACAATTTTATGGCCGGTAAAAATAAAATCCTAAAAAAATTATAACGTGAAAGTTTGTGAGTATGTATGGATGTATGAATGTTGTTACTCTTTCACGTAAAAACTACTGGACAGATTTTGATAAAATTTTACAGTTATATAGGTTATCCATCAGACAAACACATAGGGTACTTTTTACCGCGGGAAAACTTCTCATTCCCACGGGAGACCGACTTTACACGCGAACGGAGTCGCGGGCGGCCAGTAGTACAAAAACACATTAACCACATAAACAACAAGACAGTCTGTACGGACAACAAAACATAACTATACAGGGTGTCCCAAAACTCGACGTCAACCCGAAACCGGGTGACAAGGCAAGTCATGCTGGTTATCAGAAAAATGTTTAAAAAAATCTAAGTCACGTGTTCTCAAAATTATTGGCATTTTAAAAAAACACGCAAAATTTCACACCCTGTGACAGTGTTTTTGCTGCTGTTGCCACAAATGTTCACTTTTGGAAACTTTTTTTTTTGATATGTAACCCTGAATAAAGCTTCTCTAAACTGTTATCAACATTTCAAATCTAGCTCCTCGAGATTGCATAAAAATAGGACTTATTTCCAAGAAAAAAATTAAAAATTAAAAATGGCCTAGTTTTAACTGTCTGCATTGAAAAAAAATTGTACTACGCGAGTTTGGCAAGTTGTGAAAAAAGTTGGCGCATTTAGTAAGGATTCCAAAATGGTATGACACTTGGCAAATTGTAGCTGCTATCATGAACAAAAAAAAATATTTCCATGAAAACCCATTTTTAACTTTTTTTCTTACTTGGTTAAAATTGCAAAGCTTATCGTTGGTTACATTGGAGCCGCTTCCAATTTACACACTGATTAAATTTAACTGAATTGTACATTGTACTGATGTACTCGTCTATCTTTATTGAATGAACAGATTGTTCACTTTTAATTTATTTTTTTTAGTGTGTGCATTGGAATAAGCATTTATTGTTAAAGGTTTCAATTTTAAATAAAACAAAATTTTAATACCAATGTTTATTAATAAAATTTACAATAATTCTTAAAATGTTATAATAAGTGTTCGAAATGCCTTCCTTCGGCGGCAATACAAGCGCGACATCTTTTTAAAAAAGATCGAGCTATCTTTCTAGCGTATCGTCCATTATTTACAAATTGAGCTGCTTCAGCTATTCTCTGCCGTAATTCATGTTCACTCCCAATGGGCTTCTCGTAAACTTTTTCTTTAACAGCTCCCCAGTAAAAAAAGTCTAAAGGATTCAAGTCCGGTGAACGGGCCGGCCACGAGATTGGTCCAGCCCGCCCGATCCATCTCCCAGGAAGCTCTTCACCGAGGTACTCTCTTACGGGGCGAGCAAAGTGCGCTGGGCACCCATCTTGTTGGAACCACATTTCTCTGTAAATGCTTAGCGGCACGTCTTCTAATAAATTTGGAAGATGGTTTTGAAGAAAGTCTAAGTAAACCTCGCCAGTTAATGCATCAGGCAACTCAAAAGGACCAATTATTTTGCCATTCAAAATTCCGGTCCACATGTTAACTTTGAATCGGTACTGGGACCGATCCTGTCTCGTTAAATGAGGGTTTTCAACACGCCATTCATGCAGGTTGTGCATGTTCACGTAGCCGTCCTTTTTAAAAGTTGATTCGTCCGACCATAAAATTTTTGTTAGAAAAAGTGGGTCATCTCTGTACCTCTCCAATATCGTCCGGGAAAAATTCACCCTATTTTGGTAGTCACCGGGTAATAATGTCTGTACTCGCTGTACGTGGTATGGGTGTAGGTCATTTCTTTTTAAAATACGGTGGGCTGAACTTTTGGGCACTCCGGTGTTCGTTTCAATAGCTCTTACTGAAGTACTTGGGTCTTCTTCGACAGCCTGTAGAACTTCTTCTTCCATAGGGTTGGTGGGTCTGCCTCCACCATGCGTTTGATTTGGGAGGCGGCCTTCTGAGAAGAGCAACCGATGCACATTCGTAAACACCCGATAATCGGGGTAACGAGCAGCGTTTGGGTACCTTTCGCGGTAAAGTCTGGCAGCAGCACTGGCATTACACCTGCACTCACCATAAATAAGGTGCATATTAGCGTATTCGCGAGTGGTATACGAAGACATCTCGGCACTTGTCACACACTCACACAATAGTCCAGAGGAAAGCAAAGGTCGTCGTTAAGAGAAAACAAACAGTCCGAATCTAAATCGCAAGCAATCACAAGTCCATAAACATAGCCAAAAGTAAACAGTACGAAATCAACACAAACGAATACGAAAACAAGCGCAGTAAACGAAGGAACGTAACGTACTGACTGGTTTGTAATGTGTATCTACAATAGCAAATACCTGGCGTCACTCTCTGTCTCTCTCGCACTTGGTAAAATGACTCTCTCCATCTCAGTCACTTTAGCGTCCATACCTGTCTCGCTCGCACTTGAGAAGGTGACTCTCTCCGTCTCACTCAATCACTTTAGCACAAATACTATCTCGCTTACACTTCCTAGAAAGACTCCTTTGTCACTACTTACAATTTACGACTCTTTGGAAAACCTTGGGCCCATTAGAATATTTTTTAACCAGGTAAGAAAAAATTGTTGAACACTGGATTTTTACGAATTTTTTTTTTTGTTCATGATAGCAACTACAATTTACCACGTGTCATACCATTTTGGGATCCTTACTAAATGCGCCAACTTTTGACACAACTTGCCAAACTCGCGTAATACAATTTTTTTTCAATGCAGACAGTTAAAACTAGGCCATTTTTAATTTTTAATTTTTTTCTTGGAAATAAGTCCTATTTTTATGCAATCTCGAGGAGCTAGATTTGAAATGTTGATAACAGTTTAGAGAAGCATTATTCAGGGTTACATATCAAAAAAAAAAGTTTCCAAAAGTGAACATTTGTGGCAACAGCAGCAAAAACACTGTCACAGGGTGTGAAATTTTGCGTGTTTTTTTAAAATGCCAATAATTTTGAGAACACGTGACTTAGATTTTTTTTAAACATTTTTCTGATAACCAGCATGACTTGCCTTGTCACCCGGTTTCGGGTTGACGTCGAGTTTTGGGACACCCTGTATTTTGTAAAATGCTGCCAGTATCACAAAATTAAAATAAAAACAAACAGCTCATCCTTTAAATAGAACATTTTTCAACATCCTGGGATGCCAACTCCTTATTTAATATTTCAACAAATTGCATTTTCCGTGGAATTCCCGCGTCGCTCACACTTGACACTTTAAACATGCCCGCTAGTGTTGCCAACTTCAAATAATACCCGTACATTTTGTGTAATACAATAATTTTGTGTAATTTACTAAAGAATTGAGATGAAGATGTTATGGTACCTACAAGTTTTGTTGTGTAGTTTGTAGATAGTTAAGGTTAGAAATAGAGACAACATACTTATATTAAATGCACATATGTAACTGTAAAAAAAACTTCAAAATATTATACCTACTTTATAACAATTACATAAAATACAATTACTTGAAATACTTTATAACAATTATATAAAATACAATTACATGAAATACTTTATAACACTTTACATATGTAAATATTAAAGTTGCAAGTTTTCATTTTCTTCTTATTAATTTCATCACAATTTTATATCAAAATTTTAACCCTTTAAAAGCGTGCCAGCCTTAACCACTTTTGTTCCCATCCATCAAAAGCGACGACTCTTTAGGCACCTACCCTCAAACCGTCAACTTTACGACACCAACCATCTTCTCGACACCATTTGATAGCTTAAGTGACTGAGCAGTAAAGAGGGCCTACAAACGCTTTCAGGGATGTCAAACTTTCCGATGAAATACTTTATAACACTTTTCAGTTCCTATCATCGGAGCCATCAATTAAATTTTAAAGTCTCCCGATTTTTGGGATTTCCACTTTATTGCGAGTAAAATACGCTTGAAAGACAAAATTTTATGTTGAGTGATTTTAAAGGGTTTTAATTGTTTTTGATCAGTTTGTAATGGAGCTTTGAAGCTTGATTTGAGATAGTTCAAATTAGCAGCGAGTAAATTTTAAGTTATTTTTTCAGATTTATCGTTTAGAAACATATGAATGTTTTATTCAATATTTATAGTCGTTTAAAAAGTGTTTACTATGGACATATCCAAAATAATAATCTCCATAAAAAATTAAAAGTGAGGCATACACGAAAAAACATCTGCGCCCAATTGTCAACAGACCTCGCACTTTAATAATATAACCCGTTATTTTATTTCATTAAGAATAAAACATTTATTTATGCACACATTAAAACACTGTTAAATCCGAGACTTCGCTTCGGTAACACCAGTTAAACCAATTTAATTAACAAAACTGACAATTGAAAATGGTGAAGCCTCGTGGGGCAGCCATTTTTTTTTATTTACTCTCGCGAAACGAACAGTCATGTAATTGTTTTCCAGTTTCACGGTAATTGACTTGCGGTGATTTTCAATGAATTATTTTTACGATCAACACTGGGGACATTGGGAAATCTGGTGAATACTGGTTTTTATTTGGTCACGGGATATATTATATTTTCAAGTTTAAAAGATAACGTTTTCTGGGAACTAATAACTGCAAATAAAACGTAGTTTAAGATAACATGTATCATGACTCCCGTACCACGGTTTCTTTACAAATGCCTCGACGTCGGAAAATCACGTATAAATGAATAATCGCGTAATAATCCCTTAAAACTAGTTTTATTTTTAAGTTACTATCGCGTAAATCTAAGAAGTTACATTTAGCTATTATTGTTTCTTGTAAATCCTTTAAGATATTCAAATGAAATACCTAAACCTATGTTTTCATATAAATCTTCGTTCTTACAGTTTCCACTTCCTTACCCAGCGGACAATACAGTCAAACCTTTTGTTCCTAAAGAATATATGTGTCAGCCACAACTATTCCAAGACACTATTCCAAGGCTTTAACTAAACAAAACGATATTATTACAAAATGGACTCTAAAGGCTACGAGAGTCTATTCAATGCATGTGGCGTCTTGGATACTTAAGTTAATAACGTAAAATTAACTATTTTAATAATACAGGCTACTATTTTATGTAAGTTAACATTTTTGTTAAATTAAGAAGGATTGTTTTTTATTACATCTGCAGCAGTTTTCGATTTTTAGGATCAATAGGGGATTTCTTGTATCAGTAACTTTTTGTCCGTCTGCCTGTTTACCATTTTTTTGTTGGTTTTATCTTTGCTTGAATCTTGTCTGAGAGTAAAAGTAAGATGTAGTGTGTAGCAAGCTACCTAAGGTTATTGACTCTAGATTTTCCTTTTAATAGATTTACTACTTTTGTTGTTATAAGGTGAAATTCAGAAAAGGGCTATTCGCGGCATTTATAAACTTGGAAATAGGGAATCTCTTAGGGAAATATTTAAAGATATTAATATACTAACTTTTGCGTCGCAATATATTTATGAAAATATATTGTATACTCATAAAAATATTGATAAATTTACAACGCGAAAAGCAAATCGTGTCGGAAATTGTTCTGTAAGAACTAGGCAAGAGAATAAATTAGCGGTCCCTAAACATAGATTGGCCAAGAGCAGTAAATCGTTTATTGGTATGTCGATACATATTTATAATAAAATCCCGGAGTCAGTTCAATCCTTACCTTTTAATAAATTTAAATTACATGTTAAGCATACACTATGTAAAAAGGCTTATTATAAAGTTAAAGATTATTTAGATGATAAAAAAGCGTGGGATTGATTTCTGGACAGGCTATTTCTTTAGATTGTATCTTATTGTAACTATTTGTGTCTTATTCTAACTATTAACTACTCTGTTAGCATCTGGACCAAGACAAGACGCAAGAATTAGTATTTGTATTTTCTTACTTCAATTTAACCGTCTTGTGACCTTACGTTTTTATCTTGTCTTGGTGTAGTTGTATGCCTTGATTTTGTATATTTGGTGATGGACAAAAGAGTGCCGAGTTTTTTTCCGCCAGCTTTTTTCTCTCGGCCTACTGATGATAAGCTGATGATCGATATTTTGACTTTCATCGAATGTAATTAAGTTACTTAATGATGAAATAAATGTTTTTTTTTTTTTTTTTATTTATTTTTTAATTGATATAAAATTTATCAACCCTTAAACAGGGAAATTGGAAATGGTAGCCGTTTCTTAATTTTAATTTTTGAACTTAAATATTTGAAGTTTCACACGATATCTAACATTTTTGGGGGATGCACACGAGCGTAAATTCACCTTACTCTATTAAAATTCGCTATACTTTTGCAGCACATTTTTAAATACTGCTGTTGACAAAATGTTTGTTTATAACAAGCATTTGGCAACACTGAACGACGTGAGAGTTAATTGCACAAACTAGGTGACATGACACACGTTCCACAGCTAGGATTAAAATAAAATTGGGGCCAGTGTGTCGATTTAGGAATCTGTCGAAAAAGTTTTTTATCTTGTTGGGTAGAGTTTTAAAATCGGTTAAGCTAACATTGAAGTTTCATTATTACACGTTTGCTAATTTCAAAATCGATTTAGGTTTCTGATCATGTCCTGTTAATATTCTTTGTAAATATATATATATATTTTCTATATTCCAATACTTCTGCTTGCTTTAAATTTTACGATTTACATTGCTCCTGAAAATAATTACACCTCGAAGCGACAAATCATCACACAGACCAACCTAATTCACTTCTTTTGACTCACAAAGAGAACCATTCAGAATCGAAAGTTCTTTTGACAAGCTCCTTTCCTGAACACCACACACTCAACCAAAACACAACCTTTGACCGAAGACTTAAAGTTTAAAATCGCACGCCACCATCTTTTCAGTAGGATGTTGTAGCAAAATGAACATGCCTTCACCAAGGAGATGGCACGTTAGGATGAATAAAGGAATGAAAATAGAAAAAAAAGATGTGAAACTTTTAAAGCGTTTTTAGAGATTTTGGTTGATATGCAAAAGTGCAGGCTGGAGATAAAGCAGTTTCGTTTGAAAAGGGAATCATTTGAATACGTTCTATTTTTGATTTTGAAATTGGAATAGTTCGAATAGCGTGTTTATGTTTCGAACTGATTTAAAGTTTTGGTTCTATTGTGTTGTATTTCTGTTTTATGGTGGTTTATATTTTTAATTGGAGCTGCGATTATTAACACAAAATGGCACTTTTATAATTAACTTGAAGGACGTAAAGCAAATTGTATTTGCAGCAGCTGCTAGTCGGACCAATAATTTTTCTCATACAATAATTATTGTTATAGTAAAGGTATTTTTATTTCAAATCAACATGTTTCTTAAGTGGTTGTTTATCTGTTGTAGACTTAATAGCCTGTTTAATATTTAAAGCAATAAGAAAATAAGTAGCACAAATAAGTATACCCATAGTTTCTGTATATACCTACACCAGACTGCTAAGCGGATGGTTCCGGGTTCGATCGCCGGGTTGACCCTAATTCGTAAATAGTATATTTCAATACAAGTGTGGAAAGGCTGTCATTACAACGAGTTCCGACAAATGTCTATCCGAGCCGAGGCACAGCCGAAGGCGAGGGTTGACAGGCGGGACGAGTTGCAATGACGGTTCCGCACGTGTATTGAACGACTATTTTTAATACAGTTGCGAAAAAATAAAGCAATTTAATAAAATATAAAATTAGGATCGTAAATGTCGAAATGACTCATTTTGAAAATGGCGCCATTTTTTCTTCACCCATTTGGTAGGCAAAGGTTACTATGCCCATACAGCCAAGTCTTCAGTAGATTTTTTTTATTGATATTAAATGAAAATGAAATTTAATGAGATAAAATGAAATGAAACCAACCACACTACTTCAATCAAATCATTAAATCTGATATCGAAACAAACTAGTAGCTTTTTTTAGAAATTTACCTACGCTACGTAAGTATTAACATGAATCATAAAAACTTATTTGTTTTTTTTATGTAAAAACTTCATGGTTGGTTAATTTTTCTTTTTAATAGACATTATTTTGACAGTTGGGAAAGAGAACGCACGAGTGCGGGAAAGGTAAAAAAAAAGCACGCGTGTGTAATAGCCCACATCCCGAACGCTATACGTCCCTGCAATACGCCACTTTTTGAGCAACTGTATTAAAAAATGGTTTTTCGATATTGGCTCGTGTCTGGGTGTAACTAGGTTCTCTCATAGTCCATTATGTGGTACCTATAACACAAGTGCTTACTGCAACCTACCTTAGGGCCACATAATGGGTGTGTTAGTCTGGAGATTTATTATTATTATTATTTACTAGCGACCCGCCCACGCTTCGCAATGGTGAAATTTTGGCCGACTTGCTCACGAAAAATTGATTTTTGGATAACTTATAAAAACTTTTCCGATTGTTCTTTATATACAAATTTAAATGAAAAAAATACCTAAAGGATGGTGAAAACCGCATTAAAATCCCTCAACTGGTTTAGGAGGAGTTAGCGGCCAAACATACAGACAGACAGAATTAGCGACTTGGATTTATACTATGTAATGATAATGATGATAAAATCAAAACAATAAAATCAAAATCTTAAAAAAATTATACCTAAGATATAGTTAGTTATATATTTTATTAGCAATAAAAAAAATATCTCCAGAAGATTAAAATACCCCAAACTCAAGTTATGTTCTAAGAAAATAATCATTATTTGGCACTAAATTGTTACTATAACCACGTGCATGAGTTATTACTCAAAGGAAGGGTACTAAATTCGATTTCCATTCATTTACATAATAACCGATAAAGATAGAGTATATAGAATATATCAGTAATAATGTTTTACGTGAGTGTCGCGTGTATTTTACGGTTTCTGTATAATAAATCCGTTAATTCATTAATATTGTTAACATTGTTTGGAATTAAGTTCGTTGATGGAGTTTTTTGGATGTGGTATAAAAATGACTGTCTCCTATTGAATTCATGTAAAAAAAAAAAAAACGAATTTGAGTGTATGATGTTTGCAGTGAAAAGTGTAAAGTAAAATAATCTAAATTTTATTCATTTTATAAAATAGCAAATGGAAGTTTACTAAAGTGTAATATGAAAAATAATCACTTTTTATGTTGTAATCTTAATTCACGTTAAATCACACAAAGGGAAAAAGAACAAACAAAAATTACTCATTTAAGTTATAGTCTCGCCCAGCTCCAAATTTTTTATCTCCAAAACTACCCTTCGGCAAGTCACGACAAACAGGGGCTTTTCTTCACAAAATCATCTTACAATGAAAGGGAAGCTCTGTACACCCCTGACACCCTTATTTCACCCCATTACCCTGTATGTACCAAAGGGGTGAATGGGGACATTACTTTACTGTGATTTGTCGTATGCAAGCCATATTTGTATTTGGAAAATCTTTTTCGGTATTCAATATTTTATATGAAGTGCACTTAATCGAAATCGTTGCTGTTACTTTCATGATTAAATTTGATTATTTGTTTTGGGCTTAAGAAAGAGTTTAATAGCTAACTTATATATTTGTTTAAGAAAAATAAATCTTACCAATGGGTTAGATTTATATGGGTTGTTAATGAACAAAATCTGTCGAATCACGATTCTTAATAGGTCATCCATTCTTGTTGGAAGCAAAAGGAAATAAAAAGTTTTTATTAGAGTACCTTTCTAACATCCTTTTACCCAGTTAACAAATAATAATATACTAATACATCAACTCCAATTAACTAACTATCCTTCACATGTCCAATATTCGAAATAGAGGACCGATCTCAAAAGGCTAAGCCAATCCAAATACTTAGTTACAGGGTAGCTCATCAGATCTAATGAAAACCTTACGCGTTTCGCATACATTATAAAGGACCGCCAATTATGTATTGCCTTGTATTGAAAGATATTGATTAAACCGAAGGGTTATTCGCAGAATTTGGAATATTCTGAGCAGCCTTTGTTTAAAGGTATTTCGGGTAGGCATTGATGGTTGGTGTAAATTAACACTTAGAATGGATACCTGTAGTGTCTGGTTACTTAGTTGTGTAGATTTTAATGTGTTATTGGCAGAATTCGAAGGATTATATTAACGTTTCGAATAATTCGAATATTTTGTAGCTACCACTTTGCTTTCGGTAAAAGGCACTGTAAATAACATTTTCTAGATTTAAGGTTAAAATAACCAAGAAGGGAACAGCTACTTTGTTAGTATTTCAAAGCACTCAATGGATGAAAGTGCAGGGACCAATGGCTTATCGGCTTGCCTTTCGAAGCACGGAGACGCTCTAGGTGTGGACCACTAGCTTTCAATTATCCAAGACTTAACTTTATCAATAAAGTTTGGTTAAAAACAATTCCTTTAAAAAACAAGAAATGACATAAGATAGGTACGTGAACATAATGTTGATATAAATCACAGTTGAATCTTTATGTCGCTTTATGTGAAGAAAACTAAGTAACATGGGAAAGTATCAATATAAGTATCTATTGAAAGTATCTATTGAAAACAATTTTAACTATACATTTTATTTTGCTGTATAGTAAGACAAATCGTTGCAGCGTTTAAATTCTAAGCAATATTTAAGAGTTGATGACTTTTCGGACACAAAAAACTCGGACACCTTGGCCAAATTGTGGATTTTCAATTTTAATATTTATTAATACGGAAAGCGATTATGAGTTATAGCATTAATAACTCATAATCGCTTTCCGCCGTATGTGTGTCTGTATGCTTACATCTTTAAAATAACGCAACAGATTTAGATGTTTTTTTTAATTGATAGAGTGATTCATGAGGAAGGTTTATATGTATGATAACAAAGTATAGAGAAAGGAGTAATTCTGAGTAAAACCGTGCGAAGCGGCGGGTAAAAGCTAGTTCAAAATAAGCTTAAGAATAATTTTTGACCAATCAGCCAATTATTAATGATATTCTGCCCTTTTCATCCATATTATCAAAATCTGACATCTTAGTCAGTAATATTCAAGCCAGTCCAGCATTCCGGCCAATATGCAGAACCTTGAATAATTTAGAGATCACTAAATATAGGGGCCCCTGCTAAATATTCAAAGGGTAAGGGACAATATTTTACCACTCGATATAGCAACAAAGGGAAGACTATGAAGGGCATATAGTATGACGAAACTGTGTGGAATTTATTAAGTAAGAACTTTTCAAGTGACCTTAAATATCTAGGATTTGGGAACAGTAAAGATTTTGATGAAAAAGGTATTTATCGAAATATTTATATTCTATAATATAGATATACTATTATTTATGGATGTATATACTATTATTTGTACCTGTTTGACTTTGACTTATTAAAGGTAAACAGTCCCCGGTTACGACATTACCTAGGTTAATAAATAATCAATTAGCACCTGACTCGTTGACGTTTTTAGGACTTTTGCAGCACATATTCATCTTGTGTCAGAGTTTTTGGGAACCGTCTTGTTAGGGCCTCTGACGTCCTGTAGGGTAGTGGCCACCCTACTGTTAGTATTTTTCAAGCCGCCTACCTATTAGGCACCTGACTTGGCTTGAGTACGAGGTGGTATAGTACCCGGGACCATCGGCTTAACGTGCTTTCCGAAGCACGGAGAAACTCGGGATATAATGCCACTAGCGGTCACCCATCCTTGGACTGACCGCGGCCGGCGTTGCTTAACCTCCACTATCGAGTAGATAGACGAGATTGCAACGGGCCACCGACCTTCTCTTTAAGGTACTTAACATTAACTAAGGTACTTGCTATTCCTAGTCACAAACGAAACCATGAAATTTTCTCTGGGTACTTTTTAATTATCCATACAACATACCTACCCAGTTTTCTAGTCAGACAGGTAAAAGGTGAACTTAGGGTAAAGGCGGGAATAATGCCCCATAATCGAGTTGCGCTTGCGCCTTGTCGTCAATGCGCGCTGATTGAGATCGCTAACATTGTTACCGAGGCACACTGACGAACGTGGTTGTGTTGTGTGGGCCAAGTTATGAGAGGTGGCGTTTAAATACATTGATGGGTAGATATAAGATTTTATAAAGTGATTAATAGGGAGAGATGATGTTTTTTTTTTGATATTTTGTTACCTTCTCGTTATTTTAACATAGTTCAATATTTTTTGTGATAAGAATTGGGAGATACCGAAAGTCCTACCTAAATGATTCTCATGTTTTTAAAGCATATCGAATTGAACTAAATTATTTTTATGAATATTATAAATGTTTGCCTGCATTTACATAAAAAATTGCAGTAGCAGAAAAGAATATTTTTATTTATTAAGAATTTATTTACACTATTAGATAATATATATATTGTGAATGTATATGTTACGGCTAATACCCGAAGTGCGGCTACACCTAGTTTTAGCCGGTTAGAACATCAATAGGTTAGGTTAGTTAGGTTACTTTTTTGATACCACCCAGAATAAGGAGTCCCGCGTAGCGGGACTCCGTCGACTCATGATTGAAGCCAGTTTTTATATACATAGGATTAATTTTTTTTACAGTTTTCCATATAAAAAACACTTCTAACCGGATAAAACTAGGTGTAGCCGCACTTCGGGTATTAGCCGTAACATATAAATTGAGATTTAAGCTATCATATCTTTCAAGTTGAATCGAACTGCACACGGTGTGCAAATCCTACTAATATTATAAATGTGAAAGTTTGTGAGTATGTATGGATGTATGGATGTTTGTTACTCTTTCACGTAAAAACTACTGCACAGATTTGGACGAAACTTTGCAGTAATATAGGTTATATATCAGAATAACACATAGGGTACATTTTACTGCGGGAAAATATATCATTCCCACGGAAACCAACTTCCACGCGAACGGAGTCACGGGCGGCCACTAGTTTGTCATAAATCAGTTAAGTAGCTTAGGAGTCCATCGTGGTCAAACAACGTGACACAAAATTCATTAATATGATGGCATAACTTGATAAAAACTTTAATAAAAAAATATATACATCAATACCAAGATCTCCCAATACGGCCGGTCCCCGCGGGAGTGATCGACTAAAACCCTCCAAGCAATGTTATGAAAACACCAACACGCAACACCTTAACATATGCACACTAAATGTAAGATCGGTAGTGTGTAATGCGAGACAGGCAGAATTACTTTATGCAGTGAAAAACATTAACTGGGATATATTAGGTCTATCTGAGACAAGAATGAAACAAACTGATATGTTTCAAAATGAAGATTTATTTTTCATGTATTCAGGAAGTAATAACGGATACAGTGGCGTTGGTTTTATACTGAAATACTATATGAAAGATTACGTTACAGATTTCAAACCAATCTCAGATAGAGTAGCTAGACTCGACTTGAATATCAAAAACTGTTTGATTAATATTATTCAGGTCTACGCCCCAACAGAGAAATCAAACGATGAATCCATACAACTTTTTTACACTGACTTAACTACAGCGCTAAGTAATACAAACTCTAATATAATAATTATGGGTGATTTTAATGCCAAAGTTGGCGTCGCCAAGCCTGAAGACAGAAAAATAATGGGCCCTTGGTGCTACGAAAGCAAAATAAGTAAAAGAGGTAAAAGACTTAAAGAATTCTGTATAGAGCATCAATTTCACATAATGAACACTTATTTTAAAAAGAAGAAAAAGCAAAAGTGGACGTGGTGCTCCCCGGATGGGAAAACATTTAATGAAATTGATTATTTCCTTGCAAATAATAAAAATAGAGTACTTGACATAAACATTATAAACACAACACATCCTACAGACCACAGACTTGTGCGAGCAAAATTTTCAATTCAAGCGCAGATTAAGTCAAGAAAAACATTTAAGAATAAAGTTCGTGAAATGACTACATTAGAAAAGGATCAACTTAAGCAAACATTTATTGAAGCATCAGCGTCATTGACAAACTCAAAAGGCTTAGATGAAACTTACGCGTATATAATAAAAACTATTAAAAAATCAAGCTCCTCACTGGATAAAAACTCTGCAAAACATAATCCCGAAGAAGAAATTTCCCCATATTTAATAGAACTCATACAACGAAGAACATTTTTAAAAGAAAAGAAAAATAAATCTATAACTGAAAAAAGGAACTAACAAAATTATATAAAAAAATAAAAAGAAAAATCTTGAAGCAAAAACATACAGCTAGAATGAAAATTATTGAAGAAGAGCTTATTAAAAATTGCTCAGTAAAAAGAGGACAACAGCGCTTGAATAAAAAGCAAAATTGGATACCATCATTAAAATCAAAACAAGGAAGAACAATCTCAAATAGAAAAGAGATTGTAGAAACAGCAACTGAATTCTATGAAGACTTGTACCGACGCAGAGATCAAGCTACTGAAACCCTCATCATAAGATCAGATAACGGTACACTGGAAACACCAACATTTATTAACAGCGAAGTCAAAAATGCAATAACTTCCCTTAAACCTCTTAAGAGCCCAGGAGAAGACGGAATCACTAATGACGTTTTAAAATGTTTGGTCGAACCTCTTACACCAATTCTAACCAATTTGTTTAATGAAATTCTAGTTAGTGAAACTATACCATCAGAATGGGAGACTTCGGTCTATAAAAAAGACCTTGCTCTATAAAAAAGGAAACCCCGATAATATTGCAAATTATAGACCTATAAGTTTGCTACAGACGACATACAAAGTGTTTACGCAGATTTTATTAAAGAGAATGTTGCCTTTTCTGGAACGAAATCAACCTAGGGAGCAAGCAGGTTTTCGTCCGGGATATTCGACAGTAGATCATATATTTACTATAGCTCAAGTGATCGAAAAATTTAATGAGCATGGAAAAACACTCTACATTGCATTCGTAGATTACCAGAAGGCATTTGATTCTATTGAACACTCATCTTTGTGGAGAACATTAATCGATCAAGGCGTGCCTTACAAATATATTAAAATATTGGAAGTAATTTATAAGAAAAGTAAATCGAAGGTAAAGCTAGAAACGAAAGGAAGACCTTTTGAAATACAGCGAGGAGTCCGACAAGGTGATCCAATATCCGCAAACTTATTTACTGCTCTTCTTGAAACCATATTCCGCAACCTTGAATGGGATTCTATAGGTATTAACATAAATGGCGAGTTTTTGAGCCATTTGCGCTTTGCTGATGATATCATACTTATTTGTGAAGAACACT
This sequence comes from Emmelina monodactyla, assembly GCA_916618145.1. NCBI lineage: Eukaryota > Metazoa > Arthropoda > Insecta > Lepidoptera > Pterophoridae > Emmelina > Emmelina monodactyla. The sequence goes on along the minus strand of OU745315.1, from coordinate 1,895,857 downwards.
CTCAACTAGAATACATGTTACAAACTCTAGATAAAGAAAGTAGAAAATGTGGATTGAAAATGAATATGGAAAAAACATGTGTGATGACCAACGGACCAATCAAACCAATAAAAATATCGGAAGATCAAATAGAGTATGTCGATGAGTATATATATCTAGGCCAAAGAATAACATTTAAACAGCGAACAATGGGCGAAGTAGAGCGCAGAATCAAACTAGCCTGGAAACGATACTGGTCATTAAAACACATATTCAAATCTAAAATATCTATTTCGCTTAAGAAAAAAGCGTTTGAAACAGTAATTTCTCCCACTCTACTTTACGGATGCCAGAGCTGGGCTCTAACAAAAGAAATTATTAACAAACTACAAGTCTTTCAGAGAGCAATAGAGAGAAGTATACTAGGGCTGAAACTACGAGATAAAATACGGAACTCGACAATAAGATTTAATACCAAACTGGTCGATGTAGCGGAATCAGCGTGTCGAATGAAATGGCGCTGGGCAGGTCATGTTGCGCGACTAGAAGACGGCCGCTGGAGTGAACGCGTGCTGCACTGGTGGCCGCGAGACGAGAAACGACGCCGGGGCCGCCCGCCGCGCCGCTGGGCCGACGACATCGTGCGGTGCGCGGGGCCCACCTGGACCAGACTTGCCAGAGACCGAAAGCTTTGGAAATGCATGGAGGAGGCCTTTGCCCAAACTTGGGTACCCAATAAATAAGAAATATAAGTAATTATTGTTTAAAATGAAATAATCAAATTGTAATTTTTATTAAGTATTTAATTAATTGTTTTGTTTAATTTAATTTAATTTTTGTTTAATTGTTAAATATTTTGGGAAATAAATGGCTTTATTATTATTATTTCTTTTTTGTTATTTTTTCCCCCCTGTCTTCACTTATGTAAAGAAAGGTGATAACGAGTTGGTCAAGCGGGCCATAGCCAAGCGAGACTACTCGTGAACGATCAAGTCATGGTGATCGAAGAAGAGATTACGGAGGTGGAACTGAGAAACTTCCTAGTGAGACGGCATGTGTTGAGTATAACGGCTTTTTGTAGCTGGTAGGTTGTTGTTTTGGTTGGAATATTGAGTGATTCTAAGCTTGCTTTTAAAGATTTTGGGATGATGCCTGTTGTTGAAATAACTATCGGTATGATATGAACTTTTTGAGATTTCCATTGAGTTTGGATCTCAATTGCTAATTCTTGGTACTTGGTAAGTTTTTCTGCTATGGTTGATTGAATATTGTGTGTGTTAGGAATAGCTATGTCAATAATGTAGGTGGTTTTGTTAGTTTTATCGTGAAGTGTAATGTCTGGGTTTAAAGTTATTGTTCTCAATAACTGTTTTCGGTTCATATTTATAGTATGCAGTTTTTTCGTGGATCAGTTTATTTTTGAATGCTATGATTTGATGAATGATGCGGGCTACTTGGTCATGCCTGTGCTTGTAGTCAGTCTGTGCGAGCTTACTACAAGCACCGGTGATGTGTTGGATGGTTTCAGATGAACGATTACAATGTCTACATGTGTCTGGTTGATCAGCTCTCAATTCTTTAGTTATAAACTTCTTGTAGTTTTTAGTTGCTATGACTTGGTCTTGGATCGCCAGCATAAAAGCTTCTTTAGTGTAGGGTGTACTATGTAATGCGGGTACTCACAGTTCGTAAGAGAAACGTCCAAGCAAGGTTACTAGGTGGTTTATTGTTTCGTACACTACACATAAAACATAAAGAAGGAGAGAAACAGCACAATAGATCACAGCACGATAGTTTATAGAGAAATACACAAGCGTAGGAAGCAAGCGGTTAGCAATGCGCGGTAATCGAGAACAAAGAAGAGCGGTGCAACGAGGAGCGTGCGGATGGCGTCGTAGCTAAGTTTCGACTGGCGAGCCGCGGCGCGCACGGCAACAGCGATGCGTCGCCTGCGCGTGAGTAGGTATGGACAGGGCCCGTTGGAATTTCGCTTGTTTCCAAGCGCGCGCGACCAGCCGATACGCAAACGATATTTGTGTGTATTATAAAATATACTAAATGTTATTATTTATTTATGCGTGTGTATTTGTATGTGTAGTTTGTGTGTGATATATATTGTATATACTTGTGTGTAGTAAATATAATGTATTACGTAAAATAATGTTTATATATTATGTTATACGTAAATAATATAATATATTATGTGAAGTATTATAAATGAATAATATATGTAAGTGGGTGAAGCCCACATTACTCCCCCCCAGAGACCTGGTTAGGGGCGAAAGTAATCAGGAAACCGTACCTGCCTACCAAAGCGTGTGGTCTTGGTAGTGTGCGCTCCAGAAGATTCGGCACGAAGTGCTGGATTTCCTGGAGGTGACGATGTTGGTGGTACGGTGTCTCCTGCTGGCTCGTTGTTGTCAGCCAGTATGTAGGCCGGCTTTAGTCTGTCGACGCTGACCGTGACAGGTTTGCCCTTCACGAGCAGCCGAAAAACCTTCTGGCTTCGATCAAGCACTTTGTGGGGACCTGAGTAAACTGGCTGCAGAGGCGGACGCGAAGCGTCTTCGCGAAGGAAGACGTGATCCGCGTTCGCAAGATCTTTGAAAATAAAGATTTTTGCCTTGTTGTGGCGTGATGCTGGGACTGGTCGCAACTTTTCAGCGAATGAGCGCATCCTGGCGGTAAAATCGGTAAAATCCGAAGTTCCAGATGGGCTTGGATTAAAAAATTCGCCGGGAAGTCGCAGCGGTTCCCCGTATAGCAACTCAGCCGAGGTTGCTTGCAGGTCTTCTTTGAAGGCACTGCGTATGCCCAGGAGTACCAGGGGTAGTACCTCAGCCCAGTTGTGATCGGCGTGGCATGTAATGGATGCTTTGAGATGTCTGTGGAAGCGCTCCACAATTCCATTACATGCCGGGTGGTAAGCGGTTGTCCTCTTGTGCTGGAATCCGATTGCCTTAGATAGATACTGAAACAGTCCGGACTCGAACTGACGTCCGCGATCTGTAACAATATCTACAGGGCAGCCGAACCTGGATATCCAGCCAGACAAAAGAGCTTTGGCCACCGTTTCAGCCGTGATGTCGGGAATAGGTACTACCTCTGGCCATCGCGTGAAACGATCGATGGCTGTAAGGCAGTAGCGAAATCCCTGCGAGACTGGAAGAGGACCGATGAGGTCGATGTGCACGTGTTTAAAGCGTTCGCGAGGCAAGTCGAAAGTGCTCAACGGTGTGGACACGTGTCGACTTACCTTAGCTCGCTGGCAACTTAAACAAGTTCGTGCCCAGTCTCGGCAGTCCTTCCTCACGCCGGGCCAAACAAACCGTTCAGCCACTAATTGGGCTGTAGCATTGGCTCCAGGATGGCTGAGGGAGTGTAGGCTGCGGAAGATCTGCTTCCTAAAAGCCTTGGTAACGAATGGCCTGGCAGTCGGTGTACTGATGTCACAGTACAAATGTACGTGACTACCAGGCAACTCCATCTGTTGTAGACGGAGGGAAGTTGGGTTGGCCAGGTATTCGGCTAGTTCAGCATCTGAGGTCTGACTTTCGGCTAAGTCGGCAAGGTTTATTGGAGCTTCCAGTTCATCGACACGAGATAAGGCGTCGGCAACGACATTGTCTTTGCCGGAAATGTGCCTTATGTCGGTCGTGAACTGGGAGATAAAGTCCAAGTGTCTATACTGCCGAGGCGAACAGTTACGTTTCCGTTCATGGAAAGCGTAACTGATCGGCTTATGGTCGGTATAGACAGTGAAGTGCCTTGCCTCCAGCATATGCCGAAAGTGCTTGATCGCCTCATAAATCGCAAGCAGCTCGCGGTCGTACGGCGAATATTTGACCTGGGCAGGGCCTAGCTTTCGCGAGAAGAAAGCTAAGGGCTGCCAGCCGTTCTCCTGCTGCTGCTGCAGTACAGCACCTATGGCAACATCGGACGCGTCTGTTACCAACGCAAGTTTGGCGCTGCAGTGTGGATGCGCAAGAAGAGCTGCGTTGGACAGGCTTTCCTTAGTATTAAGAAAAGCCTGCAGAGCGTCACCTGTCAAAGTAATAGGTGCCGAACCTTTGACGGCCCCTGTAAGGAGGGCATTGAGAGGCGCCTGGATTTGGGCGGCGTTAGGCAGAAATCGCCTATAAAAGTTAGCCATGCCCAGAAATCTCCTTAGCGACCTCACGTCCTTAGGTGGTGGGAACTCCTGGATGGCCTGAACTTTTGTGTCCAATGGCTTGGTTCCGCTCTCCGAAATAAGGTAACCTAGAAAAGTTACCTCGGGAACGGCGAAGACACATTTGGACACGTTGATGACCATCCCGTAGTCTCTGAGCCTAGAGAATACCTGGCGTAGGTGGTCCTGGTGCTGGGCTTCGTCTCTGGAAAAGATGAGAAAGTCGTCCAAATAGCAATAGACGAAGTCCAGACCTCGAGTTACCTCGTCCACGAAACGCTGAAATGTTTGGCCAGCATTCCGTAGACCAAACGTCATGTACGGGAACTCGTACAGCCCGAACGGTGTTGTAATGGCCGTTTTGGGTATGTCCTCCTTACTCACCGGTATCTGGTTGTACGCCTTCACCAAGTCAATCGTAGAGAAGACGCGACATCCTGCGATACTGTGGGAGAAGTCATGCAAGTGCCTGATAGGGTACCTGTCCGGCACTGTGCGTGCATTGAGTGCACGGTAGTCACCGCATGGTCGCCAGCCGTTGTCTTTCTTCGGCGCCAGATGAAGTGGTGCTGACCACGGACTTTCTGACGGCCTAGCCGTTCCGTTCGCCAACATGGACTCGAACTCGTCCTTTGCAACCTTCAGTTTGTCCGGAGCTAGACGGCGGGGAGAACAAGAAACTGGGGGACCAGGTGTTGTGCGGATGTGGTGTATAGTGTTGTGTGGTATGTGACGGTGTGTACCAGGTGGTCGTGTGATGTCCACAAAGTCATCCAAGATGCGGTGAAATTTTGTGTCACCAGTCGAAACTTTCACAGATGCTACATTTACATGATTAGCTAATGTTGCAGAAGCTGACAAGGTGGTAACATTGTCTCTAAGACTTTGGTTCCTTATATCTACAACTAGGTCATAATGTGCTAAAAAGTCTACCCCTATGATGGGTTTCGTCACATCAGCCACAGTAAAACGCCACGGGAAGTCCCTCCGGAGTCCGAGGTCCAGGTTTAGGTGAGCGTAGCCATAGGTGTCGATATTGCTACCGTTGGCTGCGCAGAGCTGAAAGTTAGTCCTCGGCCGGCGTTCTCGGATCATGGAGCGAGGGAAGACGCAGAGGTCGCTACCTGTGTCGACCAGGAACTTCGTCTTCGTCTTGCGATCGGAGATAAACAGGCGACCCATGGTGTGAGAGCAGTCGTCGGTCGCCATTATCGACTGCTGGTTGCGTTTCCCGACTTATAATCGCACGGCTTCGTACAATTCAGCGCGTGCGAGCCGAAGTTGGAGTGGTACCAACACACGGGGTTCCTTCTGTAGCTGGAGTTGGATCGGCTTCTGGGACGGGATGCTGAACGTCGACGAGGTGAGCGCCGGGTCGAGCGTTGAGGTCTGCGGGGCTGTTGGTCCATTTTCAGCTCCAGGCGTTCCACCATTTTGCGGAGCGCGGCGATCTCGTTCCGGGCATCGTCGTTCACATTCGTGGTATGCGAGCACGTCGCAGATGCCACGTTGTACGGCGTTGACGTCGTCAGCTCCTGGATCCGGTCAGCCAGATCTGCCAGCTGCTCCAGGGAATGTGTTGGCTGCGAGGCCAGCACAGTCTGGATGTTGTGCGGCAGTCGGTTGCTCCAGATTGTGCGCACGAAGTCTTCTGGCACGTTAAGTCCAGCCAGGTCTTGCAGGTGGCGCAGAAACTGTGATGGCTTCCTGTCGCCTAGCTCCTCGTGAGTCAGAAGCTGCTGGACCTTTTTCTCGTGCGAGGCAGAAAGGCGTCGAATGAGCTCACTCTTTATCCTCTCGTACTTGCCGCTGACTGGAGGTTTGACAATAATGTCCTTGACGGCCTTTGCGTAAACCATATCCAGGTTAGTGATGACCTGGGTATAACGGGCGTGGTCGTCGGTGATCTGGTAGTTGTCAAACTGTCCTTCCAGAAGTGCGAACCATATCTCTGGGTCGTCCGGTGAAAATGGTTGCACTTTAAAGTTCGCCTTAAAATTATCGGACGATAACGGGCGTTGGTCAATGGAAACGCACTTTCTGGGCGTGGTACGACGCTTGGTTACGTTGCTGCGGGCGGTTTGAGCGGAGTCACTAGTATCACTCATTATTGTGCGGTTGTAATAATGTTCAATAGGGGTCACCAATTTAGTGTAGGGTGTACTATGTAATGCGGGTACTCACAGTTCGTAAGAGAAACGTCCAAGCAAGGTTACTAGGTGGTTTATTGTTTCGTACACTACACATAAAACATAAAGAAGGAGAGAAACAGCACAATAGATCACAGCACGATAGTTTATAGAGAAATACACAAGCGTAGGAAGCAAGCGGTTAGCAATGCGCGGTAATCGAGAACAAAGAAGAGCGGTGCAACGAGGAGCGTGCGGATGGCGTCGTAGCTAAGTTTCGACTGGCGAGCCGCGGCGCGCACGGCAACAGCGATGCGTCGCCTGCGCGTGAGTAGGTATGGACAGGGCCCGTTGGAATTTCGCTTGTTTCCAAGCGCGCGCGACCAGCCGATACGCAAACGATATTTGTGTGTATTATAAAATATACTAAATGTTATTATTTATTTATGCGTGTGTATTTGTATGTGTAGTTTGTGTGTGATATATATTGTATATACTTGTGTGTAGTAAATATAATGTATTACGTAAAATAATGTTTATATATTATGTTATACGTAAATAATATAATATATTATGTGAAGTATTATAAATGAATAATATATGTAAGTGGGTGAAGCCCACACTTCTGTTTCCGGAAACAGTTCACCACGTCTGAGCCACTCATTTGACTCTCTTTTGTCAATATGACTCTGATTCAGATCGGCTAGATGCCTTCCATGCAGGGCTTTCTGAGACCAAGTTAAAATTTTTGTCTGTGTTGATGTGATATGTTCGTTTGGTTGCTTATCTTCGTTTTGTAAATTGAGTGGTGTAAGTTTCTTATCTAAAGATGATGCATGCTGATGTAGTTTAGAGTTTTGCGATTTTGTGTAAAAATATGTTCTAAGTCCTGTTATTTGTTTGTTATGCAGGTTTTGGATATCAATCAAACCCTTACCTCCATCGAGATTTGACAATGTATTCCGTTGAGTGCATGTTTTAGGGTGGTGTTTTAGATATTTTGTCATTTGTGTGTTTATAGTACGTTGTAGTTTTTTAAGATCCGTTTGTGACCACGTTATGATACCAAAAGAGTAGGTGAGAATTGGAATAGCATATGTATTTATTGCTTTTATAGTGTTTTTAGAGTTTAGTTGAGATTTGAGAATCAAAGATAACCTGTGTTTGAATTTGCAAATAAGATCCGTTAAATATTTGTAGACGTCATTTTCATCCAGAGAATCAACAGTGTCACCATTATTCAACTGGTATGTATTAGTTTGTATTTGACCTCTGTTTATTGAAATAATTTTACATTTGTCTACCCCGAATTCCATTCGTATATCTTGAGAAAATTGCTGTGTTATATCTGCCAGTTTATAAAGTTCAGTTTTAGTGGAGGCATACAGTTTTATGTCATCCATGTACATGAGGTGCGAAAGTGAAAAAACATCAGTGTTGTATTTAAGTTTATAGCCAATTTTATTTTGATTCAGAAGTTTTGACAATGGATTCAGGGCAAGGCAAAACCAAAGTGGACTTAGTGCGTCACCCTGAAATATTCCACGCTGTATTTGAATCGGTTCAGTAGTTAAAGTTAAATTATTTTGCTTTATTTTTAAACAAGTTTGCCACATATTCATGGTATTTTGTAAAAAATCGATAATTACTGGGTTAATTTTGTATATTTTTAAGATTTCTAAGAGCCAACTATGAGGTACGGAATCAAACGCTTTTTTATAATCGATGTACATTGCGTGAATATTTTTCTTACATTTATAAGATTCGTTCATTACTATGGAGTCTAAAATTAATTGTTCTTTACAGCCCTGACTATTCTTTCTACAACCTTTCTGCTGTTCTGCCAATATATTTTCATGATTTATGTGTTTGTATATAATTTCACTAATACATCCCGTTATTATTTTGTAAATAGTCTGTAAACAAGTAATTGGTCTGTATTTAGCCGGATTTTTTGTGTCGTTGTCTTTCGCAATCATATAAGTTACTCCTTGTGTTATATAATCTGGAAGTGTCGTTGGGGATTGTATGAATGAGTTGACGAAATTGTGTAAATAAGGGTGAATGCTTGTCAGTTTTTTATACCAAAAATTGTGGATGTGATCGGTTCCAGGAGCTTTCCAGTTGTGTGTTCGATTTATGATGTCTTGAAATGTTTCAATAGGTATACAATTAAAAGCCATAGCTTGACAGTCTAGTGAACCTAGTTCTTGGATCCAATTCGCATGTTCATTGTGTCGTATTGGGTCTTGCCAAATTTTTGACCAGAATTGGTGCAGATCTGCAATGGGAGGTGTGTCAAGATTGTTACAAGTGTTTGGTGTGTGAGACGACAGAGACCGATAAAAAGTTTTTTCGTTACTATTAAATAATTGGTTTTGTTTTTTTCTGTTGGTGCATTTCAAGTATCTTTTTAACCTACTAGCAGTAGTTCCCAGTTTTTGTTTTAAAGTGTCTAGGTAGTGTGAAAGCTCAGTGTTAGGATTTTCGTACTGTGCGTGAATGCAATATTTAGATTTAATTTTTTCAACGGCTGATGTAACTCTAGGGTTTCGATTACCTCTAATGTACTGAGTTAGGCGACCTATGTCAGCTCTGAAGTCACGTACTTTATTTTCAAGACGAAGTTGCCAGCGTGGTTTATGTCGAATTGGGGTAGTATCAGAGCTTGTACTTTCAGTATTAAGTTTTGCTCCATTGTATGTAGCCGCGGTAAAGGCTGTACTGTAAATAACTGTTTGTAGGTCCAAGAATGATTGATTAGTTGAAGTGTGCTTAGGTATGACATCTGAATTTAAAAATTCCACACTGGACAGAAAACGGCGTGAGTTTTTTTGTTTAGGAATGTATGGTCTCTTTGTGGGGTCAGTATTTTTGAAAAAATTTAAAGTTTCATTAAATATTTGTTCAATTTTGGAAGTGTCTAAATTATACTGGTGTGTTGTGGTTGTGTTTTGTTCAGGTTCTAGAGTAACATCTAGAGCCGACATAAATGATTCTTCGACCATACTACAATTTTCTATTGGGTCAGTGGTAATTATGGTATCTTGTGTTAGGTTAATGTTAGTGTTTGTAGTGTTGTGTTGTGAGTTTAATTGTTGCGCAATTTCTTGTCTTAATTCTGATAATCTATCGTCTGTTATGTATTTGTTTTGAATTATTATTCTTCGCTGATCAGCGATCCTTTGTTCTGTTAAATTATTTAGGTTAGGATAAGTTTCAATGAATTTTTGATGCAATTTTCTCCTATAACTTGTTTTATCGGTTTCTAGTTCCGTGACTAAAAAGTATAATTTCATAATGTTTTCATTCATTTCGGATGTCCAGCTCAACCGATTATTACTTTGTGTAAGTGGTGTGTTTTGTACAGGTGCTTCTGAATTTTGTAGTTGTAGTGTTACTTCAGCTTTTATTTCGTTTAAAGTAGTTTCCGGAAGAAGTTTGTTATTGATAATAGCTCTTCTTTGATCTCCTAATCTTTGTTTACTAGATGACATATGTGGGAATTTTTCATTAAATTGAATGTAGAGATAGTCTAAGTAACCCTTTTGACGCGTCTCTAAAGAGGTCGCAATCAAGTACGTACGCCAGATGAATTTGTTCATTTCTTCAGTCCATCTTTTTCGCGTATTTTTACTGCCAGTGATGAGTGTAGGATTATTGGCGCTTGCCTCCTGCACAGCATCGACCGACGTTATGGTAGAAGATTCTGATATTCTCGACAAGGATCTAAGTTCGTAAGAGCAAGGAGATGAGTTAGGCGACTCGAAAAGACTACGAGTTGACGAAATGGGAGAAGAAGGGTGTGATGCTGAAGTACTTTCAGGCATCTGCCCTCTGTGAGTCCTTTGACTTACTTCAGAAGACGCAGTTGAAACAAGGCGACTTCGTAAATTGTACGTTTTGTTGTTTTTGTTAGAGGTTTTTTTCATTTTGTTCCCACGAGTAGCTAGGGAAATTGGTGGTCGATCTCGGCAGAGCCCCGCTTGCCTCGATAAGGACTGACTTACAAAGTAAGCTACACCTGGAGTTCGCCCTGGCTCCAGGCGTGGCACGCTCTCGACCGGGCTCGCCCCCGGCCACGCATCCCTCGGCACGGCAGACCTTGGATTGGCATATAAGGATAGGATAGTGGACAAATTAGGAAGGATAAGGGTTAAAGGAGATTTAGGACTGGGGTCGGAACCGTTAGTTTGGGAAGGGTGTCATGTTGTTATTAGTTATTCCTGTACCATGCTTCCCGTAAGCCCCCCCACCGCGGCAAGGTGGTCCCACAGGGGGGTTATTATTATTATTATTATATAACTTGATGTAAGGGCGTGTATTAATCACAACGATTAGCAACTTTACAATAATCATCAAGAATAGTCAGGATGTAAATGGATATATGAAGCGCGGTGAATTTGGCGTGTGGCTGTCACTGATTTATTCACTACACGTCTACACTGCCCCACGGACCATATAAGAATGATGTTCGTCGAACAAGATAAATAGGCTAACTAGACACAACGGAAAATGACAGAAACTCATTCAGTCGTTCACTCATTAAGCCTCGCACCGACTACACCCAAGTTAGACAACTTGACGCAACCAATATCACATTTTGACGTTGATATTGACGATACAAAACACAGACAAGGTAGATAGTAAAGTAGTTCTTCAACTGGCCAAGTCCATCGAATCTGTGTTCCTTCCGACATATATTAATATGAAACTACCTTAAATTAAAAAAGAGAATCTCGTATCGAATAATAATAAAGATTTCCATAATGGAATTTGTCATTTTTACTCTTGTAAGCTATCTTGTACCTTTTGCTGAGAGTTATGGATTCGCTCTACGTTTGTGACTTGCACCCCAATCGAAAGGCTAGACGTACTAACGACACTTTAGTACGAACAAAGGTGAATATTGTTAGCGAACTAAATTACTGCAGACGATCTATTATATTATTATTTAAAATACAATTTACTTGGAAAATAGACAATGATGCTTATTACAAAGAAAATTGAAAGAGTATCAAATTGCAAGTTAATTCTGAATAAAGATTTTTACTTTTGATGAAATGTCTTTATTTTGATTTTGATTAATGTCAAAGATAAAAATAACTTAACTCAATAGCTTTGGGCAAAATAAGTTGGTTGAGCAAAGCTAATTTCTATTGCTTAGAAACTCACAGATTTACACACATCACTACTTAAATAAAATCTATTTAAACAAAAGAATTCCATTTTTGTAATTCGAAATACAGCCATGCAGCTTATTCAAAATAATTTAAATTTGGAACCCCATATACTGGCACGCTACAATCCTAGAAGATTTGAAAATAGAACTTTAATGAACGCATTCTGTTTTCATCCGATTGCTTTAGACATTATCGCTAAATTCTTTTTTATAGGTTGAACTACATACATAAATAGAAGTGAGTGAACTTCAGTTGGTTTAACCTATCCCCAGGGAGTTGTAGCTAATTTGACAGGATATAACTGGCAGACATTTTGATAATTCGTGATACAAACGTGGTTACTCTAGCGCTTGAGGTTGCGTATTTATATTTTATAATAGTGGCAGCCCGCGACTCCGTTCGCGTGAAAGTCGGTTTCCCGTGGGAACGATAAGTTTTCCCGCGGTAAAAAGTTATACTATATGTTACTCTATATGTTATTCTGATGTAAAACCTATATTAATGTAAAGTTTCATCAAAATCCGTCCATTAGTTTTGCGTGAAAGAGTAACAAACATCCACACATACTCACAAACTTTCTCGTTTATAATATTAGTAGGTTAAATTTACTCGTATTTAAATCGAAATGCACCTGTTTTTATTTTTAATCTGCGTATTTACAAAAGGAAGCCAAAAAAAGGTTGACTTGTTAATATACGATTATGAACGCAAATCTCAATTAAAATACAATCGCTATGAAATATATCATAACTCTTCTGAACACAGTATTTGAACTACTAAGAAATCATTATTAAAATTTCGTTCAAATCTTTGAACGCCTATCCCAATTATCTTCCTCCAAGTTAATCTATTTTAATATCATATTACAATATGATTTGACAGGCATAAATGTATAAGTAAACAATAGGGGAGGCGTATACTAGAAGCTACAGAGGGGCGGTTTATCTCTCTTTACTCAGAAATGTATTAAGGAATAATGAATTGACGTCTCGGGTTCATACTATTACGTGCTTCCCATTTTGGAAATAAAAGTAAACTGTTCGAAAATTGATTTAAAGTGCGGTTGTTTAAAAACCATAAGTACATTGCTTTACATCTCAGAAATTACAAAAAATAACACAATATCTCAATAATAACCTAACTGTTGAAAATAAATGCTTTTGGGTCACTTAACTTTAAAAAAAAGGTTATTATTAGTAGCTTACTACTTGTAAGAATCATAAATTAAATATATTTTTTAATTTCAAGAAGGAATTTAAAGTCATACCCAAATTGTGCTTCTTGAAAAACATGTCTTTCAAACTAATGTCTACGTTCTGGTAAACTATCGGAAATATAAAAGACATAATGTCAAAAGACTGTCACTTTTGTTATAACTACTTGTTTCATACCTTTTTAACTTTCTGTTAACAGTATTCTTTAGAGATTAAACTCTTCTTGAATGGACATTTGTCACTTGTTTCTGCCGCTGATAAAATATCCAACTAATATGACAAATTCCAAAGGAGAACAAAAAAGCTGGGACAAATGTTTTTTATTGTATTTTCGTTTTTTAATCACTTTAATTTGGGAAGAGATTTAGTGGAAAATGTATAAATTGCAAAGTGCTTTTTACATTTTTCCAAAATGCTCAAACTATACTTAAAAAAAACATAAGGATAAGTTGCTTCTCACACATCACCAAAACTTATAAAACTGGTTCCAATGGTAAAAGCCGATATGGTATCTAACCAAAATTAATTACACAAGGAACATTTGCTGATAAACTAATTTTAACCATTGTTTGTCTGTTCGCCAGCTCGATTAATGATGCGTTCTGTGTAAATTATTGTTTGATCTAATATTACGGTCTTAGTTAGCAAATTTGTGGCAAGGGTTTAACAGCTACGGTTTTACTTTGGTCTATAGGCAGTCAGAATAAACTGCATGACTGGCGGAGTTCTTAAATAATAAACTTTTATTATAAAAACTAACTAGAACTATCCGCTACGTGAAAGAGGTGTTCAATAGTTATGTTGTGGTATTTGTATGATTGGATTTTTTAACCATTTGTTGTTGCAACCATATTCCTTAACTTGGTGCTTTGGCAGTTTGCACAGGTAAGGCACTGCTATATGGAGCCTGATTAGGGATAAAAGGCAATAATATATATGTCGGAGATCGACTATTCTTATGGTTGATATAAGAAGAGTGCGGATTGCCAGTACCAAATATAGTGCTTGACAGAGTCTTAGTGACATCGAGAAAGCAGCCGTCAGAGTGATGTATATGGTCTCAAGCTGTAGCGTTGAACGGTTGGAAGTGTAATGCTTGGTGTCTGCGTAGAAACTGTCCGTGATCCGTGCTTTCTTATGAGTTAATCAAATGACCTACTGGTAGCTATCAAGAGATGATAATTACAGCGCTGAAATAGATCTACTGCTTTTTTTTATATAAGAGAACCCAGCAAACGAGCAAACGGGTCACTTGATGGTAAGTGATCACCGCCGCCCATATACACCCACAATTACATATGCATTGAGGGTGCGTTGCTGGCCTTTGAGAAAATTGGGCACCGGATATCGCACTCACCGAACGAAACGCAGGAACATCGTTCCTACTTCATGTCGGTTTTCTGTGCGACGGTGGTATTTCACCGGTCGAGTCAGCCCAGTAATCGCTGCAGGCAGAGCCTACAGCTAGACTCTACCACTCTTGCTTTTATTTGATTCTAACACATTACCCACGTACGCCTACAACTTATAGCACTAGATGGCCCCTGAAGACGGCTCTGATGACGAAGGTATCCTACCGCTTTCGACATATATATAAACCACTCGAATTGATATATAGATACTGTAAAAGAAGGCTTATTACTGTATATTCCTGCTTAATAATAGGCAATTCAATATTCTCTAACCTAAACAAAAAACTACAACAAAACTTCCCAAGTAACATAAGCTCCATCGAAACCGAAATCCTAAGTAACCGAATACAATTTTAATGAGCGGATATTTCCCCACAACTCCGCGAAACTTTCAAAATAATCTTCTTAAATTCGTTCTTAATTAAACTTTAAGTGGAATTAAATTTAAATAATAATTAAACTGTGTTCAGGTGCAGTTCTTAAGAAAGTTTCCCAGAGGGTTTTGCAGGAGAGGTTGTGAGCGGCTGAATTCTGCGAGTAATTTCATGCAGTTAGAGTGCTCTTAGTGTGGTGGAGTGTGATAATTATGTTTCGCGTTTTCGCGGGTTTTTTGTTTTTAGTTTGGGTAAATATTAAAATGTAGGGGCTCGACTATGGCTTGATTTACGTGGAAATACGGTATGCCTAAATCTAACAACTTCTCAATCCAAACTCACAAACTGTGAGGTTCACAGTATTTAATCAATAAAATATAGATGACTAGTGGCCGCCTGCGACTCCGTTCGCGTGGAAGTCACTTTCCCGTGGGAATGAGAAGTTTTCCCGCGGTAAAAAGTACCCAATGTGTTATTTTGATGTATAACCTATATTACTGTAAAGTTTCATACATCCATACATACTCACAAGCTTTCACGTTTATAATATTAGTAGGATTGATGAACTACAGTCAAAATTTTGTTCCAAACCTTGAAAAGGAAACATCTGTAACCAACTGTTGGATGTTTGGATTTTGATGTATTTTTAAACGTCAACGTATGCAAAAACTGCAACTTGTTTTCATAAAATAAATTATTTCTATATACGAAATTGGTGTAGTTTATATAAGTAGAGGCATTTATTCTTGCTTACTGACTTATATTTATGTAAATGCTTCAACAAAATGCACTTTTATTGGAAGCGTCAAGTCCCCCCCCCGTCTTTGTTGAGAAAATTTTCAAACTAAGAAGCTTACTGTCTATTATTTCCGGATTTATAATTTTAGTTTAGTTGACAGTTTCTCAAGAAAATTTAGTTTTCGAACGTGATTCATTCTTAAAGAAAATTGTTGCGTTCTAACAGCAAAGTTCAGGAATAAAAAATATTGGAAATGGGTGATCTTGGGAAATGCTTATTGAATTCTAAGATGAGCCTGAAAAGTTTGGAACAGATATTACTTATTATTTCTCTATATAATATGTTCTTTTGAAGATGTAACAATATATTTATTTATACTTAAAACCTTTACAAAGTGTAAGCCGACAGTTATTAAAGCTTTAAACTATGTATGTAAATAGTAATTAAAATCAATAAAAAATATTTTATTAAAAAAAATTGGCGATTGAGGTCAACACTCAGGATGTGTGAGCGTTGAAGGCGAAAAACTAATAGGTAAATAATTAGAAATGATTCCTAAATCTGTCCTTTTCATGAAATTGTTTAACATAAGTTATCATTTTTGGAGGATTTAGTGTTTAAATCACACATCTATTTTCGAAGATTTTCCACGCTTTTCTATCCAGCCAATGCACACCTGACTAAGGTGACTAAGCTAGACTAGTGAAAAACTCGTTGGTCTAGACTTCTAGACCATCGGCTTAACGTGCCTTCCGAAGTTCATAGAAGCTCAGGATAAAATGCCATTAGAAAATACAAACCCCATTTGACTGTGGCTGTCGCTGAAAATTGCATAAATTTATCTATCTTCTATACTTATAATAAATCTGTAGAGAGGTCAATTCTGTACATGAAATATATTTGCAAAATAACTATCAGGGGGTGATTAGGGATCGATACTGATGCCAAAAATGCAATCAGTAAATTTTTTGTCTGTCTGTCTGTCTGTTTGACCGTTATAGAAACAAAAACTACTGGACGGATTTTAACGAAACTTGGTACAATTATTTTTCATACTCCTGGACAGGATATAGGATACTTTTCATCACACTACAATCAATAGGAGCAGAGCAGTGAAGGGAAATGTTGGGAAAACGGGAGAAGTTACTCCATTTTTTAAGACTCCGTCGCGTGTGCAACCTTAATGGTTAAAGCTACACAGAAATCATGTATGACGGAAATGTCCTCCTTAAAATTATATAAAAAATATCCCACGACAGCATATGTCCATATTTTATAGTTGACTCACAATGATAGCAAGCAGTTCGAAGCTGTTTTATATTTGTCTACTCTTTCGTTTCAAAGTTGGATGGAAACTACTGGATGGATTTGGATGAAACTTTGCAGTAATATAGGTTATACATCAGAATAAAACATAGGGTACTTCTTACCGCGGAAAACCTTTCATTCCCACGGGAAACTGACTTCCACGCGAACGGAGACGCGCGCGGCCACTATCCCAATTACGAGTAAATGACAAAGATTGTGTTTTCAATTCGAATTTTTTATACAGTACTTCACTATCACGACAGATAATTCAGTGGACTCAGCTCATTGAAGATCGTTTAACAAATTTTGAATTGAGACATCTGTTTGGAACGTGTCATACCGATGTTGTTGAATCGACTTAATTAGTAGTTTTTTACTTGCTTGTCGTAGAATGCTAGCACTCCCCCGGATGTCTGGTTTTGGTGATATTGTGAAAATTCAATTTACTGTAGAATTAGAGCAAGACAATAAATTAGCTTTCTTAGATATATTAATAATAAGAAATCCTAATGGTACACTCAGTCATACTGTATAGTACAGGAAACCCACTCATACTGACCGATATTTAAATGGTAAATCCCACCACCACCCGAGCCAATTATCTGCCGTAGGCTCCTCTTTGTTTCAGAGAGCACGTGGAATCTGCGACGCCCAGCACGATGAAAAAGAACTCAACCACCTGAAACAAGTGCTTCGGGACAACGACTTAAAACCACCACGTCGTCGTCGCAGAAACCGCGTCAAACCACTCACAGTTGAACGTAGACCAGCCCACATGCCTTACATAAAGGGTGTTACTGACAAAATTGGGGGCATTCTGAAGCGGGCTTCAATAAAAACCATATACAAGCCACACAGCAAGATTAGCCACCATCTTTGTCCAGTAAAAAGCAGCATCTCTTTACAAGACCGACTGTGACTGTGGGCTCTCATATATCGGTCAAACGAAACGGAATGTGTCTACTCGAATAAAAGAACATATCGCCGATGTAAAAAACCGTCGCTATACAAAATCTGCAGTCTGTGAGCATTCCATGGATAAGCCCAACCACTATCTAAGATTTGATACCGTTAAAATCCTAGCAAAAGAGAAACATTTTATTCCTAGGCTGGTAAGAGAAACTATTGAAATTAAAAAACACCCTAACTTCAATAGAGAAGATGGTTGGAAGCTGTCACCAACGTGGGATCCAATACTTAGCAAAATAAAAAAGAACAACCAGCAGACAAATAAGCAGAAAAATAAAGACACTGTCAGCGTCTACTGCGTGAACCCGAGCGACTATGCGAGAAAATTACGAAACAGATGGCGGTGAATTCGAAAAATCGTTTTTTACTTAACTCTATGAAGACGTCAAACATCTCAGTCTACCCGTGACCACGTCGTGAAACGTCGGAAAATCAAAAATAATAAAATAAACGCGTAAAACCCGTTAAAATTAGTTTAATTTCAAGTAATAATAATTGCGTAAATCTAAGAATAACTTCTTAGATTTACGATTTACGATTTATTTATCAGAGAAAGTAACTTTGTAGGGATTATAAGGAACTTTCTTAAAATGCCTTTAGAAGTTTATCCGCCGATTTGTGAATTCATAATGTTATGTCGAGTAACTTATGTACGATATCTGAGTTAATGATCATACAAAATACTCAAATATCAATAGGCTTAATAGGTACATGACTAATCTTTAAATTCCCAATTCAGAAACCGGCGTTAAAGGGCATGGGTTTTTTTTTAACTCCTACTAATATAATAAACGCGAAAGAATATGTATGGATGTTTGTTACTCTTTCACGTAAAAACTACTGGACGGATATGGATAAAACTTTGCCGTAATATAGGTTTATACATCAGAATAATACTTAGGGTACTTTTTACCGCGAAAAAACCTTTTACTCCCACGGGAGACCAACTTCCACGCGAACGGAGTCGCGGGCGGCCACTAGTAGCTAATAAAAGAGCGATGCATACTCAAAATTATAATTTTGCAAATTTAAATCCTTATTAAAATATGAATGGGATTGCATGTGAAAATGATTATGTTTGTTTGTGATACTAAAATCCCGCCAAATCGGCTGATATTTTATGCATATACTTATTATAACCCAGAATATAATAATGATAAAACTTTCCCAATAAAAGATTTGCAGATAACGTAATTTTTTATCTAATTAACAGGGAAATTCGTCTACCTAAAGCGAAGCTGCAATCGTAAAACTAGTTAGTATGCAAATAAATGCTCACACCCGCTCAATCTTATCTTACCCATGTTTCTTTTCCACTTTTTATGTGCTCATATAAACTTACATATTATTTGACACCCTTTTACTGCCCTAACCGGACCGCCATTTCTTTACAGTGTGGGTAGTCAGAAAAGATCACAGATGTTCTACGAGTAACTTTACTACAGTTACCCTAACAACCGAATGTTAACCTTACAGTTGTTATGTCCGTTGTGTTGGTGGAACTATCTACGCCTGGGGTATTATCGTAATTTTACAGGGTTATAACCTTCGAGGGGACGGGCTGGTGGCTATTGGGACTTGTATAAGAACAATATTGTAATTATAGTTTTTATTGGACGTGTCACTAGATTTAGTTTATTTGAAGTTAAGAAAAAAAATAAGTTTAGTTAAATATTTATATCTTTCTAAATTAGGCGTTTTGCTAAAGATTTGCATTTTTACCTACAGACCTTTAATAAGATAAGTAGTTAAAATCTTACATAAAGCTGTCGATTCAGCATTGAATTGTGAAGATAAAAAATATATAAAATGTTTAATTTTAGGCTACAATAATAAATATAAATAATATACTGTGCTTATCATAAACGCTAAAAGCAAAATTTCTTGGATTCTTGCTAAGAGACGTATTCACTCGACTTAACTATATTTTTAATTATTAAATACACAGGATTCCGTTGGGTCTATATCCTATTATAAATGTGAAAGTTTGTGAGTATGTATGGATGTATGGATGTTTGTTACTCTTTCACGTAAAAACTACTGGACGGATTTTGATGAAACTTTACAGTTTATACACCAGAATAACATATAGGGTACTTTTTACCGCGGGAAAACATCTCATTCCCACGGGAAACCGACTTCCACGCGAACGGAGTCGTGGGCGGCCACTAGTAATCAATAAATCCCAGTCGCCACCTACCCCACAGTCCTACAGTAAATGTTGTTGCAACAAATTTTCCTTGTGTACAGCTTCGTCTGTTTTTATTGCACCTACATGTAGTTCGAAGTTAGTTTGAGGGTTATAGCGGGAAAAGCCGGTTACAATCGTGAATTCTAATAACTCTGTTACAAAATTTAATGATGATTTTTGAGCGTATATTATAAGTTGCCAATTTTAAATTTTGTAACCATCTCATCAAAAATTTTACACTATTATCAAAAAAATTATAACTGAATTTGTTCCCTTTCATAAAATTAACAAAAGATCTTATCCTCCCTGGTTTACAACAAATCTTATAAAGTTATTAAAAGAAAAAGAAAAATCTCGCATGAAAATGAAAAAATATCACAATGGATTAGATGAATTGGAATATAATATTTTAAAGTCCAGAACTAAAACTTTGATTAAAAAGTGTTATGATCGATATATTGAACATGTTGTTGAGAGCGTTATCAAAAATCCACAGTATTTTTGGACGTACATTCAAAATAAACGCGGAAACATAAGCTGTATTCCTTCACTAATGACATTAGGATCACAAACGGCTGATGATGGTGTAAAAATTGCAAATCTGTTTGCCGAAAACTTTGAGCAGGTATACAATCCTGTATCATATAATAATCAGCCACTTAATAATGTAGATAACACTTTTAATAACATCATTCCTCTTGCTAATATTAATTTAACTCAAAGCTGTGTTGAACGTGGGTTAAAAATCCTGAATGTCAACAAGGGTGCAGGTAGTGATGGCATTCACCCAATATTCTTCAAGGAATGCGCCTCAGTACTATCTGAACCAATCCAAATGATATTTAATAGACCTTTAGCGGAAGGCGTGTTCCCAAAAATTTGGAAGGATGCTATTATAAAGCCTTTGCATAAATCTGGTAAAAAGAACGATGTTCAGAATTACAGACCAATTAGTATTCTCTCTGTTTTAGGAAAATTATTTGAGTCTTTGTTACTTCCTTATTTGATAAATCACATAAAACATATAATAGCAGACCAGCAACATGGTTTTTGTAAGAAACGTTCGACCACATCTAACCTTGTTAACTTTGTTGATCGAATTATTACTAAAATGAGTGCTGGAAATGAAATTGATGCCATATATACGGATTTTAGTAAGGCATTTGATAAAGTCGATCACGAAATTTTGCTCACAAAACTTAATTAATTTTTCGGCATTCACGGATGCTTATTGGATTGGTTTTCCTCTTACCTTAAGAATCGGACACAAAGGTTAGACGTAAACGGTTTCGTTTCTAGAGAAATCACACCAACATCAGGTGTTCCGCAAGGCTCTATTCTGGGTCCTTTACTTTTTGTGATGTTCATCAACGACATAAAGACCTGTATTTTGAACTCTCATTTTGAATTATATGCTGACGACTTAAAAATTTCAAAAGTTGTGAACGATGCCACTGATCAGATTCAATTACAAGACGATTTAGATAGAATTTCTATTTGGTGTCAGCACAACAAATTGCCTTTCAATACAGATAAATGTTTTCACATTAAATTCTCGCGAAAGTTTAACAAATACTTGAGCTCATACAATATCAACGGTTCAACGTTAACAAAAATATCGGAGGTTAAGGATTAAGGTGTCATCATAGATTCTGAAATGTGTTTTTCTAGTCACATCAATCAAACACTTAATAAGTCTCTGAGGATGTTACATTTCATTTTTCGAAACACTAAAACATTTAATTCCGTGAAAGCCTTTAAGATCCTTTACTTTGCTTTAGTCCGTAGTAATGTCGAATACTGTAGCATAGTGTGGTATCCCACATACCAGAATAACATACAGCGCCTGGAGAAGATTCAGAAACAGTTTTTAAACAAGTTGAGTTATGTAAGTAATGTCCACCAGAAAATCACGAGCTATCTTGGCAAATTGTCTCACTTCAGACTTCTGTCCCTCGATCAACGCAAACAACAACAATCCATCTTATACCTGCATAAACTACTCAACGACCAAATAGATAGTCCATCCCTCCTCGAGCAGATTAACTTTAAGGTGCCTAGAGTTTCCGCCAGATTGTGCAACTATGTACCTTTTAACGTCAATTTTAGCAGGACAAATTATGGCAGTACTTCGCCAATAAATACAATGATGCTAAGTTACAATGAGTTTTATAAAAACTGTGATGTTGATACATTTGAAAATAGTCTTTCTGTTATAAAAAGAAAATCATTTCTTCATTTTTTTAATAAAAGTTCCAGTATTATAGTCTAAGATATAATTATTACTTTATTTCCTTTTTAACTTTTTTTTTTCATTTATTTTTATTTTTATGTTGTTTTGATTCAGTATAAATATTTTTGGTTTGTTTAAATTTCAAAAAAAAAAAAAAAATTTTGGTCTAATTTAGAATACCTTATTTTCTCTTAGTTTACTTTTAGATTTTATAATGTAAATAATATTGTGCATACCTATAATTTAAATGCATATTTAAACTTTCTTATTTCAAACAATGTTTATATTCTATGTTTTTTATGTATTTAGTTGGTAAGCCTGAATAAATAAATAAATTTTATGATTTCAACCTTATTCGGAGTTTAAAAGAAGTTTTGTTTCAAAGATAACACAACGTTGCCATTGATATGAAAACATTTAACCCATAGAAATAATTTAAATACTGATGACCGACTTGGTAGTTTCTAGCATTTTATACGTTTTTTTGTACGAAAGTAGGCTTTGGATTTGAGGTACAAAGCGAATCTTTTAGGATTGTTTCACGCACCGAGAATTGTGGTGGGACAGCAAACGGGACCAAGCGGGAACAATCTGTGACGATATGACATGTGTGCACGCAAACATTCGAGCCTTGCAAGCAACCTTCTTGGATACAGCGCCGATACTAGATAGGACTATCATACTCAATCTGGATTATAAAGTTTCATTGGCTTCATCGGCTCCTCTTGGTTTTAGACCTTTGTTTTAGTCTGATTCTTAGGTTTTGTAAGTGTGATTTCGTCAAATTATACATAAAGAAGAAAATAAATAATAGAAGGTCTACCAGAGCCTTGGTTTAGGTCACAAAGACAAACTTATGAATGGGACAGCAAGTGACTAGATCAAAAGAAACCTTACTGTAACTGGTGAATTTAGTGCTGTGTTTATATCAATGAACAAAATCTGCTTCCCACTAATAAGAACACACAAGTAAAAAGACAATAACTTTATCAATGGCTTTAAAAAGTATCAAAGAAATACATTACGAACAAGGTACCACACTTTTTTAAACAAAAATAAAACTTTCTCCTCTTACCCTACTGTGTTGCTGTTCATTTCCAAAACAAAATTAACAAGTCTTTTTAAGTATAAAGAAAACAAAAATACTGCAAAACACCTCAGAAACAGAAGCTGCGGCTAACTAAACTAGTTTTCACTAACACAAAATGCGAGTTTATTTACTGCGAACACCTTATAACCTGGGCAAAGAAAATCATATGGAGAAACTTTTCAAATTTTCATACAATGTTACTGCTTGCTTTGAAGTTTTGGGTAAACTACGCTTATGAAGCCAATTTTAGACGGGTGAAAAATTTGTTTAGAAAATAGAAGTTACAATTGGATCCAACCTTAATCTAAGTGCTCAGTGTATTTTTTACGGCATAGCTTGTATGACTTGTCTTAAAAAAACTTTGAAACTATTTATAAAAATAATGATAAAAAATCTTTTAAAACAAGCTTTTATATAAGTGCCCCAAAAATATCAAAATAAAATTTTAAAGCACATTAACCACATTCATTTATTACTTTACAGAATTGAAATTATAATAAACGCTTGTCGCGATAATTTTAATTTGTAATTGAAATTTTGTAATTAGGTAGGCACCTATTAAACTTGTAAGTAATTCATAATGTTTGTAATTAAATAAAAGTACCGTGAATGCTTAAAATGTGGAACTTTAACCTTGAATAACTTTTTTACACACAAAGGATTTATCGGGTTCGAAATTTATTGCAGTACCTTGTTGATCTGTCAGAATGTTTCTTAATTTAAATTTCACCTGACTGAATATGTAGAGATTTCTTTTAGGCATCGCGACAAGCTTTTATTATAATTTCAATTCTGTAAAGTCATAAATGAATGTGGTTAATGTGCTTTTAAAATTTTATTTTGATATTCTTAGGGCACTTAAATAAAAGCTTGTTTTAAAAGTTTTTTTATCATTATTTAATTTTATATTTTTTAGTTTCAATCGATAGTTATCGATCAATACGAAAGTCCATCTATAAAACGGTGAGTCCTTCAACAAAAAAACTTAAGGAACGGGAAACCTATATTTTTTTTTATTGAAGCCAACCCTGGATGTGGCATCTATTTCATGGTAGGCCTACCAACTGCCCATCATAAACGAATGCGTATATAAAATTTCAAGTCACAGCAGTTGAATATTGAGGAGTTCCATAGTTCGAAGACAACCCTGTATGAAGCATCTATTTCATGGTGGGCCTACCAACTGCCTATCATAAACGAATGCGTATACAAAATTTCATGTCTCTGCTATTTACCGCTGAGGAGATTTCTCGTATGTAGCCGATCTTCGCAGCAGCTTCAGGTCACGTTTATGATTAACATGCATTGTCATCGGTTCTGGACCAGCATGCAAAAATTTCAGCTCAATCGGATACCGGGAAGTGGGTCAAATTAAACTTGCAAGGTTTGTTAACATACAAGTGAAACTAAAGAAAAGCTTTTAATAGAAATAAAACTTACCGAAGGGAAAAATGTACATACATAGCGATCATTATCAACTTATCTTCTAACTAACTGTGGGAAGAATGGAAGTGAAGAAGATAATAAAAGTAAAAGAAGTAGATAAAGCAAAATTAGCTGCGTGTGAACTTAAACTCCCTGAATCAATTTAGATTAGGTATAAATATTTTTTACAGTTTTCCATATTAAAAACACTTCTAACCGGCTAAAACTAGGTGTAGCCGCACTTCGGGTACTAGCCGTAACTGGCTTGAATCATGAGTCGACTTTTTCTGGGTGGTATCAAAAAAGTAACCTAACTAACCTAACCTATTGATGTTCTAACCGGCTGAAACTAAGTGAGCCGCACTTCGGGTATTAGCCGTAACATATACATACTACCGGCATACTTTCGTGCGTTTACAGTTTAAAAATGAGCAGCATTAAGAGCGAGCAAGACAGACATAACATTCATAAAAGAGTCGTATGCATGGATAGACGAGTCATTGACTTTTCGGACACAAAAAACACCTTGGCCTAGTTGTGGTTTTTCAATTTTAATATTAATTTTTACCAAGGAGTCCGAGTTTTTTATGTCCGAAAAGTCAATAACTCGGATAGACAAACATACACAAAGGTCGTCAAGTCCTTCACAGCATTTTTAAAACAAGTCAATATAAATTTCGCTTCCAAAATTAGAAAAGAACTAACTAACCATAAAACAATCAAAAATATCCTTTACAAATTGAAACTTTGTTACAACTCGAAACTCAACCTCTTGTAACAAACTTTGAACAGGGCCTTCAAAAATTTATTGTTCCCTAGCTCTCAAAGCGCAAATTCTCAATGAGTGTAATGCACTACAATGTAACAGCCAGCGCTTCCCAAACTTCCTTCCATTGTTCTTGCTAATTTACAAGACATCACTTTGGAAATGCTTTGCAAACTTTAACGCGTGTATACGGCGGTTCTCATTTGCATTTTGACTCTTAAAAGCGGTAAACTTTGAGAGTCATTGTACAAAGTTTGGCGGTAGTTTTTGAAGATCGCGCCCATTGTGCGAAGTTTCAAAATGCTGGGCGTTGATTGGTTGGAATTATAAGTCGTTAATTTTGGAATAATAGACGGTAATTAAGTAAATTGGTCTTTCGATAGCCACTTTATGATAATAGAGGTGCTTTGTTTATTTATTTATAACTGGCGCCGGGTTTAGCTACTCGTATTTAAAAAAAGGAATGGTTTATGAATTATAGATGCCTTTTTTCTCATTTTCTTTATATAATTAAAATCTCGAAGTTTGACTATGAAAGAACTAGAAACTTCAGGGTTTTCAGTCGCAGTAACCAGACCCAAAATGACAGTCAAAGAATAGGTCGCAGGAGAAATGTCATGTCAAATGGAGAAATTATATTCTGTCTTCCTCATCTTCTTCTGTTCATGCAGTAAACCAGAACCGTAAATCGAGGAGTCCCCTTTTGTCTTGGGACGAGATGAGAGATGTATTAATACTTCTAACTTTGTGAAGCTACTGCTTGCAAGAAACCTAATTACGTTATTAAGACGAAAAAGAGGAACTACTATAACTAGTTTCAAGGAAAATAAATAAATAATAACCTATTGTTCACAGTTGTATTTTGCGAGCATAGGGTAAATTAAATATCTTGACTTTTGATTGGAATACTTTTAATTGAGTTTTAAATATGTTTAACAAAATAAGAAAATAAGTCTCAGAAGGTGGTTGAATATTGAATGAATGAACAATAGCTTTGACATACAGTGGCGGATTTACATATTTGCCGCCTCTAGGCTTTACATTTTTTGCCGCCCCTATGAAATTTAATGCCCTCATTTGCATCTACATTACGCACGGTCTTTCTGTTACATACATTTTTTTTAAAGCTGAAGTTGTTAAATACCGACTTAGATTAACAGTTCTTTGTTACTTATGATGAAAAAAGTTTTATTTCCTCACCTAATCTTATTTCCTCGTCTCGAGATATTATGGCCAAACTACAAATATTAAAATGCAAATGGCCCAAAACCCATGGGAGATAATTTTAATCTGATGTTTTGCGGGAGGTATTAATGTATAGAAAATTGATAGAGTTTACAGCATCTTTGTTGGAATTCCGAAAATAAATTATATTTGATAAATCTATGATATTTAATCGTCGGTAAAGAATTATACAGGGTGGCTAAAAAAGTACCGCAAAAAAATTTTTTTTAGGTGTCTCGTTTTGAGATGAATCTGAAATACCCCCATGATCTTGCATAGCCTTTGATTAACGATTTCGTTTACGATTTTTTGCAAAATTGTTACTTGAAAAAATTAGCCAATGTCTTAAAAAATCTAAGGTTTTCTTTATTGCTGTTTTTGCTTCTAACTCTTTTCTAACTGTGCATTTATGCATAAATTAATCAGCCTAATGAAATTATTAAAGTTACAGTTTTTTTGCAAGAAAGCTTTAAAAATCTTAACTCGGAAACTACGCAAAATAGTAGAACATACATGGAGCTGTTTCAGGGATCACTCAATACTAAGAACCAAAAAAATTTTTGAACGTCTCTTTTCTGGCCACCCTTTTTACTTAATATCAGTATCAATTGTGTTAAGACTACGTATCATGAAAGTTGGTAGACTCAGTTTTTGGCAGATGTTGCTACTGTCATAGTGTCAATTTCATAGGAGCATAAAATACCGTTCATTCATTACTGTAATAGCCACTACCACACGCGAACGTGTAAAGTATTTCGTTGTTTAACATTACATTAATAGATTGTGTCGTCGTTTATTTATTTTTTAGATTGGCACCGTTTATCTATGCCCTAACTGCTTTAGCAAGGCTTTTCCATAGACAAAAACAATAAAAAATAATTCAACAAGATAATAAATAACTGAAAATCGAGATGGAACACTCAAAATGGCTTGAAATTACTTGCAAAATGTTAAGAAACTTTTTCTCAATGTATGTTTTTGATCAAATCAAAAATAGAAGCAAATCTGCCGCCCCTTAGAATCTGCCTAACAAAACAAATTCAAAAAGATACTAAATAACTTTACTTTGGAATATTATAATCAGTTAAAAATGGAGATAAATGACACTCAAAATGTCTTGAAATTACTCACTTGTAAAATGTTAAGACAATTTTTCTCTAAGTTTGTTTTGATTTAAAAAAAATTGAAGCAAATCTGCCGCCCCCTAGAATCTGCCGCCCTAGGCTCCAGCCTAGTCAGCCTAGCCTGTTCCTGATTAATTTGAATAGCAAAAATGTAGAGAAAGTGTTTCTCTTTATAATCTATTGCATTGGTTAAAACTAAAATGAATTATATCAAAATGAACTATATAGGTACTTAAAGACTAAACATCTGTAATATATTCTTCCTATTTGTGAAGAAGTCATTTTTTGTTGATAACTTAAATCTAATCTAATTCCGGAACTCACAATGAAGCAACAGTGTAAATGCAAAACAAGTCTGAAAATAAACAGTTTCAATATCCCAAAGTCCATTAATAGGTAAGCAAACTGTGTAGCAATATTTATTGCTACAGCATTGTAACCAATAGCTGCTACCTATATTTCAAAGTGACTGTAAAAGTTGGCCATCGATTTGTAGCGAGAGCCACTGTGTTACGTTTAGCTCAATTGAGTAGGCCGAGAGCTGGGTACCTTCATGTCGTAAATAAAAATGGATTGATTTTTATAGTAACAGTGCAAACTTCCATGCAGCATGAATCCTATGCATTTTAAAGCACCAAACAACAAACGTGATATGCTTATTAAATAATATGCTAAACTTTCTTTTACCTTTTTAAATAAAAAAGAAATTAATGCAAATTAAATGACAACTTAAATAATTTTAATTGACTTTGTTTAGATGTGCCTTTTGTCACCAGCGATAGGACTTTCGCTCCTAACTTCACAACAGAAACTACAATTGAACATTCTGCCTGAACAACTATAGGATTTATAAGTATGAGATATCTTTAGCTTTTTCTTGGTGACGCGAGTGACACTAGGACATAAAAAAAATAGATTTCTAACGCTTTATTTTAAGGTTGAAGATGTTTTTTTTTATTTATATTTTTTTCTTTTTAAAGACATTGTCTCTGGGCCTACAATTGCAGTAACATTTGAAACCGTACGTGGTCCACACCTGTAACTGGGGTTACTACCGAAAACAAACAAAATGGCCGTTTTGTTGCTTTCTATCAAACTAATGGTAGTGTATTTGTACTTGCAATATTAGTATTTACACTGTTGCTTTGCAAAACAATTTGGGTGTTACGAAAATTACAGATCGCATTTGAGAGAATCTTTTAAAATTACAGAAACTATACTAACTAGTGAAGATAAACTTTGAAAATTGTAATAAATATTTAGCTTTAAGAGATAAATGGTAGATTCAACAACATTTAGGATGCGGATATAAGATTCCAAGAGACTTTTGGAGGGACAAATATAAAGTTCTAATAAAGCTAAGACAAGTTTACACCTTCTTAGCTTAGACAACTTATAACAGAGGTTCTAGCTTTTTATACATCATGGATGTATTTTAGGGAGACCAATGATTTTATATTTTGCAAATCATGTGTGAAGGAAGCCCAAAGTCACACTTCAAAAATTTGCTCTTGTAAATTGGAAATCTATGAATCTGTTCTATGGCTGGTGGTGGTTCTGATAACCATAGTACATTTTACTTGAGCACCAAAAGCGTAAGGAATAGGTGATGACGTCTTATGTTGGAAAAAACTCTTTTCAGTCCCTGCTGCTAAATGACGCAAACGTTAGCGCGATGTAAACGACTTTGGGCGCCATCTAGATTATCTAAAACGAACCAAATCGAAATCTCCCAAAACGTTCTTTCACTTCTACTTTTTACTATTTTCCCCGGATTTTCGCGTCCTTCCATTTATTATACAAACAGGCGATCGGCCGTAATTATGTAGATATCGTTTCCAAAGGCACATTATCATAAATTCCCGATTGTCCCATTCAGAAGACTATCAGGAACAGACATAATGGCGAAAGGAATTAGCGACCACCTAAATTGTGATGGGCACCGTTTCGTGAAAGGGAAAATTGCCGATTCGACGATATTTTATAATGTGTTAAAGTGCTTAAGGAGATTCTATGAATATTGTTCAAAAGTTAGTAGGAATAGAAGGATGAATATTGTTAAGGTTTCCTGTGAAGTCTGAGTTAGTCTGATAGCTTTGAGTATAATGGTCTGGTAAAAAAGCCAGAGAATCCAAAGATTGTGGTATACTAAAACGAAAGCAGAAAAATCTATCTGGTAAATATAATAATAGTAGCTCGGTGGCCCATTGCGATCTCGTCTATCAAATCGATATTCGAGGCTAAGCAACGTAGGCCGCGGTCAGCCCAAGGATGGGTGACCGCTTGTGGCATTATATCCCAAGTTTCTCCGTGCTTCGGAAGGCACGTTAAGCCGTTGGTCCCGGGTACTATTCCACCTCGTACTCGTTAAGCCAAGGCAGGTGCCTAGTAGATAGGCGGCTTAAAAAATGTCTGACAGTTGGATGGCCACTACCCTACAGGAACCACGTCAGAGGCCCTAAAAGGCGGTTCCCAAAAACCCTGATACCAGATAAATATGTGCTGCAAAGTTCATATTCATCACACGAAAGAAGAAAAATAAAATAAAATTTAGGCTTAGGCGGTTAAACAAAAAGCTATTAGAACCTCAGAATCTCAGTGTATTTTGAAATACGTGTAACCTACTTATGTTATAAACAAGGTATACACAAACCACATTTAGTATTTTGGTATACAGCTTCTCAAATCAAGTACGTAGGTACTTATGTTAACTACAGGAACCCACTCACGCATCTCAGAAAATTTAACTAACGCGTGAATATGAAATTAACTCTGTTAAGAGCTTTACAGTGTAATACTATTAATAATTTACATTGAATCCACTGAAACAATGATAGACTTAAATACGGTTTAACGCCCCTTTAGACACCCTTCGGTGAAGTACTTCCTGCGTGGAATAATATAGAAAGTGAGTATTTGTCAAGATTGGGACTCTGGGAATATAGAGCTTTTGTCGTGTTAGAGGTATAGTTAACGTACTCATAAATAAATTATTATTATGACAGCGTACTTACGGCATACTAGTTGGACACAGGCCTCCTTTCCCGATAGTGAGAGGGACTGAGCTATCCACCATGCTAGTATAGTGCTTGATGGTAGATTCCCAAAAAAGGAGCTAAAAATTAGTTGGTAAATCCTGTTGTTTTGAACCCTATTAGACCTGAAACTTTAGTTCCATGTTAACTAAAAAGTATTAAGGTTCAATTCTTTGAACGATATCGGCTTGGAAGATCCTTAACAATTAAATATATTGGTATCGATCAATCTGTGTTTTATACCGTTTACTAACCTATTCTACGACTTAAAAATTACCTAGATTTTTAAACTCCAGCAGTGGCCGTTACTCCAGCCACAAGGTACCTCTCGTCTTTTATTCCTTACAATTTAGCAGCCCCAATTGTAAAAACACTCATCGAAACACTAGAGTTGTGCCAGTAAATTGTGCCATTGTAGTACCAACCCCCATCCCTAGGGAACTTAGGGTTCAACCCTCAACTGTGTTTAAAATAGGGGTACCTAAGGACCTGTCTATTGACGCTGTTTAAATTATTGTTCGTTTGTTGATACCGGCGGGAGATTTATTTACTGATTTGAAAATACGAGTATAAATGAGAATGGTAAGTAAATTGACATAAATCGTGTTTTTAAATACAATTAAAGAAACTGAAAGAGCTACATTTCAATCTCAATAGATATATCAATAAAGTGCGCTTTGTAAGAAGTATTAATATTCTTGTTTCACCAAACTTCTGAATAAATAACAAATGATAACTGTAATAAAACGGTAACTTAAATTTATTTTAGCTATAGTTTATTAAGTGTTTTCGTATTCGCACTTAAAACCCCTAATTAGCTTAAGTATGTCTTGTTTCTGTCGATCTTATCCGAAAACTTTTGAAACTTACCAGACTGATGAACCTTAGGATAAAGCTTCAATCATACACTAAATCCCTCACGAAAAACAAAAATAATATCTATCAATAGAACTATGGATCTAATAATTTCGGAAACAATGCAATAAGTGTAATCAGATAAATGTGTACCTTGTTAGTAATGTCAATAATGAATACTAACTAACATGATTAGCTCGGATCTGCTTCGAAATCATAGCAAATATTGCTTCGATTGCCTTTGCTAATGAAGTTTTTAGTATGCTGTGCAGACAATAGTTGTGTTTGCGAAATATAATTGTAAGTACAGAAAGATTCTTGGAG
This sequence comes from Emmelina monodactyla, assembly GCA_916618145.1. Lineage (NCBI taxonomy): Eukaryota > Metazoa > Arthropoda > Insecta > Lepidoptera > Pterophoridae > Emmelina > Emmelina monodactyla. The sequence continues at coordinate 1,864,112 of OU745315.1, read as the reverse complement.
TAGTTTTTGACCCAAATCAGAAAACAAAGATTTCATATTAAATACCTATTTTTTTTAAATCAGTAACATTTTAAAATTCGATTCAAAATACCTGTAAAATGGATGCTTATAAAAATGTGTCAAAAAACAATAATAAAACTGAAAATTGTAATAATAATAACATTAAAAACAATAAATTGTTTATTACAACTATTTTAACAGCTCAAACAGACTTCAGGGAACCCAATTTTATCAGCTGCTTTCAACATAGCGGGTCCGATGACGTCGATGCCCCATTGGTCGACACTATCGTAAATATTGCCTGGTGTGTACTGAAATTTAATTAAAATAAATTAGGCTACCACATATTTGTATAATTTTGTATAAAACAAGCTGACCACGCAAACGTAGTTTTGCCATATTAAAAAAAAAGTTAGGGCTGGACAACCCTTATCACTTAGGGGTATGAAAAATAGATGTTGGCTGATTCTCAGACCTACTCTATATGCTCACATAATGTCATGAGAATCGGTCAAGCCGTTTCGGAGGAGTACGGGAACGAACATTGTGACACGAGAATTTTATTTATAAGATATACAACTTATTTAACTGAAATTCTGACGCGTAAACTTCTAGCATTTAAACACTTTCTGACACAGAGTTGACACGGACAGTCTTACTTACTGACCCACAATTCTGCTAACTTCAACGGTTTCTCGGCTTCACTTTTCATAATCCTACTAATATTATAAACGTGAAAGTTTGTGAGTATGAATGTATGGATGTTTGTTACTCTTTCTCGTAAAAACTACTGGATGGATTTTGATGAAACTTTACAGTCATATTGGTGTTACATCAGAATAACGGGAAACCACGTTCGAATGAATCACGTTCGAAGACTAACGGGAAACCGACTTCAACGCGAACGGAGTCTCGGGCGGGAACTAATCTTTCAATATGTACGAAAAAGCCTATACTACAGTAAAGTTTCAACAAAATCCGTCCAGTAGTTTTTACGTGGAAGAGTAACAACCATCCATATATCCATACTAACAAACTTTCACATATTGACGACAAAACGTTAGAGTTTCTAACGTGAAAAACCCCACAGGCTTTATATCGCAGCGAATTAACTTTTTAGTAAAATTAAAATACAAATTGAACAAACCTCTGACCGCAAAAATATTATTGTAGTATAAAAATGAGAAGAATGATTAAAATAACTAACCTTGCGTGATAAAACTTGCGTGATATGATCTGCTGGCATGTAGATCATTTTGTGTAAACCACCAGACAACGATGAAATTCTGCAGGATGTCGTTATTTTATCAGTTTCAAAATCTTTAGTTATCTGAAAAAATAAGGTAAGATTAAATTAATAATAATTATTAATCTCAAGTAGAAACGTACGCGCTTGCGTTGTAGGTTACGGCACAATAGACGAGGGATGAACCTACTTACACCCAGACACAGACAGTGGTCGAAGGTTCAAAAAATATATTAACCATAATTGGCCCGATCTGGTGATCGTAGTCAGAACCATCTGCATCATAGTCCGGTATATATACCTTGGCGCCACAGAGGTGCAAAATAGATTAAAAAGACAGCATCTTTTTTTAGGACTCACCGAAATCGTCCATGCAGTATTAGTGTGCAAAAACGTCCCTGTATATTTATGAATACCATCATCTCCTAAGTCTGCCGTCACGTCAAAACCAACTTTCATATCCATGAAATGTAAGGTACCTCGAACATATGCGTTTGTATCGAAAGCCGAAGCTTGGATTTTGTCAAGGCCAATCTTTTGTATAGATATCAGAAATCCATTTGTATATTTCACGTTACCAGTCACCATCCAGTTGTACATACGTTCGCTGGAAGTTACAGAATAAGTAAATCTATGTATGTATGCTTAAATCTTTAAAACTACGCAACGGATTTTGATGCGGTTTTAATAAATAGATAGAGTGATTCAAGAAGAAGGTTTACATGTTTAATAGGATGTACGGGGAAAAGAGTTTTACTCCGAATTTAACGCGCACGATGCCGCGCGGGTAAAAGCTAGTTAAATACAAAGAGAAAATATAAGGCACTTCAACTATACTCGTACTATACTTTTTAAATTTCAGTGACACAATGTTCAAGATATACTTATTTATGATATGATTTTATGTTAATAAAGTCTTATTAAATGTCATTAGTGGTGTTATGATAGGTTCTAGACTATCTAGTAGTAACTAGGAAACAACAAGTGTGGATGTATTTTGCATTCGATATTGATACTGTTCACTGCTAGTATTATGTGAGACGTATTGAAAAATATTTACAACACCAGCAAATTGTTTATTTAATATTCTACATGTGTAATATTTTTCTAGGTTAGTTCTCATTCAGCTATCGTTTGAGTAACACATGTATTGGTTCATACTAAATTATCTGCAAGTACCCTCATTATGGCAAAGTGTCATAGTTGTGATAAGTTATTAAATAAAAAGTCAACTATTTTGGAATGTAGTAGATGCCAAAAAATAGTGCATACAACCACGGGATGTTCCGGCTTAAGCAACAAACAGTTAGTTGCTCTGAAAGCCACCGAAAATCTGGAATGGACGTGCAACAACTGCAACCAAAACTCTTCACGTAGGAAATCTTTTGTACCGCTAGGCGAAGAAGAAGAAGACGAGGACGACGAAGGCTTGGTACAAGGAGCCTCAGTTGATATAAAACAATTGTTACAAGACCTCAGAAAAGAAGTTAGAAACATTGTGACGCAAGAGATAAGATCGGTGTCTACATCGCTACAGTATTGCAGTGAAAAGGTAGATGAGTTCACAGAATCTGTGGAAGCCCTCACTAACAAAGTTAAGGCTATGGAGAAAAAAATCGTCCACCTCGAAAATCAAAACAAGTCTTACCATCTCAAGATTGAATCTCTGGAGCAACGCAGCTATGAACTGGAACAGCAACTGTTGGCGGAACAAATCGAAATCTCAGGTATTCCGGACGTACAAAATATGGAACTGCCTAAAGTAGTGGAAAAAGTATTCTCAACGATTGGAGGACAGAGGGAGGATGTAATATCCATCAAAACGCTACCGCCAAGACGGAACGGTTCTATTTCGGTACAAGTTCGAGTTCGACATGAGTCAACTAAACATCAACTTTTGCTGAAGGCCCGCAGCTCCACTGTTACCGCAAAGGATATTCTACCTAGTCTTTCTGGTCCCCAAGCTAATGAAAAAATCTATGTACGAGAAGCGTTGTCTTCATACCACAAAAACCTACTGTGGCAGGCCAAGCAGGAGATGAAAGATTTGTTCAAATATATCTGGATAAAAGATGGGAAAATTTTGGCACGTAAGAATGATAATGCAAAGATATATAAAATTAGATCTAAAAACGACATCCAAAACCTATTAGTAAATCAAAAGTAAGTTTAACGCTTCTAAGTCAGCTCAATAACACTTTTTTTTTTTTTTTACATCTTTAACTAAGTTCGTTATAACTAAACACTAAACATGGATTTTGTAACTGATTACAATATAACAGAACTGTTCGATTGTGTTGATATATTAGACTTTCAAAAGTGTATACCTTCCAATAGTCAGAACCTAACTTTTTTGCATGTAAATATTAGATCCTTAATCAAAAATTTCTCAAAAGTAGAACATCTGGTTTATTTAACAAACTCGTCAATAGATTGTCTAGTGCTCACTGAAGTAAATATTTCAGATAATATCAAAACCCTATATAACTTACAGGGCTATACAATGTTTACTGAGTTACGGAAACAAAGAAGAGGTGGCGGAATAATAATATACATCAAAAATAAGCATAAATTCACTAAAATCAAAACTACCACCCAATACTACGAATGTTTGCTCGGTACTTTAACTACTTCTTCGCATTCCGTAAGTCTGTGCGCAGTGTATAGGCCACCAGAATGTAGTAAACCAAACTTTGTATTGGAATTAGACAAAACATTATGCAAGTTTCAAAACACCGATTTGATTTTTCTTGGCGATATTAACATCAATTTAAAGATCACAAACCCGGTTAAGAAGTCATACATGGACATAATGAGTGGACGCGGTCTTTCATGCGCTATCAACAGTTACACTAGAATTGAAACAAAAAAAGATTTAATAACAAAAACTTGTATCGATCACATTTTCGTTCGATCCCGCATGAGAGACGTGTACGCCGCTGCACTCTGCACTGTACTGGCCGACCACAGAGTTACGGTCGCGACGTTTGTGAGCAATATTAATAAACAGGGTGTCCCTTCTTATGTAACTCGGTTGGATAATAATAAAATTTGCGAATTATTGCAGAACGTGAATTGGGACTCAGTTGAGTCCATGGAATGTCCTGAGGAGATTTATAATTGTATTGCCCAAAAATTCAACGAGTGCTATAATAAATCACAATACTTAAAAAAGAATAGTAGTACAAAACGCAATGTATACAAATGGGTCAATAAAAATGTTTTAGACATAACTAAAAAGAGAGACAAATTATTTTCTGAATGGCTGAAGGATACTAGTAATAAAGAGCTCAGAGTAAAATATAACCAAATAAGAAATAAATGCAATAAAACTATATATAAAAATAAAAATAAAGAAATTAGGAGAGAAATCAGTAATTCAAAACAAGATCCTAAAAAACTGTGGCAGTTAATAAATAAAATTTCAGGCAAAATAGTTCATTCCGTAGACAACTTTATAAAGAAAGCATTTGATGAAAGAAACACTCAAAAAATAGCAGATAATTTCGCAAATCATTTCCAAAACAGTATCAAATCAATTATTCCTAACTGTACTCAAAATTTATTGCCAAAATATTGCTACAAAAAATCTGTTGATAAATCAATATTTTTTCCGGAAGTAGAAAAACGTGATATATGCGAAATAATTAAACGTGTTAATCCACATAAAGCTCCGGGAGCTGATGGTATTCGGGCAATAGACATAATAAGGCTTTCGGATAAAATTGTAAGTGCTATTACACGATTTATAAATATCAGTATCAAAGTAGGACGTTACCCTAAACCACTGAAAACAGGTATTGTCCGCCCTATCTATAAAGGTGGTAGCACACATGATTACGCAATGTATCGGCCTATTACTATATTACCAGTAATAGACAAGATTGTTGAAAAGTATATTTGCAATAAAATACAGAATTTCTACACAAGTAATAGCATCTTATCTACTCAACAATTCGGATTTCAGGCTCACAAAAGTACTACACTATTATTGTCACGTTTCACAGATGAGGTCAACTACAACTTAAATGCCAAGAAACACGTAATACTAGTCTTTATAGACTACAGCAAAGCGTTCGATACTCTGCGGCATGACCTGCTGATTGAACGATTAGAAAAAAGTGGCATACGGGGCAAGTTATTAGACTGGTGTAAAAACTATCTTAGAGAGCGATGTTTCCAAGTAAAAGTAGAAGGAACACTCAGTAAAACAATCAATATTACTGAGGGAACAGCCCAAGGATCGGTGCTCGGACCCTTGCATTATCTTGCATATGTAAATGACCTTACTGACGTTGTCCAACACTGCAAAGTGTTTCAATTTGCTGACGATACATGTTTATTAGCAGCCCACGAAAACCCCCTGGTTGCACAAAGTATGATACAATCAGACTTTACTAATATCTGTAAGTGGTCGCATGACTCTGGGCTGGTACTCAATGCTAACAAAACTAAACTTTTACACGTTCGGTCTAGCCACAACTTCTTTCTAGATGAAATAAATGTAGTAGCCCACAGTCATACTTGCCTACACACGGATACTGCTCAATGCAACGATAATTGCATCAATATTCAAAACGTAAAAGAATACACTTACTTGGGTCTAGTGATTGATGAGAGGTTTAATTGGGCGAAACATATAGATAAAGTATGTAATAGTCTAAGAGCGATTCTAGCTAAATTTTACATAATTAAATGCAAAGTGCCGTTCGACATACTACTGACTATGTATAAATCATTAGCTGAAAGTATACTATCCTATGGGTTGAGTAGCTACGGTCGAACATATAAAACGTACCTAGATCAAATATATAATATTCAATATAGATTACTCAAATTAATTGTACCTATAAAAATTAGAAATAAATATAGGGAAGACCCCATGGGTCTTTTTAAATACTGTGGAGTGATTCCTATTCATCAAAAAGTTGAATTTACATTACTCGTAGAACAGTACTTTCGCACGGAAATTCAAACAGTTAAAAGCCATCCAACATGTACTAGGAGCGTAACTAATAAAAAATTATGTACACAGAAATTCCAAAATCTGTATGGTAAAAGAACCTCAGAATATCTAATTCCTCATCTCATCAATAGCTTACCTTTAGATTTAAAAAATAAAATCACGCATAATAATATAAAACGTAACTTAAAAATATACTACCTAGCCAAACTTATTAACTAAAGAATTAAAATAAGTAAGTAAATAACTAAATATTTAAGTGAGTGTATATCTTTCTATTTACTTTTTAATGTTATAAATAATTAAAACGAATGCACATACTATTCCTACCAAATCAATAATATTACGCTGCATTGGATTAGTGTTGCATAAGATTGGTCACCCTACTCAGCGCACACACTCACAACTTGACGCGTAAAACTTGTTCGACCACTACTAATTCTTGTAAGGCATTTCATTCCATTAGAATCAGATAATAACAACAACACTGCCAGATAATTGTAAGTCGCTGCACTGTTTTGTGTAATTTAAAACTACGCTCGGCAAATAAAAATAATAATAATAATTTAAGAGCATTTAGGTCAAAAGTAGTGTATTTGTATGTATAGCTCGGTCATTTAAGGATGGCGATTTTTCTGTTTGTCTCTCGCTCACCACTATATTGTGTGAGCGAGAGATAGATAGATTGCGTCGTTTTTCAATACCTTTATTTGAATGACCGAGTTGTAAACTCATGTAAAGAGTGTAAACAAATTTTAATTTTGAAATAAGTAAGACACAAATATGTAATGTACCTAATGAGAACTTATATGTCTAGACAAACCTAATTAAGGTTTTCAGACATTGTCACCAATGCTGTATTATGTTAAGTAGTTGTGTGATAAATAAATAAAAAAAATAAATAAATTTGATTATTATTTGTATCTTTTCTGATTATAATCTGCAACTTTTGTATGTTCATGTGTTTAATGAAATCTCCTTTTGTTAGTGTTTATGTACACACATTCTTGTGGAATGCAACCTAGATTTTAAATATATTTAAGTATAATTTGTTTCTGTAATAGTTGTAGTCTGTTGTGTGTGATATAAAAAAAAAAAAAAAAATACATGTTTTGTCAGGTATCATGATTGCTAATTTCTTAAGTCAACTTTCGTGAAGATGGACAAAACTGCTTATTCCTTCCTACCTATCCTTAATCGGAAGCCTAACAAACAAGATAGATCTATTTAAGGCCGAAACCAATATTCTACTAACCTTTGACGCCTTGTTATTTGTGTAACTATGGCAGGTAACTATTATCCATGATTTTGCTTCTCAATAAACTATGGTAGATAGCTGTTGATATGGAAATGACAGAAACACGGCACAAAAAACAAAACTAGCAGTTTCCAATTACCAAGGTTTTAACTAAAATAGAATATTGGTTTCGGCCGTTAGTGTACTTACTTTAAAGTAACGGTATTATTGTCACATTTTAAATTGCTCCAGCCATAATCTTCTACTTCAAGCATTGCTTCGGTCATTAACTTGAAAAAATAGTCTTCACCATCAATGACTTTTGCTGCTCTTGTGACTATCAAAAGGAATTATATGTGAAAGTTATCATTCTGCATTACGATAGATTGTTTAGAAGGGTCGATGACTTTTCGGACACAAAAAACTCGGACACCTTGGCCAAACTATGGTTTTTCAATTTTGATATTATTTTTTACCTAGGTGTCCTGTCCGAGTTTTTTGTGTCCGAAAAGTCATCGACCCGTTTAAAAACTAAGTATTTCGTTTCCAACTTACCAATATTTTGTCCAGGTAACAAATGAAAACAAAAAACACTAAACAAAAATAACCTCCACATACTTATTAAAGAGAAAAACATTGTTTATTAGAATATGAACCGGTGTTTCAATCGTTCTGATAACTTTATGAAATATCTACAATGAAAATAATAAAATTTTATCTTAGAAATTAATTACAGTGCACTTATCGATAGATTATCACTTTTCATCATTTATCACTTTCTATCAGATGGCTACTCAATACAATGTATTTCAATATCATTTATTCTAGAATCAAAAGTTAATTATTATCTTAGATATACAGGGTGTTTGGAGGGTGAGTAGCCAAATGAAAATGGTGAATAGGTGAGGCTATTAGCTATTTACGTCCACTTATTAAATTGCATTTTGGCTCAAATTTTAGAATTTATTCGATTTTTTAAATTTTCCTCAGAAAATCCCCGATTTTGTCATTAAAAATCCAATATTTTTTTTATTTACTGTCGGAACCAAGCAAAAATAATTTTAATTTAAAGCCTAATACTGTTTTATTCAGATGCAATCATTAATTTATACAAACCATCTCATAAAAAGTTACAGGGGGTTCATAAACGTCGTGGAACCAGTGGGAAAAAAATGTTCAGTCAACTTTGCTACGAAAAAAAATCAAAAAAATTAAGCGTTTGAAAATTTCATTTGCTTTTAAAAACTTCTTCAGTTAATACGCTTTATAATGGTATGCTACATGTAACATAAATAATTAGAAATCTCAACAGAAATAGTAAGTTAGTCCTCAAAGACGCCTGGTAAGGAAGGTACGAACCCGTTAAACTACATGTGTAGTTAAAATTTTCTGACTCATTCTAACAAAGCTATGCCTATTGTTTTATCTCATTCGACTTCCTCTTCACTTTTCCTGCCTCAAATAGAAGAGGACTCTACTACCCCACATGTTTAACTCCGCTCAGCGCAGATTCTCAGTGACCTACCCTTTTCTACAGTCGGAGTAAGATGTTGCTTGAAAATAGTCATGGCCAACGGTAGCGTAGTATTTTCGCATGCAAGCAAATCTCATTTCACCAGCTGCAAGTCATGTAGAACCGGTTCACGTACACTGAACCTAGGAGTTTCTTTTACTTCACCCCTCACCACCCCAACCATCCTTCTGCTATTTGCAACCCTCGCAAAAGGCGACCAAAACTATCGTCAAACAAACGTCGAACGTCAAAAGATTACCGTAAAAAACAATCTGCTTCCTCCAGCCCGCGCCCGCTACGGACCCCGTGGACATGATAGTGGTAACAGCCTTAAGTCTTCCCTATAAATACACCGCAACTGCCGTGCAGCATTCAACATCTGGTTTCATTGACTATCATATCCAACCCCCGTTAAGTGTCTTGCTTGGTCTTCTCAGAGTGAGGCCCCTAAGCGAAATAGTGTAGTGAAAAGATCGCGTCGCCCCGAACTGAGGTCCGCATCCAACTAGGTGGCTTTAGTAGTCCCATAGTTCGGTGAAGCTATAAAGTTTTCATATGGGCCAACAACAATCTTCAGTCAGAAAATAAAAGCATTTTTTATACATAAGAATAGCAAACAAGAGAAGTGTTGCCTAGTGACAAAATAGATAACATAATAGGCATAGCTTTGTTAGGATGAGTAAGAAATTTTTAACTACACACTTAGTTGAACGGGTTCGTACCTTCCTTACCAGGCGTCTTTGAGGACTAACTTACTATTTCTGTTGAGATTTCTAATTATTTATGTTACATGTAGCATATCATTATAAAGCGTATTAACTGAAGAAGTTTTTAAAAGCAAATGAAATTTTCAAACGCTTAAATTTTCTTATTTTTTTTCATAGCAAAGTTGACTGAACATTTTTTTCCCACTGATTCCACGAAGTTTATGAACCCACTGTAGCTTTTTATGAACTGATTTGTATAAATTAATGATTGCATCTGAATAAAACAGTATTAGGCTTTAAATTAAAAGTATTTTCGCTTGGTTCCGACCGTAAATAAAAAAAATATTGGACTTTTAATGACAAAATCGGGGATTTTCTTAGGAAAATTTAAAAAATCGAATAAATTCTAAAACTTGAACCAAAATGCAATTTAATAACTAGAAGTCAATAGCCTCACCTATCCGCCATTTTCATTTGGCTACTCACCCACCAAACACCCTGTATAGTTGATAATGAGTAAAATCATTATCCTGATCTGCTTTTTTATATTAGGTATCGTGATGTTTTATTTTACATCTTCTCAAAAAGAGAAGTATTTTGATATGGTACGTTTCACAAGCAGATAAATAAGGCCTATAAGATTAAATTTTGAATCTGGAGCTGGGCCGACCATTAGTTGGCTTCTAAATAAATAAAGAAAATTCTCAATTCAAACGCTTATCATTTATTTATATTCTGGACTTGTTGACTGGTTTAATTATTCCTTTAAATTTGATTTAAGCCGCAGGACAGTTATAGCAGATGTCAGGAAAGGGTACAATATTAGTGGCCACTTCTTGTGCTATTGGCTGGAACACTTTGGCCCATTCCACTATAGCTGGGTTGGTGCTGGTTACAACATACTAGAATTGAAGAAAGAATAAAATCATTTGATATACTATTTTGAATATACTGCCTTTTTGATTTAGGTAGCTAAATAAGAACGCTTGCAAAAAGAGGGTCAAATTTGAATTGTAATTAAGTTGAAAACGTTGACAAATTATGCGGTTTACAAGAAGGAAAGGATTAGATGATTTTATTCTAAATTTAATTTACCAACAATGCATATCCAAGTGTTGGTATTGCTTCATTAAATATAGGTAAAGCTCTTTTGGCCTTTTAGGTTTTATTTAAATCGGGGCTGCTTGGAACTCGAAAAATCTTAAAAATATTTGAAATCCTACAAAATTTGTCTTGTATATATTTACCGTAGAAGTCATGATGTCCGTAGTTTCGTCGGAAGGCAAGAAAGACATTTTCGATGGGCTCCGCTGAACAACTGTTTTGCATGTCACTACTATTTCATTGGTGAACAAGTCTTTCAGTATCTGCAATAATTATTAAATTATTTTTTAGATATGACGTCGTTGGTGTATATTCATCTGGTCGATTTATATCTAAAGGAAGAAGATTTCGCGATTGGCTAAAAAGTTGTAGTCCATAGCAGATTGGTGGGATTCGAAGTTAATGTTGCTACAATCCTTTTAGTTACAATTATAAAAATACGTCGTTTCCCATGTAACCACGAGATTTATATTCTTTATGGCACTTAACAGGTATATAACTTAAAACGACTAACATAGGAAGATAACTGTCTACTCACTTAAATTCATGTTAATTATTCCAAACGGAATTAGATGAGCTATTATTGTTAGGTAAATTTGTTTTGTTAAGGTTGGTCATATTCTTACCACAAATTCATTATGAATAAGGTCATATTTAGACACCCCAGTGTAGTGTCTCTTCTTTTCGTTTATTTTTGCCTCGGCATCAAAACCCACGACAACGTTTACCATCCTTATAGTGCCTGCTACCTGAAACCATGAGAATTTATAAAAATCTTAGTAGCGAGGAAAACATTTTTTTTACTGACCATTTTAAGTAGGAACGTATGTTTATTAGTTTTCTAAGTGGAAGTTACGGATTTCTAATGCCTGTTCTCAATGTTTGATTACAGTTTAAACCTTGGTAGCTGGAAACTGATTATTTTGTGTTTGTGATGTGTGATCTATTGTTACTGTCATTTTCATCTCAACAGCCAACTGCCATAGTTTATTGTAACGCAAAAAGACAGATAAAGGTTACTTATGTAACATATTTGATAAGTCGTCAATAGGTGTGTGTAGTATAGTGGACTGTAGAGATTGGCAGTTACTCTTGATAGAAGTAGGTACCAGTCTTATAAGATAATTATTATAATTATAACATAAACCGCGGATGGTTCCGGGTTCGATTCCCGGGTCGGGCCAATGTCGTTAATTTTTTTTTAATATTGGCTCGTGTCTGGGTGTAACTAGGTTCTTCCCTAGTCCATTGTGTGGTACCTTTAACACAAGCACTTGCTGCGCTTATTTTAGGACCACACAAAATTGGTGTGTGTTAGTCTGAAGATTTATTTATTTATAACATAGACCTGGGCTAAGAGCAACACAGTTGTAGCACAAGCCTGAAGATGATATTATTATCATAATATTAGTAATGAAATCAATTCAGACTTTTTTTTAATATATCATGCACTTACTTGTACTGTAGCTTGACTTGCACTGGGTGATAAAAACCTCTGCATCATACTAGATTCTAATATGTCAATACTGCCCATGGACGCAACAAATCCGTTTGTATATTTAACAGTACCTAACACCTGCTGAGTATATACTGTGGCACTGAAAATAAAAGATTTACACTTAAAACATTTACTTACACAATTAATTATCAAAAAACGAAATATACAGGGTGTTTGGTGCAATCGCTATGGCTAAGCGCAGTGTTGAATAGTCACTAGATTCAAGATTCAAAATCTATTTTCAAAAATGAACGTTTAGATTATATTTGATTTCACACAGTGTTTTGTCAGTGAAATATAAGGTAACCATTTTACAACCCTAAAATATAACGAAACGAGTTTTTTTCCAAGAAATGATCTCATAACTCTAACAAGTAAGAAGATGTTAACGAAACCCTTTCATATTGTGGACACCGTGCAATTTTGAATATATTTTTGATGTATTAATTATTTTAAAAACCGGCCAAGTGCGAGTCGGACTCGCGCACTAAGGGTTCCGAACTATCTTTTTCTATCTGTTCATTAAGATCGAGTAAAAATTGCTTAAAAATTATGTTTGTTGTGTGAGAGCCCACCTTTTATATTTACTTTATTGTTATTTTGAAAGGTAATATACAAGTAAATATTCTGTGAAAATTTGAAGCGTGTACCTGTCACCGTTTTTAATATTGGGCAAAAAAATACGATAACGTTTATTGTATGGGGATCCCCCTTTTTTTTATTTTTAGTATTTGTTGTTATAGCGGCAACGGAAATACATCATTTTTGAAAATTTCAGCTTTCTAGCTATCACAGTTTATGAGATACAACATGGAGACAGACAGACAGACAGCGGAGGCTTAGTTTTACCCTTTGGGTACGGAACCCTAAAAAGTACTCCTATCGACCACTGCCTTATGGACTACGTTGCCCCAAACACCCCGTATATAGATTACAGTATACATTATTTTTTAATTTTAAAATTTTATGGCTTTAGTATTATGTATTAAGGTATTTATCAATGAAAACATTACTTTATTTCATGCTCCATATCAGGAAGCGTTAATGAACACCATTCCTTTTGTTCCAGAATTTTGGCGAATTCATTAGAAAACTTCTGGAAGTAGCCTCTGTAGTCAACCAACTGAACATTGCTTACTGAAATCAAGGAAATTATTTATAAAAATTAACTGTAATCCTACTAATATTTGTGAGTATGGATGTATGTATGGATGTTTGTTACTCTTTCACGTAAAACTACTGGACGGATTTGAATGAAACTTAACAGTAATATAGGTTATACATCAGAATAACACATAGGGTACTTTTTACCACGGGAAAACTTCTCATTCCCACGGGAAACCGACTTCCATGCGAACGGAGTCGCGGGCGGCCACTAGTAAATGATAAAATAATAAGTTAAATTGCATCCTGATCAATCAAGTTCATAGTAAACTCTGGAACTGCAGAACCGATTTTACGATTCCTTTTACCAATTGGATTCTGCGTTGTCAAATTGTGACAAGTAGAGTTCCGTGTTCGATTCACATGTTTGGTACTCTTAGGCCCAATTGCCGGGATCGTTTTAACCTTGGGTTATCGTAACCACTTCTTTTTATAATCGATGGTGGCGCCATTTAAATCTGAGTTAGCTAACCCGAGGTTAAAACGTTCCCTGCAATTGGGCCTTAATATATTTTTTCTAGTCTCTTTATTTCAGCATATAAAATAGTTTTATTAAGTACCTGTTTGGCAATCCACAAGAGAAAAGAACACCACTAATGCACAGAAAATACGTTCCATTTCAAGTAATTATAAGTACACAGAAATAAACTTATATTGTTTCTGCTTTAATTACTTATATCAATCTCTGTACTGATATTTAATTCAATAAGTACCTATAAGAGAAGTTATTGTATTGAGATAAGAATTTATCAAAGATTGTTGTTATAATCATATAAAGAATCGATTGAAAGGTATCTTAGTACAAACGTTTTTGAGACAAAAATAACAAGATAAAATCTAAAAACACCTTTTAAATTGTATTATGTAATATTAAATGTTTAGCTTTTCGAGGAGGAACCGTGCTCCAAACTAATGAAATGTTTGAATGTTATAATTACCTACGAGACTTCGTTTTTTTGAATTTCTACTTCATATTTTAATCGATATTGTATTTGTATGTATTTATAAAGTTCTAGCAATCAAGAACATGATAATCCAAGTTCACCAAATAAAATAAAAAAAAAACAAATATAAATTGTTAAGTATCACAGCAAGCAAGAGTTAATATTGCATTTCATTTAAAAATCCAAAGGTCCAGATTCTGTTTGTGATACAGATAGCTTAACTTGACATGACGCCCTCATATTCTGAAGTGGATGACAGCGGCGAACTGTCATTGTTATGTCAAAACTTGTCAATCACGCACCTGTGTTTGCCTGAAGCCGGCTTTGTGTTCTGTACCTCGTAGGATATGGTTCAAGGGATAAGACTAGGTGAATATAATTGGTTCTCCATTATCTGAAATAAAAATATTCAACATCCTTTAATTGTGTTTGAGTAAAATACATATTATATGAGAAAATACTACTTCCTACTCATATTATAAACGTGAAAGTTTGTGAATATGTATGTATGGATGGATGTAATGGATGTATGGATGTTTGTTACTTTTTCACGTAAAAACTACTGGACGGATTCTGTTAAAACTTTACAGTAATTTAGTTTATACATCTGAATAACACATAGGGTACTTTTTACCGTGGGAAAACTTCTTGTTCCCACGGGAAACCGACTCCCACGCGCACGGAGTCGCGGGCGGCCACTAGTATTTTCATAATTCCCTTTAAATTTATATTTGGTATAAGCATATTTTGTATTGTTTTACCTAGAATTTTTTAACGTACTTAGCGCTAACGGCAAAAGTTAATTTGTAGAGCAAAAATATTTTTTTTTCTAAATTACTGTTAAAAATTATAATACAAATAAATAAGCTATTGTAATAATTAAATTGAATAAATTAAATGCAGGAGATCAAAGCAGTAATTGTTATTCTTCTACTTTCTTCTTTATTCTTCTTTCTTCGCAATTTAAAACAAACAAAAGCACACCATTCGTTTATGACATGCAATGAACACAATATGAAATGCCGCTAAAAACTCTCCGCGAGCAGGTGTGCTCGCAAAAGAGACAAAGAATCACATCTAAAAACTGAGCAATTTCATGACACTTTTAGACATACAAGTAACGCGAACGAATCTTTTTATATTTTATTTAAATCTTTTTTTGTAATTTACAGGTAAAAAAAAATTGTCACGTTACAACTAATTTATCTGCAAGGATGCAAGGGTCGGTCTTTTAAAGAGTAACTTTCTAAATATCTAAGAAGTGGAAGAGAAAAAAATGGTTCAATTTTTTATCAAAAAAATCGAAGGGTCAGGAATTTATTTAGGAGTATAATAAGTAGTCCTCCAGTCGCATACGGAAAGAACTAGTTCTCCTAGTGTATTGGGAATAGGAGAACAGCTGAATAGACAACATCTTCTCCTAGAAACCCGACCTCTCGCCAGCGTTGGAGTTTCCACGGAAGGCGAGTGAGAGACTGGGAGAGTATAAGATAGGAACAACATGTAGCACCAATACTAAAGAAAACACTTCACCTTTTAGATTAGAGTTCAATTTTGATAAAAATCAACTATAAATCTATGTAGACCCATCGGCTTAATTTAGAAAGTTACAGAATTGAGAGCCAGAAGTGTCATTTTATTTCAGCCGGTATGAAAGCTGCCATTTGGTTGCCAACGTGAGATGAATCTCGACTTGCCACTTTCCTATCTAGAAATATGTTACAACCTTTATTTGTTTCCTTTTTCTATTACTTTATTAAAACACTAGTGGCCACCCGCGACTCCGTTCGCGTGGAAGTCAGTTTCCCGTGGGAATAATAAGTTTTCTCGCGGTAAAAAGTACCCTATAACATATAGATCTGATGTTTAACCTATATTACTGTAAAGTTTCATCAAAATCCGTTCGGTAGTTTTTACGTGAAAGAGTAACAAACATCCATACTCACAAACTTTCACGTTTATAATATAAGTAGGATTCAACCTACAACAATCTAAAAACAATAAAAGCTCACACAACGGATGCAATGTAAAAAGGTGTTAACTTGGTAATGGTATAAAAAAAGTAACTAATGTAAGTAACACATTCATTGTAGCAATGTATTTCAGTATAAAGTTTATCTACACTATTGGGAACGTGCAAGAACTTAATCCTTAAACTCCTTTGCAGTAAAGCTTAACGGAAGATAAAGGTCCTTGGAAGTTATTGCTTGGTTCTGTCTATGGGGCTTTTTATTTGTAAGACGATTTCTTGGTTAAGTTTTTACATATTTAATAAAATGTTTACTTTAATAATTAAATAAATTAATAAAGGTTTAATAATTCTAATATGCATTTGGTAACATAAAAAAACTCATGGCCCAGCATAAACTAAAGTAAGCAAATTTTTTGTACTATTTTGTACTACGGCGTAGAAGCCCTATTTTCTTTCTGCTACACTTACTGTAAATTTTTATTAAAATTAAATTTTACTTACTGTTAAATTATATTAAAATTAAATTTAAGCGTTATATTATCAAAAAAATGATATAATTAAATTATAATTATTATGCCGGTAAAAGTAATGACTTGCATTTTTTTCTGTCTTTTAAACACGTGTGTTTTTAATTAACGTTCAAGTATTTCAGTACTCAACGATTAAATTTATCCAACTGCAACAGAACTCAGAAAAAAGTTACTTAAATTAAAACGTTTCGATGTAGGTAAGAAAACTAGCGAAACTATTCGAAATTCAAACTTTGTACTTAACTTCAGTTTAACGATTCTATTTAACTGCCGAAGTCTATAAAATGGCCAAATAAAAATGTTGGCGAAATATTAATGGAGTTTAATACTAAATGTGAATTATGTTTACGAGCTATGCGACGATAATTTGGAGCTTTTTTTAACAGTTTATGGGTTTTCACGGTTCGTTAAATAGCAATTAGGTTTTGTTTTTTAGAGATTGATGTTGGTAACAATTTCATTGTTTTTGTTTTTTTATAGTGAAGCCAATTTTTTTAAGTTTTATTTTGCCCTTTCCATGGCCAGACTTTAACTTTAGAAGATTTTATTCAAATCGGTTGAGCTGTATTAAGATACACAAATATCCAAACAACTTAATAAAAAACTTTTTCATTTAACTATAAAGTAAAAATTAACTTACAACTTCATGATGGTTTCAAATCTAATTAATAAAAATTAATTTAAATATATTTAAAATCTTTAAAAACGGTTGAACTATATGAAAAATCATCACTGAAATCCTGATAAAAGATAGGTTATGAGTAAAACATTACTACATAAAAATCTATCAAAAAACTATTAGTTGATAAACCTTGGTCGTTAGTCAAACATCATATTGAGTGGATCACTACTGTAATATTACAGGGGGCACAGTTTTTTCTGAAATTTTGTGCAAATCCTCAACAATTATCTCTCCTTGCAGTCCTCTATTAAAAGATATTCAAGAGATAAAATTAAATTAAAGCACCCATTATAACTATCAACATATTATGTCCATAGCTTTTCACTATTAAATAAACCAAAACTTTACACAAAAACAAGTAACCCCGCAACTACTTTCCCTTCAAAATGCACCAATTAAAACACATTCCGGCCAAATTATCCCAAAATGAAAACAGACAGACGAACAGCCTACTGCACGGTTCATTAGTACCAGAGATTTCAGGAGGAAAATTCCATTTCTACAACACAGTAAAGCTATTATTCTGGCATAAATATTCATTCGCCGTGGAGTGCAGTAGGGTATAGTCTGTTTCAACTAAATGGGTGGATGAGATAAATAATGTAGGTGTTATTTGATTGGGTAAAAAGTAAAATTAGTTTCAAAGAAATAGGGGTGTACAATATGGATTTTAACTATATATTTAAGGAGCTCACTCATGTAGTATGAAAAAAACATTATGTTGATTTATCAATGCAATTCATATTGTCCACACTATCTTAATACTAAAATATTGATTCCCTTTTTAGCTATAAATACTACTGCTTGAATTTACACATACTGTTATTTTTTCCAATAAATATTCAGTTTGAGCTTTCTGTTATTATGTTAATTAGTAACACATTTAGATTTAGTAACATTTATACAATATCCCATTTTTTTATCGATGTCAAAACATATTTCCGTTTATATTTTGTGTCAACTCGCACGAAGCTAGTATACGGTACGGCACCGCAATTAATTGAACATCTGCAGTTATCCCAGATTTGTGATTGGACAAATGTGTTTTAGTTTGTCTTGATGCCGGCCCCTGAATTAATTGGTTATGGGTTTTGGCTCGTTCTGTTTAGTGTAATTAATGCAGTGCATTGTAGATTGCGGTTGCGGCCGGTACGGGCAACGGGTTCACGGTTTTCGGGGTTTGTGCTGGAAAAATTAAGGGTTAAGAAGAAGAAGATTGGTGTGTAGGTATGGAGATAGATTGGTTTTTGAGGCTTGACTTTTATTAAGAGTTGTTTTTTGAAGAGTTGGGTAGAAAAGAGCACGGTTCAAAATTATTTTCATTAACTATTCTAATATTAAACTTGACTTCACTTTTTTGCAAAATATAATATTTTTTTCGAAAAAAAAACTAACTTTCTGTGTAACTTTATGTTTATCGCGAATTATAAAACTGAAATCGTAAGTTTACCACTTTGTCGTTGCCATAATTTTTTTTTATAATTTGGATTTAGATCCGCCATTAACAATGAAAAACATAACCTAGTTTCACTCAAACAGTTACAAATTCGGAAGCCATCATTTATCAAATTGGTCGGATATTAAAAATGAACCAGGAAGCATCCGCCTACCACTCCAGTGCGACTTATATACCGCTGCCCTACGAAAATTGACAAATACCTGAATAAAGCCTTCAGGTTTCAATTAAAAGTCACAGTCACGTGAATATTTATCACTATATTTTGATGCGTCTGAACTCTCGCTATGGCAAAACGATTTACCTACTTGACTTTTCTAAATTTATAATATTTTTTTAACATATATTTTGCAATAGTAAAAATAAAATTAATAATAACTAATTACTAACTAAAGAGCTTTAAATTGTTCATTTTTGACACGATCGCAAAACATTTAAAATAATACATTTCTACAATATATTTTGTGGATTATTTTTACAAAATTACACGAGGGTGCATTGCATTTAAATCCGTTGCGCAATTTAAAAGTAGTAAACTGGTAGGCATACACGCAATCAGATGCGGTTAGTAACTTGTAATAGTTTATATCATCAATATACTTGAGCAACTCAATACCACTTAGTCTCCACCACCAATAAAAACCATACCCCCCTCACCTGAACGCTGAACCGTTCAAAACTCATTCCAACTGCCATCAAACCCGACAACTTTACTCAGAATCCATCAGGCACCACAGCTGTCATGTCTAGACTAGGCTAGGGACAGTCGCTGCAAAACTTTGATTCACCGAATGCAATATGTATGAGATTCGGGATTCTTGGCTGTGGTTTGCTATTGTGATTTTAACTACGACTTCGGATTACACGAACGCAGGTTGAACGGTTTGCAGATTGAGTTTAGTTACGGTTTAATGATTGTAAGGTTAAAAGTTAAGGTGAACATTTTTGGGATGTGGATAAGTGCAAACGTTTTTACTTGTTATATGTAAAAGAGCAGAGGTAAATAAAATAACACTTTATGATTGACTCAGGACTAGCTCGGTATACCTAAATACCATAATTATCTTTCTTTGAAGTAAAATTCTCTCATACCTTAAAATGTAATGTCTATTTTCACTAGTTGCTCATAAACTAAAGGTTTTATCGCCATCGGTTTATTGCTAAAACTTCGTAAAACAAGTTTATTTCACCGTCATAGCCACTCTTTTCATGTACCACCCCACTTAGTACACTGGAGAAATTTCAGTCGTAGGTACTTTTATTTAATTTACCCCTCAAAGACAACACCTTTCTATGTCTATGTGTATATGACATGGAGCTGCACTTATGTCTCTACTATCACTCTTATTTGATTTATGTTTTGTCATAGACGATAGTGCATAGTAGGTAATAACTACTTATTGTATTGATTTGATTTGAATTTGAAATGTACCTGTGTTTTCAGAGTTTTTTCAAAATTTCATACGTTTAACAGAACTTAACAACAAGTACCAAACGTAAAAGCTAAAAATTAACTAACCATATAATTAAAATTCACCTTATTCCTTTGCTATTTCTCTTCTTACCAACAGTTTAATATGAAACTCCGGAAAAACATTCCCTTTATTGCCGTTAAAAACGAAAATAACACAAAGGTTGATATTCCCGATAGCTCAATGCCCCCTGCTGTGCCTTTCAAAGCCTAAATACCCCACAATGTAGGAGACAGGTCCATAATTGACTGGTTTTAGAGTGTCTTTTTGTCAGGCAGCTTCAATCAGGGGCCTTTGTTATGTGTTATTAAATTTCGGTATCGCATTGTGTTATAAATAAAAATCGGGTGACAAGGGTATTGAAAAATGAGCGATTCAAATGTGGGTGTGCATTAGGTAAGTTGACGAAATAGAGGTAATGTGCTTCATGCTATGGATATCGGACTGTTAAGTAGGTATAGAGTTCCGAGCAAATTGTAATCAAAAGGTTTTTCAATATTGGCTTGTATCTGAAAGTATGTACCTAGTTTTCTTCTAGACTATTGTTCTTGTACACTTAGATTGAAGGTACTCGTAGTTTAGGCGATAACTTACTCTAGAGCTTTCATAATTTAAGACATTTTACTACAGCCAATAAAATTTACTCAATATTTATTTTCTTGTAGTAAGGGCGGAATCAGTTCATAAATTCTCAACCTCTGTGAATTTTATGTTTTACTCTTAATATATTAAGCTATATTTATATTAAAAACTCTTCAAAACAACCCAAAACAAAATTACGTACCTACTTACGAAATTAATTCCGAAAATGTCAACATAAGGCTTAAGCTAACTTTCAGGTAATTGAGTATATTTAATAACGCAGGGCAAGTACAATATACGAAATTTTAATTAAAATCTAATTAATTTGTAATGTACAGAAACTGGGTTTAATTTCACAAGTCACATTTGTAAGCGGATTTGCTTTCAAAATAAATACCTTAATATTGAATTAGGAAGGCTTATTTGTGTTATTAAATGCGATTTTCATTACTTTATAAACTGGGATCATTTTATTGTATTTTAATGGGACTTAAAGTAACAATTTCAGCCCATAGAACATTGTGTTAGAAAGAACTATAAAATTTTTGAATTAAGGCTCTAGTTTTTTGCATTTGTAAACTATTTCCGATATAATTTATACATATTTTTTCTTATATTTACTGATAAAGGTACATATAATAGGGTCTCACGGTGCACGATTCGACGCACAAAGTACCTACCTACAGTTTGGTATTGGGTGGTATTGGCAAGCTAAAATATTCTGTTTTCGAGCGCCGATTTGTCTTTTTATTCTAGCTTATTCGCTGGATCTTTCTTTTTTATATCACCTGAATTTAGTTCTAATTTCTTTTTCATTATTTCTGCGACGATAAAAAGCTGTTAAAAATTAACAATAGTAATAGTAATGCTATGATTGAAGTTTTTAATTGCAAGTCATCAACTAATTTAATTTTTTAGTAATCGACATAAAATTTCAGCTTCAAAAATGCTTGCACCGAAAATTTCTATTGAAGCAGAATCCATACTAAATAATTTAGGAGCAACATCTGATAATCTCACCATAACCTTTATTTATGAGGGGAGTTAAAAAAAGTTTTTTTACAAGGAATTAAAGTAAGTTTATCTCAAGGTACAGCCTGGGCGAAGATTACAAGAAGAGGGTAGGATTAAAAGAATATAACACGCTTGCACCCCTCTGCAGGGGAAAACAAAATAGGGTTTTCCGATAAGGTTTTTTTCTTAAATAGATTTTATTAGAAATAGGCTGTTTCAAAAAGTTCTAGGTAATGCTTTGCCTGTTTGTTTTTTATTATAATTCCTATGAAACGTTATCATTACACAAATGTTATCCTTTAAAGTATCGAGAAGATGACAAGACATTAAAAAAACAGTGTGTTGAAGTCACTGTTTATCTGCGTTTATTAAGCCTGAACTTTAAATTTACTTAACGGTTTTCCGCATTACGATAAACCCAGTCGCTGCATGCGTTTAAATCTGGATTTTTTTATTTTTTTTGTGTCTATATATCTTTTAATAATAATGTATGTTGCACTGATGATAATTATCTATCTACCTTATAAATTTTACTGTTATTTAAAAAAAAATTGCACCTAATCATATCTTGGTACTTATTTTCGAAGATTGAAAAAAAAAACGGCTAGTCTCCTACCGGCATAACCTCAAAAAACTAGGCCCCTCCAAGATGGCACCTAGGGGCGCTTTAATAAACGCTAAACTGATTTATAACCAAGAATGGGAATTTTCCGACCTCCAACGTTGTGATTCTGAAGCGATATAAGTAATTGCACAGTCATCCAGGCGAATTTTTCTTTCGAGGGGCGCAAAAACGCGGCAATTCTTGTGTGAATAACCGCGTGATAGTGTTTTTAGGTTATTTTCGGGATAAAGGTGAATTGAGTGGGGATCTTTTGAATTTGGAGGGGGAGATGCTTGAGTGGTCGTGGAGGGGTTTAATCGTCTTCTTTTTGTTATGATACGTCGGGAAAAGAATAGGTACTGCGAGATTTTTAAAATTTATATTTTTGTATTTTGAGTTAGGTGCCAAGTACGGTCAGTTGCAAAAGTCCATACTGAGTGTAAGGTCTATGACTGCTTGGATGCAAATTACACACACATAGACATTAAATTTTACAAATTATTTTCAACCATAGCATAAAAGGCTTAAGACTCAATACATTTTTAAAAATATTAGTCGAATTGCGAGTAAAATTAGAAAACATTTGAACATTTCTTACAAATGTCACAATTTGAAGGTAAAACGAAAATATCCAAAATCATACAATGATTGAATTATTTGCTAAACGCTTTGTCGTTGCTGGTTCGCTAGCGAAGGTGCCAGTGTTGTGTTTGATAAAGTTGATTTCCAAGTTCTATAACATGCAAGTTAATATGTATTAGTATGCAGGACAGAATGAGTATTATCGAAAAGCATACATTTATATGATATAATATAATATTTACCGTAAGTATAAAAATAGTATTTTTTTATCCATTATTTTTCTTTGATTGGGTATTATTATAACAAATTTAGCGTGTGTTGCATAACTATCTATTTTAACTTGTTGTTTGTTATATTTATTCATATTTTGTTTTTGTTTCAGTAGATAACAGTAAAAAGATGGATTTACAATAGTTCAAAACATCGATGTAACCTAAATGTATGGGGATTGATGGCCTCGAAAGAGTAATAGTTCCATGTTGATGGCGCAAAGATGGGACATGCGAAATGAAAGGACTACAGAGGCATTTTCTACCAATAGAAGTGTCTGGAAGTGTGGAAATTAAAGTGGAACTGTGTATTGTTCGAATATAGTGAAATCAATGTGACGCTGCGCGTTAGCTTATGGTTATTGAAAACAGGGGAGGGAATATTAAATACCAATAGTATTTCATTAAAGTAGTAATTAAATATAAGTTCGTAAGTAAATCATTTTTCAATTACAATGTATTTTTTTATGGTTAGCTAGCTTCAATTTTCTTTTCTTTGCGAAAACGATTACTTAAGCTACAACTAACTTTAAAAAGTAAAACAAGTGTAAAAATACATTAATGTTTGTTGTTGGAAGTTTAAAATATATACTGTAATTATTATTATCTTTGAAATTAGTATTAATTATTTTAATTAACTATCAAGCATTACCTAAATATATTTGTAAACAAGTTATAATAAATTACTGTTTTTATCTACTGTTTTCTTACTACCTTACCTTCTATATTTATTTACCCTCATTTAGTTAGTATTTCTTACAACTTAAAAAGTAAAATAAATAAAATTGAACCTGAACCTAAAGCTCTCAGATTAAGGTTGAGAATTATCGCAACAAGTAGTATCAATGTTGTCGGTTAGAGTGTAGGTTGATCCGAAAAAAACATCGTTGTAGGTATGCGAAAATGTTTTAACAACCACAATAGTTTACAAAAATATATTGAGCTTTAAAACTGATGCGTTAAGGTTGATATTAAGAAGTAGTAGTAAAATATTAGTTTATTTATGTCAGTGTGTGCGTAGAAGCGACCACTGGATGCTATAATTTTTGTCAACTCGGTATGGACTTTTGCAACTTACTGTACATACTTAGGTACTGGGTTAAATAAAATAATATTACATTCTTCTAACTTAGAATAAATTAGTTAGAACATTTAGAATAAATAAAGACTTTCTATACTTAAGTATAGAAAAACGATTGTAAATCTAACCCTTTATTCGTTAAACGAGTGATAAAGAATGATCAAAGTTGATGGTGTCATCAAAATTACTTTTTGAAAAAAAAAAAACTTTGACGCTACAGACATATTTCGTTTATTATCTACCTTAATTTTCCAGTGACAATAACTATCATCTACCCGTCACCAGCTCAAAGGTCTGACATAACCTTGGTGGAGCTATGCCAAGACTCCAATAACCGAAGAGTTACTTAATTATGGCAACCCTAAGTGACTGACGTTCAAAAACATAGATATAGAAAGATATAGACAAATTCGTTACTTAATTTTTTTTTTGGAAATGTAAAATATCAGAAAAAAAAATTGTAATTTTTTGTCTGTAAAGTTACGTAATTGTGTCATAGGTTTAGACTTGACGAATTAAGAAGACGTTTACGTGAAAAGAGCTCTGTATGATTCACTTACAAAAACATATTCAGTCGCATTAATTAATTTAATTCTGATGGTTTCATCCGTTTCGACTTAAGAAATCTGCAGGCCATGTGTTAGCAACATTTATCATAGTTAATGCTACTCTGTTAGTGCCCAAATTGTTTTTTTTTTAAACAATAGCTTAAAAAAAATTAGAATCTTAATCCAATTCTCAAGTAACAGTTCTGTCTATATCCTTCTAAGTCTACGTTCGAGAATGTTCGGAACGTGCGCCATATTGTCACAGGCAACACCGACTATGCCTACTGGGTGATAGATGCCTGTGTAGGAAATACGCCAAACGAATTCCAACCATATTTATTATGGGAAAGGATATTTATTGACGGACATTTTGGTTAGGAATATTAAAAATGAATTTGTAAGTTGACAGGCATTTGTTTGTTTATAGACTGGAACTTAAACAAACAGTCATTTTCACATAAGCAGAGTAAAGGTGTAGGTGCATTTGAAAATTGTGGAAAGTATTCCTTCGCTTTGGTTGATTAGTGACCTAACCATACCCTGATGTTGCATTTTATTTAGAATCCGATTTTTTTGCTAAATCTTAGTGTCGTTCTTTTAATTATCTATTTGTTAAGCATTTCGGAATGGACCGTAATTTCAAGTTTTATCTATTTCATTTTATATGTAACTCTATGTCACAATCAAGAACCGGTTTAAAATAGATCGCAATTCAATTCAATTCAACAAATTGTTAAAATATATACTAACCTAATCTAGACATTTAGCTAAAACCAGTTCCAACTAGATAAGAGTTAAAAAGAGGACAAAATACATGAAATAAGGATGCATGACTCGTGTCCCTACCGCGCGGTAGGTCTACCAGGCATGGGCTAAAAGTATGACCCGTAGCCCTACCGGCCTACTTTTTTTGATACGTATTAACAAAGTTTAAATTTAAAGTGATAGATTCTACAAACTAATATCACTGTGCTGCTACTAACTCCTCCAACCATAGCATTAATACAAGACCTATATCTATACCCTTACATTCAGTTCCTCCAAACCATCTGTCACCCTGTACCCCGCATAATATTAACTTGCGATGCTCCATGCACGGATCTGCATGAATATTAATTGGAACGTCTGATTCGACTGTGATTTTCAATGGATTCTGTAAACATAACATTGGTAATAGTTGGTTTTGGATAAACAAAGAGATATTGAAGCAGGCTTTTTGACGTGTGTAATAATTATATCATCTTTTGGTACAGGTAAGTATGGAAAATATTGTATAAAAAAATTGAATACTAGTGGCCGCCTGCGACTCCGTTCGCGTGGAAGTCGGGGGAATTAGAAGTTTTCCCGCGGTAAAAAGTACCCTATATGTTATTCTGATGTATATTACTGTAAAGTTTCATCCAAATCCGTCCGGTAGTTTTTACGTGAAAGAGTAAAACTAATATTCACAAACTTTTACGTTTATAATATTAGTAGGATAGTAGGATTAATGCATACAATATTTGTAACTTTATGGAACTCAAGAATAATTATGATTATTAAAAAAGTATGACAGCATACATTTCGTTAAGTACTCTGAGGTCCAGAGTTCAAGCCATATTTTTTACATAAACAGCCAACAGTGTTGCAGTCTATTATTTCATTCTGAAAACCTATACGCTTTACTTTTAAGTCCAAAATACCTTAAAATCTAAATAAAATATTTAACCGACACCATTATATTTCCACCCTACCAATGAACTGAAAACATCGATCATTCTTACCATTCAAAATCCGCTTTGCACCCCAAAAAACCGGATTGCGCCGACTCTTTAGGCATTAATGTCAAAACATGTCATTGTCATGCACCATTGACTTGTGTTTGACACTTATAAATTGACAGTACTTATCTTCGCATCACCTTGCAGGGGTGGTAAATAAAAATAATGATGGGCTTGTTAAATTTTAAAGGTTGTTCACACCTTTGTTTACAGGGGTTGACAACCTTTGCTGTTGACATAAAAACAGAAATATTTACTTAGTTATAAAGAGACACGTATTGACTAAAATTAGTAAAGAAAATAACCAAAGAATAAAACAAGTTATGTAGCCACTTAAGTGATGTAGAAACTTAATGATATTACCCAAACACTTAAGCATGTTTTCACGATTTTCAAACTAAGTGGTAAGTAAGCTAATTGCCGAGCAAAGTTTCGTTTAAAGATATTTGCTTCCCTAGAATTTTAACTTTTACAAACTGTCATTAATTATCTAAGATCACCACTCAGACAGCTGGATATCTTTTGAACAAAACACTGCTAAAATATTGTCATTAAGGTTTGACTCTGTGTCGAAAACCTTAAGCGTTCAAATGTTAGTATTTAACGTGTCAGAATCGTGAGGTTAATAATATGTTTGCTATAAAATGTACAAGTGGCGTAAAATGAAAGAAATATTAAAATTAAATTAAAAAAACTAATATTTTTTTAAAAAGAAAACCATATTATAAAAACAATACGATATTTCCATAGAACCAACTTGAACCCAAGTAAATGTATTTTGAAAACCCCGTATTTACCTAATGAGTCGATAAAAAGAGTCATTGACTTTTCGGACACAAAAAACTGGGACACCTTGGTAAACAACAACTCGGCGAAGGTGTCCGAGTTTTTTGTGTCCGAAAAGTCAATGCCTCGATAAAAATTTGTAGAGACACTTGATGGCAGGTGGTTACCATCGCTTATAGACTCCTGCAGCATTTAGATGCAGAAGCGTCGTCGACTCTGCAGACTCTAGATGTTTGGTTAAAGTGCTGTCATTACTCTATCTATTCGTTTCGAGCTAGAACACGGTGAAAACGATTAGCAATGAGACTACGTAGGGTCTCACCCAGTTAATAACGAAGTTATTGTCACTGTTCTATAACCCTAAAAATACGGACAATGATTTAAGATTGTCGTGTGAGTATCTTTATGGGTCGGTGACATTTCGGACCAAAAAAACTCGGACACCTTCGCCAATGTATGGAAAAAAATAATATTAAAATTGAAAATCCATACATTGGCGAAGGTGTCCGAGTTTTTTTGGTCCGAAATGTCACCGACCCATCTTTATATCTGTAGAAAAGTATTTACCAAATCTTCAAGCTATTTAATATGATATTTATTTTCAGTTAGAAACTGGAGACTATAAATTGATTAAAAATTTGCAAAACTTCACCAAAAATATATTTAGGGTTACTACAGATTTATTATTGTATAGCTAGAAGGCAGGTAATAGCGTTTATTGAAGATTACATCTAAAACATTCAAAAATATTTTATAAATTATAAATACGTCTTTGAATATATGATGAAAGCTTGGAACAGGGCTGAGGCGTAAAAATGTTTTATTGATCAAGCCCACCCTCGCTGCAGACCTGTTTATTGCACAGCGAGAGTATCTGTTATTGAAGATATCGAACTGTTCGGCTACTTATTTTAAATTCTCAATCAGAACCCTTAAAATTCCTAAAAAATATTTTAAACTTGTGGCCGCCCGCGACTCCGTTCGCGTGGAAGTCGGTTTCCCGTGGGAATGAGAAGTTTTCCCACGGTAAAAAGTACCCAATGTGTTATTCTGATGTATAATCTATATTACTGTAAAGTTTCATCCAAATCCGTCCGGTAGTTTTTATGTAAAAGAGTAACAAACATCCATACATACTTTCACATATATACGAGTACTAACTAGGGGCCGCGCGCGACTCCGTTCGCGTAGAAGTCAGTTTCCCGTGGGAATGCGAAGTTTTCCCGCGGTAAAAAGTTCCCTTAATTCTTTCATACATATATTTTTGGTATCTAGAACCTTTTTTGGCAGCGCACGCAACGGAAGCTCTCGAGGATGAATAATTTTTCCCGTTTTTTTCACATTTTCCATTATTTCTTCGCTCTTTATAGTTGCAACGTGATGTTATATAGCCTAAAGCCTGCCTCGATAAATGGTCTATTCAACACAAAAAGAATTTTTAAAATCAAACCAGTAGTTCCTGAGATTAGAGCGTTCAAACAAACAAACAAACAAACTCTTGGATAGACCATTTATCGAGGCAGGCTTTAGGCTATATAACATCACGCTGCAACTATTAGGAGCGAAGAAATAATGGAAAATGGAAAAAAACGGGGAAAATTATTCATCCTTGAGGGCTTCCGTTGCGTGCGCTGCGAAAACGGTTCTAGAAACCAAAAATATATGTATGAAAGAATTAAGGGAACTTTTTACCGCGGGAAAACTTCGCATTCCCACGGGAAACCGACTTCTACGCGAACGGAGTCGCGAGCGGCCACTAGTTTATAATATTAGTAGGATTAAATAAATTTGGTCTTAATTATGCTGAAGTAAGATAATGTGAAAGGTAAGGCTAAGGTAAAACTAGACTTAGTGAAACGTCTACTGACGTCCAAACTTTATTTTGCTGAGAGCACTATAATGATAAAAGGTTTAACGACTATTTTATTCAAATTAAGAACTTCTAGTCGGTGTTGGAAATATAAAATTAAATGTTCTCTCAGTAATTTTTTTTTGACAGTAGCTTTTATCAGACCACGTGTAAAGAACTCAGCATTTTTGAACCAAATAGGTATGAAAGGATTAAATAAACATAGAAAAACAAACACAAAGACTGAATTGCGCGAACAATATACCTACCTGGTTTTTCTCAAAGAACATTTACAAGTTCATAAACATTAACGTACATGTAGAAATAAGGTAAACATTTTCCCAAAAAACTTTTTACGGCAAAGGGTAAGTACTTGCGTATATTTGTGAGTGACACTTCGAAACACCCTTCATACCCTACGCAAATAACTTTGAAGTTAACTGCTGTGCGAGATATATTGAAATACTTTCATCTCTTTGAGTCAATATTTAAAGTAAATATCAATATGTTTTTGAGGGTACTCTTGTGAATTGATTCTCATATTTTTTGGGACACCGTCTCGATGTCTAGTTATTGCTTTTGCTAAATCAAAGGATTCCTCTAGTTTCGTGATCTGCGTTTTAATTGCTCAGAAAAAAAATATAAAAGAAATTGCTATGTTAGGTGTTTATTTGTTGCCTAAATTTCCGACGGGTTTCGGGTTCCAGTAGTATTTTCCGTATGCTTTATCCCAAAATTGATATCCGCTTTCGAACAAATTTTCATCCATCGTCGCTGTGTCGGTAATTTGCAGGTAATTTCTCTTGTCGTTTGAGTACGGCAGCCATTTAAAACCAATTAAGGGACTCTCGTATGCCGTAGGATCTCTGGAAATAAGAGAAAAAAATTAATGACTTGAGGAAGAGAATAATCTATCGCACGTTGGTGTTTTGCGCGACTTTTTATTCAAGACGTAGTTAGCATGGTAATGGATCAGCTCTGATCCAATAGAAATGATACCTTAAGTGTTGCGTAGTTGGATCTTAATTTGTATGAAGGGGACTTAAATTACTAATTCAGTCAATAGGACTAGGTAACAAAATATAACGTTTGTTCATTTTTTTATATCAATACTTAATATTATAAAGAGGAAAGATTCGATTTTTTGTTTGTTAGTTTGAAATGAATAGGCTCCGAAACTACTGGACCGATTTAAAAAAAAAATTCACTATTCGAAAGCTATCCACGAGTAACATAGGCTATATTTTATTATGAACAAAATAGGGTTTCGTAAGATATTGCCACGGGAAAAACCATTTAGTTGCGGGTGAAACCGCAGGGCGGAAAGCTAGTTAGACAATAAACTACTATACGTAATGCAACACAAAATTAAAATACTGGGGAAATTGCCATACTGTGTAGAGTTTTAAAACCTAGTTTTTGGAAACTTACT
Organism: Emmelina monodactyla; assembly: GCA_916618145.1. Classification (NCBI taxonomy): domain Eukaryota; kingdom Metazoa; phylum Arthropoda; class Insecta; order Lepidoptera; family Pterophoridae; genus Emmelina; species Emmelina monodactyla. The sequence continues at coordinate 1,833,117 of OU745315.1, read as the reverse complement.
CAAATTGCGTAAAATCTGACCACATCAAAGTCATTCGATCGCGCACATCCAAATCAGTGAGGTTATTAGTAAAAGTAACGAACTCCAGAATATACGACGTCTGGTCTCTATGACTGGCACCACTTATTTTATCAGCGTATTGGTGTCGCATATTTAGACGTCCAACGTATGAAAATTCGTATACAAAGACGGGCCTGAAATTATTTTCAGCATGAAGTTTCGCCGACTTTAATATGGAATATTTAAACATGGAGTCCGAAAAATAGTCAACATATGCTTGAAGCGAGTCAATGGAAACTTTTTCATCTTTGAAATATCTCTTCTTAATGTCTTTAATGTATGCGTTTCTCGAATCTTCATTCGGGAATTTCAAGTCAACTGGCAAGAAGTCTTCGAAGTTGTTGTTCATGGGATCAGTCCATTCATCAAATTTAATAATCCTGCTAAGTCCCTCCATGTTTGAGAAACCGGTTAAAACTGCTACTTTGTTGTTTCTACCGCTTTTGATGATGTCTAGAGGCGATTCTGTTATCAATGCTTCAGAGTTTTTAAGTGTGTTTTCGATACACGGAGCAAAACCGAAAGTACTGTTTTTAAGATAGTAATTGTGGTTGTGTTTTGTTAGTACTTCAATGTGCGTGGTTAAGTAAAATTCGGTAAGATCTTTTAAACTAGTTCCATTGTAGCCGACAGCTATAGCCATGTTCTTTGCTGTATCGATAGGGTTTCTGTTTATCGCAAATGGTGATAAGGCTGATGCACTTTCTAGAATAATCTTATCTATCAGTCCTTCCGTTAATTTTGATAGCGTCAGTAACTCAGCCATAGCCGCTCCCACACTAAATCCTGCAACCGTTACTTTAGATGGATCTCCACCAAATTTCTTTATATTTTTATTGATCCACTTCAGAGCTGCTACTTGATCTTTAAGACCCGCATTGCCTGGTATGTCTTCATTGCCGAGACAGGCAAATCCTAAGGCACCAAGTCGATAGTTCATGGATACAACTACAATATCATGTCTAGCCAGGTATTGGAATGTAGCCATGTTACCATAGCCGCCAACAAATGCTCCACTATGTATATAAACTAGAACTGGTACTAAATTGCCATCATCAGTTTTAGTTGGTGATAGAATGTTAAGCAGAAGACACTGCTCTTCACCGTCTATTATAACATCGTCGTCGTCACCTGTTGGATAACTTTGTAGACAGGTAGTCTTGGCTTGCGTAGCGACGAATTCCCCAGTCCATGGTGTTGGAGGTAAAGGTGCCTGAAAAGTAATTAATTTGAATAAATTAATTTTACTACTCATAAGTTTTTTAATATTTTAAAATAATACGTTAAAAATTTTGCACCATATTAGAAAGACTTCTCTAATGTTACTTTCAAATTCGATAGCATGTTACGAATTTTGATACCTATATCATCTAGGTTTACTTTATTCAATTTTAATTATTTTATGTTTCGTTTACAAAAATACTATAATATAAACATAAAATATACAAAATTATATTAGAAGACTATTCTTACTTTGTATCTATCGCGTCCCGTTGGCGCCGTAGCATAAGGAATTCCGTAGAATTCATAAAAATCCCCTTTCCAATATTTTTCACCTTTCACGACACCCTCATCTAAAGTCACAAGCTTTATTTTTTCACCAAAAACAAACACTAATATAAAACTAAAGATTATAAACCGAATCATATTGAACTAAATTAACACTAAAGTGTTTTATTACATTGTGATAGAGTAAGATATGGTATTATCAATGGTTGGAATTAAAAGATAAACAAAAGATAGCACTTTACTTTTTGTATTAAAGTTTTTTATCAATCAGATGCCTATACGTGTACTGATTTTATTTGATTTTGAACTTTAAATCTATTTCTAAAATAAGTTTAAAAAATATATGAAAGATAGTAAACGTATAGAAGTTAGTTGTTGTCAGGTGCAGTTGTGTTTAAGGTTTGAATTCCTTGTTCAATGGTGGTTACTTATTTTTCTTAATAAACTTTTGAATGAGTAGCTTTAAACGATTTATCAAAGAAACGATACGATGGACTAGGGGAGAACCTACACCCACACTTAGTGACACATTATCGATTACCCGCTGCGCTAACTTCTTCGATTGAGATGTAAAAAAAGTTTTTGAACTGAAAGACTGACTGAATGAAGGTCTAAACGCCTGTTTTTAGTCTAACATCAGACTGTAGAAATATATATAATCGCAGTGCTAATACAGTATTTATACAGTAAATGAAAAAATAAGTTTTTTGCCGTACCTACATGTACAAAACTTCTAGTTCTATGATAAAATCGTGTAACTATTCCATAAATGGACATAAAATAAAGATAATATCGCAGAGGAGCAAAGCCGCAGCGACGCGAGAAATATTATTATCATATGATATCCAATGCGGACCACATTTATTGTGACCAGTAGCTTGTGGGGCTTTTGAAGCACTTTTAACGTCGACGATTTAGAAAAATCTCCAAAAATATTTTTACCTTTAGATAAAATATTCAAAAAATATATAACAGAAAAAAGACATACAGATTAAGGTAGTTTCTTTTAAATACAGACAGTGAAGTTGAGTATAACAAATAAAATGAAACTGAATAAACTGATACCAAATGTATTTTTTTTGTGAATGAATGTAAATATAATTAAATAGTTCTTTACTTTATTTTTATTCTGTATTTGTACGCGTAGCTCAAGCTGGCGCTCACATAAAAAAATGGTTTGTAGATCCGGAGATCGATTTGTTTATTCAATTTTCATCTTTTTTTTCTCTTCTTAAACGCAACAAAAAAAGTCAACGTCACCATTTTCTCTTTTTTCTTTTTTTTGCGTAAATTCTACAACCAAGATATTTTTATAGCCAAAACATATTTGTAAAGCTTTATGAAAAGTAGGTAGGTTTTTATAAAGACTTGAATTTAATTGATTCATATTTATATTCCAACGATTTCCCATTTTACTCGTGATCGGATCGTGTCGTGTTAAGTGCCCGACAATACCTCTTTATGCTGAATATATTTCGTTTAGTAGGTTTGGGGTGTAGACCTGTGCATAAAATATGTTATTCTCCCACTCAAAAAGCTTTTCCTGTGTCTTATTTATTATAATTTCTATATTTTCCTGTTTAGAAGTGTTGTTTGAGGGGAAAATTTGGTTTAATTTAGCACGGTTATGTGCAAGCCTTGTTAAATAAAGTAAATGGCTTTGTAGTGAGTATTATGTGAATTTTAGTAGATTCATAGCTAATGAAATAGTTTTTTTTAACCCTTGTTTAAAAATAAACTTCAAAATTGATTTTGAAACCTCTCTCTTTGTAGGAGGTTCAAAATGTACCTGATAAAGCTTTATAACATGTAAATGCTTTTACTTCGAAAAGCCTTCCTGAATATTTAACTTCCAACTTACGAGTATGTCACAAATGCAAAAGTAACATTTTCTGTCTCTTCTAAAACCTGTCCGAAAGATAAACTATATAAATACCTACAATAAACCTACAAAAATAAATCCAAAGAAACTTTGTGTTTTCGTATATAACAATTAAGTCTACAAACTCCCATCACAAATTATTATTAAAACCGACTGTTAACTTACCAACCAATATCACTTCATAGTATAAAACAAAGTCGCTTTCTCTGTCCCTATGTCCCTAAGTATGCTTAAACCTTTAAAACTACGCAACGGATGCGGTTTTTTTTAAAAGATAGAGTGATTCAAGAGGAAGGTTTAAATGTATAAAAAAATTACAGGGAAAGGAATTTTACCCCGAATTTACAAGTGCGAAGCCGCGCGGGTAAAAGCTATTTTCAGTATAAAATCAAACGTTTATCACCACAAACAAAATAAAACCTTTGCAACTTCTATTTCGAGGCTGCATTTCCATTAGGAACATGTCATACAAGTTGTGAGAGCTTTAGTGTGTTCTTTGTATGTTTATTTCTAGTTCACCCGCCGTGGACCAAATTGTCTTACGTTGGCTACGAAATAGGCGACGTCTCACCGGTCGGATATTTCTAGGTGTTTTTATTTTGGTAACAAGTGTTGGAGGAATTCAGTATATAAAGACAAGTAAGGCGCAAAAATAAAGGTTTACTCAATTACAATTACTACCAACTAGTGGCCGCCCGCGACTCCGTTCGCGTGGAAGTTGGTTTCCACAAACTTTCATATTTATAATATTAGTAGGATTACTACACGTGTCGCATTGTCGGTTTGTCATTGGATTAACATTTGCTCATTATATATGCTTAAACTCCAAAAACCCCGCGGTTCCTGAAAGTCAGTTTAAAAACGGGCTTCTAACGGGCTATTAGATATAAGCTTAACATGTGTCTACATAACTATGTAGGCTCAAATAATGTAAATTTAAGTAGTACCTCGATTATGTTACTCAAAATAATAGATATTAATTGTATAATTAAGTTTCATTTTATATTGACTAGAGATAGGTTTATTCTATCAAATAATTTATTAAGACAGGTAGCGAATATGCTATTACATTATTTATTTAATAAATCAGCTAATTGTTTAGCTTTTGATATTGCTGCTTCTATTGAGCAGTCAAATAATTTGACATATTCCAGTGATACTTCCAGTACCACTATTTTAACAGGTACAGATATTGTACCTAATTGTTTAAATTAATTAATCAGACAACAGAGGTTTCAGCTTCTAGCACAATTTTAAAAAGTATTTTGTCAAACAAAACTAAAGATATTAATTGTTTAAACTTAGTTCATCAAAATATACGAGGCATTACAGAGAAAGTTTTAGAAATTGAATTGTTTTTGAAATGTGAGCAAATAGATATTTTATGTATCATAGAACATTTTTTAAGAGATTTTCAAATTGCAAGCATGTTTAATTTAGATCAGTATCAACTTGCTAGTTCGTTTTGTAGAAAATCAGCAATTCATGGTGGCTCATTAATAATTACAAATAAATGTCTGAAATATAGAGAACGTAAAGACATAGTGAGACTATCTATTGAGCAAACTATAGAAATAGCCTGTATAAAACTGACACATTGTATAGTTGTTAGTATATATAGGCCACCTAGGTCAAATTACGATAGTTTTGAGTTAGTTTTAGAAGAAGTTTTAATTAAATTATGTAATAATAACAAGGATATATTTGTTTGCGGTGATTTTAACATCGATTTATTAGAATTCTCTTCATTAAGTAAAAAGTTATTAAATTTATTTAAATGTCATAATCTCACTAACCTGTTCTTTGAACCAACTAGAGTAGAAAAGAGTAGCTCAACTTGCATTGATAATATTTATTCTAATGTTACACCCGTAAATTCATCGATTATAAGTAAATTAAGTTCTGATCACTTCGGCCAGTTAGTTACATTTAAATACCAAAATGAAATAGAGATTAAGCGAAAATTAATGGTTGTCCCCGTCAATGAAAAACGTTTAGAGACATTCAGATGTACCTAATATTTCGAATAATATGCCAAGTATTTTAAATTCTAAAAATGTTAACCAACAATATGATACATTGTGTAGTTTCATAAATCAAAATCATAAGATAATATTTATGCCTAAAAAAATAAATTCGAAACCATGTAAATCGTTCTGTAACTGGGCAACCCCTGGTATTCACATCAGTAGAAGAAAATTGTATGATCTCTATGATGAAAAATTATATAATAAAAATGATAGTTTTTAACAGTACGTAAGAAGTTACTCTAAAATTTTTAAAAAGGTATGCGCGGCGGCCAAGTCTATGTATCTTTGCAACAAAATAAAAAATAGTTCTAACAAATCTAAAATGACTTGGAACATAATTAATACCGAAACTGGGAAAACTAAAAAACGCGATAAACAAATTAAACTCGTCATTGATAATAACGTCATTAGTTCCGATGAAAACGTAGCTACAGCGTTTGAAAAGTATTTTGCGGATATTCCTATTTCGACCACTAAGTTATTAAATTCATCGCCCGTGATGGCCGAGTCGTTACTTATTAATAATGTTAGTGAGTGCAGTAAAAGCTTTAGTTTCCAACCTATAGATACTTGGGACATTATCAAAACATTTAAGACATTAGATATCAAAAATACAACTGATTTGTGGGGCATATCAGTTAAAATTGTTAATTCGATTATAGAAATAATAGCCCCTTATCTTGCAAAAATATTTAATAATTGTATTGTTAGTGGTGAGTTTCCAGACATGATGAAGCACAGTAAAGTCATTCCTTTATTTAAATCGGGTAGTACTACAGATCCCACAAATTTCAGACCAATATCAATTTTACCTACGTGTAGTAAAGTTTTCGAAAAAAATATTCTAAATCAACTTTTAGTACATTTCACTGAAAATAACTTACGTCACAATAAACAATTTGGTTTCACAAGGGGTTGTTCAACTACTGATGCAGGTGTTGAACTTTTTGTAAATATTGTTAGTGCATGGGAAAAGTCTCAAGACGCCCTAGGTATTTTTTGTGATTTATCTAAGGCATTTGATTGCGTCCACCACGATACCCTTATAAGGAAACTCAACCATTACGGAATCAAAGATCTTAAACTTTTAATTTCATATTTAAGTGCTAGAACTCAAAAGATTGAAGTTAACGGAATCAGGTCGTCTGGGACAGTTGCTAGCATGGGGGTTCCACAAGGATCAATTTTAGGCCCATTTTTATTTTTGATTTATATAAATGATCTACCCTTTATGGTAGGTAATAATCACGATATAGTGTTGTTTGCTGATGATACATCATTAATTTTTAAGATTAATAGACAAAAATCTAATTATGACGACGTAAACAATGCGCTCTCTAATGTTTTACAGTGGTTTAATGTTAATAATTTAGCTTTTAATGATAAGAAAACCAAGTGTATAAAATTTTCAGCACCTAATGTAAAACAAGTCAATTCTAACTTGCAAATGAATGGTAAAAAACTAGACTTAGTAGATTCTACTGTTTTTCTTGGTTTGACTGTAGACTGTAAGTTACAATGGGGAGCCCACATCTCACAACTGGCTAGTAGGCTTAGCTCTGCAGCGTTCGCGGTCAAGAAAATTCGCTCCTTGACTAATGTACAGACAGCTAGGATAGTATATTTTAGTTACTTTCATAGCTTAATGTCTTACGGCATCCTACTGTGGGGAAACGCTGCTGACATTAATACGATTTTTACGCTTCAAAAAAGAGCTGTTCGGGGAATTTACCAACTTGCAAATAGAGATTCTTTGAGAGAAATATTTAAAGATAGTGGTATTTTAACCTTCGCGTCCCAATACATTTTTGAAAATATTTTGTATACTTACAAAAATATTGATAAGTTTGTAACGCTTAATGATAATCATGTCGATAATAATTCTGTAAAAACTAGGCATGGAAATAGATTAGCTTTCCCAAAGTATAGGTTGGCCAAGAGCAGCAAGTCGTTTATCGGTATGTCGATAATTATTTTTAATAAAATTCCGGAGTCAATTCAATCCCTGCCTTTTAATAAATTTAAAGTTGCAATTAAGCAAGTATTGTGCAAGAAAGCTTACTATAAAATCAGAGACTATTTAGATGATAAAACAGCATGGGATTGATATCTAGACAGGCTATTTCTACTGCTATTCAAGATTGTTTTGTACCTATGAACTTCTCTGTAAACAGTTTGACTAGGACATGATACTCAACTTTGAGTATGTATTTTTATTGTTTTTTTAATATTATTATTTTCATTTATGTTTTTTTTTAATTATTCATTTTATTTGATTTTGTACTGTTTCCTCGTTCCTCTTCTCACTGCTTTAACTTATTATACGGGTATCCTATCATCTTGCTGTTTTGTGAGGTTCTTTAGTGCCTTATTTGGCCCAGGGTAGTCATGCTCGCCTCGAAAGTTACTGGGCGGTGGCGTTGTGTCAACGGGTCGCCCAACTCCCTCTAATATGGTTGAGTAGGACGATGGCTGGAGCACACGTCATACTTGTGATCAGGTGCCGCCTTCGGGAAACGGTCTACTCTGGTTCCGAATTGTGGTGCGGGAAGAAGGCCTTAATTAGTTCGTACCTACTAGCAGTTTTATATTTTTTTTATTTTTATAGTGTTGAGTTGAGGTACGAGAAAATAATTTATATGTTCATTCAATGTACACGCTATGATTGTATAATTTCCTAAAAGAGTGCTGGGAGTTTTTTTCCGCCGGCTTTTTTCTCTCGGTCTACGGTTAGGTAAAGTCGAAGTTTGTAACATTGACGTTCATTAAGTATATGTTACATATCTATGATGAATAAAAGAATTTTGATTTTTTGATTTTGATTTCTAATACATTTAGATATTTAATATGACATTTAAACATACCGACCATATTGTAAATTTTAAACTATCTACACCAATTTGTTTCTTCAGTTAATAAATAACTTTGCCCACATTATCTCAAGGGAATAACTAACCGAATTAACGAACACACGAGCTGATTGGTTACCTATGGAAAATAATTAAAAAATATATCCGTGTATTTGGCAGAAATTTATTTGAAGCGTTTTAATTGGTCGAAACTGGAATTTCCCAAAGGGCTCGGTGCTGTGCAATGTAAAGGGGATAGCGATTTTGACAATTTAATTTTATTGTATTTCATAGCTTAGCTTTGTGTGTCGTTAATAATGTAATGTTGGAAAATCTGTTTTTTATAAAAGTGCATTAAATCTAAGTATTTTCGGGGGATTCATTCAACACTCATTTAGATCAATACAAAATACAAGTGAATTTAATTTGTATTTATCTAAATGAGTGCGTGCAATTACACTATGGCCCACACTTTGCAATAGTGTAATTTTAGCCGACAATTTCGGTGAAATTGTTCACGAACATATTTTTTTCTCTATTCCAATGGTAACGGTGACAATGAAGTCCAGTAACTTACTCTACGTGGTGTCGGATTTTCGCCTAGAATTTCTTCTCTAACCCTTCCAAAATCGCTACAATCTGTACCTTAACTATTATCTGTACAGTAATTCGGGCAGAATAATTCTCTAACCGGTTGAATTACTCGCTAATGAGAGACAGAAAATGGCGGCCCTGATAAAGATGAACATTTTCTTATATAATTGTCTTGGTTGCCAAGTCAAGCGCGATTCCAAACGAATTTGAAACAATAAAACGGATTAATTTCGGAGGTATTTACTCACTTTGTTGCGTAACGGGATAAATGTGGGACTTCAGCGGCGGTGTACTTAATGATGTTGCTATTAAGAATAAGTTAAAAAAGTATTTTTTATACCAAATAATAATTAAGTTTTTAAACTTTATGAAAATTAATAATGAATCTTATGAAATTGAATACAATTTTTGCCAGGGGCTTCATAGCTGAAAACGATTAAGAAGCTCTTCAAGAATTTCAATATTCTAGAAATATTTATGCCTTTTCTTCTTTCTTTTAGGAGAATAACAATTTCACTACATTCAAATACCTATGTTTCTTTGTTATGAATAACAGTTTTGCTCTCAACTCATACAAATGATAATAATTAGATTAAAAAAAAAATAAAAAAAATATTATTTACGTATAAATAAAGTATCGTATGTAAATCACGTCTCAAAACGATCAATTTCTGAGATATCGACAATATTTCTAACTATAATTTGAGCTTTGTGCCTCCAAGAGCTACCTACTGAAGATTCCAAAGGGTCTCTGAGGAAATCTGTGAGAAAACTCAGCTTTGTATTGTGTGAATAGCGAATATATTTATGAATCACAAGTAAGGTACTTTGAACTATTTGTTTTTGCAGATTTTATGATGTAGTCACGATAAGATTGTTGCTATGAAAAAATATTTACGTTTAGTTATGGTAAAAAAATGCTGGTAATAAGTTCTGAAAAGAATGAGTGATGGTCAATGTATATAATTAAAATGAAACAAGAAAGAGGGAAATGCGATTCTCCCTTTGTGCGTAGCGTAATAATTATAAATATGGAAACTTTATTGGCATAGAAATTGTGTAGCTATTCGGATTAGCAAATAATATTTTTTCATTTAATAAAGAGGTCGTATTCTTTAGAAAAGCATTCGCTATTGTTTTCAATCATTAAATGTATGAGTTACAAATGTGGTGTTCTTTTAAACTCTTGAAATTAACTCACATTAACTAATTATTGCGAACGTATTCTTATTCGTTAACCCCACAATACCTACTAAACCTTATCAGTTACCCAATTCCAACCTTTATTTCAATTTCATAACTAACAGATTCCCTTAGCCCCATAAAGTAAAACTTGCTATAACCCTACCAAATTTAGGTGGTTATTAAATTCAGCGGCCGCAGTAGACCAGATGTCAATTATATTAGTTTCCTGTTTGGCAAAGGTGTAGCGAGGTGCGTACAGTTTTGATAGCTGAAGTAATTGTACGGGCAGGCTATTATTTTGAGTAAGGATTTGGTTACATTGAAAATTAGTGGCGCTTGAATTGAAGATAGGTAGCTATAGTTAAAATGTTTTGCTAAATTGTGGCATGATTTGGATTCGTACTAGTGTATGGGTAGATCTATAAAGAATATGGAATTAAATGTGAAAAAAATCTCGAATTGATTTCAGAGAAAAACTTTGCTTATAAGTTACTGATTTTAATTATAGTAAAAGGTGTAATAATTCAAAGTAATGGATAGTTTGCTTGAGAGAAGGCTTCGAGAATCGCTTAAATTGTGTGACGCTCAATTCGGTTTTAGACCTCAGCTATCCACGGAAAGCGCAATACTCTGTCTCAAGCATACTGTTCGTTTTTATACAGAGCTGAAGACGCCGGTTATAGCTTGTTTCCTGGACCTGTCTAAAGCCTTCGATACGGTCAAATAAATTATTCTGTGGCAAAAATTAAGCTCGGAAACATCGTTTCCCAAGGAGCTTATAAGTCTTTTCCAGTATTGGTATGACAATCAGTTAAATGAGGTGAGATGGGCTGGTGAGCTGTCAGAGGCATACGGTCTAGGGTGTGGAGTGAGACAAGGAGGCTTGTCATCTCCCTTACTCTTCAATCTCTACGTCAACCGTATGATAGGTGAGCTCAGCGACAGCGGTGTCGGCTGCACTATTGACAACATGGCATATAACAACCTAAGCTACGCAGACGATATGGTTTTACTGAGTCCCTCTGTCAACGGCCTCAGAAAATTACTAGCCATTTGCGAAAGGTATGCGGTCTCCCATGGTCTCAGGTACAACACAAAGAAAAGCGAGATTCTAGTTTTTAAAGCTAAATCCAAAAGTTATGACTTACCATCTATAACACTGCAAGGTTCGTCACTTAACAGAGTCACTAGTTTTAAGTACCTGGGACATTGGTTGACTGAGAGTATGTCTGACGAGGCTGACATAGAGAGGGAGCGCAGGGCACTGGCCGTACGAGCAAATATGATAGCTCGTAGGTTTGCAGGAGGTAGCGTAGAAGTAAAACAAACTCTATTTAGGGCTTATTGTCAATCTTTCTACACCTGCAGCCTATGGGTTGATTATACACAAAAGACTTTCAGATCCTTGTGCGTCCAATACAATAACAGCTTCAGGATGTTAATGGGGATGCCTAGGTACTGTAGTGCGTCGTCCATGTTTGCTGATGCATGCGTGGACGGTTTCCAGGCTATCATACGGAAACGTACAGCTTCGTTAGGGAGCCGAGTTCGTGACAGCCCCAACAGACTCCTATCTGTCCTGGCGGGTCGATATTGCTGCCCTATCCTCAGACACTGGAATCTAGTTCATTGTGGCGGAAGGCCAGGTTTTGTTAATAAAAAGTAAAAATTAAAAGTTAAAAATATTATTTGTATTAGCTTTTTACTAACATAGATTTAAGTGCATTTGTGAACTACTAACATATTATGGATTTTTGTGGTCCGAAATAAATGATTATTATTATTATTATTATTATTAATACAAAAAGTTTTTTTAACAACGATTACGTATTCAGTGTCTATGAAAATGTTGTCTGCATTCAAGGTCACTTAACATTAATACTACAGGTTGAAAACATCAAATAGTTGCCGATATATTCCATAATCTCATAGGCTGAACTCGTAAAGTGCGTACCTTAAGGTACCTCTCAATGAGGTAAATTAGTCACATTCTCGAGGAACTAAAGGGAATAGTCCCTACATAATGAATTAAGCAACTCTGATTAATACTCTATAACATTGTAATAAACTACGCCAGTGAGTATATTAAATAGAGGTGACATTTGTGGGTGTGGCTAAAACATATCACACACAATCAATACACGGTGTTGCGTTAGAGTCTTTCGATCCGAAATGTAAGGTATGAGTATCAAAATACTGGATTTAATATTTCAGTGGAAAAATTTGTAAGAGACTTGAAACGCAAGCCTAAAAATATTTTATTACTAGTTCATCTATGCATAGTTAAAATTCTTAATTTTTGTATTTTTAAGTTAAGATTTCCTTATTCTTTCTTCAGAATGATAAATAAGTTTCTAGACCACTTTCATACATAAGTGTAAGCCTTTAAAAAAAATTAAGTCCTTTATCTTCTACTTTCTTATAATATTATATTTTCCAATGAGAGATTATTCAAGCAGCAACCAATATTGACCCGTATTTGCAAGTGTCTGAATCACTCTATAAAAAGTCATTAAATGGAACAAACGTTCCAGGCGTCTTATAGCGGAGTTAAATTCATAAAATCTAAAAAACAAGAACTAAAATAAGACCTTTTTTTTTGAAGCAAAAGACAAAAATAGGCCGATCTCTCCATTATCTACATAGTCTATGACCAAGACCAGTAATAACTAGATTTGGGTCAGTATGTTGGTAGAATATTAAACTAAAGTGCTTACATAAATATGGATATGGAAATATTAAACTACAGATTGGGTTGTTGTAAGCTATAAAGTTATTACAATAGGCAACAATTTAATAACGAATGTTCTAGATTGGTTACAGAACGTTTTACTGATTTAATACAGAATTGAAGGAAAGTTATTTATAAGATTTAAGAAAAGCTTATAAAACAGAGGTATATATTAAATTTTACGTATTATCTGTAATAAAATAAAACCAATTAAAAAATATGTAAACACTGATTTGTTAACCTTAGTAATGTACGAGTAGCTCATTGTAGTAGTATTGTCGACAGGTTTAATTTTGTACATACATCAGTAATAAACTTAGCCATTAATAAGACCGAAGAAATATTTCAAAAGAAACATTTTTTTCTAGCATCTTCAAAAGGTCACCTTAACAAAAACGTGAAAATAAAAACCCAATCACAGATTCAAAACAAAAGCAACTTGTTATTTTTCTTCAAAACTCCAATTAAACACCCTTGCAAACTAATAAACAAAAAAATGACCCCTTTTCGCTGAAAGACGACCCTAATAAGCTGAATAACGTCAACTGAACGAGATAAAAATCACATTTCGTCCAATTTAAATCGTCTCGCTTTGTTTGCTTGTAACAGCGTTTTTTCGAGCTGAAATAGAATTACACAAAAACAATTGAAGTCACACTTATCTCGTTTGTCTAACATTTTATGTTTATGTTTCGGCATAAAGCTAATACTTTCCCCCTTGCTACAGGGATGAGGGGGGCAGGCATTGGACTTATCTGGGTAAAAATCTCCTAGCGGGACTTTCTTGCACCACCTTTGTGCAAAGCTAGGAATTGGATTACCGAAACAAAGAGTTCGTTTATTTTGAAATTCTTTAAAGGAAAGTTGGTTGTGTAATCCTTTTGACTTTTTTTGTAAAAACAACAATGATTTAACCCCTGATACAAAGACAGGGTCTTTGAGTTTATCGTGTTTCGTGGTATTATAGCTGCTAACAGATAAATTTTATTTTGAATAAGTTTTTGAGTTAAAAAGGTATACGATTTTTAAGTTAAAAGTTACTTAGTATTTGTGCCACTGTTTAAAACATGTTCATGAAACTTTTATTCTCTTAATCAAAGAACTGGTCTTCTAACATTCCATTATATCTTCTAGAAATCCTTTCAATGATAAAAAACAGTATTAAAACCCGTCTTAAATAATCCAATCTATTTATGAGATGGGAAAAATTCAAAAGCCTATAACCGTATTTGACTACCCGACTACCGACCGTTTAAACTAAAACCATAAAGTCTTTTCACACGTTGCTCTGCCATGCTGCTTCAGCTAATTAAATCCACTTACATTCCGACACACCTGCAAACTCCGGCGCCACCACGAAGTACCTACCGGCAAAGTTGTACCATACTACCGACTGAGCTGGGCATTTGATACCACGCGGCAAGTATGGGGTTAGGTCTAGCTTGAATTAGCGGCATATTGACCGTTGAAGCCTAACTAATTTAAAAACAAACTTTTTAACTACTGTAGTTAAAATATGTTTTCAAAAATATTCAAAAACTTTGTTTAATCTATACAAATATTATAAAGCTGAAGAGTTTGTTTGCTTGTTTGAACGCGCTAATCTCAGGAACTTCTGGTTCGAATTGAAAAATTATTTTTGTGTTGAATAGATCATTTATCGAGGAAGGCTATAAGCTATATAACATCACGCTGCAACTATAAGGAGCGAAGAAATAATGGAAAATGTGAAAAAAAACGGGGAAAATTATTCATTCTTGAGAGCTTCTGCTATATTTTACTCTATGGCATTACACAAGCCACTCCAATATTTTAGGTCTATGCCTCGACTCTTGCTAGTCTATGTCTTTTCTGTTCGGTTCGTACTACGCCATGCATGTGAGCATTTTCAGTTTAATTACGAGATGTAATTTGTTACGTTAAATAAAGCTGTAAAACGTCCATATGCTTTTACTCCGCCACCCTCGTCAACAACCTAACAGCTTCCGTTGCGTGCGCTGCGAAAACGGTCCAAGATACCAAAAATATATGTATAGATCTACGAGGTACCATACCGCGCGGCTCCCGGTTATAAATAATAGTAAGTTAGTCACGCAGACGAAGTCGCGGGCACAGCTAGTAGACTACAAACATCCTATTAAGGGAATGAAAGGGTCTGAGCCGTAACCCACCAAGCTGGCACGGTGTGGGTTGGTTGATGTACATGATATAATTGATATTCATTCAAACTCGTTGATTTCTTCATTTGGTTTAATTAAAACGCAGTTTAAACATAACTTAACATCTAACTCTATAAATCTTACAACTAATTATGGTTATTTGTTCGTATTCCCAAAGTAAACCTATTCCCCCTGCATTGTAGCTTGCAGTGCCAACAAAAAGAGAGGAACATTGAACAAACACCATCGGCCAAGAGCGAGGCCTTCTACTTTGAGACAAATCTTTTTCAGGAGATTTAGTTCCAGTCATTTGCTGGCCAGCAACATATTATTGGTTTTGTAGGAAGTAAGAGTTAGAGTGTATTTGCAGATAACTTGATGGACTTGGTTGCATTTGAAATAATAACTTGTTAAGAAAAGATTTTTCAATTGGTTTTCTATCAGTTATACACTAAACTAAAAATAAACTGTTCGACTTATAAGTAGTATGTTTTAATGTAATTTCTTAGATTTTCGCAAATGTTAGTCCTTGAGATTAAATTCATTTTAACGGATTATTCTAGCCGTGATTATGGAACTTGTGAAAATATTGAAAAGTGAAATAATTTGTTGAAATGCGTTCAATTTCAAGCAGTTTACTGTTATATCGCTTTAATCGTTTAAGACAATATTAACTGCAGCGCGAATTGCAAGGTAAACATACAACCTAGAAATCCTCAATCCCTAATTTTTGACAGCTAAGCCCACACACAACACACCCTCTTGACCACGCGTCCAAATCACAATTTAGCCCCAGCCCAAACACCCGACCAATAACTCAGGAAATAGCGTGGACGTTCCCGATTAGGTCTCGAACGGAACGACAAACACGGGGGTTCCCCGCCGCCGCCGTCGCGACAAAAGACGCAATTTGTCAAATTGACAGTTGCTATTCTAAAGCAGGGGGCGAGCGTGGAACGGAACGCGCTTTTTTGAAAGGCTGTAATGTGTGTGTATAGTGCTGACAAAATAAATCATAGGTTTGTTTAGCTGTTGACTCGTCGATGAGGGAACGGAAAGGGATTTGACCTGCTGCGAAGCCTTAAATTGTATAAGCTACTAAGTTCTTGCTTCACGTGTCTAAAAAAATGCAGGCCTTTAAAATTTTAAATAATTGAATGCGTTTTCTCTTGTTCCAAACATTTAACATTTTAATTTAAAAAAGTGGAATACATTTTCTAGTTATTATTTCTCATTATTTTATTAATATTACTACCCTATATATATTTACATTTAATTGTACATACATTTTAAATAAGCTTATGTATATTTTATCTTCGTCAGCTAAAACTCATGCCACATAAGTAGAAACAAAACATGTTGAGGGGTAACTCATTTGGCATTTATTTTTTCATTTTAATATTATGTACGTTTAACCCAATTACACGGGGTGTTAAAGAACTGCTTCCGAAAACATAAACTGGGCATTGTTAAGGGGTAATGGCTACGTTTTGAGCAAAAAAAAATTTTTGAGATAAAAAAAAACGTAATTTTCCAAAATTGCATATATCAGATTTTGCGATTAAAATGAAATAGGGTTTTCATTTAATTTGCAATATAAATAATCGCACCTGAACCGACAGTTGATGTGTGAGCGATGTTTTCAAGCGGCGAATATGACTTTTCAAACCTTAATAACTTTTCTAAATTGAGTTTCCTGGGTATGCTGTTAGTAAATTTAGTTACTATTGAGCCTCAAGAATACATGGTTTCAGGCTTCGTAAGTGGTCTTTTTACACCCGTTATAATTAAATCCCCCAAAACCATAATTGAAACCCCCTAATTACTTTGTTGGAAACAAAACGACAAAACATCACTAGCACCTGCAATTTGTTCGAAATTTAATTACTTTCAGCTCGTAAATATTTCAGTAGTCTTACATCCGGTTCCGGCTTCGGAAAGTTCCAGACATTTTAATTTGTTACTTTTTGAATACTTACAATTTATAACCGAGAGTGGGGATAGTATTTTGTAATTATTTTCTGTGTAGTTTGTAGGTTTTGGAAGTTTTTGTAATCGTATTAGTAATTTATAAATAATATGTATAGGTTGAGATGTTGCTGGCATTTTCTTGTAAATATTACATACTAGTGGCCGCCCACGACTTCATCCACGTGGAAACCCACAACGTAACAATATTGTTAACATAAGAAATACCTGCGGTAACTAAGCACTGCAACGCCCTAATCAAAGGCCTATAGGTAAAGGTAGCTACTGCAGTTTTGGCTATAATGGCTTTCACTTAAGATATAGATATATGCTGTGGCGGGGTTTTTTGTAGGACTGTCCTTAATTAATATTATAGATGTGAAAATTTGTATCTCTGTCTGCCTGTCTGTCTGTTTCACGTAAAAATGGCTAAACCGATTGTCTAGAATTTTGGGATAGAAATAGTTTGATACCCAGGAAAAAAATAGGAAACTTTTTACTGCGAGAAAATGCCTCATTCCCAGGGAGAAAAGCCATTTATCTGTGGGAACACTAGTTTAAGGTAAACATTTCCATCATACATTACATATGTGTAATTCCAGCGGTTTTGGCGGCGCACGCCAGAAAACCTCGCAAATGGTAGATTTTTACCTAATATTTTTTCCTAATTACTTCATATTTAAGACAATACACAAGATATCTGTATAAATTGTAGCCTATGTGTTATTCTGATGTATAACCTATATTACTGTAAAGTTTCACCCAAATCCGTCTAGTAGTTTTTACGTGAAAGAGTAACAAACATCCATACATACATACTCACAAACTTTCACGTTTATAATATTAATAATAGGATGGTTTTATTAGCCTATAAATATTGGTTATTTTGTACACATGAAAAGGTAAGATGTTATGTGTCTCTTCCCGGGAAAATGTCGTATTTTCTCGATTTGAAATAAAGGTATACCTAAATACCAAAGTTCCTAATCCGTTCGTTTGTTTTTTTCATACATTTCATTTTAACAATATTCATAATATTAATAACAACGGACGACCGTAAAAGTTTAATGTAACATTGAATTAAAATTACCTTTCCCGAGGTCCATTTTCATTTATTTTCAATGTCCCAGAGGATCTCAGATATGGCGAATGGCGTGAATTTTTAATGCAGTTTTTAAAACCCGACATTATTACCAGTTTTATGAGGTCATTTGCTAACAAAAATGTAAGGGTTTTGTTGTATTTTGGTAGCTAATGTTTGTTGAACAAGTATTTTGCGATGATATTTTATTACTTTATGGTTTATGACCATTTGGTTGTTATATAGTCTGATATGATTTTTTAGATGACAAATCTTATTTATATATGTTTTCCTCTTATATTTGAGAGATCTTATGATAAAATCTATAATCATTTTTGGATTATGACTTAAAAACTTGACCAATTTTATTAAAAATTTATACATATGAAACTTAAAATCTACATCGTCGTAGCATCTACGCCGTAGCAAAAAACCCGTAGTCGACGTAGTCTTACCTAACCTACCAAAAACGTTTATTCCCCGCCCGAAACTAGCTCAGTCCCATATAAATTATATCATCGACAATTCCCGCGGAGCATTTGAATGGGTTTTGCATATTAATGTCAATAAGAGCAGATATCGTAATTTATGCTGACAAAATTCAATTTTATTGCATACATTGCGGTGTTGGACATTTTAATTGGTCGCTCGTATGGTGGTTTTATCTGTATAAAGGATTTGCGAATCGATTTTCAATTGCATTGTTGGTAGCGATTGGGGAGTTTTTGTTGTTTGTGATTAAGAGATAAATGTGTGGGATTTGCTTTTCAGATTAGGTTTTGTGAGAGTTAAAAGGCTTTATCACTACATAGTATAAAACAAAGTCACTTTCTCTGTGTGTCCATAAATATGCTTAAATCTTACAAAACTTGGCAACGGCTTTTGATTCGGTTTTTTAAAAGATAGTGATTCAACAGGAAGGTTTATATGTATAATAACATATATAGAGAAAATAAAAGGGGGTTTACTCCGAATTTAACGCGTGCGAAGCCACGGGCAAAAGCTAGTGAACAATAAATCTTGTAATCATTTCAAGTGTTTTTTTTAGTATACAGGGCTATATTTGAGTCAGTTTCAAGTGAGAGTTGTAATATTTTTTTATAATCTCCAAGACATAAATTTTTTGTATTTTTTTTAAGGAATTTTGATTTAATTAACTTGACTCTATGTAAGAGGCATTAATTACAACTAAAAAAATAGGTACGCATGTTGTTCTTATTACAATTTGTCCTAGAATCACCTTCTTATTACAAAAAATATATTATGTATTATTAGCTTAAAGTGTTTGTTAATAAAAACAACCATTTTATAGCAGATTGATTATTATATCATATAAGTTGTGCTTACATATAGTTATCTTTAGTTTTTACTCTAAGTTAAGCTTTTCTTATTACCAACCACCAAAAAAACCGCATTCATTCGAATATTAAACCCCGACTCGACTGCTATCCCTCAAATATTAATTCCCCACCATTCTCCTTTCACTTTGAGGCGTGCGACATAACGGCGTCTTCCCACGGAGCGTCTTAGAAACGGCGCGTGTAAACAGTGGGAAAACTGCGACTTATGAGTGAGCGCCTCGGGGGAAATAAGAGGTGCCAGGAGTTGTATTTGTTCCCACCTGGAGTAGTGGGTTTCCATTGTTGTGACGATTATAAATGTCGGTGGAGATTATCGGATGATTTATTTTGTTAAGGATGATTATTTGCAGACATTATCGACGACCTTTGGATGCAGCGGCATATATACCGGACTGCTAAGCGGATGGTCCCGGGTTCGATCCCCGGGTCGGGCCAATTTCGTCAAAATGGTTTTTCGGCATTGGCTCGTGTTTGGGTGTAATTAGGTTCTCTCCTAGTTCATTGTGTGGTACCTGTAACACAAGCGCTTAATGCGCTTACCATAGGGCCACATAATTGGTGTGACAGTCTGGAGATTATCTGGAGATTACATTAAAAATGGTAAACAAATAATCATTTTTTAATTATATTTTAGAAAAATTGTATATTTATTTATTTACTAGTGGAAGCCCGCGACTCCGTTCGCGTGGAAGTCGGTTTCCCGTGGGAATGAGTTTTCCCGCGGTAAAAAGTACCCTATGTCCTTTCCCAAGATCAGTTCTTTCTTCACACCAAATTTCATCAAAATCGGTTCAGTGGTTTAGGCGTGAAAGCGTAACAGACAGACAGACAGACAGAGTTACTTTCGCATTTATAATATTAGTAGGGATTTATCTATTTATGATTATTTGGGGGGCTTACAGCTGCTTACATCTAAACAATAATAGTAAAAAAAAAACAAAAAGCCAATTACAAGCCTCCACAGATAGAATAAAAAATAAAAAAGTGCAATGAAACTAATAATAATACAAATAAACAAAGAACAATTTAACATAACGAGAACTAAAGGTCGTCTTGAGAATCTAAACCTATTTTATTTAACAAAAATAACTTCAAAATATATAAATTAAAGAAGAAAAGGTCATCCTCTAAAGTGAACATGATTAATACAAAGTTTGCTGCTACATTCTAGACATGGATTTTACCAACAAGGTTGGGCTGTCGTGGTACAAGTCAATGTTTGTGTCGATTAATCTAATTTTATTATATGTGTCACATGCTTGGAGCAGGTAGCTGTTTCGGCGATGGACAGTATGACACAAAGGAATAAAAAGCAAGTTCTTCGGTCGGGAATGCCGATAAGGAATACTGAATACCACTTTAGATAAAATATCCGGGCAGTCGATCTTAGATTGTATTATTTTAAATAGATATTTGACATCACTAATGCTTCTTCGCACGCCAAGAGGCAATAAATGAAAGCGACTACAACGTTCATCGTAGTTACATTTAGGAACGCGGAACTTGAAACCTAGGTACCGCGTGAATTTCTTCTGCAAGCGTTCAAGCATATCTGAATGAACGGCATAATAAGGGTTCCATATTTGACTAGCATATTCCAAGTGACTACGGACATAAGAACAGTAAAGTATCTTTAAAGTCTTCATTTTGTGAAAGGAGTGACAGTTACGCAAGACAAAACCCAAAGCAGATGAAGCTTTTTTGTTGACATATGTGACATGTTGCTCAAACGTGAGTTTATTGTCAATTAGTACACCTAAATCGTTCACAACCTCAGCACGTGTCAAAGGGGTATCAGCTATTTCGTACTTGTGCAAAACGATATTTTTTTTGCGCGAGAAGCTTATGGCAAGACATTTCGGAATGTTTAAGTCTATTATATTTAATTTAGAGTACCTCTAGGTCTAACTAGTCTTTCCAAATCCTCAGCAAGCAGAAGTGCGTCAAGGACATTATCTATTTACCTGACGGTAAATTTTCATGTCGTCGGCAAATAGTTGGCATTGGGAGTACTTCAAACAGCTTTCGATGTCGTGAATATATATTAGAAACAAAAGTGGGCCTAACAGGGAACCTTGGGGAACTCCAGAGGGAACAACCGACCAAGAGGAAGTGTATCCATTTAGTACCACAGCTTGAGTTCTATTTCGGACATAAGAAGTAAACCATCTAAATAAGTCTCCGCTTATACCAAGTAGTACTAGTTGGAGGATGTCGTGGTTTATTCGGTCGAAAGCTTTGCTGAAATCAGTGTAGACCGCGTCAACCTGGGAACCTTTATCCATCACTTGCGACACATAGTCTGTAAAGAGAATCAGGTTGGAAACTGTGGACCTACTTTTCAAAAAGCCGTGCTGATTCTGACTTAGGCTGGGACGCACAGTCGAATAAAGTTGACTGTAGATAATGCGCTCGAACACCTTACAACTACAACCAGAGTTTAGAAATAGGTCTGTAGTTTTCCACATTATTTTTTGATCCCTTTTTGTGGATTGGAGTGACAAATGCCGACTTCCAGACTGAAGGCATATGTCCTTCATGTATTGACTTTTTGAATATAATAGTCACGGGATAAGACAATTCTGCTGCACAATTGACGAGAAATTTGGCGGGAAGAGTGTCTGGTCCTGGAGATTTGTTAGGGTCAAGAGTTTTGAGAAGTCGAAAGACTTCGTGCTGGTTAATTTCGACGGATGAAATGTGGTAGTTATTATCGGAACTGTTAGACGGTTATCTTGTAGACTGATTGGAATTCTGAAAGGTAGAATTGAAGTATGTCGAAAACAGGTTCGCTATACCACTACCGGAATCACTTTTTGAATTGCCATATGTTATAGTGGAAGGGTTACTGTTACTCATCCTTAGAGACCAGAAATGTTTAGGATGGTTACTGATTGAAGATTCAATATTTTCCATGTACATTTTGTAGCAGTTATCTTCC
This sequence comes from Emmelina monodactyla, assembly GCA_916618145.1. Classification (NCBI taxonomy): domain Eukaryota; kingdom Metazoa; phylum Arthropoda; class Insecta; order Lepidoptera; family Pterophoridae; genus Emmelina; species Emmelina monodactyla. The sequence goes on along the minus strand of OU745315.1, from coordinate 1,810,767 downwards.
ACTACTTTTGCTCTGCCACAAAGCAATTCAAACGAAGCGCGATCACACAGGTTGCCCTAGTTTTTAAACTTGGCTAGGTATTTAGATTTCTCCTTAAGATTTTTTTTAAGAGCAGAGTTGAACCATGGTGGTGACTTAGAAACATGCATGGTTCGACGAGGAACATGTTTGTTTACTATAGCTAAGACTTATATATTATTAAGTGTTTTGCGAAAGGACAAACTTTTTTCCCGAATTGTACTTTTTTGACCTTCATTTTATGTCCAGTTAAATTACAAAATCTAGAACTAAAAAATTATGAAATAATTGATGATTCTTTATGAAAACAAGACGTTATATTTAGCTAGCGAAAAAATACCAATATTACTTCGCAGTTCAATCAGTGCTTTAGTGGTTCAGAGTTAAAGATGTATGTATCGTTCAATGGAAACAAACTCTCAGGTGAGAGTAAGAAAACACCCAACTGTGGTAAATATAACTAGAAATAGTGTCCTTATATTTGTCGCGATATTTCAGACTTAGCTGAATATTTTATCATAACCATGGAATTGTTTGAAAAATGAGCGAAGCTCGCTGTTTTATAGGCAATAATTTGAGGTCTTTCAAATAATTCTGAAGTAGCAATAATCCCATTATAGCCTTTTAGTATTTATATAGGTATGTAACGGCTAATATCCGAAGTGCGGCTACACCTAGTTTTAGCCGGTTAGTGTTCTTTTTAATATGGCGAATGTAACAAAATTATATATACCTATAGTATATAAAAACTGGCTTCAATCATGAGTCGCCGGAGTCCCTTTTTCTGGGCGGTATCAAAGAAGTAACATAACTAACCTAACCTATTGATGTTTTTTCTCTTTTTTCTGGTTTAACCAAGATTAAGTGGCTACACCTAGTTCTAACCGGCTTAAACTAGGTGCAGCCGCGCTTCGGGTTTTAGCCGTAACATATACAATTAAGATTAACGAGATTGTTGTAATTTTAGGAAGCAATAGGTACGCTCGACTTTGCACGGATTTCATCCAAAAATACTTGTCAAATGTAAATAGACCTTTGTTAGATTAATAAAAATTTACATTATGTATAAGCACTGAAAATAAATAACTTAAAATTTTGTACTGACGCTCCAAAAATATCAATTCGTATTTTAAATATTCAAATAGAATAATGTTTATATCATATGCCACTTCATCAGTTATTCCTTTTTTTTGTTAAAACCAAATATTTATAAGAATATACCTGCTAATGAAGTTCTTAAATTAAAAGATAAATCACACTATTTCTCAAATTAAATAAACTTAACCTACAATCTCCCGACACCGCCTCTCAAAGTGTTAGTCCTCAAATGAGTCGCAAGAAAGCTCTCCACAAAATTACTCTTGTCGTCAACAGATTTTTCTTACCCCCCCCCCTCACCCCGCGGGGGCGGGGGCGCCTTGCTAATTAACTTAATATAACTCCGCGACTCCAAGGTTTAATTAATCTGTAATTAATTTTATATCTCGAAGCTTTTCGAGCTTTTTTAATCGTGGTTCCCGCTAAGTTTCAATTTGAAGGGAATTTCTTGGGGAAATTAATTTTGCAGTCGAGTTTGAAGTGTGCACCGTTTTTATATTGAGTTGGATCTAAGGGTAGAATGTTTTAAAGTAGTATACAGAAGCGTATTAATAGACCATTTCCGAAGCCTGAACCAATGTGCTACTGAACTAAATAGGTATGTAACTTAATTCAATAACAAAATATAGAAAACTCAATAAAAAAATATATTGGACATCGCGTCCACCGCTTGAGTTCAAAAAAATCCTAACTAAAAAATGGGAAAACTTCCCATTCCCACGGGAAACCGACTTCCACGCGGACGGAGTCGCGGGCGGTCACTAGTGGCGATAAATGGTGAGAAATTCAGGTATGTTATTGTTTGTAGTTAAGTATATACGTGTATTCAAACAAACACGAATGGCGACTTTTCTTTTCACTATTTGTGGTCATTCATAAAAGCTGAATGTGTTCCCAAATGAAGTCAAATAACTAATACAGGTAAATGAGTATTTATAAGCTCTTTTCTAGCATTAAGGCTTCTTATGGCTAAAGCAAAGAGGACGACCTGAAGATAAAAGGAAGGGAACCAAAATATTATGAGGCACGAGAGAAATAAGTTGACGACGTATCAATCCATTTCAATTTTCCGAAGAATTAAACACGATCTCGTTCAGGGTTAGGTTACACTAGTTATTTTAATATTTTTCAGCTTATTATCACTTTTTGTGTAATGAATGATGTAAATCGTACTATTTATGAATACTTAAATGATATTTCGTTGTAATGATTTTACAAAAAACAAAAATATTATAAAACTACTAGCTGAACACGCCAACGTTGTTTTGCCAAATTTAAAAAAAAATGGGGGTGGTCAACCCTTAGGGGTATGAAAAATATAGGTTGGCCGATTCTCAGACCATCAATATGCTCACAAAATTTCAGGAGAATCGGTCTAGCCGTTTCGGAGGAGTACGATAACTAACATTGTGACATGGGATTTTTTTATTATTATATAAGGTACGTGAAACTTGACTATCTAGAATTTTGAAAAATAACTCAATTTTCATAATAATAATGTAACTACGTCTTTATGTTTACAAGCTGAAAAAATACGATAATTCAATACTGGATGATTCTCTATAAGCCAAAGAGAAATAGTTTTTTTGTGTCTGCACATAATATTGCAAAGGGATAATCCTTGGAAATTGAGTTTATTCCTAAATTGATAAAAAATATCAGTTTCTTAATAATAATTTCTTTATTTTGAAGTATACGATTAATAAAAAAATACGTTTGGTAAAGCGGGATTTGAGAAAAAAGAAGTTTGAAAAAATTCTTGAGGTAGGTACTAAAGCTAAGGTAAATAGGCATATAAATAGTATCTTCTGTAACAGTGAAGAGAACTTCAAAACTAAGTATTTAGGTATCAAATGCAATGACCACAGCTTCTGTATGGTTAACGGTTAGCCATAAAACATATGTAATTATGTCTATACTATAATATTATAAAAAGGAAAGATTTGATTTTTTCTTTGTTTGTTTGAAATGAACATGCTCCGAAACTACTGGATTTAAAAAATTCTTTCACCATTCGAAAGCTACATTATCCACGAGTTACATATTTTATTTTGGAAAAAATAGGGTTCCGTTAGATATTGCCACGGGAAAAACCATTTATTTGCGGGTGAAACCGCAGGGCGGGAAGCTAGTCATTTATACAGTAATGAACAATTATCAATGGGGAAGGTGTTCTTAAAAACAAAATGACTAAAAAAAACAATATGCAACAGTGCGTTGGAAATCCAAGCGCAGATAAGTCCATTCACGTGTTTATTGGGCGGGTTGAAAAATCCCCTTAGTAGAATAAACCTTACAGAAACCACGTAAGAAGCCTTAAACTGTGGTTCCCAGAACTCAGACACTAGGTGGAAAAAGGGACAAATACGTCAAGTGAGAATTTAAAAAGATTTATCAAAATATGCGGACGAGATATGTTCAATAGTGTTAAAACCAGAAATTTTTGAAGGTAGGTACTGAAATGTTAATATGTAAGATTAAGTATAGTGCAAGTCTGCGTGAGAAACATCCTTAGCCCTTTCACATAAAAAATACTGTAAATCTATCTAAATATAAATAACTCAAAGGTGACTAACTGCTATAGTGATTATCAACGCACAGCCCACACCACTGGACGGATCGGGCTGAAATTTGGCATGCAGATAGATGTTATGACGTAGGCATCCGCTAAGAAAGGGTTTGATCAATTATACCCCCAAGGGGATTAAATAAGGGATGAAAGTTTGTAAGGAACTAAAATTAGCTGCGGGTGAATCCGCAGGGCGGAAAGATAGTACTGTATATAAAAATAACTTTTCAATTTTTAAGGTATTCTTGATTTCTATTTCCAATGATAAAGTATTGTAATATAATTTAAGACGTAATGTGACAGTGAAATACAATAGATAAGTTTAATTAATCCAACACATATTTCGTTAAAACCAGTGGATCTACAAACCACTGAAAACTTATACAAAAACTACTCATCACAATTTCCTAACCGCGAATCGATTCCATAACTTTTTGATCAGTCATCCTACTAATATTATAAACGTGAAAGTTTGTGAGTATGTATGGATGCTTGTTACTCTTTCACTTAAAATCTTTACAGTAATATAGGTTATACATCAGGATAACACATAGGGTACTTTTTACCGTGGCAAAACTTCTTATTCCCACGGGCAACCGACTTCCACGCGAACGGAGTCGCGGGCGGCCACCAGTTATCCATAATTTACTGGCGAGTATTAATAATTCTGCTAAGCTTCGTAGATAAGTATTCTCAGGCAATCGAATTGTTTGGAAGTACTTCGGGAAAGAATGAACAAGGAAATTGTTTCAGACGCTTCAGCAAAGATTTCAGCGGCTCTTTCGGTAAAGCGGTATCTACTTTGGTCGACAAATTCATGCATTAATATTCATATTTAAAATATTTATAAGTTTAACATATGTTTTGTCTCTATCAGTGTAACTAATCTGATGTATCGGTTTGAAAGTACACCCGCCCACGCTTCGCAATGGTGTAATTTTGGGAGACTTGTTACCGAAACATTGAATTATGGCTGATTAAAAAAAACATTTTCTGAATGTTCTTTATTTAAAAATTTAAATGAAAAAATAACATAGAGGATGGTAAAAACCGTATTAAAATCCCTCAAGTGGTTTAGGAAGAGTTAGCGGACAAACATACAAACACACAGAATTAGAGACTTGGATTTATACTATGTAATAAAGTTAAGGCTAAGCACATGTATACCGTTAAAGTCACATAGACATAGTTAAAATATCGAATGTTTAACTTAGTTACAAGAATTAATACAAGTTTGACAATATTTCAGTTCGCATCTCCTACAAGAAACTAAAAAAGAAAGGTTTGTATAAGAAATTTGTATAACACCCCCTTAGTCCCGACTTTTATATTAAATCTTTGAACGCGCCACAGCAAAATATAAATAATAGATGAACGGACCATTTCGAAAATTGAAAAGTTACATCAACTTTATAGTAACATATTTCATAATGAGAATTATTAATAAACTTGCTCTTATTTTATAGAATTTAACACAAGGCTGTTATGAATTATTAATTACTTTTTAAGACTGGGAAATTGTGAATTATTCTTTTCAATGTCTAAGGAAGGTAGGTACACAGTTTTTAAAAACCTGTGCTGTATCATTAAACTATTAGAATTCGAATAACCAATTATCAAATAGAATGAAAATATAACAAATAATAAAAGATACCTATATAATAAATAATAAATTAATCTCCAGACTGACACACCAATGATGTGGCCCTAAAATAAGTGCAGTAAGCACTGGTGTTAAAGGTACCACACAATGGACTAGGGAAGAACCTAATTACTCCCAAACATGAGCCAATATCGAAAAACCATTTTGTACGAAATTGGCCCGACCCGGGGATCGAACCCGGAACCATTTGCTCAGCAGTGCGGTATATATACCGCTGCACCACAGAAGTCGACAAAAAATATCAATCTGACTTAATTGTTCTATACATTAAGCTAGGTTTTCGAATTTTAACCATTACTTCAAAATAATCATACAAATAACATAAATTTCTCCTGTAACAAAACTAAACAAAAACTTTCGTCCCGTGCAAATAAACCACACATTCGAATAATAAATTCAATGACCATATAATTTGTGAAACGTACTGTAAATGGCGTCCAATCTGCCTAAAAGGCACCCTAATATTTCAAATAGGATTTAAAAAGGCAACCTCGTGTGACAAACACCGCCTTGAATAAAAAGGAACGAGACGTTTTCATTGTGAATGGTTTTGGTTTGGCGAAATGGGAGAGGGATCTTGTCTGTCTGTACCGTTAAGTTTACGCGACTTTTTTTGTTTTGTGTTCAGTATTTTTTTTTGTTTGATAGTAAGATTTTTTTAAGGTATTTTTATCTATGGAAGGTACTTTAATCTCGTTACTTTTGCAGCGTTCGTTTTCCTCAAAAATAATAAATCTATGAACAGCCAAAAAACCAATTTGTAGTTTCTTTCATCGTACCCAGAAAAATCACAAAAAAATTGATACAAACAGAAAATTATATAACACTAGCGACCCGCCCACGCTTTGCAATGGTGTAATTTTAGCCAACTTGCTCACGAAACATTGATTTTGGCTTACTTACAAAAACTTTTTTTATTTACCTACAAATTTAAATGAAAAAAATACCTAAAGGATGGTGAATACCGCATTAAAATCCCTCAACTGGTTAAGGAGAAGTTAGCGGTCAAACATACAAACAGTCAGAATTAGCGACTTGGATTTATACTATGTAATGATGATAATGATGATGATTTACGAATAGAAGAGCTCCTTTTAAGATCTTCATAAAGTTCTTATCTTTTTCTTGCACTTAAGATCATCATTACACCCCTTCACTATTCCACTGCTGGGCCTCTCTCAACCGAGGACCATACATTTTCCCAATACAATATTTCACCTATTTCATACCACAAGCGAACCAGTGACAATACCCATGTCCACAGAAGGGGAAGACTCCTATAAATCTAGTGGAGATTGATTCTCGGATTTACCGCAGAGGTGTGTTCAGGTAAAATGCCAGGCCGTTTGTCATTGGACCTGTTGGTAGGTAGGACTCGGGTTACACTGTGATTGTTGAGTGGGTTTTGACCAAAATGTGTGGTAAAAATCGGACTTATAAAAAAAAATTGGTTTTTTTATTTCGTTAACAAAAATTAACGTATTTTTTGTGTCAAACAAAATACTGTCTCTTCTGATTAACTTGGTTTGGATTATACATTGCCAGATTTTAAAGATTATGGAGTAAATTTTACCGAAATTATTTTTGTTAAAAAAAACAAGTTTTTAAACAAGAATTTGCACCAAACAATTGATTTTTATTAATAGAAATGTTTTCTTCCTATTGTTTAAAGAATTCTAAAGCCAGTTAAGATTCACCGTGTTGAAAGGTAGATGTGTTCAACGTAGGTTGATATTAAGATGAATAAACAGATAAATTTAATGGTTTGAGTGAAAAAACTAAGTAAATTAGTAAGTAAATCTGTGGTAATAATAATCAATAGTACCTATGTTATAATACTAATCAATACCAACTAAAACAACGATTTATTTTCTAGACAGCTTCATTCTGAATTTTCTTTTCCCAAAGCTTGTTCATTTTTGTAAAAGCACCTACTCTTTAAAAATTGAAAAGAAAATACAAGCTTTCCAGCTCAAAATAAAATTAAACCGATACGTTTCATAAATAAACGATAGGATTTTAAACTATGGCCATTAGGTTTTTACTATCGCTTAAAACTGAAGCTGAACCAAGTTGCGGGTATTTTTAGAAAAGTTTCGGCCATTTTGTTTTACGACCGACAAGTTCGGAATGCACTCAGAATATTACAAAGTAGTAAAATTTTGTAGTACACAGTAGGTTGATTGCTGCTTTTCTTAGGGCTGGTTTTTTAATAGTCAGATAAATTCTATCTGACAAAAAATCTGTTTTTTTTGCTCGTCGAATACAAATATTTGACATATGAAGGGACAATGAAACATACCTCTTTTCAGTCAGTATCTGACAGTTAAAAAATCAGCATAAGTTGTACAAATTCTAGGAATATGGTAACTATAGTCTGGCCACCGAGAGATTGCGTTTGTGACACATGCCATTAGTGTTGGGGTAAAAAACAACATTGATAAATCATTTTTCAATCAACAGAAAAAAAACTTGCTTATCTTATTTATATTTTATTTATAATATAAAAATAGTTTTATGTTGTTACGAGTTAAAATCTAGGTAAAATAATAAAAAACAAAATCGAAACAGTATTGTTTTACTGTAGGAACGTAAATAATTAGATTAAAGACTAGTGGCCGCTCGCGACTCCGTTCGCGTAGAAGTCGGTTTCCCGTGGGAATGCGAAGTTTTCCCGCGGTAAAAAGGTCCCTTTATTCTTTCATACATATATTTTTGGTTCCTAGAACCGCTTTCGCAGCGCACGCAACGGAAGCCCTCAAGGATGAATAATTTTCCCCGTTTTTTTTCCCATTTTCCATTATTTCTTCGCTCCTAATAGTTGCAGCGTTATATAGCCTAAAGCCTGCCTCGATAAATGGTCTACCCAACACAAAAAGAATTTTTAAATTCGAACCAGTAGTTCCTGAGCTTCAGCTTTATAATATTAGTATAGATACTTGTATAACGTTAATTTTGAAGCTAAGCCCAAGGTCGAAAAGAACTAGCAAGAAAATCCAACTGCTGCCTTTTTACAAACGAAACTCAAAAGCATTGTATTGGCAATAATATGGTATAAGTCTCAGCACCCGATGACCGTACTGCAGAGCCAATTCATCTATTTCATATCGAACATTTGCCGATTTATTTTCTTTCACTAACCGCAATAGTTATGCTTCAAGCATATCCATATTTACGTCGATATCATGTTTTTATAACCAAGCTACTTATTCTGCTTTTTTATTAGAAATTGATTGATAACTTTAAAATTGACTGATATTTTTAGCACATCCCTACGAAAATATGATGTTGTTTACATTTTTAAAAATACATATTTTATCAGTAATTATTACCCTTACAGTAAGCCATCAGTTATAAAATTTAAAATCAGTGTGTTTTAATATCATTTTATTGCTTATTATTTGTTTTTAGGGTCAAAACAGACGACTTTTTTTTTGTTTGTTTTCGTAGACGGCCTTTCAAAGTTACCTCGTTATGTCAAACACAATGTGTCAGGAACGCATTCTCTCGGTGGCCGGACAATAAATTCACAAACGGTATAGCCAGAAAACTCAATTTAAAAAAGTTATTAAGTAATGAAATGAAAAGTAATATTCGCCGTTCAGGAGCTAAAACTGTATTTAATTTGAAATAATGCGTAATTTTGATAGTTTATATGCAATTTGGCACAAATAGGTAAACAAATTTTTTTTTGCTTTTAACGTTACGAGTACACTAACGTTTGGGGGAAACGTGCAAGAGAATAAAAGAATTGAAACTGTTTTCAGCTTTATATTTAAAGCATAAGAATGAGTTTAATGTTATGCGCTCACAGTCCGAGCACGAAAATATGACTGTCAGTATTCCAGCAATAAGTTTCCTACATAGTGCTTATGCACATTACAAGTACCCCTCCAGCAATGCCTGTATATATTAAAGCTTTATAAAAACCTTAATATAATAGAAGCTAACATTTAGCTTAAGCCCACACAGCTGATTAGTAATTTTACTATTATATTTTTTGGCTTTAAAGTACTTTAACTTAACTTTAACTTTACTTTTCTTTACTTTTAGCTTAACTTTATTTTAACTTGAGCTTAAATTAAGCTTAACTTTGGATAATTTTAGCTTAACTTTAACTAAGCTTAACTTTAAATTTGACTTAATAAATAACGTAAGCAAAAGTACAACTAGATCTCGGTATCTAGCCGTATGAGACTGGTGTAGCCGAATTTCATACATAAGAATTATCTTGTTCAATTTTACGATCTCTACACTTTAAAAGCGATTGGTATTGAACGGGTGTTTTGTCAACGTTCTTGAAAGTGATATGTAATTTATTTGGTATGATTTAGTTTATTCTGGCTAAAATATTGCAAAATTATGCGTATGAAAAGTTTTTAGTATATTTACTAAATAAACAAAAGAACACATGAATACATTAGTTGCGTCTGAAAGTCCAACAAAGCTACCCGTGTTCTTTGCAATTCTAACCCGTTACAGAGGTCACCAACCTTTCCTTCTCTTTCTTTAAAAAGTTTTTGCTACAATGAAGTGCTCATCCTGTAATAGTGAGTTTATTGATGGCGTGCAGTGTGGTGTCTGTCATAAGCATTTAGACTTCAATTGTGCCGGAATAACAGAAGCTGGGTATAGGAGGCTCGGTGCAGAGCGGAGAGCTGCGTGGAAGTGCGCGTCATGCAGACGTGCTAATTCGCCGCTACCAACTTCCCCAGTACCAGCGAGGGACACAACGTCCAATAATGATTCAAGTCTCCAACTTGTTCTGAGTGAGCTTAGGGATATAAAGACACAGTTGGCGAATATCCCCTCACTGATTAATGAAATAAAAATTATTAAGGAGGAACTTTTAGAAATAAAAAAGTCCTGCGAATATGCCAGTAATAAAATCGATGATTATGAAGTGAGGTTAAACTCATTCGATAAAAGGCTTGATGATGTGGAGCGGCTTAGAGATCGGAATGTTTTCCTCGAACAAGAATATCTTCAAGTCAAAGCGGATCTGAGGGCAAGTGATCAGAGATCACGACTAAACAATGTGGAGATTAAAGGTGTACCAGTTAAAAAGGACGAAAACCTCTTTAACATCATTGAATCGATATGTACCAAATCGAAATTTACCTACAACAAGCTTCATATTAACTACATATCCAGAGTGCCGGTGCACAACTCCCAGGATAAGAATATTGTAGTCACATTCCTGAATAGATTCACGAAAGAGGATTTCCTAACAGCTGCGCGCTCAGCCAAACTATCAGCGAACGATTTGGGCTTTAAACATTCCAATCGCATATTTATAAATGACCACTTAGGACCGCAAACTAAGCAATTGCTAACTAAAGCGAAGGAAATCGCAAAAGATAAAAACTTCAGTTATGTTTGGGTCAAGTTTGGGAAAATACATTTACGAAAAAATGATACTTCGCGGGTGTTAGTAATTAACAAGGATGACGATTTAAACAAAATTGCCTAAAGTGTAATTCTTCTTTGTTAAAACTTGATATTCTAGTTAAATTGTATTTCATTATTTTTATGTTTAAAAATTATGTAAATGAAAGCTTAATTTTTTACGCTTTATGTTTAGGGTTATTTAATAATATTTCTCACTTGCGAAGGTGCAAACTAACAATGTTCACGACCCCGGCTTACTCAATTTTTGGCTACCTATTGTTTACATCGGCGTGCGGCCCGTGCGCCCGCACAGTCGAACGTGGACAGCGGTGTGTGGCGGATGTCATGGAGTGTGGGAATGTTTTGCGCGGTTTGGCCACTCTTAGTTTATTGCGAACAACTAATTCATATAAATCATTTAATCAATCAAAGATAAAGTTTAAATATGCTGTGATGTGGATACTTAGTGGTACTAGCTACCAATATTATATTCAGTTTTTGATGTTTGTGGGTACTAATTATATTTGGATATTACATTATTATTGTGAAATTGTCTTAGTTGTTAGTAATGGCTAATTTGAAAGTTAATAATTTACGGGGTCTCAATGTTTACTACCAAAACGTTAGGGGCTTACGTACTAAAACTTTAATTTTCTACCGGAACATGAGTTTATGTAATTATGATATAATTATTTTGACTGAAACTTGGCTTCACGAGGGATTCGCGGATAGTGAGTTATTTGATGACCGCTACATAGTATGGCGTAGAGATAGGAATTATTCATTGACAGGCCAGGAGTATGGTGGTGGCATTTTGATTGCTACTCGCAAAGAATTAGTTATTTTTCCACAACCTACCCTCCACAGCTCTGCCGAGGATTTGTGGTTAACGCTTCGCATTTTACACCCACAGTCGCGTATTTCACATACAATTAATTTATGTGCCATTTATCTATGTGATCAGAAACAAGGTTTTTCACTTTCCCAGCAATTAACAAACTTTCTAACAAAGCTCGACGACACAATGTTACAATACCCCAACGACAAATATCTCATTGTAGGTGACTTCAATATGAGTCAAATACAGTGGTCATGTGATGGAAGTTCAGCATTTTTGACCCCATCTAGACTAGCCGGGACTGACCAAGCACAATTCATTGACGAATTATTTACCCTCAACCTTATGCAATATAATGGAATATATAATTTTCAAAGTCGGTTACTGGATTTAGTTCTGTCTAACGACAATGTAATTGTAACTTGTTGTACTGATCCTCTTGTTCCACTTGATCCTTTTCATCCTGCATTGTTAATAGACGTTGATTTTGCACAAGTACCTTCCTTGAATTCAGCACCTAGAACACAGTTATTGTACAGTAAGGGAGACTATCTGTCGATAAACAACAGGCTGGATAAAATTAACTGGCAATATGAATTTTCGTTGAGGAACATAGAAGAATGTGTTGAATATTTTTATAATACACTAACGTTATTAATAAATCAATTTATTCCAATTAAATCAATAAAATGTAATAATTATCCAAAATGGTTTAGTTCAGGCTTAATAAAATTAATTAAAGAAAACAATAAGTATCAGAAGAAATATAAACGTTACGGTAATCTTTCCGATCAATTATCATTTAAATTATTAAGAGAACGTATTAGAAAGGTTGAGAAGGATTGTTATCAAAATTACCTGAATTTTGTAGAGGATTCGATTGAAAAGTGCCCGAAAGCGTTTTGGACATTCATGAAATCTAGATCCAAATCTAATATTATGCCTAGCTTTTTAACGTATGGTAGTTCATCCGCATGTACAGGGGAAGCAATCTGTGATATATTCTCGGAGTATTTTCTCTCAACTTTTTCTAGTCCTAGTCAGGTTGTCGACCCTCATGCTAGTGACGTTGTCTCGGATGGCCCGCTGTTATCATCTGTTGAAATCAACCCAGATACTGTTAAGGCGCAGTTAAAAAAACTAGACCCTAACAAATCGGCTGGTCCTGACAATATCTCTGCTCTGTTCCTCATCAACTGTGCCGCGTCTTTAGCTTTGCCATTAACATTGCTTTTCAGAAAGTCTCTCGAAACTGGTATTATGCCTCATGTATGGAAATCAGCCTTTATCACTCCAATTCATAAAAAAGGCTCTAAGACTGACGCAACCAACTATAGGCCAATTTCAAAACTATGTATTATTGCAAAATTATTTGAGCGCTTAATTCATTCCCAAATTACATCAGTGTTTAAAAACTATTTCAGTACTTCGCAACACGGTTTCATTAAAGGCCGGTCAGTCTCATCAAATCTTGTAGTTTTAAATGATTTCCTTACGGATGCAATGGAGGGTGGTGGTCAAGTGGATATCATCTATACGGATTACAGTAAGGCATTTGATAGGATAAATCACAATTTGCTTTTACAGAGATTGCATGAGGTAGGCATTGCTGGCGACCTTTTGAGATGGTTTATGTCTTACGTATCAAACAGATCTCAGGCTGTAGTGGTCAATAACTATATATCAAGTTGGGTTAAAATACCAAGTGGAGTTCCACAGGGTTCAATTCTTGGACCTCTTCTGTTCATCCTGTACATTAACCCATTGGATGCCGAACACGCCTATCGGCGGGCAAAATGTTTTAACTGAGATGCCGGGCACGCCCCTGGGCGTTAGGATTTCAAACGGCATTAAGTAGGCCAAATCCAAATGAAAAAAATTGAGATTTTTGGTAGTGGTTTGTTTCATTATTATTGACTCATAACCAAAACGGTTTCTGGATATTGAAGATATAAAAAAATGTCGATTCTAAAAGCACATGCCGAGCCCGCCCCTAGGCGTTCTCAATGCTAAATCAGGGGTAACAAACCTTTTGTAATATTGAAAATTAAATTAAAATTACCTATATCATAAACATAATTATATGCTATGTAAATGTATTACCTTGTAAATAAATGTTTGAATATTGGACAATCAATTTATTTTATAAAAATAGAAAAATAAGTGTAACAACGATTGCAATATTTTTCTGAATAAGTAGGAGATTTAAGAGTACTGAAGCGTTCGTACATTACTTCTTTAACTTTTACATGCTCTTGGTTCTCTAATTGCCTCTATAAGCCTTTAAAGATGAAATATAAATGTCGGCAACGACTTTTTATCAAAGTACCTACTGTAGTTTGTAAAAGCCGCTTTGGCACGTGCCTGTCTGCCTGTTGGTTTTCTAATTGTCTCTATAAGCCCTTTAAGATAAAATATAAATGTCGGCAACGGCTTTTTATCAAAGTACCTACTGTAGTTTGTAAAAGCCGCATTGGCACGTGCTTGAGGTGTGAAGTCAAAGAAAGCCGACACTTAGGTTTACCAGTTTTCTACCATATCGGCTTCCATAAATAGTATTAATGTTAAATACAAAAGAATGGTCGTAAACTATCGGTAACAAGTTCTTAGGAAGACAAAAGAAGTCGGAAGGCAAATTTGTGTGGCCTTTTGTGTGGATTCAACCATTTTATATCATGATTTATGATATCTTTACTGGTTTTGGTTATTTTTGCTAAAAGTCTATTATCTCGTAAACCATAAAAAAATCACTTGCAACTGAACGTTCGTGGTTATCACAACTGAAGTTTCTAAGTGACTTGGAAGTTCCTTGCTGTTGGAATAGTTTGGAAAGTGCATCGAGTTGAGATAATTTATCTCCTCTGCCGAATTCTACACTATACCTAAGTACCTGTGAACTTCAATAATTCGCGCATACTGTGTATTGACGCTTTAATTGTGTGTGTGGTGCAGTGATATTTTAAGTGCAACATTAACTTGGAGGGTGCCAAGGATCTATTGGTAAGTTGTATTATCTATCGTTTCTTCTATCGTTGACAAACGAACACTGGAGCACCTGATGATAAATGGCATCCAGACCAATGGACATTGATAATCGAAAGTGCAATAATTAATCAACGCGTTGCTGACCCAAGGTTGAGATAGTAAAGCCTTTGGTTCCTGTTATTTCTCTTGCTAGGCCACTCCTTATCCGGAACACAATCGTACAAACACGTAGTTATTATGGTGGTTAAATTATGGTGGGTGGCAGTGCCTACCCAGGTGTTTTTGAACGGAAAAGAATATTACTAGTACTTAAGTTATACAAATATTTCAGAATAACAATGGAACCTCAGCCATCCACCTCCAGGGCAGATTTAGTTCATGATGAAATTGTTAATACCTTGGCTACCTGGGAAACAGAATACTTCGCTAATGATGAAGTCGTGCACAACGAAGAGGGTTTATCGTACGACGAACTGTACGGAATTTTGGTGGGTGATGTCGATGACTTATTAGAAAATGACATTCAGAGCAGCCCAGAAAACCCAGTAGCACATGAATTGCCTCAGGAATCTAATGAACCTGAAGTAACTTTCATTCCTCATGAATGGCAATATGGAAATGCTCCAAATGCAAATAATTTGGAATTTATTGCGACCAGCGGACTGAAAGTGGACATGAGGGGAAAAAGCCCGATAGATTTTTTTTGGTTACTTTTATGTCCGTCTATTTTAAATTTAATTTTGTCTTGCACCAACAGGTATGGTGAAAACTTAAAAAATACGGCTTCTTCTACGCACAGTAGAACGAAGGAGTGGCAGCAAATAGACTTAAACTCTTTAAAAACTTTTATTGCGTTGTTAATACATATGGGCACTATCAAATTAAATAGAATAGCAGGTTATTGGAAAACGCATTATTTATTAAACAATAATATTTTCTGTAAATATATGTCGAGGAACAAGTTCTTGAATATAATGCGAGCATTGAATGTACAAAATGTAGCAGGAAATGCAAGCTTGAATAAAATTAAATCCTTGATTGATGAAATAAATAAAAATATGAGAAATATTTATCACCCTACTAGAGAAATAACTATTGATGAATCATTAATGTTATGGCGAGGAAGACTGAGTTTCCGCCAATATATGAAATCAAAAGCGAGTGGATATGGAATTAAATTCTATAACTTGGCGGATAATGCAGGTATCATTTATAGAACACATCTATATGCTGGATCAAAAGATCCTTTAGTTTCTGGTCGCGGGCATACGCAAAAAGTTGTAAATTTATTAATGGATGGCCTTAAAAATAAGAGCCACTCACTATATATTGACAATTTTTATACTAGCATACCTCTCGCAAGAGAATTATTAAATAACGGCACATTTTGTACTGGAACTCTTAAAATAAATAGAGAAGGCAACCCAAAGGAAACATTAAAAACTAAAATAAAAAAGGCGAATGCATTATACTCCATGATACGAATAATATAACGTTGGCAAAATGGATGGACAAACGGGAGGTGCTGTTTCTTTCAAGTGAGCATGACTGTAATTTAGAGGCAGTAAGGAATCATGGCAGGAACAGTACCTCCTTAAAACCACGTGCTATTATAAAATATAATAAATACATGCGAAATGTTGATAAACATGACCAAATGTTATCATATTATACAAGTGAACATAAATCAATAAGATGGTATAAAAAGGTATATCATTCACTTAATTGAGGTATGTTTAATTAATGCCTATCAATTATTTAAAGCACAAGAACCAAATATAAGCTTATATGACTTTCGTCTAAAAGTTTTAGAAAGCATTTTGCCACCAACTTTGCCAGAAATACCTTCAACGATTCAAATTCATTTCCCAAAGCAATTTGTAAAAGAATCCATTAAGCCTCATTTACACGATACCATTTTCTTGCCTGTAGCGTACAATTATGTCGAAGCAATACTTGAATTGCAGCGTATAAACAACATGCCATATTCTTTCTCTACTAGGCAAGTTTTGCATTCAAGAATGTTCTCAGTTTAAACTGTACATACAATATTTTCTTGTGCAATACTTGTATTCAATAGGTTTGTCACTTGACTTTGATAGTCATTTTATCCGAAGACGTCCAAAACTTGAATGAAAATATTCGTCTGAGCAAATACGGTCAATTCTTGAAGCAACGTGCCAGTAAATGGAACAGGAACGTACAAGTCGATGTTTAGACAAGACAATTCTTGAAAGCGATAATCTCCTTACCATTATGGTATCAATGTAAACAAAACACGCTGGCAATTATTTCTTTTCAAGATTTGCATTCAATAATGGCGTTCAACTTTATAAATAATATCAACGTGTAAACAGTTGCTTACAATTATTGATTGCAAATATTGCGCTTCCACTATTGTATTCAATTATTGCTATTGAACGTGCAAGAAAATGGTATCGTGTAAATGAGCTCTTAATCGTCGAGCTAAAAGGAAACAGTGCCGACAATGTGCAAAACAAAAAAAACGCGTAGACACAGTATTTTATTGCCCTGATTGCCCCAATCAGCCAGGACTCTGCTTAAATTGTTTTAAACCATATCATTATTATTGACATGTGTTCGATGCGCTTTATAATTTTAAGTATTAATTATATATATTTGTATTATATATAGAACCAGGAAAATATGACATAAATATGTTATTGCTATATGTTATTTTAAATAAAAGTTTAATGTAAAAGTCATTTTCTTAAATGCGAAAAAAATACAGGATTACGGCATTTGAGAAAATGGCTTGCAATTTATTATGTTTTATTTTTTTTTAATTAATAATCTATACTATGGCTGAGATCCAAGTTTATTGTATGAATAAAAGTTATTATATAAAAAATTGTTTTATTTTAAAATAGTTAGGTACCTAATAATTATAATAAAAAACAGCCTCAGAAGGTTTTATTAAATAAAACTATTTTTTTATTATTGAAATAGTCGATTGTGTGGAACTATCTGCTAAAATATTTTTTCACAACTACATGCAACTTCTGTACTTGCATCTTTCGTTCGTTGATTAATCGCATAGTATTCGCTTAGCTTCCATTGATTCCATGTGTACCTACCTAGAGCGAGTAAAAGCAAACGCGGATTTGTAATTAATTGAAACAGCGCCGCCAAGTGACAATAATGTGAAACGTTTCAATATTTGGAGATAGGTAAAAAAGGTTGATGACACCTGACTTAAAACGACTCATGTCGAAATCTTTAAGCTCATGCCGAAAACTTAACCGAGATGCCGGGCACGCCCGAGGGCGTTCTGAACTCATTGTATGGCGGCATCTGGGAATAGATGTAAATTTTCTGGGAGGAAGTCAAAGGGTAACGTTGACAAGATTCTTAAACACAGTAACATTCTCTGTTTTGCAGATGACATGAAATATTTCAAAAAAATTGATACTGACATTGATGCCATCAACCTTCAGAATGACCTGCAAGAACTAGAAAATTATTGTGATGCACTTATCCTCGATCTTAATCCTCTGAAATGTTTTATTATGAGTGCTACACGCAAGCCATCTCCTTTATCAAATAACTATTCTTTAAAAGACCACGTACTTTCACAAGTGGATGAGTTAAAGGATCTTGGCGTAATACATGATTCGGCTCTGCTGTTTGACGCTCATATAGCCAACGTTATTTCCAAAGCTCGTAGGGCCCTGGGATTTATTATACGTAGTGCAGGTCATTTTACTAAAACAAAAACAATAAAAATTTTGTATTGTACCTATGTTAGGAGCCACTTGGAATTCGCATCACAAATATGGAATCCTTGTTATGACGTTTATATATCACGTTTAGAAAACGTTCAAAAGAGATTTATTAAGTTCTTATGTTTTCGGGCTAAAGTGATTTATAAAAGTGATGATTACCTCGAATTATGCAAGAAATTCCATCTTCTTCCACTGTCTGAACGTCGACGTATCGCTGATCTTATTTACTTGCAAAAAATAACCAGCAACCAAATTGACTGTAGCGAATTATTAGAAAAAATTACACTTAAAGTCCCCACAAGATCCCGCAGATTCTTTCCCCCACTCCATGTTCCACTGGTTAGCACCAATTATCGCCAGAATAGTTTTTTATTTAGAGTCACCAATGAATTTAACAACACTGTTCGCCTTGACAAGAACATTGACTTGTTTCATACCTCTACTAGTTCCTTGAGGAATATGCTTAGCAATAACTTTTTTAATTGTTTGTAACTACCCTCTTTAGGAATGGTTGGACATTTACTGTAACTTTTTATTTTTATTTTAAATTTGTTTTGTTTCGGCACTTTTTAGTATTAAGTTTCTATAAGTGAGGACATATAATTGGCCTAGTGAAGCTAAAATTTGTTAATTACTTTATGTTTTTGGCTGTTTGTCTCTCCAAAATTAAGTAAATAAAAATAAATAAATTAAGTAGTAGGTAGTGGTCATACATCTACAAAAAATATACATACCTGTATACTAATTAATTACTAACTGATATTTTTATTTTCATTCATTATGTAACTTTAAAACCTGCAAAGATCTGGGGGAAAAAAGATTACCGCCTTGAGCTAATTTTAAAATATTTTCTTTTTATTTCTACAAATCGGCACCTACCGAGAATCGTGCCTGGAAAACACTAAAATAAGGGCTGGCTCTTTAATTTCTTTTTATAATATTACATGGACAAACTTTTATTTTAAATAAAAAGGTCGTCGCTAAGGTAGAATATTTTTATGAAAATTTTACTAGTTTTATTAACTTTGAAATATACAATGTACAACCATTTAATATTTTTATGTTATTGTGAAGTCACACAATAACGTAAATAGAGATTTACTTATGATCCGGGAAGTTCCAATAACAGAGTGTTCAAAGACCAACAACGCATCCACAACAACGATATGTTTGTGAGAGTAAAAAGGCGACAATTACTTATCATCACTTGACCACTTGTTCGTATTCTCCATTACCTTCTTAGTAAGCAAAAGATAAGTAAGAAAGTAAGTTAAAGATTTCCAGAGTCGCCTCCGTATTATTCTCCATTGTCAAGTCTACTCCACAGAGTTGGAACACAAAACCTGTGGAGTTGCCCGCAAGGCTTGCGCCAACTTGCCCACACTTGCCCACAGTGACGACGTGTACTCAGAAAGTTTCACCGCACGCCAAACTTAACAAACATTCGCTTTACATCACGCTCCTAGATTAATACGAGTGTTGAGATAGATGCTGTGATTTCTGCGTGGTTCGAGTGTTGAGAGATGGAGAATTTGTCCTGAAGAAACTCTTTTTGTTTAGCTACACTAGCAAATCTCTTCAAACTAAGTGGGGACCTAGTGGCTACAGGAAAGAAGGCCTATTTACCAAAGGTTCTGGATTAGATCAATCTAGACAAAATTTATATCGTGTGAAGCTCGAACTGGAAAATATTATTTGTGTAACTTAAGCGTTATTTCTGATTCTGAAAGCAGTTCGATTTTTTTTTAAATATGTCTTCTCGGTAAAAATGATGTCTATAAAAATGTTATATATAAAAAATTACGTTTTTAGTCGGTTAGTAAAAATCTCTGTCGTCACATTAAAAACTGACACATAGTTCGTGTATTGTAAGTCAATTCTTATAATTTCGGTAAAAGTTAATTGTCAAACTTATTAAATATTTACCTTTTTTCAAGCTTACAAACCAAAAATATTAAAAGTACCTAATTTTATACCCAAAACATCATAATTAGAGAAACGCTATATAAAGCGTAAAATATTACCTTCTTACACCACACAGAAACACACACCTTGCGTTGATATGACGTAAAGTTTGGGAGCCGTGTTGCTTAAATTATCGGCACCAAGAATTCGGGATGGAGCGAGAGTTCGCCCGTGGTACAAGAGTCTCAAGTTTTCGAGGGCTGTTCTAATTAGGTCTAAAAGATCAGGGTTTCAATTTTTCAAACAAAATCGAAGAGGGAATCGATTTTTATTGCATCCATAAAATTACTGCATGTTTATTTGGACCTGAGCATCTATTTACATTTGTCGAAAATCATTCAAATACACTTTCATTCAAATAGGCAGAAACGGTCCGGATTTTTCAATAGTCATTTAAATATAAGATTGGTTTTTAAATTTGCTTAACTGTGGGAGAACCAAAATGATTTTTATCAACTTTCAATAGAACAAAACTACAAATTTAATGATTACCTATTCCTCTTTTAAGTTCGCAAAATTCAATGTACATAAGAAGTCGAATAGGTATCACAAGTAGGTACGAAGAACTAAGGGCGGTGTTAGCCGATGGTGATGAAATACTTATCAATTACTACTAGCAGAAAAACAATAAAAATACACTTTTAAAGATCTGTAAAGTAATTATTGAATTTTCAAAAGTTTCAACCTAATTACTCAATGTAAACAACTCCAGTGCAAAGTAGAACACACCCCCGCCCGCCTCGCGCCCCCGATACAACGGACCAAAGTTTGTAGACGGAATTATTGTCTCCGCCGCTAATGCCACTGTTTTGCCTGTCTAATACTTCGGCAACTCTGTTTGTTTTCTTTCGCATTTGCTAATATTGTTAACAGATGGGAATTTAGGCTTAAAAGGCTTTGGTGTTGGGGTGGGAATAGAAAATATCGTGTGATGAAATTGTGCAGGTGGCAATGTAATGGTTAGATAACATATGCTAGCTGGCCTCTTGTTATGTATTAAACTACTTACTGAGAAGATATGAAATATATAGATATGTATGAACCCTGTACCTTGGCCTACTAACCTACAGCGCTTTCCAACCTTTACTTGTAAGACTTCACCAAGTAAATACCAGTAGATAAACACAATTTTCATCTATTAAAATATGCTTTGTTTCTATTAATATTGTAGGTCAGTTATCAGAACTGAGTGACAAAACGTTTTTTTAACAAATAAAAGTTAAGCATTAAGTTATTATTACAGTTTAAATTTGTGAATGAATAAAGTCTCAGTATGTCTTGACTTAGGTCATACTCATCTTATATTTACTGTTATAAACAGTGATAATTAGGTTTTAGTTACTTTTTTGATACAATAAAGGCTATATTTATTACTCATAACTAAAGAAATGCCATTCATAGCACGAGTCATCATATAACAATTAGTTAATTAGAATTAGATGCTTTGTCTAATAGTGTTGTTTACTCACCACCTTAATTTGCACTTCTTAATTGATGTCAGAGTTAAATATACCGTTTATAATTAGTTGACCGGAACGAGGTTATCAGTAATAACAATCGCGAAGTAACTATTATCACTTTTTGGTCTGTCGTGTGCCGGGACGGTCGGTTTTTCTTTGAAAGGTTTTTTAAAAATTGCTATTGGGTGAACAAATCAGGGTGAGAAGACGATTGAGAGTGAGATATGGATCCGGAAAAACAACCTTTATTGACTAATGGATTTTGCGAGTTTTATACAAGACGGCAGTCGTTTAGGTAAGGAGTGTACAAACTTATACTTGGCTTAGTGTATCATTTTATAGTAGTGGCTTGTGAACTTCCGCTTAGGTGTCTAAGTTCGTATCTTCTTAGGCTGGACTATAAGGTTCGATTCCTGAGTCGGGGCCCATGCCCTTACCATTAACCACTACAAAATTGACTTGCATCTGGGTAAAACTAGATGTTCGACTACAGCTGTTGTGTGTTTTGGTACAAATCTGAAAATTTACAAGTATAGGTATTATTCTGGTGATTTATATATGATTGTTTTGAAATATTGTCACGTCGCTTAACACCGTTGAGAATATTGGGCTTACGAACACTGCAAACAAAAACCATAACATTTAAACTTTGTAAAAAGATGGTACGACTTCGTTGTGTCGATTATCTCCACAGCAAATTTCATTAGAATCGGTTCAGCAGTTTTGACATAAAAACGAAACATACAGACAGACAGACTACTCAATTTCGCATTTTTAATGTTGGTAACGATTTGGACATGATTAAGGTGATGGGGGTTGGTTTTAGTTTGTCATAAACGTAATTTGATTTGATCTAAAGATGTGTCAATGAAATATCAGTTCAATAATCTCGAGGTCGATAGCCTAAGTAGGTATCTACCTACTACAGATTGTTTTCGTATCGGCAAAATGTATTTATAGATATCCCTCGGTATTATTGGCGCTTAACCATTGGGACCAAAGGTTTGCAAATTTTGCTAAAGATTTTCGTACCGAATCGGCTTTTCTAATAAGCAATGATCGTTCCAGGATTCGAACCCAAAATTCTTAATAGAAGATCTAACTCCTACCACCAAATCCAAAGTAGTCTTATCCAAATACGTGTTATTTTAGCGGACTTGTTCACTTTACATTCGATTTTGACTGACTTAAAAAACCTAAATGTTTTTATTCATAACTTTTAGTGTTAAAAACTACTTAGGATGAAGAAAGCCATATTAGAGTCAGTTAATTTGTTTTAGTAGAGGTTAAAAGACAAACAAATACGATCAACGACTTTGCTTTATACTATACAAGCGGCCCGCCCACGCTTCGCAATGGTGTAATTTTGCGCCACTTGTTCACAAAACATCGAATATTGGCTAATTTAAAAAACTTTTTCAGAATGTCCATTTTTTACAAATTTAAATTAAAAAAATACCTTAAGTATGGCGATAACCGCATTAAAATCCGTTTGGTAGTTTAGGAGGAGATAACGGACAAACATACAAACAGACACAATAAGCAACTTAGAATTATACTATGTAATAACCATAAAAATGATTTTCTTTCTTTCCAGACCGCTCTCCTACGACGAAGTTCTATTAGCACGACAACAACGCGTCTGGAAATGCTCTCGTTTGATCCTGATCGTTTTGTTCTGGGCTGTAATAGCCATGTTTATATCTGTGATAGTTTCCATATTAGTAAACTCACCTAGATGTAACGATTTGCAAGCTTACCCGGCGGTGGTTCCGGCTCATTTTGGGCTAAACTCACTGATAGCTAGGAGCTGTGTGAATGAAGTTTAGGTTATGTTGTGTATACAATAAGGGTTAAAATTAACTGTCAAGTAACTTACTTCGGGTGTAGAAGAAATATAGAAATGACATTGTTCTTATGGTCAAAAATGTGGGTGTCATTTAATGATATTAGTTCCTTGGATTATAATGTTGGTATGTACTTCGAAATCTATCATATTTACATGCAACATCTGAAACCAAAATGCAAAACATGGACGTAGCTTATTTTGTAAAATAGTGTATCTAATATTGTAGAGATGAAAACATTAATTTTCACTAAGGCATTGCTATCTGCAATTTGTATGGGTATGAATAAATATATTTGTTAGCTCGATTATTAATTGGCGGAAATAAAATATCGTTCCTATTAAAAAGGTCTGTGATCTCAGCTCGCTATGAATAAAATTATCTAAATGTAGTTATTTACATTTAAAACGACTGATATGTAATTTGTAATTACTTATCTAGAATAAGTCATTAAATTATAATAACGATTGTAATTAATGTTATTGCCATTAAAATATAATTGTATTAACATTGTTGGCTTTTTTATTGCATGTTGTTTTATAAATAAAATACATATTTATATCATAGCTTTTATTTAAGGTTCAAAATATAATGGCGTTTGTAAAGATTTTTTTACAGGAATTGGTGCCGATTCCGTGTTAGGACTCACTAAACTAAAGTTTAAATATTGCTGTCTCTTACTCAGTAATAGTATAAGACAAAGATGGGTAATTTTAGTACAGTCTTAAATTTTTGACTCGTTTAGATTACTTATGAGCGCATTTCTTCCAATTTTACAATGATTTGGACTCAATTTAGTAAGAGACTTTTTTAGTAAGCATGAGAAAATGACGGCAATATTCTTAAATTTGGTTTAGAGGTTTTCAGAATCGGGGCCAATTTAACAATATTTAACTGTTATTATAGTTATCTGTTTGGTATAAAATAACATGTATGTACATATTTTCGTAAAATATAAATTTATAGAAGATACTTATCGTTAAAACAAGTTTTTAAACTTAATGACAGTTATTTATACATTAATATTAAATAGTTTTATTAGATTAGATTAATTTTAACATTATTTACAACATGTAATTTGGCTCATTTCCTATTTTCATTTTTATCTAATAATTTAAGGTAATTGGTAGCATTTAGAAACTTCAAATAAATATGTATTATAAGCTAAGAATTCTAAGAAAATTCTCACCTGAATGTACTTTCAAATAAACTTTAACAGAATATATAATTCCCCTTGGTTTAAAAAACTAGTTTTTTCTTTCCGTAAAAATAAAATGATCCATTATGGCAGAAAATAATTTATCACAATTCTATATACAGATCGTAAGACATAAACAAAAAATGCAAATGAAATGTCTCAGATTCTTTTACAAATCTCCTTTTCTCTATTTATACAAACACATATATTTCTTCTGCTTTTTTATTTCCAGTTATATGTATAAACCCTAAAGATACGGAGCCACGGTTCGCAAAACTACGCATACACAGCTGCTTGAAATAAGGTTTATTTTTTCTACTAAAAGCTAAGCTTTCACCATTGGGATCAACTTTTAGACGAAATTATCTTAAAATCTCATACACCTTCGGTTTTAAAATTGAGAATTATAAGTTTACACATACTTTAGTATTAAGCAAAAGTATGGACATTACTCAAAATCCGCATTTAAACTTAACTGAACTTCAAATTCTCAATTCAAAACTGGCGACCAATCTCCCATTAATAAATAAACAAAAATCTCTCACTTACTTTTCATTTCGTTCAATTACTTCACATAATTTTCAACCTTACATCTTTGCCATTGGTTTGAATTTTCAACCTTACATCACAATAGGTTACTATTTCGTATAAACATCAGGTGATGAGTCTACAAAGAGAATCAGGTATTGAATATAAGGCATAGAGTTGAGTTTCGTCTGAAGAGCGATTCTGATTATTTTGTTTTACTAAATTTGTTAGTTCGTGTAGAGCCTCTTCTAGAATGTTTTGACGTTTTATGTACCTGAAAAGGAGATATTATTAATGTAATGTTGGTATTGTCATCGTTAACAGATTGTGAAGGTGAATATTATGGAACTTTTGTGAACTAATAGCAAGTTGATTAGTTTATAACTGACTCTTTTTTGTTTTACAGTATTTTTTAAATTATTAGACATTAGAGTCGATACCGAGTGAAAACTTTCAAAACTTTAAAAAAATACTATCACTCTCTCACGTTATAATAAGACAGATACGAAATTGACAATCAATTATAGGTACATTAAATTTTAGAAAAGAGCTTTGTTAATTTATTATCGTGAAAAACTTAAAAAAATGGTGTAATATTGGCAACTTACACACAACAAAACTATGTTTTTTATTTCCAAATTTAAGTTAAAAATTACTAAATTATAAGTAGCTGAAAAACGAATTAAAATCCCATTTATTGTTTCGAAAGAGTTAAGAGGAAAAACATACAAACAGTCACCAACAGCGACTTAGCTTAATACTTTGTATTTATGAATAATCATAATGAATGTGATGACAATAATGATGATGATAATGGTGATAATGATAATGATACTGAAAATGATAACTATAATGATAACAATGTTGATAATGATGATGACAGCAATGATAACAATGATGATAATGATGATGACAGCAATGATAACAATGATGCTGATGATAATGCTACAACTCACTCATCGCACAGCGTCCTGAACGCGGCCCTCACTTCGCTATCAACAAGCGGCGCCGTCAGTCGTGACGTCACGGCGCGCACCACCCCCCCCCTCGCACGCCAGCGCCAGGCACGAGACGCGCGCGCGGGGGATGGAGAGGTGGGAGAATATGGAGGACAGCTGGTTGTTGATCTAGAACGAAGGTTCTAGATGAAGACGATATTGTAAGAGTGGAGAGAGAAGAGTAGGCTTACTCTGGACTGGATCGAGTTTGTGTCATTTGGTACTCTTGAAAGCGTAACTAGCGCTAAATCGAACAGTGGCTAAAATAGGAACTAAGTACATGTATTAATATACGAACGTTATTTCTTAAAATATACATAATTGCACGTAACATGCACCTATAAATCTGTCCAAAATTATATCTTAGTGATGCTGGAAACCAAATCAAAACCCGTTGTGTGGTTAAACAGGAGTTAGTAGACAAACAAACACAAATAGCGTCTTTTCCTAGTACCATGTAATGATGATTATAAAGAGGAAATTTCAGCATATATTTCTTGAAATTTAGGTTATAACCTAAATAATATGATTTTCATTACTCTCTATGCCATAAATACCTGATTTTCAATATGTCGTTTAGTATTCTTAGTGATTCGTTCACTAGCTGTTATAAAGGTGACAGACACTATGGGTCCACTGTTGTTCGTCTTTTCTGTGTCCGTCCAACTTATTGAACGGTTATTGCCACCTAAAAAAACAACATATAAGAGGATTTATAACTATTGAGAAAGAACGGCATGAGGAAAGAAAATACTTAATTATAAAACAGATAATGGTAAATTTAATTTTTGACACTAAGTGCTAATCAAGATTTAATAAAAAAAAATGATTTTTTGGATAAAAATGTGTTTGTAACATAATGTGTGAATATTGGCAGTATTATCTATTTAAAAGGTACCAATTCCACTTTAAATGATCATTGCACATTCTAAAAGTAAAGCAGTTTTTATTATAAAAGTTATTTAGTATCTTACCTTCATAGCTTCTTATACTGTCTGGATGGAGCTTCTGTTTCACGAAATCCAGCACATCGCTGTAAGCTATTTTGTGTTCTCGCACTCTGCAATATAACACAAATATAAATTTGCAAGAATAAGTAATATCATGGATGTTTAATGAAGTGATAATAGTAAAATGAGGTAATTAATAAACTGATCAGACTTTTAAAAAATGGGGAAGGTTTTTAGCAGCAGAAGCTAGTAAAGTATATTACTTTACAAGCTTCTGCCCGCGGCTTCGCACGCGTTAAATTCGGAGTAAAACCATAAACCTTCCTCTTCAATCATTTTATTTATTAAAAAAACCCGCATCTAAATCCGCTGCGTAGTGATAAAGATTTAAGCATACATAGGGACAGAGAAAGCGACTTTGTTTCATACTATGTACTGATATACTTCTTAAGTTATTTGTAGAGTTAACTAGTGATTCAGATGAGCTTTACACTGATGAAATTCTTGAAGAGACTACTAAAAAGAGCATAATGACTTCGTTCTTGTTTGCATTTTATTTTATTGCCACACCTACAAAACTTCACGACCAAAATTTCTAAATAAGACTGACACTTACATCAAAAACTGTACCGTAGTTTTTGAGGAGTTAAGGATGTTGAAAACCGAACTAAAATCCGTGACATTGTTTAGGAGAAGTAAGCAAACAAACACAAAAACAGTCACTAATAGCGATGCTTTATACTACGTCATAATATCATCATCATATAAAGTTTATAAAAGACGAGCGACCCGCCCACGCTTCGCAACGGTGTAGTTTTGCCGACTTGCTCGCGAACCCTTGCATTTTTGCTAACTTAAAAAAACCCATTTCTAAACTTTCATTATTTACAAATTCAAATGAATAAATACCCTAAAATATGGAGAAAACCGCATTTAAATCCGTTACGTACTTAAGGAGGAGTTAGCGGCCAAACATACAAACAGACAGAATTAGCGACTTGGATTTATACTATGTAATAAAAAAATAATTATGATGGCCTGACATTTTAGTTCCAATTCCAGAAAAAATCATTAGGATTAAACAAATACTATTCCTATCCTTCAATTTAGCTTCGTATATGAAGGAAATGAATATCTTGCGCTAACTTAGCTAGTTGTAATGAAGCATCCTCACCCCCCCCAACACACGCGCACGGCGGCGTCCCCCCCCGCCAGCACGACCCCCCCCGCGCCCCGCTCGTCCCCCCCCCACCCCGCGCACGGCACGCCCCCCGCCCACAGCTCGCGCGCCACGGCCGCCAGTCTAGTGGCGAGGAGGCCTTCGCGGCCGGAGCCGGCGGTGCCGTGCAGGCAGACTGTTATTAGGTTCGGCTGGAATATAATCCTCTAATATAATATAAATCTCCAGACTAACACACCAACTGTGTGGCCCTAAACTAAGCGTAAGCTTGTCCTATAGGCACCACACAATGGACTAGGGGAGAACCTACACTTGAGAGCAATAAAATCGCACACCTGCCAATATTTACTTAAAAGTTCAATATTTCTATTATTTATAACTTACTGCAAATAAAAGTTACATAAAATTAAAGCACATAATGTACGCTTTTGCAGGACACATAAGGGGTTGGTATTAACCTTAAAAAACAAAACAATATCAACACAACAACAACACACCCTTAAATCGCTTAGTGCAGGTAGCGCTACTTGCGCGACTGTAGCAGGTATAAAATGGTGCATTTTTCGGGAACAGTCATCATTTGCATACCAACGTCCTGTGTGAAAGGTTCTCTATCGATTATAACTCAAACCGAAACAAGAAAATGGATACCAGACCAGAAACAGCCGCTCAAGTGGTTGCCCTTATTGAATCTGGGCTAAACCAAAGTCAAGTGGCTCGACAGCTGAATTTGAGCCGATACGACATTCGTCGCGTGTACCATAGGTACCAGGAGACTGGTGGCTACCAACGGTGACAAGGATCTGGCCGTCATCGTGCTACAACACAGCGTGACGACCGCTTTCTCGTGTCTTCAACTTTAAGGAAACGTTGCTTGAACTCAGTTCAACTGGGACAGCGGCTCCAAGAAGCTCATGAAGTGCAAGTCAGTCGGTGGACAGTCAGAAGACGACTTCGTGAAGGTAGTCTGACTGCACACAGACCAGCAAATGGACCAAAATTGACCCCAGCCCACCGACAAGCTCGCCTTCATTTCGCTCGAGAGCACTTGAATTGGACCGAAGAGCAATGGAGCACCGTCCTGTTCTCTGACGAGTGCAGGATGTGCTTACATGGCAACGATGGACGAGGAAGGGTCTACAGAAGATCAGGGGAGCGATTCGCTCAATGTTGCATAGCGGAACGTGTCCCCTATGGCGATGGGTCGTGCATGTTCTGGGGAGGCATATCTCTAGAAGGGAAGACTGAACTTGTGTTCATCACCGGACCGAATACTGGCCGTCAATCAGGGGGATTCACTTCTCAGCGTTACATTGAGGAAGTGCTCGAGAGCCACGTGCAACTTTTTGCTGGGTTTATCGGCGAAAACTTCCTGTTTATGCAGGATAATGCAAGACCGCATACGGCTACCATAGTGTACGAGTACCTTCGAGAGGTAGATGTGCCCGTTATGGAGTGGCCAGCTCGAAGCCCAGACCTTAATCCTATTGAGCATTTGTGGGATGAACTGAAAAGGAGAGTTCGAGACCGAGATGCTGCTCCAACGACACTACAGGAGCTACAACAGGCGATCACAGAGGAATGGGACGCCATAACACAAGATGACATCAAAACTCTTGTCAAATCTATGAAAACTCGTATGGAGTCAGTGATTCAGGCAAGGGTTGGAAACACCTCGTATTAATAAATAAGAAAAAAAAATACTTTTGCCTTTTTTTTCTGCATTTACACTTTATTTAACAGCTAAGAAATTCATTCAAAAAATGTGCCCTTTGAATTCTTACCCCTAAAATCATTAAAATTTGATTTTTAAACACAAATAAGGAATCAATGGATAGGTATTGAAATAGACTATGAATCTGCATTAACAAAAAAATTACTTTGATTAAATTTTCTTTTGTTTTTTCGGTTTAAGTTCCTAAGTCACGTATGTGCGATTTTTTTGCTCTCGAGTGTAGTTACACCCAGACGCGAGCCAATTTGAAAAGACATTTAACTAAATTGGCCCGACCCGGGGATCGAACCCGAGGCCTTCCGCTTAACAGTCGGGTATATATACCGCTGCACCACAGAGGTCGTCTGAAGGAATAGTTGGAGAAAACATTTAAATACATTTAGGGCTTTCGGCTTTATTCTTAAAACACTCTTAATTTGAACACATAAGTAATGTAATCTCATTGTATTGGATCAGAATAAATTAGATTGAGCAGACTATCCCTGTTTCATACTACTGCTGAGTAAGTAATATTGTGTGTTTAGTTTTGTGAACTTCAACACAGAATCGCCACCAATATCAAGCTATGCTAAACTTGTTGGACACAACCCTCATTCTTGTATAACGTGAGAGATCCCAGCCCAGCCAGGTTTATGGTTTCATATGTAGGACAATCATCCAAGCACGTCAGCATCCTTAGAATGTTTAGCATGTGCATGAGAAATATAAACATAAATGATAAACTATATGAGTGTTACATCACAGTGGGAATCGAACCCGTAAGATTTTGCCGAATATGTCACACTATAAGGAAGGCTGACCCACAAAAAAAATATTTAACTGGCTAAATATCTGATGTTATAGGACTGACGAAGAAAGACAGCTATTATTAATGAAAAGAGTCTACCTTTAAGAAGGAGTTCAAATACACAATAACATCAGCAATTGAAATGGCAAATTAAATACACCATACAATAAACCTGAACCATAGATTTATTATGAATCTTCGCTTCTCTCTTACAAGATGGAGCACTGGTACTCGTAAAATGCGGCATAAAATAGTGTGCTGAATTCGGCATACTCGAACCTACCCTAGTGTCATTTATTGCATACCTTTTATACAGGAGCGTAGTTACCAACGTATCAATTTTTGAAGACCAATAATAAATCTTGAACCATCTTTTTAAAGTTTTCCGCTCATTATTAAATAAATAACGATCAAGTAAATCTATCTAAAGTAATACACTACCCCCACCTCGAATATCCTGCTGCCAGGCTCGTCCCCCTCCATCTTCCTCACAATGGCCGCCATTCTCTCCAGAGCCATGGAGAAGCCGACACAGGTGGTGTTCATCTCAGTGTTGTTGTGATCGTTCTCGGTGCGGGCCACGCGCCAGAACTCTTCTACTAGGGCGTCGTATCTGTTTTGTTAATATAAATAATGTACTTACTTATTTTGTAAAAGTCAGCCTGTATGTATAACCATTATTTAGTAGCTTTTGATCGTAAGAGGATATGCTTCCAATAAAGGTTAACAAAATCATTTTTCTAATAAATTTTGTACTTATGACAAAATTTTAGAGATACACTATTCTAAGCAGTATATAATTAGGTTATACTGCTGCTTTTTTGTCAAAAGCTACAATATAACTGTCAGTTAGCAAGAAAAAGCAACAAAGCACAAGTTTTAGAGTCGACATTACCTATAACTCTGATTTTAAAGTTTTATTTCAAACCAATACAATCAACAACTGAGTTCAAAATAGAACTGCTTTCCAACCAAGAACATCTTTAATTCCTTTCCCAAAAACCCTAGACTTTCACACACTTCCACGACTATTTATATAATTTCACACTCAAATTCTTAAAAGTTCATATAAATACTAACCTGCCCCCAGCAGCAATCAAGTTGCCGGATCGATGTTTGTTGTTATTATTCTTCTGTTCGTCTTGAATCACAGACATTTGCCAGAAAACTGCGTTGTGTTGGGTCGCATTATACGCTAGGAACGGCGCCACTGTCATTTGACACTGTCAAATAAATAAACAAGAGAGTATCAAGTTACGTTTTTCAACAAATAAATAATAAGCTAAGCAGATTTTTGCTACAATAACAATTAATTATTAAAATGAGTTATTTACAACAAATAGAACCATATCACAGCTTAAGAACTAAATTATAGGTAAACCGTTACAGATGACAAGAACTAAAACTGAAATTTAAACATTTTGTCTGTTTCAGTTATAACGAAGCATTAACAACATGTTTACATATTGTAAATAGGTACACACAAATATAAAACACTAGGAGAAACCCAAGACTTCGTCTGCAATCAAAATGATCTCGTGGGAATGAGACGTATTTTCATCACATGCAGTTGAACAATATCTATTCAGACTGGCAGACATTCATGATGATGATGATGATGATGATGATGATGATGATGATGATGATGATGATGATGATGATGATGATGATGATGATGATGATGATGATGATGACGTTGATAATGATAAAACCCACCTCACACCCCAAAGCCTCAGCATTCCTACAAACAGCCTCCAACTCCGCGACCGCTCTCCCCACGGCTTTCTCCTTCCCCTTCACGTACTTGGAGACCAGACTCCTGACCTCGTAGACCGGGACGTCCTCGTCCATCAGCTTCAGGAGGTTGATGACGTCCAGGTCGCTGACGCAGAGAGAGGTCAGGTGGGTTTGCAGCTGCAAGCTCGTTATGCGGCCTGGGGGAGATAATAATAATAAATCTCCAGGCTTTTAATACTTTCCAGTACAGGCTTAGTGCCAAAAGTAATGAAACACTAGTTAAGGGTCTTAGAACTACCTCACACTACATATAGCTCTATGCAAAAAGCAGCAATACTTAACACATGTCGTATTTTTTTACAGGACAGCACTACAGATTTTTCGTGTATATAGTTTTAAAAACAAAATTTACTCCACTTGGTAGAAACCCGTGCGAGTTAATTTGAATCGGGGAAAAGTAACCCAGCAAGAATAAATGTTGTAAAAAAATTATAAATCTCCAGGCTTACACACCATTTATGTGGCCCCATAGTAAGTCCATTAAAAGCTTGTGTTACAGGTACCTCACAATGTCGACATACCATTTTGACGAAATTGGCCTGACCCGGGGATCGAACTCGGGACCATCCGCTTTTCAGTCCGGTATAGTTACCGTTGCAGCACAGAGGTCGGCAGATGATGATGTTTACATGATAATAATATTATATGGAATGAGATTTTAGTCCCAATTCCAGAAAAAAATATTAGGATTAAAGTAATACTATTTCTATCCTTCAATTTTGCTTCGTATATGAAGGAAATGGATATCTTGCGCTAACTAAGCTAGTTCCAAGCAAAGTCAATTTAATCGGCGTGTTTAATAAGTTTAAACTTGCATAAAATGTATAATGATTTGATAATGAGCGATGGCTATATATTTTAAATAGTTCGATTCATTACTTTGTGCTAAGACTTAAGTAAGCTTATTTTAATAGACTATAGAATAATGTTTATTTTAATACATAATGTTTATTAGGTGCTTGGACAAAAGTAATATAGTTTAAGAAACACTTAAATAAGAAGATTTTTTATGAAACTTTACCTCAAGATACACTTACAACATCAGTAAGAATGGTTTAATTCTAGCTTTGAAACGCTTTCTTAATTATTTTTTTCAGTTATTTCACCAACTGTTTCTTACCTTCTCCCCATCTTAACTCACCCAAGCTAACATCCAGCAGCATCGGGGAATATTGTGGAATACCTATCCTTTCCCTTTAAGACTCACCTAAAATTGTCTAATACCATGGATGAAGGAGTAAAAGGATAGACAATAGCCATACAAAGTAGCGTATATCAAAAAAAGTAGTATAAATCTAGATGGCGCTATACATTTCAATTTATAAGGTTAGATGGGGCTAGCAATTTGTCATTAAAATAGGTCAATTTAGTTTTGTAGAAAAAATAAATCTAAATTAACTAGATGGCGCTAATACAATAAACATTTTCATACGAAATTCCAGTGATGCCATTAAAAAAAAACAATCAGCTGCACAAAGTTGATAGGTGACGTTTATAAATTAGCTTTTGTCGAGTGCTTTTTAATCTTTATCGCCGCATCTACATCTATACGTATATGCTATAGTCCATTATAGAGTGTAAGGTCTACAAATTACACACACATTGACAATAAATGTATAATTTGTAACAACTTTTTACTTTTGTCAACCTTAACATTTTTAAATACATTAGTTGAAATGCGAGTTAACTATGAAAACATGTTGAACATTGAGTGTAACGAAAATAACCAAATCCTACAATGATTGAATCATTTGTTTCATACTTTGTGGTTCGCCTATGTTGAGATTGATAAAGTTGATTTCTAAGTTTTATTATAAGTATGCAAGCTGATATAAGTATGCAGGACAGAATGCGTATTATCGAAATGCATATAATCATTACAATAGTATAAATCCAATTTTGTCTGTTGTAAGTATGTTTGTCCGCTAAGGAGATAGCGTGGTAAGTGGATAAACCACGTAATGGATTTTAATGCGGTTTTTGCCATCTTTTAGGCATTTTTTTCATGTCTATCCTTACTAAATATAATATTTTAAATGTGAAAATGTGTATGTCTTTCTGTTGGTATGTTCGCTTCACGTAAAAACGGCTGAACCGATTGTCTTGATTTTGGAATAGAGATAGTTCAACACTCAGGGAAGAAAATAGGATAATTTTACTTCAGGAAATAGCCTCATTCCCACGGGAAATGTCATATCATATACTAGTGATTCAATACATGATATTACTCAAACTCCTTACGAGACTCGATTTACTGTAAGTATGAAATACTTGGAAACAACATTTTGTTATAAATGTCAAACATTACCTAAATATATTTGTAAACAAGTGTAAAATAAGCTTCTTCATTACATAGTATAATTCCAAGTCGCTAATTCTGTCTGTTTGTATATTTGTCCGCTATCTCCTTCCAAACCAGTTGACAGATTTTAATGCGGTTTTCGCCATTTTTTAGGTTTTTTTTTTCATTTAAATTTGTAAATAAAGAACATGCCGAAAAAGTTTTTTTAAATTAGCCAAAATTCTGGGTTTCGGGAACAAGTCGTTACACCATTGCGAAGCGTGGACTTACAATATGAATGAAACTCATAATGAAAATACAATATGGTTAAGATCTTAACTAGGGTAACATGATCCTTTTTTTTTTTTTTTTTGTTCTCGCGGTGAAATGCATTTACGCACCGTACCCCCCACCGGGGTGGCGGGGGGCGTGTGTGGGACTCCCGCCTGAGCAACTGACACGTCGCCCAGGGGACTACCCACTAAAACACCGCGGCGCTCCGTCTTCGCCTTGTGGTGAAGCCGTGGGGCCCGGACCGGCGGCCCTACGCCACGACTTCACCGGCGATGGGCCCGTCTACTGCACGACGGGCCCATTTTGACCCCCCCGCGGTGTAGGGGGGCCTGTGGGAACAACCGGGAGCGCCCGATTGTTCCCACCCGTCGACGGTGGTGGACCGTGCAATGCGGGCAGGTGGATTCCCACGTCCCCCGCCCACTGGCCACCACCAGGCTGGACTTGGGCGCGATCGCGCCTCGTCCGGCCCCTTCGACGTCTGCGGTGCGGGGGCGCGAGAGGATCGTTCTCACGCACCCGCTCCGCAGCCTCCTTCTGCGACATGACGTCCTCGCAGAAAGAGGCCACCGCGACCCAGACCGCCTCGGAGCCCAGCATGGCGTACACCAAGCCGGGCAGCGAGAGGTCCGGGCCAGCGGACGCCTGGAGGCGACGACGTGGCACATCCCAGGCCGGACATTCGGCCAGGGTGTGCCACGCTGTGTCGTCCGGCGCGCCACAGTGGTGGCACGCCGTGGATCCCTCCCTTTGGATCCGGCACAGGAAATGCCCGAAGCTGCCATGCCCGGACAAGACCTGCACCAGACGGTAGGTGAGGAACCCATGCCTCCGGTCGATCCATCCCTCAATGACTGGACCGACGGCGTCCAGGGTCCACCGCCCGTCGTCCGCGTTGGCCATCTCCGCCGACCACCGGCGGAGCATGACCTCGCGGGCCCTTCGCCAGACGGCGACCCTCTCTTCAGGTGCTGCGGGCTCCCCCTGAGCCCGCTTGTCCGCCGTCCAGTGATAGACGGCGGCCAGCACCTCGGCCTCGAAGTACCATGGCGGAGTGCCCGCCATGGCACATGCCGCCCCGTGTCCAACCGTGCCGTAAGCCCGCGCCATTCGCTGTGCGATGGCGCGTTGGGGCTTACGGAGCAGGGCACGGTTGAACTCCCCTAGGTCGTGCGCCCACACGGGCGCACCGTAGGGGGCCATACTGCGCAGCACGCCGGCATAGAGACGCCGGCATGCCACCGCAGGACCCCCGATATTCGGGAGGAGCCAGCTAAGGCCCCTCGCCGCCTTCACGAGGCGCTCTTGGAGCAGGCGGAAGTGCTCCGAAAACTTCCACCTGCTCGATATTGTGAGGCCCAGATATTTTATCTGGGCCCGCACCTCCACCCTGCTCCCCGCCACCACGACGTGGGCGTCTGGCGGCGGCTCCCCCCGAGGCCCATGGAAATATATGGCCTCGGTCTTGTGGAGCGCCACCCCCAGTCCCAGCCGCCCGATACGACGGGCGACCAGGGTTCCCCCCACCGACGCTCGGTCGGCCGCCTCCCCGAAGTTGCGCCCCTGCGCCGTGACGAGGGTGTCATCCGCATAGCAGATGACACCCACGCCGTCGGGGAGGGCGCCCCGGAGGAGCCAGTCGTAGCCGATGTCCCACAGGAGTGGTCCTAGGACCGACCCCTGCGGGACACCCGACTCCACCGGCCGACGCCTCATGCGGCCGTCCCTGCCGACGAACAGTACCTCCCGGCCTTGGAGGTAGTCCGTCAGCAGGGCCCTCAGGTATGGAGGCACTCCGTGATACCGGAGCGCCTCCAATATTGTGGCGTGGGGGATGGAGTTGAACGCATTGGCGATGTCGAACGACACCGCCAACACCCCTCCCCCCGCTCTCGCCCCCTCCCGGGTGATGCGC
This sequence comes from Emmelina monodactyla, assembly GCA_916618145.1. Taxonomy (NCBI): domain Eukaryota; kingdom Metazoa; phylum Arthropoda; class Insecta; order Lepidoptera; family Pterophoridae; genus Emmelina; species Emmelina monodactyla. The sequence continues at coordinate 1,773,524 of OU745315.1, read as the reverse complement.
CTCAACTCGAGAAGCGCATCCACCGTGGACCGGCCCGCCCGAAACCCGTACTGGGCCTCGGACAAGTCGGGGCCGGTCCCCCCCAGGTGCTCCTTGAGGCGTGCCGCGATCACGCTCTCAAGGAGTTTGGCCGCGTCGTCCAGGAGGACGATCGGCCGATAGCCGGAGGGTGAATCCTCCGGCCGACCCGCTTTTCGGAGGAGGCACAGCGCCCCCTCCTTCCACACCTTCGGGAACCTCCCCGACGCGAAGCAGCGGTCGAAGAGGTCCCGAAATCGTCTTTCCATCTGGGCGGTGGCTATCGCCACCACCCGTGCCGGCACACCATCCGGCCCCGGCGCCGTCTTCTTGCCTCGGAGGCGAAACGCCGCCGAGGCAAACTCCACCTCCGACACCGGGGGAATCCCGGCGTCGGCCGGAGGACCCATTCGCGGGAGCGGGGCCATCCGGGGAGGGTCGAAGTCCGGCAAGCGGTCCGGGAAGAGACCCCGGACCACCTCCTCCAGCAGCGCCGGCTGAAGGGCCTCAACGACGGGGGGGGCCGATCGGGCGCAGCTTATTACGCGCCGCCCGACACGGCCTCCCCCAGGGGTCGGCATCCAACCCCTCCAGCCAGGGTAACATGATCCTAGGACGAAATAATAACTCTGAGACCATTAGATTGTTTTAGCGATCGTATAGATGAATAGAAGAAATAAAACAACAACGACAATATTTTATAGAATAGTGCTGAACCTTAAGTCTCTCAAATTAAAGTTGAGAATGGTGTCGGTTAGAGTGAAGGAGATCCGTAACAAACCTCTTCGTTTTTAAGAAAATGTTGTAACAACCACAAAAAGTTATAAAAATATATTGAGCTTTAAAACTGTCGAGTTAAGGTTGATATTAAGAAGTAGTAAAATAGTAGTTAACGTTAGTGTGTGTGAATATGACCACTGGATGCAATAATGTTTGTTGTTAACTATGTGGACTATATTATGGACTCTTGCAGCTTACCGTACCTACTTTTGTGTAGAAATATTTTAGGGCTTAATCAAATATCAATTTTGTTATAGATAACGTTTCTATTCATAAAAAAATGTACACTGTATGTTTAGCAAACTATGTGTTAAATGGTCACATTTAGATTATCCTGGCTATGTTTTCTGGGAATTGTAATAGACCACCCTCAAAAAATAAGATGTCTGGTATTGTTTTTAGCTTAGCCTTCCCCAATTTTAATAATTATACTTATTTTGATACACCTAGTAAGTATATAACCATTCATTCTATTATCATTGTCTACTAAAAATCTATGGGTATTTAAAGTATACAAAAACCTATTACGCGTTTATAAATTTGTATCCGTTCAGAAAACGTACAGCCAGGCCGGCCGGGCGGCCCAGTGTTCACAACCGAAGGTACTATTATTTTTATGCCTAGAACGATATCAAATAAGTATTAAACGCAGATAGAATGAAGATTTTTGACTAATTTGCGAGACTTTTTCATACTTACATTTTCGACCCTATTTTAGTGGATACGATAATTTTGATAAATTTAGCGAAAATACATCATTAAACATTTTACAGATGTTGTACGGAAACGGCCTCACTATAGGTTGGGAACACTGCGGGCGGTAGACATTTGCAAAAGTAGACTGAAATTGGTCAGTTCCACTTTTATCAAGTTCTGTTCATGCCAGTAAAAAAAATCGACTTAAATCATAAATTTTGTATTTATAATTTTTGGTTTAAATCGTAATTTTTTGGTATTAAATAAACAATTGATTTAATATTTTAATGTGTAAAGCAAAAATAGTTTTAGTACAACGCCATCTAGCGGGTGTATTATAACTAAAATTAGTTAAAATGTGCAAATTTGTGTTTTGAGACTAGTAATGTCATCTATCGAAAGCTTGAGAACTAAAAAAAAGTATACGCTATTTTGTATGGCTATTGTCTATCCTTTCACTTCTTCATCCATGCTAATACCTATAGCGAGTATACAGGGTTATTTGTAATTAGCGCATCACCTCTTGCAGGAGGCTTCCTTACATCAATCCCAATAACATTTGTTCTACGACTTTTTGCAAAACTTGATAATTAACACAAAAACAAAAAAACAAAAACAAATTTGCGCGCTCTGTTATTTATAACTCTGTATTTTGTAAGAAGTTCCTAAACCGGTCGCCCACCCCCCGTCGCCCGCGCGCCTGCCACGCCAGTTGCGTGCGTAGAGTATCAAAGGTATCTAATATATTTGTATGGAAAACCTTTTTTTAGGGTTCCGTACCTCAAAAGGAAAAAAAACGGAACCCTTATAGGATCACTTTGTTGTCCGTCCGTCCGTCTGTCAAGACCCTTTTTCTCAAAAACGCGTGGAGGTATGAAGCTGAAATTTATATCAATTACTCAGGTCTACTGTCCCTTGAAGCTGTGAAAAAATCAAACTTCTAAGCCAACGCAATCAAAAGATACAGCCGTTTATGCCGCAAATTATGCCGCAAGTCGACACTTGCAAGGGAATCAAAACCTACAGGGTGCTTCCCGTGAACTCAGAATCTTGAAATTTGGTACGAAGCAACGTCTTATAGCATAGATAAAGGAAAAATTACGAAAACCATAAATTTTTAGTTACATCACATAATATTTTTTTTTTAATAATTTTAACCTTACTACCCATTTCCTCATAAATGCGTAGAGGTATTAAATTGAAATTCATACCAAATACTCAGGTCTATAATACCTTTAAGCTGTAACAAAATCAAACTTCTATGTCAACGCAATCAAAAGAAACAGCATTTAAGCTGCATATTTTGAAACTCGCAAGTACTCGCAAGCTAAAGGGTACTTCCAGTCGACCTAGAATCTTGAAATTTGGCATGAAGCAACGTTTTATAGCACACATAAAGGAAAAATTCCGAAAACCTTAAATTTTTTGTTACATTACAAAATATATATTTTTTTAATAAATATAAACTTATAAGTTGGAATTCATATCTAATACTTAGATCTAATTGCCTTTAACCCGTGAAAAAAAAAATCTAAGTCAACGCAAAAACGCAAAACGCAAAAGTACAACCATTGATACCGCATATTTTGAAACTCGCAACTACACGCACGGGAATTAAAACCTAAAGACCACTTCCCGTTGACATAGAATCTTGAAATTTGGTAAGAAGCAATAGCTTACAGCACAGGTAACAGAAAAATTCCGAAAAGCTTAAAATTTTAAGTAGTTTTTGCAGGTTTGTACGGAACCCTCGGTGCGCGAGTCCGACTCGCACTTGGCCGGTTTTTTTAATATTGATTTTAATTATTCATTGGTAAAATGTTGTTGGGATTGATGTAGAACAGCTGCGTACAAGAGGTGATGCGCTAATTAGAAATAACCCTATATATATTTTCACGAGTGGTAGAGTCTAGCTGTAGGCTCTGTCTGCAGCGATTACTGGGCTGACTCGACCGGTGTAATACCACCGTCGCACAGAAACCCGACGTGAAGTAGCGACGACGTTCCTGCGTTTCGTTCGGTGAGTGCGGTATCCGGTGCCCAATTTTGTCAAAGGTCAGCAACACACCCCCAACACCCACAGTGTTGCGGGTAGTCATGGGCGGCGGTGATCACTTAACATCAGGTGACCCGCATGCTCGTTTGCTCTCTATATCATAAAACAAAACATTTCACCTATAAGTAACTAACCCGCTCTAACGTCCAGCAGCACCGGAAACATGTCCTTGTGTCGGTCCCTGGTGACTCGTGACAACTGTGGAACACCTTCCCTCCCTACAACCAACTCACCCGCTCTGACGTCCAGCAGCACCGGGAACATGTCCTTGTGTCGGTCCCTGGTGACTCGTGACAACTGTGGAACACCTTCCCTCCCTACAACCAACTCACCCGCTCTGACGTCCAGCAGCACCGGGAACATGTCCTTGTGTCGGTCCCTGGTGACTCGTGACAACTGTGGAACACCTTCCCTCCCTACAACCAACTCACCCGCTCTGACGTCCAGCAGCACCGGGAACATGTCCTTGTGGCGGTCCCTGGTGACTCGTGCCAACTGTGGAACACCTTCCCTCCCTACAACCAACTCACCCGCTCTGACGTCCAGCAGCACCGGGAACATGTCCTTGTGTCGGTCCCTGGTGACTCGTGACAACTGTGGAACACCTTCCCTCCCTACAACCAACTCACCCGCTCTGACGTCCAGCAGCACCGGGAACATGTCCTTGTGTCGGTCCCTGGTGACTCGTGACAACTGTGGAACACCTTCCCTCCCTACAACCAACTCACCCGCTCTGACGTCCAGCAGCACCGGGAACATGTCCTTGTGTCGGTCCCTGGTGACTCGTGACAACTGTGGAACACCTTCCCTCCCTACAACCAACTCACCCGCTCTGACGTCCAGCAGCACCGGGAACATGTCCTTGTGTCGGTCCCTGGTGACTCGTGACAACTGTGGAACACCTTCCCTCCCTACAACCAACTCACCCGCTCTGACGTCCAGCAGCACCGGGAACATGTCCTTGTGTCGGTCCCTGGTGACTCGTGACAACTGTGGAACACCTTCCCTCCCTACAACCAACTCACCCGCTCTGACGTCCAGCAGCACCGGGAACATGTCCTTGTGTCGGTCCCTGGTGACTCGTGACAACTGTGGAACACCTTCCCTCCCTACAACCAACTCACCCGCTCTGACGTCCAGCAGCACCGGGAACATGTCCTTGTGTCGGTCCCTGGTGACTCGTGACAACTGTGGAACACCTTCCCTCCCTACAACCAACTCACCCGCTCTGACGTCCAGCAGCACCGGGAACATGTCCTTGTGTCGGTCCCTGGTGACTCGTGACAACTGTGGAACACCTTCCCTCCCTACAACCAACTCACCCGCTCTGACGTCCAGCAGCACCGGGAACATGTCCTTGTGTCGGTCCCTGGTGACTCGTGACAACTGTGGAACACCTTCCCTCCCTACAACCAACTCACCCGCTCTGACGTCCAGCAGCACCGGGAACATGTCCTTGTGTCGGTCCCTGGTGACTCGTGACAACTGTGGAACACCTTCCCTCCCTACAACCAACTCACCCGCTCTGACGTCCAGCAGCACCGGGAACATGTCCTTGTGTCGGTCCCTGGTGACTCGTGACAACTGTGGAACACCTTCCCTACAACCAACTCACCCGCTCTGACGTCCAGCAGCACCGGCAACATGTCCTTGTGGCGGTCCCTGGTGACTCGTGACAACTGTGGAACACCTTCCCTACAACCAACTCACCCGCTCTGACGTCCAGCAGCACCGGGAACATGTCCTTGTGGCGGTCCCTGGTGACTCGTGACAACTGTGGAACACCTCCCCTCCCTACAACCAACTCACCCGCTCTGACGTCCAGCAGCACCGGGAACATGTCCTTGTGTCGGTCCCTGGTGACTCGTGACAACTGTGGAACACCTTCCCTCCCTACAACCAACTCACCCGCTCTGACGTCCAGCAGCACCGGGAACATGTCCTTGTGTCGGTCCCTGGTGACTCGTGACAACTGTGGAACACCTTCCCTCCCTACAACCAACTCACCCGCTCTGACGTCCAGCAGCACCGGGAACATGTCCTTGTGTCGGTCCCTGGTGACTCGTGACAACTGTGGAACACCTTCCCTCCCTACAACCAACTCACCCGCTCTGACGTCCAGCAGCACCGGGAACATGTCCTTGTGTCGGTCCCTGGTGACTCGTGACAACTGTGGAACACCTTCCCTCCCTACAACCAACTCACCCGCTCCGACGTCCAGCAGCACCGGGAACATGTCCTTGTGTCGGTCCCTGGTGACTCGTGACAACTGTGGAACACCTTCCCTCCCTACAACCAACTCACCCGCTCTGACGTCCAGCAGCACCGGGAACATGTCCTTGTGTCGGTCCCTGGTGACTCGTGACAACTGTGAAACACCTTCCCTCCCTACAACCAACTCACCCGCTCTGACGTCCAGCAGCACCGGGAACATGTCCTTGTGTCGGTCCCTGGTGACTCGTGACAACTGTGGAACACCTTCCCTCCCTACAACCAACTCACCCGCTCTGACGTCCAGCAGCACCGGGAACATGTCCTTGTGTCGGTCCCTGGTGACTCGTGACAACTGTGGAACACCTTCCCTCCCTACAACCAACTCACCCGCTCTGACGTCCAGCAGCACCGGGAACATGTCCTTGTGTCGGTCCCTGGTGACTCGTGACAACTGTGGAACACCTTCCCTCCCTACAACCAACTCACCCGCTCTGACGTCCAGCAGCACCGGGAACATGTCCTTGTGTCGGTCCCTGGTGACTCGTGACAACTGTGGAACACCTTCCCTCCCTACAACCAACTCACCCGCTCTGACGTCCAGCAGCACCGGGAACATGTCCTTGTGTCGGTCCCTGGTGACTCGTGACAACTGTGGAACACCTTCCCTCCCTACAACCAACTCACCCGCTCTGACGTCCAGCAGCACCGGGAACATGTCCTTGTGTCGGTCCCTGGTGACTCGTGACAACTGTGGAACACCTTCCCTCCCTACAACCAACTCACCCGCTCTGACGTCCAGCAGCACCGGGAACATGTCCTTGTGTCGGTCCCTGGTGACTCGTGACAACTGTGGAACACCTTCCCTCCCTACAACCAACTCACCCGCTCTGACGTCCAGCAGCACCGGGAACATGTCCTTGTGTCGGTCCCTGGTGACTCGTGACAACTGTGGAACACCTTCCCTCCCTACAACCAACTCACCCGCTCTGACGTCCAGCAGCACCGGGAACATGTCCTTGTGTCGGTCCCTGGTGACTCGTGACAACTGTGGAACACCTTCCCTCCCTACAACCAACTCACCCGCTCTGACGTCCAGCAGCACCGGGAACATGTCCTTGTGTCGGTCCCTGGTGACTCGTGACAACTGTGGATCACCTTCCCTCCCTACAACCAACTCACCCCGCTCTGACGTCCAGCAGCACCGGGAACATGTCCTTGTGTCGGTCCCTGGTGACTCGTGACAACTGTGGAACACCTTCCCTCCCTACAACCAACTCACCCGCTCTGACGTCCAGCAGCACCGGGAACATGTCCTTGTGTCGGTCCCTGGTGACTCGTGACAACTGTGGAACACCTTCCCTCCCTACAACCAACTCACCCGCTCTGACGTCCAGCAGCACCGGGAACATGTCCTTGTGTCGGTCCCTGGTGACTCGTGACAACTGTGGAACACCTTCCCTCCCTACAACCAACTCACCCGCTCTGACGTCCAGCAGCACCGGGAACATGTCCTTGTGTCGGTCCCTGGTGACTCGTGACAACTGTGGAACACCTTCCCTCCCTACAACCAACTCACCCGCTCTGACGTCCAGCAGCACCGGGAACATGTCCTTGTGTCGGTCCCTGGTGACTCGTGACAACTGTGGAACACCTTCCCTCCCTACAACCAACTCACCCGCTCTGACGTCCAGCAGCACCGGGAACATGTCCTTGTGTCGGTCCCTGGTGACTCGTGACAACTGTGGAACACCTTCCCTCCCTACAACCAACTCACCCGCTCTGACGTCCAGCAGCACCGGGAACATGTCCTTGTGTCGGTCCCTGGTGACTCGTGACAACTGTGGAACACCTTCCCTCCCTACAACCAACTCACCCGCTCTGACGTCCAGCAGCACCGGGAACATGTCCTTGTGTCGGTCCCTGGTGACTCGTGACAACTGTGGAACACCTTCCCTCGCTACAACCAACTCACCCGCTCTGACGTCCAGCAGCACCGGGAACATGTCCTTGTGTCGGTCCCTGGTGACTCGTGACAACTGTGGAACACCTTCCCTCCCTACAACCAACTCACCCGCTCTGACGTCCAGCAGCACCGGGAACATGTCCTTGTGTCGGTCCCTGGTGACTCGTGACAACTTGGAACACCTTCCCTCCCTACAACCAACTCACCCGCTCTGACGTCCAGCAGCACCGGGAACATGTCCTTGTGTCGGTCCCTGGTGACTCGTGACAACTGTGGAACACCTTCCCTACAACCAACTCACCCGCTCTGACGTCCAGCAGCACCGGGAACATGTCCTTGTGTCGGTCCCTGGTGACTCGTGACAACTGTGGAACACCTTCCTCCCTACAACCAACTCACCCGCTCTGACGTCCAGCAGCACCGGGAACATGTCCTTGTGTCGGTCCCTGGTGACTCGTGACAACTGTGGAACACCTTCCCTCCCTACAACCAACTCACCCCGCTCTGACGTCACAGCAGCACCCGGGAACATGTCCTTGTGTCGGTCCCTGGTGACTCGTGACAACTGTGGAACACCTTCTCCCTACAACCAACTCACCCGCTCTGACGTCCAGCAGCACACGAACATGTCCTTGTGTCGGTCCCTGGTGACTCGTGACAACTGTGGAACACCTTCCCTCCCTACAACCAACTCACCCGCTCTGACGTCCAGCAGCACCGGGAACATGTCCTTGTGTCGGTCCCTGGTGACTCGTGACAACTGTGGAACACCTTCCCTACAACCAACTCACCCGCTCTGACGTCCAGCAGCACCGGCAACATGTCCTTGTGGCGGTCCCTGGTGACTCGTGACAACTGTGGAACACCTTCCCTACAACCAACTCACCCGCTCTGACGTCCAGCAGCACCGGGAACATGTCCTTGTGGCGGTCCCTGGTGACTCGTGACAACTGTGGAACACCTCCCCTCCCTACAACCAACTCACCCGCTCTGACGTCCAGCAGCACCGGGAACATGTCCTTGTGTCGGTCCCTGGTGACTCGTGACAACTGTGGAACACCTTCCCTCCCTACAACCAACTCACCCGCTCTGACGTCCAGCAGCACCGGGAACATGTCCTTGTGTCGGTCCCTGGTGACTCGTGACAACTGTGGAACACCTTCCCTCCCTACAACCAACTCACCCGCTCTGACGTCCAGCAGCACCGGGAACAAGTCCTTGTGTCGGTCCCTGGTGACTCGTGACAACTGTGGAAACACCTTCCCTCCCTACAACCAACTCACCCGCTCCGACGTCCAGCAGCACCGGGAACATGTCCTTGTGTCGGTCCCTGGTGACTCGTGACAACTGTGGAACACCTTCCCTCCCTACAACCAACTCACCCGCTCTGACGTCCAGCAGCACCGGGAACATGTCCTTGTGTCGGTCCCTGGTGACTCGTGAAACCTGTGAAACACCTTCCCTCCCTACAACCAACTCACCCGCTCTGACGTCCAGCAGCACCGGGAACATGTCCTTGTGTCGGTCCCTGGTGACTCGTGACAACTGTGGAACACCTTCCCTCCCTACAACCAACTCACCCGCTCTGACGTCCAGCAGCACCGGGAACATGTCCTTGTGTCGGTCCCTGGTGACTCGTGACAACTGTGAAACACCTTCCCTCCCTTCAACCAACTCACCCGCTCTGACGTCCAGCAGCACCGGGAACATGTCCTTGTGTCGGTCCCTGGTGACTCGTGACAACTGTGGAACACCTTCCCTCCCTACAACCAACTCACCCGCTCTGACGTCCAGCAGCACCGGGAACATGTCCTTGTGTCGGTCCCTGGTGACTCGTGACAACTGTGGAACACCTTCCCTCCCTACAACCAACTCACCCGCTCTGACGTCCAGCAGCACCGGGAACATGTCCTTGTGTCGGTCCCTGGTGACTCGTGACAACTGTGGAACACCTTCCCTCCCTACAACCAACTCACCCGCTCTGACGTCCAGCAGCACCGGGAACATGTCCTTGTGTCGGTCCCTGGTGACTCGTGACAACTGTGGAACACCTTCCCTCCCTACAACCAACTCACCCGCTCTGACGTCCAGCAGCACCGGGAACATGTCCTTGTGTCGGTCCCTGGTGACTCGTGACAACTGTGGAACACCTTCCCTCCCTACAACCAACTCACCCGCTCTGACGTCCAGCAGCACCGGGAACATGTCCTTGTGTCGGTCCCTGGTGACTCGTGACAACTGTGGAACACCTTCCCTCCCTACAACCAACTCACCCGCTCTGACGTCCAGCAGCACCGGGAACATGTCCTTGTGTCGGTCCCTGGTGACTCGTGACAACTGTGGAACACCTTCCCTCCCTACAACCAACTCACCCGCTCTGACGTCCAGCAGCACCGGGAACATGTCCTTGTGTCGGTCCCTGGTGACTCGTGACAACTGTGGAACACCTTCCCTCCCTACAACCAACTCACCCGCTCTGACGTCCAGCAGCACCGGGAACATGTCCTTGTGTCGGTCCCTGGTGACTCGTGACAACTGTGGAACACCTTCCCTCCCTACAACCAACTCACCCGCTCTGACGTCCAGCAGCACCGGGAACATGTCCTTGTGTCGGTCCCTGGTGACTCGTGACAACTGTGGAACACCTTCCCTCCCTACAACCAACTCACCCGCTCTGACGTCCAGCAGCACCGGGAACATGTCCTTGTGTCGGTCCCTGGTGACTCGTGACAACTGTGGAACACCTTCCCTCCCTACAACCAACTCACCCGCTCTGACGTCCAGCAGCACCGGGAACATGTCCTTGTGTCGGTCCCTGGTGACTCGTGACAACTGTGGAACACCTTCCCTCCCTACAACCAACTCACCCGCTCTGACGTCCAGCAGCACCGGGAACATGTCCTTGTGTCGGTCCCTGGTGACTCGTGACAACTGTGGAACACCTTCCCTCCCTACAACCAACTCACCCGCTCTGACGTCCAGCAGCACCGGGAACATGTCCTTGTGTCGGTCCCTGGTGACTCGTGACAACTGTGGAACACCTTCCCTCCCTACAACCAACTCACCCGCTCTGACGTCCAGCAGCACCGGGAACATGTCCTTGTGTCGGTCCCTGGTGACTCGTGACAACTGTGGAACACCTTCCCTCCCTACAACCAACTCACCCGCTCTGACGTCCAGCAGCACCGGGAACATGTCCTTGTGTCGGTCCCTGGTGACTCGTGACAACTGTGGAACACCTTCCCTCCCTACAACCAACTCACCCGCTCTGACGTCCAGCAGCACCGGGAACATGTCCTTGTGTCGGTCCCTGGTGACTCGTGACAACTGTGGAACACCTTCCCTCCCTACAACCAACTCACCCGCTCTGACGTCCAGCAGCACCGGGAACATGTCCTTGTCTCGGTCCCTGGTGACTCGTGACAACTGTGGAACACCTTCCCTCCCTACAACCAACTCACCCGCTCTGACGTCCAGCAGCACCGGGAACATGTCCTTGTGTCGGTCCCTGGTGACTCGTGACAACTGTGGAACACCTTCCCTCCCTACAACCAACTCACCCGCTCTGACGTCCAGCAGCACCGGGAACATGTCCTTGTGTCGGTCCCTGGTGACTCGTGACAACTGTGGAACACCTTCCCTCCCTACAACCAACTCACCCGCTCTGACGTCCAGCAGCACCGGGAACATGTCCTTGTGTCGGTCCCTGGTGACTCGTGACAACTGTGGAACACCTTCCCTACAACCAACTCACCCGCTCTGACGTCCAGCAGCACCGGGAACATGTCCTTGTGTCGGTCCCTGGTGACTCGTGACAACTGTGGAACACCTTCCCTCCCTACAACCAACTCACCCGCTCTGACGTCCAGCAGCACCGGGAACATGTCCTTGTGTCGGTCCCTGGTGACTCGTGACAACTGTGGAACACCTTCCCTACAACCAACTCACCCGCTCTGACGTCCAGCAGCACCGGGAACATGTCCTTGTGTCGGTCCCTGGTGACTCGTGACAACTGTGGAACACCTTCCCTCCCTACAACCAACTCACCCGCTCTGACGTCCAGCAGCACCGGGAACATGTCCTTGTGTCGGTCCCTGGTGACTCGTGACAACTGTGGAACACCTTCCCTACAACCAACTCACCCGCTCTGACGTCCAGCAGCACCGGGAACATGTCCTTGTGTCGGTCCCTGGTGACTCGTGACAACTGTGGAACACCTTCCCTCCCTACAACCAACTCACCCGCTCTGACGTCCAGCAGCACCGGGAACATGTCCTTGTGTCGGTCCCTGGTGACTCGTGACAACTGTGGAACACCTTCCCTCCCTACAACCAACTCACCCGCTCTGACGTCCAGCAGCACCGGGAACATGTCCTTGTGTCGGTCCCTGGTGACTCGTGACAACTGTGGAACACCTTCCCTCCCTACAACCAACTCACCCGCTCTGACGTCCAGCAGCACCGGGAACATGTCCTTGTGTCGGTCCCTGGTGACTCGTGACAACTGTGGAACACCTTCCCTCCCTACAACCAACTCACCCGCTCTGACGTCCAGCAGCACCGGGAACATGTCCTTGTGTCGGTCCCTGGTGACTCGTGACAACTGTGGAACACCTTCCCTCCCTACAACCAACTCACCCGCTCTGACGTCCAGCAGCACCGGGAACATGTCCTTGTGTCGGTCCCTGGTGACTCGTGACAACTGTGGAACACCTTCCCTCCCTACAACCAACTCACCCGCTCTGACGTCCAGCAGCACCGGGAACATGTCCTTGTGTCGGTCCCTGGTGACTCGTGACAACTGTGGAACACCTTCCCTCCCTACAACCAACTCACCCGCTCTGACGTCCAGCAGCACCGGGAACATGTCCTTGTGTCGGTCCCTGGTGACTCGTGACAACTGTGGAACACCTTCCCTCCCTACAACCAACTCACCCGCTCTGACGTCCAGCAGCACCGGGAACATGTCCTTGTGTCGGTCCCTGGTGACTCGTGACAACTGTGGAACACCTTCCCTCCCTACAACCAACTCACCCGCTCTGACGTCCAGCAGCACCGGGAACATGTCCTTGTGTCGGTCCCTGGTGACTCGTGACAACTGTGGAACACCTTCCCTCCCTACAACCAACTCACCCGCTCTGACGTCCAGCAGCACCGGGAACATGTCCTTGTGTCGGTCCCTGGTGACTCGTGACAACTGTGGAACACCTTCCCTCCCTACAACCAACTCACCCGCTCTGACGTCCAGCAGCACCGGGAACATGTCCTTGTGTCGGTCCCTGGTGACTCGTGACAACTGTGGAACACCTTCCCTCCCTACAACCAACTCACCCGCTCTGACGTCCAGCAGCACCGGGAACATGTCCTTGTGGCGGTCCCTGGTGACTCGTGACAACTGTGGAACACCTTCCCTCCCTACAACCAACTCACCCGCTCTGACGTCCAGCAGCACCGGGAACATGTCCTTGTGTCGGTCCCTGGTGACTCGTGACAACTGTGGAACACCTTCCCTCCCTACAACCAACTCACCCGCTCTGACGTCCAGCAGCACCGGGAACATGTCCTTGTGTCGGTCCCTGGTGACTCGTGACAACTGTGGAACACCTTCCCTCCCTACAACCAACTCACCCGCTCTGACGTCCAGCAGCACCGGGAACATGTCCTTGTGGCGGTCCCTGGTGACTCGTGACAACTGTGGAACACCTTCCCTCCCTACAACCAACTCACCCGCTCTGACGTCCAGCAGCACCGGGAACATGTCCTTGTGGCGGTCCCTGGTGACTCCGCAGCACGACAGCAACGTGCGTAGGAGCTCCACGTGGTTCAACTGGACTTGGACTCGGAGCGAGCACCGCGAGGCGGCGCGGGAGGCTATTACCAGGAGTTCCGCGTCGGACCAGAGGGAGTCTGTGGGGATTAAGTAATTATAGTAATACTAGCGACCTGCTCACGCTTCGCAATGGTGTAATTATGAGCGACTTGTTCCCGGCATGTTGTATTTTGGCTAACTTAAAAAATCTTTTTCCAGATGCTGATGTTATTTACAAATTTAAATGAACAAATTACCTAAAAAATTGTTAAAACCGCATTAAAATCTGTCAAGTGGTTTTGAAGGAGTTAGCGGCCAAACCTACAAACAGACAGAGTTAGCGACTTGGATTTATACTATGTAATAACAATGATGATTATACAGGTTAAAGCGAAGTCGGTATTTCTATAATATGTCCACTAGTGACTGTTGGATGTCATCTTTGAGACAATTGCTTTTAAGTGCGAGGCGATGTCAGTATCTTAAAAACATGGATTGAATTTTGATACAATTTTCACCGTCATTTAGATTAAAAAAAGAGAAAGTTGTTAGGTATATGACATTAAATAATGACCTAAGTTTTGACTTGCAAGATACACGAAATTTAGATCAGGGCCTTTTCACTATTAGGATTCTAAAACTTTATTAAGAACATTAATAAAATATTCCATTACTAACGTTTTATTTAGTTTCAAATCAAAAGCAAATACGTAGTAGATAGTTTTTGTATTTTTTTCTTAAATCGTTTAATAGAACACACATAAACAATATGGTTGAGATTTAAAAGACATTTAAAGGTTAGAAACTCCATTAAATCTAATATTATTATTTACTATAGTCTATTCGCGTTAAGAAAATAGTGACAACTACAGAATAAGGGTGTATTCACTGTGGAGAAAAAGTACGAAAGAAAAAAAATAATTTTATAAACAGTATTTTCGGACACGCCGCATGCACTTGCTGTTCTATGACTATGCTCTCCACAGTTGCATTTAAATCACACAATTTAAAGTACTTATAAACATTGTAAATTATGTGTCTCTCTCCACTATGGATTATTGATCCACTTTTATTCTTTGGAATTGGTGAAGTATTCATTTTTTCAAAATTTATCGTTGGACAAGTCACGCAAAATCCACAACCGTTTTCTTCGAAGGTCAGACTTCAACTGGTCACTGTGAACTCGACTTTTTAATTTCTAGCATTTTAATTGGCTGGGGGCGTGGCCAGGCCGGCGGACAACGATCACTCACTATTTTCTTAACGCGAATAGACTATAGCTTTCCGTCCTGCGGTTTCACCCGCAACTAAATAGTTTTTCCCGTGGCAATATTTTACGGAACCCTATTTTTTCCTAAATAAAATTTAGCCTATGATACTTGTGGATAATGTAGCTTTCGAATGGTGAAAGATTTTTTAAATCGGTCCAGTAGTTTCGGAGCCTATTCATTTCAAACAAATAAACAAACAAAAAATCTAATCTTTCCTCTTGATAATATTAGTATAGACGTATTCTTTAAGCTTACCAGTTTTAGGTGTGACGATATCAAAAGCGCACTCGTAAATCTCTCTAGGATGGAATCCTTGAACGTGCTTTTCTCTATATACTCTATCTACTATGTACCGACGCATGTGCTTAGTGCCCGTGTACGCTATATGCCTGGAAATAAGAGTCAAATTAGATTGTTTTAACTATCATCACTTGGGTAGTGATGTAAAAAAAAATTGAGAAAACGTGAGACATTGCCTTGAACTGACTTTGATTGAGTAAATTGATTATTCTGGATACTGAAGCTGAAACTCGGCAATTTCAACTTAAAATAATTGTTCAATACACGCATACAGCTAATAAAAGTGTATTAAAATACCAGTAGATTTAGATAACCTCGATAAAATGCACCGACAAAACTCGATTTTGACATGAAGTTTGAATCATCTGTCAAAATAACCTTATTTTGTCAAAATCCTTTCACGAACCTCTTACCTAGCAAAAGGCAGTCTCAAATCATGCGGCAGATGACACACGGACCCCGATGACGTCATCACTCGCACCGCGTTGGGGTACTGCTCCCACCCCCGCGCGCGCGGGGTGAGTAGCGGCGGGGAGAAATGGATGCCGCCGTGGCTTTTGAATATCTATAATTTTATATGTTCTTATACAGGGTGATTGGTAATGCAATACATTCCTTCTAAGAGGTTAAGGTAGAGCTTATTTGCAGTCAATTAAGTCATATCATACCACGTCCGAAAATTGATAATTTCTGAGAAATGCAACATTTAAGATTTTTTATAAAAAACCCCATTGTCGAAGTTCAAATGCATCCTTTTAATGAAAAATTTAAAATAACGTTTAATGTTTTGTTGTTTAATGGTAGCTTGATAACTAAAATGATATTTTATATTCAAAGGACTTGGTCAAAGCTTGGGCTCTATGTTACCAAGCAGAACAATTTTGGTGTCATGGTTAATGGCTTTATAAACACCCTAATTCCGTTTACCAAAAAATTTTAAAGGGCCCCATTTTTTATAAAAAAAATATTTAGTTCTCTATAATGAACATTCAAAAAGTTCATATTTTGACGGATATTTTACACATTACGGCTTGCTTTATGATAATTAAGATTCTACTGATCGAAATCAATATTTTAATTATTTATAAACGCTATTTTTTAACATTTAATTTTCCAAAAATATGTATAATTCGTATTAAGTATTTTTTTTTCAGAATCTATTACCTGGCAATAATTACATAATCCTTAAGTCAATTCTGACATTGTCATTTAACTCAATCACGGTCTGCGGGGCTACTGCGTAAGTCAATTGTAATCGAATGTCATTTTTTCAACAATTCTGGATAACGCTAAAATTGATAAAATATAAAGTTTTTTTGAATTAATACGTCGATAATAAATGTCGCCATCTATTAAGCCCAAAACCGTGATGATTTTCAATAATTTGAACCCTTCCCAGAATTGTTTAATATATGACATTCGATTACCATTGGCTTACGCAATAGCCCCGCTGACCATGACATTTGTCTGTCTGCCAGATCTGTCAATCAAATATTTTGACAATGACATTATTATGAATCAAAAAAATGTTGCCATCTCAAAATACGTAACGGACAAAATAATAGTTTTTAAATTATTTTGAAAAAACGGGGCCTTTTAAAATTCATTTGATATGTGCAATTTAATCTATCTAAATACACGGTCCACATATATAAAAATCGTTCTGCTTGGTAACCTACGGCCCAGCCTATATGAAAAAAATGGGCATCTCCTTTGCTAAATATAATCGTCCTTATTTTAGAAAAAGTCAAAAAACCAAGAACAACTTAAAAAAAAGTTTAGTCTTATTGCAATAAAAAGCGATTTTCTAAAAAAAGTCCAAATCATGTTGCGTACAAGTTTTCTTGGTTTCTTGACTTTTTCTAAAATAAGGACGATTATTTTTTTGAAAATTTGAATCTAAAATATCATTTTAGTTATCAAGCTACCATAAAACAACAAAACATTAAACTTAATTTTGAATTTTTCACTAAAAGGATTCATTTGAACTTCGAAAATGGGGTTTTTTATAAAAAATCTTAAAGTTGCATATCTCAGTCATTATCAATTTTCAGACAAGGTATGATTTGACTTAATTGACTGCAAATAAGCTCTACTTTAACCTCTTAGAAGGAATGTATCGCATTACTAATCACCCTGTAGATAAGTTCGTGCTATAGATAAGCTGAAGCTATTGTAAGAAGAAATACATAAATCCGTAAAATTAAACAATTACAATATGTATTCCTATATTAATACAGAGGTATGAAATAATTGTAAACAAAATCACAAAGCTTTTCAAGTCAAATTTAATTTTGAATTAAGTTATTCAATAAGTATTTTGAGAAGGACGTTACCTTCCTTTAAAATTGACCACGTAACCAAAATTATATTGTAAAATTCTATTCACGCAATAAAAGGCCATTTATTCTAACTGCGTACTAAATTGCCCTTAAAAGTTTACTTGTTAAAGCAATTAAATATATTACCAACATAATCAATATTCAAGCTTTTTTTATTTGTTACATATTCTGACATAATTATTGTAACATACCTTAACAACATTATCTTTGATAGCAGACAACAGTTCCACAGGTTTTGTCTTCATTCCGTTGTGATAGGTGAAGTCTTCTGCAGGCGTTGATCTTTGATCTAAGCATGCCGCTACCTAGAAATAATACATAGGTTAATAATGTCTCGATTACATGTGACAAAACATGTGTGCTGTTTTTAAAGTGTTTGAACTTCAAATACAAATGAGTGGCCAAACTATAGGTAATGAATAAACTTTGCCGCAAACAAATAATTTCGATATAGCTGAAAATCAAAAATACATTTACCAAAGGTATTTCTTGAGGTAAGATTCGGATTCGGATTCATTAGGATTTAACTTTATGTTCAACTAGTGGCCGCCCGCGACTACGTTCGCGTGGAAGTCCCCAGTAAAAAGTACTCTATATGTTATTCTGATGTATAACCTATATTACTGTAAAGTTTCATCAAAATCCATCTATACATACATCCATACTCACAAACTTTCACGTTTATAATATTAGTAGGATTTAACATTATAAGTTCGCAGATTGCGGTAGATATTTTCCTTATTTTTAATTTTTTCGTTGGAGTTTATACCATATTTAAGCGTCCCTTATTTCATTCTGGACGTACCAATCTCCGATACGACCTGGACCGTGTGTCAGCTATAGTGTGCTGCAACAATGCAGATAAGGCGCCCTCGGCCACGGCTCGAGGCACGTGCTCGCTGCAGACTAATTCCGCGCAGGTGGGACGACAGCTGGCCGAGTGGTTCAGAAGCCATCTGCGAATAAATGGACAGTTTTTTTCCTAGTTTCTGTTTTAAGCTAACAAATATTTTAAGTGACAAATTCTATTACAAATAGATGTGTTTTACGAACGAGACGTGTACTTTTGTTTTGAACGTGTGGAAACAGGCTTGACGTTGATTTTTTAAAAAATGATCATATCGGTCAATAGGTTTTGTTTTTTTAAGGAAAATCACGTAGCGACATCAAATGGCCCTTGGATGCTTTGAACGGTCACGCCCGGGCGCTTCGAAAAGCGCAACCACGCTAGATAATATGACAAAATTCATGATTTCATATTGGCAGACCACCAATTGAAAGTGCAAAAGACCACGTGGGTCATGTCCTACATGAAATTTTGGATATGTGAAAGCTGTCTGTGTCCCACGTGCGAGTTTATAGTATTAGAGTTTATTATAGGAAAAAAACTACTGGTTCAAACTGCTGCAAAGGTCGCTGATAATAATTTATAAAATTGAGATTAACTTAAGTGCGAAATAAGGTGAAAGCAAACTCGCACTCGGGCAACAAACGCAATCGTGCGATCAATCCATTGCAGTGTTTTTAAGCGAAATTCGACGTTACATGGATTAGTCGAAACATTTGTCATTTTTTGTAGGTATAGTTCTTATCGGACCGTTCCCGTATTTATAAGATTCTTAAAATGTTAATTACGAAATTTTAAGAGAGAATACTATCGGAACTTAGAGCATATGAAATAGCTGGTATTTTAAATTTTTACTTGACTGACTTTGTGTTACTAATCACAAAACATTGCCTGAAACAAAATCTGTTGCATGTATACATGCAATACCAATAGACACAAATGGCGCTAGCTATATACTACGTTAAAGAGAAAAGGTGAATCAAAAACATTTAAGAAGATCTCAAAAAATTCTCTACATACCTTATAACATGAATCTGCTTAGCATTCTCCTCCTTTTCGAACTCCGCTGGCATCCTAATCTCCTTTGTCCTCAACGCTGTCAAAACCATCATTCGTTCCATGCCCGTTGTCAGCGGATGGAACATTTCAAACAGAATTATACCGAGCGAGTAGATGTCGACTTTCTGGTTGTAAATGACTTTGGTGGTCGATTGGAGGAGTTCTGGGGCCACGTAGAGGGCTGTGCCAATCTGTAAAGGTGTTATTTTATTTTGTAATAGAAGATCATTTGAATCTCAGACTTGACCTTTATTATAAAGTAAAATTAGAAGTAAGAAATTAAGCTAGTTTTGAAGAATAGCTAAAAGAAACTAACTTGCAATAAAATTCTGGTCAAATATTTTCGAAGTTTCTTAGTTTGTTTAATACTAATACTTACTTGGCCGGTCAAAGAACCTTCTATATCTTCTTGCTTGTTCTTTTCTGCAAAAAATTTAATTCAATTTAACTACTTTTGTATTCCAACATTCAATTGTTAATTTTACAAAAATATTTCGTATTCTAAACTTGGTATTAAAATTATCATCTATGCCAAACACTTTTCAAAAATGTCACAATGAATTGTCAAAATACATATTTTTTACACTTTTAATGTCAAAATATTCATGTCAATTTAACCTTTGTTTAATACAAAATAATATAAATAACTTAAAAACACCTACCATCAACCGGCAGCGCGGTAAACGCCTTGGTCGCCAGTCCAAAGTCTCCGATTTTGACATGATCGTTGGAATCCAGGAATATGTTGACAGGCTTCAGGTCTCTGTGGATCATTCCGCGTTGGTGCACGTGCGCTAGACCTTCTACGATCTCGCGGAATAGACGCCAGACGCGGAATTGCTCTTTGTATAGACCATTGTCTATCGCTTGTCTTTGAAATAAATAAAAATCATTTATTTTATATGACTGGTATATTAAAACTCAGCACTTAAAAAAAAATCAAGGAATTAAAACATAAATGAGAGTTTGCATTTGTTAAATGCAGAAAAACAAAGAAGAAAATGCAAAAAAATATATGAAAGTCATATTACAATGTAAATAGATACACAAATTTAGGACCTGGATAAAATAACAGTAAACAGAAAAAATATGTTATTTGGTTTTTGATAAAATTTACTTTTTTTAACTACAGTGTGATTTTGTATAAGTAAATAAATATTTACCGACATATTCCCACTTAATATTTTTAAAACCTATTTTAATACCTCACCCTTTTATTGAGTCGACGACAATTCGGACACAAAAAACTTGGACACCTTAGCCAATGTATGGATTTTCAATTTTTATATTATTTTTTACCGGTGTCCGAGTTTTTTTGTGTCCGAAATGTCGTTGACACCTTTTATTAACACAGAAAATTCACTACACAATCATACACACTCCACCTACCTCAGCGTGTTCTTCTCGCAAAACTCCATCTGTATGTACAGCACCTGGTGTATTCGTTCTGACGGTGGACGAGGGGCGTCCACCTCGTCCACCTCCTCGGAGGGCAGGGTCAGGGACTGGTGCGAGTCCTGCTCGAACTCTATGTCCGTTGAGGAGCCGTCTTCTGGACTATTATAGACACAAGGGATGGTATAGTTAGATTTATATCTGTATGTACAGCACTTGGTGTATCCGTTCTGAAGGTGGACGAGGGGCGTCCACCTCGTCCACCTCCTCGGAGGGCAGGGTCAGAGACTGGTGCGAGTCCTGCTCGAACTCTATATCCGTTGAGGAGCCATCCTCTGGACTATTAGAGACAAGGGATGATATAGTTAGATTTATATGTGTGTGTACAACACTTGGTGTATTCGTTCTGACGGTGGACGAGGCGCGTCCACCTCGTCCTCCTCCTCGGAGGGCAGGGTCAGGGACTGGTGCGAGTCCTGCTCGAACTCTATGTCCGTTGAGGAGCCATCCTCTGGACTATTAGAGACAAGGGATGATATAGTTAGATTTATATGTGTGTACAGCACTTGGTGTATTCGTTCTGAAGGTGGACGAGGGGCGTCCACCTCGTCCACCTCCTCGGAGGGCAGGGTCAGGGACTGGTGCGAGTCCTGCTCGAACTCTATGTCCGTTGAGGAACCGTCTTCTGGACTATTAGAGACATTGGATATAGGTGTGGTACATTTCATTTTATTTCATTACAATAAAAGATATATATTAGACTAGTGTCATTTTTATGACGTTAATTTTTTTTTTTACGACCTCTGTTGTGCAACGGTATATATGTTACGGCTAATACCCGAAGTGCGGCTACACCTAGTTTTAGCCGGTTAGAACATCAATAGGTTAGGTTAGTTAGGTTACTTTTTTGATACCACCCAAAAAAAGGAGTCAGGAGCCAATTTCGTAAAAATGGCTCGTGTCTGGGTGTAACTAGGGTCTCCCCTAGCCCATAATGTGGTGCCTATAACACAAGGGCTTACTGCAACTTACTTTAGGGCCACATAATTGGTGTGTCAGTCTGGAGAT
Source organism: Emmelina monodactyla (assembly GCA_916618145.1). NCBI lineage: Eukaryota > Metazoa > Arthropoda > Insecta > Lepidoptera > Pterophoridae > Emmelina > Emmelina monodactyla. The sequence continues at coordinate 1,751,707 of OU745315.1, read as the reverse complement.
TTATTATATTATAATTATTAATTTTACAACTCTTAAAATGTACAAAAAAGTAATAGTGACATAACAGAAACACATAAGCTTTGTCGATAGTTGTTTAGTATTCTTTTGATTCTATCATCAACAATTTTTGCAGCGCATGCATTTCTTGATTTCCTCTTTATAAGTAGGTATAGATTAACGCGTAAGAATCCTTTAAAATGAGTTTACTTTCAAGTAATGCAGGCGTAATTTTACAAGTTACCTTTATTAATACATTAATATCAACTTACTTCATAATATTAAACCACGGGTCAGCATCATCCTCTTCATCTTCACTATCCGAAGAAGCATTTGTCTGTTGTACCGGCGCCTCCGAAATCGACCATTCAACCTTGACCTCCTGCCCTAACTTGGCCACAATACACTCCAACGAATTCCTCTTCTTATTAACCGATTTAACCGATTCGCTAGTGGTGTCCCGGTCGTCGGAATCGATTATCGACTCGATCCACGCGTTGTAGTATCGGACGACGTTCTCGTGGTTGAGTCGCGAAAGGAGTTTGACTTCGCGGGTGATTTTTTTATTAAGTTGGACGTTTTCAGGGTTTAATTTGACGCGTTTTATCGCGTAGAAGCCGCCGTCGAGTTTGTTTTTTACCTTGGGATAAAGTATAATGTAGTTTAGTACAACTTTATACTGTATAGGTATTGAATTGAAGTGCTAGGAGACATCTCATTAAAAAAATGGCACTGATAATTGTTTCAGTTTATTTTTCAAATGTAAAGTGTAGGTATTTTTTCTAGATTTATCGAAATTATTTAAAAGGGGGCGAATAAAAATAAATATAGTTTTACCTAAAATTGGCGGCAAGTAAAAGTACATAAACAGTGTTTTAACTATGATTACGATGACTGCGTCTCGAAAGTTAGTTGAAAACGGGTATTAATGATGGTTAATGTCACTTATTAATTAGCAGAGACGTTTTGACTGCCACTATTGCCAGGCAAGATACCATTTAAATAAACAAAATGCATTAATTTGCATCTATATAAATGGATACCTAATAAAATTTACCTTTAAAACATCCCCAAAAGCGCCTTTACCAAGCCAAGTGAGAACCTCAAACTCCGCGTTTAACCGTGAGTGACCGTTCGCTTGAGGACTGGTCTGGATTTTCTTCACTGAGTCTTCGTCCTGCAATGAAAATTTTGTTTTAATCGGTAAAAATAATTTTGTATAAGAATTCTTCTTGTTAACCTTGTGTAGTAGGTAGATTTTGAAGTCAAAATTAACTTTTAGGATAAGAGATAATAAAAAAGTAAGAATAAACCAAAATACATAATTTACTTACATAAGTATAGGCACAGATATAATAATACTAACGTACAGATGCCTCATCCCATACAAAGAAAACGGCCACGCTTAACCATTCATTTCGTCCCTTCCATTTTTATTTCGTCTTGCATTCTGTAGATGTCGTTAGCGCGCCCGTGCGTTCATTTGGGTCGAAATGTCTATTAGTAGGTACTTTTAATAGATGGCGCTGATATACAATGTAAGTATTTTAAAAATAAATAAGTTAAAAACAACCGACTTCAAAACTAAAATGTTGAAAATAATTAACATTTAATATAATTTAAATACTGCCTATTATTTACTAATATGCTATTTACTAATAGGTTTATAGTCGGTGCCAAATCAATTTATTACTTACGTATTGAATAGTAAGAGTTAATTGCTCTTTATTTATTTATTACTCGTAACATATCTTAAACTTTGAAGTAGGCATATCATTGCATTAATTTGCTCGTATTAATTTAAGTGATGGTAATATTATTATGTAGGTATATGTTTAAAGGCTTAGCTTGGCAATGTGCTTGTGGTGATAAAGGGCTAGGCCTATAAAATATGTCCAACTTAAAACATCAAGTACTACTTGACACGATAGAAGAAGAAGAAGGGGATTACCTACAAGAGTTCTGCTCACATGTGATGGTCTTTATCTGCTTAATCACATACCTACTTACGCAAGACAAGAAACTGTCGCAAGAAGACCTCCAGCTGTACGCTAGGATAACATTTTAATAAGGACAAAGAGCATTAACTATTTGCACGCCCAACCATAATCGCATTCCCGTGTCCTCCACGCTACGGCTCAAAATCAACAAAAAATCCTACGAAAAGTATAGTACTGCTAAAAGTAGTTATATTAATAACACGCGGCGACCTGATTTTTCTGTTTTTTAAGGAATATCTGGGGTGTTTTATTTAATCTTGTGTCATGCTCGACTCTTTGTATGTATGTACTTAGTACCTAAATAAAAACAAAATATTGAAAATTAAATCTGGTAACACACAACACTATTTATTATAGAGATGATGTCATGGTCTTGACTGAAGACCACGGCGCAGCAAGCCCTCCTTTTTTACCTTTCCATAAAGATGTACTAGAGTTGCACTTAATGTATCAAATAATAAATCGATTTCTTTTTAACAATCGATTAAAAACTTTTTAGATAGGTACTCTGAAGTAAGCTAAGTTATGTCCAGGACGGAAGATTATGAATAGTTACTCTCTTAATTTTGTTATATAATTATATATATTTAAATATGAATATATGTAATTGCTTAATAATCTTTGGAATAACGAGGAAGGTTGGTATTAAGACTTTACCAATAACAATATTTTACTAATTCCTCTGTAAAGGATTTTAATGCCGTTTCTACCATTATTATGGGTATTTTTTTCGAATAGATTTTTAATAAAGCACCTAGCTACCTACCTTTCGCTTAAATTTAGTAAACGATTTTTTAAGCCATTCGAAATAAAATAGCTAGCGTATTTTGAGTTACTTAAGTACATTTTATTTTACGCATTACCAACCATTGAAGAGTGAAAATAATAGAACAATCATTAATTAATTCGTAGGTATGAATAAAAGCCCAGGTAGGTAGGTATGTATGTGATATTCTAGAATACTAAATACCTACTTAGTTATGTCGGTACCTTTTTTTATCCAAATTCGTTCTGCACCAAGTTTTTGTGAAAAATATTAACAAACACACATACCTGCATACCTGTCACCTTCTCACATATTTTCGCATTTATAATGCCTATATGTACTTACTAACATTCTTACTGGAAGGTAGTTAAGAGCTAGATATCTTTAAATTATAAAGAATATCCAAACACTGTTTGAGGTGCTACTTAAACATCTTTAGAGTGATCTTGTTTTTCTTGTTAACTAGATAGGTACTAGATAAATACCTGCCTAGATTATTATCGAAATTATTAATGATTGCAAAATCTGCAAGGAATCAGTGTGTTATTTTTAGTACAATATTTATCAAAATAATCGTCGACCAAATGTAGGTATTTTTTTATTAGGTAGGTACAGTAAGTTGCAAAGGTCTTTACAGAATTGCCAAACAATATCGCTCCAGTGGTCGCTTTTACACACACACTGACATAAAAAAACTAATATTTGACTACTACTTCTTAATATCAACCTTAATGTCCCAGTCTTAAAGCTCAATATATTTTTGTGAACTATTATGGTCGTTAAAACATTTTCCTAAATACGATGATGTTTTTTTCGGATCTACCTGTGTAGGTTGTCTAACCGACAACATTGATACTAATTGTTACGAATAATACTCAACCTTCATCTGATAGTCTTAAGTTTCAGTTGCAGTTTTATTTATTTTGCTTTTTAAGTCGTATAGAAAGAAATACTAACTTACTAAATGAGAGTGAATAAGGGTAGTAAAAAAGTAGATAAAAAACAATATTCTTTATAAAATAATAAGCTTATTTTAGACTTGTTTACAAATATATTGATTCCAAAAGAACTTTATATTTCAAACTAATTCTAATATATTTTTACACTTATTTAACTTTTTAAGGTTACTTATAGCTGAAGTATTCGTTTTCGTAAGGAAAAGAAAATTGAAGCTAGCCAACCAGTAAAATATACATTGTTATTGAAAAATGATTTACGAACTTTTATTTAATAGCTAGCGAACCAGCAACGACAAAGCGTAAAGCAAATAATTCAATCAATGTAGGCAGAGATGCGATTTATTTGAAATACTTCTATTTAAAATGCAAATACAAAATGCAAAATACCTATTTTGTATTTTGCATTGAAATGCTTTTAAGTGAAAAACATTTTGTATTTTATTTGAAATACCTTTCGAGATGTATTTTGCATTTGGTATATTTATTTCAAAATGCAAAATGCTTTGTCAGTTTAGCCAACATTACCAGTCAAACAAAATGAAATCAACGAATCACGCTTGTTTGCCTAATTTGACCAATAGAAGCGCCTGCTAGCCATGTGTGTCTGTTTTCCTTTAATAACTTATTAATTACTAGTGACCGCTCGAGACTCTGTTCGCGTGGAAGTCGGTTTCCTGTGGGAACGAGTTTTCCCGCAGTAAAAAGTACCCTATGTCCTTTCCCAAGTTCAGTTCTTTCTTCATACCAAATTTCATCAAAATCGGTTCAGTGCTTTAGGCGTGAAAGCATTACAGACAGACAGAGTTACTTTCGCATTTATAATATTATTGTAGGGATAATAATACTCACGTAAAATAATGTAAAAACTTGACTAACGAAAAGATGAATTATGTGGCGATTTATTTTTATCCAGTTACATATTTATTATATGTATGGATTATTACAATTTTCTTTTTAAGAAGAAAAAAGGACACGCATGGTTAACAGGCGCCTCTATCGGTCAAATTCGGCATACAAGCATCAATAATTACTTATTAATAATAATACTCACGTTTATTAATAATATAAAGGAATTTATTGATAACTAAAAATGACCAAAATGTCAAGCATAAAGAGCCTTTTGGCTTGGCATTGTATCCCTTTTCTATTTCTTATGATAAATACCTAAAATAAAAGATAACGATTTGTACCTTTTTTCAAAAGGTATTTTATTTTGAAAATATCTATTTTGCATTTAGCATTTGAAATACAAAACACAAAACAATTTGGTATTTTGCATTTGAAATAGTTATTTTGAAAAGTATTTTGCATTTTGTACTTAAATGCTTTTTTAAAACCATTTTGTACATCTCTGATTGTAGGTATGATTTTGGATATTTTCGTTTTACCCTCAAATTGTGACGTTTGTAAGAAATGTTTAACTTGTTTTATAGTTTTACTCGCAAATCGACTAATATTATTAAAAATGTGGCTTAACTCTTTTACGTTAGGGTTGAAAATAATTTGTAATATTTAATGTCTATGTGTGTGTAATTTGTATGCAAGCAGTTCTGTCCTGCATAGACCTTACACTCTGTATGGACTTTTGCGACCGTAGGTAATAAAAGTTTAAATTATCAAGAAATTCGCACACAACCTCTAAATATTTCTAAGGACCAATTTAGATTCCGAGAACTCATCGTCGCCATCGACGCCTTCTAAAATCCTTAGAAGTTCTATACAATCCTCATGATAGACTGCAGTTCACTGCACTACTTCTAGAACACTCTGCTTGTGACGTCATCAGGCGGTCTTCTATTTGAGACGACGGCGTCAAGGAAGTGTTTTTGTACGACGCGCTAGGGATGCGCCGGAGTCAACATATTGCAGTTTTTATATGACGTTTATTTATTGATATTTACGTTTATGTATGTCTCTCATGATAGTGTTAAATTCCTTACAATTTGTTATATTGAAATAGCAATAATAATTAAATAAAATGACACTTTTCCGTAGAATTTTGAATAATTACAAAACTTAGCCTTTCGCGGTACAGCACTAGCGGTCTCAAATAGAAGACTTTGGCGTGACGGACTAGGTATTTGCTTAGATAAAAATCCATGTATTTTATTTCAATATTTCTGAGGTCTTATAGCTCAAAGAGACTTATTTTTATACTCGTATTTCGCAAGCAGCTTTCATATTTCCGATAGTACAAAAATATACCAGAAACTGTTTTTAAACACATTTAATTCTTAATGGGAGACTTTGGCGCCGAAAGAGCTTGTCTAGATAGGAGACTAAGGCATTCAAAAGGTTAAATGATGAAATTATCAATAAAAACCTTATTTAATAGGATTTAGTCTGTTTATATTTTAATTTGAACCGAAGAAAACCCGTTTAAAGTAGGAAAATATGTTGTTTATGATCCGTGAATAAGATGACAAAAGAATGTTTACAAATGCATGCATTTCATTCTTACCTCTCTGAATGAAAAAAAAACATCTTTCGTTTCCTATTAACATGTAATATGTTGACTTTTGGAGGTTAGTCTCATACAATGAAATAATCAGATTGATGTGGTCTTACATTTGAAACCTCCTTCTTTTGCTGGCCGGCGCTTTTTGTTTTGGGCCCAAGTTTATATGGACCGTGAATGGTCTCCTTTGTTAAGCAACAAGTGGCATCAAACAATCAATTGTATTTATTCTAGAATGTTTCTAATACCAATCATTAATACCTAGCCTATCAATATAAATAAAAATAAAATAAATATTTGAGTAATATTTTAATAAACAGAATATACCGAAATACCGAAGTACAAGGCGACATCTATGAACGCCATTACAAAACTTGATTTTGTTATGAAATTAAGTTTTTTTAAATTTTAACTTAGAATTATGTTATTTAGATAGATTTTAGCTACTTGAACACCAAACAAATAAAATTTACCATATTTGGAAGGAAAATTTTCATCTTATTCATTTTTCAAAATGCTTATATTTCAATCGATACTTGTAGCGCCATCTTTTGTGCATTTTAGAAACTATCGATTCCTTTCTTCGGAATGAGACCCCATGGTATAGGTATTTAAATTTCAACTATTTCATAATAATAATTTAGTTAGATGCAAACCGCTTTGAACTAAAATAAAGATGCGTCAAATTATGAATATTAAAAAACACAAGTTTATCAATAAATGTCAATCAATAAAAAACTTGCTTGCGTGTAGGATGTTGATGTGACGTTATTTAATTTGCATACGAATTTAAGCCATTATTTCATCATTGCTATCACAATCTTCGGTAGTATCACATGAGTAAAGAAACTGAACAGAGACAAAGCTTCTAAAGAGCTAGCAAAATTTATACCTATTTTGGTAGGGTTGGCACAATTGAATAAATTAAAAATATAAATGTACTTTTTTTTCAAATTTTTTATTAAAATAGGTTTTTTTTTACAAATTACATACTCTAAATATATTTTTTTTATTACTTTTGGTTTTTAATAATTTGTTGTGTCTTTTAATCGAATGATAAATTCTAAATCTAATATAAAGTTTTTTCAAATAAACCAATGGGAAACACTCACATGGCATATGAAATGTACAATCTTGCAAACGTGCTAATATGTCATTACCAATATTAACATTTTTAATATGAAGATCAAAATATTCGCGAAATTTTTGCTCAAGCAATTCAACAAATTCAATAAAATTGTCAGGAGGTATTATCAAAAAACCTATCCTACCTATCAAATACTAAAACAAAAGTATTACTACGTATTATGTGAGAAATTCGAAAACAAAAACAAAACACGCACAACGTTCGAGCGTCGCGTCACGCCTGCACGCCCTGAGATTGACCACTGGCTGATCTAGTTTGAAGCGGTTTCGGCTCATACGTGACAAGCGGCCAGTGGTCACGCACACACACGCGTTGCACTTGTAGTGATGTACCTGTCACAGCGCATTCGTATGTAGCTTTGTCTCTGTTCAGTTTCTTTACTCATGTGGTAGTATAGTGGTAAGTATCCCCGCCTGTCACGCGGGAGACCGGGGTTCGCACGGAACAGAGAAGTAGATGGAAGTGTGAAGTAGGCGGGGCACGCGTTCCACTAGTAAGCGGAGGCTCGCAAACCCATACCTCAGTCGTGCCTGTCTTATTGTCGTGTTCGGTTGTGTTTTGCTGTGATCGTATTGCGTTTTCTTAATCTAATATCGACTTTATTTTTAAAGCAGTAAAGTTCAATTCATTTTTGTTCTAATTCTAATGTAACATAAAACATAACAATTGTAAACATGAACTTTATTTGCCAAGAAATAAAGTTCAACTTACATTGTTAAATGTAGGAACGCCACATATTATTAAAAAGTTGAATTTTGTGTGAGTCAGAATGGCGGGTGTACCTTAACAGATTCGAGCGAGTTATATGTAAAACTTTAGTAGGTACCTAAGATGTACTATTTGGTACCAATTAAAGAAATTGGTGTACCTCCTTAAAAGCAGAGATATAACCAAATGCGAGTACACCCGCCACATTGACTGTAAGAATGGCGGGTGTATCTCCAGTTCTGGGTTATAGACATGTTGGTGAGTTATTTAAAGTATACCAAATTTCTGTACCTTTGGTGAACACAATTTATTTTCGGCAATTTTTTCGCCAAGTTATTGATTTCGCCATAATCTCGTCAGGGTCATAATTTTTCAACAAAATGGCAAAAAAAAACCTTATCTGGCAACGCTGGCGATACTCTTTCGCTCCCTTGTGTTTAAGTGCTATGGTCCTTCAAATAATCTTTTGAACTTGTAATTTGTAGACCGATCAGTAATAATATTTAAGAGACATCTTCGTGTACAATAGTATTGTTAAAATACTACAACGCTCACAGATCTTCTACGACAAATTTAATAAGCAGGTACACAGCTATTTTCGTAACTTTGTAGCACTCACCTCTCTTATTAAAATTTTAAATCAAAGTTTATTTATGCCGAAAAACAAAATTTTGCCACCAAACTATAAAAAAATCCAAATTTTAATGATATTCGCTTATATTTCATCGACAAACACTTCATTATAGATAATAAAAAAGTCCCCTTATGTTAGGTTGTTGACGAGGGTGGCGGAGTAAAAGCATATGGACGTTTCACAGCTTTATTTAACGTAACAAATTACATCTCGTAATTAAATTAAAAATGCTCACATGCATGGCGTAGTACGAACCGAACAGAAAAGACATAGACTAGCAAGAGTCGAGGCATAGACCTAAAATATTGGAGTGGCTTGTGTAATGCCATAGAGTAAAATATAACACCTTACTTAAAATACCAGACTTGAGGCCCTGTATTTAGGCGTCACGGTAAAAAAAATGCGTACCGCCGGGAAGAATGTTGGCGACGATAAGCGCGATGTATGTCGCTACAAATTCTCTAATACCAAAATCTTGGATTCCTTTGGAATCGAGCAATATTGCTCTTTGGTGCTCTTTTATGTTAGGTACACCAAAGGTACAGAAATTTGGTATGATTTAAATAACTTACCATCATGTCTATAACCGAGAACTGGAGATACACCCGCCATTCTGACAGTCAATGTGGCGGGTGTACTCGCATTTGGTTATATCTCTGCTCTTAAGGAGGTACACCAATTTCTTTGATGGGTACCAAATAGTACATTATAGGTACTAAGTTTGACATATTTCCCGTTCAAATCTGTTAAGGTACACCCGCCATTCCGACTCTCACAGAATTTTTTATATGTCAACGCGTACGTGAAGTAAGTTGCGGAAGGTCGTAAATACATTATGGGTTTTAGTAAAGTAAACTCTATTCATCACTGACAAGGTGTGTTTTTGCTTAGCAGCATTTAGAAATAAGGTCATTCCGGCACTAAGGATATGCGACCAATAAAAACATTTGTTTACATGTAGTGACTATGTTTATTATCAGTTCCATGTGTGAGTTTTGGCGACAGCGGTTCCGCTAGTAAGTTTGTCGTATAGCATTTCCATCTACTTCTCTGTTCCGTGGGGGTTCGATTCCCCGCCGGAGAGTTCTTTTTGTATTTTCTTTTTAATACTTTTTAACATGTTTTTAAAGATTTTTGTGTAAAAAATAATAATAATAAATATACCTCTGAGGCGCTACCGCAGTCTTCTTTATTCTTTTCGAGCGGTAAAGTGGTAGGAGCGTCTACTAGAAAACCGTGGTTCACCAGTTGTTCAGCAGTCCATTGTGAATGTTCATCTTCTGTTAGACATCTTTAACATGACAAATAAAGTCTTCTATATTCAAAACAAGAAAACATTAAAAAAATATATATCTTTCTTAGCAATGAATTAGGTACTAGCTGTTAATATATTTTTTAATTTATAGTTTTTCTTAAAGCCTTTATTGTTCTTTAATTTAGATTTTAATCAGTCTAGACTAGAGTCTTCTAGAAGAACTCACTTTGTCTACATACCTCAAGAAGAAATCTTTGGCCGAGCTTGGTAAGTCTGCTAGGATTTCCTGATAATATCCCTCTTTACATACAATTGAATACAGGAGTTGGCCGGCTGCATACACATCCAACGCTTTTGTTTGTCTAGAAATTGTAACAAAAATATGTATTTCTAAAAAAAAACTATACTGTTGGTTTTGTCGAGTTTCTATATCTAGAATTTTTTGATATGACAAAGCTGTATCTAAAGTAGTGAATTTATAAGTAAGTACCAAAGTTATAAGTCGCGCCAATAGTTTAGCAAGTTTCATGGCAGCGATTGTGAAATCGATACTCGAAATTAACGGATCGCTAAAGAATGATAACTTCAACAAAAAAATAATTTACACGCATAATTATTATTTTTCTACCCATTGAAAATTTAAACTTTTTTGTTTTGTTTAGTCACCCAGCATTTTGCGATTCGTAAATTTCGACTATAGATTTTGTCCAGAGCTCAATGATTTTAACAACATACCTATCACAAAAACTCTCTCCTTCAACCATGTCAGCCATTCTTGAATCCAAAGCGACACCGGTCAACTTTACTACTCCGGAGTCATCCAGAAACACATTTTCACTCCGCACATCCCTATGCAACACATCTACACTATGCAGTTCTCTTAAAGCACTTAACACTCCTAAACCTACATGTCTTGATAGCCGTAGAGCTTCATATTTATCACTACACATATAAACTTTGTTCCGTAAACTTTTTAAAGATGTTCCAAGGATGAATTCTCTAAATATGTACACACACTGTCTAGCGGTTCGTTTTGTTTGTTCTTTACACGTCTCTACAGCTAGATATGGCACTAGTGATGTATGTTTTAGTCTACACATGGCTTTCAGATCTTGGTTGAATAATGTTAGCTGTCGGTTACGAGTCTGGAAGTCCGTAGCAGGGGGTATAACCCATTTTTTAGTGATCAGACGCTGCCCTGTCTCGTCTTCTATTGCGAGGTATGTCACAGAGCCGGTTAAGGAGTGACCTGAAAATTTAAAGAAAGAGTTAAAACGATAAATTAAAAAACAAACTATGGAAACATGTATAAAGCCACAGTCTAAAAAAGTAGTTTTAAATCTACAATGCGTTTAGCGATTATTTTACGACTAGTGGCCGCTCGCGACTCCGCTCGCGTAGAAGTCGGTTTCCCGTGGGAATGCGAAGTTTTCCCGCGGTAAAAAGTTCCCTTATTTCTTTCATATATATATTTTTGGTTTCTAGAACCGTTTTCGCAGCGCACGCAACGGAAGCCCTCAAGGATGAATAATTTTCCCCGTTTTTTTTCCATTTTCCATTATTTCTTCGCTCCTAATAGTTGCAGCGTGATGTTATATAGCTTAAAGCCTGCCTCGATAAATGGTCTATCCAACACAAAAATATTTTTTAAATTCGAACCGGTAGTTCCTGAGATTAGCGCGTTCAAACAAATAAACAAACAAACAAACAAACTCTTATAATATTAGTATAGATTATTGTTATTTAGATCAATGGACATCTATGGCGCTAAATGTATTTTAAATCGCGCCAACGATTGCATCACTTTGACGCAGATATGAAAAAAAGCAAATATTACAAAGTTTAGCCTAAGTTTGCGTTAGTTTTTTTCCCTCTGAACAAATTGGTCCGACTGCGCGGATCTTTTTTCCCTATTGGTCCGATTTATCCTATTTGTAAACTTAATTCGACTGCTGAGTTCGATTGGTCGGACTACGCAGTCGGACAAAGTGTTCAGAGGGGGTTTTGTTTTACTTGTATATAATTTACCTAAACAATTCCCTATATAAACTTTCTTGTTGTTCTTCTGGGCAACTCTTAGAACTGTTGTAGTCTTGGTGTTACATGTACATGGAACTTCAACACTCTGGCTTCGGATAACTGTCTTAGAAGGAGATTTGTTTTCTGCATAGCTGTAAAAATAATACTGATGTTAGTTATTGGAGAACTGGGTATTTGTATTTTTCTAGTGCCTTAACATTAATGTGGATTTGTCGACTTGGTAAAATTATTTAAAAAGTTAACTGACTTAAAAAAAACGTAATTATCACTTACATGATAGTGAAAACAACATTCAAAACTATAGTATAGTTAAAGCAGAATTAGCTAACAAAATTAATAAAAGACACGAAACTTTGCTTTATACTTTGTAATGTTTGTGATGAGATGATGTAATTATATATGTATAGCTGTTATCAGAATATGTCTCATACTCGAATTTAATACTGTACTATCGTCTTATAATGTTCTGATCAACTATGAAAATTAATATCAGTAGCAGTAAATATTATGTGATAAAGTATCCGTCTAATGTTCTTTATATTCTACTAGTGGCCGCCCGCGACTCCGTTCGCGTGGAAGTCGGTTTCCCGTGGAAATGAGAAGTTTTCCCGGGGTAAAAAGTACCCTATATGTTATTCTGATGTATAACCTATATTATGTATGTATTGTGTAGGATCCTACTAATATTATAAACGAGAAAGTTTGTCAGTATGGAAGTATGTATGGATGTTTGTTACTCTTCCACGTAAAAACTACTGGATGGATTTTGATGAAACTTTGCAGTAATATAGGTTATACATCAGAATAACACATAGGATACTTTTTACCCCGGGAAAACTTCTCATTTCCACGGGAAACCGACTTCCACGCGAACGGAGTCGCGGGCGGCCACTAGTTCAGTAATAAATATTACTTACAATACCAACTCAGCTATATCACCTTGACCATCCTCATTACTAGTTTCCTGGCTGATACTTGATCTATGAACCCTCTGTTTACCAGCTACCCGCAGAATCTCTTGTCGCTTCTGAATTTCATCTTTGATTTTCTGACGCTAAAATCATAATGAGGAATACATTAAACAAGTGTTACTTTTTTAACCAGTACAAGACAAGTTTAAACTTTAGCTAGCTTAAAAAACCCATAGCAGAAAAAATGTTTACACATTTTTATTATCATAATTGGTTCAACTATTCGGATGGGTAGGTACTTATAACAGTTATAACAACACCATTAATAATACAAGCTTAAGGCACCCTTGTTTTAGTAGTGTGTTAAAATAATATTGATATACAAAGCCCAACTCACCTCTTCATTTTCCTTCTCTTGCAGATCTCTCAGTTTTTCTTGTTCCATTTCATTCTTTTGTTTTACCATTTCTTCGTAGAACGACAGAGTTGGCTTGTTGTGATCATGAAGGAATTGCTGTAAATATTAAAATAAATGTTTATAAATACAACATATAAAGAGATTATTATGGAATATTAAGAAAACCTGTTAAATAACGAATTCTAATCTAGCTAGAGGAAGTCAAAAAGTTTAAGTTAAGGCATAAATTATGAAGCAACATAAAAATAAAAACGAATCACCCTGATTTGACTAATAATTAACATCACAGTTCTTTTGTTTTATAACATGAACTTGTCAAAACTATGGAAATCAAATCAAAATTCTTTTGTTGATCATAGATATGTAACATATACTTAATGAACTTCAATGTTACAAACTTCGACTTTATCTAACCTTTATACAGCGTGTCCCAAAAGGTTACGTAGCTGGGAAAAGGGGTGGTAGGGATGGTCACAAGGGTCACCAGAAAAATAATAAAAAAAATCCCCTCTGGATATTTCAATAAAAAAAAAACATTTTTTAAAAATCTAAAAAATGTACACCTTGTTACCCTATTTTGCTTACTGTACCTACAGATATTGCTGTATTTGAAAAAAAAAACCTGTTATGTAATCGTCAATAACCCTTTATCAAATTGAAATAAAAAAAACTATACATATCTAACCAAGTTTTAAAGAAAATTAAGTTCTTGTCCAGTCAAGGACTTAGTAATTACGACTTCACTCAACTTCCTCCAAGCATACTGAAAAAAAAACGTACTACGCATCTCCGGCGAGTAAGTTAAAAAAATAGGTAATTTTATTGCAATTCCAAAATGGTATAACACTTATTTGAAAAATTCATACTAGGACATTTAAAAATATTTTTCGGGAACAATACTCCTGCAAAAATAAAATATCAAAAAACAATAGTCTCAAATTCGTACGCAAATACATTTTTAAATGTCTGTTCTGTTGCTTTGATGTTGCTGCCCGGTATAATTCTCAAGATTGGAGTACAGACATACCTCAAACATTCGAATAAGGCTAGATTAAGTTTTTCCATATTCCAGGGAAAATAATCTTTACTGCATTTACTCAAGTAAACAAAGATGTAAAGGATCAAGCTTCACCTTGTCTGGTGTGTACAAAAGCAAAGGTTGATAGATTTGATTAGCTTATCTAACTGGTCTCTTACCTAAAAGTGGCTTATTAACTAATACTTTCAGCTCATCCCTAAAATAGTTTTGGTAATCATCATAATTTCAGTATAGGCCATAGACATCTAATACCCTGTAGGTACAGTCTAAGACTAGGTAAGCTGGGATAACAAATGAAAATAAATCCTATTTCCATACAAAAAAAGTTCGGTTAGTTAGTTTCAAAACGGCCACAGCTTACTCGACATTACAGTTGCGATTTTAAATGAAACTCGAAAGAAAACAAAATTATAATTTATTATTTTAATAAAATGCTCGAAATGTCTACCACCAACATAAATACATGCCCTGCGTCGTTTTAAAAATGAGCATCATAAATGAACTCAAGTCAACTAAGTCCTTGATGGGTTTTTCATAAACTTTTTTATTTTTTATTAAGCGAGCAAACGAGCATGCGGGTCACCTGATGGCAAGTGATCACCGCCGCCCATGACTACCCGCAACACTGTGGGTGTTGGGGGTGTGTTGCTGACCTTTAAGGTTGGAATACACTCTCGACTTGAAGAGCCCCATGCTGTAGTAGTCAGGAATACCGCTGCAGGAAGTTCATTCCACATCTGCGTTGTGCGCGGCAAAAAAATCCGCGTGACACGCACGGTGGTACGCACAAATGATGCGCAGATCAAGCTCCATATTTTTACAACTTACGCGTTGATCTAGCCTAGACTGTACTTGAATGTTTGAAGTATGTTTGTACTCCAATCTTGAGAATTATACCGGGCAGTAACATCAAAGCAACAGAATAGACATTTAAAAATGTATTTGCGTACGAATTTGAGACTATTGTTTTTTGATATTTTTATTTTTGCAGTAGTATTGTTCCCGAAAAATATTTTTAAATGTCCTAGTATGAATTTTTCAAATAAGTGTTATACCATTTTGGAATTGCAATAAAATTACCTATTTTTTTAACTTACTCGCCGGAGTTGCGTAGTACGTTTTTTTTTCAGTACGCTTGGAGGAAGTTGAGTAAAATCGTAATTACTAAGTCCTTGTCTAGACAAGAACTTAATTTTCTTTAAAACTTGGTTAGATATGTATAGTTTTTTTTTTATTTCAATTTGATAAAGGGTTATTGACGATTACATAACAGGTTTTTTTTTTCAAATACAGCAATATCTGTAGGTACAGTAAGCAAAATAGGGTAACAAGGAGTAAAATTTTTAGTTTTTTAAAAAATGTATGTTTTTTATTGAAATATCCAGAAGGGAATTTTTTTATTATTTTTCTGGTGACCCTTGTGACCACCCCTACCACCCCCCTTCCCAGCTACGTAACCTTTTGGGACACCCTGTATAAATAAAATGGCAATGTGATGTTGGAGTTTATAAGATGTGTTGTAGTTTTAATGACAAACCTGAACATGTTGAGCGAGTTGAAATATCATAACTTCTCCACACATCGAGCTCGCCATTTCCTTCAGTTCACTGATCAGCTTATTCCCATTCTCAACAGATATTCCATGCATTTTGTGAATTGCTATGGATGGTGGTCTGAAATTAACATAATATCAATCAATTAAATGGTTTTAAGTGAGTATAAATGAGATTGTAATAACTTACTTGTCGGGGTAGTTATTGCAGCATTTGAAATGAAGAGTTAAAGAACAGTGAATGCCTTGGACGTCTGAATTGTGCAGTGGATTTAAAGTAAGTAGTAAGTCAAGCGGCCTCCACACTTTCCATGCTATGTTCTCTCGGTTGTCTTTCACTGCATCTCCATAGATTGCCTGTAATGAGTGGTTTTGTTTAACAAACTGTTGACAGTATGTAATATTAGAATCTTATTGCATTCAGTTTTATAAAAAAAACAGTGGGAGAGCACATATAGGTTTGGTTGTGAGTTAGATTACAGAATGGTTCTTTGACGTGGCCGAGTTTACACAGTTTTTCTGTTGAAGCTAATAAATAAACAAAACAAAATCTGCTAACCTCTAAGGCGGCAAACTCGTTGTTTTGCCGTTCCTCTGTAGTTTCCTCAGACATGTTGTCACATCACTTTTTATCTAAGAAAGAAGTAAAACAAATAATTAGGACAATGAGTTATTAGCAAAATCAGCAAAACCCCGGTTTAGACAAAAATAAACATTCGACCGACCGTAGTCAGACGAAAAAAATAAATACAGATTTCAGAGCTTCCAAACTAGGGAAACATTATTTTATTAATTTTGGGGTTTAACATTGTCAATTAAAAAAAAACATGATCTAAATATAAACAATTTTTATTATGTAATTTAACGTAGGTACAGTAGACATAAACTTATAACCAATATCTGTATTTTTTTTATTTTCCAGTTGTTTCATAAGTAAGTTAGTTCATCATCCGCCCACGCTTCGCAATGGTGTAATTTTGGCCGACTTGCTCACGAAACATTGATTTTTGGCTAACTTAAAACTTTTTCCGATTGTACTTTATTTACAAATTTAAATGTAGAAAATACCTAAAGGATGGTGAAAACCGCATTAAAATCCCTCAACTGGTTTAGGCCGATTAACGGCCAAACATACAAACAGACAGAATTAGCGATTTGGATTTATACTATGTAATCATATATTAGAGATTATAGATAAATTGGACTCTTTCACGCGGTCTTATTGTAATTAGATACACGAAATGTTCCTATCTGTATTTCCCAAAGTTTTGACCAAGTTGCATCGATCGTAATCGTGATTTAAAAGAAAAATAAGATGTTTTTTTTTTAATTTATATGTCATTTCAACTAAACCATTATCTTCTGGTACGTATAAAAAATAAAAACTAAAATATGCACTTTTTCTTATCCTATACTGAAACTATTCCCTAAAGTCCATCAGTCAATTTGTACAAAGTTGGTCGCCTTTTTTCACTTAAGTTTACTCAGTTGTCGTTGTCTTAAGTTTACAATGTGTCGACTTCTGAGGGTATACCTCGTTACAAAATTGTTTGAAAATATAAAATGTATTTATTTTTACTTGACGTTTTTATTTATATTTCAAGATTTCTTATAACTCATATTTGGAAACATTACAACAGAACTGTCAAATTAACGTCAATTAAAGTCAAAGTCAAATTGACAATGATTATTAGTCCATATTTGTTGACTGGCAACTGTCATTTAGCATAATTATACAAAAAGGCATGCAATATAAAAATAGTTTCACTTTAGCTTTGTTAAAACATAACTATTACATAAATTCTGCACAAGAGAATGCTGATCAACCTTGAAAGCGCATAGTTGTTATAAAGTAATTTAGTTTTGCTGTTGTGTCATCTAAAATTTGAATAATTTAAAAGTGGGAATGCCCATATTAGTACTATTAAACTAACTATGAAACTTAAATGGTTAAATAACAATACTAACTAACTTCCCTTAAATGGTTTTAATTTTAATACTTATGTCTTCAATCAAGCAATAGGCCAGAAACTGAATATAAAAGTTATTTACTTTGTAATGGTTAACTAAAATTGTTCGTTATATTACCTACTTTGTACGTTTGTTATAAAATTAATTAGCTCAGTGTGATCATTTAAAGATACTTAAAGTAAAGATAAGGTTTCACCCGCAACTAAATGCCTTTTCCCGTGGGAATGAGGCTTTTTCCCGCGGTAAAATTATCCTATTTTCTTCTTCCCTGGGTGTCGAACTATCTCTATTCCAAAATCGAAGCGAACATACAGGCAGACGGACAGACACACATACACAATTTCACATTTATATTATAGTAAGGATAGACCTACAAAAAAGCCCTTCACAGTACCTATATTTATCTTAAGTGAAAGATAAGGGCGCTGCAGTGCTTAACAATATTATTTACGTTGTAATAAATAAAGGGTTTCCACGCGAACGAATTCGTGGGCGCCCTCTAGTTTCACCATAAGTTCAAAACCAAACGTCCAATTTTAATCATTCATTCAAAGACTAAATATTATCTACATAAACTGTACTTAGTGACGAAATAATTTATTTTGATAAGGATTAATAGCATGAGTAAAATAAACGCGTTTAAATGTAGTCCAAAAAAAATTCAAGATTTTTAAATAAAAAAATGGTTTTTGTGGCTCACTCGACATAGACACTCGGTATAGTGTATCATGGACTTTTTCGTAGATATTTTATAAGATGTACAATTAATTAGAACATTTTATGGTTATATCTTTTATAGTTAAGGCAGCGTACGCAAAATAAGTAACTTTTCTGGTTGATTTTTACACCTTGTGTCCGAAAAACCCAAATATCTTACGGAACCCTATTTTTTCCAAAATAAAATATAGCCTATGTTGCTCGTAGATAATGTAGATTACGAATAGTGAAAGATTTTTTAAAATCGGTCCAGTAGTTTTTAAGCCTATTCGACACAACTAAACAAAGTTTTCTTCTGTATAATATTAGTAGGTATAGATTAACAAAAGAATTTTACTTTAGTCTACACCTTTTACTTTAGGTGACCTAAAGTTTCTGTTACGGTTAGGTACCTACACTGTCACAATTTAACTTCAATTCAATACACGAGGCGTACATATCTTTACAAGGCTTTCCCAAATTGCATTCAAAGCCTTGACCTATATCTGCCAATGACAAAAAGGTCCTATCTCCAGTGACCTCATTTCTATCGTGCAGTTGATAGGTTTACACAACTGGATTCTGCTATTCGACATTCCATTAGTTAAGACTGGAATTGCCTGGATTTTGAATTCCAATTTGGAATAGGGATATCCACCGATGTTTTTGTTTTTTTTTGTAACCGGCTTGCTTGTTAAGGTTTAGGTACGCTTGGCTGAATGAGTTGTCCGTGGGGATCGGGTTTATTTTTCACGGTAAAAAATATCGTTTGAGTTATTATAGAGTATCTAAATTTAAAAAAAATACATTATAAAACAAATATCCATTCGTTCACACCAAAAAGAATACCCTTCTTCACTGTAGGTACTGAATATACTTAAAGCAGGCTTAATGATTGCTAATTAGTATGTTCCATAGGAAGGTATTTGCTTAACATAGATATCTGCTAACTCTTTAAACCTCGCATTGATTTTGATACAGTTATTAAAATCAATTAAAACTTTTTTTTCAAATTAAAGGTAAAATTCTGTGTCCCGTGATCATGGTTGTCAAAATTTGCTGAGTTCGGGCGGGTCACTACCCTCTTAACACGCTCCTACACTAACAGTAAAGACATACCTAATCTACGACTGGTTACACTTTATTTTCAAGGCCTTAAGCTGTATTTTACTACCAAAAACAGTTTCCCGCCCGTTTATTTTTACGACATAATTTCCACCTAAACGTTTCATTTCCAACCACATATACCCTATTACCTGCATAAGATAACAGTTTCGACCCCATAACGATAACCGATCCAATAATCACACCCTTGTTACGTGGAGGGTTCTTTAGTTATGAAGCTCAGGTGTGTAACGTTCTTTTTGAGCGTTTATGTGTTTTGCAGGCGATTTGAAAACAATAATGGCTTGCAGGAGTAGCGCGGTTGCAGACAATTATTATGACGTAGAATAAAAATAAAGATAAGTAGGTACTTACTGTGAATTCAAACATCAATGCAAATCGTGGTGAAAAAAACAGAGTTACCTTTTGAACGACGTAAGTTCGAATATTTTGATTAAACTTATTAAATTAATATTTATTATTATTATTTATTATTATTCAGAGCCAACAATATCCCAATACTGAGCAAAGGCCTCTCCCCTACTTCTCCACGAGTCTCTGTTTATTGCGGATGTAGTTATATTGCTTAAACATTAATATTGCTTAAACATTTTTCTAGATCAGTAAAAAAAAAACGTTTGTAGAGAACTTTAGAAATACCTGCCGTATCTAGAAGAAGAAGGCTTGTCCAAAGTTTACCTTCAAAATAAACTAAGAGATGATTTGGACAAGTGGGTCATTGTCAACACTCACCTGATTTAGAAATCCCACGTACTTACCCCTTTGTACCCCTTTTAAACCCTTTCTCCTATTACAACCCCACTTGAAAAACTTTGGTTGTTTACACATCTATATATCAGAATTTATTGAACCCTTTTTTGTTAAGCCAATGTTTACTTTATCCGCTCGTAATTTAAGGTTTTTATTCTGTTGATGTTTTGTTTTGGCTTTGCAAAATCCAGTTTAAAAAAGTGATGGCCAAAATTGGATTGAATCTTCACTAAATTGAGCAATTTTCATCCTCTTTTAGATAAATGGGACTGTGATTGTTATTATAAGAAAAGTGTATTTATTGTGTGAATAGGAATTAAAAATTGAATGACAGACAAAATTGGGATTAACAAATTAAAATATTACGGACTCAAATCTCCAGACTGACACACCAATTAAAGTATAGGTTCTTAAGTAAACGCCGTCAGCCCCTGTGTTAAAGGTGTTCCACATAATGGACTGGGGGAGAATCTAGTTACACGTAGACACAAGCGAATTTATAAATAAATATGTTTGCTTAATTGCTTTACCTGGAAAGCCTTTCGCTTAACATACGAGTATGTATTATATTGCTGCGCCACAGATGTCACCAATAAAAAAGTTTCGAACTTTTATAACAATGAAATACTTACATGAAGTAAGCACCTAAAATAGAATGTTATTTTAAAAAATATAACTACTGCATATAGACATAAAGATAATCTTAGTACCCACATAAAATCTTGCTGAATTTATTTCCTTATAATAAACCTTAGGTCATATAAAATAAGGTTTATGCCCAGATAAAATATAAAGGATTCACAATCTTACAACTTTAGCCGGTAACTTATAGCACCAACGGAGCTTTGTAAGCTTGTTCTCAGCAAGATGTTTATTTAAAGTAATTTTAAGAAAGATGAAGATGTCTTTAAAGTTAGTAAAACATTTTATTAAAAACATATAAACAAAACAGTAAAATACGTTTATATACGTTTATCGATGGACCAAAAAAGGCCTAAAAATAGAGTAGGTTATTACCAGGGTAAAATAAATACCAGGTAATTGGTCTTAAAGCAAAAGTGTTGGCTTTCAAATTGACTTGGATAATTTGATAAAAGAAACAGTTAAATAAAATGAAATGGGTCAATGACTTTTCGGACACAAAAAACTCGGACACCATGGCCAAATTGTGGTTTTTCAATTTTAATATTATTTTTTGTGTCCGAAAAGTCATTGACCCAATGAAACACGATAGCCGCATCGACTGTTTGGTCCTTAACTAAGTTCTAGATTATTATATGGGCGTTGTATATGAACTAACATAGTGTCTGGCTCAACAAATTTACTAAGAAAATAGAAAGAAAGAAAGAAAGAAAATACTTTATTGTATGTAGGATTAAAAACTAATCTCTTATACATTGTCAAAAGCGTAAAATAAAAATAAAAAAAGATGTCACGGGACACCCCTACATTCATCAGCAATGGCCGTAGTAGACCGAGAGAAAAAGCTGGCGGAAAAAACTCTCGGCACTCTTTTCAAAATTATACAATCATAATTTATATTCATTTAAAATGTGTACATACTATAATATAAATTATTTTCTCGTACCTCCTCGCTCAATATTATTAAAGTAAAAAATATTAAAATGCTAGTAACTAATTGAGGAAATTTCCCGCGCCACAATTCGGAACTGAGCAGACCGTTTCCCGAAGGCGGCACCTGATCACAAGTATGACGTGTGCTCCAGCCATCGTCCTACTCAACCATATTAGAGGGAGTTGGGCGATCCGTTGACACAACGCCACCGCCCCAGTAACTTTCGAGGCGAGCATGACTACTCTGGGCCAAACAAGGCACTAAGGAACCTCACAAAACAGCTAATTAGTTGGCAACAATAAGTTAAAACAAAGAGAGGAGGAAAGAGAAAACAGTACAGAAAAAAGTAAAATGAATAATTAAAAACATAAATAAAAACAATAAAAGTACCTACTTAAAGTTAAGTATCGTCAAGGTACATAAGGTAAAAAAAAATATGATGCACGTACAATTACGTCAACCAATATCTTTATACAAAGTATAAATAGTCTTATACATAATACCTACAAGAAACCTGCAAGAGTTTTAATCCCAAGCTTTCTTATCATTTAAAAAGTCTTGGATGCTATAATAGCCTTTACTACACAGTTTAAGTTTAATAGTTTTTTTAAAAACGTTAAAAGGCAGGGACAGTAGGGACTTAGGGATTGAATTATTATTAATTATAATTATTGACATTCCTATAAAAGATTTTGTGCTTTTTGCCAACCTACATTTTGGAAAAACTAATTTATGATCGTTCCTAGTCATTGCGTCATTATTATCTATCAAACGTCTATCCTTAAGAGTTTCAAAGCTATCAATATTCTTACGCACAAACATAATGTTCTCAAAAATATACTGTGAAGCAAGGGTCAAAATACTAATCTCCTTAAACAGATCCTTGAGAGATTCTCTTTTACTAAGTTTATAAATTCCGCGAATGGCTCGTTTTTGCAGCGTAAAGATAGTTTTAATGTTAGCAGCGTTTCCCCAGAGTAGGATTCCGTAGGACATTAGGCTATGGAAATAACTGAAATAAACTAACCTAGCAGTATGAATGTCAGTCAGGGAACGAATTTTTTTAACCGCAAATGCCGCAGAACTAAGCCTACTCGCCAGTTGTGCTATATGGGGTCCCCACTGCAGTTTGGAGTCGACAGTTATTCCAAGGAAAACGGTATTTTCTACCAGGTCTAACTTGTTACCGTTTAATTTCAAATCCGTCTCTACTTGCTTTACATTTGGTGCCGAAAACTTTATACATTTCGTTTTTTTTTCATTTAAAACTAGATTGTTCACATTGAACCATTTTACAACATTAGAGAGTGCATTGTTCACGTCGTCATAATTTGTTTCCTGTCTGTTAATTTTGAATATTAACGAAGTATCATCAGCAAACAATATAACAAATATGAGGTTAAAAATTTTAGTTCGGTACCCCTTACACCATAATGCCTGAGTTTCCTGATCAACGTATCGTGTTCAACACAGTCAAACGCCTTAGACAAGTCACAGAATATACCCAGGGCATCCTGTGAGCCCTCCCAAGCGCTAACCACAACCTCAAAAAGTTTCACACCAGCGTCCGTGGAACTATAAACTAGCCATATTTTTATTTATTGCCATACATTACTGCAGCGCTGCATAGATCTAAGAATACCTACAGGACGTTTAACCTTATTACGTTTTACTTATTTGCTTTTTCGCAAGAAAAAAACCGATAGACACCACTGTTGAATTATTTAACTTACTTTCTAATGAAGAAAACCCAGCGAAAAGTTTTCCTTAAAAGGTATATCTAAAATTGAGGAAAATGCCGTCGTTTTTACCACAACAAATACTGTCAGTAAAAAGAAGTAGGTATTGGATTTTTCTCTCAACATATAGTGAGAGTGAGAATCTCTTAATAGTAATCCAACAAATACATTTTAATGACAAATGGTGCCAAGACAAGACCAAGACCAATAGCTGGTACTGTCAAAAAGTTATCTTCACAAACATTAGGTACCTACATTTTAGTCAAAAGTGAGGCTCGTTTATTTTGAAGAGTAGCCGTTTTTATTTTGTAGAGGTCAAAATCCACCAATATCCAGTTTATAGTAGGATTGTTAAATTGTGGAGATTACTTCATAACTCTTTTTTTTAATAAACTTGTTAGAAAATTTTCACATCTTTCTAAAATAAAGTAATGGAGAAGGTCTGCGGAGGATGTAAAACTTTAATAAACGACAAAAAGTTTATGTATTGCTTGAACTGTGACACGAAATATGATCTACAATGCGCAAATCTTTCACCTAAGAGATTTAAAGCCTTGACCGATGAAAACAAGCGTAAATGGAAATGTCAAGAGTGCATTAGTAAGCTTCCAAAAGGTGACAACTCAAACACTCCTGCGCGTCCATCAAACTCGGCGAAGACCTGTGCTATTGATGACTCGGATAGGGAGGGTGAATGTTTGCTAGCTGGTAGTAATGTTACCTTGCGAAAAAAGCCATTGTCATCTAGTTTTAGCTACATAACGGAGGACAAAATGAGGGAGATGCTGAGAGCTGACAAAGACGAAATAAAAAACATCATCGAGTCAAGTGTTAGCCCGCTATCCAGCCAACTCAATATCATTAGAGAGCAATGTACTGGCTACCAGGAGTCTCTTTCCTTTGTGTCTAAGCAATATGATGATATCTGCAGAGAACTTGCGGACATGAAAAAGCTTTTCAGTAGTACCGCCTCTGAGCTGAAGTGTCTAAAGGATGAAAACAAAAACCTCAAGGAATGTCTTAACTCTCAAACAAACAGAATCAAAATTCTAGAAGAAGAAAACCTTAAACAGCAACAGTGGTCTAGGATGCAAAATATTGAAGTTATTGGTGTTCCTGAAGACAAAGAGGAAAATACAATTAATATTATCCAAAACTTATCTAAGCAAATTGGTGTAATAATTCAGCCATCTGACATTGAATTTGCGCACCGTATACAGCCCCGCCAAGTCACTGCATCTAATCGCACCTCTCGGCCTATAATAGTTCGATTTAGGCAACGAGTACAGAAAGATCTTATTGTAGCATCAGCCCGTAAGCATCGTAATATAAATACTAAAGATTTGGGTTTAGGGGGAGAGATTAAACGTATTTTCATAAATGAGCACCTTACTAAAGACACAAAAATGTTACTAAGTTCATGTAAAAAAAGAGCCTTTGAAGTTAATTACAAGTTTATATGGACAAAAAACTGTCGAATTTATGTAAGGAGAAACGAAACTTCTCCCCCAATTATGATTTCATCTCAAGCCGATTTAACCAAAATTGTGTAGTCTTAATCAATTTATATTTTTTTCTAAAATGCTATAATTTTTATTTTCTTGTTGTTTTCATATTTCATTATCTCCATGGCTTTGTAAAAGGTCATAGATATAAAACTCAATGTACTAATTTTAAATTAAGTTCATATAGTATATTATTGTTTCTTGTAACATATGTGTTGAATTGGTGTAATATTTTAATTTATTTTATAAATGAAAAGAGTTTATTTATATATCAAGTTTGCTTAGTTTTTATATATAAGAACAATTATATATTTTATAATAACCTATTTATATTTTTAATGGATACAGTCATTTTTAAACGTTACAAAAACCAGTCTAATTATCTTAACTTTACTAATGGATAACATAGGTAAAAAACTAAGGTTTTTGTACCAAAATGTCAGGGGGTTGAGAACTAAACTCGACATGTTCTATGAAAATATCTTGCTGTGCGAAACTGACATAGTACTGGTAACCGAATCATGGCTTCATGATGGGATTTTCGATGCTGAACTCTGTAACAGTAAATATGCAATTTTTCGAAACGATCGTGCTTCTTTAGGTGGGGGCGTTATGGTTTTATGTCGTCCTGAACTCCAAATGCAACTACAAATATGCGATTGTGGTGACGTAGAATACATCTGGCTTACCTTACCAGCTAAAAGTGTGGGCACACTTAATGACACTCAAATTTTCTTAGTTTATATTCCTCCTAATTCCAAACTTCCAAATAGAATAAAACATATAACACGAATAATTACAGAAGTTCGTGAAAGCTATCCTAATGATAATTTTATAGTTGCGGGAGATTTTAATTTACCATGTATAGATTGGTCATCCGGTGATCCGAAAATAATTAGGAAGGGATCTGTTGAAATGCAGGATGCAGCTTCTGAACTATTATTATGCTTTGGTTATATTGGACTCTCTCAAAATAATATTTTTAAAAATTCGAGTAATAACACCCTTGACTTAATTTTCTCAACATCTGCAATTAATGTTGAAAATTCTAATTTTATACTTGTACCAGTAGACACAGCCCATCCTGTCCTATATTTGACAGCAACAGATTTATTAGTTTCTCCTATGAAGCCGCGACCTAGACTCAAATATAAGTTTAACCGTGGGGACTTTTTGAATATAAATAATTTACTCTTAGAACAAGACTGGTCCTTTATCAGTAGAGAACCTAATTTAGAACAAGTAACCAATAAATTTTATTCTATACTTTACAACTTGATAGACAATTTAGTCCCTAAAACACAGTGTGGTGGCACTCACCATTATCCAATATGGTATAGTAAAGCACTTATTAATATTATTAAAGAAAAGAGTAAAGTCCACGCTAACTGGAAAAAATATAATAATCCTTCTGACTATGCTGAATTTTCAAACCTAAGAAAAAGACAAAAGATTATACAGGAAGAATGTCGCAGATCTTATACAAATTTTGCTCAGGAAAAAATTAAGTTAAATCCAAAATTATTCTGGAGCTACGTAAAATCTAAACGTAAAAATAATAATGACTATCCGCAATGTATGACATATGCTGACAACAGTTTCAACGACCCTAAAGAAATTTGTTCAGCATTTAACCATTTCTTCCAACATAACTTCAGGTCAGCTACAAGGGATCATGTTTTATTATCTGATACTGCTGACAGCGTTAAAATAAACTTAATGCGCGAAATTATAACTACATCGGAAGCAGTTTATAAACATATCTGCAATCTTGATATTAACAAAGGAGCGGGTAGCGATAACATACCGCCCTTATTTTTCGTTAAATGTGCTAAAAGTCTGTCATATCCTATTGCTTTACTTTTTAATAGGTGCTTTAGTGCTGGATACCTGCCTGATATCTGGAAACAAGCGCATGTTGTACCTATTTACAAAAAAGGATCTAAAACCTCCGTTGAAAATTATAGACCAATTTCTATTCTCAATGTCATAAGCAAACTCATTGAAAGAATTGTTCACACACACATTTACCCTTTAATTTCATCATCTATACCTACTGAGCAACATGGTTTTATGAAAGGGCGCTCTACTACAACAAATCTAGGTGTTTTCATTGATTATGTAGCTTCAAACATGGATGGAGGCTCTCAAGTAGATGTAGTCTACACTGACTTTGAGAAGGCTTTTGATCGCGTTGACCACAATATACTATTACGAAAACTACACGAACTAGGTATTCGTGGTAATTTGCTCAGGTGGTTGAAATCGTATCTGTGGAAACGTTCTCAAGCAGTCGTTATTGGAGGTTTTCGTTCGGATTATATAAAAATAACATCGGGTGTCCCTCAGGGTTCTATTCTCGGTCCACTTTTGTATGCATGTTATTTGTATGACGTTCATAAATGTTTTCACCATGCTCGTTTTTTAATGTACGCAGATGACACAAAGGTATTTATGAAAATCAAAGATCCGACGGATTGCGTTAAGCTTCAAAATGACCTAAATAGGCTTGAAGAGTACTATAAGGACAATCTTATAGGTGTTAATACTAAAAAATGTCACTTTGTTTGTTTCACGCGGAAGAGGAACCCTGTTAAATATAATTATAAATTGCATAATGTAACTTTAATAAAAACTGATCAAATTTGTGACTTAGGTGTACTATTAGATAATAAATTAACATTTAGGGAACATGTAGATGCAATTGTGCATAAGGCATTTAAAAGTTTAGGGTTTGTTTTGCGCGTTTGTAAGCCTTTTTCAGACATTACTTGCTTAAAACTACTTTATTATTCATACGTGCGAAGCATCATGGAATATTGCTGTACAATCTGGAACCCACACTATGTTACTAATATACAAAAAATAGAAACCATACAAGTTAAATTTGTTAAACACTTAAATTTTAGAACACATAACTATTCCTTAAATAATAATTACAACCGCTCATGTAGTACTCATAACCTTACAAGTCTGCAAAATCGACGTACACTTATGTCAATGGCGTTCTTGCATGGTCTGTGTAATGGATACATAGACTGTTCTGAATTGACTACAAAGTTTCTTCATTTATCGACACCAAAAAATCGTACTAGACATACTAAATTGTTTGCCATATCTAATTCTTCTACCAATTATGCACAGAATTCTCCTATTAATAGACTGCAAAATGTATATAATAAGCATTTTCACATGTTTGATATATTTCACACCAACAAGAAAAGTTTTAAAAGTGATATTTTATCAGAAATTACAAAAAATTTGACTGTGTCCATTACTTATTAATCTTTTATCAAAATGTGTATTTATGAAACTCATGGTATTTATGAACATTTTATTTTTAGTATCTATTGTGTTTATTAGTTTATTATATTATGTCTTAATTATACTTTTATTTATTTTTATTATAGTAAGTAGATATATATTATAATTACTGACTGTCTGTGTTTTTACAAGCATCTGTGTTATAAAATGTAAATCCTTTATTGGCTGTAAGATATGTTTATACTTATCATTACTCAATATACATTAAGGGCTGTGGATTTTGTAAATAAATAAAATAAAAAATAAAAAAAAATAAAAAGTTGAAAAGTCCATACCAATGATCACATACCTATTTTATTTAACTTTCCAAAATCAATTCTCTCTTTTTTATAGAGAAATCATATGCTTCGATTTAAAAGCTACTTATTAATCACGTTGTATAAACGGAACTTTATCTAAAGTTTAGATTCTAAACCAAACAACATTATCCCATAACTGCCCATAAATGATAGTTATCTAAATATGTACTTAGTTTGCTATTAAAAGCCATACCAATTGATAAAACATTTTAGTTATGTTACAGCAACGATAATGGCGCATTTCCTCTAAATTTATGTCCACTGAACTGAATCCAAATCAGAATACCACTAAATTCCATATTCTGGAACGACACCATAAAATTATGTTTAGACACCGGAAGGAAATAAAGTTTTATCGTGACATTTACAACATTGGTTGTCTCTGTGTGCTCGTAGATTGAATATAATTTGACTTTTATTTAAAAGTATAAACAGTAGTTAGAGACTTTTCCATACTGTAAAGAATACATTTTCCACATTTTAAAAGAATTTAAAGCTCTCTGCTTGTTGATGTCGATAGTCAACTTTTTGTTTCCAGATAAACTATTTACTCAGAAAAGGTCTTTTTCGATAAATAAATAAAAAGGTTTCTTAAAATACTGGAGTTTATAAAATAAATAACCTAATAAGTAATTTACTTCATTTTTCTTATTTACCTCGACCGTGATTACATGATCAAGTCAATTCCTCAATTTATTAAAACAAACATTTAAACAATACTTTGCTCTTCATCTTAAACTGTTAAAAACGTATCTCTACTAAATATAGATTTAAAGCGAAATGTAACTTTGTATTCTGTTTTACGGTTTGAGTGTGTGTTTGTGGTGTGTGTGTGGTGTATGTGTTTGTTTTTGAATTGAGGTGCCGCTCTAGAATACGGGCAGCAACCGAGGTTCATTTGAGTCTGTCTCTATGCCTCTGCTTACTGACCTGAAGAAATACGAACATAAACTACCCGCATAAAAGATTTTTTCATTCATGAACCCGTGAAAGGGTTTCATTGGCTTTTATTTTGTTTCCTGTGCAGGTTTAAATGTGGCTTTGGGTTGGTTTAAAAGAAGTTTTCAGTATATAAAGTCAAATAAGTTTTTAGTTACATTATTTTTACATACACAAATTTTTGACACAGCCACAAATAATCTAGCCATGATGCAAATTTTTATTTTGACTATCATTTTAGCGTTAATAAAGAGTAGAAAAAGTATAAAAAATATATCTAATCTAATCCATGGTATGCAGGGTGTAATCGCTAAGTGTGCACAGGCGATGAGTAAAATAACACTAAAAACTTTTTAAAAATAAACGAGTAATATCCAAAAAACTGTACATTAAACTGTCCCATACATTTAGTATGTGATAGAGGTAAAAAAATACAACTTAAAAGCATTTAGAATAAAACCTACTCAAACGCTGCACAATGATGATCCTGCTCGTCGGCTGGTTTATTGTGATTGGCTAGTCAATAATTATGTCAATGTAAGGTCAATTTTATGGACCGACGAAAGTACTGCGGCATTTACATCATGTTATTTTACTCATTAGGTAAAGTACTTTCAATATCAGTTAAAAGTTTTTTGATATCTGTAATAGTTACGGAATAATCGCCTGTGCACACTTAACGATTACACCCTGTATACCTATTCAAACAACTGAAGTAACGGTATCTTGTTACGAACGTTTACACATTGCCCTTATAATCAAATAAACCACCCCGTAAATAAGTCCGTTCTTAAATAACTTTTTTGTTTTCCGAACAAAACGAATAAACACAATTAGTACCCTCGATGTTTACTGAACATATTCTGAAAGTACCCTATGAAACAATAGACTTCTATAAAAACTTTTACACTATCCAAAAATCAACCTTATTGCAAAGACAATAAAGTCGTAATTAGACTGTCTCAGGTTGACCGATAGCACAAAACGCAGCTAGTGTAAATCAAACACAATATTGTTGATGGATTCTGCGTTTTATGATAAGGTAGTTAGACCTAAATTGGCCTGGCGCAGTGTAAATGTAAAGTGGCTTACTAATAAGTTTATTTACATTGATACAAATAATTATGATGTGATATGATCAGGGTAAATAACTCGATAAAATGATGAGCAGGGTTAAATTGGGATACTTATAATGATATTTCACTGTCACGAGAAAATTTGATAATTTAGTGATGAATTGAATAAAATTTTGATAAATAAAGGTGCTTCAAAAATAAATTAAGTCAATAATTTCTTAATAAAAAAAATATATACATACATATGTATCCACAGTTATGCACAGGCCTAATAGATTAAGAAACGAAATATAAACTTATTTAAGTTGAATATTATAATATTATAGGGCAATAAGTTTTTTTTTCAAATTTTCAAAATATCAAATAATCATTAAAAAGCTCATTTTTATATCAAACTATAAACACAACAAATAATTTAAACGTATTTAAAGTTACATCAGCTTATAATTCACCATCATAATCCGATGTTACTTCAAAACCCGGGCCCAATTCTCTAAAAATCATCTCCGACTAAAACTTCACAGACATTTGCCGGGTTTCCGTCGTGGAAAACGGAAAAATTGACGTGAATTCCATCCTGCCGCGACTTGGACGTAATCCAATTTATTATTTGCACCAATTAGAAGTTCCATTTCGGTTTTCCTCGGCAGGATTTAAGTATTCTGGAGTTATTCTGTAGAGTGAATCTTTGAAAATGATCCTAGGAGCAGAAGTGCTAAAGTTTGGGAAGGTTGTGTTCTATGTTACTGTTATTTGAATTAAAAGGATGAAAAAAATGTAGTTTTTTTTTCGATTGAATAGTAATAAGTATGGAAATTTATTTATTTAGACGAGGTTGCTATTCAATCATACAAGAAAGGCCCGACTGCCAACAGACTTTTGCCGCTAAAAATAACTATTTTTTTTCACGGATGTTACAAAAGTCAAAAGAAACAACTTTAAATTGTCACCTTTTCCCATAAAAAATGCTTACTCCTTTAATATCATAAAAAAAAACAACTATCTACTTTATATTCCTTGTATTTTATCTTAACTTGATAAAACCGCTCAACCGAGCTTAACGTCCCTAACTATTCACTTTTCAACTTAAATTAATGGCCCTTTCTCTTGACTAATCGTTTTTGTCATTCGATCCCTGATTTTTCCTCACAAATTCACCAAAATACCTCAACCATTTTCACTCGATCATTGTTCTTTAATCGATTTGGGAACTCCATAAATTACTGCTAAGAGAAAGGTATTTCACTTCATAGAACACTTTCGATCAATACCTGAACGCAAACTATTTTCATCCATCCAAAAACCGTTGAGAAAACGAGACGGATGTATACAGCTGGATACGTCTATCTCGCTTGCTCAAAGGAATTTGCGCGATGGATTATTTTAAGAAAATTAGTTATTGGACGTAAGACAATGGTTGTCTTGAAAGTATTTTTATTGAAGTAATATAAATTATTTCTTCTTTTCATAATTAAGCTTTATTACCTGTTACAATCTTAAATTAGGAGATGATTTAATTATGTTATTTCAATAGGACGAGTAATTAAGATACTGAACACAAGTTACAATTTAATTAGAAATCTATTTGACTTCAAAGTATGCTAATAATAAGATTAATATTTGTCCCGTGAAAAAAAACGTTTAGAATTATTTGAGTGATGAAAATCAAACTTATTTTTAATAGGTTTAGTTTTCTCAAATTTGCAGTTCTTGACTGTCTAAAGAGTGCACCCGGTATGTTATTTTATTAATGTTTACTTTACTTCCAAATAATTTAGCAAGACAAACTTTCATATACTTTTTGTTCGACGCCTTGCTTTTGTTCATAATTTTTTTAAACAAATAAAGGTCACCACAAAGTAGCACTTATGTCTAACTAAATATAAATTTTTTTGTCCCAATTTTCTTAATAATACTCGCTACGAATATTCGTAGTTCGTAGCATTTTCGTAGCACAGCTGCTACAAACGTAGCACTACAACTTCTAAGTGCTCTAGACCTTCTTGCTCTACGACTTCTGAATCCAATAAAACTCAATATTTATATATCAATAGATATCAAATTTTGCGGTGTCATCACTTTAATCGGATTTGACATTTAATCCTGTTACGGGTCGTCTTAATATTGAATTTAATTAAATAAATGTCGGGGGCTGTAACTCATAGGCGTAATTTCCGGATGGAAAGAAGGGAATTTGAATACTTGATTTTGTATATATTGTGTGCTTTAGGTTGGTATTATGTCGAGTTTACAATTTTTAGTTTTGCTTTTGACTCAATTATAAGAAACCTATGAATTTCACTCGTCAATAAATTATTATTTGTCAAAAGAATTACAAATAGTCCAAGCAAACAAAACCTTTTAAATCGCATTTTTCAAACCATTGTTGAAAGCGTCAATGTAAAAAGCGCTCTTTCACCCACGGAATTGAGACTAATTTTCAAGAGCTACCCATTAGCAGCTTTGTAACAAATATTCGTAAAATAAGATATACTATCGAAATGAAAAAAAAATGTTTTTTTTCCTAAATAACTATTATCTAGAAAAACATCTTAACTATGTAGCCTAGAACTTAGCTTAAGGGAAGTATTGTTTATATTATAGTGTGCTGAATATGCCTTGCTGCATATATTCATCATGTTTTAGACTTTTCATATCTGCTTGTAAAACGTTTGTATTCCGATGAAATTTAGTAATGGAATCCTTATTAAAGAAAGAAAAACACAAATAAATTAACCGTTGGCAATCATGGGTTTGTATTTCAAAAGTAATGAAAACGTTAAGTTAATTATGCGGATGTAAAAAAGAAATATTCTTAACAAATGGCAAGAAAACAACAGACAGTAAATCTCTCGGATAACTTTAGCATTTCATTCGCTCTTGTAATTTTTAGTCACCAAAAATATGAGTAAAATAATAAATTCCGTGCTCTATTAATCATGTGAGGGTTCTTTAGGCACTCTGTTATCAAATACTTGAAGCGACACACAACGTCGCGGCAATCTAATACATCAGCGTCAGAATCTTATGATGAGATGGCAGCGGTCGTTCTCAGTTAATATTTGTAGAATAAGTAAGCAAAAAAAAATTTTTGTGAAATACCTAAGTAAGCAAAAAAAAATTTTTGTGGAATAAGTAAGCAAAAAGATTTTTTTGTAGAAAAAAAAAGTGTTCGTGATTTTTTTTATAAACTGATTCGTTGGGAATTGGTTAAAGAAAAAATAATTTTGGTAAGAATAACGGTAGTTTTTTTTTGAGATTAAAATTTTGTGGAGGAAAAAAAAGCAATGGTAGAAATGAATATTCAGAAACTGACAAAACCAGAAATAAAACTATTACTTTAATTTGTATTGCTTTAAATTTCAACGATGTTATTAGAAATAATGTATTTTTAATTTTACCAACGTAGTTTATAAATAGCTGTCCCTGATAAAAACTTACTTAGGTATATTTAGCTCAAGAATAAATCTACGGATCCTTTGTAAACAAATGGAAGAAAAATTAAAAGGTATAAGCCGGCGGAAAAATAATATCCAAGTACCTTCCATCACTCCATTTCTTAAGTTATATCTTGCAGAACATAAAACGATGATATTGCCGTTATGGTATTTTAATTTTCTATCCACAGGTTTTTTTTTACATTGCATAGGGTACATTAACGTGTTTAGTCGCTATCACTACATAGTATAAAAAAAAGTCGCTTTCTCTGTCCCTATGGATGCTTAAATCTGAAATTTTATGCGTTTTTTTTAATAGATAGAGTGATTTAAGAGGAAGGTCTGTATGTATAATAACATAAGGAAGCGGGTTTTACTCCGAATTTAACGCTTGCGTAGCCGCTGGCAAATCTAGTTAGTAAAAAATACAAGGAAGTTAGTAACATTGATGTTCACTCAACGCAATAAATGTAACATTGATTTATTGGTACGTCAATTTACTATTACTGTATGAGTATACTAGTTGCCGCCAGCGACTCCGTTCGCGTAGAAGTCGGTTTCCCGTGGGAATGAGAAGTTTTCCCGCGGTAAAAGGTACCCTAAGTGTTATTCTGATGTATAACCTACAGGGTCTGTCGTAATGAATGGATAACCTGTTACCTACAGTTGATCCGGATGTGAGGCTATAAGAAAATGGTGTCTTCTTGCCTGGGTTGTCAACCATAAGAAAATGGCGTAGACTTTTAAACTTTTTTATAAATTTCGCTATTTTTTTCATTTATTCCGTTGCCATTTCTTCAAATTTTGATGTATTTGTATAATTCTTTTAGTATTATACTGCTGAAGACGTGTATTATGTAATTTAAATACAATTGTAGGTGTTATTCACGTTGAACATTATCAAAATACTCATTTTAAGAAAAACATTTCCAATTTTTTTTCTTTATGTCAACTTTTGATCATCTCCTGTGGAAAAAAAAAGTATGACGTTATAGCTGCCCATGATCTCAATAAATTGTCTAGTATGTGTAGATTCTAAAAAGGTATAACGATGTGTACTTTACAAGCAACATTAAGTTACAGGAGCGAGAACACTAATCAAGGTCGGAATTTTTATTTTTCATGTTATGTTATAAATGGTTGTAAAACTTCGTCATAATGATTTTATTCTATCAAGATACTTTGCACAAACACTATCGGGCCACTAATAGGATATTCAGAAGAAAACCCGGTTGTTTTTGGGAAAAAATAACATTACTCCACGATAATAATGTAATGAAAATGTGAAAATGAAAATTGTTGTGCTCTAATAGTTACATGCGACAAACATGTTGCGACAAGTTTATTCGAAATTGAAACGGATTTTAAAAATCGAACAAAGACCGCATTACGAAGAAAAGTGGAAAAAGTTTGAAGGAAATCGTCCTTCCATTAATGCATTGTGCACTCTAATGAACACACGGTAAT
This sequence comes from Emmelina monodactyla, assembly GCA_916618145.1. Taxonomy (NCBI): domain Eukaryota; kingdom Metazoa; phylum Arthropoda; class Insecta; order Lepidoptera; family Pterophoridae; genus Emmelina; species Emmelina monodactyla. The sequence continues at coordinate 1,715,919 of OU745315.1, read as the reverse complement.
CAGGATGTCGCACATTTGGATATCTTACATGATAAACACTAGCAGCTCTATTGGTGCTGCTATTACATACACCGTAAATGTAATGCATGTTCGCGTATTCGGCCGGCGTGTACTGTTGCGGCATGATACACAAACTACACAAAAACTTTTCCAAAACAACAAGTTCAATCGATAGCACAACACAATGTCCGTAAATGTGAGCAAAGTCATCAGTATCACCACGTTATCAAGTCCAAATCACAAGGAAAATCCTAGTCAATTATTAGAAAGCAGTAACAAATTGACGAAAATAGTGGCCCCGATTCTCAAAACACTCTCTAAAACTAAATTAAAAATATCGCTGTCACTTTCTCATGCTTCGTATTAGAACAAGACAGGTACATTGGTCTCACTTAATTTAGTCCACATCATTGTGAAATTGAACGAAATGCGCTGAGGACTAGCCTAAAATTGCCTTCGCCGTGGTATATTGCACGTACATTTTAGTTTGACAGGACTAAAATGATAACCTGTCTGTGTCTTATTGATGTGTAAGTGACAGCGATAGTTTTAGTTTAGTTTAGAGAGTGTTTTCAGAATCGGGGCCAATGTGAACAAAAGGACATGCGATGGTCAAAATCACACTGATGTGATGAGTACCCTTTTCTTTATAAAGCGGTCTTGTTCGATTTTTAAAATCCGTTTCAATTTCGAATAAACTTGTCGCAACATGTTTGTTGCATGTAACTATTAGAGCACAACAATTTTCATTTTCACATTTTCATTACATTATTATCGTGGAGTAATGTTATTTTTTCCCAAAAACAACCGGGTTTTCTTCTGAATATCCTATTAGTGGCCCGATAGTGTTTGTGCAAAGTATTTTGATAGAATAAAATCATTATGACGAAGTTTTACAACCATTTGTAACATAACATGAAAAATAAAAATTCCGACCTTGATTAGTGTTCTCGCTCCTGTAACTTAATGTTGCTAGTAAAGTACACATCGTTATACCTTTTTAGAATCTACACATACTAGACAATTTATTGAGATCATGGGCAGCTATAACGTCATACTTTTTTTTTCCACAGGAGATGATCAAAAGTTGACATAAAGAAAAAAAATTGGAAATGTTTTTCTTAAAATGAGTATTTTGATAATGTTCAACGTGAATAACACCTACAATTGTATTTAAATTACATAATACACGTCTTCAGCAGTATAATACTAAAAGAATTATACAAATACATCAAAATTTGAAGAAATGGCAACGGAATAAATGAAAAAAATAGCGAAATTTATAAAAAAGTTTAAAAGTCTACGCCATTTTCTTATGGTTGACAACCCAGGCAAGAAGACACCATTTTCTTATAGCCTCACATCCGGATCAACTGTAGGTAACGGGTTATCCATTCATTACGACAGACCCTGTATATTTGTGTAAAGTTTCATCAAAATCCGTTAAGTGGTTTTTACGCGAAAGAGTAACAAACATCCATACTCGCAAACTTTCACGTTTATAATATTAGTAGGATTAATAGGAATAGTAGGATAATTATGTCGTGTTCAATTAGAAAGTAGTTGTGACCAATTTTAGTAATGAAATAAGTGCGTCGATTATCATTTAGTTACCCACGACATATTTGCCGCACGCACTTTTTCATATTTTAAGGACTTCATTTGAATGTAATTATTCAAACCTTTCATAATATTTTTTCGTGCTATTAATATTGTTTTTGATTTTAGCTTCTTTCCAGGGCTTAATTCTCGATTTACTTACCTGTAAGATCTAACTTGTATTTAATTACATTTTGAAATATCTCGAAACATTTATCATTTATCTTTTTTAGAAAGTAAATATACCGTCACTTAAACTCATTTTCAACGTCCAATCAAATTGCTCTAAAAATCTACAACCTACCTTTAACTTTAATCCTACTAATATTATAAACGCGAAAGTTTGTGAGTATGTATGGATATAGTGATGTATGGATGTTTGTTACTCTTTCACGTAAAAACTACCGGACGGATTTGGATGAAAATTGCAGTAATATAGCTTATACATCAAAGTAACACATAGGGTACTTTTTACCGCGGGAAAACATCTCATTCCCATTTCAAACTGACTTCCACGAGAACGGCGACTCCGTTCTCGTGGAAGGGCGGCCACTAGTTTATTATAATGCTACACTGGTAACCACCCAGTTTTTTATTGTTTGTCACCGTGACCATTTATCAAATGTATGTCAACTGGGACACTTCTATTCCGTTTTATTGCATCAGTGTTATTTAATTTCGGTGGTTCGTGATATTCTAGTTTTGGAGTGGACGTTGGGAAAATGAGTTTGAATGAGTTTTGGCTGATGATATACGCAGGTTGTATTAATTTTAGAGATTTTTCTGTAAAGTGACATAAGATAAATAGAGATTAAAATCATAGAGTTTTAGAGTGAAACATGTTTTCTTTCATACGCAAAAATCAGTAGGTAGATTTATATAATCGCTTTTAGAGCAATTATTGATTAGGGATCGACACTGATGCCAAAAATGCAATCAGTAAAATTCAGCTTCGCCTGCATTAACTTTTTTAGGTAGTCTTAATCTGGTGTAGGTAGGTGGGGGTTCGCGTGGGATACCTCCTCGTGCAGCCATCTTCTTTCCTGTTCTGTGGATACTTGTGTTCCACCGAGCAGGGAAGGACATAGGCCCGGTGCACCCTGCGGGTCAATTACCGTAATTTTATGCAGTGCTGCTTAATTGCGTTTACGTCTTAACCTCTAAATCCGTATAACCGTAATGACACGAAAACCTACACGTCTCGTTTAAGCGTTAAAACTTTGCGAATCCAGCTCGAGCATTTTCGTAATAAAAAAAATTTTCGTTTGTTATCAAAACCAACTTTTTGAATAATTTAATCGATTTGTAACGAAGAATCGGTAAATTTCTCATAGTAGCAACACATGTTCGTCTTTGCGCATTCGTGCAGTTGACGTGCGATAAACGCCACAATGAAATTTTACGGTAATACGAAAGGTGTCCTCTGTTTTGCGTTGACTTAAAGAAATGAACGAAATGAACGAAATGAACGAAATGAACGAAATGAACGAAATTAACGAAATTAACGAAATTAACCAAATTAACGAAATTAACCAAATTAAAGAATTGGAAGCTAACGAAATTAACGATATTAATCAAACATGGAACCATGTATATTGCAATAGTATATTATTTCATCGCTCTCAATGATCGCTCGCAGCGTTGATCTCAGTCGTGAATATAACTTTAAATTCTTTATATCTTTTTTTATTTGAGTTTTCAGAGTATTCTGTTAGTGATTTTATTTATTTACTATACGCTTAAGAAAACATGGTTTCAGGCTACGGAAGTGGTCTTTTTATACCCAGTTTTAACTAAGTTTATACTTAAGACATTACATTAATTCAAATTCTATATGGTTTCTCCGTTGCCAACTTAATCAGTAAAACACGAATATTCCATAAAAATATTGTAACAAAACTACAACTCAGACCCAATAACTCAATAAATCGTATCGCAAATGATAGCGACATATTTGTGGGAAAACACACACGGCTTGGCAGCACTACCGCGAAACTTGGCTATAATAATCTTATTACCGCAAGTTCGGCAACCCACTTACAGCGGCTCGCTTCGGTGCAGTGACCTGGATTGATAAGCATTCTGCGCAGAGGATTCGGACTTTAAAATTTTGAATTTAGACTTCTGCTTTGGGTTCCATAACTTCAGGGGGAAAAGTTTTTAAAAGGAATATATTTTGTACTAGCTTTCCGCCCTGTGGTATCACCCGCAGTTAATTTTAGTTTCATACAAAGTTTTATCCCCTATTTGATCCCTTTGGGGTTATAATTGATCAGAATCCTTAGCGGATGCCTACGTCATAACATCTACGTGCATGCCAAATTTCAGCCCGATTCGTCCAGTGGTTTGGGCTGTGCGTTGATAGATCACTATGTCGGTAAGTTACCTTTGAGTCATATATATTTAGATGTCTGTTTGTATTGTTGAAAAGTTGACGACCTCTGTGGTGCAGCGGTATATACACCGGACTGCTAAGCGGATGGTTCCGGGTTCGATCCCCGTAAAAATTTCGCCAAATTCGTTAAATGGTTTTTCGATATTGGCTCGTGTCTGGGTGTAACTAGGTTTTCCCCTAGTCCCTTGTGTTTGGACCTATAACACAAGTGCTTAATGCAACTTACTTTAGGGCCACATAATTGGTGTGTTAGTCTGGAAATTTAAAAAAAAAAACATTTAAAAAAAAATGTCAAAATCATGATTTTCTGTAATTTGTTAAAAGTTTTAATACAATTGACTACAGATATTGTCTATCACATTTAACAAAAAACTAACTTCTAATTTGAATTAAATTTATCCCATTTCAATCATATGTTTTTTTTTTATTACAGTTACGAAAATTCTAATTTTCTACTGAACCCTAAGTGCATAAGAACCTTAAGTCACTTCTAAATACTAAATGGAATTAAACCTCTTTCGTGATGAATAAGCCGTTTTGAATCTCGATAACACAAAAATGGAGCACGCCTGATTGCTAATGAGTCTTTAGAAGAGGATTGCTTTGTAAAAAGAGTGAATTCTGCCCAAAGGCTTCATTACTGAACAATGCTGAGAGCTGAATTGGTAAATTTTCTTCTTAAAAATCGATATGAAATGGAAGAAGTGGCTTTTTGTCTAAGAAAGTTGGCTACAGTTTTATTGTAATCCGTTCATAGGTTTAGGTATAAATATAAAGGTATATAATAAATATAAAAGTAAAAGACATAAAATCAGAGCTACATTAACGTTTATAACATAAATAGGAAATAAGCCATGATGGCCAAGAATCGATACATGCCTTAAAGAGTAACGCACGATGCCATAGACACATGTATATGAACAAATAATGGTTTTACATCTTACTCAGTTAAATTAATAACTTTTCTATCTTTTACTCAGTAATTATATTAAAAAGAGTAGGATAATAATTAATTAATAAAAATATACCGATTTTCCTTAAATTTTGCATGACGTAAGCAAGTTTAGAATCGGCAGCACAGTATTTTACAATAAGCAATTATTGTTAACGTAAGCTTACAGTTTCTACTGACATTATAAATAATAATAAATAAATCTCCAGACTTACTCACCAATTATGTGGCCCCATCGTAAGTGCTTTAAGCGCTTGTGTTACAGGTACCACACAATGGACTAGGGAGAACCTAGTTACACCTAGACACGAGCCAATGTCGAAAAACCATTTTGACGAAATTGGCCCGACCCGGGGATCGAACCCGGGACCATCCGCTTAACGGTCCGGTATAGTTACCGCTGCGCCACAGAGGTCGTCGTAGGGTTATTGCTATGTAGGAGTAGAGTGATGCCAATATTTTTAATTTAGTTTAGACAGTTATTTTAGAATCGAGCCATTACATAATTTATCTTTTTTTAGTCAATGACTAAATTAGTATTGAATGAATTTCCTTGAACACATCATAGAAAAAAACAAACCAACGCACATGCTTCATCAACTAACTTTGTCAAGATGCTAACTACAGTTCAGAAACTAATACAACCCGCGCCTGTAGACATATGACCAAAGTTGGTCTGTAATTCCTTATAATGCAGCGATTACGTTGCATGGGCGAGCGATTTGGCAAGCTACGTACAAAAATATCAAATTAATGGTAACTATCTTCGAAACAATGTTCTAATGAAAACAGTTCACACAGTAAAGTACAGTTATAGGAAACCTATTATGATTCAGGCCTTCACAAAGGACAAAAGAGTCAGGTCAGGACAAAACAGTGCTTAGTTTTTTCCGCCAGCATTTTTTTCTCGGCCTACTTTGACTTTCATCGCATTAAATTACTTAATCATGAAATCAATGATTTTAATTTTTTCTTTATTTTCTTATTTTAGTTTTCTGATATTTCACCCCGGTTGCATGCGCCTGTTTCAGCTGTACCGATCTACCCTCTTCCGCTGAGCGATTTTGTAATTGAAATTGTCGTCAAAATGTATATTGGGCCATACAAATAATGGACAGAATCGCTCTGATCTTATTATCACGATTGCCACCACCACCGGTCGCATTTTCGATATTGACTCGATTTTTGAAAAATGTTCTGACTGTATCTGTACATTACACAACCTCACTACAAGGTTACACGCTCCCAATAACTGAAAGCCATCAGCCCTAGCGAAAGTTACGTATTCAGTTATCTCATTGGCTTCCTGTGCTAGTTTTGGTATAATATAATGTTGGTATATAAAGGGTATGCAATTCTAAATTGAAATTATGTAGGTACTCACTTTTCTCTTAGACCTATAAACCTGACAATACCACAGTCTCAATCACAAATGAACCCGAGCAGAAACTTAATTGCCACTCTATATGCTTTAGTCACCACAGTTTTGTTAAGTTAATTTTAACCTTATTACACAGAAATCAAGAATCGCTCAACATCTTTGTAACTGCTACCTAACCGCAAGCCGCAAGTAGGTGGCTGCGACGTACAATGCCGCCGATAAAACAGCGCTGCAGTCAAACCCGCGGCTTCTAGAATAACGTTCTAGGACATAGGTCCTCAACCTGTGTTCCGCGAGAACTGAAATAATGGTCTCAAAAAGTTTGAATGCGCATTGGTTTTTCTAATTATGGACATAATTTCAGATAGTTTTTTTGGTATAAAATAATTGCAGGTTAACTATAATTTGATTGGGAACTAGTAAAATTACTAATTTAAGTAAGGTGTTTCAAAAATAATATATTATACGTCAATCATTGGTAATACAATATTTACAGGAAATCATTCAGCAATCTTTTTTTCAATAAACTTAAAGCATTTTATTGACACACTTGTATAATATCTCGTGTGAAATGACAGAAAAGACAAATTTAAAGTATTTTTGTGTAATGAATTTTTATCTTTTCCTATTTAGTTTTTTTTACCTTATGATCCCTGTAATAATGTTAATTTCGAATCGTTTTCACCCCCCAAGTCAAGTGGCAAGTGATAATTGGCGAATGTATAGAATAAAAATGTATGAAACTGACAAATTGCAAGCTTGACAAAAATGTCAGTTTCATACATATTTTATTCACTCGGTAACACAAATTTCACCTGCCACTTGACTTGGGGGGCAGGTCAGAAAGGTTGGGAACCACTGTCTTCTAGGTCTAACGACGCGTTGAGCGGCGACGGATAACTTTTCATTGCTGCTTTCAATGGAGCTACAATGTCAAGCTTTACGCTTATGCCCGTAACATAATATCTAATAACACTTTTCAGTAACAAGAGAAAATGGTAACGGGCTTTTACATTTTATTTTTGTGATTTTATTTTGATTGTTTTACTGTTAGAATTCTTTTGTGCATGGTCAATGTGTCGATATCCATATACGTTACTTTTTTATTTATAAGATTTGGTTAAAGGGGCAGATTAGTCAAAGAAATTTTCAGAATTCTGCTTATATTACTGAGCACCTTATATTTCAGCTTTGTTTCCAGATGCGGCTAAATAACGTTGTCTTATAGTTTCAATGACTGTTTAATTTAGAATAGGTAGGTATCCACTTAGTGACCACCTTAAAAACATAAATTAAACTTGAAAATTATTTGCATCAAAAGCGATGCTTTCTTAACTTCTCTCCTTACTTAACTAAGTAAGATATAAATCACTTCTAACGAACAAAGCTAAATATATAGCCTTTTCATCTCGTATTAAAAAACAAGATAAAAAATTTGTTTTTTTCTCTTTAAGGACATTTTTCATGAGTCGTACGCAGGCATTTATTTCAAAGAATAGTTACGGTGCCTTTAGCTCGGGGGTAAATTAAAAATGTATTCGAAATGTTTACCTCCGTTGCTGGGTGAAGACACACGGGAGTGTTCTATGTACAGCACTGTGAAGCGGCAAAAACGCCATGAAAAATATAAACGACAAATACAAATTGTAGCAAGTTTTTGGATGACTCGAATTGATTTAAGAGCAGATTTTATTTGATTTTATACTTTATCATTGATTGTTTATTTATTTAGCAGCTATGATATAACAGGTGGCCGCATAGTTATTTATACGTAAAAAGAACTTAGTATTTTGAAGGCGCAAGATTATGGGAAGGTTTTTAGACTTACATTTGACATATACAGTTAACCTAAATAACACAAAACTTAGTCGAGCGGTCGGTAAATGCAGGGATAGGAAAATTGGACTTACTCTGCGCTCTATCCAAGACCTCAAGCTTCTGAAATCCACTAGATATCTCTTGAACATTTGACGTCACAATAACACGCAATTTGGATTTGTATCAGTTATTTTGATAGTAATGGTGCTAAAGGTAGTAATAAAAGATATAGAAATATGTACCTAGAATAGCTCTGTTATAATGAACCCAACCAATTAACTCTGAATAGTTATTTGGAGATTATTAAAACATTTATTTATAAGTATATGGCAAAACCAAATTTAATACATTATAAAATAAACAATATTTCAAAGTGAAAGTAAGAACATCACTGCAATAAAACTACACTGCTTAGCATTTTTTAATATTAAAGTTTTAATTTGAATAGAAAATAAAATTTATCTAAATGTGTAGGTTTTTACAATCGTTACTAAACCCACCCGTATGTTTTCAATATAAGAGGCGTAAAGAAAGCAGTCGTTAAATGAAATTGTATCTTAAATAACAGCATCGAAATGGTACAGCTTCCTTTAGAAAATCTTTGCTGTTTCTTGTGTTGCTCTGAGAAAAAAAGGAATACGGGTAACTGAATGCTTTTTGATGTCTTTTTACCGAGAAGGTAGTGGTGGAATCGTAAGACAGTATTTTACTAATAAAATTTAGGAACTATATAGAAACTGAAAAACTTTTATTTTGAAATGAGGGAAAGTTTTTGCAGGGGGCGAGGTAGATTTGCGTCTAATTAGCAGCCGCCATTTTGGAAAATCGAGTGATTAGCAAACGTTTGGCTGGGAGAGTGAGACTGCAAATATTGACTGAATTCAAGTGTCTTCGAATGTGCGTTCAATAGCTAGATCTTGTTTTAATACGGTCATGTTGCATGTCTCTTTAAAAATCTCGAATGGGTTCTATTCTAATAAGAAGTATAAAAAAGTATAATAGCGGGTTTATATTTTCTTGTTGTTAGTACACTGCAGATTGCATTTTTTGTATTGCTAACATGTAACTGTGGCCTGGTAAGAGAGACAGAATTTATGAAGGTCATTTCTTGTTTTAATACCGAAATCCAACCGAATCTCAGAGAATATCTAAAGCTTCTAACATCCACAGAGCTTTAGGAATCCACGAGGAGTAAAAAAAACTTTATTTATCACAACAGTCAAAACATATATCTAACACTAGCTGTGCCCACGACTTCGTCCGCGTGGAATAGTTATTTTGGACATTATTTTAGATCTTTTCAAGAGGAATAATTCTTTCATATATATATTTTGGGTATCTTAAACCGTTTTCGCAGCGCACGCAACGGAAGCCCTCAAGGATGAATAATTTTCCCCGTTTTTTTTCACATTTCCATTAATTCTTCGCTCGTAATAGTTGTAGCGTGATGTTATATAGTCTAAAGCCTTCCTTTTTCAATTCGAACCAGTAGTTCCTGAGATTAGCGCGTTCAAACAAACAAACAAACAAACTCTTCAGCTTTATAATATTAGTATAGACTAACATAAATATTAAAACTTAGTATTTTAGTTAAAATATCATCACACTAAAATTTACTTATTTATACCGGCCAACACAAATAACGCAATTTCCTCGAAAAACCCGTTAAAAACTCCAGTCCCTCAGCTGGCCTGTAAACGCTGTTAGTATTTAAATCAGTTTAGCTTCAGCCTGGAACTCTCGCATCTGAAATATGGTTGGGTAAACGTGTTAACTAGCTTATCGGGGCCTCGTCCAATTTACAGCGCTGTCCGGTTCAGGCCGATAGTAGGATATAACTAGAAGTCTAGGCTTCTGGGGATCAACTTCAAAGATTTGTTGGTGATTGAACGTTGGTTTAAAACTGATTGAGCTTAATGTATGAAATGACAATTAAACCGCCAAATTGTTAAAGTTTCTTATGTAAAATACCCCACTATCCTACTAATATTATACTTCGTTGCTGCATCCTACGAGATTCAAGAAACCTGTAGTACGTTTTCTGCTGTACTGCATCATCACACGATTTTTAGATCCTATTTTAAATAAAAATAAAATCGAATATTGACTCAATACCCGGCCACTACTACCGGAGCCGGTGACAGATGGCGCTGCAATCATTCGTTTTCCGTGTGATGCATCATCCGCGTGTGCACTGTTAAAATTAAATTAAAAAATAGTGAAATTAAGTAAATTCTATCATATTTGTTATAAAAATGGGTAAAAGAACCAGTGAGAAGACAGATGATGAAATAAGAAAGAAAATTAAACGATTGCAAAGTGAGTTGTGACGTCAAAAACCTCCGGATGGTTACCAAACAGAAGGTTAGTAACGTTTAATTATGTAAGTACGTTCGAAAACTAAATATGATGCTACCTAGTGGGCTGTGCGATTCGTAAATTACAAACTATGTGTTGAAAAACAATTATACGGCGATGTTGTTTTGTCTAATATATTTTTGAAACCTAACGGTTAATTGGAAGGCTAAATTTAAAAGAGATAAAATAACAACGTATCAATATTTCCTCAGTGGTGGCACAAGATGCCATCCGGAAATATTTTTTAACCTACCCGCATATTTTTGATACTTTATTTAACATTTTATTAATTTTTTCCTAAGGGGTAACACGCGATGTTATCCGGAAATAACTTCTTTATTTACTTAATGGGGTGGCACGTGATGTCATCCAGAAAATAAAAATTGAACTAAGTTGAGAAATTTTATCATATTTAACATTTTATACATTTATTTCCTAAGGGGTAACACGTGATGTTATTCGGAAATAACTTCTTTATTTTCTTAGTGGGGTGGCATGTGATGTCATCCAGAAAATAAAAATTGAACTAAGTTGAGAAATTTAATCATATTTAACATTTTATAAATTTATTTCCTAAGGGGTAACACGTGATGTTATCCGGAAATAACTTCTTTATTTTCTTAATGGGGTGGCACGTGATGTCATCCAGAAAATAAAAATTGAACTAAGTTGAGAAATTTAATCATATTTAACATTTTATAAATTTATTTCCTAAGGGGTAACACGTGATGTTATCCGGAAATAACTTCTTTATTTTCTTAATGGGGTGGCACGTGATGTTATCCAGAAAATAAAAATTGAACTAAGTTGAGAAAGTTAATCATATTTAACATTTTATAAATTTATTTCCTAAGGGGTAACACGTGATGTTATCCGGAAATAACTTCTTTATTTTCTTAATGGGGTGGCACGTGATGTCATCCAGAAAATAAAAATAGAACTAAGTTGAGAAATTTAATCATATTTAACATTTTATAAATTTATTTCCTAAGGGGTAACACGTGATGTTATCCGGAAATAACTTCTTTATTTTCTTAATGGGGTGGCACGTGATGTCATCCAGAAAATAAAAATCGCGCCCTCCTCGGTGCCCCACGCGAACCAACTACGCGAGCGAAGAAAATACAATACCTTCCGAGATTTTATCCATCTTGGGTGTAGCAAAAGAGTCAGAAGATATCTTTGGTAAGAATATTCCTGCGTAAGTAAATCTCTAAACGTTGGGGGGAAAATACTAATCGGGGGCTTGACAAACGAACAAAAGGATACACTATTGGCAAAAATACTGTATCGCTGGTATAGTTAAATTAACATCAGATTTAATAAACAAGGACTTAAATAAAATTTGAATTTATCAAACAGCTTTCTGAGATAAATCAAATATTGCTGGATCTTCACTATGAAGAGACAATGAATCGTAGACGTCTTAGCATCCCGTTACTAGAATAAAGTTTAATTAATGTAATTCAATGAGCGAAACGCAATATATATATATTATTGGTGACAATCTAGAAGAAAACAAAAACAACAAAATCTACAGGGAAATCTTGTCTTCAGATTAGAAAAACAACTCGTGCACCACCGTCTTCATCTCGTAGATATACGAATGCAAGCTTCCAGGAAAACTTCCGAGCGCAGCCTCGCCAATCGAGCGGGCAAGGACCGCGCCCATATCTCCCACAAGCCCGCTACTACCGCCGCAGAGTGCGCGCCGCGCCGGCCGCCGCTGCCCCCGCGCCGTCGCCCGCCGCCGCCGAGCCGGCCGCAGGTCCGACGTACTCGACGCTAAAGGTACCGCACGCTGGCCGTATTCATTACTAACGATATCCAAATTTTGGATACAGTTAAAGGATATAAATGAAGTTTGAACCACGTAACTCACCAGGTTCCAAAACTAACATGCCAAATTCCATTTAAAAAATTATCGAATTAGGCTCGATTGTTCCATGTTCTAATAGTAACGGTCAGTTTATATCGCCAATATTTTTGATACCAAAAAGTAACGGTTCCTTTAGGTTTATCTCAAACTTAAAAGTACTGAAAAAGTTCTTAAAATACCAACACTTTTATATGGAGGATATTCGCACGGCTACAAATTTTATCTTACAATTCCTACATTAGTAGGTACCTGTACATACATCTTACAGAAAGTATTATTTACGCATCCGTTTCAATGATATCCTGTACGAATTCACTTGCTTGCCAATTGGTTTGTCTTCGGCCCCATTTTGTTTTTACGAAAATATTGGCTGCCCTTGCTGCCTAACGTTGTGAAGGCCAATGGCTAGTTGCTATATATATATATATATATATATATATATATATATGGATATGAATATTGATATGGCCACCAGGTTAACAGTTAAAATACGGGACTTTGCTCAGTTTGTGGGTACATAATAGCCGTTTGCCCGGCAATAGCATACTAAGCATTTTGAGAGGGAGAAATTTCTCGCTTTAATAAAATACCGAGATTATGACGCAAAGATGAGTAGTAAATTTAGAATTAAATAATATTTTCTTTGGTTGCAAAAACACATTAAGTATGTTAATAATCTTATTCGTACAGGTAATTTTTGTCTAGAAGTTTTTTCAGACGTATCTCTTCCTTATCTTTTTCTGTAGTGGGGAATCTGTTAACGGTCATTGGTCCCAGAAAGAACTAAAGCATCACATTAACTATTTAGAACTCTTAGCGGCTTTTATGGGGTTAAAATGCTTTTGTATAAACCTCAGTAATTCAGAATTACTATTAAGAATCGACTACAAAATAATGTGTGTGTATGTTGGGATAAAATTCCCACATCTTAATCAAATCACTCGAGAAAGATAACAGTGGTGTGAGTGTGTAAAATATGTTTATTTTTACGTCTTATATAAAGCCACGCGACAATGTAGAAGCGGAGCTTCGCGCGTATCAAACATTGATACAAAATGTTAGTCGCATGAATCATGTTTCAAAAAATTTGTTAAGAAATTTGGCCAACCAGAGATATACTTATTTGCGACGCGATTCAATGCAAAATGTTTAAAATTGATATTATGGTAACAAGATAACAAGATGCCAACAATATTGACGCATTTACTATAGAATGGAACGATCATTTTTTCTTTAATATTAATATTAAAATGCATTAGAAAATTAATAAATGAAGAGGTTGCTTCTTTGTAGTGCCTTATTGGCCTAGTGGTTAACACAATATTTCGCCGACAGTTACAGAATTAGGTACTATATTTTGGACCAGATGAAAACTTGCTTCTCTCTACTTTCAGAACCACCTATTATGCCCACTCTTCCCTGGTGTGCGCAACTTTATCCGGCAAGCGTTCGCCAAACAATCACTAGGTGACGACACCATCGACATTATCATTCGATCCCTATCTAATTATACAATTAATCAATATGATATTAGATACAAATTATGGGTAAAATTTTGCAGAAATTATAATTTAGATTGTTTAAATGTGTCAACAGCCTAGTTAATTTTCTTACTGAAAGGTTTAACAACGGTGCTAAGTACAGTACTATAAATTAATTTAGATCGGCACTATCACTAGTGTTAGGTAAAAATATATGTGTAAATCATTGTGTAAATAGGCTTTAAAGGGAGTTTTAAAAAATAAATAAGACCGAATTTACCGAAATATCAAAACTTTTGTTTGGGATCCTTATATAGCTCTGTCTTATCTAATAGATAAATATCCAAATGAGTACCAAATACCTTTGGAAATGATCACCATGAAACTCGCAGCCCTACTTGCGTTGTCCTATGGACATACAGACGTTGTCACTAATTATATTAAATGTAATATCTCACTAAATGTAGCAGGTGTTGAAATAGTCGTAGACGCATTAGTAAAAACATCCGTTCCTAATAGGAAAAACTCCAAATTGATTATTTCATTCTACCCTAATCAACCTGGCATATGCCCAGCGAAGGCCCTCTCTGTCTGTATTAAGAAAACCAAAGATCAGCGACATACTACAAACACAGATAGGTTATTCTTAACTATTAAAAAACCATTTCGGAACGCTAGTGGCCAATCAATTAGTCGCTGGATTAAAACAAGTTTTGAAAAATAGCGGGATTAATGTCGTTCATTATTCATCTCATAGCACGCGACATGCGTCGACGTCGGCCGCGAGGCGCGCGGGCGTCTCTTTAGACGTCATCAAACGCGCAGCCGGCTGGACTGGCTCATTCCTCTGCTTCGCTAAGTTTTACAATCTACCCTTACAGAGTGTAGAACAATATAGAGCCTTCGGTGCATGCGGTGTTTAACACACATGAAAAATTTACCATATTAATTGAATCCTTTGAATGATTATTTGTTATTGTCACATATGCTACTATAATAAAGTCATTATTTTTTGTTTAAATTAATTACAAAAAACTTCATTGTATATTAATACATACAATTACAGTTTATTTCTTATCTGCAATGACGTTCTAAACATCTACAGGTTTCTTGAATCTCGTAGGATGCAGCAACGAAGTATAATTTATGGTTAATTGAACTTACCTAAGTGAACTTCAACCATAATTATACGAGGTGCTGCATCCGTAGAGATTCAGTTACCCAACCCTCCCTGCGTAGACCCCCAAATCATTGCAGAAGTTAACTCTAAAACGAATGATTGCAGCGCCATCTGTCACCGGCTCCGGTAGTAGTGGCCGGGTATTGAGTCAATATTCGATTTTATTTTTATTTAAAATAGGATCTAAAAATCGTGTGATGATGCAGTACAGCAGAAAACGTACTACAGGTTTCTTGAATCTCTACGGATGCAGCACCTCGTATAATTATGGTTGAAGTTCACTTAGGTAAGTTCAATTAACCATAAATTATAAACGTGAAAGTTTGTGAGTATGGATGTATGTGGCCGCCCGCGACTCTGTTCTCGTGGTAGTCGGTTTCCCGTGGGAATGAGAAGTTTTTCCGCGGTAAATAGTACCCTATGTGTTATTCTGATGTATAACCTATATTACTGCAAAGTTTCATCCAAATCCGTCCAATATTTTTTAAGTTAAAAAGTAACAAACATCCATACATCCTAACATCCTCACATACTCAAAAACTTTCACATTTATAGGTAATATTAGTAGGATGTGATCTCCAAGGCGTATATTGTTATACCTACATTTTTCGGTTCACAGTGTTTCGTTTTTTTACGTACCTTCCTATTTATTGTACTATTTAGAGATATTTCTATTTCATTTTAATTATAAGGTCTATTTCATAGATATTTTGTATTTGTTTTTAATTAAAAGTTTAGGATCGCTTAGCATAAATATGATTGATTTACAAAACAATGTTTTTTCTTTATTGTAACAAAAAAAATTGAACAATTTAGACAGACCATTCGGAAAAACACGAATTGCAAATTTGATTTACCATGACGCCATCTTTCAAAAAAGTGGAAACTTAATAAAACAACATTTAGCCAACAAAATCCATTTTAATCTATTTTAAAAATTCGATGCACATTAACATTTCTATATTTATGTAAATAATTTAATTGAAAAACAACTCACAACTACAGCCATTTTGTATTTTTATTGATAAAATAAATCGTTTTTTAATATTTCTCATTTATCCCTGCAAGCGGACGGCTTAGCAAAATTAAAACTTTTTTAATGCACGTAAATAACATTTATAAGTATTTTATTAATTTACGTAATTTCTATATAAGTAATCTAAAATATACATTAACTATTTAATTAAATGTATTCGCAATAATAATAATATTATATCTTTCAGCTTTGGTTATAGCCAGGAAAACATCGTTAATAACTTTCAGGCCTGCAACCAACTTTACTTCAGACTTTTCAATGACATTTCCTTGACACAACTTCACACAAGTTAGCAACGAAACATGTTGAAAAGCAATCGCGTACAAACTTTCTTTTACTTGGACAGGCGTTCTAGATCTTTCTGGAAGTTATAACATTATTTTATTGTTAAAAACAAAATATTTATAATCCAACGCAACTATTACTGAGCTCTTTTACAAATTATTTGGTTTAAAAGCAAAGCTAACTGTCTTTATTTAATAGTTTTTAAAAGTTACACCTATGCATCATAAATAAAAATAAAACAATTATAATTCAAACACGCCACCAACAAATAAATCATTTAAAATCTATTTACACTATCAGTTCGAAAACTACACGTTGACCTCCTTTTTGGAAGTCGGTTAGAGTATTTTTAGAAGTTTCTAAACATGTATGAACGAACAACACACAAAGAACGTAACAACTGTGGTATATTATATATAGATAATATATATGAACCATATATTATATACAGATAATATATATAGACCGGAATATTAATTCGATAAAATAAATATAACTTCTATATAACTATAATGTGTTATATATAAGTATATATAGTAAGAAAATAATAGGGCACCACTTGATTATGGTCTTACAGCCCTTAAAAATTAAAGAAAACTAAGACAATAAACATAAAAGTAATACTTAAAAAAATATTACAAAATATATATTAAACTATTATATTGTGAATTAACATTCCGTGATAGACATTCAGAGATTCCCACTAACACTAATCAATTGTAAATTGAGATATTTATTCGAGATTTAAGGTCGTATTATAGACGTAAAGATAAATATATTTTAAATAGAATAGTTAGAGGAAATACGCCAGGGTTGTTAAAATTTATTTCGTATTCTTTCAAAGACCAAATTAAAGTAAAAAAGCGAATCTAATTTACTACAACGACGCTACTTGTTAGAAAATCTACATTTTCTAAGAGAAAGCGTAGAAAAATTCTAAAGTTAAATAAATTCGAAAACAATCCAATTGGTCCGAAATTCTGGCTACATTTATAGGAAAGCTAGTGAATAAGGATAGTTTTAGTAAAAAGGTTCCTATAAGGAAAGGTTCAAATTTGAGATTCCAAGGGTAAGATTATTAAAATTTAAAACACCAATATGAGTTTCCACAGATAAGAATAGATATTGGATAATATCGAACAGTGAACACGTTGCAGACTCCCGAATGATAGATATGGTTTGGTATATAAGATATAATTGATGGCAGTTAGAAAATTATAATCTAAAAAACTATAAATACCAAAATTATGACGCGTTCCCACGGTGCTCGACACAACGCACACAGCGTAGATTGGTTTTTTATTTAATTATAGTTCTTTAAGCTTTTAATAGCCAAGATAGCAGATGCGTAGTTTCTCGTACCGTGGGAACACGGAATTAGGCTTATTTCCATAACCTACAAAATTAAACACGAATTTTAAATTATTAACAGTACATCTAATCTAATATAGTTTTCATACTAATAAATAATTCAAACATGTTAAAATATTTATATTTCTAAATATTTTGACATATCCAATCTAATAATGTTAATATTGTATGCGTCTTCTGAACACAGTGTAGATTCTATGTCAACTTAAAACATTATATAAAATCCTAGTAAAACGACTACAATATTTTCAAATATATTCTCATAATTAAAATCAATACATATCTAACACGAATAATCTCGAAATCTGGACTTTAAAACGAAACGAGTATAAAATCGGACTTATACATGAGCTAATCCATGATATTATAATATTTTTTTTATATAAAAGGAACACATCAACTTTTATCTTTGCATATATCCAATATTTTTACAAACACTATATATAAACAAAATTATGCGCTATATAGCTAATACATCGATATATTTATTTTTCCACTAATTTGTATTTTATAAACCACAGCCAATAAGGCTTAATTATTTATACGATTTGATTAAAAAAGGATACATATATAATAATATATTTCAAATATTTAAAAAGCGAGAAAGATGTGACCACCTAAGTTCTTATAAATATCGATTTATATATGTACCATTTTGAAATCTATTCCTTTTATGAAGCTTTGAAAGATTTTAGAATTTAAATAGGATAAAGTTCAAAATATTACTTTAAATATAACATTTGTCTGATCTGAAAGTTTTGATAATACTAGTTAAACACACTATGACGTCATGATTCAAAATGAGACAAAAATGTTGGGATCGCAGCCAATAAATGTCAAAGAAGTTGTTTCAAAATGTTATTTCAGTATTTGGTGTCTCAACTACCTTCATAATAGCATCTTGAATTGATAGAAATAAACATTTATTCCCCAAATGATATTCCACAGACAGAATTTCCAATAAATCAATATTACATTCAATACGCCAACCCGTAATGAATTAGATTTGACATCGGATTCCAATTTCCTATATTACGCTCGCTTTTTTATTCAATAAAATCGCAAGGAGTTTCTATCAACAAATTGCTTTCATATTTTCCTCAAAAAAAAACAAACGACGATCTGAAAGCTGAAAATTCTAATTTAGAATCCGGGAATGATGTCATAGGCTTCCAGGGTGGAGAGAGTGAGATAGATGAGCCAGAGCGAGAAGAACAGCATGGAAGTCACGATCTTGGCCACTTTGGGTCCGCCGAGCTCCCCCCCGATGGACTTGCGCCGGCGCACCACCAGCATGAGCACGGCGATGCCGGCGCCGGAGCAGAATAGCGTCACGCTGAAGGCTAGGCTGGGGACAAGGGTGATTATTAACAAATTGTATGGAGTATTTTAAGAAAATGGAAGTGCAGATGGCCTCGTACTGATTTAGGGAAGAAATCGATGTCTTACAAAAGTTTCTGGTGGTGAGATAAATGCTGGACAGTGGGTAGTGAAGGCAATCTTTCAAATGCAATCTATTGCCGACAAATTTTTTGGAAAACCTATCCCAAGAAACGAGGCAGACCATCTCAAACTTTCGTCAACTTTCTGGACCAATCAGACCAATAGTAGGCATTTTAGCCATAATCATCAATTGCTCAAAGTTTGCAATTGCTATTGAAATACTAGCAAATTCTAGTTTTACTCCTTAGTACCATCACAAATTTAGACAAAATTTAATTTAAAAAATAGCCTGAAAGCTCAAAAACAATTGCAGAGGGAAGCAGGGTTTACTTACTTGCCCGGGTCCACCATGAACTTCTCGTCCTTGCTCCAGTGCACGATCGCCGCGACGGTCCACGCCACGCCGATGCCCAGGAACACGTTGACCGCGTTGGACCCCGTCACGTTGCCCCACACCCCAGAGATCCCCTCTACTTACTTGCCCGGGTCCACCATGAACTTCTCGTCCTTGCTCCAGTGCACGATCGCCGCGACGGTCCACGCCACGCCGATGCCCAGGAACACGTTGACCGCGTTGGACCCCGTCACGTTGCCCACACCCCAGAGATCCCCTCTACTTACTTGCCCGGGTCCACCATGAACTTCTCGTTCTTGCTCCAGTGCACGATCGCCGCGACGGTCCACGCCACGCCGATGCCCAGGAACACGTTGACCGCGTTGGACCCCGTCACGTTGCCCCGCACACCCCAGAGATCCCCTCTACTTACTTGCCCGGGTCCACCATGAACTTCTCGTCCTTGCTCCAGTGCACGATCGCCGCGACGGTCCACGCCACGCCGATGCCCAGGAACACGTTGACCGCGTTGGACCCCGTCACGTTGCCCACGGACGCGTCCGCGTACTTGTCCTGGCAGGCTGCCACTTTACTGGCGAACGTGTCTAGGAAAGAAACAAGAAATAACAGAGCGCGCAAATTTGGTTTTTTTTTTGTTTTTGTGTTAATTATCAAGTTTTGCAAAAAGTCGTAGAACAAATGTTATTGGGATCGATGTAGGGAAGCCGCCTGCAAGAGGTGATGCGCTAATTAAAATAACCCTGTATAAGTTATATGACGATAGGGAAATGAGAAATAGTGAATAGTGAATAGAGATTCACACAAACATAGTAGGTACACAAAAATGAGTATCAAATATTTAGTACCTACTTATAAAACGGGAGTGTGAATAAAAATCTGTGGGATCTTTTTTAGTGTACCGATAATTAGGGTGTTAAAATGACCTTGTTTACAATTTTGCTGTTTAAAAATTTTACCTCGGAATCATAAATGCACAACTTTGTTTGTCAGTTGTAGGGAATTGGCAAAGCTTTTGTGCCAAAAAATGTTTTCACCGCCCAAAAGCAACATTTTCGGTGTCTACGAACTTAGAAATTGTTTCACTTTGTGTTCAAAGTTAATTTAGTTAGTTGTTTAGTATTTTTAGTTTCCATAACTAAGCTCAAGTTAACAAACAAAACTTCTATATACTTCAATACTATGAAACACATTGTGATATTCAAAGAAAATTATCAGGATAGAAGCTTATACACATAATGTTATGAGGATAATTATTAAAGTTATCAATTGCAAAATTGTTACTCAAAGGCTTAGTTATATCCTTGCTTATATATCTAAACGTGAACTTTATACACTAGATAAGATAATATTAAGCCGGGTAGACCGAGAAACAAAGCTTTGAAGATAAATTCCGACGAAAACAATGTTGCTACTGTGGGTGACAGGGTTCGTTTTGAAGTAATCTAAATTATAACGTACTCTAAAATTGTATTGTTGAAAATATGTATAGGTAGGTAAGTAGTATTTTGAAGGCTAGAGAAGATTGTTGTTTAAACAGTTATAAAAATTAAAATTTAACCAATGACAACCTCTGTAGTGCAGCGGTAGGTATATATACCGGGCTGCTAAAAAGATGGTTCCAGGTTCGATCCCCGAGTCGGGCCAATTTTCGTAAAAATGTTTTTTCTTAAGGCTTCTTTGCTTAGTTTATGGCCAAACACATATGGTATGTTAGTCTGGAGATATGATTATAATTTAAAATTTTACTTAAATTGCACATTCATCTGTGTAGACGTCTAAATCTTTAATTTCTCTGTACTGTGGTTTTTCAATAACAGAACATGGCATCCAAATTACATATCCTTCCTGCCGACCTATGTCCCTATCCCAAACTTATCATAAAGTTACGTCAACATACCTGGAATACTGGTCCCCAGCGCCACAAACACGATGGCCGTCACCGAGTCCTTGATTCCCAGCGTGCAGCCGAAGTGGGAGGCGACGTCGCCGATGACAGCTGTCACCAGCCCGATGCAGATGATCGACACCACGAAGCAGACGTAGCCGCCGCCGATGTCTGTGGTCAGGGATCAATGAATACTCGTTTTAAATGAATATAAATCTAAATTATCCCTACTAATATTATAAATGTAAAAGTAACTCTGTCTGTCTGTCTGTTACGCTTTCACGCCTAAACCACTGAACCGATTTTGATGAAATTTGGTATGAAGAAAGAACTGAACTTGGGAAAGGACATAGGATACTTTTTACCGCGGGAAAACTTCTCAGTCCCCCGGGAAACCGATTTCCACGCGAACGGAGTTGCGGGCTGCCACTAGTGATTGTATGATTTCGAAAAGAGTGCCGAGATTTTTTTCCGCCAGCTTTTTCTCTCGGTCTACTACGGCCATTGCTGATGTATGTAGGGGTGTCCCGGGACATTTTTGTTTTATTTTTGATTTTATGCTTTTGACAATGTATAAGAGATTAGTTTTTAATCCTACAAACAATAAAGTAATTTGATTTCATTTCATTTCATTTCGGATTGGTTAAAAAACCGGTGTTTTTCATGTGAAGAATTCTACGAGTGCATGAAGCAGTGGGTGGACATTTGCGACAATAAGTGTCTTATTCCTGAATGACTTGGGAAAAATTGATTTTATTAATTATTTTTTTTATGCAATTTGTGTATTTTACGTATGTAGATCTTAAATGCTTTTGAAAATGAGAATTACTATTTTTTTAACAATAACTTTTATACTTTCATATCTAAGATTCTAAGTACTTTTGCTTAGATTTTCCTGAATCAAAAAACCAACTAACAAACCCTTCCATTCTAGGAGCACTACCTCACTACCCTACCTTTCTAGGAGCCTAGATTTAACCTAGGCCAGTAAACACGCAATCGCTATGAATATTTTGTACCTGACGCTGCCTCTAAAGCAATTTCGGTGGGAGTAACTGAATTTTCCAGGAATCACTAACAGGCAAGAAACACCGAGCTTCAGTCAATTTACGGGAGAGTTATCAAAAAGTTGTTAGATTCTAATTTCAAACACTCACAAACAGAATAAACAAACAATCAGGAACTTCTGTTTATAGTCTTCAGATGTTTACAAAAGTAAATATTTTCTGTATATGTGTAGGAAAACTTGTTTAAGTTCCATCTAAATGCGCCTGATTCCATCAATTTTATATGTGTATGTAAGAAGTTAACGAAAGTTTTCATCCGAGATTTGTTGACTTTAGTGGTTAAAAGAGCAAATTATTAGATAACTAGGTCCGTACATTGTGTTGGTAGGTATTTTTTTTTTAAGATTTCCCTCATATAGTCTTAAACCAATTTACACTTAGATCAATTATTTTACAACTCTGATAAAAAATACAACCTAGAAACTAAAATGATACTGTTGTACCCACAAATCCTTTACCGATAAAGTTTCCAAGAAATTTATTGTTCAACCTAGCTCTTGCACTTTTATACTCTTGAGTATCCAGGAAAAATATCAAGAACTGGGCTATCAAATTACAAAGCTAAAAGCAGAAGGCAATAAAAAGAAAGGCGCACAAATTTATTATCTAAATTTGATTACAAAGTTTCAGTACCCAGTAAGGCGGATAAAATTTTGCTAAAATTTATCATGTATTTAGTCATAGATCAATACTTTATTGCAACTTATGGTAGGTACATGGGTTGACAGATATATAGGTATTTGGTTTCACATAAGATCCCTTTCGGGCATAGCAAAGGATTGAGACAGTCCGAGGTTTTTTATATGTAATGTACACAACAAATATTTATTGGGCTGTAGATTAAACTTCTCTTTAAATTAACATGAATTAATAGAAAATACAACAGGTAGCCGATATATTAGATTCAATCCCAGTCCGCGCCCAAAGGCAGTGTCGCCAACCAGTGATGTCCATCGAATGCTAGGGATGTCCAGTTACCGATTACTTTTGTTTTATCGCTAACAGTAAGTAGGTATTGAACGAATGTCAAACTCTCAAAAGCAACATGCATAGGTATATCAGGGTATATAGGATCTCTTACCTGTAGGCGGGACAAAGGCAAAGATGATCTTCCAGAAGAGGGTGACCACGTGGAGTATGTAGTCCCCACAGGACGGAGGCTGGTCTGGGTCGTCAGATCCTGGTGTCACAAGACTCACGATTACAAAACACAGTCTAAGACCCGTGTGGGTAATAATCATGGGTAATACCGTAAGAAATCTTCAACTTTTTCTTGATTTAGTTTCTTTCATTGGCTTACATGACTTCCCTAGTCTTAGATTGGGGTGCTTGGGTTTAAGGTGTTCTTGGACATTTGTTTTCGTTTATAATAGAGGTAACAATAATTGGATTGCTAAATAATATTGTAATTATGTAAACAACTTCTTTAATCATCTTCACAACTACTATAATCTGCTAAAACCCTAATTATACAAACTTCTCAACAGATTAACAGAGAACCGGTTCATCCTGATGAGCTCTCGCCCTAACCGTGTTAATCCGGATATAACTGGATTTAACTAGTTTGCTGTGTATCCGAATCCCTTGTTCATAATATTCTACAACTTATAAACGGTGAAATGAGTATAATCCAAAAACATATCATGCTTATCTTTTTGTCTCCGTCTATTCCCCTTCAGATGCCTACGATAGAAAGAGACAGTTAGTTTTTGTCGCTTGTGTTTCGATAACCAGATAAAAGTAGTTATTACCTGAACTAGCAGTGAGTGCCTCCATGAACTGCTCCTTCCAGGACGAGGTTCCGATGATGATCGACGCGTTCGCTCTCTGGACTAGCTTGTCAACCGTGTTCTATAGCAAAACATTGATTACAAATCATCAGTCTATGTTATCTTGTTTGAAGATCGAACCTTAAAGTAAAAATAAACAAATGACTGTCATTGATTTAATTAATGAATTGGATGATTGGAGGGTACATTAATACACTCCTTTTTTTGTCGACCAAGGGAATTAGACACTTGTTAACCAGGAGGAAGATAGCAAAGTTTTAAAATGACTGATGTAACCTTTATGTGAATAATAAATAAATAAATAAATTACTCGCAGAAATACGCTATATGTAGGCAGCTAAAAACCTTACCGGTTGCTCGGATTATCTATGAAGAAAGCCTTTGACCTTTGACCTACCTATCAAAATTAAAGCTTAATCATTTTACCTTAAACTCCTTGCTCTCTTTAATCCTGAGCTGCGCGCGAGTGATCTCGCCGGCCCGCGGGAGCCCCATCATGGCGACCACCGCTTCGTCTTCAGGCAGCGTCGCTAGATGGCGCCCTTCGTTGCCGGTTATGATTGGATGGTCGTCATCTGAGGGGGGAGAGTGGGTTAGAATTAAGGTTTAAGTGGGAAGGTATTGGAGAAGTGACAGGGAAATTGGTAGGGTAGTGCAGGGATAAAGTGCCTTACTCATTAGCATGTTGTGGATAACCCAGCCATGATCTGTGTTGGTTAGTTTTATGCTGAGAAAAGGACTGCGTATGGGCAATAAAACAACACTCGTTGTAGCGTTATAAGTATGTCGTCGATTTCTGAATTAATATTTTCAAGGTTTTGTCTAAGACTTATGAGTAAGTATTTAAGCACGATATTGAAACAATAAGTAGACAATTCTTTTTCTTAAAAATTGCTTTATCTTAATTCAGTAATCTGCGGATAGTGTCAATAAATAAATTTCTAACGCACCAACTGCATGATTTTAAACTAAGCAAAGCTTGTACTACGGGTACTAGTACATTCCACAGAATGTACCTATAGAACAAGTTTTGGTTAATAATTTAGGGCCATTATAGGGTTAATGTAGAGTTAGTTTTACTGTCGTCTAAAGTTTTAAAAGTTTTATATTTTTCTATAGTTGAAGTTAATGCTATGTGTTTTTACAACAATGTTACCTAGCTTTTCTTTATTTTTGCTTGTAATCTCCATCTTTTCATACTTCTAGCTTGCATTGTAGTGAACTACAAAAGCAAGTGGCAAATGATTGGCGTTCAACTGAATAGCCGTGATGGATCGATGTGCAAGTAGCTTTTGCCTTAAGAATACACTGAACCGACAGGGTTCTTGAAGAAAAGGTATGTCAAAAATATTGCTATCCCTTTCTGCCTGCTGCCAAACGATGATGCGCAAAAGAGATAGCTGCAGGCGGGAAAAATTATGCAGTTGAAAACTTTACTAAATCGGATCTACGTATTACTCAATTTTGTTTTTAAAAGTATCTTAAAAATGTTCTTAAGCCTTACTTTTTGATTTTTTGTTATCCTACTAATATTATAAACGTGAAAGTTTCACGTAAAAACTTCTGGATCGATTTTGATGAAACTTTACATTACAGTAATATAGGTTATACATCAGAATAACATATAGGCTACCGCGGGAAAACTTCTCATTCCCACGGGAAACCGACTTCAACGCGAACGGAGTCGCGGACGGCCACTAGTAGAAATTAACGCAAAAAAAGAAAACGTACAATCAACATAATATCCATGTATTTATTTCTTAAAGATTTGGAAGGGGCAAATGAGGAATACAAAGCCACGATTTTATATGAACGAAATACCGGTTCACATAGCTCTTAAGGTTGACGCCCGGTTACTTCCGCTATTGTACCTATAGTTAACTTTACAGGCTTCGAGACGGCAGATTAAACAAACTGAAGTATATAAGGACATTGAAGCTTAAATAATTTTAGATGTTAAGTGCTAATTGTATTGTGAAAAGACAAACATGATAATGTATCAATACTTACAAGTGGTTATTGTAATGCATAATAATGAATAATCTTTATATTTTGTGATTTAATTTACAATTTAGGACATTTCCAAATCGGCAATTAAAATCCTCCAACACGTCTAAAATCCTACCTAAACTTCTCGAAATCGCCGTTAAACCTTAACAATAACTTTCTTGTAACACCCTCGTCATTCTAAGAGCCTTTCTGTTTAACAATACCGTAAGTTGATCCCGAACAGTGAACCCGTAACCCGACTTGTCAGCACCGATCAGCAGTGAATGCATAACTGTCGACGTTACCCTATTAGTGTTTGTAAAGTATTTCTGTTACGCTGACCCGTGGACTATTTTGGAAAATTTTGTGACTTACCAAAACCAGTGAGGTACTGAGCTTAGTTTGTTCTTAAGCTTGGGGAGCCACCTAAGTTTTTGTTTGTAAGGGTCTAAATTGAAATTACTTCGCTAACAGAAAACTAATTTGTAATTTATAGTTCTTTGAAGAAAGTGTGTAGTTTGTTACCTTAGTGGGCCTCTTAGTATTAAATTTAAGAAATACATCTTGGAATGAAAGCTAAACTATGTTCTAAATCTAATATATGTATATAATACGGTCCCCTTTTTTGTCTTAAATTCCTGAGTAATTTGGAACCCATTGAACTTACTGAATACATAAATGATTATTCTGACGTTAAACTACTGAGCTGTGAAAAAGGGCTGCCTTTGATAAAAAAAGGTTTAGGTATGTGCGTAGGTACTGTGTATGTGTTGGTCAATAGTTATTTGAACTAGGTTAAAAAACTGATTGATTATTGTTATTACGATACAGAGATTTAAAGTAAGTTCTTTATACTTTCAATTTTGATACTAAACATTCCGTGATTTATCAATATTTTATCTTGTGATGTAAGCTTAAATCGGCTAAATAGCAATTAACAGAAAAATTTAAAAACCTTGAAAATATGTGACATCAAACAGTAGTATTAAAACACCATAAAGCTAACATACATCTTTGCATCATAAATCTTTCACATCTCGCCATAACATGAAAATAAATCATGCAAAAATGCATAAACATCGAAGCACGCATAAATATCGAAACAAAAGCTCTGTCACAGGCTAAGCTAACTTCCAATTTACGAGTTCATTTAATTTACTTCTGTTATGCTCCTTTGATGAAGGCTTTAAAGTTTTCATTCACGGATTCAGTCAAATTTATGGATCTTTATTCTATGCTGAATAAAAGCGGTTTGGAAAGTTGGAATTATTGAAATAAACTTCAATATTGTCAGGGAAAACTCCGTTTAATTGTGATACTGACTATTAAATTACAGTTTTAAGTCTAAAATTAAAGTTTGTTCGGTTCTTTAACAAAAATGGCGAAGACAGTACGGAAATGGCTTTGTTTCACTAAAAACTCTGGTGTGTACAATATCCATGAGAAGTTTTACCTTTAAACTCAATGGCAACCTTCATCTTTACGTTATCATCATTATCATTACATCATTACTATAAATCCAAGTCGCTAATTCTGTCTGTTTGTATGTTTGGCCGCTAAATCCTCCTAAAGTACGTAACGGATTTAAATTCTCCATATTTTAAGGTATTTATACCTATTTATTAAAATTTGTAAATAAAGAACGTTTAGAAAAAGTTAGCAAAAATGCAAGGGTTTGCGAGCAAGTTGACAAAATTACACCACTGCGAAGCGTGGGCGGGTCGCTTTATACAAATAAAAACACTTGAATAGATAGCTTAGCTTTAATATTCTTTGTTATATTGTTTTTATTCTTGGGTTTGTTATGAGACAAATTTATGAACCGTCTAGAATCTACTTTCGGTCACTTATATTCAAAACTATTTGCGCAGTTGGTATTTATGAATACTTATTCAGAAGATCTATCCATTATTAATCTTCGCCAGTAACGACCAACAACCAAACATCTATCAAACATATATTCTATCCAATATTCACGTAGGTACAACCAATTTTTCACCCTCTTTCTGCGTTATTTCTACCTACATTTCCCTGCACCCTACATAGATAATATTTAACCTAATTTCCCGCGCCTTTACATGAAGCCTCACAGGAAATCGAATCTGTTATCGGTTGCGTTTGCGCAATGTAAATCTTGTTTATTACTTCCCTATCGTGGCTGCGACAGAATCAGCACATGTGTAGGCACAAATAGGTCATAAAATGACAGTATTATAAAAAATAAAGAGCTTTTCATAAGCTAGATGGAGTAAAAGATTTTCAGTACTGCTTACAAGAACAAAATAAAATTGCTTAAGAGTTTCATATGTTTCAGAAAATTAAAGTAAGTTAAATATGTATTAATGTAATGTAGAATAATGTATGAATGTAATGAGGTTGTGAAATGACTGGCAAACTCAAAGCTCACGAAACATAAAGGTTTACTACAAAAGTTGATATAACCAGAGAAGCTACTTACACTATACGCTTTCATACTTAAACTGAAGGCTTTAATATTACTTACTAGCACTAAGGACTAAAATTTAGTTACTTTAGTTAGCCACTAAATTCTATTGAACGCCGCAGTGCGCAGTAATTTCAAAACCAGTAATAACTGGAATTCAAGGCTGTAGCAGGAAATGTCGAATAGTTAACGAGACGGACGCTCGAAGTTGCGAGTGAAAAAAAGCTATTTAAATGTCTTGGTCAATGGTATCGACGTGTGTACATTGTAAGTGGGACGGTTAGGTAATATGAGGAAAAAAAAGGGAAAAAAGTACATAAAAAATATAAAAAGTAAAATATTGTCAATAAATAAATTTGTAAAGTCGTGTTCCCACGGTGCGTGGTACAGCAATTAAAGAACCAAGGTTTTACGTTTCTACGGTTCCTTAAAGCTTTTACGAAAAACGTAAAAAATATTTGTGTATCGTATAGCACTGTGGAAACATAACATAAGTTAGTAGAATAAAAAAAAAACACACCTTAGTAAATAAATTGAATTAAATAATTATATAAATACTTGCCAAGAAATACAGAGATCCAACGGAGAGATGCCGTCAGAAGATAGATTAAAAGCAAAACAAAAGATCGTGTTTAATAAATAAAGTAGAAATAATACAATAACATTGATAAGAGGAAAATAAAGAAGCAAGAAAGAATAGAAAGACAGAGTTTTTATAAATAAATTATATTCGGAATTAATACTTTTTTTTAAATCTTCTATTTTTAACAGTATTATTTGCTACATTTCAGCCTTTGTCCACTTTTAGCTACTGGTTTTGACACGACTAATTAAAAAACTATTGAACCATGTAAGTTTAAATTTTGTTATATCGACGACCTCTGTGATGCAGCGGTATATACATATACCGGACTGCTAAGCGGATGGTCCCGGGTTCGATCGGTGTGGTGTAACTAGGTTCTCCCCTATTCCATTATGTCACAAGTGCATACTGGACTGACTTTAGGGCCATATAATTGATGTGTCAGTCTGGAGATTTATTTATTTATTTATATGTAAATAACGCAAATTCATATCCATACATAACCTGTATTACAAGTTATGTAAGATTTTTTATAACATTTGTATACAAGAACCTAATATAATCCACATCATCATATGCAAGACACACTATTTATATGCAAATAGCCTTAACATAATGTAGTTATAAATATTCTTCACACGTTTTCAGTGTCTGAGCCATTTTGTCCAAACTACCCTATTTTCAAGGGTTGGTTTGGTATCAAGGTTGAATTTTTTTATCCCTTAAAACTACTGTGTGATCTTTGTAGGAAAATAAACCAAAATCGTATCATAAAACTTCT
Source organism: Emmelina monodactyla (assembly GCA_916618145.1). Taxonomy (NCBI): domain Eukaryota; kingdom Metazoa; phylum Arthropoda; class Insecta; order Lepidoptera; family Pterophoridae; genus Emmelina; species Emmelina monodactyla. The sequence continues at coordinate 1,685,848 of OU745315.1, read as the reverse complement.
GTTTATGTTATGCTAAGCATGGTGAAGTAAAAGTACATATAATCGTGAAAATACTAAGTGTAAGCATTTCGGGACAACATAACATTTAGGAACACAAAACAAAGACTTAAATAGAGATTGGGTTATCTAAAAAGTGCTTTAAACAAAAGATGGTAACAATTATGAAATCGAATAGATGGACAGCTTCAAAAACTAGTCAAATCTTGAATTATTATTATTTAGAGCATCTAACTAGTAGATAGAAACGATTTCCAGTTAGGAGGCCTAGTTTGTTTTGTCTTGGTTCCCCGAAAACCCCTATATAGCAGTTATCATCTAAAGAAATGGATGGACTACATAATATGTATGTTTTTGTAAATATAAACAAACTCGTATTTTAAAACTGCCAAACAAAACCAAAACAAACCCTCCTGCTGATTAAAAAACTTATTATAATCCCATCCCAATTTTGAACTCAAATGCATACTTAATTAAACTTTTACCTAATTTTAATTAAGGTTTACGACATTGTAGCAGCTAAATGTAACCCTTCGAGTGGCGAGTACAACTTGAATTACCTTCCTTTATTTTTGCAATTTCTGGGAACTTACCTAACTTCCTTATTGGATGAGAGCTCGTGTCAATAGCTGAACCATAGATCATGGTGTTTAAAGTAAGCTTAATGTTGTAGGCAGTAAAAAGGAGTTTTAAAAAAATAAAAGCAAGGAATTTTCAAGTACGTTTACGGTGTGTAAAAGAACTGCTTCCGAAAACAAAAACTGGGAATTGCTGGAGGAGTACTAGTTACGTTTTGAGCAAAAAAAAAATTATGATTTAAAAAAACAATTTTTACGTCATTTTCCAAATTTGAATTAATACTATCAGATTTTGCGATGTTTTCATATTAAATAGGGTTTTAATTTTATTTGCAATGTCAATAATCGCACCTGAACCGACAGTTGATGTGTGAGCGATGATTTCAAGCGCCAAATATAACTTTTCAATCCTTAATAACTTTTTTAAATTGAGTTTTCTGGGTATGCTGTTAGTGAATTTAGTTACTATTGCGGCTTAAGAATACATGGTTTCAGGCTTCGGAAGTGGTCTTTTTACACCCGTTATAAAATCTTGATTAAGCTACTTGTCATTAAAAAAAAAGCCTGTCTGTATTTATTTTTATCTTTGTTAAATAAGTATTTTCATTGCAATATTTATTGGACGTAAAATGAAACACATAAAGCATTCCTAAGCTTATTCACAATGCAATAACTTTACGACATATCTCACAATACTGATCGATATTCCTAAGAAGCTTGAAGCTCGTTTAAGCACCACTTAAGTATTGTACGATCTACGATGCGTACAGATAATATTTTATAGGCATTGACCTAGTGTTAGCAATGAGCCCAATATTCAGGGACAGCCTAGTAAACTACATAATTCTGCTTACTTGTACAACCTACATTAATTAATCTACATTTGACAATAATTTTGACCTAGTGTTGGCAATGAGTCCAATGTTCAGGGACGGCCGAGTGAACTACATTATTTCGCTTACTAGCAACCTACATTAATAAGTTTACATTATACATTAAGTTTTACAATAAATTCAGTTACCTAACGGTACTCGTTGGGTTTGGTTATTTACATACCTACACCACAATTAGGAAAATAACCTACCCTCCTAACATTTTAACTGTGCGGTTTACGCCCGTACATGTTTTGGTCCGTCGAGCCGGATCAGCTTCGAGCAGTTAAAAGGATCTCGCGAGTGCTTCGATATAGTGGTTTTTATCGTTTCGAGTCGCGTTCTGTGAGATACCAGTGACTATCGAATTAACATTAACATTTGCGAATAATTCGCTTAACATTAACAGTAACGTAACCTGTGCGGTTTACGCCCGTACATGTTTAGATTTTAATTAACAGTGACAAACAGTCGCGCAAGAGTTAACAAAACAGTGGAGTGTGAACAATAATTTTCCGTTACAACATAAGTGCGGGGAAGTTTTAACAATCAAAGAAGTTTAAAAAAAAAAAACAAACAAACAAACAACAATAAAAACATCGCCTGAGCTAGACGACTTGAGGACAACAATGCAGACCTGAGGCAGTCGTAAGCTGGACACGAGAGAAAGGGTTAAAGTACCCAAATTCAATTCCAAAGATGACGGACGATTTGAAGAACGAGTTGCAACAACCAAAGACGCTTCAAGAGGCGATACATATCATCAAGTTCCTCACCACATCCCACGAACGGGAAGTCATTAGACTCAAACAGTCGTATCATAAACGAGTTGACATAATCAACAAACTCGAAACCAACAGAAAACGAGAACGTGGCATCATGTCAGCTCCAAGGATAATGCAGCTGATTGCGCAACCAGGGATACAACAACATAACAATTAATACAAAACCATCTATGGTGGAACGGACCGCTATGGCTATGGACCCATCATCGATAAAAAACAAAACATATCAGAGTCACGATATCGAAACAAGAAAAAACAAATGTAAACGTTTCTTTATGCCAGAAAATTGAAACGACATTCATAGAAACATTATTAATGAATAACAGCTGTTTGCCAAGGTTGCAAAAACTGTAGCCTTGGTATTGAGGTTCATTGCAACACTACGATGTAAGTTTAATGACAACAATATGCACATAACTACAAGAGAGTAAAGTGAAGCCTTTAACTTAATAATCAAGGATAAGCAATCAAGACATTTTCCAAAGGAAATTAATTTAGTAAAACAAAATGGTAACAGAAACAGTAGGTTGGTTCCCTTTATAGATGGGAAGGACTACTGAGAGTAGGAGGAAGGCTCAAGAACTCCTTGATTAATATGTCAGCGAAACATCAATTAATATTACCAAGCCACAGTCGTTTGACGGATTTAGTAATTAATCAAGCAAATTAAATTGCATAACAATAACAGGTGGTTGTTCTCATGTAGAGAAGAATGCACAGTCCGCATATTTTGTCCGAAGCAAATACAATTAAAAACATTGACCGATAATGGCCTTCTAGATTTAGGTCAAGGATGCAACGTTAAGAGCAAGAGTTTTGTGATTTTTGGTCATAACAACTACTACAATAAAATTAATATAGACGCGGATATCCTTTCGCTTCCTGAGACCTCTATCCTGAATCACATAACTAACTCTTTCACGATTGAGGTGTTCACTCCTGAAGACCACCGACACGAGTGGCACAATTTAAAAACGCAGATCGACGATTTAAAGCAACAGTCCAGCATAAAATTCAGTGTTCATGACGTACATCAATACATCGTCCTATATGTATTGTTAACACTTTGCGTAGTAGCCGGAATAGCATTCTGCTTGTACCGAGTGCGAAAGTTAAATAGCTCTGCCACTCCTACGCAGCCCGAAGCCACGGTAGTCTTGCGAGCGAGTACTGACCGTCCGCAGCCGCGGATGACAACGAGTTCAGGACGTCCGGCGTCAGCGAGGAACCCAGCACCTAAACCGCGATCTCGATCAGCAATCGTTTTAAACATTCCTCGTGTTAGTGATAGTGAATAATGTGTTTTTTGAACAATTCATAGAGACAATAATATCTTATAATGTATTGATAATTTTTACTTTAGTTTAAGATTTACATTTTACATTTTGTTGTTGTTTCACCTTGTACATTGCAGTTTACATTGATTTGCTTGTAATTTACATTTAAACTTGCTGCTCTCCTTCACTTTTCTTGAGTGGGCAGGATGTACGATCTACGATGCGTACAGATAATATTTTATAGGCATTGACCTAGTGTTAGCAATGAGCCCAATATTCAGGGACAGCCTAGTAAACTACATAATTCTGCTTACTTGTACAACCTACATTAATTAATCTACATTTGACAATAATTTTGACCTAGTGTTGGCAATGAGTCCAATGTTCAGGGACGGCCGAGTGAACTACATTATTTCGCTTACTAGCAACCTACATTAATAAGTTTACATTATACATTAAGTTTTACAATAAATTCAGTTACTTCAAGGTACTCGTTGGGTTTGGTTATTTACATACCTACACCACAATTAGGAAAATAACCCACCCTACCTATACAAGTATACTGAGCTCTTGGCTAAGTTTGCCTTTACAGCGTTGAGGGCTTTTTGCTCGAAGGGAGTAAATTGTTCTAACGGCAATTATAAACGGATCTTAAAGAAGGTGATGATATCCCGATTGCCCTTTTGATCCGAGTTAGTATCAAAAGTCAAGCTAAAATTATGTTACTAGGACGATGTAAGCATACTGTGGTTACACAATGTAAACGAGCAGTTTGTCACGAAGGTTTAAATACCAATTATAATTTACACAGTTAGAAACTATCATGTTGAAGGAACTTTGCTTTAAGATGCATTATAGGTACATACCTACTAAACCAGGGCCCAAAATTTTTTGATCGGGTCATCGACTTTTCGGACACAAAAAACTCGGACACCTTGGTAAAAAATAATATTAAAATTGAAAAACCACAACTCGGCCAAGGTGTCCGAGTTTCAACGAGGGTCAATGACTCTTTCGATCAACCATTCGACCAACAGAGTTGTCAAAATTCTTTATGTGATCAAAGGTTATTTGTCATATCTCAATAAGGGCTAGGTGACTTCAAACATGATAATTTAATTATATTCAAAAGACTTCCAAAAACTAGCAAAATTTAACAAAAGAATAAATAGAAACACATTTCCAAATTCAAAATTCTTAACACTTCCATTCTTTATACCGAAAGCTTCCGACTTCCATAGAAGCGTCGACTCTGAAAACGCAATTCAAAATAAAGGATTCCACCATGAAATACATTTTTAACAAAGACATCTTCACCGGTTCATTTTCGAGTTGACAAATGTTTATAAATTATAACGTTGACGCTGTTTTCTTTTCTTTAAGGAAATATTATTTTTGGTTTGACTGAATTGGTGGTAGAGAGTTATATTTTAACGGACTGTTGTAGAAATAAAATATACTTATTACTAACATTATAAATGATTTTTATGTTTGGTAGGTACTCATTCTTGACATATAAAAACATTTAAAAGTGCAATTTGCAAATTCAATAAGATATACTATTCAAATGAGTGCTTAGTTTTATAGATAATACTGTTAAAAATAGCTTTATCTTCCACTAATCTTAACTTTATCTGTACACCACACACGCATTAATTCAATTATTGACTATTTTTGCCGCTGCTAACACAATCTTCGGTAGTATAGTGGTAAGTATCCCCGCCTGTCACGCGGGAGACCGGGGTTCGATTCCCCGCCGGAGAGTTCTTTTTGAATTTAATTTTAAAACTTTTTTGTTTTTTTTTTCAAACATTTTTTAAATTATTATTAAAATATATTTTTGTTTTTGTTTTAACTTGTTCAGCTCTAGAGTGTGTATAATAAATGTTTAAATTATACAGTCCTTACAGTAGAAGGGTTTGAATAAGAAATGCTAATCTTTTCGTTTATGTTTCTACTGGCGAGGGCGTTTCACTTATACAAATTGAGGCTTGATTTTGTTGTTTTTAGAAGTGGGAACGTGGTTACAGAATGCTATGTTTCATTAAATCTCAGTTTCCTCCCGGTGTTTTTTCTTCTTCTTACATACCCGTTTAGCGTAAAAAGAAACATCACACGAAAACGTTTGTTTCACCATTGAGAAAAAACCCTGAAACTATACTTCTCTAAAAAGTTGTCAAGTTTTTCTTAAATAAAAAAGGGTTAAGTACTGTAAGTGCGCCATAAAATTCTTGACACTTATCAATCTCTCTGTAGTACCTATGATTGATGGGTCGCAAAATATCAAGATTTTTATGTGCGATCCCTCAATTTCTTTTTCCCGAGGGAAACATTTTTGGACGAAATATTTATAGTGATATTGCAAAAAATTTTTGCTTAGCTATCGTTATCAATTTTAAAATGTTACAAGCCTTATCATGTATTTAAAGAAAATATTCCATTCGCACTTTTCTTCTTTATATTTCATATACCATCTAACTGTAAAACAGTATCTATAAAAACCCGCCACATTTTTCTAATGATTTATTGCGAAAATTAACCTGCCGCGCAAAAAGCGCTGAATCTTTTTACAGCGCGATAACACGTCGCGGTATCGGCAATCACAGGTCAGTGTTAGGTCAGCGTAATTTATTCGCTTGAAGCGATGTACGCTGATAATGGCTCGGACGCTGCCACCTTATGTGAATTGCCAGTGATAAAATTGAATTGGCTATTTCAAGTGGACGTTCACAACGATTTTGCATGGACATTCAACACGGTGATTTCATACCTTGGATTTTAATATACAAACACAACACACGAAAATAGCATAAACTAGCTTATGACAAACAAAACAAACACAAATAAAAACAAATATCACCTGGAGAGAACCGCACGGAAACCCGGGCTGATGCATCAGGCAGGAAGGTCTCAAATACTTCTGCGGGTAAAAACATGCAAAAATAAAAAAAAACGACGTTAGCGCGGGAAATGGCAAGTGAAGTAGCACTCGGGCTTTGGCGGGAAAATCTGTTGCGCCGTCACTTGAGAATGCAGCTCTGCCTTTTTTTACTTTTTATTTATCAAATTTCTTGTGAAATAACTCTTCACAATTATTTTTTGCGAACTTGTTTTTTTTTAAATAAACCTTGTGGTAAATAAATCCTTTACGTGGTTTAAAACGTCAGCAGATGAACATTCCATAGAAACGAATATGATTCTTTTTTTACGTTTAGGTACCTTGTTTTTCCCAAAAATATATTTTTAGCCTTCATTAGATTAGATTGAATAAAACAGACAATATTTTAAATGCAAATAAATTTTAAGGATATTTTAATCATGGTGGTCAAACTACAATGCGTTCCCCATAAAAAGCCGAATACGTTATGACGTCACAAAAACAAATTTAAATCGATTCGATGTTTAAAACTGTCGCGAACAAAATGGCCGTCCGACAATATTAATGTTTATTGTTTAATTTTGGCTCGTTTCGTATTAATGAGCTGTTGAGTGCTGCTGAAGCGCTTAAATCATATTGGACAATGCATTTAGCTTTAGATAAACAATGGCTGACAATAATTTATTACCAGGCTTTGCTTAGAAGATAATGCATAGTTTAATATATTGTTCTGCTTACATATTATAGAGAGGTAATTTTGGGAGATAATTTTAAATTTGGATTAAAAAATACTATGATTGAGATTTTACTTTTAGTTTTGAATTTTAAAATGCTAATTTATTAATTTTGAAGTTATAGATGCTGGAAAAAGATATAGAATATCGATTCCCAGTCGCGCAATGCTCGGAGACCCGCGTTCCTTTTTCCAGTATCTATAACTTCAAAACACTATGAGTTTATTGCAAGTCAGCCTTAACTTGGATTATATTTATTTTATAGATTGATTAAAGAACTTATAATCTTGGGTTTTATTTAATTTGGTGTATTGAAATCGTATTATAAATACGTTTTTTTATTTAGTTAATAAGTAAACGTGTAAGAAGAAACATAATTCACAAAATTTCGAACTCCGACGCTTTCTCGTACATTAAAGTTTGAAATTTACGGTCTTTCCCATTCTGAGTTACTGTAAAACTCACTTTAAAATTTCATTTTGGGTAGCAGCAGTTTATACTTGTGATAAAATGAGGACTTAGTATAGGGTAAACTTGCCTAATTCGTACCACTTAAGGAGAACCTCAAATATTTTGGAAATGAACAAAGATACACAGTTATTTATATAAAGTAATTATAATTTGACTAAAGTTCTATAAGTATTTCAACACAAAATAACATAAATCTTATAAACTTCTGAGAAATAAACAATTTTAAAAAACCTAAAAAAAGTACGATTTAAGACTATTCATCTTAAATCGTACTAGTATATTCTTAAATCGTACTTTGAGATCTTATCATTCTTTTTGACATGGTGCCCTGACATAGAAACAAAAATAACTAATTAGAAACAATTTAATAAATAAAAAAACTAAAATTAATAACGTAGTTAATAATGTACTGTGAGATTATAATAAGTTTTCCTTAATCGTACCGGTACGTTTTAAGAAGTTGCTGCAAGTACGAAATAGGCACAAGTGTCAAACGAATTTCAAATTTGCCGCAAAATAAAGTGACAACAAACAAGCCGGTTTTACTATGTTAAATACATTCACAAATATACGCATAAATATATAATAAACAGTTAAACAACTTACGAATGATATACTATGAAGACAGCTCTTATGAAATATGCGAAAAATTTACTCAAAAAGTAAGAAAAAACTTACCTGTTTAATATTTTAGTCGGGAGTAACGTGACAGGTGTTCATTTGAAACATGGCAATATGGCCGACTGTTAGTAACATTTTATGCCAACAGAGGCACTGGTAGCTATTACCTAAGCCGAGATATAGACGAGGTACGATTTAGGCGCAGGTACGAATTAAGCAAGTTTACCCTACCAATCGTTATTTTATGTTTAAGAATCCGGAATGTTTTATTCAAATATCCAAAATGTTTTTTTATAATTCCAATTGTTTAGTTGTATTTTTGACAAGTAATTAGTATTTTAAGTACCGTGAATCTATTTTATTAAATTCGGCTAGGTTTTGTTACTTACTTATATATAAACAAGATTACTACTTATTCTCTGACGTTTTGTATTTCAGTGACTGACATTTCCCTAATATCAGCTATCAATGTTAGTTTATTGAGGTGCAAATACGCGGAGTTGGCATTCCATGATAGTAAACAAGTTGTCATAATGAAATGGATTATTAAGTAAGGATCATAATCACCAATCAAAATACGAGCAGCAGTGTACTTAAACACTGGGGGAGTTATTTTCCAGGAATACGTGAGTAAAAAGTCTACTTTCGAAAATAAAACTAGAAACTGCAGCCAAATAACGCCTCCAGGATTCTCGTTACGTTTTCTTTTAATAAAAGCAATTGCAAATAAATAATCGAATTTTGGGATTATTTCAATTTAAATAGTGTTTTAATAGTGGCGAACGTCGCTTTTCAATTGTTATTTTTCCGTGATATTTTGGTATATTATTGGTGAATTAAGTTAATGTGGGTATAGGTTCAATAAAATATAATTTCAAGCTTCGGAAATGGTCTGCATTCACTCTGTATATAAAATATTACTATTTTATTACACTTACCACCGAGTAGCTCAGGGTCTCCCAAGTTGACATAGAATAACACATCTTTTTCGTAACTGTCCTCTTCTATTATATGCAGGGGGATGAACTGTCTGAAACAAGATAATTATGGCTTTTAATAATAATAATCATCATCATCATTATCATTACATAGTTTGTATGTTTGGTCACTAACTCCTCCTAAACTACCTAACGGATTTTAATGCGCTTTTCGCCATTTTTTAGAGAATTTATTAATTTAAATTCATAAGTAAAGAACACTAGAAAAAAGTTTTTCAAGTTCGGCCAAAATTACACCATTGCGAAGCGTGGGCCGGTCGCTAGTATGTTACAATTTTACATAAGTTACTTTAAGATAGTAGCGCTGCTTTTTAACACATTAGTATTTTGTTACGTGTCCATATAAAAAAATGTACGTGTTCAAACGAAATACTTATTCATAACTTCTTAGATGTCTGCTCGTGACCACGGCATTTGTAAAAATATCGAAACGTCGGAAAATAAACAAAAAAATAATAATGGCGTAATAATCCGTTAAATATGTTTAATACTTTGAATTATTCTATATTCTTAACGATACAATGGCTTTTTATAACAAGTACGTATATTCCCTACAGTTTATTAACAAAATAACGTTATTGATAAAAAAATAGTTAAAATATTGATTTAAAGTTTTACGGAAAGGGAATAATTATTTTATTTCAATCCAAACCTTGAAATTGTGAAAACCAAAATATTAAAATACATACAAAAGCAATCAAAAAACCTTTTGAAAACCAAAAATGTCATTTTATAACTTAAATATTTTTTTTATGATAAAAACGTTTTTGCAGTTAAAAAATATGAAACCTCTGTTTTGAAAGCTAAAGAATAGATTTACATTTTTTAATGACAATGTTACACGGGGAAGTCTTCTTACTTTTTTATAATGTTTTTTTAGTTTATTTATTTTATGTTAAACTATGATATTAAGTCTGAAGGTTACTTATTCCATATCAAATGTTAAACCATTATCAACTAAACATATTGTGTCCCTATTGTATATGCTGCTTTCATAATATTTTAGTCAAAAGACAAACAAAATCACATAACTCTACTAGTGGCCCCCCGCGACTCCGTTCGCGTGGAACTCGGTTACCCGTGGGAAAGAGAAGTTTTCCCGCAGTAAAAAGTATCCTATGTGTTATTCTGATGTATAACCTATATTACTGTAAAGTTTCATCCAAATCCGTCCTGTAGTTTTTACTTAAAAGACTAGCAAACATCCATAAATACTTTCAAACTTCCACGTTTGTAATAAAAGTAGGATTGATAGCTAAACATAACTTTTAGGCTGTATTTTACACACAACCTAAATCCATTCACATTTAAGCACAGACATAGAGGTCAAAAACAATACACAAATGGCAACCCTACTTATAAAAGAACTCGTAAAAAATGACAGCGAAAAAGGAAACTTAATGCAAAGTAGTTTGTACATTACCGTGTTTCAGAAAACACCGGAATATGTTGACTGGCTGCCAAACTTGCTTCATGGTGCGGAGCGGGTCGGTAAAAGTTATATCTTTAGGCTTGGAAGACGATAAATATGAAAATTATGGAGTTCTGAATATCAACTCGGGGAGTTTTGTAGTGTATATTAACTTTTATTGTTAATAACTTGTTTTTTATGTTTTGTGCTAAAATTTAAACAAATGTAATACAATAATGCAAACTTTTTCATTATTCCATTAGTATAACAGGAAATAATAATATATCCAAATACGTCTTAGTTTATTAAAGTTTTTTAATATTTAATATTAATACAAATAAAAGAATAAAAAAAGATTTTGACTTAAATTCTAAAGCTGCAATAGAAATTTAACTATTGTTGAAAATAACCAAAACAATGCCACAAATAGACTTCTATTTAGTGTTGAGGGTAAAACAATAACTCTGTGACGTCACCCCACATATATAACCCAGCTAGTGACGTAGGCATCGCGAAAACATCAATAATACAAATATCGATCACCAATCAGGTCGTTCTACTTTAGTGATGGCCTTAAACTTGAATTTTTAACGATTCTTGTCGCCAGCATAGCTTATAAATTGAAATCATTGATTTCGTGTCAATGTATCTGAAGGGTAAACTTTTTAAATTGGTAAAAGTTTTTTTACAGGAAAAGATAAAATTATTGACTTTTGACTCAGTAAATTTGATATAAGGCTAAAATAACTGAAACAGTTTATTTCAATGCTGCTAAATTAAAGGAAAGCACGTTTTTGGAATCGAATCAATTGGAATTCCTTGAACATTGGTAGAATTCTGGTTTAATAAATATTGAATGTTTATTAAAAATTAACTGGATTTCGTGAATATTAACTGGAATAAGCTTTTGTATCGTAAATTTTTACGTTTCTAACTTTTCACTCGGTATTTTAAATTTTCAATTACTTTCGTTTTTTAAACAATGAACAAACTTCTTATGTTCTTCCCAAACACAACTTGTTACAAGACCTACAAAACAAATCTCTTTGATTCGACGTTTGCGTTGAAAGAGCAATAATCTATCAATCCGTCAGGTGTAAGAAGTGTTTCGAAGATTCACGACGGCAGTAACTTCAAACGTGGGTAAGTAGGAATATATTCTTCTTTTCTACTAGGTTTTGCAATGGTGATATTTCAGCAGATTTGTGAATTTTCGCTAAACTTCGTCAAAATTTTATTTATTTATAAATTTCTAATCATACATAAAAGATGGCATTAATATCAGTAGAAAGGCAGAAGGAGGTAGTATATAAGCAGACACGACAAGCGACTGCTTTAAATGGTATAATTACGTAGTTATGTATAGATTAAAGCCTGTATATTTGTTCTTCGTATACTAATTATATGTGTATCTATAAATTATGTTTGAATGGTGACTCGATCTAAAGAATCTTGTGTCCTTTTATAATTTCCGAAACTTCTACCGTTTAATACATTTTTGAGAATTTCCAAAGCTATTTGCTGAAACCCCCACAATAAAATTCAGCCCAGACAAGCGAATTTCCTTTGAATATTGAACCATCTTTTCTGGACATAAAACTTTCCTCTACCGTATAAAATTCCAAAGATTAATCGCGATGTTACGCTGACAAGTGCACCAGAGCCGTAATCCAGACGTAGGATAAATGGCTCACGTCCACACAGGCTGATGCTTGCAACTTAAAATCTCTTATGTATTTTATATGAGAATAACATGTGTACCGGGAACGTAAAAGATTGTAGAGTAAACGAAGCACATTTGTAAATTTTAGTAATTGAAATAGCTGCTTGATAAAGTATCAATGTTTATTGCTTAAGCAAATATTAGTTGTCCACTGTCAATGATGTTTTAAAATATATTTAAAAGAACGTTTGTTTATCTGTATTTGCCTTAAAATAGTATATTATAGGATCTTACATAAGGGGTTTTTACAATATCATTTTACGTTGATTATTTAATAATTAATGGTGGATTACGGCTCAAACCCCCTCGCTATCCGAGAAGGAGGCGAGCTTTAGTATTGGGACATATATAGGCTTTTATAATTATTTGATTATTATTATATTTTTTTAAAGTTTTTTTGCGTTGGTGGAAAATAAAATAAAATATATTAATCATGCATCCGGAAACAGTCTTGGATTATAATTAATTTCTATTACCTTTAAAATGAGCCATAAACGTTAATTAAACTATTTGTTTTATGAAACACTAAGCTATAAAATTAACGACCTTCGTATATTTTACAGCTTGATTAATGCTCTATAAAAATAAATAACAGTGCATATGGCATAAAAATAATAAAATATTTATTTGAATACTGATGTATTAAAAACAGAAATGGACTAAGTTAAATGGCCTCAAATTGCTTATTTTTTACAGCCGTAAAGCTTGCCTACTTATATTCAATTATTTAAATTTTAATTTTACTTTTCTTGAATCATTACTTAATTAATATACAGTTTTCACTTGGTTCTGACTTCTGAATGCAGTAGTTCTTAATATGTGAACTACGAGTATGTTCTTAAGTAAGGCACAAATTTCTATATACGAATTAAAATCAAGGTGAAAACCAAAAGTTACTTTAACTTTACAGTAATTTATAACTGCCGTTAAACTTAACGCATTTATAACTAAAGGCACATCTCGCATGAATTTAACAAGCGCATTGCGTTAACTTTGAAATGGTTTTCTTCACGGAGTATGTAAATAATGGAGAAAGCATCCACTGGATTTTTTGAGAAAATAAGCAGTAAATACATGAAAGCCTAGAGGTTATAAACTGGGCTATCAGACCGAAGATTCCAGGTTTTTCCACTAGTGCGCCATTTACCTTAATTTATACCAAATATTATGATGCACTTACTTTATTTATTAATTTAAAAGAATGGTGGGATTTCTAATTATTCAGCAGGAAATGTCTAACTTATTCACATATTTCGATTAACCTACATTTATTATGATTTTCTCTGACAATTTTATACAGTGAAAATGCGATAAGCCCGTGATTTTTACGTAAGCTATGCCACAAATTTTTCATATGTACTCCACTTTCAATATAAACTCCATGGTTGAACTAAATAATGGTGAATTATGTCTATGTATAATGTGGAATCTTGATAATTCATAACTTTGTTGTTTGTCTAATGTAAAGATGTAATTTAACTACGTGTCTGCAGTGTCGAAAGGTTTTGCTTGTATGTTATGGATATTGAGTTTGATTCTTGGTAGAAAACATTTTTATATGGAATGATAGGTAAACTATTTTAGTTTAGTTTTAGTTTAAAAATAGTTGTCCATGATATAGAAAACAAAACATACTTTAAGAAGATACTTGAGAATGCTAAATAATAAATAATGATTAAAGTATCACATAATATCAGTATTGTAAATTAATATATTATTTTTATATTTACTATTTAACATTAAAGTTTTATGCCAACAACTTTATACTATAAATTCAGTATGCATTATACCTTGCTAAAAGCCTATTTTATTAACATCAATTTATTTAGTCTCTGCTCTAAATAAAAACAAAATGTAGTCGAATAATTTGAATTATTGTATCAGCTACGAATAATTGCTACGTGCTACGAAGCCGTGCTACGTGCTACAACATTCTGCTACGGCTGCTGCCTAGCAATGTATGTAATTTCGTAAATTCGGTGTAATAACATTAGGTGCTTACATAAAGGTTTTTTAACATAGACATATGTTGTCCTATAAGATTAACTATACAATACTAGGTTTCCATTGTTAACGAGGAAATAAGATAAATAAAATGAGTAGTTTCAGAGACCACTCGTTATATACAAGCTCACACATGAGGTTTTATTAAAATAGTTTTTGATATAAAATTTATCTGTTATATTGGACTGTTAAGCGTTAGGTCCCAGGATTAGGCTCGGGTCGGGCAAATTTAGTAAAAAATAATGTCTGGGTGAAACTAGGTTCCACTCTTTTGTGGTTCCTTAGTACAGGCTTACGTTAATTGTGTGTTAGTCATGAGATTTATTTAGCAGTAGACGGTATTTCATAAACAATCAAAACTGCTCTTCTTAAGGAACACCAATAACTAGATTTGATATATTCTAACTTCCTTCTTCGTCTTGACCATAATAAGTTCAAATAAATATATTTAACACATTTGTTTACCACCTATAAAAATAACACCCTTGTCATCTTAATTACAACCTAGTACAAAATAATATAATTTACCCATCCTAACCTAAGGTTAAATTAAACTCGGATCAAGTAACTTCGCACTGGGCCCTTTTGACCCGGCCTCGAACTTCCTCAGGCCCTTGTAAACCTAAAGTTATGGCCCTTCAAACAATCTTATTCATCGGAATGTAAAGGGAAGCCCTTGTGATTGAAGAAGGCCCTTGTCTGGGTTTACCTGATCATTTGTGACCCATTGTGTTATAGCAGGGCTTTTTTTGAAAGCATTTAATGTCTCGGATTAAGGAAAGATTAATCTTAATATTGAGGTCGAAGACAGAAAAGAATAAGGATTTATCAAGTAGGTGAAAACTGATACACTGAATGTCTTTTTTTCCAATGATTTTGTTAGAATATCATAAATTTTAGTTAAGATTTTATTTAACGCATCTTTTCGATCTATTAATTATCTGGGTGTAACTAGGTTCTCCCCTAGTCCAGTGTGTGGTACCTATAGTACAAGCTCTGCTTAGTTTAGGGCCACACAGTTGGTGTGTGAGTATGGAGATTTATTTATTTATTTATTACAAAAAATTCAAACTTTTATAGAGCTTAAACCACTTTATATAACCCTACATTTTACCAAACCCTTCTTTAAATAACAAGGAAAACGCAAACTTGGTAAACTCCAGTTTTACTTTTAATAACGTTTACTTGGCCGAAAACTTTAAAATTTAATTATATCTGCTGGTTTACTCAGTTAACGAAGTTATAACGATGTTCGGGAAATTTGTTTTTTGAAAATTAAGCGCCTTACAAATTCTAACTTTTTTAAATGAATTCTAAAGGAATTTTTGGGTTGGCATCCCTAGCTGTCATAACATAAATTGTAACCTCTCTCGAAATTAATTAAAAATATTTGTATATTAGTGAATTAAAGTGTAAATATCCACCTCAAATTAACATTTTAGTTGTATAAAACACATTTCTAGTGCCGTACCTTGTGTTTTTAGGTGATTTTAAGTGTTTTCAGACTTTGAATTTTTTTAAGTGACAGGTAACTTTATTTGCATAAATTTAATATTTCTTTAGTTTTAAATCACTCGATACACAATTTTATTCGAAATTTGTGTCATAAAGTAGGTTCTTTGGTAATTTGTCAAGTAAAAAGTAACGTTTAAAGTTAGCAAAAACCGTTGATTTTGCTACCCACATAGCATCCTTTTGTTTGGAAGTAGTTAAAACGTATTATATTCACTATGAACACACACAGTTCCACAGTTCGTCAGTTGGAAAGCCAACTCCAACTTGCGCTGCATGAGCTAAGCAAGTACAAGCAGCAATGTGAACTGTTATTAAAAGAAAGGGATGATAATGAGTTAGAAACTTTGCAAGTGATTAACAGAAATTCCAATTTAAAATCAGAATTAAATACCCTGAACACTCAATACTTGGAGACTAGAGATGAAAGGGATCGTTTGAAGAGACAAACTCAAGACTTTGACCGCTGTTATGAAGAATATGACAGTAATTTAAACATCATAACTTTACTCCGTTCCCAACTCTCAAGTGCTCAAGCACGAGTGAATCAGCTTGAACTAGATGCAACACATATAAAATCAGTTGAAACACAAACCCTTTTTCACAACTTAGTTAAAAGTTCTAGTCAATTGAGTTCCGTAACAAGTGATTCACAAACAATAACTATTGATTTGACCAACGATGAATCAATGTCAGTATTATCACACAGGCAGAGTAGTATCAATAACAGTCATAATAAGCTGAAAAAGTATGTCAGGTTACAGAGATTTATAAGAAAAACTAATAGAATTATTAAAAAGGATAGTATTATAAAAAAGCATGTAGGTTTAAGTAAAAAGTATAAATCCGTTATTCAAAAGTGTAAATTGTTTAGCCAGGAGGTGGATATCATTAGGGAAAATTATGAATGTGACATAAATAACTTAAACATTAAATTAAGTGAGTTACATATATCTTTAAACAAAATGACACAGCGGTACAATAGTGCACAAAAGGAAATTGATCAACATGTAATAGCGTTAGATGAACTTTTGTTGCTTTCAAAATATAATGAAGAGCGTTTTGAATCACTAACTAACGCTAAATATTGTACTTGCCAAGGCTCCTCTAGCTTAGACTCAGACATATCTTGTAAATTAAACTCCCAAGGCCAGGAATCAAGTGTAAAAACTGTGTGTAATAGTCAAAGACCCATCAAAATGTATTGTGATGAGATTGGTAAAAATATGGCCTCTAAATTATATAATAACTCTTGGAAAATGTTAAATTATTGCATGCCTGGAGGCTCAGTAGGAGATATAATACATAGGGTACTGAATAGCAGTCACCATCCTGATACCACTATAATTTTATTTTTTGGGAGAAGAGGAAATGTAAACCTTAAGGAATTTTCTAGCTATTTAGTTAAATTACAAAGCCTTAATGTGTATAAAATAATTATGTTTACTTTTCCTTATATAAGGGATGCCACTCAGGAAAATGCCATTAGATATAAGCTTAACATGTGTCTACATAACTATGTAGGCTCAAATAATGTAAATTTAAGTAGTACCTCGAGTATGTTACTCAAAATAATAGATGTTAATTGTATAATTAAGTTCCATTTAATATTGACTAGAGATAGGTTTATTCTATCAAATAATTTATTAAGACAGGTAGCAAATATGCTATTACTTTATTTATTTAATAAATCAGCTAATTGTTTAGCTTTTGATATTGCTGCTTCAATTGAGCAGTCAAATAATTTGACATATTACAGTGATACTTCCAGTACCACTATTTTAACAGGTACAGATATTGTACCTAATTGTTTAAATTAATTAATCAGACAACAGAGGTTTCAGCTTCTAGCACATTAAGTATTTTGTCAAATAAAACTAATGACATGAATTGTATAAGCCTAGTTCATCAAAATATAAGAGGCATCACAGAGAAAGTTTTAGAAATTGAATTGTTTTTGAAATGTGAACAGATTGATATTTTATGTATTACAGAACATTTTTTAAGAGATTATCAAACTAAATGTATGTTTAATTTGGATCAGCATCAACTTGCCAGCTCGTTTTGTAGAAAGTCAGCAATTCATGGAGGCTCATTAATTATTATAAATAAATGCCTGCAATGTAAAGAACGTAAAGACATAGTGAGCCTATCTATCGAGCAAACTATAGAAATAGCCTGTATAGAACTGACACACTGTATAGTTGTTTGTATTTATAGACCACCTAGGGCAAACTACGACAGTTTTGAGTTAGTTTTAGAAGAGGTATTAATAAAATTATGTAATAATAATAAGGATATATTTGTTTGCGGCGATTTTAACATTGATTTATTAGAATACTCTTCATTAAGTAAAAAGTTATTAAATTTATTTAAATGCCATAATCTTACTAACTTGTTCTTCGAACCTACTAGAATAGAAAAGAGTAGCTCAACTTGCATTGATAATATTTATTCTAATGTTACACCCGTAAATTCATCGATTATAAGTAAATTAAGTTCTGATCACTTCGGCCAGTTAGTTACATTTAAATACCAAAATGAAATAGAGATTAAGCGAAAATTAATGGTTGTCCCCGTCAATGAAAAACGTTTAGAGACATTCAGATGTAATATTTCGAATAATATGCCAAGTATTTTAAATTCTAAAAATGTTAACCAACAATATGATACATTGTGTAGTTTCATAAATAAAAATCATAAGAAAGTATTTATTCCTAAAAAAATAAATTCGAAACCATGTAAATCGTTCTGTAACTGGGCAACCCCTGGTATTCATATCAGTAGAAGAAAATTGTATGATCTCTATGATGAAAAATTATATAATAAAAATGATAGTTTTTACCAGTACGTTAGAAGTTACTCGAAAATTTTTAAAAAGGTATGCGCGGCGGCCAAGTCTATGTATCTTTGCAACAAAATAAAAAATAGTTCTAACAAATGTAAAATGACTTGGAACATAATTAATACCGAAACTGGGAAAACTAAAAATCGCGATAAACAAATTAAACTCGTCATTGATAATAACGTCATTAGTTCCGATGAAAACGTAGCTACAGCGTTTGAAAAGTATTTTGCGGATATTCCTATTTCGACCACTAAATTATTAAATTCATCGCCTGTGATGGCCGAGTCGTTACTTATTAATAATGTTAGTGAGTGCAGAAAAAGCTTTGGTTTCCAACCTATAGATACCGGGGACATTATCAAAACATTTAAGACATTAGATATCAAAAATACAACTGATCTGTGGGGCATATCAGTTAAAATTGTTAATTCGATTATAGATATAATAGCCCCTTATCTTGCAAAAATATTTAACAATTGTATTGTTAGTGGTGAGTTTCCGGACATGATGAAGCACAGTAAAGTCATTCCTTTATTTAAATCGGGTAGTACTACAGATCCCACTAATTTCAGACCAATATCAATTTTACCTACGTGTAGTAAAGTTTTCGAAAAAATTATTCTAAATCAACTTTTAGTACATTTCACTGAGAATAAATTACTTCATAATAAACAATTTGGTTTCACAAGGGGTCGTTCAACTACTGATGCAGGTGTTGAACTTTTTGTAAATATTGTTAGTGCATGGGAAAAGTCACAAGACGCCCTAGGTATTTTTTGTGATCTATCTAAGGCATTTGATTGCGTCCACCACGATACTCTTATAAGGAAACTCAACCATTACGGAATCAAAGATACCAATCTTAAACTTTTAATTTCATATTTAAGTGCTAGAACTCAAAAGGTTGACGTCAACGGAATCAGGTCGTCTGGGACAGTTGTGAGCATGGGGGTTCCACAAGGATCAATTTTAGGCCCATTTTTATTTTTGGTTTATATAAATGATCTTCCCTTTATGGTAGGTAATAATCACGATATAGTGTTGTTTGCTGATGATACATCATTAATTTTTAAGATTAATAGACAACAATCTAATTATGACGACGTAAACAATGCGCTCTCTAATGTTTTACAGTGGTTTAATGTTAATAATTTAGCTTTTAATGATAAGAAAACCAAGTGTATAAAATTTTCAGCACCTAATGTAAAACAAGTCAACTCAAACTTGCAAATGAACGGTAAAAAACTAGACTTAGTAGATTCTACTGTTTTTCTTGGTTTGACTGTAGACTGTAAGTTACAATGGGGAGCCCACATCTCACAACTGGCGAGTAGGCTTAGCTCTGCAGCGTTCGCGGTCAAGAAAATTCGCTCTTTGACTGATGTAAAGACAGCTAGGATAGTATATTTTAGTTACTTTCATAGCTTAATGTCTTACGGCATCCTACTGTGGGGAAACGCTGCTGACATTAATACGATTTTTACGCTGCAAAAAAGGGCTGTTCGTGGAATTTACAAGCTTGCAAATAGAGATTCTTTGAGAGAAATATTTAAAGATAGTGATATTTTAACCTTCGCGTCCCAATACATTTTTGAAAATA
Organism: Emmelina monodactyla; assembly: GCA_916618145.1. Taxonomy (NCBI): domain Eukaryota; kingdom Metazoa; phylum Arthropoda; class Insecta; order Lepidoptera; family Pterophoridae; genus Emmelina; species Emmelina monodactyla. The sequence goes on along the minus strand of OU745315.1, from coordinate 1,665,539 downwards.
TATTGTATACTTACAAAAATATTGATAAGTTTGTAACGTTTAGTGATAATCATGTCGATAATAATTCGGTAAAAACTAGGCATGGAAATAGATTAGCTTTCCCAAAGTGTAGGTTGGCCAAAAGCAGCAAGTCGTTTATCGGTATGTCGATACTTATTTTTAATAAAATTCCGGAGTCAATTCAATCCCTGCCATTTAATAAATTTAAAGTTACAATTAAGCAAGTATTGTGCAAGAAAGCTTACTATAAAATCAAAGACTATTTAGATGATAAAACAGCATGGGATTGATATCTAGACAGGCTATTTCTACTGCTATTCAAGATTGTTTTGTATTAACTTCTCTGTAAACAGTTTGACTAGGACATGATACTCAACTTTGAGTATGTACTTTTATTGTTTTTTTTATTTATTTTTAAATTTTTTTATTTTATTTTGTACTGTTTTCTCGTTCCTCCTCTCACTGCTTTAACTTATTGTACGGGTTTCCTATTAACTTGCTGTTTTGTGAGGTTCTTTAGTGCCTTATTTGGCCCAGGGTAGTCATGCTCGCCTCGAAAGTTACTGGGGCGGTGGCGTTGTGTCAACGGGTCGCCCAACTCCCTCTAATATGGTTGAGTAGGACGATGGCTGGAGCACACGTCATACTTGTGATCAGGTGCCGCCTTCGGGAAACGGTCTGCTCTGGTTCCGAATTGTGGTGCAGGAAGAAGTCCTTAATTAGTTCGTAGTAGCAGTTTTAATTTTTTTTTTTTTTACTTTTATAGTGTTGAGTTGAGGTACGAGAAAATAATTTATATGTTCATTGAATGTACACGTTATAATTTTCAAAAAGAGTGCTGGGAGTTTTTTTCCGCCGGCTTTTTTCTCTCGGTCTACGGTTAGGTAAAGTCGAAGTTTGTAACATTGACGTTCATTAAGTATATGTTACATATCTATGATGAATAAAAGAATTTTGATTTTGATTTGATTTTTTTTGATTTTAACCAATTCAAAGTTTATGAGAAAAAACGGGTGGCGTAAGTAATAATAAAGCCTTTCTTCCCAATTAAACTTCCAATTCATTATATTAAATCAAGTTAATAATATTAATATTTATTGGAATATGCTATTTTTACTTTCTTTTGACATTTCATTTTTTTTTTACATTTAATCTATAAGCATTTTATGACAATTATTATTATTAGTGGCGTCAGTAACTGGGGATTAATACTCTCAGGCCATTATTATTGTTTTCGGCAAACAAAATACATTGGTTTTTAGGAAATATTCTCAGAATGGCTATTTGTTCAGTTTTTTAGTTGTGTTAATCTAAATTACGTATGTAAACAGTTTAATATGAATCTGCTCAACCTAATTTTCATTGTTGCAACAAAAATCTAAACACACATAGTTTCACATGTGTAATATTAATAGTATTAGTAGTCGTCAAGCGAGATTGAATTACTAACACACAAATATATACACAGACAAGCTTACACATATTAAATAACTTAGCTCGATCATATACTTAGGTACAGTCAGCACCATAACTTACAAAATTTGAATTTAATACTTTACCAAAAACCACCAACGCAACATCGCGGTAATAAATAAATAATTAATTACGTGATCCAATAAATCACTCCTCTTATTTCCGAGATAAATTTGGAAATAAACCAGTTTTCATTTAGTAATGAACGGGCGGCTCTTGTCGCCTGTCTACTTTAATGTACAGATAGGAAAAAAGTGTTGAGTAGTTATTTGAATACGTGACTACAATTAGCGAAAAATTGTATGCTTGGTTTTAAGGAGTGGTTTTACCAATTTTGTCCCAGTTGTTTCTTAACCCTTTAAATTTTGTAGTATTTCTTTGAAGTATTATTAAAATCTTTAAGTATATGCAGAGTTGTTCTACTTTTAAAAATAATAACACGAAAAAAGTGTGTATCAAAATAAATTCAAAAGGATGAAATTCAGCGATGTTTTTTTCGAATATCGGTTAGCATGTGTCAAACTGGTTTGAGGCTCAAAACAGATTCAATTCAGTAAAAAAGTTTTAAATATTTTATAATTATGTAAAAAAAAATGTAATTTTGAATAAACTGTTACTACAACAGTTTTAGAACTTGTTTATGACTAGAACCATAATCCTAGGCTCACATAAATTATATTATATTATGTTAATGCGCTGACTGTACCTTCATTGAATCAATTTAATCAGTCGGAACGAGCGCCCGTCAGTCGAACTACAATTTACCTAAAATGAACGCTGACAACTATTTAATACATGTTTTATATAAATACAGGGTGTTTAATTGTGTCGGGTTATAAGTTTGAGAATATTTATTGTATAATTTTGATCCGTTAATCTAAATCCGTTTGTTCTAGAATCTCTGATCAATTTTTCTGAAAAAAAGTGAAATATATGTGACATGCTATTCAAAAATGCCACCATATTTCAATATGGAAGTAAAATATGGTTACCATACTGTAAAGCAATTTTTACGATTTTATAATAAAAACCACAATGTTGTCCTATTACTTTGTCCCAAAATTTACCACTATTTTGTACCAGTAAAAGTGGAATTAAAGCCTGGTCGATACAAGTGTTTTTGTCCGTTAAAAAAACGGTGACATGTAACAAATGGGTTCTAGAGTTTTTACTCGAATACCGGTAAAAACTTATGGACATTTGTGTGTTTAGTTATACGGATATTATTTATACGGATGATAGAAACCATTTTTTTGGCGATTTGATTTATATTATGATTTTCACTAGTCTTAATTCTCATACATTTTGTTTAAACCACATGTTTTTTACGTTATTTGTATGTTTAAACGTGTTTTCACTTCTTTAAGCTAGCGCTTTTAAAAGTAAATATGATTAAGAACCTCTTCCTTTTTCGTCGGTTAAAACCCACAGTCAAATGTTCAGCACCTCGTGTGAATCAGGCCTACTAGTTCCCTTTCTTTCTTTGTTGGGCTCTAAACGATTGTCGCTTGTTTCCATGGCAACACTAGGGTGTAGTAAGGGAGCCAAGTTAAAACTTTGGCGGAGTTTATGACGTGTAATAAAAAAATTCGCAATTTTGTGTGAGATTTTGAAATTAATGGAAGAAGCTCTAGGGAGTCTCGGATAGAGTACCTAGGTGAGTTATATTGTTCGAAATTTAATGTCAAAGTTCTTTTTTTCTTGCACAAATACAAAAGCAAAAAACAAACTCAATTAGAAGGGCAATGATATTTCACAAGGTAATAACATTAGAAAAATACAAAAAAATACCACAACGCTACTACCAATTAAGTTATTAAAATAACAAAAATCACATACACGCAACGCGAATCAGTTAAATAATTAAATTTGATATTAATGCCATCATTAGTGAGCCGTCGCCGCAAGTGTGGGCGTGGCTTTATATGTCAAGGGTGTGACGTCATCGCGGTTGACACCGTGTGAACGTGGCATTAGGTTTTTGCGATGGAATTTAGGGAAAGTCAAGAGAGCAGGTTTTTTCTGAGGATTTGAGGGTATTGTGTTGTCTTTTTAAGGGGCGGTACGTTGCATAGTGAGCAAAAGCTAAGGAATATTTTTTTCTAGAAGATGGATGAGAGTACCTTTAAATAACGATTTAAGGGCCTTTAAATACACAGTTACTTGAGCGCAGATTGAAGAAAAGTAAAAAAATACTAATTTATAAATAATATTTATTTAAATTAATAAATAGGTAGGTAGAGGTAAAATATTTGTTAAGAACACAAAATACACTGTTTACCTTGTTGACAAACTTAGAAAGTAACTAACTTATTGTTCTAACTTGTACCGACTTAGAACAATCCAAAACCTTCCACATTTAAACACGTAAAATCATAAAACATGATTAAATTAACCGAATTCGTTGAAAGTCTGCAAGTACGTAACATAATAACTTCGTCAGAGATATATTTCACCTTTTAATAAATTACTCGGGACCGGGAGCAGTCGAAACATACCGAGCTGGGAAATTATAACTTCATCTCCTAAATGTAAACACTGATCTGAGAATTATGGAAGTGGCTATGTCGATTGATTTCATTGATAAGTCAAGTTAACGAGTTTGGAAAAAGTGCATTTGTTTTTTGAGAATATATTTTTTTAACTTTTTCAAGTCTTATTTTTTTTATGTATGTCATAATTTTATCTGCGTATCAATATTTTTAAGCTGTTATAATTAGAGACTTTACAAAACAAGGCATGACAGTTTTAAAATTGTCCATCGTTTATTATTAAGGCATTATGGCCCAACCGAAACTGTAACTATGATATTGTATGCTAAATTATTTACATTATATACTCTCTCGCTCCATATTAAATTAAAGATAAAAAGCCTACACTTATTTCCGTTCAGTTTTTTAGTTAAAGAAAAAATCTCTTATTTTTTGAACTCTTAAATTGATTTTGGGCAAAATTTTATAACCCACTCTTTTTCTTTAAACGAATTCAATATACCACTTGATTATCACCCGCGACCTTTTTAAAAACATTTTCATCACTCCTCTACCATCTCCATTTTCCCACATCCGTGTCCCTAGTTTATGGCATTGACATAGGAAAGTCTACAATAATCCCGGCGCCACGTGACATCGTGTAATGAAGCCCTGCCTTACACTGTTTGTCTTTACCGCAGTTTCTGAGTAATCCTGCTGGCAAGTAAATTGAGTTGTATTAATGATGTGCTAAATGTTGGTTATCTAAGAAAGCTGGGTCTTTGAGGTACGGTTACTATGGGAATACCGTAAAATTGGTTCACCTTGGGATTAATTAGGTCAGAACTATATGATTTTCGTTTTCAAAACTTAATTGATACCTATTAGGCGTTATTGGGTTAAATACAGTTTAACTTTTTTATATGAATAATAATTATAATTTAAAAAAAACCGAGCTCAGCCCCTGCCATTTTTGCCGAGAAGCCATAAAATTTTACATTGCTAAAGACGAGATAATTTTAAATATGTGCTTAGCTATATTCATCTTAAACAATCTACATGTTTCTTTTACAATAAAGTAGAACAGATAATAATAAGTCTCTTTCCAATACCATTTTTTTCTTCTAAACTTAAAACATTAATGTGAAATTTCCTTTACGAATATCTTCTTAAAAAATTCAAATGATTTTTTTAAATATTAAAGGTTAGAATATTCTTCTACAAGTTACACTATAGAAAACCCTACCATTTTCATTCCACGCAGTGTTTTTGTCGCGTTAGAATATTTTTCAATACGTTTTTTACAAATAAATTCTCCGATATAGCCTCGGTTCGGACGGAAGTGGAATCTGTCAGGGACATGTGTTTGTGGTCTATGCATACAATGGTCAATGGTCTTTTATTGTATGGACGTTGTTCAAATATATTTTATGTTCATAGGATAAAGAGATGGGAAATAATGAGCGGTTTTGTGGCGTTGTTAAAATTGTAAATATGTTTTTTTGTCTAATAATAAGTATGATTCTGCCCAGTATTCACTGTATTACGTTATTAATAAGTTTTGAAAACTTATTACAATGTTTTAAGAATCATAAACTCACGGTGAATAAGGGTTAGGTCATTGACCTTAACCTAACTATGAAAATTAGCAAAAGTTTTCAAATCTTTTACAAAAAAATGTAGGTCCTTTTCATGTAGATTTGTATCTTATACCAAAACCTTTAGCTTAGAAAAGAGCCCAATATTTGTATTCAAGATCGAACCCAATTCCGTTTCGTCCACAAATCTTGCCATCCAATCCAAAATGGCCGGATTAAAATATCCCAAAATCCGGCATCCAATATTCGAGAACACGCAAAATAAAGCCGAAATAAATGTAAAATAAAACCTTCTTACTGTTATTGTGGGTGTGTATTCAAGCGATTCAGATTATGGTGTAATCATGGGATGTTGAACATAACTGGAACAAGATGGCGCTAGTGGCCTTGGGTAGATTATAATGAGATTGTCCTGATATAGAAGGAATTGTGCCAAGGACTGTACATAATATTATGGGTTATATACTTACTAATGAGTGTAAAGGTAGGTAATTTTATTTTACAAAATCATGTGGTGATGATATCCTTTTCGTAAGCTTTTTTTCCATTTTTTTATTTTTGTCGTCTTCGTTTATTTACAATTTGAAATATCAGTCTAAAACAGCAAACATTGTGTTTAGGTAATTATTTAATCTTATGAGAATTAACCTTTAATCCAAAATACGAAAAAGTAAAAAAAAACATTTCTTTTCTAGGAGCTAAAAGTTACTCAACGCATAAACTTACAATCTGGCCTCTGATTAAGTAGTACTAACACCGAGATTTAGGTCGGTTGCTAGGAAGGTTGGAGGAATACCTCTTCCTACTTCATGAAGAGATTATTACCTTTAAAAACAGTATAACTGTCATTTTCGCACCTAAATCTATAACTAGTTAAAGTTACCTATACGTTTATAAATACACACTTGAGTAATGTCAATCAATACTTATAAACTAGAATAAATTGCTTCCATTAGAAGGGGCGTTTACCACCCGTTATCGCCATAATATCTAAATCCCGACTAATTTACTGAAAAACCTCGGCAATTTGCAGAAAACGTATTAAACTAATTGGTTCCACACATTTCCTGCTAAAGCAATCTTTATTTATACAGTTCTGCTAACAGCTTATGGACGATCAAATGAAAATAACATAGAAATAGACTCATTCATATTATTATTTCCCTAATGAAATCCAGAATAATAATCATTACAGCGACAGCATCAGTTATTCTATTCTGATTGTCTGAGGGTAATTTAGACATTAGATGACTAAATTATTTGAATTAATAAATTATGCTGAAGGCTGTCAGCGATGGCGCGACAGTCGAATCACTGAATTTATATTTAATATAATTGAATGATTTTTGAAAGAACCTTGGAGTTAATATACTTTTAATATCAGTTTGTCAATAACTTAGGTTTATATTCAAGAGTAATAGGTTTGTATTGAGTGTTATTTCAACCAGATTTCCTGTGAAATAGGAGATCTTCACTAAGGTAGCTATATAGATAGATCGGATTATGGCATAAATCCATCATACTGTCTGGATGTAACTGAATTCTCCCCTTATCCATATTGTTTCCTATAATACTAATATACGCTCAGTTAAGTTCTACGTAACCGGTATGTAAGGATGCAGATTTATTCATTATTTTATGCTATATAACCTTTGTATTCCATATTTTACATAAGCTATCGATCAAAGTGACAAATCACATGAGACAGTTACAAAACTGTCTCTAGGGAAAACTACAAACAACTTTTCATGAATACATATAAAATAGAGATTGATCTGAAGGCAAGATTGATCGGTTTTCGCAAAATATACATTCCAATAGTTATAGCGCTAACCTTGTTATAAATTCCGATCAATCTTTGAAAACTTGTACCTAGTTGAAAATATTATAAAAAAAATACAAAATATAACTTCTTAGATTTACGCGATCATTATTACTTGAAATTAAACTCATTTTAATGGGTTTTCACGCGTTTATTATTTTATTTTTGATTTTCCGACGTTTCGACATTTTTACAAATGCCGTGGTCACGGGTAGTCTACCCGTTTAATTTCAAGTAATAACAAAATATATTATGGATATATTTGTGGAATATTTGTAAATCGGCTTGTATAATTGCTTCGACCCATAAATTGCAAGTACCTACCTATAAAACTTTTAAAGAATGTCATGTTTTTATTATGCAAGTTAACGGTTTCATAATAAAAACATAACACAATCGTAAATAAAACGAAAGTTTATTTCCTCAGTAACAAGTGCGTTTAAAAGATATAAAAAAGGCTGTTTCTATCCCTTTTTATGTCCTTCAATTACCTTATATTGTTCCCTTTTAATGGGGTAGTATAGGGGTAAGATAGGGCGCTTCCGTACAAATCTTTCAAATAATAGTGCGCAGTTGTATTTTTATTTTATAGGAGCTTAATGGTTAAATATGATACCAGCTTTCCGTCCTACGGTTTCACCCGAAATTTAATGGCTTTTCCCGAGGGAGCGAAGTTCTTTTTCCGGTAAAACGTATCCTATCTGTTATTCCAGGAAATAGTCTAACAATAAAATAATATAACGCTCAGGAGCATGGTTCGTTGTAAAGATATTTGACGTCTTGCTCTTGCAAGCTGAATACGTAATATCATAGCTTAGCATAGTGTTAACTGATAATCTACCACGTTTGATGTAACCCGGTTATTTTTAGTTTTAGGTTAAAAAATAAATAAATCCCTCTTTAGAATTCTAAGTGAACGACTATTATTCAAAATTTGTGATATAAGTTGGTACCTACAATAATTGACGAAATTTTAAGTTTTTGTTTCCTTTTTAGTTACTGGTTATATTTTTAGCAGTCGAGTTTTTGTTTTTTTTTTAAAAACCTCTCCTTATTTTTTTAAGTAAACAAGCGATCCGCCCAAGCTTCGCAATGGTGTAATTTTGGCCGACTTGTTCCCGAAACTCTGTTTTTTAGCTAATTTAAATTAACTTTTTCTACATGGTTTTTATTTACGAATTTAAATGAAAAAATATCCCAAGAGATAGCGAAAACCAAATTAGGATCCGTTATGTAGTTTAGGAGGAGTTAGCGGACAAACATACAAACATACAGAATAAGCGACTTGGTTTTATACTATGTAACGATGTTACCATCGTTTTCCGTTGCAACCCATTAGAGAAATGTATATTCGCTTAAGTTTCGTATCAAAATCCATAGCGTAGTTTTAAAGATTTAAACATACATAGTAGGTACAGAGAAAGCGACTTTGTTTTATACTATTTAGTGATATGTACATAACTAACTTTACTTTCATTGCAAGTTATTTCAGCGTGAAATAGGCATCGAGCGCGAACATCTTCAAAGCCTTCAAGAGAATTGATTGCCTGTTTCCTACAAAGGATCAAAGGTTATACTGATAAAGTGAAGGCACTATTTGGTCATAAATCGATTTATTTATCGGCCGAAACAGTTTTCTCAAAATGAAACCTGGTTTTGGCATTAAAACATTTTGTTACGCTGTATTAACATTTTAAATAGCTTATGTTGGGCATTATGTTATTATAAATATGACTGGTCTAATTAAAATTGTTAAAATGATCACAAAGGTACTGTACAGGTCTGGGCTCAACTAAACGGGCGTATTTGATTAATATAATAAGAAGGTAAAGTATATGATTTTAGAAGTTTCGTTCTCAGGATTCCTTTTAGCATTTAAAAACTGCGTTATTGTCCGGAAGGCTATATTGTGACATATATCTTACATACCGAACCAAAATTAACTATAAATCAAAATTTCTGAATCAGTATTATCAACCTCTGAGTTTATTTCCGAAGGCTATGGATTTAAACCCCTAAAGTTCGTAACGGTAGTTCAACCTATAACTACTTGTACTGTCTTCTTGCTACAAGTGTTCGAACCGAAATTCTATTACCATAACTGGAGATCAAAGCTGGAGGTATTTCAATTGTATTTGCATAAGGCTTCCGATTTGAACACGAAATTTATGTTTGGACTCTATGCGTCTTGATATAGAGACTAAAGTTGCTTGTTGTTATCTAGATCACAACGCGAAGTCGTCTGAGAAAAGTGCAAACTATTTACTCAGCTAAGAAATAAGTTTAATTAAGTTAACTTTGGATTTTATCGACGCTTGACTACTTATTACTATACGAAAAAGAAACAAGAATGAAGATCCATCAATCTGCCAACTCATATGGCTGTTTTACATAATCCACAAAAAAAACATACTTATACTTAAAAGCTTCTAAAATCGATACTAGATAAAATATAATTTGTCTCTGTTACTAAGGAAAGCTGACGCATATTGAATCAAAAGTTTTGGCTTAACTATATAAGTTCAAAATGCATTGAAATTAAGGGTTAGCCAATGAAAACATTATTTCATTACATTCAATCAGACAATTCATTCAAAATAAAATCTAGCCTATAATTACAACTCAGTATTGAACCCAATGGCATTGGCATTCAAAGCTATACGACCTTAAAAACAAACTAACCTAAGTATTTGACGACCTCTGTGGTGCAGCGGTATATATACCGGACTGCTAAGCGGATGGTTCCGGGTTCGATCCCCGGGTCGGGCCAATTTCGTAAAATGTTTTTTTTCTTCTTAGATTTACGCGATTATTATTACTTGAAATTAAACTCATTTTAACGGGTTTTACGCGTTTATTTTACTACCCGTGACCACGGCATTTGTAAAAATGTCGAAACGTCGGAAAATCAAAAATAGTAAAATAAACGCGTAAAACCCGTTAAAATGAGTTTAATTTCATGTTTTTTTTCGATATTGGCTCTTGTCTGGGTGTAACTAGGTTCTCCTCTAGTCCATTATGTGGTACCTACAACACAAGTGCTTACTGCAACTTACTTAAGGGCCACATAATTGGTGTGTTAATCTGGAGATTTATTATTATTATTATTCATAAACAGTTCTATTATCCAATACCAGAACAAACTAATTAGCATATAGTTTATACTTATAGCTGGCAACATTGGTACCCGCGACTAACTTCGACTGAAGACAAAGTTTCAGCAGAAGCATACCATGTAAGTGAATATAAATTGCTTTAGTCTGGTTGTGTTCGTAATGAGAGGATTTTAAAGTTTGAAAGCTCAGTTAGTTATGGTTGGGTGGTTTAAGCTAGTTTTGAACTAAATTTAAAGATGATTTTGTAGCTTGTTTAATCAGGAGTATGAAATTGTAGGTTAACGGTTAGGTTAGGACAGAGTGAGAGATAAGATTTGTAAATCTCTTAATAATGACCCTACTTGGCTCCAGCAGACAATGGCGATTTTGGCTATTAATTTTATATCGCATTTTACAAGAACTTTCATTAAGTAGGTAGTAGTTTTGTATTAAGTATTTTTTTACTTTTTATCTCTAATGCAAGTTTTGTCGAAGGAGGTCGAGAGCGGTCTGCTATTCACTTTATTACATTTATTTTGCTTACAAACCTTCCCTACAATAGTTTTAAAACTCGTAACAAAAATTTTAGCGTGGTTTAGGCGAAGTTTACGGACGCACACAAACGGATACGGATAGTGACTGGCATAACAATTTTTTCTCTATAACAAGACAAATAAAAAATGCCAACGAGACGTATATAATTTTGATAAATCCGTAAGCAACCCTGAGGTAAGCCACAGCCGAAACTTAAGCAATCAAACATCGAAATAATTAATCTAAATTTACAATCCAAACAAACTACCTCTGTTAATGCTTTATTAACTTCTAATATTACCATTAAACATTAATTAAGTGAACTAAAGTTTGTTTTGCGTGCTTGTATACAAGGTCTATTTTCGTATGGCGAAGGTTAGCTATTTTTATAAGCAATTTAGTGTAAAATGACATGATGGGCTAAAAGCGTGTCAGTGAAAACTAACGTTAATTATGTTCTTCATGGTATTAATATAAATAAGTATTTAAGAGTTTTTACAAATGAGCTTTCTTTCCTGTGGTTTTACACACTGTAAAATTTGTTTTAGTGAGGTTATACATCAAAAATAAATCTTATATGGTCAGTTTTGGAAAATTGGTAAATGAGACATAAACGGGCAAGAAAAACGTCTGGAGTTTATTCTTGTGCAGTCAGCATCATATAGTTCGTAATATCCACTGTAGCCAAATACTTGAAAACCCCCCGAGTCCTCACTTTCATCGAATCAACCTGTGTCATCACATTCATCAGAGCATCCCTCTATTACATCGAAACTAAAGAAAGTATAGAAAGTCGCATTCAAAGCGTCTTAATTCCTTATCAACCAAAGCGCCATTGGTAACGTAGCACCCAGGGTACTCACAATCTTCGGTACAAAGTAAGAAAACAACTTTATGCTGCATGTAATAGCAATGATAATTCGATGACCAAAGATTAGATATAAAAAAGAACGTTTAATTCTAAAGTAAACGTCCAAATATATACCAGGAACGCACAAATGTGTAAGAACCTATGTCTTTAAACTTCAGAACGTGTCTTGCATTTGTTTTCCGGCTTCAAATTTTTAGAAAAAGCTTACATACCGCGCTGAACAATTAATTAAATGCACTAGAATTTCATAAGTGTATAAGGGCTAGAACACTGAGTTCAGTTAACATTCGAACTTTTTGCTTTCATTGTAAAAGGATAGTCTTATTTTGTAGCAATATTTTTGCATATTAACATGCCGGTCAGTCATTTCATCAGAAACGCTGCGTCAATAAACTAATTACTGATTACAACATACCTATTAAAATACATATTACCTAATTGAGAACAATAAAATGCATTTTTATGTAGTATTTTTTTATTCTTTTTTAATTGTGTATATTGAGTTCTTAATAATAACAACCGGACAAAGAAAATTTCAAACGTCAAGTAGCTAATCAAATTTGCAGCGATCGCCTAAAATTGAATCAGGCGGCAAAATAAACTACGAGTATTAACAGAAGCAGACGGCTATTCAAGAAATTTATGTCACGCAGCTGTTCTTAATTTTGGTAATGCCTCAATTATGGTTTTTCTGGTATTCGAGGTAGTATTTCCTTAAAAGCCATACTGCCTTGTCGTATTTAAATAAAAACGGTCAGAGGTTGCGCTGAAACTTGCAGGAAGCACATTCAGAAGTTCGGTGAAAAACGCTCTGCCTACGGGATAAATTAACAAAAATGTTTTTTTTTTAATTTTTGATTTAAGTTATGTTTGCTTATTTTGTTGATTGAATTGCAGCACTACGTCTTTGTATAACAGTTTGCGCTTGTAACGAAATGGCCACCCTTATGTCAGAGTACCTACAACGTGATTTTCAATGGAAAATTATCCGTAAGTATCAAAACTGGTTACAGTTAATGCAGTTTATTTTTGGCAGGCCTATTATAGATTTAATCCTTGGGACGGTGATACCATATTTTGAAAATAACCGTTAAATTTTGATTAACCTTTTGATCCAAAAGCTGATTAAAAGTTTTACTGCTACGTCGCATTCGTCTCCAAAAATTCTTACTCTTAGTACTTGATTACCTGTTAAAGTAACTACTTAGTAATGTATACAAAACCGATAAATCAATTCCATTAACAACAGCAGAAACACCTACTTAAGTAATTTAACCCACACAATCTCAACCTTATCATGTCTTTAAATCAAGTATTTTATATCTACCCACACTTTATCCCACTTGCTTCATAGTCCTAATATCTAATTCTGACACTACAAATTATAAGGCACCGGAACTGTCTCATTGACTTGTAACTAACTTCCGTGAACTAAGACAATTGACTGTCGCCAATTAATAGAGATGACACATATAGGTAATGCTTATGTGAATAATCTATGTGTCGGAGATCGACCATGCTTATGGTTGATATAAGAAGAGTGCGGATTGCCAGTACTAAATATGGTGCTTGACAGAGTCAATGTGACATCGAGAGAGAGCCGTCAGGGTGATGGAGATGGTCTCAAGGTTTGGTGACGAGCGGCTAGAAAATGATAATGCTTGGTGTCTGCGTAGAAACTGCCCGTGATCCGTGCCTTCTTGTGAATTAGTCAAATGACCTACTAGTAGCTATCAAGAGATGATAATTACAGCGCTGAAACAGATTAACTCCTTTTATTTGATTCTAACACATTACCCACGTACGCCCACAACTTATAGCACTAGTTGGCCCCTAAAGCTGGCTCTGATGACGAAGGTATCCTGCCGCCTTCGACATATGTATTAATAAGGTGCCTATTCGTTTTTGAAACGTATCGAGCCTCACTCAAATTTGATTGACAGTAATTCTAGTAATATCATAAATTTGAAAGATTGTACGTTTGGATGTTTCTAACTCGAAAGCTAAAAAACCAAAGGATCGATTTGGATGTGATTTAATACATGCAATTTGTTTATTCAAATTATAATTATCGAATCTAATCACTATTGTTTTAAAAATATTTTTTAAGCGACACAACTGTAAATCTATTAAATACTTTCAATTATATGTACCAAACGACAGTTTTTTTGAGTATGAATGAAATTGAGACAAAAATTCAAACGATAAACTTTAAAAATACCACAGCTTTTGCAGTAAAACCACCTAATCAAACCACGTTCTTACCTTCAGATAAAAATACGAAATCAATTCGCGTAATAACGCAAGTATTTACTTCGTGAAAGTGCCGCGTTTTATTTCATTTCGCGTGCGTAAGAATGGAATATTTTTTGGTTACGTCGTACGTGAGTCAAATTCAAATTGTCTGCGACAGTGTAGCGTTTTGAGTTATGTTAAGAAAAATGAAAGTAAAATTATGAAGAAAGTGATTGTTTGTTTATACAATGACAGAAATAATTATTTATATCTGTCATTTGCTTATGTATCGCAATTCGAAACCACACAAAGTGCAATTGACTGTTTGCTTCATACAATAATAAGCTACCATTATGGAATTCTTAACTTTATATTATTTGAAAGTTGTTACGTGAGCTAATATTTAATGAATAGGGTGCGTATTTATACTAATTAGAACTCTATAAACTTGGCAGTTCGTTAGAGAAAAATCTATTATATCCTACCTATATGTAACAGAATTAACTATCAAGCTATTATTTTTTACACATGTAAACCGACTTTAAGAAAAGGAGGAGTTTCTGAAATGTTTGTTACATCAGATTTGTCAAACCGGTGAACCGATTTTGATATTTATTTGAATGCTGGTGCTTGTACTTAAAACATTCCTGATTAGCAAAGACGTATTTTTTTTAGTAAATAAATGACGATTAATTTAACTCTTCTCAATGTTTTTTTTAAATATTCGGATTGTCTTAAGACACCTTGACTCTCCATCTCTTTTTTTTCATACAGTACAAGTGAGATAGAAGTATAACCTCATCTTCGCTCTCACTCTGCAGCTTATTTCGGCTGCGTCTCGGTATCGTAATTCCGTGAGAGATGGCCGTTAGATAGCCGGTGTTGCCAGCACTAACGATTTTTCCCCCCAGATATCGAACACGCTATCGCTTTTTGGACATTAGGCAGGCTTATTTCGATTGTAATGATGTAATTCACGCCGATACTCGTTAATTCTGATTAATGTAGGCGACAAAGTATGGTTGGCAGTGAAGGTTGGATTTGGTCGATTAATGAATACCTAAAGCACGCGTATACACGCGTATAGGTATAATATTGGTAGTAGTAGCAAAAGCACTAGGTTTTATAAATAGTGATTTTTATCGTTAATTTTCATGGCGTTATAAAAACTCGAGCTTGGTTTACAGTTAAATCTTCATAGAAAAACAATAGTAAAATGCTGTTTTGCTACCAAAATTTAAGGTTTAATTCTACTAGTTACTAATGACTACAACGAATAGACATATTTTCCAGGACAAATTTAAACTGGATAATGGACTTATCTATTAAATAACTTAAGAAATACCTTATTATATTTGCAAAAATATTAATAAACACTGCTCTGTTATAGGTATATTTTGCATGCAATCTCAAAGGTTCAGATACCGTACAAATCTTTTGAGAGATTCGCCGTGCGTGACCTGCCAGCGATAGGAATAGGTATGTTACTTGAGTATTGAAGTTCTATTAAATGGCATCGTAGAGGGAGTAAATATCTCTATTTTCTATGAAGCACAGTCCTTTTATGCGTTTCTTTTCGGATACTCTTCCGGGTCACTAGTTCTGTATCCAACTTATAAAATGAATCGTTTTTTTTTATACATGACTCGTGTCGCTACCGCGGTTGTCCTACCATTCCTGTTAGTCGTACTACCCGTAAAAAACCATGACTCGTGTCCCTACCGCGCGGTCCCCACCAGGCATGGTCTAAAAGTATGTCTCGTAGCCCAACCGTGTTACTTTTTTTAATACGTATTAACAAAGATTACTTAGTAAGAATTTAATTGAACATGTTCTTTGATCACTCCATTTTTACAACTTTGGTACTTAACAATGAGAATCTTCGCGTTTTACAGTTACAAACTTTTAAAATAATTTTGACAATATAAATTAAATCCTAATGACTAAGACAATGTCTATCGGGTAAAATGGTAAAATGGACGAGTAGGTGAGTAGGTGAATGAATGAGTTTAAGTTTAAAAAGTTACACATAAAAGGATATTATTTAAAAAAAATGTGCAAGTAAACTCTAACAACTCATAAACTGAGCAACAATATGAAATACGGTTTCCACCATAATCTAGTTTTTATTCCCACGAAAAAATCAAAATTATTTAACTCATTAAAAGTTTTAAACCACCAAGAGCTATGAGTATGCAGGTATCGTCAAAAATATCACCCCTCCTTTAACTCGCTACATCCTATAAAAGTATTTTCCCATGTTATATATTCATGTATAAACATATCGTAAATCACGTTGCGGGTAGCATTAATCTGGCGAAGGGCTCGATTCGCAAAAGGTATCGGCAATGGAAGGCCCTATCGATACGTGGTTTGAAACAAACATATAGTTACTGACCCAAAGATGTAGTAAAATGCGTGAGAAGTGTTGGCAAATCATGCTTTAGTTAAATATATTGAAGTTTTGAATATTTAAAAACGAAATAGATCCATGGAATAGATTTGTCGTTAATTCGCGGTGTTTTTACGGTTTAGTTACGTTGTTTAACTATTATAGTTTATAAATTATTGATAACAAAATACGAACAGATAACAAATAGATACACATATCGTATCAAAAGGAATTAAAACACGACACATGGCCTATCTATAAAAATATTAATTCCTATGGTATTTAATGAACCCAGCACAACATTACTTTGGACAACTCTATTTCCTTAGAAAAAAAATATCAATTTTATATAATCTTAAATAAATAAGTATTTAACAGAAAACAAACAAAAAACTTTTTTACGGCCAAAACCACTCAAACTTTATTTACCTTAAACAGCAAATTTATTTTATAATAAAATATTAATCAACCCTCCATACTTCAACCCTAAAGGAAGAAGGTGTTTTCCGATACATTTAGATATTTTATTGAGGGGTAAAAGAGAATTGTGTTAGGTAGCTCAAATAATGGACGCTGTATTTGAAATAAACAGGAAATTTATGGAAGGTCTCAAGATACCTAAATTATTGCTGAAATAGTATTAAATTGTAAGTTATGAAATAAAACAGTGTTATAAGCTTTTCTTTTGAGATTTAAAAACATATTTTTGCAAATTAAGTATAAAGAATATAAAATATTCATCATTTCAACAATATAATAGGTTATAATTTTTTTTTAGTAAAAAATAAAGATGTTTTTTTAACAATGAGTAACTTTTTACAAGAACAACAACTTAAACATTTCTTTACCAGTTTTATCCGCAACATCTAATGTTTGGCTTAGAACGTATTTTCCGCCCCGGAATACGAACCCGGAACTTCCGTATTTTGTGCCACATAACACCAAGGTCGTCCTAAACGTGAGCCTTGAAATCTATTATTTATGTTCCGAGACACCCTGTATACCACAATGACTTACGAAAGCTGTGGATTCGGCATTATGTAAAAATAATACGGGCACATTTTAACATAGCTTCTAGCCCCTCAATCATAGTTGCTATACCTTCCATAAGCATGTTGTACATAAAAGTACTATAGTTTGAAATAATAATAAGAAAACACTTAGCAATTTACCTAAACTAGAACTACCTACCTGTGAACCAAAACTGCCAGCAACATAGGCTTCTTAGCTAGTATGGCTAAAAACTAATGTTATGTATAACCATAACATTTTATATTAGTACTAGCGACTCGCCCACGCTTCGCAATGGTGTAATTTTGGGCGACTTCTTCCCGAAACATAGAATTTTGGCTGAAAACTTTTTCTGGATGTTCTTTACTTACAAATTTAAATGAAAAAATGACCTAAAGGATGGTGAAAACCGCATTAAAATCCCTCAACTGGTTTAGGAGGAGTTAGCGGACAAACATACAAACAGACACATTTACCTAGTGACTTGGATTTATACTATGTAATGATAATGATGTAGCTCTCAAGATAAACACATCCACTACTTTAAAATTAATTATGTTAATAAAATATTAGATTTATTTAAATTTGTGGTCATATTATACAAAGGCCGTCCATTACTTTCCTAACTCATTGGTACATCCGGACTACTACCCAAGGTCATCCGATTTGTTCAAATATGTCCTAGTGACATGACACTGACAGTAGTCGACGCAATGTCAAAGTTAATGTCATTAGAAAATGAACGAGTTGCTTCAGCTAAACGGATTTTAGTTAATAGGGTTTCAATTTAAAGAACCGTATTGCAAATCTGCATTTTTTATGATGTTTGGTACGTCATCAATTTAACCTCAGAATAATATAAAATAGCGATTATTTTTTTCTGGTAGGTAAACGTGCCTTCGTCTGCGAAAAAAGGGATTTTCTCGTAGGAGTAAGACTTATTCCCGCGGTAAAGAGTAGTTTATTACAAAAATCATTATAATCGGGTCAACCGTTGCAACGTGAAGGCAGAACATGCAGACAGGCAAATACACCCATTTTGGTTTTTATATAGGTATAACTAGCAACCCGCCCACGCTTCGCAATGGTGTAATTTGCCGACTTGCTCGAGAACCCATGCATTTTTGCTAAATTAAAAAAATATTTTCTGAACGTTCTCTATTTACAAATTTAAATGAACAAATTCCCAAAAAGATAGAGAAAACTGCATTTAAATCCGTTACGTAGTTTAGGAGGAGTTAGCGGACAAACATACAAACAGACAGAATTAGCGAGTTGGATTTATACTATGTAATGATAATGAAGTAACGGTTTGTTTAATTGCAGGTTTTAAGGGACTGTAGCTAGCAGTAGCTATTAGAGTAGCAGTGTTTTTAATGTCAGCTTTCACCCGGATTCAGCGTCTACGTTATGAGTCCATTATGTTATGAAAGATGTACGTACATAAAAACGTAATAAAGAGTGTAGCTAAAATGTATAGCTTAAGAATGTATTGTTTTAATATAGACCAAGACATGACACAAGAATTAGTAGTTGTATTTCTTACTCTAAATTGAACCGTCTTGTGACCTTACCTACTGATGATAAGCTGATGATCGTTATTTTTACTTTCATCGAGTGTAATTAAGTTACTAATGATGAAATAAATGTTTTTTTAAACTCAAATGAAATAAAATATTTTCGAAAACGCTTATTTTATTAACTGCCATAAAGCCATATTGTAAAGAAGTTTGTCCAAAATTAGTCTCTCAACGGTGGATACTACGAAACAATGGTTAAAAAACACTTGCGGCCCCTAATTATCATTTTAATTGTACTCCCTAAAAACCTAATTACTTATAATTTATTCATCCCCATTTCATATTGCCGGTAAAAAAGTAATTTAACTCTGTAACAGACCCCATGTTTTGGGACCTTCAATTAATATTTTTCTTCAATCAACGGAATGCTTTGACGATTGAAATGGCCGTCCCGTGGGATTAATTACACCGTTAGTTTACAATGGAAAATGGACGTTGTTTTTGTAGTGTTAAGTCTGAATTTGTTATGAAGGAATTGGTGAAGTTATGGCATTTTGAGCGATAAAGACGAGTGGGATTTGTTGAAAGTTATGATTGACAGAATTTAAGATATATTGAACTATTTGTGAATTGAATTGGTTGTTGAGCTTGAAGCATACAAAGCGAAGCAAAGATGAAATTAAAAAAATAAGTGTCAAAACTAAGATATAAATTTTAGTCTATAATAAACTATTTAATCTTATATGTAGATAGTAATACGAAAGTGGGCAACATAATACACCAATCAAAATTGTAAAAGTTTCAGAACATGTTTAAATCAACTTACTCAACGTTAATCTAACACAAAATATACACTATAGAGTTCAGTTTCATTAAAAACATACGGTACTAAAGTAAATAAGAGAAGCTATTCTTAAGTAAATAAAGTACACTTTAAGTCAGCTAAGTACAATCTAAACAATTTAATTAGCTTACAATGTTTTATAAACAACCAGAAGATTGTGTTTTTCAATTTGCTTTGTTATCGCAAGTCTCTATAGACTCGTTTGAATCGTAATATCCTGCGATATAAACTTGCGCCGGGGGACAAATATAGGAAAACCGATATTTTGATATATAACCGACGACCTCTGTGGTGCAGCGGTATATATACCAGACTGCTAAGCGGATGGTTCCGGGTTCGATCCCCTGGTCGGGCCAATTTCGTAAAAATGGTTATTCGATATTGGCTCGTGTCTGAGTGTAACTAGGTTCTCCCCTAGTCCATTGTGTGTTACCTTGTTGTGCTTAGTTAAGGGCCACACAGTTGGTGTGTCAGTCTGGAGGTTTATTATTAAGTATTATTATTTTAACCGGTTTTTGTAACCGACACTGACCATATTGGCTTCGTGATGAAAATTTGTAGAGTTGCTAATGAGATAACATGTTCTCAGTCTTATTAAGATAAATCTTTCAGAAAGGCTTTTAACAAATTCAAATAACATAAAAAAAAAAAGCTTGCCTCAGGTGTTTCAAAGATTTATGATGTTATAAGTACCCTTATATTTGCGTAGAATTTATTTGAAACGTCAAGTTTTAAATGTTATAACTAGATAAGCTTTATAAGGATATTTTTAAATTAGATTTAATCAATAAAAAATACAGTGTGGATATTCTTCAGTGTCGTTTTATGAAAAAAAATGATAAATTCAATTGTTCTGAATCAGAGCCTATAATGTAAAATACCCTTCGTGAACAGACTCCAAGTAATCAAACTCTGTGTATTTGTTTCTAAAAACAAACTTTTATTGTAAAAGCTCACTCTTTTAACTTATTTTATTATTCATACTATTGAATATTCATATCGCGTTATTATACAGGGTTATTGGTAATTAGCGCATCACCTTGCAGGCGGCTTCCTTACATCAATCCCAATAACTATTGTTCTACGACTTTTTGCAAAAAATTATAATTAACACAAAAACAAAAAAACAAAAACAAATTTGCGCGCTCTGTTATTTATAACTCTGTATTTTGTAAGAAGTTCCTAAACCGGTCGCCCCCCCCCCCCCTCGCTCGCGCGCCTGCCACGCCAGTTGCTTGCGCGTGGAGTATTGTACCGTTCAGAGGCATCTAATAAATTTGTATGAAAAAACGTTTTTTTTTTAAATATTAATTTTAATCATTCGTTGGTTAAATGTTGTTGGGATTGATGTAGAAAAGCTGCCTACAAGAGGTGATGCGCTAATTAGAATTAACCCTGTATATCCAATAACTTAGGGAATACCTTAATTAGCATTACTTAACTAAGTGCGATTTTAAATTACATTAGAGTATTCGTGTTGATAATTTAGTTAGTATTCCAGGAAGTAATTTTGTCATTTCCATCACATATACCTATTTTAACAAACTGCTACGAACAAAAGTTAAATCTAAAAAGAAATAAACTTCATATCTCATCATGCAAAATTAATCTTGTTACTTTTAAAATATTCAAATTGTGCAGAATATTATAATGAAATGCTTACATTTTTCCTGTAACACATTTACATACATAAACTCTTGAGATGAACAAGATTTTACACAAAATGTTATGAAAAAATCTTGCAAAAACAATTAATAGGTAAATAAACTGAAAAAATAAAAATTGAAGCAGAGATTTTGTTTTTCCAATTGTGACAGCAAATTAACATCAGCTTTTAAAGTCAAATTTGAATCCTACTATTATTATAAACGTGAAAGTTTGTAAGTATGTTTGGATGTATGCATATATGGATATTTGTTACTCTTTCGCGTAAACTACTGGACGGATTCGGATGAAACTTTACAGTAATATAGATTATACATCAGAATAACACAAAGGGGAATTTTTACCGCGGGAAAACTTCTCATTCCCACGGGAAACCGATTTCGAGTCAACCGGAGTCGCGGGCGGCCACTAGTATTGTATAAGTTTTATAAACTCTCTAGTACTAGCTAGTTTTCCGCACTAGGGTTTTATCTGTAACTAAATGGCTTTTTTCCTTGGAAATGAGAAACTTTCCCGCGGTAAAAAGCAAGTGACCCATGTGTTATTCTAGTATTTATTTGATCTATATACCTACCAACTTTTATTTTAACCCGATTTGTAAGTTTTGCATCACACACACATACACACACGCACACACACACACGAACTCTCGCTTTTAAAATATTTGTAAGACCAAAGGTACTCAATTTTTATATCTCCAATCTGCCCTAAGTACGAGCCCTTAACAACAACACCTGAAAATAATGTCCCCACTTATTTATGTTTTTTTTCTTATTCTCATAATACCGACAATATGTAAATAAGGACGACAAAGCTGCCTTCGCAAAGTTTATGACACCTGATCTTTGGGTCTTTTTATGAATTATTCAGTTTTTCTTTGTAATTGCACTTGGGTAAGCAACACTTAATTTGTTAGTGGTTTTTTTTGTCAAGTCTGTAAGGTATAACAAAGCATAGTTCTTCAGTGTTTTGTTATATTCAATTCTATTATAATTTATTATGTATGAATTATGGTGCTTATTGAAAAGAGAAAAATAATATTAATTTTTAAATAAGTAGTTACGGAAAAATTCAATATTCCACCATTTATCGTAACCTACTAACTTTTTTTTATACCTTTGCAAAACTTTTTCAGCCAACAATTAAAAAAAAAAATGCAAACGCTTTAAAATAATGCCCACGACCTAAAACAACATTAATATCAGCGTAAAGGAGCTTAAAGCGTACATTTTAATTATCCATTTAGCGTTTGTGAACCATTAGCAAATATAAGGCATTTACCGCCTCGATTGTTATTTGACACGAAAACCTTATTATTATAAGTGGGAGTAATTTCTTTTGGGACAGAAATAGAAGTTTATTCTTTTAGGATGTTACTTGATAGAGATAACATTTTATTTTATTTCAATTATGTTTTATGTAACTGTTAGCGAGTGATTCACTGTACATACATGCTTAGGATTACAGTCTGAACATAATTCTAAGTCAAGCTACTATGTACTACCTCGATTGTAATCTGCTTTGA
Organism: Emmelina monodactyla; assembly: GCA_916618145.1. Taxonomy (NCBI): domain Eukaryota; kingdom Metazoa; phylum Arthropoda; class Insecta; order Lepidoptera; family Pterophoridae; genus Emmelina; species Emmelina monodactyla. Next base: position 1,642,483 of record OU745315.1, on the reverse strand, counting down.
ATGACTTAATTAAACAAATAAATTAAAAATCAATGTTATAGCTAAGGTTTCTTAGATTTAGGCCATGAAAAAATATTAATGATGATAAGCATAACTAACATTAATTTAATCAGATAAATTGGCAAGCGTTAGTTCTCTCCACGGAATTCAATAAATCATCCAAACATAAAAAATACTTTTACTGATAACAGGAAAGTGTTCTCGATATTTTATATTAAAACCCAGCGGGATGTCTACAGGGTGTCATGTGCACGTGTCGAGAACACCCTGCGTATGCTGTATTCATTTTTAAAGTAATTTTATAATAACTTTCCTTAAATAAGATTCTTTCCCGTAATAGAGTAAAAAATGCATAGGATTATTATAACTCATACACAAATCAGAATAAATATCTTAATTTAATGATAATTACTGTCACGTATTTCAGCATATTTAGACAATTACTTCACTATTTCTAATTATCATTCCACAAATTCATCACCCGGCGAATCACTCACCGTGTGACCCCGGCGTTATTGTCGTTGTAAATCATGTCGCGCCGTGTAAAGCCGGCATAACATTGGTATTCGGTGCGAATTAATAAGCAGGCAACTGCAAATACAATTCGCTGCTGACTTTGCACAATAGAACCTATTTGCGTAAGGGCCATTGTGCGTTTGATCCAGAATGATTGATTTGAAGGTAATTATCATTTGTTTTTTCCAGTATCTATACAAAATATATTTTTATATTGATAAAAATTAACACCATGTAACATTTAAAAAATACGTTGATTGTTACTTAAAAACATTGGGAATAGACCTCAAAAAGATGCCAATAATAAAGATGAACAATAACTAGAAACTACCATAACAATGGTTTCCAAATTATGTATATGTTACGGCTAATACCCGAAGTGCGGCTACACCTAGTTTTAGCCGGTTAGAAGTGTTTCTAATATGGAAAACTGTAAAAAAAAAATTATACCTATGTATATAAAAACTGGCTTGAATCATGAGTCGACGGAGTCCCGCTACGCGGGACTCCTTTTTCTGGGTGGTATCAAAAAAGTAACCTAACTAACCTAACCTATTGATGTTTCTAACCGGCTAACGGCCGAAACCAATATTCTACTAACCTTTGACGCCTTGTTATTTGGGTGACTATTATCCATGTTTTTGCGTCGCAATAAACTATGGTAGATAGCTGTTGATATGTAAATAACAGAAACACGTCACAAAAAACAAAACTAGCAGTTTCCAATTACCAAGGTTTTAACTATAGTAGAATATTGGTTTCGGCCGTAAAACTAGGTGTAGCCGCACTTCGGGTATTAGCCGTAACATATACACTAGTGTCCGCCCGCGACTCCGTTCGCGTTGAAGTCGGTTTCCCGTGGGAATCAGAAATTTTCCCGCGGTAGAAAGTACCCTATATGTTATTCTGATGTATAACCTATGCAAAGTTTCATCCAAATCCGTCCAGTAGTTTTTACGTGAAAGAGTAACAAACATCCATACATCCTCACATACTCACAAACTTTCACATTTATAATATTAGTAACATAATTTTACGCAAAATTACAAAACGATAGACCTAAATAAAATTGAGTGTAAAACTGAAATAAATAATGTGACGTCACACTTAAAGGGAGACTTACAATAGTGTTAAAAAAAACTTAAAAAATGTATGAAGTTATTTATAAATAATTGATGCCCTACTTAACTACGAAGCAATATTTTTACCATAATATCAAAAGAATAAACATCGTTCAATTCAATTTAGCGTCACCAACTTAATGCTTATAAACCGAGTTCAATTTTAACCCACGCTCCGCCATTACAGCAACTACGGGTGCTGGCTCGGCAACATTTGCGGAATTGCACCAATTACTGCAGCCCTGGGTTGCCAATTAACTGAAGGGTTATCTGCAGATTGAGTATCGGGGGTGTGACTGCCCGTTTTACGGGGGCTGAGATTGCAGTTTTATGCTGGGATTGAGTTCTGTTTTTGAAGGAGACACACGTTATTTAGCTAGCACTTTAATATTTTTTTAACTTTTATAGTGTTGGAGTTGGTACGAAAAAATAATTTATATGTTCACTGAATGTACACGTTTCAAATTGTAAATCCGAATGTTTGTATTTCCGAAAAGAGTGCTGGGAGTTTTTTTCCGCCGGCTTTTTTCTCTCGGTCTACGGTTAGGTTAAGTCGAAGATTGTAACATTGACATTCATTAAGTATATGCTACATATCTATGATGAATATAAGAATTTTGATTTTTAATTTTTAATTGTTGAATAGAATAAGGCAGTGTTTCAAATAATAAATTTTGAAGAGCTTTTTCATCTCTTATAATAATTTAAGCCGAAAAAACTCGCACACTAGGCTCCGTATAAACATTCAAGCACTACCATAGTCGGATTAACATAGAAATCTTCTTCAAAATTAAAAACAAATATATTTTGGGTGATAAGATCAGCTAGCGTGCATCGTTAACAATTTGTTTTTTATTATTTTTCTGTTTCCTTTGACTACAAGATTATTGATTATTTTTTTCTCTCTAATCGTGTAAGAATTCCCTGCTAAATACTTAATTCCATGATTCTAGGTCAATGAGAGATACCTAATAGGTTTCGGTTTGCATTCCTGATGCAGACGATTGCTGACCTACATGTTTGGTATAAATTTGCGTTCTTGAGAAATTTTCTTGTGAAAGACAGACAATTTAGTGATCTTAAAAGGGTTCCTTATTACTTTTGGGATATGGAACTATCAAATAAGAGTAAAAAACAAAAAAATCCGGACTATATCTGCCTAGCACCACTAGCGTGTACATTAAAACTATTAATGCTCACAACATCAATAATTAAAATAAGAAATTATTGTAATATTAAATAGTTATAGGAACTTAGAGGTTAATTACAACAAATATAGGTTTGTTATTTAGAATTATTGTGATTATTTTTTCCGACATTTTATAATGTCTTCTGGTGACCCCGACGTGATCCTTAATTAATTTAATATACAAAATAAATAAATAAAGTGTACAAAATAAATTCTAAAAAAGTGGAAGATGTCAGAGGAAAAAAACCGTGAACTGGAAATTTGCCTCGACAAAATCAACAATTGAAATGCCTAAATGTCATTCGATAAAAATAGATTGCAATGTATTTTTTATTCAGTACCTTTTAAGGGCTCGGTAAACCACTCAACTAAATAAAAAACCTATATTAATTAAAAAAAGGTTTTTGAACAGAGTATTTAAATAATTTCGACAAATGATAATAGATGCTTAACTCCAAATAAACATCCATTAGTTTTATGAATGTAATAAAAACCGATTCCCTTTTCTTTTATTGTGAGTTTTAAAAGATTTTTTATTTTATGATGCGTGATTGTGAAGTTCCTTAAACCTGCAACTATGTTATAAATAAACATCGTAATTAAAAGTATTCAATAGCTAAAATATTTAACCAGTCAACCAAAGGCATCGAAAATATCTCTGATGGCCCGGATCATTTGGATATTACAAAAATTTCAATTAAAAAACAATTGTCGCAAATAGCTTTTGCAAATTAACTTTTAAAAATGTAAGAGGAGTACAAAATCTTGCCCCAATTTTTGAACTGTAAACTAATGCTTTTTTTGAAATTTTCTGTCCCAAAATACAAGAAATAATACATTATAATTACTTTGGGACCATAAATAATAAACTGCTTTATCTCTTGTTAAGTACATCCGTCCAAATCCACTTAATTTCTGATTTGATAAGGGCTACCTTTTCACACTTAACTCAGAAAAATGTGTTTATAAAATCTCATAATTTTCATTCTGAAAACCGTTTCATAAAGATGAGTTCCTGAAATCCTTTGTAACACGAATCAGGGGCAGTAAACATTTTATCGCAAAAAAAACATTATTATTTTTCGAGGCAAAACGTCCACTGGAATTCCCGCATATTTACACGGATTTGACTTTAAAATTGTGTCCTATTTTGCAAAGAAATATGTCGTTGTTTCACGGTAACACGAAGTTTTAATATATACCTACTGTTATTACTTGAACTGGGAGTTATGAGTTAATTTTCACTTTGGGTAATGCATTTGTTTTATGTTTTCGTTTTAAAATTGCAACACTTATATTAAAAGTGCTTTGGAGTACGAAACGTGACAAGCCGATTGCGAAGTCAATTCCATAAAGTGGGTTGTCGTTTGTTTTTTATCCACGAATAATTAAACGGTTTTAAAAATATGAATGCCTATTGTAGTGACGCAGGATTTGAACAAAAACTTTGCACAAGAAAATTAAAAAATAATATTTTTGACTAGGGTCTACATTTAAGTAGGTTACTACGACTAATAGGCATATAGTAGAGCAGTAGGTACTTTTATGAAGTACTAGAACATGGTTCAACATTAAGCAATATCTTTTTTCTAAAGTAATATTTATCATCATTACCCAATACTTTATAACTTTTTTGAAAACAGAAAATATAACCACGAAACTGTAATTAAAGTACCTAAAAGGAAAGGCTGGTATAAATAAAACTCACCATAAAGTCAAAGTAAAAAGGCCTACGCAACAATAATTGTACGGTTTATTCCATCTGAGAACGCCATTCATAAAAAGACGAATCACGGAAATTTACTACCTTTTTCTATAAAATTTACTCATAAAGTTTTTGTTTGATGAAAATGGCAGCACAAAAACCTTAAAATAGAAAGCTAGTTTATGTGAATAAATCTCATATTAAAGAACCCTACAAACATATTTATTTTCAATTTTACATAATGACATCTCAATTCCAAGTTATTTCATTTCCCGCCTTCCTACAGTCGGTGTGCGCAACATTTTTTCCTAAAATTCCTAGCTCCGACGCAAGATATGCAATATCTGCGTCTCAGGGTTAAATTGCTTTCTTTATAATAAAACCCACGTTTATTTCGGCTATGGTCCAGAAGGGGACTGTTTGGTTTGCCTGTGGAGGAAAATGTTTATACTAAATGTGTTGTAAGATACGCAGTTTACATTGAAAGAGGTTTTCTGTGTATGTTTTTATTTTTATTTATTTATTGAGCAAAAAGAAGTCATAAAAATATTTAACATGGTGTTTGAAAAACCACGGAGGCCTGTAGGAAAACACCAAACAAGAGTTTTTACATATTTAGTTTAGTACGCTAACTGGGAGCTAGATATTTACGTCAAAAGCGTATTCATAAAGTGTGTTTTAAGTTGGTTTTTAACATTTTGTTTTGTGATATTTTCAACAAGATCCAGGTGGTAGTTTGTTTATTGACGCGGAACAATATGGGCGGCAGTTCTCTAGCCGTAGAAGTTGGCTCGAGCAGTAAATGTAAGAGGCTGTTGAAACTATAGTTTATTTATTGCATCTTTACGTGTGGATTTTTGGTGATTAAGTTTTATCTAGTAGAAGGTATGTTGATAGTCTTCTATGATAAAAATATGATTAAGTTAAGGTTTTTCATGACTTTTTACTAAAAACGTGCGGTTAAACGCTAACGGTAAATCAAACTTTTGTCATTCGATCAATAGTAGGTAATAATATACCTACTTAGGAAAAATAAATAAGGCACTTCTTAAGACACAAACCTGTGAGCGTTAAATTGCTTTTATTAGACGTGATATCGTCACCTTAATAAGTAGGTACGTTATGTACGTTGGGCACAGGCCACCTTCTCGGATAGCAATAGGAAAAATATAAACAAATAAATATATTAAATTTTGTGTTGCTAATCTTACACCATTAAAATCATCAGCGGCGGCCTTAACTATTGCGAGGCTCCGGGCGGCAGGTCTTTGCGAGGCCCTATGCTATGATAAGTATTAGATGCGAAAAGGAGACCAATTAGTTTGGGCCAAAATTCAAAAGTGCCGGCCAACGATTCTTTTTTTCTCTTAACAATTTGAAATATTGCCCTTATCATTTATTACTATGGCACCAAAACTGTGGGATCGAAATTTTTGCTGTTATAAGACTTTGAAGTTCTGATATTGCCATACATTTTACCAGCAATAATATTTAGTATTAAAAAAAAAGTAATTAGGCGTAGTTAGTGACCAAGCTTTGGAGAAAGCTAAGTTCTTAAACCAGAGAAATGTTCCATTGACCCATTTCCTACTTTGCTATACTAAAAACTTTTCGAGCGTCTTCTTCTAAGTCAACTGACACAGATGGTTTAACCAACAATTATACCAGCGCTGGCTGTCTTCAGACTTTCTTCTTCGTCTTTTTTTCTTTTATTTTTGATATCCCAAGAAAATGCCTTACGAATACCTACCCTGCCAGGGAAAGGAGACAGGTTATAACGAGGTTGCACTCACAAAAAAACCGACCTAGCCCTATGTCGGCTACCTGGGAACCACCAAAACTTCCAGCCTCTCTGCCAACGACCCCGAACCTTCCCGGCAAGGGTCGCCGAGACGCGCCACTGTGGGGTCAATAGCGCGCCGTCGCGACACCCTGGACCGAAGAAGACGACGGCTCCTGGGGGATTTCGCTATTCCGCAACAATGATCCAGCCTGGGACCGAAACACTAATTCAGGATGCCCAGAGTGCACCGGAACGAACCCCTTCCCTGATTAGCAAAACACAAGTATCTCAGAACAGGAAGTGAACGAGAATGACCAATCTATTCCATCAACTAACTTACAGTTTCAGAAGTACGTTACGCACGAACTTGAACTTTCGCCACAAGGCACCCGTGTACAGCTGCTTAGATCCCTGTCATCTTAACACATTATCTTGGTGCAACATTGTATAAATAGCTTACATTTAAAAACCATTGTCAAAGTGTCAAAAACAAAGTGGGAACTCGAAACAACCTACTCCGACGGCTCGGTAATACGACATAGGATGCTGCCGTAGATATTTTAAGAACCACGAGTGCTCTGTCCATCTCAGCCACCGAATGTGCCTGTCTAGTTTGGCACTGAGTGTCTCACGCGAAATAAGTATTACGTAGTATATCACGCTTTGTTGCCTTAAATCAACACCATTAAACAAGATATATTCTTAATAGGTAAGATCCGATGACACCTCTTGCACCGGTTGAAAAAAAAGAACAGGAAAACGACCAGCAGCCGGCCAACGATCCTTACTCAGAAGCCGATAAAGTTTTTTTTAATCAAACCTAGCCACCAATACATCGCCCTCAGAACTGGGTAAGGTTCTGGATACAAAAACTCCCCTCTGGCCGCGATCAGTAGTGGTCAACATAAATTTCTCTATTTATTTGCATGTTCAAGATGAGTGCTGCTGTGAAAATATGGTTAGGGGGGTTTAAACAACATCAGATAGTGAGACTGTGGCGCACCATCCCAGTCTCTGTCAAACTTGCTCACTTGTCCAATGATACCCTCGCACTGTATAATTAAAGATCTCATACTGGGCACCGACAATGTGCTTGATGTGATAAAGCGCTAGGCCTGAAAAAAATTACCATCTTAAAACATCCAGGACTACTTGACACGATAGAAGAAAAAGAAGGGTTCTGCTTACATGTGATGGTCTTTATCCGCTTAATCACATACTTGCCTACGCAAGATACGCTTGGATATCATATAAGTTAAGCCAAAGAGCATTAACTGATGATATTATCAAAAAAATCTTATTTAATAGGCATAAGTCTGTTTTTATTAAAGTAGGAAAATATGTTGTTTATGATCCCTGAATAAGATGACAAAAGATTTTTTACAACGTATGAAAAAAAATCAACTTTTTGAATGAAAATAATCAACTTTCGTTTCCCATTAACACGTAAGATGTTGACTTTAGGATGTTAGTATCATACAATGAAATTATCAGATTGATGTGGTCAATCATTTGAAACCATTTTTTTTGCTGGCCGGCACTTTTAGTTTTGGGCCCAAGTTTATATGGAGCGTGATTGGTCTCCTTTGCTTGGGTTGTTGCGCGAGGCCCCTGCAAGAGCGAGGCCCCGGGCGATTGCCCCGTTCGCCACCCCCTAAAGCCGCCGCTGAAAATCATATACCGAGATATCTACTTATTTACACAATCGATTTCAAAATAGCCTTAACTTACGATTTTCCCATAGAAAACGCCTTTAGATTTTTTCCATAGCAATCTATCAAATGTTGCGTGTTAGTGATGACTAATGTTCTTACTTAGCTAAAAAATCTATAAACTTTAGCAAATTTTCCTTAATAAATAAACTTTTAAAAATATTCGTTGCAACTCAGATTTATTAATTTAACAAATTTAATTTAACGCAGTATCGAAACATCTGTCCAAAGACAAATGCAGCGAACAAAGCGCTGGATGTATCACACAAAGTTGCTTCAAGAATGCCCTCGCAATCTTGATCCTGCGTCTGAAGCGCCAACCATTAGCGCTTTATCGCTATGTTCTATTGTACCCACATGGCCACGTTCTCTTCATGCATAAGCAATTGAAAATACGTTTCTGTTCTGGAAAGTTCTAGAAACAGCTTCTAGAAACTACTACAGATTTCAATTTGATACCGAATGGGCGAGTGTCTCATCCGATACGCTGCAATGGCGGACGGCTTCGTAATTTGAAATTCACTTAGGTTTAAATTTAAAATGGATGGTTTAAACGATTTATGTTTAATGGCTTTGTTATAAGACTGCTTTTCACGTAGCATTGTGCTTAGCATGTTTAACTTGTATTAATATACCTAAAATCTATTGTACTTATTTTCAACTTATATCGATTTATGAGAAAATAAGAGTATCGAAATACGGTAAAGAGTTAGTGAATAAACCTACTTACAAATACATTATGAAAACAGACTTTTAGATAGATAACTAGGAAAATGTGAAGCAGACAGTATCTCTCGACGTAAAACGTGTTTTGTGATTAAACGTATCACTTATGAAACATCTTTCTTCATTTAAAAAACGAATTGCATTTAATATAGAGTGATTCCATATAAAATGCAACACTTTAAGTAATTTGTTAGATTGCATGTGCTAGTCAAAAATTATTTCAAAGAAATGCATAATTTGCTTGCAGCCTAGTATACGGTAATTTGTATGAAATTACAGAGCAAGTTATTACATGCACATTTACATGATTGAGCTTTCAATTCTCTGTGCTTCGTGAAGAAACTGGTTTTTTGTGATTCAAATTCAATTTGAAGTCGATGAAAAGTTGCAAAAAATACCTATAAGATTGATTCCTTGAATAACTTAATTATAATGTCAATTTGTTAACTGAGTTTTACTGAATATTTGCAGTTCTTTGTAAAATAACCTTGTTTGTAAAAGGTTACTCAACGTTCTTTTCTATATATTTTTTTGGCATAGTTATCCACCAACTTATTAATAGCAATGGAACTACAAACTCTAAAAAGCTAAAAATAGTCGTAATAGTCACTTTGCACCAACAAATTGCTCAACCATCCACAATACATGCAAACACAGAAACGCAGAAAACCCATAAAATCCTCTTTACTCTGCGACCAAAAACCTATCAAAAACAAGAATCAGAACTGCAATCTTCCTAACCTCTTTTCACACGAATGCAAACAGTCAATCTCCATTCGATCAGCATTTCGAACTGCAAAGGAATATTTAATAAAACCGACCTCCATTCTGTGGTGGTCTGTGCCAGTGACATGTCAACGCAGTTCGAATTTCGAATGCGGTTTCTGCGACCATAGACTTGAAAAACGTATAGAGATGTCATACAATTTTGATTCATTACATTAAAAAAAAATGAATTGTCACAATCGTGGATAAGAAGGAAATAGAAGTAATTAATTAAACAATTCGAGAAAAAGTCGGCGAGCACACTGTCGTAGGATCATAGCGCTAAATCATGATTAATGCTTTGAAAATGTAAATATGGTTAAACCTTTGTACACATAGAATTGTATTGTTTCCAAGACTTTTCTTATTACAGCTTACAACAACAATTTGAAGATAGAGAAAAAACTCCTAGCTATCTTTTATCTTATTTGTTCCAAAACATACAAACTAAACTTCTTACTCGGCAGGCAGCTATCTTGTTTAAATATTTAACTTTGTACGTAAATTGCAAAATAAAGTTTACGTATTTGTATGTCTTTAATTTATGGCAATAATGGCGCTATTTGGTACATTACTGAATCAAAAAGCTGGTGTTTTTCATCTGATCTCGCTTTAATAGTCCCGTTAAATCTGTAATCGTGCTATGTCCATTGGTTTCTCATGTCATTGGTTGAAATTAAGATACGAAATGTCAGTAAAGAAATGGATTTAATTTTTTGTTACAATTACAAAACTAACGCAAGCTGAAGAGATTGTCTTTTTATTAAATCGTGCAAAATTTAAGAACTACTTGGTTGGGATTGAAAAATATTACATGATGTTTTTTTTTATTGGATATTTTTTATATCATCACGCAACATTTTTAATATTTTTTCTGTTTTAAACCCCGAATGAAACCGTGGATACAGCGTGTTTACAATGAACTTCGACTCGCTTTATTCAATTATTATACGCACAATTTACGCCATTTCTAAATGCGAGGCAAACAATCAAATAAAATTTATTCATAGCAGTTATTTTTCATGTTGAGTAGGTACCTGGTAGAGTATAATGTACTCTCTGTTTATTAATTTGGGGCCTTGGGTCTGAGAGGGGCAATGAGAGCTTTATTTAATAGACAATTCGCGGTAGAATGGTAAGGTTAACTAAGTTATTATTATAACAATGTTTGAAAACGGTTTTGGTAGAATCTAGTTTGTAAAATTCTACAAGTTTTACCTTCTAACTACAGTGAAATAAATGATATTAACAAGTAGAGTTGCGTTTCGCGGACAAATAAAATACTTAACCTACTTTATCAAATAAACTTTTTGTAGTTAGGGCAACAGTTCTGAGTTTTATATCAAGATTTTATAGAAAAAACGAAATATTATGCAAAAGTTAATTAAAAAAAAATTAACTCACAGAAATATCTTAACAAAACCCTCGCTATCAAACATCAAAGGTTTAAAAAAATAAATAAAAAAAAGTTGTTTTTTTTTTCATTATTTAATTAGCCATGTTTGTAAAATATTTTCATGTATCCTCAAACCACAGAAAATCACTGTTTTTCTATTCTATAACTTTTTCTTACGTACTTGCTGATAACACTCCCCAGAGATTCCCGCGTAAAACTGTAACACGCAAGTTGTCTAAAACACGATCCTTTTTTGTATTTTTGCGTTCCATTTTCAAAACTAAATTACATTGTATTGCGTGGTAACATGAGCCTCAGGGAAACGCCAGTGGCAGGAAAGGATTGCATTTTGACTTCGTTTTTAAGGGGAAATAGTATCAATGCTATGCAAAACCATTTTGTAAAGTAGGTATACGATATTTACTTATACTTTTTTTTAATATTGCGAAGTTTTTGTGATTAGTCTGAATGAATGGTTGTATGCAGTTTAACTATATATTTTTTTACTTTGTCTTTCATAAAAAACGCAATTCTAAAACGTCGTAGTAAGAACAAGACGCCAAAATTTCAAAATGACCTCTGTTTTTTTTATAACTTTTAATTAACAAGAATGCAATTGTAGCTAAATAAAATGGTCTAACAGCGCTATTAACTACATTCTTAAAATAATAACTAAGGTGCATTTAGTTTAGGCACAGTTCCAAGTGCCGCATATTTATTATTAACCCGCTGCAATCTAATGTTAAAGTACGTTCTGAACAAGGTATGGACAGTCTAATGCTTGGTTTCTATAATTTACTGTCTGGTAGGCGTTTACCACTCGGTTACGTGTGTTTTTAATACCCGTGTTTTGACATTGTTTTTTTTTATGATATAGGGAGCAAACGAGCATGCGGGTCACCTGATGGTAGGGTAAACTTGCCTAATTCGTACCAGTTAAGGAGAACCTCAAATTTTTTGGAAATGAACAAAGATACACAGATATTTATATAAAGTAATTATAATTTGACTAAAGTTATATAAGTATTTCAACACAAAATAACATAAATCTTATAAACTTCTGAGAAATAAACAATTTTAAAAAACCTAAAAAAAGTACGATTTAAGACTATTCATCTTAAATCGTACTAGTATGTTCTTAAATCGTACTTTGAGATCTTATCATTCTTTTTGACATGTTGCCCTGACAAAGAAACAAAAATAACTAATTAGATAAATAAATAACAATTAAATAAATAAAAAACTAAAATTAATAACGTAGTTAATAATTTACTGTGAGATTATAATAAGTTTTCCTTAATTGTACCGGTACGTTTTAAGAAGTTGCTGCAAGTACGAAATAGGCACAAGTGTCAAATGAATTTCAAATTTGCCGCAAAAAAAAGTGACAACAAACAAGCCGGTTTTACTATGTTAAATACATTCACAAATATACGCATAAATATATAATAAACAGTTAAACAACTTACGAATGATATACTATAAAGACAGCTCTTATGAAATATGCGAAAAATTTACTCAAAAAGTAAGAAAAAACTTACCTGTTTAATATTTTAGTCGGGAGTAACGTGACAGGTGTTCATTTGAAACATGGCAATATGGCCGACTATTAGTAACATTTTATGCCACCAGAGGCACTGGTAGCTATTGCCTAAGCCGAGATATAGACGAGGTACGATTTAGGCGCAGGTACGAATTAAGCAAGTTTACCCTAAGTGATCACCGCCGCCCATGACTACCCGCAACACTGTGGGTGTTGGGGGTGTGTTGCTGGCCTTTGAGAAAACTGGGCACCAGATACCGCACTCACTGAACGAAACGCAGGCACATCGTCCCTACTTCACGTCGGTTTTTTGTGCGACGGTGGTATATCACCGGTCGAGTCAGCCCAGTAATCGCTGCAGACAGAGCCTACAGCTAGATTCTACCACTCGTATTTGTTTGTATACATTGGGATTGGTAGCTAAAACGACTTGTTTCGGGTTGTAGTAACAAAACACTCGTTTATAATAAACATTGGCTTACAGGTTCAGCTAGATATTAAGTGGCAGTGGTGTTTTAGTTGAAACGCGATTAATTAAACTATGTATTAATATGGCTATTTATCTATTCATAATATAAGACAGCAACACGTTGTGAGATTTATTATGTTTATGTTAATTAAATAAGATGTAGTATTAAACTGATCTTAATGATAGGTATTAAACCAATATTTAATTTTCCTAAGTTCTTTTATCGCTTTGCCTAAAAACGAATTTGAACCATATTAATCGAACTTTGTTTCGCCTTTGTTTTTGTTATGTGCCTGCTTTCAAACCTGAGATAAAAAATACATTTAAGTAACCAAGGGAACCAAACATTTGCACAGAAAATAACGGGTGTAAAAAGACCAATTCCGAAGCCTGAAACCATGTATTCTTGAGCCTCAATAGTAACTAAATTCACTAACAGTGTACCCAGAAAACAATTTAAAAAAGTTATTTAGGATTGAAAAGTCATATTCGCCGCTTGAAATCATCGCTCCCGCATCAACTGTTGGTTCAGGTGCGATTATATACATTGCAAATTAAATTAACACCCTATTTAATTTGAAATCATCGCAAAATCTGATAGTATAAACGCAATTTTGTACAATTACGTAAAATTATTTTTTTCTGTTACTCATAAAAACATTTTTTTTTTGCTCAAAACGTAACCAGTACCCCTCCAGCAATGCCCAGCTTTTGTTTTCGGAAGCAGTTCCTTTACACCCCGTCTTATTACAGATTTCAGTTTCGTATAAATCAATTTAAACGATACTTCAATACCGGTATTGTTTCAACGTAAAATATGTTGAGCCATTGCTAGCTTCATCGTAAAAACTATATTTAAACCATCACTAATTAGGAAACCAATTAAACTGCTTACGTAAAACTTCAAAATCATTTCAAGTCAAGCAGTATAAACCGAAAATAGGTATCTATTATAGTGGAATAAGGTTTCTGAAACCATACGAATGCTACAGGCCGTATGTACATACATACATAACAAGTTAACACATAGGGATGTGCTTTGCCGATACCGGTATATTATGTAACGTATATCGATACTTTAATAAACATATGAAGCTGTCCTGTGGATCTACAAATACTTAAACTATGTGGGTAGTTTTAAATATCTAAAGGGAAATTAAACAATGTTATGATAAAATCATAAAAGCCTTATGAAACGTCAAATTAGTCTCCCACCTTCTTCCTATTTGCCTTACTTTAGTAGAAATATTAGCAGTGTGTTAACCTAATACAGCACACTTAATCTTTTTCCTAACTTACTACCAAACACAATAAATTAACCGCAAATTGTATAACAATGTTTTTAATCATATCAAAAAGATCTTCACACATAATATTCAGCCACTATTATGTAAATGGACTTCTGATTAATTCAGCACTTAACTTGATTATACTTACATTGTTACATAATTCGATAACACATCGATGTTATGCTTCCGATGTGTTTCCAGCCCTATTATAAGGATGTTACTTACGGATAGTGCGCGCGACCTTACGAAAAGTCGGTCTAGTTAATCCGTTTAGATAATCCCGGGGTCCCGGAATGCGGAAGGACATTTACAGGACTAATTGGGTGACAGAGTAGGTAGTTATGACGGCAGTTCAAAAATAGAATGCCGTTAGACGGGTGCGTGTTCCAGATTAGGATTTTAGGGATCCGATCGACCGGTAATAATAGCGCACTTGTAAACGCATTCGACGGATATTAGTGTCTCTGTCTAACTTATGTGACAGGTTGCATAGCTGATAGAGACAAAACATATCGAACTTGGACATTTAAAGATACGTTAATAAATTAGGTAAGCGTGACTCTGAAAATGACATTGTGCGTGTAAGGTTCTTATTATTATGTAAATATATATGGGGAACTCGTATTTATAATAAAGTTAACGTTACCGACTTAATTGTGTTAATAGTTAGAATAATATAAATTTTAATGTTCCAGAAGTAAGTTATTAAAGCTACCTTCTCCTTGAAGCTACATTCCATTCATACCGTAGTACAAATAAAAAACTTCAGCATTTTCTACGTTTTTCTTATATATTTTTTTACTATGGTCAGTCAGAAAAGCGGCTTTTCGTTATTCCAAATGAAGTGCGTAGACAGCGCAAAATAAATTTAAGCTCCGGTATCAATTATAGACAATCCGATAAAGAACACTTTTGTGGAATACAAATTTCTTCAAAGGGAACTTTTGAAAGACATAAAATAAAAGGAAAGCCCCAACCTAAAAACTTTTATCAAAATCTCAGCTAAAACCATTATAGGGTTACCACCCTGGCCTAAGAAAAACTTCATTATCATAACCATTCAAACGACTAAGACCTTTTTAAACCAAACCTACGAACAAATGGAAAAAAAAACTTAGTCAGAACCGACAAAGAAGTTCATTGAAAGTAAAAAAAAATACTACAAACTTTTTACTTTGCGAACTTATTACCATGACAAGACAACTTTTAATCTTTTGATTGCGACTGGCGAAGTTTTCTGTATATTTTAATTGTTTATTTAGGTTTGAGGCGATCAATCATAAAGTTGAGGGAAAATTACCTTTAGGGTGACCCTTGGTTTTTTTTAATATACATCGTTTACCTACAGAAACGGCAAGTATCAACAAACGACCTTTTACAATCAAAGGAGTAATTAGCAAATCGTTTTTTGTCCGATTTTCCGATTTCTACATTTGATGTCTAGACTTTGCTTCTTACAGTTCTAAATTAGTTTAAAAACAAACAGAAACTTCCCCCTCTCAAAACAGCAAGCTGCAAAGCCATGCTCCTTGAGAAAAACTTTTTAAAGTTAATTTGTTCTTCCAACTACTTTTGCAGCAAGAATTCCACTTTCAGAGCGCTTTAAGTTTTACTCGCTATTAAGGTTTTAATAACTTTTTTACGTTAACTAGAAAGACACTTCATTAATTGTTGGACGGACAATATTTGTGACCTAATTGTACAACTCAGAAGTAAACAAGATTTAAAATAAAAACTTACTCAGTCTCGTTGTTTTCAAAGACGATATGACCCTCGGCCGCCTCGTACTGAGCCCCGCATTTAGCAGTGCCGTCCTCAGTCCAGTATGGAATCTGCACCTTTCCGCGGGCTCCAGCTGTCCTGGTCACTTTCAGCTCGTAAGTCCCAACAGACTCAGTCAACTCGAAGTCCCTTTGTGGGAACGAGAACACACCAGCATGGTCGTCGTCAAGAATGACCACAGTCGCTGTCGACGGTGTAGCTAAGGAAGCCCCTTTAGGAGAAGTCAAACGGACGTAGAAGTGCTCGTCTTCTTCGAAAACGTCATCGTCGATCACTTGGACTTTGAACGTTTTTTCTGTTTCTCCATGCCCGAAGTGTAACACGCCTTTGGCGGCTATGTAGTCTGATCCAGCTTCGGCGGTACCATCTTCTGTAGTGTACTGAACTGTTACTTCACCCGTCAAGTCTCCGCCGCGAACCACTCGAACCTCAAACTGTCCGCAATTCTCCATGACAGTGTAGTGGTCAGGGTCGAAGCGAACGTTAGGTCCTCGCGGCTCAAGAGATGGTGACCCAGACTCGCGACGCTGCAATTCTGCTTTTACTTCACTGAGATCGCTTTGCGCTCGTTCTGATATTTTTCTTGAAAAGTCTCCCCCGCCTGTCATTTTACGTGTTGCTGCCACACGATAGAAAGCCCGAGATTTAGGACCTCGTGACATTAATGTTTCTAATGCCAGCCGTTCTACAGTTTCTAAATCTTCTTCTGGATGCTGTTTGCGTAGTTCTTTGAGAACATTGACGTATTCTTTTCGGGACTTTTCTACCTCGCGTCCGTCCTCGTCCTCGGATACATAGTCATCTCCCGGCTTTAAGGCCATTTCTACGGACCCATCTCCTTCACCTTCCACTATCACTCCACGTTCGTTGACTCTGTATCCTTTCTTTAAATATTTGTATACGAGAAGACGGCGGTCTGCTATATAAGCTGTCAGGACGGTAGCGGGGAAGAAAAGGAAGGTGATAGCCCCCTCCCAAACTTCAACTTCAGTCGGCGATATCACAGCCAGTATGAGGTAGAGCCACACGTAAGCGAAAATTGACCACGTCGCTGTCACAAGAAAAACGCGTAGATGTTTTATTTTCCTCACTTCTCCATCAGGGATTACCCATACACATATTGCGATGATAACAAACAAGTTGTAGGCAGCGGACCCGACGATCGTGCCGGGCCCCAGTTCGCCAGCCTCGAAATTCTTTCCCGCGATTTCGATAACAGACAACAGAATTTCAGGCGCGCTCGAGCCGAGCGCCATCAGCGTCAGGTTCGCGACGGTTTCATTCCACACGCGAACGACTACGATCTGCTCGGTGCCGTTGCGTCGCACGCGCACCTCCTTCTCCCTGGACGTGATCACCTCGATGGCGGCCATGAACCGATCGGAGACGATAGACACTCCGATGAAGAGGTACATCAGCGCGATGAAGTACAGCACCCCGCGGATGGCGATCTCGTAGGTGGGCACGTCGGTGAGCGGCAGCCAGGCCGGCAGCATGAGGCCGTCGGCGCACTGGAGCACGTGTCGCGGGGTGGCGTTGCGCGGGGCGAGGCGCGGCTCGGCGCGCGCCGTCACGCCGCAAGCCGCGAGCGCGGCGAGCGCGGCCCGCATGCCTCGTTACCTGGAGGCCGCCATCATCCGACCGGCGCTGCCCGAGGCCGGCGCCCGACTGAACGCGACTCACTCCCCCCCCCCCCGCGCCAGCTTTCTCGTCCTTTCCCCGCGCCCTCGAAATTATCCACCTGCATTATAAAACGAGCGTTGAACGCGAAACTCTTTAAGCCGCACGGTGGTGTGTAAAAGCCGCGTTGGGTATTCTCGCGTCGCACGTACCATCACCTCTGATAGAGTTTTATTGCTGTTTCGGGCCGTAAAGTTTTTCCGAGTGGCGGAAAAGCTTATTAAGTTCATGCGTGAGATATTAACGAAAATTATGGAGGGGAATTATGGATGTAATAAAGTGAATGAGTCACATGAGCGCTGTTGTATTCTAATGAGTGTTTGGGTCACATGAGTAGAATAAAACAAATGGAGTGTTACCGAGTGTGCTATTAGACGGCTGTGCATTGAAACCCACGCAAGTTAAACACGCGAGCATTGATTCAGTTCAAATTAACCTGAATTGGCAACACTTGATTGCTTCAAGGGTGAAGATTAATCAAAATCAAGCTTAGCTTGCCCATAATATGTAATTTTACCTTTTGTTCTGTAATTATAGAGGTTGTAAATGTAGAGTAGTTATTTATATTGAATTCGTTTTCTAATGCTTCTATATAAAATTATAGCCTTTTTTAAGCTTTAGCTAACTAAGTACTTATTATTAGTTAAGAAAGTATTTACAGGGTCATTTTTTACATTCCGGCCACGATTATATATGAATTTAACACAGCGCTAAATATTCTGTATTATTCAACTAGTTATCTGATTACCAGTAATATCTTTCCATTATTGTAACATCTATTTATTGTCCTGACTAACCATCAACGCACAACTGAAACTTTTCAAAAGATAATCATGTAACTGGGGTAAGGTACGAGTATATCGTAATTTTAATATTTGTAATAGTCAATATAGATCTGTACAAGTTAACGATATAATCAAAATAACTTAATTGCTGTCATCACCTTTACCTATTCCAGCTGATTTAGTTTTGTACCTACCTATATAGGTTTCGTTATAGTATGAGCTGAAACAGAAAACTCAAATTTCGCCGAAAAGTAAAAGCATTTTCCCTAATCAGTTAGGTCGTTAGTGGAAGTAATTAATAATCTAATATTTGTTGAGGACTTTGATCGATTGTTGTTTAATAGTGTAGTTACGAGTATCCTCACATAACTTCTTGTTTATCCTACTAATATTATAAACATGAAAGTTGTGAGTATGTATGGATGTTTGTTACTCTTTCTCGTAAAAACTACTGGACGGATTTGGATGAAACTTTGTAGTAATATAGGTTATACATCAGAATAACACATAGAGTACTTTTTACCGCGGAAAAACTTCTCATTCCCACGGGAAACCGACTTCCACGCATTGAGTCATGGGCGGCCACTAGTAATCTAATTTTTGTACGAGGTATCCTCACATTACTTCTTGTTTTTATTTAATAGTTGCAAATTGCAATATTGTGCTAGGCCCACTACTAACATTCTTTCATTTTACAGACTTTAGACCTTATTTATAAAGCACTTTAAATCTACATTAGATTGAGAAATACAAGTCATATTTTAACTGATTTAGTTTTAAAATGTGTTTACGAACAAGGAACAAGTACTTTTTTTATTTTTACCTCCTTACTTTCTTTGTCCATTCAACACAGATATTCCTCAGTTACGTGAAACCTGACTGTTTACAATAAATAATTCGTATTCTACTCGCATACTTGTCTACTTATTTTCTACCCATACTTTCCCTATATATCTACAATTACCAAGTAGGTCCCTTTTACCGCAAAATACCTTAAGAAAGGACGCGCCTTCGCGTTTATTTGCCTTCACAACATAGTTCTATTACTACGTGACTATCACAGAGATAAGGTAAAAGGGCTTTGAATAGTCTGGTTCAAGAAAATTCCTTACAAGAAACAGTTTGTGAAAAATTCCTTATTACATCATGATTCTTTAGTTATTTTCATTGTTTTTGACCCAATTACGTATGGTAAAATCCGTCCTGTACAAAGTAATATAAACATTTGATTTAAGTTTTTTTTACGAAATTTAGCGAAAGATTTCTCGCTTTGTATTCTTACTCTACTCCAAATTGAGTCCCTTCGAATGACTGCGCAGTTTTGCCATGAAAAAGTCACAACGTATAATTATTTTCCGATAATGACATCTGCTGGATGTCGGTTACTGCTTTTCCTTTGTCACAATCGCTAGTCATTTTCTATATTAGTCGTAATGGTATATCGTAGATGCCTACTTAATTGTGAAGAGATGAATGTATATAAAAATATGGTTTGGTTATAAGGTACCTTAACGTTATAAAATATAAGGTATATATACAATTTTAACCTTAATTAATTTATTATTTACTAGCTTTTACCCGCGCGGCTTCGCAGGCGTTTAATTCGGAGTAAAACTCCTTTCTCTATACTATGTAAATATACATGTAAACCTTCCTCTTGAGTCACTCTATCTATTAAAAAAACCGCATCAAAATCCGTTGCGTAGTTTTAAAGATTTAAGCATACAGAGACAGACAGAGAAAGTGACTTTGTTTCATACTATGTAGTGTTATTATACTAAGTACTTCAATAACAGTACTTATGATATACAGAATTAACGCAACGTAATATTATTTTCCTATAAAATAATATGCGCTCAATTTTTATTTTAAAATCGTATCAACAGCTCTAGAAACCAAAATAAGTTAAAAAAGCCCAGGTACTTTTAATTAAAAGAGGAGGGTGCCCTCCCAAAATGCTAGTGAATTTGTCTGTCAGCATCCCAATGATAAACTTTGTTCGAAAAGTTTCGCGGGAAAATAAACAAGTTTTTCTCATTCGAATTCTGTTTGTATTCGTTTGAAGTTTTTCGGCTGTTCGTTTAATGTTTGGTTTGTTAAGTTGTTTTGTAATCGCTAGGCATTTGTGTAAATAGCATTTTGAAGGTTAATTAATGCACAACAAGCGTTTCTTAGGGCATATTTGTGCAAGGTTTACAGATAAGTGGAAGTATTCCGTAACTGCCAAGTGACATAACCTTAAAAAACGTCATAACGCCGGATTGGCTATGCAATCACTGTGTTATTTTATCGTAGATTTCATACCAATTGTTAGAAAGCAAATTACAGAATAGCATCGCTAGTAAAGCTCGTAGCAACGCGTTTGTTGTAGGCCGTATTCTACTTATTTACAAATGTTTTAACGGGATATGTACCATGATTGTAATAGTCTTTTCAGTTACTCCGTGACCATGGCACATGATATTGTGCCGAAATATTAATTATGCTGGAAAATAACAAAAGACTAAAAGTGTTGTAAGTAATAAAAACCATGATAGTTTTAAAACGTATTCTTAGTATCGTATTTAGGGAAAACCACAGTATTAGATGTCTTATGGTTGATAATGATAATTTTAATACGTATTTAGAACATCGCTAATCTACCTACTCTTGCTTGCTACATACTTTTCTTCTACTCAATTTCCTTTATTAAAGTTTAAAATATAATAAAATCTACAAAGCATTCTTCACAAATATAATTTTCTTTACTTCTTCAGTGTAGGTATGTCTAAATGAATAAGAGCTGTGTGGAAGGCTGTCGCGGGTAAAATCACTCTCCTTAATGGATTCGTAAACATCTCACTCAGTTTTAAACGACGTCGGTATAAAAATGCTTGAATATTAGACTAACAAACTTGGAAGATTTTAGTCGAGATTTAATGTCTCTGCTAACAACTTAAAATTGTGCAAAATAACCAGTAGTTACTCAGCTTAGATTTTATAAAAGGTTTTGTAATGTTTAAAGGCCGTAAAAGTTTTTCTATTTTATCCCCTTTTTGTTGCAGGAATTATATTATTAATGTTCGTAGATATCTTTTATTATTTAAACAAAGTATTTCTGCATAAAAAATAAAATACTAGGTATTCGTTATATAACACTGTATTTAAAACGTTTCTTTTCTCTACTACAATCTAGAAATCGTCCTTAAAAGCTACTAAATTATGCTTAAGCTCTATTTTGTCAAAGTAAAACGAAGTAGGAAGAAACAATAAAATACATTGTCAAGTTATGGTCAATTTTAAGAATCCGCATTAAATTAACAACTCGTATTTAATACGGTTTAATGTGAGTGTTGTAAATTTTTAAGTAGAGCAAGTTTCGAAATAGTTGCAAAAGGGTGGCCTATTTTATATCCTTTATTTATTGGGAAAATTACCTTATTTTTGGCATTAAGATAAGCATCCAAAATTAGAGTGCGAACTGGCTCTCGACTAATGTATTTTTTAAGCAAAGCCAACGTCACACACATTGGCCTATATAGATCATTCATTAACATTTGCTAGTAAATGTTAATGAAAGTTGGAACTTTAAGAACTACGGGTATGCCACACGTACCACAGACTTGCCCCATGGCACATTATCGTACGTCTCGTGTGAACACGCCTGAACCCAGTCGCAAAATAGATTAATAATGAGATTGACGTGTTCCTGTTTGGGGCACTATGTACTTATCTCAAACAAACTTTCATTTGACGGCATGTAAAGGATAGAATAAATTGCATTTGTGGTGACAACTATTTTTATTTAAGATATCTTTGTCTCGTCACTTACTTAGGTACCTTCTGTAGTTAATAAACAAATAGACATTAAATTATAACCTATCATATTTATTTATTTTTTGGTTTATACCATATTGCGATGTAATTTTTTTGGAAAACCAATACTATTAGGTACCTTAGCGATTTCCGGGTTCAATTTTTCTGCAAGTTACCTACTCTTACGTTTGTTAAATATATTATTTATTTAACAGGATGTTAATAAAACGAGGCATAATGTTTCGTATCGATTTATAATTTAAGCAGCAATTCATGGTGAAATATATTATCATTGCAATCAGTGTAATATTAATCTGAGTAGTAAATTATCTGATTGCTGCCGTTTTGTATTGTAAGGATAAGAAAAAAGATTTTGGTATTATACTCGGAATTTTAGTTCGATTCCACTTTTGACATTAGTTACTGTCATTTTGTAAAATAATGATACCACATATAAAAAAGGGATGAACACAAAAATCAAAAAAACAATCGCAATTTATGTTAAAGACTAAATTATTGATTTTTATTTAAATAAATACATAATTGCTCTAAATATTTTCTCTTGTTCCTTCATGATCACATTTTTTTATTTATTGCACACAATTATTAAAGAAAACTCTCAGATCCTTAAAAACATTTACCGCCATAACTAAAGTATCCGTTCAGAAATATTTAATTTTCTGATATACTTAGTTTCTATTAAAGTAGTAGTTGTTTATATATCTATAATATAAAAATAAGTCGTAAATTTGTTGCTAAGCGCAAAGTTCGAGAACGATTTGACCGATTTCGATCGATTCGGAAATATTCCATTTCCGTATCGAACAACTTCGCAACGTCACTATTTAGTACTTGTCATAACGTTGCAACACTGAAATTGTCAAATCTGGAATCGAATTAAAATTCCGAGTATAGTTTACATCTACATTGTTATAAATTTTATAATGCATAGATAAAACAGACCAAAGTCTATTGCGTTAGTCGTCTTATAATCGATGAAATGAACGGTAATTCTACACTGTCATTACTTGAATCAATGTAGTGTCTCAAAATTGAATTAGTAGGTAGGCCCCTGCGGTAAGAGCATTGTTTTTGATAAGTTTGAAGAATTCCTAAAAAAAGCATTGACAGTAAGTATTAAGTAACACCTACCTCAGAAAAAAAAGTATCGCTGCACTCTTTACAATTTCATTTATTCCACCTATCCGAAACTTTACATTGCGGATGTTATTCCCTCGATGAGTTGGCAGAGGTGCTGCATCCTAGCGAATGAAAAGTTGGGATGTCCCAGGCTTGGCAGCGAGCTAACGTCGCGATTTATTGCCAACCTAGCTTCACGGGGTTTGTCTTAGAAATTATAAGCTGCAGCGTGGACTACTTACTTCGCGATGGTTAAGGAGAGATTGTGGTGGTTGCGGGTACTTTGGAAATAAGTTTTAAGATGGATATTGGTGGATGGGAAACGTGTTTAGTTAGGGTATTAGGTACGTATAGCGTAATTGGGTTTTGAATGAGACAATGATTGAAGATCGTTTAGAAATAGCAGAACAGAGCCTATATTGGTTCTATTCTGACGTATTGGGTGTATTTCTTTGCTAAGGTATATTTTAAAGATCTTAAAAAAACAAGATGCGAGTTAAAAGCTAGGCTTCAAAGCAGCATATATTCTTTGTATATCTCAATTAAAAAAATTATTTTTTAATGCAATACCACAAGGCAAAGTCTCTTTTCATGGCATGCACTTAAATTTTCGTTTAGTCCGTCAAAACCTCTTAAATCAAGCCTGCTGCCACCTTTTACTTATCAATCACTCCGAAATTTTCTTTTAACCTCCCATGCAACTGACTAAATACTCAATTCACAACGGAAGTGTATAAATATTATTTTATCTCTAAACACAGAGTCGTATAGTGGAGGTGATACACCGTGCAATGGGGACATAAATTCTGATCACGATTGGGCTCGATACGAGACGTAGTATAGAAACTACGTGCCGGTAGCTGAAAAATTCAAAAGAAAGAAAGTAAAACAAGAAGACTTTCCTTATAAAGACGTGCGGAATCGACCGTGTTTTATGGCTTTTCGCCTTTTTGTTTGATTTGGGTTGGAAGTTTGACGGTAGCAAGACTAAGTTGTAGTGCCGGCACAGAGGTTTTTTTGCAAATTTTAAAACTACGTGGTTTTACAAGAGTTTTAGAGCGTCGTTCAATGATACGCTTTTAAGATAGTAGAAGTTTCTTTATTTGTATTATGTAGTTCAACTAAGACACTATTCCTTTAAGTCTAAAAAAATTCGTTATATCTGGATCTCAATAATACATATTCTTTAAACAAAAAAGCTTTGAATTTTTATTTTCACCGTCCCTCTTTGGGCGCCAAATTTAATAAAATTTTAAGTTGTGAAATAATGTGGTTTCAAAAAGAGTGTTAACTCTTGTCATTACATATGTTATAGTTAAAACCCGTTCTTAGATAGAACGCCATTTCCCTAAACATTAGAATCGCTTTACAATCCAACTCCCATAAACTCCTGTAGGACAAAACTAAACATCAGTTAGCGTGCAGTGACGTCATATCTCACAGCCACGTCATAATCATGTGGAGGTGCCAAGGGCAAGTTTATGTCCACGGAAGTATGCTTCCATTAATATTTTAGAGATAGTTCACCCTTATGAAGTTCACGGTAGGAGGTATACCTATAGGTTAGGTAGGTGGGAAATTTAATTAAATGTTTTTTTTTTGTTTGTGATGTCTAAAATACTAAAAATAAAAGAAAAAACAAATTCTTTGATCCTAAAATAAGTTTTAACGCCTAATGATATGTTATTTACCTAGCTACAACTAACATTGCTTACTTTGTTTCATTCATTCGTGTTAAAAGAAAAATATAAACTATTTTTTTTTATTTACGAGCCAAGTGGTTCTACCCTCAAAAAGGCAACATTACCTAGGTACTAAAATTAATTAAACACTTTATATAATCATATTTTACATTTGTCGCGATAGCTTCCGCATTAGTCATAATACTGTGTTACAGATCCAACGCCTTCAACTTAATTTCAAACATTTAGTACCTACTTAGTAGATTCAAATATTTTAAATTTTGTTCAAAACTAGCCTTCGACCTTATAAAATAAAGACTGCTGACCATTATTAACAAAGAATACACTATGATAAACTAACTCAAAGTAGAAACAACGAATACCATTCTCTTCCAAGCACGTGAAACAGCACCTAATTTCAAGTACACTTTAAAATAAGACTCAGCTACAAGAGGTCGTGTATCAAATGGTTTGCGGCCCGTGGGACTAGCAAAAACTGGGATGGGGAAAATTGCTGGTGAGATGAAAGGTCGGGGTTGCAGAACAAGCGAACATCAAGAAAATAAAAAGAGTTAAATTTCAAGTAACAATCGCGTAAATCTAAGAAATTACATACGAGCATCAAGTCTTGGTTTATTCATATCGTGGGATGAACGCCATATATCATTGATGGATATATATTTTAGTTAGTGGGTGTTCTCTAAATCAGGTCCATTATTTCAAGCTAATAGGCAAGTAACCAATAGCCTAAAGTGCTTTCAGGGTCCCAATGATATAACATTTTAAAAATAGGCATTATCATAACTCACTTTTCTATGAAGATTTTTTTTAACAATTTACTCAAAAACTTGGTTAAACATGTGACTTTCCTACAGATAGCTAAATAATAACTGTTAAATTGTAAAATCGACCGCAGTAATTAATTAATAACAAACCAAATTGAACTCCAGCTATCATCTACATAAAGCTAAATAATTCAACTACACATACAACAAATCTTAAGACAAGTCTACTCCTCAAGGAGAATCATCAAACCGTGAAACCCGTCAAGAAGCTAACAGCAATCAAAAAAGGTTCTGCAGTAATTACTCTGCCGGTCGTAAATTATATTGTATTTATATCTTCCCGTTGTAAATCGTCACCCAACCCCCGCCATCGTAAAACCCAAAACCCCGTTGCTCGTTGCTGACATAAAATGTATCCCACTTCTGAACATAAGGTCGGTTGTCCACGACGCTAAATAGTGTCATCTTAAACTTTCATCAGAGTGAAATGTGTTTGTTGTTTTGTATTGTACAATTTGATAACCAAGCATGAATCCATTCGTTTTGCTTGTTCAGTTTTAGTTCTGTTTCATATCTGCAAACCAAAATGGTTCTCTAAAAGATCTCTAAAGTTTTTTGGTAATTATGTTCTGAGATATCGTTTAGTTAACTAACTTAAGATAACACATCTATCTACAAGTTTTTTTTTAATCATCAATTAACATTGTCATTTTCGTTGATCACATTAAGCAATTCGACGCATAGATTTCCAAAAGCATTACTGTAAATTTAAACAAATTTCCCACCTTATACCGATCTTTTTTACAAAGAATAATAAATATATCATAGCATTTTCCCTCTCTTCTTTACTGTCACTTAGAGCTCACCTCTCGCGTTACCGCATTATTGTATAAGTAGGGTCTGTGAGACCCGGCTATGAATTCCCATCTGGTTTGATAACTGAGACCGGTAAGTAGGGTTTATGGGTAGCAGTCGGGGTTATCGATTACAGTTGTTCGTGACCATGGAGTATAAAACTGATGGAGAGTTACTCCTATAGTAAGCAATCATTTATAATTTAATGCTTATTAATCACATAACTCAACTAAATTATTATTTTAATTGTATTTCCCCCTTTTTTATTTCTGTAAATCATTATTTAGTATGAACGCCTGTGTTTTCTTTTTTTTCCAACTGCATAATCCGTCCGACCAGCAGTTGTCTCTCTCACGCAACGTCGGGCAGACAGTGACAACAATATTCTTTCTTTTAAATTTATTTATTCTAAAGTCTTGTAACTTAAGTTATCTTTTCTAACGTCACCTTAATAAATAACAGTTAGTTAAAATTTATTTCAATTTCAAGTTGAGTTTTATTTCAAGTAATAATTATCGCGTAAATCTAAGAAGTTACATTAGCAGTTAGTTGTTAGAACGAATTCATTTCGATAATATCTACATTGATAATCTGCTCCACGTTCGCTACCACCCGTTTTGTACGAGTTAAGAATAGTCGAAGTTATTGATTTGGTAATGCAAGTAATCAGTTGAAGTCACCATCTTGAAGACAGTTTGAAAATAGAATGGATTTAAAATTGGCGCCCGACGTGGGGCTGATGTCATCAATTTGTTCGATCTTTTCGTTAAAATGTTTTTATCAACTTTCTCGTCAGGCTGTTTCTTTTTTATTCACTTAATAAGTTAAAACATTTAGATCGCCTTAGTTCAAAATCAGAGGTAGCGTTGGTACGTAAATAGTTTCATTGATTGTGAAAATTTGTGAAAGAAGGATTTATAAGCGGTTTTTCTTGTAGAGTAGTATGGTTCTGATTGGCAGTTGGTTTCGACGAATAAGGTAAGTCTCACGCAAAGATAAGTCGTCATTAGTTGTTAAATAGGCAGCTGGGTTACGTGTAGTTGTAAACCAACGGTAATAGACACGAAATAGATAAATGTTGGGGCTATACGCCAAAACCCTTCTAATAATCCTTTTTATAACTACCTATGCTTTCAACTGAGTTAATTTCAGCAAGAAACGCGTTACTACCACAATCTAACATCTACAAAACTCACAAATGCAGCTTTGCTGTACAAAACAGGTTTATTTGCTGCTATTTTTCTTATCTGCCAACTCGTGCGCAATAAACCGGATGTAACAATGCTTCCGGTAGCGAAGCACTAACTAATGTTTTGTTTTATGTGATAGTAGTTAAGAGCAGTGTGTACATTTTAACTGGGCGTTAAAGTAGCTAACACATTCAGGCTGTCGTTATGTTAGGTTCTAACTTTCAGTAACAAACAATACGACTAATATTATAAACGTGAAAGTATGTATGGATTTTTGTTACTCTTTCACGTTAAAACTAGACGGATTTTGATGAAACTTTACAGCGGTTTAGGTTATACATCAGAATTACTTTTTGGAGTGGTAGAGTCTAGCTGTAGGCTCTGTCTGTCAGCGATTAGTGGGCTGACGCGACCGGTGAAATACCACCGTCGCACAGAAAACCGACGTGAAGTAGGGACGATGTTCCTGCGTTTCGTTCGGTGAGTGCGGTATCCGGTGCCTAATTTTTAAAGGCTCAGCAACACTTCCCCAACACCCACAGTGTTGCGGGTAGTCATGGGCGGCGGTGATCACTTACCATCAGGTGACCCGCATGCTCGTTTGCTTTGCTATATTTTATAAAAAAAAAAAAAAAAAAAATAACACTGGTATTTTTTTACCGCGGGAAAACTTTTCATTCCCGCGGGAAACCGACTTCCACGCGAACGGAGTCGCGGGCGGCCACTAGTGTTTAATGAGTTTTTTAGTAAAATAGGGGTATGTGATGGGAGGTATTCAATTTATTTAACCAAATTATCATCAATTCAACTAAAATTAAGAATACCTACTATTAGGCTTTGCAACAGGACCGAAATACAAATTAACTGGTTTTTTTTCTTTACTTGTTTCTAAAGAATTACAGCGATAACAAATAGTACAGGTAAACTCATTATAGTATAACATAGAAAAACTTTGTGTTTTGTACAATTATCTCGCGACTAGGGATTTGAATAATCATTACATAGTATAAATCCAAGTCGCTAATTCTGTCTGTTAGTATGTTTGGCCGCTAACTCCTCCTAAACCAGTTGAGGGATTTTAATGCGTAATTTTCACCATACTTTAGGTATTTTTTCATTTAAATTTATAAATAAGAAGAACAATCGGAACATGTTTGTTTAAGTTAGCCAAAATTCAATGTTACGTGAGCAAGTCGGCCAAAATTACACCATTGCGAAGCGTGGGCGGGTCGCTAGTAAGTATATGATAAATCAATAAATTTTATTTTGGACCAAATTACTTATTAGTACCTACTATCTACTTATTTATCTTCTTATTTGATTCTAATTTTGTGTAAAACACAAATTGTTACTCAACTTATACTTTAAATTACCTAAAGTTTTTTATACACGACTTTTTTAATCATTCAATTAATTTTAGAGAAATCTAAAAGTCTCAAGAATCCGTAAATGAAAAGATACCTTCTCAGATTCACAATAAGGCACACAATTGAAAGTTCTTCTCATTCTTCTAATAGTCTATGACATTTGCTGTAACTGCAAAATCCTTTGTCTGCATTCCAACATGAAAGTAATATAATAAGAAACGTATACAGGGTGATTCGCAGGTCGATATCGATCCGAAAAATAGGTGCTTTATAAGTGACAAATGTAATGTAGCTATATTTTTTATGAATTTTGTAATTATTAAGAAACTTTCCAACACGGGACACGCTGACTCCACACAGTGTTTAGGAACAAAAAATATATATTTTAATCTTTGAAACTTATTCTGTTTGTTTACAATGAGCGAGTATTTACCTTTTATTTCTAAATGAAATACCGACATCTTTTAGATGTTTGCTAGTTTGGTATTACTTACGGCTTGGTTAGCAGTCACCCCAAGGTTCAGGATCTTAATTAAGTCGCGTAGACGCCGACATTCTAATTTGCGTGTCAACCGTCTTAATTCGCTTGTCGCTACTTTGGACTTGTCTGGAGATCACAGAATTACACAGATTAATGAAAGAGTTAGAGAGAAAGATTTAATGAAGCATTTTTTTTTTGTTAAATGCGAGAATGTGCCAATGTCATTTCGTACATTATGAAGAAAAAAAATAACAGAAGATTATGTTGCACGGTGATTTTACACGGGCTTCGGGCTTTATAAATCCTATTTATATTATAAACGTGAAAGTTTGTGAGTATGCATGGATTTATGGATGTTTATTTTTTACTCTTTCACGTATAAACTACTGGACGGATTTTGATGAAACTGTACAGTAATATAATTATAATAATAATAATAACCCCCCTGAGGGACCACCTTGCCGCGGTAGGGGGGCTTACAGGAAGTATGGTACTGGATGACTATGTAGTCTTAACAACATCATGACTCACAACCCTTCCTAACTAACGGTCCCAAGCCCAAATCCTACACTCCCATTCCTTTTTCCTTGATCCTGCCTACGACCTTTATTCCTTTCCTCTTCAAGCCAATCCAAGGTCTGCCGTGCCGAGGGATGCGTGGCCGGGGGTGTGCCCGGTCGCTAGCGTGCCACACCTAAAGTCGGGGAAACTCTAGGTGCAGCTTACTTTGTAAGCCATCCCTTATCTCAGCAAGCGGGGCTCTGCCGAGATCGACCACATACATACCTAGCTACTCGTGGGAACGAAATGAAAAAAACAATTCAAAACAAAAACAAAACATATAATTTACGAAGTCACCTTATATCAACTGCGTCTTCTAATGAATGTCAAAGGACTAATACAGGGCAAAGGCCCGACGATACAGCTGTATCACAGTTATCTTCTCCAATTTCATCTACCCATAGCCTTTTTAATTCACCAAACTCATCTCCTTGCTCATACGAACTAAGATCATTGTCGCGGATTTCAGAGTCTTCAACTTCAACGTCTGTTGATGCTGTTCAGGAGGCACTCGCCATTAATCCTGCACTCGAAATTAAACTCATTTTAACGGGTTTTACGCGTTTATTTTATTATTTTTGATTTTCCGACGTTTCGACATTTTTACAAATGCCGTGGTCACGGGTAGACTGAGATGTTTGACGTCTTCATAGAGTTAAGTAAAAAACGATTTTTCGAATTCACCGCCATCTGTTTCGTAATTTTCTCGCATAGTCGCTCGGGTTCACGCAGTATACGCTGACAGTGTCTTTATTTTTCTGCTTATTGGTCTGCTGGTTGTTCTTTTTTATTTTGCTAAGTATTGGATCCCACGTTGGTGACAGCTTCCAACCATCTTCTCTATTGAAGTTAGGGTGTTTTTTAATTTCAATAGTTTCTCTTACCAGCCTAGGAATAAAATGTTTCTCTTTTGCTAGGATTTTAACGGTATCAAATCTTAGATAGTGGTTGGGCTTATCCATGGAATGCTCACAGACTGCAGATTTTGTATAGCGACGGTTTTTTACATCGGCGATATGTTCTTTTATTCGAGTAGACACGTTCCGTTTCGTTTGACCGATATATGAGAGCCCACAGTCACAGTCAATCTTGTATACGCCTGGGTCTTGTAAAGGGATGCTGCTTTTTACTGGACGAAGATGGTGGCTAATCTTGCTGTGTGGCTTGTATATGGTTTTTATTGAAGCCCGCTTCAGAATGCCCCCAATTTTGTCAGTAACACCCTTTATGTAAGGCATGTAAGCTGGTCTACGTTCAACTGTGAGTGGTTTGACGCGGTTTCTGCGACGACGACGTGGTGGTTTTAAGTCGTTGTCCCGAAGCACTTGTTTCAGGTGGTTGAGTTCTTTTTCAACGTGCTGGGCGTCGCAGATTCCACGTGCTCTCTGAAACAAAGAGGAGCCTACGGCAGATAATTGGCTCGGGTGGTGGTGGGATTTACCATTTAAATATCGGTCAGTATGAGTGGGTTTCCTATATACAGTATGACTAAGTGTACCATTAGGATTTCTTATTATTAATATCGGTCAGTATGAGTGGGTTTCCTATATACAGTATGACTAAGTGTACCATTAGGATTTCTTATTATGAATATATCTACCCGAACCCGAGCGACTATGCGAGAAAATTACGAAACAGATGGCGGTGAATTCGAAAAATCGTTTTTTACTTAACTCTATGAAGACGTCAAACATCTCAGTCTACCCGTGACCACGGCATTTGTAAAAATGTCGAAACGTCGGAAAATCAAAAATAATAAAATAAACGCGTAAAACCCGTTAAAATGAGTTTAATTTCAAGTAATAATAATCGCGTAAATCTAAGAAGTTATATTAAATCCTGCACTCATTACAGATAACACTAAAACGCGAAAAAGATGGACTGTTGAAATGAATAAATTCATCTGGCGTACATATTTAATTGCGACCTCTTTAGAGACGCAAAAAAAAGGTTATTTAGACTATCTTTGCATTCAATTTAACGAAAAGTTCCCAAATATGTCATCAAGTAAACAGAGATTAGGGGATCAGAGAAGAGCGATCATTAACAACAAACTTCTTCCACAATCAACTCTGGATGAAATAAGAGCCGAGGCAGCATTACATTTACACAATTCAGAACCAACACTTCAGAACACGACACATATACAAAGCAGCTCACGAATGTGTTGGACCACAGAAATGAATGAGTCCGTGATAAAATTATACTTTTTAGTAACAGAACTGGAAACAGACAAAACGAACTATAGGAAAAAACTACATGAAAAGTTTGTAGAACAGTACCCAACTTTAACTCATTTAACTGAACAAAGGATTGCAGATCAGCGAAGAATAATAATTAATAATAAATACTTAACTGAAAATCGTTTATTTGAAATAAGGCAAGAAATTATGCAACAATTACATTCACAGAACAATATTACACGTAATAACCAAACTTTCACACAAATAACACAAAATACGGAACCTATCATAGAAATAGATGAAAATATAAACGCGAGTCTCAACGAAACTTTTGTATCAGCACTAGATGTAACCTTGGAAGTGGAAACGAACACTTCTGCTAGCAGTAATCTCATTGACACCTCAAAAATAGAACAAATATTCATTGAATCTTTAAACCAATTTGAAAATACTGATCCCACAAAAAGACCATACATTCCAAAGCCAAAAATTAATCGGCGTTTTTTCTCAACCGTAAATTACTTAAACTCAATAGTCTTGCCAAAACACACAAATTCAGACCAAACTTTTTTAAGCCTCCAAACAGTTATTTACAGCATAGCTTACACTGCAGCTGTATACAATGGAACTAAAATTAAACCATTTAATGAAACTCCTAGTCCTCATGGAAGTACTCCAAACCGCAACAAACCGCGATGGCAAATCCGACTTGAAAATAAAGTTATTCATCTGAGAGCAGATATAGGTCGTCTGACACAATATATACGAGGAAATCGAAACCCTAGGGTAAAAACCAGTGTAGAAAAAATTAAAGCAAAGTACAGCACTCATTCTCAGCATGAAGATCCAAATTCAGAACTGGAACACTATTTAGATACCTTAAAACAAAAGTTAAGTACTACAGCCAGCAGATTAAAAAGATATCTCGCATGCACTCGAAGGAAAATACAAAACAATATATTTAACACTAATGAAAAAGTATTTTATAGGAATATTTTATCTTATCAGGAAAACACTAACTCATTAAATCCACCAGATACACCTTTAATTCCAGACTTACACCAGTTTTGGTCAAACATTTGGGAAAACCCAGTACATCATAACGAAAATGCGAATTGGATCCACGAACTAGGTTCATTTGACGGTCAAGAAATGGTATTTGATTTTATTTCCATCGAAACATTTCATGATGTAATAGGCCGAACTCACAACTGGAAAGCCCCTGGCTCTGACAATATCCACAATTTTTGGTATAAGAAACTCACAAGCATACATCCATACATTCATAATCACCTAAATTCTTTTATACAACTCCCAAACACACTACCAGAATACATTACACAAGGCGTGACATATATGATCCCAAAAGGGGAAGATATTAGTAACCCAGCCAAATACAGACCTATTACATGCCTACAAACAATATATAAAATTTTAACTGGCTGTTTGAGCGAAATAATATACAAGCATGTAGAAAATGAGAACATACTAGCAGAACAACAAAAAGGCTGCAGAAAAAATAGTCAAGGCTGCAAAGAGCAATTAATATTAGATTCAATAGTTATGAACGAAGCTTTTAAAAAGAAAAATAATGTGCACGCTATGTATATAGACTACAGGAAAGCATATGATTCTGTCCCTCATAGCTGGCTCCTTAAAATCCTTAAGCTATATAAAATTCATCCTAAAATCATAGAGTTTTTACAAAGTACCATGCACAATTGGAAAACCTGTTTAAAAGTAAAACAAAATTGCACTACACAAACTACTGAACCGATTAAAATACAGCGCGGAATCTTTCAAGGGGACGCCCTCAGCCCACTTTGGTTCTGTCTTGCGCTAAATCCTTTATCTCAACTCCTTAACCAAAGCGACAGTGGATACAAATTGAAATGTAACAACTCCACCTTTTGTTTATCACACCTGATGTACATGGACGACATAAAACTTTATGCGTCTAATGAAGTAGAACTAAAAAAAATGGCAGATATAACACAAAATTTCTCTAGAGATATTCACATGGAATTTGGTGTTGACAAGTGCAAAATACTGTCTGTTAATAGAGGTAAAATCCAAGTTAATTCATATACTTTAGATACAGGGGACACTATAGACTCTCTGAATGAAAATGATTTTTATAAATATCTGGGATTTCATCAAGCCCAAAAAATCTGTCAAAAAACTACCAAAATTGATATAGTTAACACGCAAATTTAAACACAGATTATCCTTAATATTAAAATCTCAGTTAAATGCAAAAAACACTGTCACAGCCATTAATACTTTCGCTATACCAGTTCTCACATATTCATTTGGAATTATTTCGTGGTCGCAAACAGACTTAAAAAAATTACAATGTTCTATAAATACACTTATGACAAAAAATAGGAAACACCATCCAAAAACATGTACACAAAGACTTACACTACCAAAAGTTCAAGGAGGAAAAGGCCTAATTGACATCAAAAATTTACATAACAAACAAATAACTTCACTTAGAAAATATTTTCAAGACAAATCTAATACTTCAATGTTACACGAACATGCCATAGCTTTAGACAAAAAATTAACACCTCTCAATTTACATGACTCCCACAAACAACCTAACGAAACAATTACGTCCTTGCAACAAAAAATCACCACTTGGTCACAAAAAGCCCTGCATGGAAGACATCTAGCGGATCTGAACCAAAGCTACGTTAATAAAGTGGAATCCAACGAGTGGCTCAGACGAGGTGAGCTATTTCCGGAAACGGAAGCTTTCATGCTGGCAATTCAGGACCAAGTCATATCAACTAAAAACTATAAAAAATTTATTACAAAAGAATTAAGATCAGACCAATCCGACACATGCAGACACTGTAATCGTGCGTCTGAGACTATCCAACACATTACTGGAGCTTGTTCTAAACTTGCACAAACTGACTACAAGCACAGACACGACCAGACTGCCCGCATCATTCACCAACTAATTGCATTTAAATATCACCTTATATCTAAAAAAGTTGCATATTATAAATATGAACCAAGAACAGTCCTAGAAAACAGAAACTTTAAACTTTATTGGGATCGAACGATCATAACAGATAAAACTATTCACTACAACCGTCCTGACATCACCCTACATAACAAAACTGATAAAACTACATACCTCATAGACATCGCTGTGCCTAACACACATAATATCCAGTCCACTATTGCCGAGAAGCTTGCTAAGTACCAGGAATTAGCCATTGAAATTAAAACTCAATGGAAATCACAAAGAGTTCACATAATTCCTATAGTCATTTCTTCTACTGGTATAATTCCAAAATCTCTAAAGAACAGCTTAGAAACATTAGACATTCCAACTAAAACTACAACCTATCAACTTCAGAAAGCCGTTATTCTTAACACATGCCGCCTCACCAGGAAGTTTCTCAGCTCTTCTTCGGTCACGAGTCTTGCTTGGCTACGGCCCGCTTGACCAACTCGTAATTACCTTTCTTTACGGCAGTAAAAAAAGAGGAGAAAATCATCTCTTACGAAAAATAATAATAATAATATTTATTTCTCTCTTACACATATCAAATACATTTCATCAGTCTTAATTCTAAAGTACAAATTCTTTTATACATAATATATGTAAGAGACTGGTTTCTGTACTAGGAGACCTGTGTTACAGATAACCAGGGGCCCGATTCCGTAACTTTTTTAACGATGCAACACGGTCGAT
Organism: Emmelina monodactyla; assembly: GCA_916618145.1. NCBI lineage: Eukaryota > Metazoa > Arthropoda > Insecta > Lepidoptera > Pterophoridae > Emmelina > Emmelina monodactyla. The sequence continues at coordinate 1,606,268 of OU745315.1, read as the reverse complement.
ATCGACCAATACGTGTGACGTTTTTGCAATTTTCGTATTCTGTAACACGCCCACACGCTGCATCGAGCCACACGTTCATTTTCTTATTTTGGTATTCTGTAAGTACAATTTAATGTCATTGTTTCCCAAAGACTAATAAAACCTATAGACGTACAACATTTGATTTCAACAAATATAGAAACAAAAATACCTTCAAGCGGTCGAGTAGCCATTTTGGTTTTTAGATGCCTTATTTTTTGGGTAATTTTATTATTATTGCAATCACTGGTTTTATAAAATATCCCTTTTATTGAAAAATATGCTAATAATATTGATTACCAGTATGAGCAAGTATGTAGTATTTTTGGTATTTTTTTTCTTTCGGTCTACCGAATCCTTAGTAAAGCTGAAGTTGTAAATTTTAAGGCGGCTAATTTAAATATAAGTAGGTAACCATTATTTTAGCGATGCTAAAAACTGCTAGGGATTTTTCTCATAAATTAAATTATGCATATATTTATAGTTAGGTATGCTATGTGTAGACACATGAGGGTTCTTAAGTTATTGGTCTCAACCATTTATTTATATTCTATCTCTTTTTACCATAATGGTAACGTGCGTGTGGTTCAAATCGGTTGGCGTCCTTCTAGGGCTGTGCTTTCCTTTTAACCAGTCATTAGTGATGTAACCTCTTTTAACTAACAAATCTCGTCAATCATTCATCAATATTTTGCAACATACCACCAACAGGCTTAGGAAATAACTATTTTTGTTAATTAAAGTCAGTGTGAGGTGTTCATAATTTTTAGATTATCATTTACCTTAAGACAATGTTATTATAAATAATTTTATTAATAAATTGACAATGTCAATGACTTAGAGGAATAATTAAATCTAAATGACATGAGGTAGACAAAAAGTAGAATGGTTTTTAACATTTTTGACAAGCACTGACAAGTTGTTTATAAACAAACCAAAATTTTGAACCCAAATCAATATAGTTACATTTTATAAAATTAGGAACATATTTTCTGTTTCTATGAAGTAATTAGTAATGCCTTTATTTAATAAACATCTCCATTTATTCACAGGCAGTGAGTGGTCCTCAAATAGAAAATCAATTTTGGGTAAAATTTATTTTCAAAGTATGAGATGAAATAAATTCAACAGGGTGTGTTTAGTAAATGAATTGTAATAACCTATTTATGATGTTTCTGTATGTTTTTACCCAACCAAAGTTGTATTAAAAGTTACACCTTTACTTTGACACCAATAAAATACAATTGCAAAGCTATGATTTATTAAACGAACCACTACCAAGAGTTAGGTAGGTACTTACGTAGTGTATTTTATAACATTTTTATTATTTCATTAATTATCATATAAATAAATCTCCAGAATACCATACAAACAATGTAGTTTTAAAGTTAGCGCAGTACGCGTTACAGAATAGCCTAAAGGAAAACGATACGAGCTGATTTGCAGAAGAATCGAGAATCGAACACGGGACCTGCCTCACAACAATCACGCTGCGCAACAGAGGTCGTCGCAAAAGCTTTTGCAACTTACTGTACCTACATATTAACGAAATTTGTGGAAGAGTAGGTTTTTCAAAAAAAGGAGATATTGTCTTTCCCTAGATGCATAGGTTTTGCCTCCGATATCCTACTAATATTATAAACGTGAAAGTTTGTGAGAATGTATAGATGTATGGATCTATGGATGGATGTTTGTTACTCTTTCACGTAAAAACTACTGGATGGATTTTGATGAAACTTTACAGAAATATAGGTTATACATCTGAATAACATATGGGGTACTTTTTACCGCGGGAAAACTACTCATTCCCACGGGAAACGAGTCGCGGGCAGCCACTAGTAGGTGCCATAAAATCGGTAGCTTGGAAGTGGTAGGCACAAAAAAATATATTTGTACCTATTGTTAAACTTAAAACACTTACAAATAGGTAGGTTATACATATTTAAGGTAAATTTAATCAATTATCTAGCTTTAACTCGCCAATAACTCCGAAGTATGTATATTGTTTGTTGCACAAGTCGTATTTTTAATATATTTTTGTGTTTTTGAAGTAATTTCTATTTCAATTACGATTTTTTGTAAAACCAAAAATTTAAGTAGTCAAACATACAAAATTATAGACAATAACAATAGAAAATAATAAGTGCTTTGCCGTTTAGAAATAATAGGCGCCAACATCTTTCTATTCAAAAAGTATATTTATTAAACAATTCAACATTAGAAAGTACAAATTATTAAGTAAGTAAGTAATTTATAGTAATAATCAATCAAATAATTATAAAATATTGCTAAATTATCAAAAACGTTCAAGTAACAAGTGGCCGAAGAGTAACTGTTGTAAATCGCACCACACGCACGTCAAAAATGACGTCACATTGTCCCAAAAGTTTAGAGAATACCTATTTTTACCGGACAAGTTGTGACGCCCAGTCGTGTGGGCTTATAGAATACCAAATTTAAGAACATAGATATTGAACAACGCGTAACATGAGTGAATGGGTTGCGTCGCTGTCATGTCATGTAGTGTCACCCATTTCTGTAGGTTTGTTAACAAACAAAGATAAATATTGCATTTAAAGGCTAAATTCAGAAAAAAATACTGAAATAAAGTATAACGTGATAAGTGTGACTGGGAGAAGCTCTATTTTGAGCTGCCGAAACTTTATGCCCATAAGAGAAGTCATCGCCTCGCTAAACTAAATTTGCGTGTAGTAACGAGGCTTTTACCAAGTTCTTTGTTCGTTTTGGAAAGAAATGATTAAAGTTAAAGGTAAATATCAATTTAAAATATTCAATATTATCTATTTCAATAAGAAGAACCTCGATATTCATAATAAACGATGTGCTTAGATTGCAATTGGTTCTAAACAGAAACTTTTCCCAATTTGGAATTTCATGGGATGTATGTATGTACCTACGTATGGGTACATACATACATCCACATAAAAAATATTTAGTAGGTACCTAAGTAACATTGTACCTAATATACTTAATTATGTTTTTCATAAATATTTTTTTTAGGTAAGCTACTGGTTCAGTGACTTCAATGGTAAGAGGAAATGTCCTCAGCAATCTGCTGGTGGAAACAACTAAGGTGTGACGTCGTATTAGCTCGACGCCCGCTTCATGAAGTTGAACGTTCACGCCAAAGCAAAAGCAGGAAAATAACTTGATTAAAAATATATCTTTTATTATACTATTTTTGTATAAATTAATACAATATACATTTTTCAAACCTATAAACCTAATTACCATTTATTTTGCATGGTGTGTAATCATAGGATATTACAATTTTAAGATAAGCTTTGTCATGGTTTTGTATTATTAGATTGTGTCTATAGTCACCAACGCACACAACGATCAAAAGACTGCTTGCCACAGGATATTCGTAACACCACGGTCTTGCTACGCTATTTTCCCGTTAGCTTGAAAAATATATAGGTAATACCTAGTCCTTAAGGCAAATCATGATGGGAACCTAACCATTCCTTAATTTTTTTTTTATTGAATAACTATTTGAGACCAACAAAATAAACGTGTCTAAAGCACGGAAGAAATCAGAATATAATACCACAAGCGTTCACCCATCCTAGGACTGTCCGCGGCCGACGTCGCTTAACTTCAACAATAGACTTGAACCTTAGGATTGCAACGAGTTATCGAATTATTACATTTCAAAGTCAGGCTCAAGGTTTAAAGGCAGAGCAGACGAAACATTATTTTAAATAATATTTAATCAAAGCGCTTAAAAAAGTATATCCATTTATATTAAAAAAACGTTTAATACAGATTTAAAATAAAATTGTACAAAAGTATATATTTTTTTCTTAATATTGATGAATTATTGACGAGATATTGATATTGAGAAATAATGAATGGTTGAATGAACTATCAATCTAAGCGAAGCGCCTTATGGAGTTGCTTGCAAGCCACACGTACGACACGCGTGGCTTACAGAATACCTACAAATTGTCCTCACAGGACCCACTGGCATGCCACACGCACGTTACCACACGAAACGTTAAAAATTACAGAATCAGGCCCCTGTCTCTCCCCAAACTGGGCCAAGCAAGTGAATTTGTATTTGTATTATTCGTTGAATTTATAAGTTCAATTTGGATAAACTTGAGTGTGCGAGCGAGTAAAAGTGTGTGTGTGTATGTGTGTGTATGTATGTGTGTGCGTGTTGTGGTGTGTGTATATGTACTGTATATATGTTAGTGTGTATTTATATGTTAACTCATGATATATTATAGTTGTGTGGTTAGAAATAATATATACTTACTGTAACCACTTGTAATTAGGGAAATGTAATAAATGAGTAAATGAAGAAATCCTTGACTTATGCCCCTCTAGGATATGGTTCCAAAGAGTTCTTCAGTACTGTCATAGTCTAAATTTTTTAGCCAAGATGTTGTGACTATTTTACAATCGTATTTATTCAGGGAATATATGTTATTTTTCTCATTAGCTTTGTTGTAGAGAAAACATCCAAGATAGCCAAAGAACCTATGTGAGAAAGCTGTGTACCAAGAACGCGTATGACGGCAAACTTTATGTTTGATACGTTTTCCCTTGTTAAGAAGGGGATCATATGGCAATTGGGAGTGTTTTTTTAATATAACGGCCAAAACAAACAGTTTGCGAACCGAGAGGACGTCATAAATTGCGTATAGCTCAGAAGTAGGAAAGCGAAAGGGAAGGCTTAAGCTCACTTTTAGGACCGCTCGTTGAGCTCTCTCTACCCTTATTAGTGAACTTTTGGAGGCTCCACCCCATACTATTATACAATATGATAGAACCGAGGCGCAGAGAGCAGAGTACACCATCTTTATAATTTTGAATTCAGCAATATGTCGGAGGTTTTTGAAGATGAAAATAAGTTTACTCGTCCTGGACGCCAACAAGTCTATGTGCTTACTGAAAGTAAGGGTGTCATCCAGAACAACGCCGAGATATTTGATGTCTGTGGCTCTTGAAAGTTTTTCACAGGTACAAGATTCCAGGTTTTGGTTTCCAAAGCAAGAGTGTGCAATGATTGAGTGATTGTCATGGGTTATTAAAGAGCTACGTGTTATAGAAAAAGGGATATATTTTGTTTTGGTGACGTTTAGAGTCAATATATTCGCATTTAGCCATGAGCAAACCACATCAAAACCCTCCTGGGCTGTTTTGTACACCTCTTGCCAAGAATCACCATGGAAGACTAGGGCAGTGTCATCAGCAAATGTTATCACTCTACCGTTACGAAGCTGTAGCCGGCAGAGGTCGTTGATGTAGACCAGGAATAAAGTAGGGCCAAGTACGCTCCCCTGAGGTACTCCATATGATAAGGGTAGGTCATCACTTGCGTACTCACCTACTCTGACTCTCTGCCATCTATCTGTGAGGTAACTTTCAAAAAGGTTAAGCTGGCGGTCCCTAATTCCTAGACGTTCGAGTTTACGTAGTAGAAGGGGGACAGAGACTGTGTCAAATGCCTTGGTTAGATCAAGGAAAATTGCAATAACTTTCTTCTTATCCTCAAGACTATTAACGATGTGGTTAGTTAGCTCAAGAACAGCGTCACTCGTCGAGACACCCGATCTTAAGCCAAATTGTGTCTCTGCTAAGAGATGTCCAGACTCGAGGTAACGCACAAGTCGCTTGTTCAAGAGTTTTTCGAATAGTTTAGACAAAGTTGGTAAGATAGAAATAGGTCTATAATTATTTACACAGTCTCTGTCTCCAGTTTTAAAGATGGGAATAACCTCAGCCAACTTAAATTGATTAGGGAAGGTGCCAGTTGACAAAATAAGATTAAATACGGTTGTAATTGGAGGAACGAGCACCTTCATATAGCGTTTAAGAAACGCTCCGGTTCTGCCATCGTGTCCGGCAGTATGGACTTTTTTTAAACTGATAATACAGTTTTGGACTTCGGATTCATCAATAGGTGTTAGGACAAAAGAGTGAGAGGAGACATCGCCGAGAGGTTCCTGCGTGAAACAGTTATTGTTGATGATCTTGTCAGCTAAGTTTATCCCGACTTGTGTAAAAAAGTTGTTTATAGAGTTAGTAGAACTTATGGGGTCTGTTTGAGAAAGAAGGCTGTTGGCATTTTGGCATTTTTTGTTAGTAAGTGTTATGTTTTTTATAGTGTCCCAAAGGGATTTATTATTAGTGTTAGCTGCCTTTTCTAATGTACTTTTTTCGTAATCTCTTTTTAGTTTCTTTAATAACCAGTTGCAAAAGTTGCGGTACCTTTTATAAGTAATTTCTATTGTATGGTTATCTGGGTTGTTTTTTAGTTTTTTATGTAAGTTATCTCTATTTTTCATACACTTTAATAGTCCTAACGTTATCCATGGTTTATTTAGTTTTTTACGATTTGGAGTTTTTAAGGATTTGGTGTGTGATTCTATTTTAGATTTAATATAGGTTATATATCAGAATAACACGTATTTAAATATACCTAAAATATATAAATTATATTTTAGGTATATTTAAATACTTATCGGGAAAGACGTTCTCGTTTTAGTTGTTTAATTATTATTAAAAGATAAAGAAGGTTTAACACCTTTTATGAACTCAGTTTTATGAAAAGGACGCACAGTTTTTTAGTGTGTGTGTTGCCAATGTACTTAGACGGTAAAAAATCTCATTTCAGTAATTCTCTACCTGAGGAAGCAATCATAAAATACCAAGAATGCTTTCTCTATTTCCCGAGCTACGTTTGTAGCATATTATTTTTATATTTGCTACAAATTAATGTGATTTAACAGAGGATATACGGAAGAAAAAGTAACATTTTGGTCCCCTTCAAATTTTATGAATAAAGTGAGCGAAGGATCTATGGAGTAATTTATATGAAACTCAAAATGCGCTTCTTAACGCACAAAAAACAGAAAAAAAACTTTTTATTACTACTAATTGTAACTTTCTAAACCATAGTTTCTCCTTGATTACAAAATACAGTCAGAATATAAAATTTGTTGTCCCACGCGTGATTTACAGTTATGCTCTCGTAAAGGTTAATCTGGTTTCTTGACGACCTCTGTGGTGCAGCGGGTTCGATCCCCGGGCCGGGCCAATTTCGTCAAAATAGTTTTTCGGAATTGGCTCGTGTCTGGGTGTAACTAGGTTCTCCCCTAGTCCATTTGTGGTTGGTGTGTTAGTCTGGAGATTTATTTATTATTATTATTATTATTTTACTTAATACGCCCTCTATAAGGGACCAAAAGACATTTTTTTTATAAAAATCAATCTGGGAAGTAAACGTTATTTAAACAAAATCCTTGATTCAATGGTTTTCAAGGTTGTATGATTATCATAGCCTAATCCCTTTATTAATAAACGCAAATGTAGCCTTTATTAGTAAAATCATGATTTGTGTCTGTTAATCCTTTGTCACAAAGGAGGAACTGTCATAACTGACAGGGATAAAACATGGTATAACTAATATTAGTTTAATCTGCGTTTGTTAATAGGGCGGTAAGTGAGTAACTGAACATTTTATCGCAAAGACTTTAATCACGACGTATCCTTAATAGTATAACAAACCATATTCTACGTCATAATCTACATGATTCTTGTTCCTTCTTCCAGAACGTCTTGTATTCTTTAATCTAACGAAGTAAGATTCTAGATCCGGATAAGCTTCTAACAGCATCCTGGCACCATTGATGCTTATCGTCCCATTGTTTACTATTTGTCTGAACGTTTCATTTTTCATAAAGTTTTCATTTAGTTTCTGTATCTCGTTCAAGCGGTCCATCAAATGAGCGTCAATAGCTATCATTTGAATCGCGTGCGCATCCTTCATGCCTTGTCGGTCTTTTTTATACTGGTTCTTTAATTCTTGAATGAACTTCTTCATTTGCCTCGTCTTCTTCTTCTTAGCCTTAGTGCCGTTTGTATAAAGTTTATTTAAAATCTTTCGTACCTCTACTATTATTTTCTTGATGGTGCTTTTGATTTTCTTTTTTCGTTTAATGCGATCTTCGTTCCGGCGTTGTTTTGCCTTCATTGCTTTTTTTTTCTTTTCTTTCTCGTAGTCAGTGCCATCTTTGGGTATTTCTTCAAGACTTGCTAGAGAAGCATCGAATCCTTTATCGAGATCATAGACGTTGTCGACAATACCGCAACAGACGAAAGGAGAATTGCCACAGAAATAGTCTCCTTTGTAAATTCTTAATTCAACATCACACTCTTGAGGTAACATGCATGATCCCCAAGGCATGTCATGAAGACTTGGGTCTCCGCAACGAACACCCCATGGCCCTTAAAGTTTAAGAAAATATTAATTTGAGATACTTTTTATTCATTCAATACGAGTTTTGTAACTATACCTACATTACTAACAAATACAAATATTTTGTATCAACAATTTTGTGTTGAATAAAACAAATCTAAAAGCAATAATACATACTTGCAGCTATCATATTAACTGTATCTCCCCCAGGCGTAGTAGAATTAAAAACCTGTACTTTCTTTTTCAGCATTAACACGTCCCTAAACTCTTGTTTCATGTCTGGTTCGCCTATATCTGAGCTCTCGGATTCTTCATCAGCATTTTGTCTCCTATATCTTTCATTTGCCTTTCGGGCTCGTCCACTTCGTTCTTCGATTCCTGCAGTCGCAGGTTCTAAGATCCACTTCTCGGTTGTTGTTTCATCATCACTATCTGGTGAGTATTTTTTTATAACATTAGACAGAAATCCGACATCAGCGGAGTACGAAACAGAAATAATAATAGCAAATAGGATGCTACAAATACTATTCATCTCTTTACAAATAACTTTTTGACCAAAATTTCATTTGCATATTTGTTGTTGGGTGTTAGAAATATAGGTATTTCGAAATGTAATGTTTCCTTTATGGATTCTTTTACGATCTGTAGGTTGGTAGTTATAATCAAAAACGCGTGGTTTTATTATAACCTATACTTTTATTCTACAAAATCGACTCAGTCGTATTGCAATAAACAATTATAATCTGGCAACAACAAATAATCTAAGTAGCATAGGAATAGCATTTTATGGAAAAGAAGCATGCTAAATATCAATAAACGATAAACTTTTCCTACTCTTTAACTTAATAAAAAATTGATATGTCGGAACGAAATAGTGGGAAAGTTTTATGCATAAATAATATATTTTATTCGGTAAATTTATTTATTTATCCTAGCAAGACCAATGTTATAGGTGTATTAGTAGGAAGCGATTTTAAATAAAACACCCTGTTTCTTTAAATTGCAATGTTAATAATATAAAAGACCATATTCTACATCATAGTCCATATAATCCGGCCGGGTGTGGTGTGTCATAGATCTTCTCATGCCAAAATACGTTTCCAGTTCTGGATAGGCTTCCACCAACATTCTCGCTGCATTAAGAGTTAAAGTGCCATTCAAAATAACCTCTCTAAACGTTGAATTATTCATGAAATTTTCGTTTAATAACCGTATCTCCTCCAGGCGCTCTCTAAGTTGTGCATCAATTTTGATGAACTCAATTTCGTGGATATCCTTCATTGCCTGCCTATCCTTCTTGTACTGAGTTTTCAAATCCTTAACGAATTGTTGCATTTGCTTTGTCTTCTTGCGTTTTTCCTTGGTGCCGTTTCTATAAACCTTATTGAGTAGTTGGTGAACCACTTTTATAACTTGTTTAATTTTATTTCTTATTATTCGTTTCCTCTCCAGCCTATCTCTCTGGCGACGTTTCTTTTCTCCTTTGTTTTTGTCTTTTTTAACTGTCTTGCTTTTTTGTCTTTCCTCTGTGTCTGTCTCAAAACTACTTGCAAAAGAAGCATCGAACCCTTTGTAAAGATCGTATGATGTTTCTTCGATGGCGCAGCAGACGAACTGAGTTCTGCCACAAAAGAAATCTCCTCTCCAGATACGAAATTCTGGTTCACATTCCATTGGCAGCATACAAGTACCCCAGGGCATATCATGCATTGATGGATCACCACAACGTACTCCCCATGGTCCTAGAGTAAATAAGCAACGGTGTTTAAAATGTTAATTGATAAATGTTTACAATAACTTTCTATGACTTACTTGCAGCTATCATGTTAACTCTATCTGCTGGAGAAGTGGATTTGTTAAAGACTTGATGTTGTTTCTTCATCCAATGAATCTCTTTCCATTCTTTTTTAAAGTTAGGTAACTCCAAACTAGAGCTTGATTGGCCAGAACCTTCGCCGGAATCTTTGGCTCTCATAATACGCTTTTCTGTACGCCGACCACCATCGACTTTTGCAGAAGAGTTTTCATTTTTACTCTCAGTATCGTTATCGAGCTTGTATATTAAATCATTTGGATTACTCCTTGAAAATATTCGATTATCTTTGTAATTAGCTAAATAAAAATCTAAATTATAGATAACTATTATACATATGTGCAAAATGATTTTCATTTCTGTTTATACACTTTATCAAAACATTGGTTACTACGAATAAAAATTCGTTGTGCAATATTATTTCCGTCGATGATGTGTTATTTCATTTTATTACCTCAATAGATTATTTTTATTTTAGGATCCTATAAAATAACTTTCATTGCAAGAACTGTTTTTGTTAAAAATATAAAAAAATCTGGTAACTAAATTGTCCACCAAACTTTTAGAATATAGAACATTTTTGTTTTGTTAATAAAGACGCAAGACGTAAGATGAATACAGGGTGATTGGTAATGCGATACATTCCTTCTAAGAGGTTAAAGAAGAGCTTATTTGCAGTCAATTAAGGCATAACATGCTACGTCCGAAAATTGATAATTTCTGAGAAATGCAAAATTTAAGATTTTTTATAAAAAACACCATTTTGAAGTTCAAATGAATCCTTTTAGTGAAAAATTCAAAATTGAGTTAAATGTTTTGTTGTTTTATGGTAGCTTGATAACTAAAATTACATTTTAGATTCAAATTTGCTAAAATTAATCGTCCTTATTTTATAAAAAGTCAAGAAACCAAGAACAACTTTTTAAAAAAGTTTGTTTTTTCTTTGGTCGATGTCGCCAACTCTTGTGGTGGTTGCTAGATTTCTGCGAAAAACATCTATCGTTTCTTCGTCTACATCGCCAAATTCGAGGTCTACTAGATTCACTTGTTCGGGCGGATACAAGCTTTATTTTTCTGAGACGTCCATACGTCCCCTTTTACGGGACGGACTTTTTTTTAGAAAATCGCTTTTTATTGCCATAAGACTTAACTTTTTTAAAAAGTTGTTCTTGGTTTCTTGACTTTTTCTAAAATAAGGACGATTAATTTTAGCAAATTTGAATCTAAAATGTAATTTTAGTTATCAAGCTTCCATAAAACAACAAAACATTAAACTCAATTTTGGATTTTTCACTAAAAGGATTCATTTGAACTTCGAAAATGGGTTTTTTTTATAAAAAATCTTAAATTTTGCATATCTCAGAAATTATCAATTTTCGGACATAGCATATTATGCCTTAATTGACTGCAAATAAGCTCTACTTTAACCTCTTAGAAGGAATGTATCGCATTACCAATCACCCTGTATAATAAGATTCAAATTGAATCAAGTGTAAGATAACCTTTGTTTGGTCAAGTGTCAAGTTTATGCCATTTTTCTGGAATCTTCTTTTTTTGTCAAAACAATGCAGAATTGCATCAATACTGTTAGAGAAATATTTAAACAAATGCTCCTCTATTAGAATGTACTTAGCTTTTAACTCATATAACAGGGTGCTGGTAAAGTTCTGATGGATTTTATAGCATCCAAATAGCAAACAAGCGCTCTGTAATGTCGCCTACATAAAGCTGGGCGATTGTAGCTAGAAATTGAAATAAAAAAGGCGCTCATTTACTGACAGCTTTCGCACTGGGCTCTACATTACTATTCACGTTTATATATACCGTAGAAAAACCAGACCTTTAAATTGATGTGTTTAATTGCATCAATATTGCAGAAAAGTTCCTTAATACTGCTTTTTATTTGACATGTCTCATGGCTACATTCACTATTTTTGCAGCCCTTTTTGAAATACATACTGTGGAAGTAATTTTTTAACTTACACATTTTACAATAGAAGCTTCTGAAATAGTCAGTAAGCGATAATAATAGATTTTACCAGTTTAGCTTCATGAATTCTTTGGAATTTTTATATTTTGCAAGGCCACAAATACTTATTTCTAAAATTGTTTTGAGAATATATTCTAACTACGCTACGAAGCCATTTTTATTTTACGAATTGAGTATTATTACTAGTTTATGTAAAAGACGAAGTTGTATTTACTTATGTGATTTTTTTAAATAAAATGAATGAAGGACGAATCCATCTGTTGAGCATTAAATCTCGCAAAATAAAACACTAATTAATATGTTCTTAAATATGTAGTTAGTTACCTACGTTGAACTGAATACAAAAACTGGATTATTTACTACAAAATCTTGCTTGTAATAAATCCACCAAACCGTTTTAAAATCCATTAACTCAACGCATACAATTCTGTCATTTTTGATTGAGCTAGTTATAAATGATTTTGTAACTCCATATACTGTAAGAAACGTTTTAGCGTAGGAAAATCATTTAAAAGTTGTAAAGCATCATTTTTCTTTGACGATTCTGAATGATCATCGTGAGATGGATTTTCATCATTTCTATAATGCTTTACATTTGACAAAAATTCAGTTTGATTTTGATGAGGTCCTTCAGCGGTCATATCATTATTAGCATTTTCAGAATCCAGGTTATCTTCAATTTTACTCCATATCAATCTTCTAACTGCATTTCTTAATAAATCAAGGATTGAACCAACCCGTGCAAAATTTTTATTTCCGCGAAAGCGTGCTAAACCGTAAATAAAGTCTGTGTAAATTTTAGTTAAAACCGGATCATTATAGAGTTTATTCTTGTCCTTTTTTTTCTTTTTGTCCTTTTTTTTCTTTTTTCCCTTGTCCTTCTTTTTTTTATTCTTGTCTTTCTTTTTTTTATTCTTGTCTTTCTTATTTTTTCCCTTATTTTTTTTCTTCTTTTCCTTATCCTCATCGCATTCTGTTGCTGAAAAATTAAGGTACCAATTTAAAATTCAGAAAACAAGCACTTTAAAAAGTATTAAATAAATCTTTTAAAAAAAAGATTTTTATTATTAGTTATGTAGACTAAACTGCTGACTGGCAGGTTCAGGGTTTGTTTTTCGTAACGGGCCTACCAAGATTTTCCCCTATTCATGGATGAAAAGGTGCAAATAATGGGTTTAGTAGTTAGGAGACTTGTTTAAATTTGTTTTAATTAAATGAAAAGAGTAGAATGGCAATGTTATTTATTCAGGAAAGGATCCTTATAAAAATATTTTTGATCAATATTATTCTCATTGATGGTGCTACTGTGTTCCTGAAGAAACACGAAGGGATGAATGTTATATCCAGGATTAAGTTTTTCGGCAGAAACAATATAATTAAATGTTTTTATTTTTCCATGGTCAATTTTTGCAAAATCATTACCATTATTTTGCTTGTACTTATTATATTTACTTCTTTGTAGATAATCATCTGTTTCTAATGAGTGGTCTAAATTATATTTTTCTGACACTTTTTCATCAAAAAAATGTTTTAGTTTACTATTATCACTCATTTCCCGATGAATCCATTTCGATTTTGGAATCAATCCTGCTAAATTGGTTGCCTTTAGTTGATCAGAATGTAAAAGTATTTCAGGATCTCGTCTTGAATAATTTTCTATCATGACGATCCGACCTTTATTGGTTTCAGGACTGTTCATATTTCTTTCTTTTATAATATTGTTTTTTTGTTGCCATAACAAGTTTTTTATTCCGTTTGCCATATCTATGTCTTTTTTTATTAAATCGCTTTGTTTATTAAAATTGTAAGCACCAATATTTTTATCAAATGTACGTCGTTCTATATTTCTTCTCTCAATTTCATTATATTTTTTTCTGTAATTTTCATTACTGGGTGATTTGTATTTTGTTGAAATAGGCTTAACGTAATGTTTAGTCGATCTTCGGGGAACATAATTGTGTACATATTCTGTCACTTCAGTCCCACCAGCATTATAATGGGACAGGAAATTATTTCTTTCATATATTGCTGCATTTAGTAATGTAGTAGCAGGCATCGATATAATGTTCGTGTCATAAATATGTACTTTAGAAGATTCATCCTCATTTATTTTTTGTTCCATTACTGCAGCTCGCTGACCGTCCATAAGATTTTTTATCTTTTTTGCTATTACAATATCCTTTTTGATAAAACCACTTGGCTCCTGTTCTTTACTTATTTCTAATGTAAACCTTTTAGATGATGAATCTGCCGAATATTTTTTTGGAATTACATTGTTAACAGTTGGAACAGAACTTGGTTTACTGTTGTCAAAGTCAGATGGTGTAAATGAATATTGATTGTTCAATTGGACAGATTTAGTTGACCTTAAAACAATATTTTTCCCTTGACTATCATCACGGTTGCATTTAGTTTTACCGCTTTCCATAATAAACTTTCTCTTCTGTTCAAGTTTTTCAAATATTTTACTAAGTATATTAATGTTTTCGATGTATTCTTCAATTTTTTCTTTAATTTTTCTGGTTATATCATTACTTTTAGAAATGAACATCTGCCGTTTATTATTGTTAGTCATAAGTCTTCTTGTTTTTTTTTCCTCATATGACTTAGAAGTATCTTCAGAAGTTACACTGTTTACAACATTAGTGTTATATGTGGGACTTCTATATTTTTTTCTGAGGTCCATTTTATTACAATTCTGAGTTTCAATCGAGGGTGTACTTAATCTGTTAACAAATTCTGGGCTTACATAATTTATTTTCTTCCTTGATGGTTTTTCGAAGTATCTTCTCTTTTGTACTGACTGTATTTCCCTTTTGTTATGAATTTTACTATGTTTCGCTTCTAATGCACCGGTGTTAATAAAGGTTTGTTCGGTTGAAATAATGGAATCCGTCGATGAACATGAATATGAAACAAAAACGACATCGTAAGAACATGTAGTTTGTTAAGTTTCTTAAGTTAATGGTTTATATTTTTGTATGTAATACTTTTACGCCTTTTACCGAAAAAATATTTAACTTGGGCTTATATAGTTGAAAGACCTACAATAAATTATTTTCTTATGTTAATCGTTATAACGAATAGTTTCTAGTCCCACACAAAAATCTTCCCTTAAATTCTGAACACAAGTGTGAAAATAACTTATATGTATAAGAAATATAAATAACTTATATCGAATGTACAGATAAGGAAAATGAAGTTGTTTTTATTTTTTATTAATTAACATTTTATTTACAAAGCATGTTTGATAAATCCTTTAGATGTTTGGAGCTCTTTTAGCTCTGTAGGATTTTCTTCGAGATACTCTTTTGTATGAAAAATAAATTTCTTCCTCATATCATTTAACCATTTTAAGATATTTGGTAGAAGTTCAGGATGTTCCTTTATTTTGTGTTTGATTAGTTCTACATGCGGCCATATCTTTGGAGAAGACTTGCTTCTTGTACTTTCAACGGTATTGTCAGCTATAATTTTTATGGTTCCAACTTTCCATTCGTTTAAGAATTGATTTAACTTTGGAGTGTCATTTATTAAATTGCTTAAGGTTTCTTTATTTATTTTACTGTTCGTCATTTGACTGACAACATTTTCTATTAAGCTAGTGATGAACTGAGATACGTTTTTCGGATATTCAATTTCTGATTTTATAATATTTAGTTCACCAGCACGTTTTGCACTTCTGATTATTTCTCCTTTATGGTTATAAACTTTCACTTTATAGAATAAATTTGGACTGACGCTTATTTTCCACTTACTTCGCTTGCTGCCTTTCTTTTTCTTCTTTTTATTCTTTTTTTTCTTTTTGCCTCCAGATGAACCTGCATCATATGAACAACTTTCATGTGATGTTTTATTTTCAGCTTTAAGATCTACTCTCAACTCATCACAGCAAACCATAACGGTTTGAACAAACCCTTTAATACACAAAACATCTCCATGTATTGTTCTATACCTAAGGCTACATTCGTTTACTAGAACGCAAATGCTTTTAGGATTAATACTGCATGGCTCTCCCCACTGCCCGATGTGTTTATTGGCTAAAATATAGTTCAAAATGTGGTGCCTCATAGATTGTTATAACGAAAACCTAATTGAAAATTTCATACGAAAGTAGGTCTTAAGTAGCTCGAATATGCATTAAATATAAAATGTTTTATTTAATTAAATTTTTGGGTCACAGTTAAAAATATACGTCACTAAATTTACTTACTTTTTTTTTTGCTCCTTAAGAAAGTTTCCAAATTAATATCGTCGCTTTTCTCTGAATCCGAATGATTTTTCTCTGAATCCGAATTCAAAGCATTTTCAATTATTTCTTCATTAGCCACTGCTCGTTGTAATGCTTTCAGGTTCTGTTCAATGATTCGTCGCGGATTCAACACCGGATCTTTATAGAAATATTTCAGGTCAATATGTTCATTCTTTTTATTACCAGCTTTAATAATTTTGACGGGCTCGGCATCAGGATGCGGCTCGTTTTTTTGCTGTCTCACGATTCTCTTTATTTTCTTTGCTAATTCAATATCTCGTTTAGGGTTTTCTTTATTTATGAATCTATCTTTCCCATGATCGCCATGATAGTCGGAATTAAAAATTGAGTAGGTAGTAAGCCTTCGGTCGGCTACTCTAAAGTTTTTATTTCTACGTCTTACTTGTTGGATAAAGTCTTCATTAGCAATTTCTAATGATGCAGTATCATCGAAAGCGTCCCTTGCATGCGACATAGAAATAATTACAACACATGTTATATAAATGATTAAATACATTTTCAGTTAATCCATCTTAACGAAAAAGTTCAAGATGTTTGTGCAATGTTAAAATATTAAATTTCAAATAAATATTTATTGACGTTTTATTACTGTGTGGAAAATTACATATAACCTGACTATGTAAATTTGCTATATAGGTAGTTACACAATAGATTTATGTAGAAAAACTTAAATGTTACGTACCTATCCTTATTTTCGAAAGATAAAAGCCTGTAAGATGACATCTAATTCTAGATAGAACTAGATAGTAACTGTAGCATCTTCAATTTAATTATGATAAGCGGGCAAAACAGTTTAAGATAGATTCTTGGCAAAAAATATATTGTGGTACATTTTCACATTAAACAAAAAGCTCTAGGTATAACGAAAATGGTTTTCCTACAGTCTATACTCATAATGTTAAGTGATAAAAATATTATTTACAGGAAAAAAAAAACTTTTTTTTTTAAATATTTTATTTCGAATTATTTATGTTGGCTTGTACACTTGATTTCCAACAGTCATATTGACTAAATAAAATTAGGAATAAAAATTTTAATATCCGTTTATTTTGTATCATTCAACTTTCAAATAAGTCCTCATGGACCACTCCGTCGTTAGTCCTAACGTCGTAGTTTGTAAAACTGTGGTTGACATATTGTTCAAGATCATTTGAATTTCTGTAAAACGCATTGTAATGTATGTGCATAATGAAGTCACAACAGACCATTTTCACCTTACTGTAGGCGCAGTGGTGATCCCCCAAAGGCGTGTGGAACATAGTGCTACATTGATCTATCCTAACGCAGATGCTTGGAGATTGAGTACTACAGCGAATTCCCCAATTATCTTGAAGAAAATAGTTGAATAAATTTTAGTGTTTGTTGACAATTATGATGACTTCAAAATGGGAAATTTATTAGGCTTAAATATAAACAGCTATATCATAAATTTATTAATGGTCTTCGTCCTCGCTCCAACTATGAAGATAGAGCACTACATGTAAACTATAGCTTTATTGTTTTGGCTACTTTTTACTGTCGTGGCAGCTCGAATGTCAAATATTACACATACTATTCGATAAGCTTCTGACTAGACCATGCCATGGTTTCGGAGTTAGTACTCAGAGTCAAATCAAGATGTCGCTTGGGTTATAATCTATTTCTTACTCATTAGCTTCACTGAGCAACAAATAATACGTAACAATTTACAAGCTTGACAAAATGAAAATCACACAGCTGCATAAATGTAATTTTTTTAATCGTTTTTGTAAAAAAAAGAGATCCGCCTCGAAATCTTTGAACGACATCTAGGTCTGACCCCTGCAATTTTAATACTTTAGTGACTACTCTATTTAGTTGTTGTTTTTGTTATGTCAGATATTATGTCTTATAAAAGCATGGGACCACAGATCACCCCCTAATAGATTCCGCATGTTCGTACATTTACGTTGCGTCAGGGTCACTAAAGGTTGAGGAGCGGGGGACATGACATTCCAATAGGCTAGTTCAAAAACGTTCTAATATGCACCCGTCAAATTGTGATTAAATAGTGATGTAAGTATTCGATAAAAGTATCGATAAATTATTAATATCGTTTAATAAAAATATCGACCGATTTACTTTTAGCTTGTTGGTCTAAGTTTTTATATAATATTAAATGAGACTATTAATTTTGAGCCCAAATTAGAAAAGTGCAGACCATCAAAAAAAAATGTTAGACTAATCCAAAACTGTGGGACAAGTACTATAGCTATTATAACATATTGAAGCTCTGGTATCGCAAAACATTTTGCCAAATATATTTTTGAAATATTCATTTTAAACCGTATTTAGGGGATCACTAGCAAGAATTCTGTTCACTTGTGATGGTCATTGTCTAGTTTATTACATAAATAGGTAAATAAGTTAACCTAGATAATATTTTATTTATGATCCTTTAATGAAATAGCAAAAGATTTTTTAACCTTTTTATCTTTATTTTTACACTTTACGTTCGAAATCTACTTTCTCTTCAATTACTTCTAAGTTACATGTAAAGAACGATGTTGACTATTGTGTCATACTATTCAATTATCAAATTGATGCGGGCAATCAATTTATACGGGTTTTTTTGCTGGCCCGCACTTTTAATCTTTGGAAAAATATCGATACATCGACATCGTTGATGTATAACTTTCAAACTCTAGTACTACTCGAGTAAACTCGTGTTTCTTTAAAAAAAGAAATAATCGTATTCAGGGTTATTTCTAATTAGCGCATCACCTCTTGTAGGCAGCTTTTCTACATCAATCCCAACAACATTAAACCAACGAATACTAAAAATTTATATTTAAAAAAAAAAAAGCTTTTCCATACAAATTTATTAGATCCTTCTGAACGGTTCAATACTCTACGCGCACGCAACTGGCGTGGCAGGCGCGCGGGCGACGGGGGGTGGGCGACCGGTTTAGGAACTTCTAACAAAATACAGTGTTATAAATAACAGAGCGCGCAAAGAAGAATCTGTGGCCCACGCCCGACACGAACGAACTTTACCTCACTTTTTTGGTTATATCCTGTGTAACAACAATGTGTTATTGTTACATTCAAATCGATGGCTAACATATAGTAGAGGTCGCCCGCGACTCCGTTCGCGTGGAAGTCGGTTTCCCGTGGGAAAGAGAAGTTTTCCCGCGGTAAAAAGTACCCTATATGTGATTCTATATTACTGAAAAGTTTCATCAAAATCCATCCAGTAGTTACGTGAAAGAGTAACAAACTTCGCAAATTAAAAATATAAGAACAATGTAATATTTCATATTTGAAAATGTTTTGTTGCACGAAAGTAGCTTTATTTTAGTAGTTGTAATTCATATAAACACTTGAATAACAGGTAGGTACTTGAAAACGCACACGGCTATAACAGCGGGATAGGAAGATTTCCGGGACCTATAGTGTGGCCACCGAGAGAATGCGTTTGTGACACATGCCATTAGTGTTGGGGTAAAAAACAACATTGATAACTTATTTTTCAATCAACAGAAAAAAAACTTGCTCATCTTATTTATATTTTATTTATAATATAAAAATAGTTTTATGTTGTTACGAGTTAAAATCTAGGTGAAATAATAAAAAACAAAATCGAAACAGTATTGTTTTATTGTAGGAACGTAAATAATTAGATTAAAGATATTTGTATAACGTTAATTTTTAAGCTAAGCCCAAGATGGAAAAAAACTATAAAGCTGAAGAGTTTGTTTGTTTGTTTGTTTGAACGCGCTAATCTCAGGAACTACTGGTTCGAATTTAAACATTATTTTTGTGTTGAATAGACCATTTATCGAGGCAGGCTTTAGGCTATATAACATCACGCTGCAACTATGAGGAGCGAAGAAATAATGGAAAATATAAAAAAACGGGGAAAATTATTCATCCTTGAGGGCTTCCGTTGCGTGCCCTGCGAAAACGGTTCTAGATACTAAAAATATATGTATGAAAGAATTAAGGGAACTTTCTACCGCGGGAAAACTTCGCATTCCCACGGGAAACCGACTTCTACGCGAACGGAGTCGCGCGCGCACACTAGTGTTTTTATAAACAAGCTACTAATTCTGCTTTTTTATTAGCAATTGATTGATAACTTTAAAATTGACTGATATTTTTAGCACATCCTTACGAAAATATCATAAGTAGTGTTTGTTGTTTATATTTTTAAAAATACATATTTTATCAGTAATTATTACCCTTACAGTAAGCCCTCAGTTATAAAATTTAAAATCAGTGTGTCTTAATATCATTTTATTGCTTATTATTTGTTTGTGGGGTCAAAATAGACGACTTTTTTTTTGTTTGTTTACGTAGACGGCCTTTCAAAGTTCCCTCGTTATTTCAAACACAATGTGTCAGGAACGCAATCTCTCGGTGGCCGGACAATAGGGAGGTACCTGCGCGCCCGCACCGCGAGGGCGTAGGTAGTTAGTCTTGCGCTTGCTCCCCTTGTGTATGCGATAAGAGTAAGACGTATGCGATTTCTTCTCTTGAGTTCATTTTAGAACAATATTGGCTATTTCCTACCGAACTTGATCACTTGCTTTGCGATTAGTTTGTGTTCGAGGATATGGCAGACAATAATTGTGTTGTGTGTGTAATAACTTTTTCATAAAAAAAAATTAAATAAACAATATTTTCATGTTAGCCACCGATTTTGAATATAATAACTACATATTTTTGTTACACATACAACTACAAAAACACTAAGATAGGTCTCGATAATGTCGGGCCTGGGTAAATTTTGTATGGCCCGTGACCATTCTCCTTTGTTTTTGTGTTAATTATCAAGTTTTGCAAAAAGTCGTAGAACAAATGTTATTGGGATTGATGTAAGGAAGCCGCCTGCAAGAGCTGATGCGCTAATTACAAATAACCCTGTATATATTTGTACTGACAGAAAGTGATATCCTTTGTTTGTTTACAATAAATTAAACAATGGCATGGTAGCAAAACATAGGTCGTCGCCTCTGGCTTGCTATTACGAAAATGTTTCGAGCTTCGGACGGATCTCATAAGATTGGTTTGAGTTCTTAAATTTAAATTACCCGCCATTATTTTTGTATTCACTCCGAAAGATTCTAACCGCTCACTTGAGCTATAAAAAAAACACCTTGACAATATTTCAAAACTGACTTTTCCCATCAAACGACCACTGTTTACTTATATTATAAAATGGAAAACGATTTATTCAAAGAATACACTTTTATTGTAATGTGCTCCAATATTTTTTTGCACGATACTGAAGTTTGTCCGAGTTCTGTATCGTTCAACTATGGAAGAAGAAATGTTAGTGCCACAAACTGTTTGTTTATATCTATCAATCTAGTGTTTACATAATTAGATTGGATCCAGGGAAAGAATAAGTTACTCATTTTTCCCCTTGTTAATCTTAATGATTGTCTAAAGGTATAATGAAAACAGGATAGGTCCTTGCATGAGCAAGTTCTATTTTCACATTTAAAGTAAGGAAGTAAGGATTTATCACTAACTTACGATGAGGGAAACCCACATGGTTTGATTATTTGTAATTCTAACCCGCATTGAGCCAGCCTAGTGGAGCGTACCTTTAAACTACTGGACTGATTTTGGTTTGTCTTAGCATATGAAATACTAGTATTAAACTTAACTTTACTTCAGATTAACCTATACTGTATTATTAAGGGCAAAGAAAGATTTAATTCTTATAAAAAACTGGACTGATTTTATATACCTAAACAAAGAAAAAATACATAGGTTAGGATTATTTCTTTATTATCCATTTTTTTCTATCACAGAACCCATCAGCTTTTAAACCCTGTCACTAACTCTCTAGCTAGTGTTTAGGTACAACACACTTTTAAAACGGCGTGGTGGTGGAGATCCCTAGTATCAGCTGGGTAATTGCTTTACTACAGAATGGCATTTTTAAGCCTGTTTCAGGAAGTTTAAGCGTAAAATCTGCACTGTGCTAAATATAGAGGAGGTCAAAATGAGAAATATGGGCCAGCAAGCCGCCGATGAGCCTCTTCCGAAATTGGGTATGAAATGCGTGAAGGTGTTATTTGCTTATTCAAATATTTTAGGTATGTACTTTCAATATCAATTCACGTTTATATTTCACATAAACATTATCAATGCGGGAGTATATTTTCTCTCCTATGATGCTGAACAGATTTTATAAAAACTTGTTAGGCATTTTAACTTAAGTTTTATGGGGTTTACAAGAAAAGTCTAGTCCTTATTGAAATTTCCATAGCACAAATTCATTGTAGTGTAATTCGTAGCTTTCCCACCAACATAAAGTTAAAAGATCAGTAAATTTGTATTTTTTGTTATTACCTACCATAAATGTTGTACTAGTAAAACGCCCGCAGCTTCACATGCGTTGACAACTACAGGTGGCGCCTTATATTTCTATTTTGGGTTATAAACTATGTTATCCCAATCCAAGTAGCTGTTTCTTTGTTAAAAAAAATGTAGTAGTGTAGTGTCTTTAACTTGAAAATGAAGAATTGTCATTCCGCATAGGGACCGAAAATCATCGACATCGAAAGGTTTTCAGAGATCAACATGCTGAGGTGCGCATAAACCTGTCATGTATCAAGACTTACAGATTCTCAGTCGCTACAGCTGCCGCTTTTCAGTTGGTGTTCTGTGGGGAAGACCATCCATCAGAATGGCTATTGGCTAACTGTTTAGTTGGCTAATTGTTGTAATGGTAATATTACAGAATACTTTGGAAATATTTGGAGTTCCGCAGTAAAAAATAACAACTCGTTTATTATTCTGTTGATCTATGTATCATCTGAACATATAAAATGTCACATTTAGAAAATAAATATAATTAATTGAAATAAAATTAATAATTAGAGGTATAAGAGTTTTATTTTGCAGTTAATATAGGTTAGGTTCCTTAGTTTTTTAGTTTAGTGTGAAGTTCGGAGGCATTAGAAAACGCTTACATCGTACCACTGTAATCTTAAAACGTGTCTCTGAAAAAGCAGTAGTAAAAGAAATTTTAAACTTAAATAAATTGATATTTGCTTTAAAAATAACTTTTTAATTTCTATGAAAAAGTATAAGACTGTAGAAAGGTAATGAACATAGGTAAGTAAGTAGGTACTTAAAAATCTATAGAAAATGAATAAAATAAAACGATATGGTCGCAACAACATTTAAAAATAATAAGGCAGGTACATATAGGTATAATATTTATATAGGATCCTGTGTACTCCATCTGAATTGTCTTCAGAATACTTGATAATTCTGCTGTTTTGCACGGCCTCGTGTAGATTATAGGTTAATCCTTTGATGATACCAAACTAAAACAAATTAAAAATATATAGTTTTTGTTGGTACCTACGTTTTATGCTAGATAGTCGTA
The DNA here is from genome assembly GCA_916618145.1 of Emmelina monodactyla. Lineage (NCBI taxonomy): Eukaryota > Metazoa > Arthropoda > Insecta > Lepidoptera > Pterophoridae > Emmelina > Emmelina monodactyla. Next base: position 1,582,569 of record OU745315.1, on the reverse strand, counting down.
AATATGGACAATTAAACACAGATATAAATTCGATAAGGTTATTTAAAAAGCTTTGGAATAGTTTTCATAAACAAATAATTTCACATTTAACAAACTCATTATAATAAAACAATACCATACCTTTACCTTGATGATGCCATCTTCAATTACATTTTATAGCAGCTGCTTTTAGCTCACTAAATTAAGACCATTCTTCTTCTCTTTTGCCGGTATTTGAGTTATATGGGGAATAGGATACTTGGATACTTCTCATTCTTTAGATAGAAGATGGTTAAGGATTACACATGTAAAGTTTTTGTTTAACATATTTAGCACTGAAATCCTAGTCCTTTTTGTTGTGTAATTGATTTTGTAATATATTAGCAGGTAAGAAAAGTTGGTGAAATAAGAAAAGAGAAATATGAAAAAAAAAACAAAACTGTTTTGATTATGGTTTGACATTAAAAGTCATGTCAAATTAATAGTTGTTTTTTTAAGTAATGGTGATGTGTGTATTGACAGTATTATTTTTACTGAATATTTCACATCATAATGATTATAGCGATAATTATCGCGATCAAGCGGGCACACTACGTTTTGTAAGTGTGCATCGGTAGCGCAAAGGGATGCGATACCTTTGCTATGCTTTTATATGCTACGATAAGCAATGGAGAGTAATGGAAGATGTATGGCGAGAGATTTAGAGAAATCTAGTGGAGCAATAATTATAATTGTCACGTTCATGGGCATTAACATTTTCAACAGTGTGACCCCAGCTCAAGGCATTACAACTGTTTTAGAAAATGGTAGGATGGCAATTACCAAAAATACACTATGGATTAGTGTCATTTCTTGAAGATGTATAGAGCTTATAGAGGTGTTGAATATAAGTCTATGGGTTTCCGTCCGAATAACGGCTTTGAAAGTGATTTTTGCACTGTGATGATGACGTCATTGCTTGACGGAGTACCCGTTCTTTCTCTAAACCTCTCCGTTTCTCGAAATTTCGAGTTTCGTAATAGCTCTGCTGATGCGGAATCTAATAGAAGGTAATCTGTGCATTGAAATCATAAGCACGTAGTACAAGCCACGCCTACATTTTTAAGCTATTGCTTAGCTTTTATCTCAGGCTCTGAGCGCGGGGACCGAATGTAAAAATTCCGTAACGAAAAAACCTTACACCTTATTATGTTAGGCGTTTTGTTATTTCGTTCATCTGCCTATAGGCTCAATAGCCATACCGGTAGTAGCACGGACTGTCGGTTACTAGACGTGGGTTCAAATCTACGTCGTAACACAATTTTTGTGATTATGAATGTTGTTGCATGCAATAGCTTTACCGCGGCAGTCTCCGAGTGCCACACGTCTTTTTTTTGATTTAGTCATGACCAACCGTCAGGCACTTTCGTATCCGTGTCACTCCGTATTTGTGCATCGAAGATTTGTTTTTGTGGAGTTCAACTTACGTTGGTTTATTTATTGTAAACAAACAAAGGATATCTCTTTCTGTCAGTACAAATCTATATATGGTCATCTCATTTTCTTAAAGAAGCACGAATTTACCGGAGTTATATATGAGTTTGAAAGTTATACATCAACGCTGTCGATGTATCGATAATTTTCGTAAAAAGGGGTTGCTTAACTTTTTAACCAAATTTTAAACTAGATATCGTGTAGTATTGCTATAACATTTTACAGTTTTTTTTTTCACACGTTTGGGGCCCCAGTAGCTCGGGGGCCCAAAAAATTGGTACGCTCCTGCATAAAAGGTACGCAATGGGCGACACTAGCTCGGGTAGGTTCTAGTAGGCATACTATTTTATGACGAATTTTTCGAGTTCCGATACTCCATCTAGTTAGAGCGGGATTGAAGACCAATAATAAATCTATATGAGAAGGATCTAATGAAGAAGGGGAACAATATATGTATTTTTTTTATGTTAAGTATACGGACCTTGACTGTTACTGATTACTGGCGGATATTTTCCATTTATGACAAAAACTAAATACATCAGGGAAGAATAATCGCAGCAAATATTATTTTTTTTACTTCCACATAATGCTTGTCCTTGCGGCACTTCAAACATTTCAACACATTCATTTCGTGATACACAAATACTTCCATGCCTTTCATTGCTGCATGGTTTACCCCATTTACCTTTAAAAAATAATAATTTATGGTTAAAGGCAAAGGAATGTAGAAAATTACACCGAAGGGAACTAATTTGGAAAAAACTGTCGTTCTGGGTTTTTCATTCGGTATTATTTAATGAAGTTCATGTGCATTCGAAGCCAGGGATATACGGAAACTAGAACCTCAATAAGATAGGAATTCTATTTGAACAGATATATTGTAAGTTCTTACTACTAGTACTCTTTCCCTTATTCTTCGTTTTTGCGCTTGTCAATTGCCCAATATAGTAGACATCACAGCACACAAGCCTTGAAGCTCCTTTCTTGCATAAATGATGGCCTTGTGGAGACTTGTAGGAATCTTTGCATTGGTTAGCAAGCACGCAGATGCTCTCGGGCGATTTACTGCAGGTCTTTCCCCATTGGCTTGAGAATTAAAAGAAAACATCATTATTTAGGGCTACTTTAATATTAATATCCTATTTGATCCAAAATTTTCATTTCTTTTTGCTGGAGCTTTATGTATTTAATGCTGAAAGCAAGCTGCTTTTTGACCAGCGGAGCGCAGCGTTATGTACGTGTACTAAACTGCTAAGGGCTAGGCCAAACCTTTTCTGAAGTGGGGCAAATTAAGTAGAAAAGAAAACTATTTGAAATCTGGTCAGTGTGTTTATGGTTAGGTTTTCTTCTAGAACATATTTTCACACCGAATCCAACAACTTTTGCCTAGTGTATGAAGTATTAGTATAGACGATCGACCCACCCACGCTTCGCAATGGTGTAATTTTGGGCGACTTGTTCCCGAAACATTGAATTTTAGTTAAATTAAAAACACTTTTTCCTATTGTTCTTTAATTACAAATTTAAATGAAAAAAAATACTTAAAGGATGGTGAAAACCCCATTAAAATCCCTCAACTGGTTTAGGAGGAGTTAGCAGCCAAATATACAGACAGAATTAGCGACTATTATTATTATTTATTGTTATTACTAGTGGCCGCCCGCGACTCCGTTCGCGTGGAAGTCGGTTTCCCGTGGGAATTTTGTGTTTTCCCGCGGTAAAAAGTACCCTATGTGCTATTCTGATATACTGCAAAGTTTCATCAAAATCCATCCAGTAGTTTTTACGAGAAAGAGTTACAAACATCCATCCATCCATCCATACATCCTCACAAACTTTCACATTTATAATATTAGTAGGATAATGATAATGATAATATGCACATAGTCAACATGGGATATAACTTACCTTCTTATATCATTGCTTACTTGACTATTTTCATCTGCAAAAATAAATTCTAAAACTGCATACGCTTCACAACAGACTAAGCCTTTTTTTACGCAAAAATGATTGCCTTGTGGTTGTTTATACCGGTTTTTACACTGCTTTTTCTTTGTACAGATACTATGCGGACGTTTACTGCAACTTTTACCCCATCGACCTTGAACAAAATTGCTTACATTGATAGACAGAATTTATATACATCAATTAGAGTCAAACCTAGACTGCCTGTGTCAAAATCATCAGAATTTAAAGTGAACATGTAATATTATTCTAATTGAGAGAAACTTTATCTAATATACCATATTTGTTAGTGCTGCCGCTATAACTATCCGTATCAGACAAGCCGAGGCTTAAATCTGAGCTTGAGGTATCTTCACTGGAACTTCCTACGTTATCATAATATGTTATTCGTGTTTCAGTATTATCCGAATTCTTTCTTTTAATGAGACTCAGCAGTTTCGTTAAATTTTCTGGTAATGGTATTGCTTGACTTTCACTCGATTCGCTAAGTAGTTTATTTAGAGCGTTCTGTATTGAGTAAAATGCTATATCAGTCATATTTTTATCTTCACCGTCTTTTGAGATTACTTTCATTCGCCAAAGAAGTTCACCGTTTGGTAAATATATGTAACGGTAAACGTCACTGCGTCTACCATTATTTTTCTTTTTTCCCTTTTTTATTTTAACTTCATGAACATCGAAAAAAGAACCATTAATTTCAATTCGGCTAGACTTTTTGCCTTCATTATCGACATCATAGTCAGGTTTTTCCTCATATTCTTTATTACTTTCAATTTGTTGCTGTTTATCGATAAATTCATCAATATCTGATGCTACAGTACTTCTTTTATGAAATTTATTTTTTTCCGCCATAAATTGTTTTATTCGTTCCATGTTTAATAGTTTGTCATGGTCGAGGAACATAGTCCAAATATGATGACGGAAGTCGCAGCAGATCATTTTCTCTGGACCTTTTTGACATTTTTTATCTGCTACAAATGTGCGGAATTTTTTGGTACATTGTTTCGGTAAGACACAAATGCTCACTGGTTCTTTATGACACTGTTCCCCCCATTGACCTGAAAGATGTTTTTTATAATAAAACCTTACTGAAAATCTGAATTGACTGAATTAATATATTTCTCACTTCTTGAGCGTCCTGTAACTACAGTAGTCTTTACAGTTGTGGTAGTTTCATCACTGTCACTATCAGGAAGTTTGTTATCTATAAGTAGATTCCATAGCTGTTTGTAGAATTGGCAGCATACCAGTTTACCACAGATGTGGTCTCCCCTTTCCCATCTAAAGTTGTTGGTGCATTCAGATCTTGAAACACAAATGCCATCTGTTGTGTCACTACATCGTTCACCCCATTTACCTTTAAAAGTTAAAAATGCAAAATATAATATGTTGATAAAATTTTATTAAACAAATTAAATCTTATCTTAGATGCCCAATGAATTCCTCCTCTAAAATGATTTCTTATAAGTTTTAGTTTTGTTTTGTATTTATACTAAAGGTCAAGAAGAAAAAGCTGATTATCAAGATACCGTCAGCGCCTATTGAGTTAACCCGGGAAATTATGCGAGAAAATTTCGGAACAGATGGCGGTGAATTCGAAAATCGTTCTTTACTATACTCTATGTAGACGTCAATCATCTCAGTCTACCCGTGACCACGGCATTTGTAAAAGACGGAAAATCAAAAATAAATTAATAAACGCGTAAAAACCCATTAAAATTAGTTTTATTACAGGTCAAGATTTTCACCACCAATTTCATTACCTAAAAAGGAGTCTCTTATTGACTGTCCTGCTTCTATATTTCCATGTTCGAACAGCATTTCCCACAAGTAATTGTAGATATCGCAACAGACCATTTTATTGTCTTTCTTCTTGCTAACACATAAATGCTGTCCTTTCTCTGACTGATACTTCTCGGTGCACTGTCGAGATAACACGCAAATGCTCTTCGGTTTATGATCGCACCGTGTTCCCCATTCACCTTGAACTTTAAAGTACATTTACTTTTAAGTAAATTCTAATATGGCTACGTTAGAATAAATATACAGTTTAACAATCAGTGAATCTGCTCATAGTAATTTACACATATTAAATGTAAAGAAAAAAATACTATTGTCTATGATCATCAATCTTTATAAATATGCGTTAAAGAGTATCAGCGAATAAAAGTATAAATAATATGACTAGATATATTTAAATACATGTTTAGTCAATTACCTTTCGGTGCTAACGGTACAGGAGTAGTCACCTCTTCTTCTTCCATTGGCTTTTGCCCCTCTACAAGCATACTCCATACATACTCAAAGTTGAAGAAGTTACAACAGACCATTTTTTCTGCCCCTACACAAACTGAATTTCCTTTCGGTCTCTGGTACTTCTTGCTACATTCTTTGGGAAGCACACAAATGCTCATTGGATTCTGCAAACATTCCTTGCCCCATAAACCTGTGGGCAAAATACATTGAAACAATTTTGAAGTATTACTGGAAGAATTACTGGAAAAAGGAGATTGCGCGGGTCTCCGAGCATTGCGCGACTGGGAATACATTAATACAAATTATTTCAATCAATACTAAATCTACATTAACTTTATTTCAAATTACTTATTAACTAAGCGATTTGTTTCTACTTTAAACAGCCAAGAGTAAGATAATTTCACTCAATGGAAGAATTTCAGACTAGCCTAGAGCGTTTTAAAATTTAACTAAGTACATTTTAGAATAAATATTAAACTTTAGGGCCTTTTATTGATTAAGGTTACTTGATTCGCATTAATTATCTAATCGATATTGTAATATACAAAGTGTTTCGTTCGATGTGAGTCCCGATGCCTTTAAAAATAAGATATAGGTATTCAAGACCAAACCAAACCAACTTGGACTCACTTTCGTTGGATGGTCGAAACCCTCGGTCCCTGCAACAGACCATATGCCTGTTTTTCTCTCGACAGAAGTGATCCCCACGCGGCTGCAAATCCCTCTTATCACAATTGCCCGGCATCATACAAATGCTAGAAGGCTTGTCATGGCATTTGATAAGGCAATCTTGCCTGGTTAGGAAACCTAAAAAAAAAACTTCATAAAACTTAGAATAAAGCTTTAGTCTTGTCTTTTTTGTTGTCTAATTGTAAAGCAGAAGTGATCAAAGTAAAAAGGCAAAGAGGGTAAATAAGAAAATGCACGTACGATTCACGCGATCTTTACAACAGATCATTCGCTTGTTTTGTTGTTGGCATATGTTATATCCTTGTGGTTGCCGATCATTAAGGGAACACCTATCAGGCATAACACACACGCTCGGAGGTTTATTACTGCATTGCTTAAAAGCACCTATGTTATTCGTGCCTTTACCTTTGCCTATGAAAATATTAATACTTTTAACTTCACTTAATACTAAGATCCTGATACATTTCTGATTTTCTAAGCGGTTTTTTGTGATAAGCACAAACAATTTTTAAGTTTCAGTCTAATACATCTTTGCATAGAAGCAGTTTGGTAGTTCAGACCAAATTCCATTGTTTCTTTACAATCTCCTAGGTACTTTGCTAGGCTCTTATTTCTTAATTATATTTTAACTAATAATAAATGTATATGTGTATGTCTAGTTCTAAAGCATTAAATTAAGTACACATACAATATACTGGATCGTTTTCAGGCGTGTTAGCACAGCATACCATATCCTGGTTTTTTTTCTGACAGAAAGCAGCGCCTTCTGGTTGACGATAAGCTTTGGCACAATCCGCAGATAGGATACAATAGCCTAAAGGCTTCTGGCTGCATATGATATCTTTGTTGCCTTCAAAAAAGTAATTAAGTTATTTTATTCGTCTTCACAACCCAATTGAACTGAAAATCTCTAAAGTAAAATTATTAAGGCTTGAATAGAACTGGATTATACTCGTCCATTGTATATCACTCGCTCGATCTCTGTTCGGATTAAATTTTGTAAATAATAATAATTGTATTATTATCTGTAAACCGTTTACCATTATCTGTAAAGGAATTAGCGAATATTAGAAAAGACGTAGATGACAACTTTCTTCTCAACTATTTAGGGCAGATTTTTAAATTGCCAGATAATTGCTATCCGACTGAAATGAAGTATGTTTTCAGTATCACTACATACATATGTCAAATATTTATATTCGACGTGCAACGAAAACAAACAGATTTTCTGTCAGATAGAATTTATCTGTCTATTTAAAAACCAGAAGAATCCTTAATAGATTATCTTTTAAAAGTCAGGTTACAAAATAAATATGTACTTACATGGTTTGTCCGTGCTTATCTTTGCTTCATCACAACATACAAAACCTGATCCTAATTCGTCACAAAAGTGTTTTCCTTGCGATTGTTCCTCTTTATTACTACAAGATTGTGCTACAACACAAATACTAGGTGGTTCATCGCTGCATTTTACAACTGTAATAGATTCAACTGCTTTATAGTTTGCAGTAACGTTAACTATCCCAACTAATATTAAAAATGCGAAATTAACTCTGTCTGTATGTCTGTCTGTCTGTTACGCTTTCATGCCTAAACCACTAAACAGATTTTGATGAAATTTGGTATGAAGATAGAACTGAACTTGGGAAAGGACAGAGAATACTTTTTATCGCGAAAAAGGGTAGAAGGACTTGAAATAGGGGATGAAAGTTTGTATGAATTCAAAAAAGTTATTAAGTTTTTTTATTCATCTTCACAACCCGATTGAATTGAAAGTCTCTAAAGTAAAATTCTTTAGGCTTGAATGAAACAGGATAATACTCGTCCATTATATATCACTCGCTCGATCTCTGTTTGGATTTAATTTTGTAAATAAGTATTAATAATTGTATCATTATCCGTAAACCGTTTACTCATATAAAGGAATTAGCGAATATCAGAAAAGACGTAGATGACAACTTTCTTCTAAACTATTTAGGGGTGATTTTTAAATTTCCAGAATAAATGCTATCTGACTGAAATGAAGTATGAGAGTCAGGCTATATAATACTTACATGGTTCGTCCGTGTTTTTCTTTGCTTCATTACTTGTACAACATACAAAACCTGTTCCTAATTCGTCACAAAAGTGTTGTCCTTGTGGTTGCTTCTCTTTATTACTACAAGATTGTGATACAACACAAATACTAGGTGGTACGTTGCTGCATTTTATAACTGTAATAGATGCAACTGCTTTATAGGTTGGTGTAACAGTAAATTTTAAATAAAATATCCTTTCTATTGTATTAATATCTATCTATACTTATCTATACTAATATTATAAAGCTGAAGAGTTTGTTTGTTTGTTTGTTTGAACGCGCTAATCTCAGGAACTACTGGTTCGAATTTAAAAATTCTTTTTGAGTTGAATGGACCATTAATCGAGGCAGGCTTTAGGCTATATAACAACACGCTGCAACTATTAAGAACGAAGGAATAATGGAAAATGTGAAAAAAAACGGGGAAAATTATTCATCCTTGAGGGCTTCCGTTGCGTGCGCTGCTAAAACGGTTCTAGAAACCAAAAATATATGTATGAAAGAATTAAGGGAACTTTTTACGGCGGGAAAACTGCGCATTCCCACGGGAAACCGACTTCTACGCGAACGGAGTCGCGCGCGGCCACTAGTAATAAATATGTAGAGAGGTCAATTCTGTACATCCTATGTTTGTTACTCTTTCACGTAAAAACTACTGGATGGATTTTGATGAAACTTTACAGTAATTTAGGTTATACATCAGGTTAACATATAGGGTACTTTTTACCGCGCGAAAACTTTTCATTTTCACGGGAAATTGACTTCCACGCGAACGGAGTCGCGGGCGGCCACTAGTGAAATATATTTCCAAAATAACTATCAGGGGGTGATTAGGGATTTATACTGATGCCAAAAATGCAATCAGTAAAGTTTTTGCCTTCTGTCTGTATATCCGTTATAGAAACAAAAACTACACGACGGATTTAAACGAAACAATCATTTTTCTTACTCCTGAGCTGGTTATAGTATACTTTTCATTACGGTTCAATCAATAGGAGCTGAGCAGTGAAGGGAAATGTTGGGAAAACGGGAGAAGTTTCCTCATTTTTTAAGCTTCCGTCGCGTTGCATATCTTGATGGTGTTAGCTACACACAGAAATCATGTATGACGGAAATGTCCTCCTTAAAATTATATAAAAAATATTCCACGACGGCATATTATGTCTATCTTTTATGGTTGACTCACAATAACACGTGTAACTCCCGATAGCTTAGCAGTTCGAAGCTTTCTGATTATATTTGTATACTCTTACGTTTATAACACTCTCAGTTAACATTTTTAACTTTTCCATAAAAAAGAATTGGAATTAGTATGGAAACACTAAAGTTATATAGGGTACTGTTTACCGCGGGAAAACTTCTCATTTCCACGGAAAACCGACCTCCACGCGAACGGAGTTGCGGGCGGCCACCAGTTCAATAATAATTTTATGCCACACTAGTCAAGTGCGTTGTTTTTTTTCATATATTATTTAAAAAACATTACTGCTAATCATTTCTAAGAATTTACAGATAATACAAAAAGTAAGTGTAAATATAATAAGTACGCCATTAACAGTGGGGTTTCTCCTATGAACATACTTTAAGACCTGGAGAAAAGCGTTAACCTACTCTGTATAATATCCATTGTTTTTAAATTCTCTCTTACATTGGTTATAACTTATTGTAATGGAATCATACCTTCCACGTTTGCTGCTTTAGCTGTCACAGTGTCATCGTCAAATATGTCAAACCAACTCCTTTGTAAACGTGCCGGTCCTACAGGAGCTTCGGTATCTTTGCTGTTAAGTTTAAATACGATATTCTTTCTACCATCCGTGTAAAGGTTCATAATGGGATCCTTGTAAAAGTATTTCTCATCAATTGTTTCAGCAGTCACGAACACACTAGGAGTAGTAGCTCTTTTTCTTTTTATTTTGGGTTTCTGGTGTTTTGATTTTTTTGATTTTGATTTTTTATGCGATTTACTCACTGATACGGGGAAGAATTGCTCGTTCTCTTCAAACGATTCTTTGTAAGGATCAACACTTTGAGTTTCAAATCCATCCTTTTCTGGATTAATCTGGTCGTTTTCATGCGCTTGGTAGTTAAAACCTTTGATTGGGTCTAACTTACTTTGCTTACCAAAACAATATACACTCGTAATAATTATGATGAAATACAATCGACATTTAGCATTCATTTCAAAGTTTTCTACATTCGAGAAAGGTAGGTACAGTTTATATAACACGCAGTAAAAAACATGTTCATATTATTTGTGTGCAACAAAATTGAATTTATATGCAAAAGTTGTAGGTACTTAACTTTCATTCTTTAGATGATCGTTAGTAATAAGAATATTTGGTTTTATGTTGCATTTTTTCAGCTTGGTAAAATCATTGTTACACTGACTGTTATATCAGGATGTTCATTTTTCTGTGCACTAGCTGAGTTAAAGGATGGCTAAACAAATGTGTGAATGGATTTTGATATAGAAAGAAATCATATCCCTGATTAGAAAACAAATGGTACCCAAATAAGAAATTGTTATTAAATAGAAGCAACGAACCAAAGGAAAACTAATGTTGATTAATTGATAGCTTTTGTCTTTAGGTACCTACTAATTTTTTTGAAGCAATAACTATTTTTCGGAAAAAAGTATCCTTAGAATTGACTATTGACATACGAGCTAGCAATATCTTAAGTACCTACTAATACTGTAATCAGGAACATTTTTGGAAAAAACAATTAGGATTTAGATAAGGGAAATGGAACATTAGTACATACTTAAACCCAGTTTTGTAAATTTAATAACAGCATGGTTTATACCACCTGCAGATATCCCTCTTATGCATTATCCTTATACGGCGGGCTAAAATTAAAAGAAATAATTTCTGCTTTTAATGGTCTTCAAAAATCTTGAAGGTTTAATTACGTGGCCCTTACACCAATTATATGGCCCTAAAGAAAGTTGCATTAAGCACTTGTGTTATAGGTACCACACAATGGACTAGGGGAGAACCTAGCTACACCCAGAAACGAGCCAATATCGAAACCATTTTTACGAAATTGGCCCGACCCGGGGATAGAACCCGGAACCATCCGCTTAGCAGTCCAGTGTATATGTTACGGCTAATACCCGAAGTGCGGCTACACCTAGTTTTAGCCGGTTAGAACATCAATAGGTTAGGTTAGTTAGGTTACTTTTTTGATACCACCCAGAAAAAGGAGTCCCGCGTAGCCCGTCGTACTCCGTCGACTCATGATTGAAGCCAGTTTTTATATACATAGGTATATATTTTTTTTTACAGTTTTCCATATTAAAAACATTTCTAACCGGCTAAAACTAGGTGTAGCCGCACTTCGGGTATTAGCCGTAACATATATACCGCTGCACCACAGAGGTCGTCAAAATTGTTGTTAGTTTGTCAATTGTTCTTAGACGTTATCGAATATATTCAAATTACTTCCTGTAGCGCTAGTTACCAATAAGAAAAAGGTAAGGTAAGAAAAAGGTACAAGCGATACCCGTTAGATTTTTGATTGTCCATTGCGTCAATATTTTTTCGGTTTTGGTTTAAACTTGTTGTGAAAAGTAAAAAAAAACAGGTTTTTCCCCCCAAATTGCAATTTACCAAAGCGCCAAAAAAGCTACATATACCTATCTATCAAGCCTCTTGAGACATCGAACATTATATACGCTCATTGAAAGTATTAGAAATCATATCTAAAGAAAACAAAATACTACCACTCACATCTTTTACTTTCACACTTTACAGAGAAAATATTGGCAATAATAAAGCAAAATATATGAGAAATACAGTCTGAGCAAATTAATAAAAGTAAACAAAGTATTAAATTCCAATGCTTACAACAATTACAAGCTGTCGACTGTTTAGGATAGTAATTTTTGTTAAAGCACCATTCCACTCCTTCAGACTTACATTGCAACAAATATAAAATGAACAAATCAAATTTTAAAATGAACCCACACAAAAATGAATTGAATGTATTTAAAAAATACATAAGGTCTGCTTGTTTTCTTAAAAAAAACCTTAAAAAGGTACCTAGAATTTGAGATATTAAGTATTAATTAAGTATCGACAAAGTAGTCGCTGCTTTCATCCTCATAATCATTATCATTCTTATGATTTGATTTAAAGTTCTTTTCTTCTATATATTTGTGAAATTCAGGATTATTCAACAGTAATGATTCCACAACTTTTCTGCTAACTTTTTCCTTTGGCAATTTGTTGAAAGTGTTAAACACTAATTCATTCAACAATTTAGTGATAACATCAACTTTTTTACGAATCGAGTCAATTTCTTCAGTATCTTCGCTAAGTTTATTTCGTTGTCGTCTAGAATAAGCATTTGACTCGTTGCTGTCTTCTTGGTCATAAATACTTTTATAAGATTGCATATCTGGTTCGTTTTCATATTCAACGTATCTGAATTGTCGAGGTTGCCATTTCGGTTGCTCAACATTTGAATTTTGCCACATGGTCATGGCTTGTCTTTTTTTTACACCGATATCATCTTCCACGTCGGAAAAATTACGGAAACGAGACTTTTTCTTTTTTGACTTTTTCGATTTATCACTTTTCTTTTTTTTATCAGATTTTGATTTTGTTGTTACAGAATGCTTTGCAGGGGAGGGGGTTTCCAGCTTTTTCTCAGTCTCAAGTTTCTCTGATGGTGATAGTCTTGAAAGAAAGTGGTAAACGTCGCAACAAACCATTTTTTCTTGTTGTTTGTTACAAACGCGGTATTCGTCTGTTGTTCTGAAGACGTTTGAACATTGTGAATCCAAGACGCATACACTGTAGGATATATCATTGCAGCGTTCACCCCATTGACCTGAAAAACCAATTGTAACATGTGTATTCTCTTATTTATTTACTTTTATGTTTGTTTTTTTATGTTTATTACTTACTGGACTTTTGTTTAGCTGGATCTGTGCTTTCCTTGTTACGACCTGGTTCACTGGCGTTAGATCCATTCACCGTATTAAGTAAAGCATGAGCTTTGATTTTGAAAAAGAATTTTCGCGATTTATCATCATGTTTCATCCGTTCAGGTTTTTTATAATAGTAATTAAGATCAACTGGCCTATTAATAAAGAGATTTATTTGTGGGTTAGTGACCGGTTTTTGTAAATATTTATTTAAAAATGTCATAATATTTTCAGTCGCGGTCATATACTTCAATATATAAACGTTATCATTTAACCCGTCTCTAATAACATCTCTAAATAAATGGTTTTTGTTTAACTCATAGGACGAAACAAGGTGAAATTTAAATTTTGTTAACGTAACATAAAAGAAAACAGAAAAAAATAAATTCATTTTACTTCAAGAATGACCTTATCGAAAACTATTTTTCTACAAGAACGCTTTATTGCCGTAATAAAATTGTAATATATAATTTTGCAATTTTTACAAATTTACATCGAAATTTGTAATGATTTAGGTAGGTTTCCTATATATATTGATACTATACTGCTCTAAAATATGTAAAAATACTTTGTTTTTAAATTTTTATTATATCAATAAACTCATTTCATTAAACTTAATTCATAGCATTATAAAGTATAGATGACCACTATCGCACAGGGATACGTATACCCGACTGTTAAGGTCGCAGGCTCGATTCCTGGGTCAAGCCCAGTATGTCAATGGGCAGCTCTAAATAAGCTCTTGTCTGGGAATGACTACATTCTCCCCTATAGTATCTATAAGATAAGCTCTTAATTCACTTATTTAAGGGCCACATAGCAGGTAGTTTAGGTATTATTAATACCTTAAGAAATAAACTTTGTTTTACTTATAAAATGCTATCCACGAACGGTCTTGGGAAAACGGTGATACAAAAAAGAGAAACAAAATATCGTGAAAGTGACAGTTTTCTTAGTTTATACGGGGTGTAAAAGAACTGCTTCCGAAAACGAAAACTTCAAACTTTAAAGCATTTATTTTTATTATTTCACTAATTTAAAAAATGCATTCAAACTTCAAGTTTATTCAAATTGTTTTGAACCAATAGCTGATAAGTGAGCATGGCAAAGCAGCAGACATTACTTTTTAATCATTTGTTTATTTTTTAATTATATTTTCTGGGTATTCTGTTGGTGAATTTAGTTACTATTTAGGCTCAACAGAACATAGTTTCAGGCGTTGGAAAAGTTCTTTTTACACCTAGTATTAATGGTAAATTTTATAATAGGTAATATTTTAGTGCTTAGTATAATGGTAAAAATATATCAAAATCATTTCATAGGGTATAAATATAATATTTTTTTTATCAAAATTAAGTTGAGCTTAAAGAATCGCCATTATTATTTATAATATTGTAAACTCTTAATTTCTCTAGGTAACGCTGTAGTTCAGGATTGTCTTTTATAAATGATTTAACACTCAACTCATTAAATGTTTTCTTCGGTGTTGTACCTAAAGCATCTTTGATTAAATAATGGATCAGCTTCGACATTCCATTTGTTTCCAAGTTGTTAGGCCTAATTTTCCAAATAAATATTTGCTTCGATAACTTATTAAAATCAATTATATTTCTCCGCTTCAATTTCTTTTTCCCTTTCCTTTTTTTATGTTTTCTTTTTTGACTTATTTCCGAAATCAAATTTGAAATTGGTGCAAAGTATTTCAGAGTTCTGCCATGTGACTTTCGAGTATCATTTATTTTATCATTTACTTTTGAGTTCAGATTTTTTATTACTGTATCCTCAATGATACTATTTCTCATTACTTTGTTTTCCCCTTTGTCATTGTTGTTTGTATTAGTTTTACTTCCAATTTCAAAATCGATAACTTCAGACGATTGTTTTTCATGCGACGAGTCTGAGCTTTCGTCTATCAGTAGTTTCCACTGACAGCCATGGAGCTCACAGCAAATCATAGGCTCTGTTCCAGAGCAGTTTTGGTCACCTTTGAAATTTCTGTAAGATTTTGCACATTGTCTTGAGAACACACAAAGACTCTCTGGGTTGTGACCACAGCTCTCACCCCAAAAATCTAAAACAAAACATTGATTATAAAGAAGCCATTCTGCCACTATTCAAAAATTAACATAAACTTAGGAAGGTATACAAAAAAACATTATAAATTACATAATTTACAATACAAACATACGTTTCGTTTCAACAGGTAATAATGGCTTGTCCACACTGCGTTGTCGTTTATCATAATTGTGCCGCAATTTATTACGATGATTGTAAATAGTATAAAAGAATCTTCGACCCACATTATTTAAAACTGGGTCTTTAAAATAATAAAATATTCTCTGCTCTTGAGCACTCAAATCTTCTAAGTTAGCAGGTGTGGTATCCATTAAAGATTTCATCTCTATGGTTCTTATAGTATCAGTTGTTGTCAATGTAAATTCTGTTACTTGATTCTCTTGCATTTCATTTTCTGATTTGTAGTTTTCATTTGTGTCCAACCGACCCTTGATGGGTTGTAACTTTTTATCAGCTGGTTTGCCTACATTCCGATCAGGCATCGGCTCCAAATGTGATATTGGCTGATCACCATGTGGGCGGCCAACCAATGGGCGTTGCGTAATCTCTTCATTACTTTCTAGCATTTGAAATGATTCATCTCGTACAGTTTCTAAAACCTCCGTCGCAGATTGATTAGTTTCAAACGCTATTTTGTTACCATCATTTTTAAATATTTCTTCAATACTGTCCCTTATTTTATGTGTGTCCTCTAATTCTTTCAAAATGTTGCCTATTTTCAATTGATCATTTTCTTCAGACAAATACGATCTTGATGTTAAACGCCTGTATTTATGCACATTTTTTTCAATGCTATTGGTAAAATCTAACTGTTTAGCTGGAACAATATCTTGATCTTGTGCATAACGATAGTTTTGCGCTTCATTCAAATATTTTTTTGTTTTTGGAGTAGAAGGAATTTGTTGATACGCTTCATCTTCTTGAGGTTCATCCTCATAGGGATCATCAAAGGTCATATAATCAGTGAGTTCCTTTTCGTGAAGTGGAAACTGTTTTACATTTAATGAATATGAATTTGATATACACAATACTATTAAACTGATGTACAAACTCATTATAATATGTATCAAAGGAGTGCAAATTTTATGGTGTCCATTTTAAATGGGGTATTGGATTAACACAATTTGCAATACAGCATAAAGTAAGTAAAATAAGTAAATATAAAATAATAAAACAAAATGTCTTTAAAGTTTACGACTCCATCTTTTATGTTCAAAAATAAATATTATTACTTGTTAACTTATTATTTGACAGAAATCGAAGCGTATTTCATATACGACATATCAATTCAATTTAAGATTTTGATTTATAATATTAGAACGTATTTTAGTCAGACTCAAAGGATATTTACTGCTTTAAATAAGTAAGGAAGGAAGTCAAGGTTAAGTAACATCGAAGAATGGACAGAGGTGGTAAAAGAACAATTATTAGCTGTGCACAGAAAAGGAAAAGCATCCGAGAGTCGACGGCGAACCTCCAGCACCGAAGAAGCACCGACAGAATAAAAAAAAACTAATAAACTTAAATCCATATACAATTCGTTTAAACAGCATATATTGTCAACAAAAAGCCTTTATTTTTATTTATTTACTTGTTAAAAAGACCAACTATCATCTTCCATGCTGCTAAATGAAAAACTGAAGTCACTTGTCTCCTGGCTAGTACAATCAGGCTTGGTTTTCTTAAGCGTGTGAATTTGTGTCCATGTTTCTTTGGGAACAGAACAACAGATCATTCCATCTGAGATATTTTCACAATGACTATCCCCTTCCGGGATTCTGTTTTTTCTTCTACATTTCTTTGGTGCCAGACATACTCCTCTTGGTTTTTTGTTGCAATGGTCTTCATGATCATCTACACAAAAAATCATTGTTTTATTAATTACTAGTGGCTCGCCCTCGCTTCGCAATGGTGTGATTGTGGCCGACTTGTTCACCAAACAGTAAATTTTAGATAACTTAAAAATGCTTTTTCTGAATGTTCTGTCCTACTTACAAACTGGAGTCAAAAATTAACCAAAATATGAAAAAACCGCATTCGTTTTTTTATGTTTAGTGGATAAACAGACACGATTAGCAACTTTTCTTTTTACTATTTTTTGATGTTACTTTTATTAAAACTAAAAAAATACAACCTTAAGCTATTGCTTGTTTAAGCTACTTATGATGTTATTTATATTTAAAGCATTTTTTTATTTTATTATTGCATCTTGTTTCTTTATCCGAATTGCTGCTAAATAAACACTTACTTTTAATTTGATCTAGTTCAGCATTAGGTGTTTTTAGATTTTCTTGATCATTCATAATTTCTTGGCTTTTAAATGAATCTGTAAAAATTTCAGGGTTAAATACATTGTCTTTAAATAAAGAACCTTACATTTTGTCTTTAAATTATGAAAAACACATAAAATATAATATAACTCAAATGAATAACTAAGAATTAAAATAATAATTATTACTTACCATCTCTAAAATCCGATATTAGGAACTCATTGTCGTTGTTTGTCATGGTACCCCATTCGGAATCTGCAAACACTCCTGTATTATATGGTTTAGGGGGAATATTCCAACCAGAAGTATTATGTTTGGTGCTCGGTATTTCAGTTTCGAAAATTGAGTTAAAAGGTATCAATGTACCCTTTTGTGCGATGTCATTTGGAACTTCATGATGAGCAAAACCATATTGATCACGGGCATTATTAAGTTTCTCATTATTATCATGTCCATTAGCTATGGAAAACCTTGTTTTGTGTTTTTCTTTGGAAGCAGTCTTTCTGGATTTTCTATTGTTTTCATCAATAGCATGCAGTCCAGGAAACATATCAATATCTGACAAATATATTTGTTTTTTCTTTGGAAATTCGGATGCTATGAGAGGATCAACTCTGTAAATGTTTTGTGAAGTTGTTAATTCTGTATTACTAACCACTTCTGTGTGTTTTGAACCTAGGCCAAAAATAAAACATTAGTAATTAAGAGTTATTTCGAAAATATTTATTTGATTTTAAAGTTTTCATGTATATTTACCACTGTAGCTCAGAAGTTTTTCAGTACTGCTTTCTGTTGTAAATGTATATTGATGTTTGTTACTACTTTTATGCTGTATTTCCACAGCTTTGAATACTTTGGGCATTGAACTTCTATGAATACTTTTAAAACTCCGTAAATGTTTACCATTAAATTTAAATTTGCCAGGATGTTTGCTATCAAAGTAATCAACATATTTATCTCCAATGCCTTCTTTGTAAATGTCCTCATACTCCCGAATATTATTAGCATTATTTAGTGAAACATAAACTAGTAAATATGCAAGTATAATTTTCATTATTTAACCGACATTGTTATCCACAATTCAGAAATGTTATGAACGAAACGTTTACAGCCATATTGTTTTTATCAACAAGTAAATGTTATTTTATAGCATTGCTTTTGAGAGCAAACTTCGAGTTATAAATATTTGTTTTACCTGAATTTTGACAACATATTTAAAGTACCTACATTAAAATAAATAAAACTAATAGTACATAGACATACATTTATTATAGGTATTATAATGTAAAGCTATGTCATTTTCGAATATACATTTTCGTGACTGAAAATGTCCGGAATATTTCCATGTTTTTCAATGAGATGCAAAAGATTCGCCGTAGACACATTATAAGCATCACAGCATATCATGTTGTTTCTATTGACACAAATATTATCACCTTGTGGTATTCTGTATTTTCCAATACATTCATTTGGCATAACGCATATACTTTTTGGCTTGTCATTACAGCGATATCCCCATTTAGCTAAAAGTAAAGAAATGAATATAAAATAAAATTAATATGAGATATACTTAAATATATCCAATAGCAACACTACTTACCTTTAATATAAGAACGATTCCTTTTCCTAAAAGTGTTAAATGCAATTCTTTTGACATTTTCTTCACGTGATTTCGGAATAATGCTGGGGTACTGACTCATGAAATTAAAATCTTCCGATTTGGGGACAAATCCTTGATCAATTATAGGATTACTTTTACCATACAGTTCATACTTTTTCATATACCCACGATATTGCCCGTTGATCACTAAATTAAGAGATATAATATGATTAAACGGGCATTTTTTAAATGAGATATAATTATTTTTTGAATATGTTTATTGTCTGAAAACTCTCCTTATAGCGGGAATGTAAGTAGCATATACATTATTTCTCTTTTTCATAGTAGGACGAACAGCGTGTGACCCTAAATTGTTATTTGAGTTCATGGGAATAATCTGATGCACTTTTCTTTGTCCTAAAGTACTAACAATAGCTGGATAGTTGTCTATAAACAATTCTTGGGAGATCAATTCATTTAATACTCTTCTTGATGGGGTGTCATGTGCGTGACGCTCTAGATTTTGAATGATTCGTTTGACTATTCCACCAGCGATATTTGTATCTTCATGTATATCTGTTTGTGGTCTTCGTTCAAAGTATACTCTGTCAATGTCTTGATAATTACCCTTAAACACTCCCTCAGATATTTCTGAGAGTAATCTACCTTCCTTTTGGTTTTGCAGTGTATTTCTTAGAAACGGCAAATTTGTTACCATTGTCTTTTCAGTTATATGTGGAATAGGATCAGAAATGGAGTTGACATCAAAATTTTGATTACTAGAGTCAACTTCTTTATTATTTACATTTTTTTGAGATGGATTTTGACCGTAATTTTGATTATGTAAAGTGGCAGTGGTAGGTAAATCTTGTAGAGAAGTTTTAATAGTCGAAAATTTATCATCGATTTTTAATAGCTCACCATTTTTTTTAAAGTGATCACTTGTGACTGTGACGCTAGTGTGTGGGTTTACAGGCGGTTGATAGATTTCACGTGGCAATGATTGGTAGGGTTGCTGCAACCCTTCATGTTGTCGGGGTATATTTTGTGACAGTTTGTCTAAAGAATTGATATTTCGATTGCTGTCTTGATTTATACTTCTGAACATCCCATCTGATATTTCAGACAAATATTTGCCTTTTGCTTCATTCAAAAAGTCGTCTGTTTGTGTTGATCTATATATTTTTGTATTTAATTCATAATCTCTTCTATCATCAAAATTAATTGTTGGTGCTTTATTTTCAGTATTTGTGTTTTGTCGAGGATCATGCCAGGTGTAAAAACTTTCAACGCGCCTTTCACGAAAACCTCTTAAATCATCATTAGCTAAAAATTAAAGAATACTATTAAATTAAACCTAAGACAACGACTATGGAAATTTAAAGGCATATTTTGTTTTTACCATTACCATCGATGTTAGGTTTATTTTGAATAAAGTGTGCCGTTGTGTCTACCCGTCCGTCGTTGTTATAATGTTTTTTAATTACATGCATCATTTTCATGTTGTCAGATTTTTCTTTATTCGTTTGTTGTAGTTTAGTCTGTTCGTGTCGATTATTATGATTTTGTACAGCTTGCCTCTCATTGTTGATTTTTTTATCAAACCAATCGGAATGCGCTTTTTTTAAATTATGAGGATCCCCGTTTTCTTTGAAATAATTTGATATTGTTTCTTCATGTCTTTGGTCAAATTTATCATTATATCTCACATCTGGTCTTGGTCCTTTTTCTGCGTCATTGTTATTAATTATTCTTTTATTTACATCATGAATGTTTGGGTTCATTTGCACAGCATTGTTAATGGTTGAAGCTAATGATACAGTCCCAAGAAACAAAAATACGATCGACTTCATTCTAGTACGACATTCCATAGAAGATTTAGTAACGTCAAAAGTGGTAAAACCAAAAAGTTGCAACACGTTATCGAAATTTTATAGCTGCTAGGTTTCAAAGTTTATTATATGTAGTAGGTAGGTAAGCAAATATAATGTTCCTACCTGTAAATTTATGCTTTATTGTTCTTTTGTTTAGTATAAGTAGGTTTTGGTCCTACGCTACTTTTTTAGTGTAAGCCTAGCTAGCTACAGTATAATTTCAAAGCTATAACCTGTAGTAAATAAAAGCTTTGGCTATAGGGTCTTATACAATTATATTTGTTTTACTCCTAGGTTTTAATATTATATGAAGACTTGATGTATCCAGCTGATCTGGAAGCGCCGGCAGGAGGCACCCATACGGTGCTAAACGCGCTTGTTGGGGGCATAGGTGTATCTGAAAATAATTAAAATTCCTTTATCATATGTATGAGCTGATGTTTTTATTGTCCGACAATTACGTTTTTAATACACCTGCAGATGGTTACACTGTGTAACATCCTAGCTTCTAAACGGATTACCCTTTGTTTACCTAAAGGTACTTTGTGAATGAAGGCATACCATGGCCGTATTTCAATTTATGTTTTTTTTTTATATTAAATCTCGTGTTATAATGATAAATTGATCATGTTTGTCGATTATACCTCTATTTATAGCTTTATCATTTCATAACTTCCAATCAGTTACCTAATTAGCGTAATATTACCCACGGATATAGCTTGGCGGCACATATAAATATCAGTGTCCCGAGTTGCTTTTAACTTGATTACTATGGATACCACTCAACTCTCAGGTCAGTAAAAATCACTTGAGATTTATAAACAGTTCACAGAGCTCTTGACACAAAATAGAAATGTGCTACAAAAAGCCACATCGTGTTTAAAAAAGAAGTAGGTATGACATTATCACATAAAGAGATCAAAACCAAAAACATTTCCTTACATATTATTACATTTTTCTTTGGACCTTCGGTATCAACCTCCAGTTTCGAAAGCGGGTCTTCAAAGAAGGAGAATTTGCCAACTCTCTCTTTCTTCAAATACGCTCGTCTTGCAGCCTCGACATCCATATCGGGTGCATACGCTATTGCAGGTTGTATTTTATGTTCAGAGAAAAAGGAATAGTCTGAAATAATATCTTGGTTAGAATAGATATATGCTTTGATATCTACCTGCTTAAGAATTTTGTTAAGAAATAGGTAGAAATAGAGAAACAAAAGTTTCCTTTGCCTACAAAGTAATATGAAGGTATTAAAATTCCAATTTAGATAGGCAAAACAAAAAAGCTATTCTGATGCAGCGTAATAAGACGCACAATGTTTAAAAGCACACGTAGGTACCTACATATACAACTAGGTGTTTGACCAGACTACCTACGTAAAGAAAAGGGTTAGGTTGGAATATTATGCGTTGTTGAGTGCACATTGGAAACACGGTAAAATTGTCACCTCAGACGCAGATTTCGAGAAGAATCTGATTAAATCTGTCTAACAATATGTTAAAAGGAAACTTGGTGGATACTTGCCATTTATTGCAGCTTTCGTCACAATTCTGTAACCACAAGCAAAACTTAAAATTGTAGGTACCTACTGACCTTGATGGTAACAACCAACTGAGTAGAATCTAATATTTTTATCTAAGCAAACTGCGATATAGCCTAATTATAATTATCAACCAAAGTTAAACCAATTCAGGATAAGCTTTATTCCACCTAGTTGAGCTTTCTCGCTTTATTTTTGGTCTTCTTCTTCTTGGTCAAAAAGATAGTTGATTCAATTTCTTCTTTTTTTAGTTAAAAAAGAGAGTTGATGCTATTATTTGCTACATCTAGGCAGACACTACTTACTTACTCCTGTTGCTCGTGGGCATAGACGGTCGGTACCATTCCCGCTATTGGATGATGATCTAGAAAAAAAACAGGTCCAGTCATAGATCAATAAACTAAATCACAGACCAAAGTTCCAAGACATTCGGTTATATCAACTAGAAGATGAAAATTTGAAACTTACCCACAACTTTAGCAGCCTCCACTACGTCTTCACCAGCGTTAGACAGCGGATCTTGAAAAAAGGTTAACTTTCCATCGAAATTCCTCTCTTCACCAAGCGATCGTCGCGCTGCGGGCAAATAATCATCCGAAATAGGAATTTGAACTATCGATTCCTGTATCACTGTTTCTATAACTTTGTTAGTATGTTTACATTGCTTACATAGAGCTTGGACAAAGCTACCTGTAGGATTTAAATGCCCGTTGGCTTGAGCGGCTGCTAAAACGTCATAGTCTGTTAAATTGACTTCTACGCGACTCTGGACTTCTTCGCTTCTTGGACGTTTGTGCTGAAGGAAGAAAAAGCTTTTAGGTGTCGATGGAGTAGTTGGAGGAGTAAGCGTTGTGACGTCAAAATGGACGTCAAATGCATCTTCATGCTCTGGTCCTTGTAAGGCAGTTTCCACTGAATAAGACGGTGAAACGGATAATAACAACAGGCTTAAACTAAGAAGCATGCTGCCTGCTCTCGATCTGATGTTACCACTT
Organism: Emmelina monodactyla; assembly: GCA_916618145.1. Classification (NCBI taxonomy): domain Eukaryota; kingdom Metazoa; phylum Arthropoda; class Insecta; order Lepidoptera; family Pterophoridae; genus Emmelina; species Emmelina monodactyla. The sequence continues at coordinate 1,558,838 of OU745315.1, read as the reverse complement.
GCAACAGGCTTTTTAAAATCGTTTCGATTTCCTATATGAAAATCCAAGTCGTTAATACTTTTATGAACTGTAGGCAGATTGGGTTACGGAAATTTATTTTTTTATTAGATTTTAATACTTAGGATACTCAGTTTAACTCTTAGTTTCTATGCGTTAGTATAACAGATAGATACTATCGGTACAATAGGCAAGAAGGGTTATATTAAGTGTTATATTGAGATAGGTACCTATAAATGTTAGTAACCTATCGTTAAGGAATTATTTAAAGCCCCATTATAACATGCAGCCATTACTTAACTCAAAAAGTTTAAACTTCATTAGGTTTAAAAACACTTTGCCGAACATATATCTAAATTAGATTAGGTACCTACTTTGAATCTACTACCTTTGATCGAACAGCCGTTAACAATCGTGAAAAATAAAAGACAAGATAAAGTCTACCCTCGTTTATTTAGCTTTTATACCCGACATAGTAAGACCTAGTCCCTAAAATATCGTGCTTGCGGTGGTGGCTCATATTTAACATCAGTTGGCTCTTCAACAGCTCTTCTCTGGTTGGGGTTTCCCCCGCTAACTATCTGATTGACATCCATCTCCCGTAGCTTATCAACACCAGGCTCTGTAAAATCCCGACCGAGTTTGAAGTAAGCACTTTCAATAGAGTTCTCAGCAGGTTTAATATACCTTCTCGTATCTAAATCTGCTGTAAGACTGTTAAACTGATATCCCTGATCAGGTGCGTCGTCCCGCTTGTCTTGAAAGTTGAATCCCTCATTTCTAATGAAATCGTTTTCTACTAGTCCGACGAAACATTGAGCACTGGTTATAAATAACAAGACTGAAGTCAGAATTAACACCATGTTTTTATTTGCATGATTTTAAATGTAGGTGTTGTGTAAGAAAAAAGAAGTAAACAAAACTATATATTTTTTATAGTAATTTTTATGTTTCCTTTAACAATGGTTTGAAATTTGATATCTTTAGGTAGGTGTTAGTAACTTTTATTAAAAGTCTATGTTTTTAAGAACAGTATAGAATCTAGCTAGTTTATTGATAAACATTATTCTTAAATTAAAATGTTCTAATCTTACTAACATAAAATACATTTAAAAGTATAAAACAAATTTCTTGGAAAATTAATTAACTTATTTAGAAATCTTAATTTTAAAGCTTTTAATCAGTATTTTAATTATTTATAGTCTCTACAACAGAATCTTCTCTTTCGACCCACAAAGTGTGATCTTTATTCTTATCAATAGGAATTGAGCGTTTAGTATTGCAAGTGAAGCAAGTCCATACTAACTTTTTTTCACTTTTGATAGTTTTAATCTTAAACCTAGCATTGACTTTGTCCTTTAGCATGCAACGGCATTTCTTACACATCTGCCTTTTGAGGTCTGGATGTCTGGAAAAAAAGTTAATTGTGAAATATTAATTTTTATTTTAAACACAATTAATAAAAAGTAACTTATTGATAAACCAATTAAAACAAAAAGAAGGCTAACACTGATTGCAAAACAAATTTAGTTTACTTACAGTTTGAGGACATTCTTCTTAGCTATATTTACGATTAGATTTCCGTAATAAGCAGATAAAACTGGGTTACATTCTGCCATAGTTTTACTGATCTGAAAAACACATTTTTTTTTAGTTGAATGGGTTTAATAACGATAATAAGATGACCCTTAAGAAAAATTGTTTCCGAGTTTACCTGATAAAGGTAATTCATCCGTTGAAAAGAGTCATTTCCCTGAACTTTCCTAATTTTGTTACTCATTTTTTTTCAATGATTACTATTGTCTAAAGCTGACCATGTTAGATGTCAACAAGTAAATGTAAACAAACAAACACCAAAAGTTGACATTGACAGAAGAATTCAAAAATGACATGACATTTGTAAATTTTTTTTTTTTTTTGTTAGATTCTTCCGTCATGCGGAAAGGCAAAGAGACTATGCCCATACAGCCATGTCATCAATAATTTGGTTTTCTTCTTTCTTGTTGACTTAGTTTTGTTTAGTTTTCAATAAGAAGTAACATTGACGATATTTTATTTCCTCATAAACAAACATAATAAGGACCAAGTCCATGTCTTTAATAATAAAATGCTAATATATATTTGTTATGAGTATACATAAACATTTTCATCAGATATTACACACTGTAAATTTTATGAATTTATACATAGGTAAGTAGCATTCAGTTGTTTTTAAAAGTTCTTGAGTATTACGCGGGATATTTTCTAATGTTTTATAAATTTCTAATAGCTCATCAATGAAAATTAACCTGTCAATATGAAATTGAGGACATTCAAAAAATATATGATCCAATGACTGTACTGACTCATTACAATATGAACAACAAGGGGAAGTTATCATATTCATGCGATATAAGTGTTCATTAAAAGCAGCATGACCTATACGAAGACGACAAATTGTTGTATAAAAATTTCTATTTTTGAAAGAGCCCTTGGTAAACCAAGGAGACGAAATTTTTTGGTTACATACGGAATACCACTTGCCCTTTTCTTTAAGAGAATCTTGCCAAAATTGAAACCAATTATTAATCATTTGATTTTTTATTTCAGGAAGAAACTCTGAAATGGGAATTGCTATGTTTTTTAATTTGCAAATGTTGTTATCAGTATTTGTAATGATACTAGCTAATGTATCAGCTAATTCATTACCACTAACACCAATGTGTGCTGGTGTCCAGAAAATGACAATTTCTTTATGTTTCAATGATAATTTATAAATCTTTTCCCGGATCTCATATATAAAAGGATGAATTTTACTAGAAAGACGGGGATTATTAATAGCTTGAAGAACACTCATACTATCAGAAATAATAATCCATTTACCAGAAGAATCTACAGAACTAATCAAATCTAAAGCAAACAGAATAGCAGCAGCTTCTGCCGTAAAAATACTGCAAATATTGGACAGCTTATAACCATGTGCAATTTTCAAAATAATATCATAAGCCGCTATCGACACAGACTGAGATGTTTTTGAAGCATCTGTGTAAATTTGACGGTAATTATCATAGTATGATAACTTTTCATATACTTCATATTTATTTTTTAAATTTGTGTCTATAATGACATCAAATTTAAAAAACTTACCTTCATATGTTCCACTATAACAAGGTAAAATATCATACTGAGCAATATTTTCATTTTTCAAATAATTAATGAAATCAAAATTTTTACATAAATAAGAGTAATTAGATATCAAAATCTTTTTGTACAACGCATTATTAGAAGTTTTCATCAAATCAATTATGAACCTTCTTTTCAAATAATCAAACCTAAATTTAATGGGACAAGTGTTAGTTTCAACTTGCATTGAATTAATCGGAGAAGTACTCATGGCTCCTAGAATTATCCTGAGATTTTTATTTTGTACTTTATCTATTTTATTTATAAAATTATTGTCAGAAGCAAAGCAAAAAAAAGCATATTCAAAGTGACTTCTAACTAATGATTTAAACAGCATCAATAATATTTTAGGATCTGCACCAAAACGACAACCAGTAAGGCATTTTAAAATATTTGTAGCTTTTACAGCTCTATCTATCAATATTTGCACATATTTTTTAAAACTTAAATTTTGTTGAAATACTACACCTAAGAATTTTATTTCTGTACAGTTAGGAATAAGGTTACCATTATATACACATTCTAATTTACAATCTTTATCTCTAGAGAAAACAAGAGATTTACTCTTTTCTGTATTTACAGTTAAACCTAAGAAAGAAAAATAGACTTCAAGCCTTTTACAGGCATTATTTAAATTCGTTTGCACATCTTTAAGTTTTTTGCCAGAACAATAAACAACAAGATCATCAGCAAACTGCAGATTAGAAACATTTGCGCCTAATATCTCATTCAATTTATGAATATAAATTATATACAGTAGAGGGCTCAAGATGCCGCCTTGATTGACGCCTTTATAGGAATTACGTGGACCATAAAAGTTGTTACCCAATTTAACATAGACCATTCTTTCATTTAGAAAGTTATATATCCAAAGAACCATTTTTTTTGGAATTCTGAGTGATAGCAAGATATTAGCAAGCGTTTCTAAACCTACATTGTTAAAGGCTCCTGTTACATCGAAAAAATTACAAGCAAGATAATTCCGTTCCTTTATGGATTTATTTGCATCTAATAACAAATGTGCAATGCTTTCCCTAGCCGAGCGTCCACGCCGAAAACCAAACTGATTACTAGGAAGAATAGAATTTGATTCGATGTAATATTCCAGACGTTGTTTGAGCAGCTGCTCAAAAATTTTACCAACACAAGAGGACAACGCTATAGGTCGATAAGAATCTGGACTATCAAGATCCTTCCCTGGCTTCAGTACAGGGACCAGACAATCAGTTTTCCATTGATTTGGTATTAAGTCATTTTCAAACAAAATATTTAAAATTATCAAGAATTTACATAGATTTTTATGACTGAGAAGACGAAACATTTTATAGGAAATACCATCTAAACCACAAGTTGTATCTTTTCTTGATTTTATGGCAGCAGTAAGTTCAGAAATTGTGAACGGATCAAGCAACGAAAGATTTTGTCTATGAAATTTGTTATCTGCAAAAGTAAAAGGTTTCGAGACATAGTCTGGAGTGTATTTTTTTAAAAAACTATTTACCCAATGATCATTTTCACTTCTAGAAACAAAAGTTTTGTTAAATCTGCGTATTTTATTCCAGACATGAGAAATTGGAGTAAGACGATTTATAGAATTGCAATAATCTTGCCAAGATTTCTGTTTTTCAAAGTTTATAGTCAATTTCTTAGAAGCCTGATTTTTTTTAAAAAGCAAATATTTTTCTACAGAAGGATCATTTTTGAAAGCAACAAAAGCATCTTTACATTTTTTAACAGCATCTGCACATCTGCTATTCCACCAAGGAACGGAATGTCTTGCCCTTTTTGCCCTAAAACCTGAAACGGAACGTGAGCATAAATGACAAAGATTTTGACATTGACAACAAGACTTTGTTTTCGTTTTTTGTTGTGACATAGATTTTTCAACTGATGCCAATAAAATATCACAAAACTGCAAATAACTTTCTAGTGAACATTCAGAATTAATCATAAAACTATTCAACGAAGTATTAACAATATTTACATACAAATCCCAATTAACTAAATTCAAGTTTAATTTCTTACTGACATTTTGAGAGTGAACACAATGTTCTGAAGATATAACTGGAGTTTGAGACAACAGAAGTTTAGTAATTGTAGGCAAATGATAACTTCCAAAGGAATCATCATGAACAGACCATTCACAATCCCATGATAAAGCTGGACTAACCAAAGAAAGATCTAAGCCATTTGGTCTCCAGGACGAAGTTCCTACAGTCGTGACTTCTCCTGAATTTAACAGAACAAGGTTATTTTCATCAAAAGAATCTAGTACTTCTTCACCTCTTTTATCCACTTTTTGACAACCCCAAGAAGTATGGTATGCATTGAAATCTCCAGCAATAAAGACTGGAGTTGGAAGACTTATCAATTAATTTTGAAAATTTTAATTTTGAATAATGACACCTAGAAGGACAATAAACACTAACAAATGAAATATATTTACCACCTATTTTTATCTGTACAGCAACATTTTGTAAGGAATCATCAAAATAAGTATCAATTTTTAAGAATTGTAATTTGTTATGAATTATTATTGCAACTCCATTATGTGTATTACCAGTGTCATTTCTAACTATTGTGTATCCCTTTATGTTAAAGGTATGATGTGGTCTAAGCCAAGTTTCACTTATTAAAGCGATATCAACATCATTACTATAAAGAAAATATGTAAATTCAGATTTATTACTTTTAATGCTTTGAGCATTCCACTGAACTATTTTTAAATGAGCCATTAGGATGGATTATTAGCAGATGACTTTTCATAAATATCACTTAATATTTGTAAAATATTTTTAGTACTGATGGAAGTTTCCTTTGTTTTATTTAATGTAATTATTTTAACAATAGCCTCAACCAATAAATTCAAAGATTTATTATCTTTTTTCAAGTGACTGAGCAGGTCAAACTTTTGTCCTAAGGCTGGAAAACTCTCTGTATTTGCAACTGAAGCATAAGACAAAGAGGATAAACCAATTTTAATATCATTAATTTTTTTCTTTTTAATAGGACACTCAGCAGATATACTAATGTGATTTCCTCTACAGTGACAGCATGTAGCCTTTTCCCTAGGTACTGTACATTCTTTAAAAGAATGTGCATCTCCACATATTGAACATCTAACATTATTTTTACAGTACTTAGCCAAATGTCCATACCGTAGGCATTTAAAGCATTGTTTTACAGGTGGAATGTACATCTTAACTGGAAACCTCCAGCCTTGTAAATCAATATGATCAGGAAGATAAATGGCAGCAAAAGTTATGATTACTGTTTTAGTCGGTTGTAATTCAAAGTTTTGTTCATTTTTAACCTTCCTTTGAATTCTCCGAACAGAAATAATTTTTTTATTACTATTAATCACTCCAAAAATTTTTTGATTGGACCATTTAATGGGCACATTAGTAATAACACCAGTAATTTCAGTAGTTTTTGCAGGAATAGTTGCTTTGAGTTTATATTCTGATAACAAAGTCTTATTGTTAAGAAAACTATTTGCCAAATTTGCACGGTCAAAATGAACTGTAACTTTGTATTTATTAAGATTTTGCATATATTTTATGCCTTTTATATATTTCTTTAATGTTGATGATAAAGAAATCATATCTCTTGTTGAAATAGGTTTGGACTCATCGTTTGATTCCAAGAAGACAACGAAATCTGTAGCTGAAGAATCCTCAGGATACCGACGTGTATAATCGGGAACGAAATAAGTTTTATATGGATCGGACTTAGCTGAATTGCAGTCACTGTGCATGGAGTCGGAGTCCGAAAGCAGCGAGTCTTCCCCTGATATTACTGCCTCCTCCTTCTTTTTCTTGCGTTTCGCCCGAGACGTCATTTTAATAAAAATTAAGCTTCTATACGATAGTTATTAAAAATATATACAAAATGTACACTATTTAACAAAATTGAAAGAATTAAATGAATTTTTAAGTTCACGAAAAAATTTTTCACTTCCAATTTTCCCGCGCGCAAACCGGAAGTCTGACATTTGTAAATAGTTGAGCCAAAATTGCCCAAAAGTTGAAGTAAATAGTTGTATTTCGTTTTAACTGTAAAGGGTCTTTCACTAAGTAGAAAATACCGATACCACATCAAAAGCAAGTGACTCCTTTAAATGTATACAGAAAGTTTTCAGTTTACTATGTAATTGTTGGGCGCCTTATTCCTTTGATTGAATTAATAAGAATTTGATTTAATGTTGAGCGTACGAGGTACGTTACGAGGAAATATTTTTTATGTTCACTGAATGTACACGTTTTAATTATAAATTATTGAAATTGAAATTGAAATTGAAATTGAAATTGAAATTGAAATTGAAATTGAAATTGAAATGCGTTTATTATAAAGAAATTAACACAGAACAAAAAATTGGTCCGCTCTCGTTTTAGGTTTCCCTGTGTAACGAGATGCAGGCTCTTTATAAAAGTTGTAGCGTGCTACTTCTTAAAAACAAAAAAAGAAATTACATAATAATTTTCTTAAGTCTAGGTAACATAAAATATAAAAAGTATAACAACAGCATGAAGTAAGTTTAGTGTTTTTGGTGTGTTTCAGGTTGTTATGTCTTTATCATATTTATATATAAGTGTGTGCGTGCGTGTGTGCGTGTGTGTGTGTGTGTGTGTGTGTGTTGGTGTTGGTGTGTGTGCGTAGGACTGTACATGAATTTGTAAATAGTATTTTAAAGTGTGTAATAATAAAAATAATGTAAGAATTACAAGTTAAGTTGACAGAAGTCTTTCAGTTGCGCTATAGTTGAGGTCCATTAACCACTGTATTACTTTTTTTTTGAAGCCATGGTTATTCATTCTTATTATGTCTGGAGAAGATGCAAACAGTTGGTTGTAGAGATGAGGACCCAGGGTGTTAAAGTGTCTGCCGGCAAATGAGGAACGTATTCTCGGAGTAGGGTACCTTCTTATTCGATTATTTCGAAGCGGGTACAACGGTACTATTTCGGTATGGAATCTGCGTAGGGCTTGTGCAACGTACAGCTTACGAACAGAAAGTACTTTGGCAATTTGATAAAGGTTCGAAGTGGGAAATTTGTACGGTAAATAGAGAGCAACCTTTAAAACCGCTCGTTGGGCTCTCTCTATCTGAAGCATGTGGGTCTTTGCGGCGCTACCCCAGCAACCGATGCAGTAGCTAATTATGCATTGACAAAGCGCCTTGTAAACAGATAATACTACCCTTCTATCTGCTACTTGTCGAAGGGCTTTAAAGACAAATATAAGTTTCCGAACTTTGGCTGAAGTTGCAGAAATTTGAGAGCACCACTGCAGCTTATCATCGACAATGACTCCCAGATATTTTATACTTGAAGATCGAGACAAGAGTGGGCATTGACATGATGACACTGTATTGTCCTCATTACGGTTGCATGGATAGGAATGAATCCTGATTGAAAAATCTGAAGGAGCGGTTTTCGCTTTCGTTTTGCTGAAGCAGAGAAACTTGGTTTTACTTGTATTAAGCGTTAAAAGATTATCTTCTAGCCACGAGGTAATCAAACTCAAACCACTTTCTGCAGACTTTCCAACCTTGGACCAATCCTTGCCATGAAAAAGTACCACAGTATCATCAGCAAACATAAGGCAATCAGCATTAGGTATATTGAGACCACATAGGCTGTTGACATAAATCAAAAAAAGGGTGGGCCCCAACGTACTGCCCTGCGGAACACCATACGTGCATTCGCTGCTTGAACTGAAAAAATTATCCACTTTTACAATTTGTTGGCGGTTCGAGAGGTAATCGGTGAACCATGAAAGTACGGTACCTCTGATTCCCATATTTTCCATTCTCCCTAACAAGATAGGCAACGACACGGTGTCAAAGGCCTTTTTCAGGTCCAGGAAAACCCCCGCGCAGCACTCTCCTCTGTCTAGGTAGGAAGTCAAATGGGATGTTAGTTTTAATATAGCATCCTCTGTACATTTCCCAGCCCTAAAACCGAACTGGTTTTTATCTAATAATCCCATTTTGTTGAGGTAGGTAACAAGTCTCTGGTTTACTAGTTTTTCAAGTATTTTGGACAATGTAGAGAGGAGAGAAATAGGTCTATAGTTACTTGGGTCTTTATCATCACCGGACTTATATATTGGGCAAATCGTTGCAGTTTTAAACACAGCTGGGAACATACCACTGTTGAGGCTTAAGTTGCACATGTGACAAATAGGATCAATTATGTATTTATGAAAAACCTTGATTATGTTTGTAGAGATACCATCAATGCCAGGAGCAGAGTTAGATTTCATTTTTAAAATAATTGACCTAATAGGTATCTGAGGGATCAGCTGGTGGCAAGCACATGGATCCAAGCGGAGGTACTCTATATTTTAAATTGGTGACAAGATCTGCTTCATTGGTTTCCATTTTATCTAATGTTTGCCTAGCTAGGTTACTGCCCATAGTTGTAAAACAATCATTTACTTGATTTAAAGACGATAGAGGTGATTCCTTTATAAACAAAAGTTTACTATTACTTTGTTTGATGTTATTCTTAGTATAACACAGTTCCTTTAAAGTCTCCCACATTTTTTTGCTATCTCCAGCTGATTCTTGCAATTTATTTTTATAATAATTATTCTTTAATGTTTTAATAATTTTATTGCACGTATTTTTATAAGTACAATACTCAGTTTTCAGTTCAAGGTCATTGGGACAGAGCTTTGTTTTTTGATAAAGTTTATCACGCTTCCTGATAGACCTAACAACTCCCACGGAAATCCAAGGTTTCAAAGGTTTGATTTTATTGGATATATATAATTTCTTAGAATTACACTTAATTAGATTTTGTATTAAATTAATTAAATATTCAGCTGAATCGTTGACATTTGTGATCTTATAAAAGTTTATCCAATCCATTTCTTGTAAGTTGGTTTCAATCGCTGTATAATCAATTTTCATTTTGTAATTCCGTACCGAAGGTTTTCTAGATATTTCTTTTTTTATATGAAGAAGAATTGGAGAGTGATCTGTTAGCTCATTAAAGACTAATGACTGACATGGATGCCCAGTTTTAATCATGAAATGGTCCAAACAAGTTTTTTCTCGGGTTGGTATGGTGATTCCTTGCTTTAATCCATGATAGGCCATCATGTCCAAGTACTCTTGTGCACTGTTGTTAATTTCTCCGGGTTGAATGTCAATATTAATATCGCCAGTTAGTATGATACTACTACTAGAGATATCGTTTAAGATGTCGTCCATTGAGTTTATAAATTTCATTGGGTTCCTAAAAGCAGATGGTCGATATGTGCATAAGATTGTAGTATCTGGTAATATATCCAGTTTAAGACAATTCGCTTCACACAATTGTACCTCTGTACAAGTATACTCCAGATTGCTTTTAACATAAACAACCACCCCATCGTTCTGATTGAAGGTGGTTCTACTATGAAAAGATGTATAGCCATCTAGAGAGGGTATAACTGAGCCTGAGTTTGTCCAACATTCTGAAAGAACAATTAAATCTATTGGTAAATTTAAATTTTGTAAAAATGCGAGAAATAAACTAAAGTTGCAATTTATACTCCTGATATTAAGTGACAATATGCTTATGCTGCTATAGTCACTGTATTTGAGAAGTTTTTTAGCATCCGATGAACTATATACACGTGTACAGGATATTGAATCTATATTTTCTAGGTCTGTTGAAATAATGTCAGTAAGCGAATCGAATTTTAATTGTATAAGATAGTTCGGCATAATAATTGTATTCAGAATTAATAAAATGGAGAAGGTAGATGTATCCTAAAGATGCGTATTTGTAAACAAGTTTTAAAATAATATAATAAATATATAAGGTTAAATGTTTGGTGTGTACGTGTGGAGTTTGATTTTGTTTAGTGTAACAGTAATTATATAGTATAAAGTTAGACATAGAGTTATAAATTATTGCAAAACAATTATTTGATTTAATGTAGTAAATAAAGTAATAAAAATGAACAAAAATAATAACTAATGGTTGCGTAATGCTGTAACATGTTTCTTGTAAAAAGGGCAAGAATGTTAAAAGTGGAATGAATACCAGGTTAATTAAGGCAAGTAAAAATAAACAGTTAGGACCTAGTCAGATCTTGAGAGGCAGCAAGTCTTTTTCTGTGTTGATGCGGTGAGCGGGGGCGCCGTCGATCTTCCGTAAATACACCGATCCCCTAGAGGTCCAGCAATATTTAAAATTTTGATCTTTTGCGAAATCGCGGGTTATCGCGTACAGCTTTTTATTTTTAAATGTTAGACTCTCCGTGATAAATACTGGTTTAATTGGACCGTCAATGGAAAAATGTGTTGTATTAATTTTGGACGTGGGATGATTCCTATTGTAAGTCTTAACAGCCGTTAACAGTTCATCTTTTAAAAAAACGCTTGTGAACTCGACTATTATTGGTTTTAAACTCGGGTTTGCAGTGGATACTCTGTATATGTTCTTTACATCTCGCTGCTCAATAGAGGTGTTCAACACTTTTCCCACGTTTGATAAGTGATTAAGTAAATCTATCTTGTTTTCCTTATTGTTTGTAGGTATGTTTTTTAATTCAACACACGTTGAACGTGTATTCTTATCAAAGTTTTCGCACCTTTCTTCCAGAGTCTCAACTCGTTTCACACTCGCTTTATGCGCCTCTTCTAGTTGATCGTAGCGCGTCAGTAGATCGTCGTATTTGCTCGACATAAATTCGAGTGAATCATGCATTACTTGCATCTGTGACTTCATGTCACGCATGATGCTCATTAATGAGTCAAGTTTTAAGTCTTGAGCATTAAAAAGCGATTTGATTGTGTCGTCACATTTAGTAGGTGAGAGCCCTTCACTGCTGCCGCGACGCAGGCGCTTATTTCTTGAGATTGAGCTAGCAGTTGGTATATTTGGTTCCGATTCTGAGTTTTGTAGCGTGTCATTCACCGGGGGACTTCTTTGCATAGGCATACTGTAACGTTGATTGTCTGTATGTGAGAAAACAATAGAAAAAATATGCAGTTCCGATTATTGCAGTATGCGGAGATAATGACAATCCAGGCGTAAGTTGCGAGCACCACGGGTACTCTGGGGTCAAAGTCCAAGACACACCCACTCCAATCAGGCGCTGGCAATTGGGGGCGGGTCAACACTGACGCCGTACGGTTGGTCGTGACGTACGTTTCAGCAGATACGTCAGCAGCAGCGACGGTAGTGGCTATCAGGCGGTGGGTACCAGGGGTGCAGTAGCGGGACAGTTCAAATATTCACTCACGCTTGTAAGCTTCCTCCTGGTGAAGTAGTTGCTCTCTGGATTTTATGCACTCCTATTTTATGAATCTGATTTTTCAGTTACAAATTACTAATTAAATTATTATTTTAACGATATACGTAGGCACGTCTAACTCTTTTGAGATCCGAGGGGGAAGAGGAATTATGATTGTATTATTTCGAAAAGAGTGCCGAGAGTTTTTTCCGCCGGATTTTTCTCTCGGTCTACTACGACTACGTCCATTGCTGATGTATGTAATGGTGTCCCGTGATATCTTTTTTTATTTTATGCTTTTGACAATGTATAAGAGATTAGTTTTTAATCCTACATACAATAAAGTAATTTCATTTCATTAAATTACCGGTTAACTGTTAAAAAAGCGCTCACCAAAAGTACCGTTTACATGCGGCTTTATAATTCAAATCATTCATTCAAGGACCATATACCCAAGAGTCCCTAGATCATTCATTCAATTATATTTGTTGATTTTGGAGATTCTGGCGGGAACCATTCAAATAAGTGGACGCAATTTTTCTCATTTTTAAGTGAAAACTAATAAATATCAATAGTTTGATTAAAAAGTGTTTCAAAACTGCGAAATGGAGGCCGGCGAAGATCCGGGGCCTCCAGATCAACCCCCTCGGAAGAGGAGTTTCAGAGCGGTAGATGCCAGCAGCAGCGGCGGGAGCGATGGTAATATAAAACCATTTACTAAACCTAACTACATCAGACTTTTCCCTGAAAATGGGTCAGTAAACGAATATAAAGTATTCATACAAAGTACAAATGGGGAAAAACTGGGTAACAAAAGCCCAATATATTTCAATAAGTTATTCTCGAAAGATGTCAAAGGCGTAACAAGCGTAACTAGAATTAATGCTAACAAAATAGCTATCTTCTTCAAGCAAGCCATTACTGCCAATAATTTTATATTAAATACTACATTCCTAGAAGCCAACAATATTAAGGCTTTCATACCAGCTAAACAAATTGAGCGTACCGGTATCATAAGGTTTGTCCCTACTAATATTTCAACCATGGATTTGTACTACAAACTCACATCGCAGTATGAAGTTATCTCAGTGCGAAGATTCTCTAAGAAAGTAGGACAAGAAAAAATACCCTTACAGACAGTCAGCCTCACCTTTTTATCCAACACCTTACCCGACACCGTCCAATATGATCTATTCTCATATAGGGTTTTTGAGTATATACCACCTCTTCAGCAATGTTTTAAGTGTTTTAAATTCAATCACTCTGCAAAAATATGTAACAACAAGCAGAAATGCTCAATTTGTGCAGGAGATCATTCATATAAAGATTGTGATAAACCAAATGAAATTTAATGTATTAATTGTAATGGCCCTCACTTAGCAATCTCAAAATCTTGCCCTATTAAAATGAAAAAACTGATGGAGAAAAAGTCCAAAATTTCTTACTCCAGTGTAGTAAATACAAAATCCGTTACGGAATTTCCTCCTCTACCTAGCAAACCCCAGAAAAAACTACCTGTTAATAACACAAATTCCATTACTACTAATACTGTAAATAATGTTGTAAATAAAACAAAAGTTGATTTTCAACAAAATACAAAACAATCAAATATTTTAGATATTATTAATAATAAGGATATTATAGGCGCATTAGTAAAGACTTTGGTTGAGTTAGGAAATAAAACTGATGATGTTCAAATTAATCATGCATTTATTCAAGATACATTATTGAAAAATCTCAATGGCTAATAACAATCCATTTGATTCTCAGTTACGAATTGTACAATTTAATATTCATGGTCTTACTTATGACAAAAAACCACTTTTAATTGATTTTCTTAATAGATATAATATTGATGTTTGCTTATTAAATGAAACACATCTTAAAAATAATACGACTTTCAACATAAAGGGGTTCAATATGTACAGTAGAAGTTCAGAAAATAAAAATGGAGGAGTTGCCATCATTATTAAAAATTCTATAAAACATAATCTACTTCAGACTCGGTTTTATCAAGATATTCAAAACATTGCAATTACCACGAAAACCTCTAGAGGTCCAATAACAATTTCTTGTGTATACTGTCCACCATCTAGTAATCACATCAGGACACATGTCTTTACCAATTTAATTAATGGTTTACCTAAACCTCTTCTAATATCTGGCGATTTCAACGCTCATCATACAGCCTTTGGTTGCACTACTACCAAGTCTAGAGGTAATGACCTCTATGAAATTATAGAAAATGAAGGTATGTACATACTTAATGATGGCAGTTCCACTACATGCCCTTTTCAATATAAGTATACCCCATCGGCTATAGATATAACATTTGTAAGCCCTATGTTAGCTCCACTTTGTCAGTGGAGTGTACATAATGACCCTTTTGGCAGTGATCATTTCCCTACTATTACTACATTGAATATCAGTGTTGAAACATATAGTTTTAACATGCCATGTGATAAATTTCTTTATAAAAAAGCTAACTGGTCACAGTATTATGAACTTTCCAAAACAACATTTAATAATATTTATATTGACAACAGTAATCCCATTCTAGCCTACAATATTTTTTGTGAAAAACTCAATGAGCTTAAAGAAAACTGTATTCCTAAACTTTCTAAATCAACTGCATTTAAAAGTAAACCTCCTGTTCCCTGGTGGAATGATAAATGCAAGGAAGCTGTAACTAAAGCTTATGAAGCTCTAAAACTTTATAGAAAAGTAACTACAGTAGAAAATTTTATTAACTACAAAAAACTAGTTGCATGTAAAAAACGGATTATTTCAGAAGAAAAGAAATCTAGTTGGCGTAGACTATGTTCATCTTTTAACAGATTAACTCCTTCTACTGTAATTTGGAATTTTATCAAAAGGTTCAGTGGTAGCTACTCTAGACAACAAACAAAAGATGATTCTTTCATAGAACCCTTTTTATCAAAACTAAGCAAAGCGGGTTGTACTTTATCTGCAGATGATTTACAAAGTTCATTTGATTCAAATAATGAATTAGATACATCTGATAGCCTCTTAAAACCATTTACATGGAATGAGTTCACTATAAGTCTTAAAACTAGGAAAGATACTATGCCAGGCCTTGATGATTTTCCTTATATTCTAATTAAGAAAATTCACAGAAATGGACAACAATTGTTGCTAGATATTTTTAATAGTCTTTGGATTCATAATATCATCCCCGAATCTTGGAATACCCAATGTGTAGTTCCAGTTTTGAAACCAAATAAAAACTCAGATGACCCAGACTCATATCGTCCAATATCATTATCTTCCTGTATTGGTAAAATATTTGAAACAATGATAAAATTCCGACTGGATTGGTTTGCAGAAACTCATAATTTGATTCCATCCACTCAATTTGGTTTTCGTCGAGGTAGAAGCTGTAGTGACAGTTTTCTTTCCTTAATATCTGATCTGAAACAGGCAAAACAGTCAAATTTAAATGCTGTATGTGCATTCCTAGATGTCCAAGGCGCTTTTGATAACGTACAACCAACTACTCTGATTAAAGTACTAATTCAATTAAAAATACCTGGAAAATTATGCCAACGGCTCTACAATTTCCTGACTAATAGAAAATTGTTTGTTAAATTCAATAACATCTTACATGGGCCTAAAAATGTTTCAAAAGGCACAATGCAAGGCAGCATCTTATCGCCTTTATTGTACAGCTTATTTGTTAGTCATATATTAAACTTTGTAAATACTAAAAATGTAAATATTCTGCAGTTCGCAGATGATATTGTTGTATATAGCGTAAATAAAAATTTAACCACAGCAAAAGAACATATTAACATAGCTCTTGATAGTATTCATAGTTATTATAAATTTAAACTTAATTTAGACATTAACCCAGATAAAAGCTCAGTATTGATTATCAGTAATAGTTATTCTAATAAAAACATCACATTTAACAACCAACCAATCAAAGTAGTTCAGCATCATAAATTCCTGGGAGTAATTATAGATGACAAATTGTCATTCCTACCACACATTAAGTACATTTCAGAAAATGCTCTCAAGAAATTAAATATAATGAGATGCTTAGCTGGTCTTTCATGGGGCTCTGATCCAGTGGTACTTAGTACTTTATATAAAACACTAGTAAGATCAAATTTTGATTATAGTTTTCTTGCTTATATGGAATGCACCCAACATTTAGATAAATTGGACAAAATTCAAAATAAATGTCTAAGGTTAATATCAGGAGCTATGTGTTCTACACCTATTAGATCTATGGAAGTTGAAACAAATATTATGCCTTTAGTACTCAGGCGAATAGAACTAGCCCAAAGATATTGTCTAAAGTTAATAACTTCAAGGAATCAATTTATTATAAATAAAATAATTAAATCCAGCAGTCACCCTATAATAGAATTAACTAATGGAACTGATTTATTACTAGGAATGAGTCCGTCTCTCCAAGATATATTAAATTTTACATACAATAGTTTTAAAAATATATTCTTCAATTTCAATCACTGGCCATGTTATTCAGGTACCTATACAAGTAAAAGTATAGATGTTAAGACTTCTACTGAACGCAATATCCTATGTAATGAGGACATGTTAGAATATAAAAATGAAATTTCTGATCATTATATATTATATACAGATGGTAGCAAAACTGAGCTACATGTAAGAAGTGGGTTCTATGACCCTTCTTCTGATTTCCGACAATGTTTCAATTTAGACCTCCATTGCTCTATTTTCACTGCTGAAGCATATGCTGTCTTTCGGGCTTTACAGTATATTAAACTTAAGTATAAGTAATTTAGATTCATAATATTTACAGATTCAATGAGTTTGGTTGATTGTCTCTCTAATTCGCAAATTGTATATAAGCTAAATTATATTATATTTATGATAAGAGAATTAATTTCTCATAGGAATTATTATTCATATCTCATATTATTAATCTCATAGGAATATAACTGGGAATGAATTAGTAGATCATATTACGAGGACAGGTATAAATGAAATTGATTTGAGATGTAAGGTAAAGGTACCTTTCACGGATTGTTACGAAGGCATTAGAAGGAATGTGAAACAACTATGGGAAGACATGTGGAGGAAAGACATGGAAACTAAAGGCATATGGTATGGGACAGTACAGAAGAACTTACCTACTAAACCATGGTACGCTCACAGAAAATTCAAAGCTGCAACTAGACATTTTTTCACAACAATATGTAGATTACGCTTTGGTCACCATAGAACACCTTTTCATCTAGCACGCCTAAAAATTATTTCATCAGCCAAGTGTAAATATTGTGACAGCGAGAAATGTGACATTGACCATCTTCTTTTCCAATGTAGCCATTTCGCAATTCAGAGAATAATTCTTGCAAGTGAAATTACTGAAATTGTACAAAATGATGACTCCCGCCGCTTGAATTTTATCTTACAAAATATAGACTGCTTCCTTCCGATATATAATTATATTGTAAATACTTTTGAAAACTTATAAGAAAACATAGAAGAAGAAAACTACGAAAAGGCTTAAAGGACGAAGATTCCGAGCCTGTAAAAATGTTACAAAAAAAAAAAAAAAATATTTGTTGATTTGTTGTGATTTCTGTGTAACTGCAAATCTATTCCTTTTAAAATTAGCTGAATTTTAATATTGATATTGCTGATTTCCAATAATTGTGTGAAAAGAAACTTTAGTTTACAACATGACGGAAGTTCAGCTGCAGGAGTTTAAGTTGGAACCGGATTCGGAACTTCGTTTTGAAGTAGAATCTAAAAATGAGAAAGTTGTTCTAGAGGTACAATTGATCTATCTAAACATAACTAACCACTGCCACTTTAATTTAAAAATTATCATTGATGATATAATGTTAGTAATTATGCCTTTCATAATTAAGTTTAATTTTTAGGTTAAGAGTGGTTATGCTGAGTTGTTTGGTACGGAGTTGGTAAAAAACAAACCGTACGAATTCCATACGGGCGCTAAAGTCGCTGTGTTTACGTGGCACGGCTGCACTATCGAGCTGCGCGGACGCACGGAAGTCAGTTATGTCGCCAAGGAAACTCCTATGGTAAATATTTAGAACACTTTATTGTTATCAACCATTATTGTTATTTTGACTTATTTATCTTGACTTTTAGGTGGTTTACCTAAACGTGCATGCAGCTCTTGAACAGCAGAGAGTAGCAGCAGAACAAGAGAATACTCGAGGTCCGGTTACAATGATAGTTGGTCCAGGTGACGTTGGAAAATCTACATTGACCCGTTTGCTACTCAATTATGCTGTCCGTATGGGAAGGAGGCCTATATATGTGGATTTAGATGTAGGACAAGGACAAATCAGTGTACCTGGCACTGTAGGTATGTTGAATAGACTAAATTACAGATAATACTAATAACTGAAAGGTGAATGCAATAGTTTTTGTTGTCTACCTAAAAACATCCAAAAAATTGTCTCATTTATTTATTGCAAGCTGGTCTTATACACAATTCTTTATGTTTGTAAATTTCTCATAAGTGTACCATTTGCAGGAGCATTATTGGTAGAAAGGCCAGCATCAATAGAGGAGGGTTTCAGTCAACAGGCCCCACTAGTATATCACTTTGGACACAACAGTCCCGGAGAAAACATTGAATTGTACAACACAGTGGTGTCTCGGCTGGCAGAGGTTATAGCGGAGAAATGTGAAAACAATGGCAAAGGTTTGTTACTTTATTAATTATTGATATATTTACTAGCACCAGTTTTTGACTCTCATTTAATATAGGTGTTCAGAACTATAGTTACGAGTATAATGATGATTTTAGAAGTCAATAAATGGCAGGGAATTTGAAAAAGATGTATTAGGTTTTAACAGGCGCAAGTGATATTATTAGTTCTGTTAAAATCGGTCACAAAAGAGTTTCTCTAAAAATAGATTTTACATTATGTAATAACCTATATAAAGGATTATGTTACAATCAGGGTTGGAAACTCTTTTTTTAAGTTAATACGAACCTGTATTAGAAAGTCTCCAATAACTAAGATAGAATAGTTTTGACTTTTGGAAAAACTATTTTTTTCATACTTGTAAATTTAGACTTCCCATAAGCAAAACAGCTTCTATGTGTTTACAGCCCATAGGTAGTAGTGGCCTAGTTTGTTAATATTTAATTTTGCAATCACCCAGCGTCAAGCTCAGGGGTCATCATAAACACATGTGGTTGGATCAAGAACGCCGGATACAAAGTATTGACACACGCCGCTCAAGCTTTTGAGGTAGGTTCTTATATAGAAGTTACTTTGTTGATCTTTGTAATGATGGTTACAGCTGTCAAAATACTAAAATATCCTATATCTGCCTGTTCATCATGGTGATTTTTGTGAAATAATACTTACATTTTGTTAAAATTGTTAAGAGAGTTTATTAATCATACCAAATCAATCCAGAAAAATATTATTAATATTGATTTTTCTTTCAGGTTGATGTTATACTAGTACTAGACAATGAAAGGCTATTTAATGAGCTAAAACGAGACATGCCAAAGTTTGTGAAAGTGGTTTATCTACCAAAGAGTGGAGGGGTAAGTTAATAAAAAAATACTTTTTTTGTTATTGTCAAAACTAATTCGGTTACAGAATTATTCAATTATTTATTATAAAAGTAGTCTATGACACCCCCTGATAACCTAATAGTTGAATCCAATAATTAAAGATATTAACTATCAGTTAAGTATCTAGTTTTTGGAAGGGATTACCCAATACATCCAAACTCACAAACCTTTCCTCTATATTTACTAGCAATTATTCGACATGTATTTTGACACTAAATTTAATGTCAAAACCACCACCATCAACATCAAGTTAATTCAATAATTCCCTGCACAGGTAGTAGAAAGATCGAGCAGTCAACGTACAGAAAGCCGCGATGCTCGTATACGTGAATATTTCTACGGAAGACGCACACCGCTGTATCCACACTCGTTTGATGTGAAATACTCGGATCTCAATATATATAAGGTAAGATCGTATATAAGGTAATAATAGGCTTAGGCTAATTTTATTGAGTTTTGCTTTAGATATAAGTATTTATATAAGTTCTTATTTTCTACGAGACTTTTATGTGAGAGAGAGAACTGCCTGTCGGAATAATAAACAGTTACAAATTTGACAAGATGTAGCTTTGTACTTCTCACTAGCTTTTACCGGCGCGGCTTCGCACGCGTTAAATTTGGAGTAAAACTCCTTTCCCTGTACTATGTTACTATACATGTAAACTTTCCTCTTCAATCACTCTGTCTATTAAAAAAAACCGCATCAAAATCCGTAGCGTAGTTTTTAAGATTTAAGCATACATAGGGACAGAGGAAGCAACTTAGTTTTATACTATGTAGTGATTTCGCTCTTCTTAAAAATAACAGATATGTTTCGGTGTTATCCACTGTATTATTAAAATGAATGCTCGATGTTTACATTTCCGGGTTAGCCGCTTCAAAAGGTCAAGTTGCATATGATCTTTGCGAAGGCGAGTGAATAGAATAAAATTGCGTAAAAGCTTGTGAAAAATTTCGATGAAATACATTTTTATTCTTTACACTCGCTCACAGGTGCAGGCCAATTTAGGGTCCTTTCGAAATTGGATTGTTCGTCTGTCCAAGTTCAATGTGTAGTACCAATAATAATAGAAAGTCAAATTAACGTTCGGCCACATAGCCACTATGCAAAAACGCTTTTTTAACATATTTTCAAGATGGGTTTGTGTCTGGATGTAACAAGGTTCTCTCATAGTCCATTCTGTGATACCTTCTTATTACACCAGTGCCCACTGCACTTACTTTAGGGCCACATATTTGGTGGGGTAGTCTGGAGATTAATTTGTCATATTATAGCAAAAAATGTCCTGTCCCTTATCAAACTTGTAGTTCGTAACTAGGATATATAAAAGTTTTAGAACCTAGTATAACAAGTGAATCTGGGATTTGCTGATCGTGTCTGTTTGTCCCCTTACCGCCAATCTCAATATTCTGCTATAGTTAAAACCTTGGTAATCTGAAACTACTAGTTTTGTTTTCTGTGACGTTTTTCCGTCATTTCCATATCAACAGCTATCTACTATAGTTTATTGAAACGCATAAACATGGATATTTGTTACTATGGTTACACAAATAACAAGGCGTCAAAGGTTAGTAGAATATTGAGTTTGGCCGTAAGTCCACCTATACCACTTAAGCGCCTTTAATAACTGAAAACGGCAGAATTAACCGTTTTCTATTAGCTGTTACTTACAAAATATATGATATTTCGCACTGATATTTCAAATATTATAATAAAGAACGTAAATGTGATGGGAGGACTGTTTAAAAAACACGATTGAAATAATTTTGCTCGATAGAAAAAAATCCTGAAGTCACCTCTAAAATTTCATATAAATGCACATTAAGACGGTGTTTTACAATAATAAGTCTTATGAAATCGCAAACTGATAGATTTTTACCTTTTCTATTTCGTGACTGTTTTAGATTTCTGAGAAATTGAACATTTTATTAACTTTTTGATAATAAATGTGTTTGGCGCTTACGCCACTTAATTTCGAGGCCGTTGATTCTATATGAACCGCGCTCCCCGACCCCCCCGCCTCAGGCGTAGAATCGTAGCGAAATCTGGATTTTCGCTGACCGCCTAACCCCCCTTAACGGATTTCGCTGCGGTTGTCGCCATCTCCAACCCTCGTCTTCAGTGGTGGATTTACCACTAGGCTGAGTAGGCTAGAGCCTAGGGCGGCAGATTCTAGGGGGCGGCAGATTTGCTTCTATTTTTTTTTAATTAAAACATACTTAGAGAAAAATAGTCTTAACATTTTACAAGTGAGTAATTTTAAGACATTTTGAGTATAATTCATCTCCATTTTTAATTTTTTATAATATTCCAAAGTAAAGCTATTTTTTATCTTTTTGAATTTGTTTTGTTAGGCAGATTCTAAGGGGCGGCAGATTTGCTTCTATTTTTGATTTGATCAAAAACATACATTGAGAAATAAATTCTTAACATTTTGCAAGTAATTTCAAGCCATTTTGAGTGTTCTATCTCGATTTTTAAACATTGTAACATTTCATTGGATTATTTTTTATTGTTTTTGTCTATGGTAAAGCCTTGCAAAAAATAGTAAGAGCATAGATAAAAGGTGCCAATCTTAAAAAAAAACGACGACGCAATCTATGAATTTAATGTTAAACAACGAAACACACTTTCGCGTGCGGTAGCGGCGATTACAGTCATGAATGAACGGTATTTTATGCTCCTATAAAAATTGACACTATGGCAGTAGCAACATCTGCCAAAACTGTTAAGCCAAAAACTGTGTCTACCAACTTTCATGATACGTAGTCTTAACACATTTGATACTGCTATTAAGTTAAAAGGGTGGGCAGAAAAGTGACGTGAAAAAAATTGTTTGGTTCTTAGTATTGAGTGATCCCTGAAACAGCTCCATCTATGTTTTACGATTTTGCGTAGTTTCCGAGTCAAAATTTTTAAAGCTTTCTTGCAAAATCAACTGTAACTTCAATAATTTCATTAGGCTGATTAATTTATGCATAAATGCACATTACGAAAAGAGTTAGAAGCAAAAAGAGCAATAAAGAAAACCTTAAATTTTTTAAGACATTGGCAAAATTATTCAAGTAACAATTTTGCAAAAAATCTTAAACAAAATCGTAACTCGAAGTCTATGCAAGATCATGGGGGTATTTCAGATTCATCTCAAAACGAGGCACCTAAAAAACTTTTGGGCGGTTCTTTTTTAGCCACCCTGTATTATTCTTTACCGACGATTCAATATCATAGATTAGTCAAATATAATTTCTCTTCGGAATTCCAACGAAGAAGTTGTAAACTCTATCTATTTTCTATTTATTAATACCTCCCGCAAATCATCTGATTAAAATTATCTCCTATGGGTTTTGGGCCATTTGCGTTTTAATATTTCTAGTTTGGCCATAATATCTCGAGACAAGGACATAAGATTAAGTGAAAAATTTAAAACAACATCATTCATCATAAGTAACAAAGAACTGTTAATGCAAGTCGGTATTTTACAACTTCAGCTTTAAAAAAAAAAGTATGTAACAAATAGACCGTGCGTAATGTCATTGCAAACGAAGGCATTAAATTTCATAGGGGCGGCAAAAATTAAAAGCCTAGGGGCGGCAAATCTGTAAATCCGCCACTGTTGTTTAAGCCTATGGGCGGCAAATCTAGTATTAATTTATAGGTGGGCGCCCCCTGCCTGCCCGCGTCCTGCATGCCGCTGGGCATGCGCGCGGCGGACGCGCTCACCAAGCTGGTGGCGGTGGCGGCGACGCCGGCGCTGGCGCACCGCGTGCTGGCCGTCAGCTTCGCGGCCGCGCCCGGCGACGACGTGCTGCACACCAACCTGGCCGGGTTCGTGTGTGTGTGAGTATTCTGGTTGATGGTATTTCTTTTTATTGAATACTAGGGGCCGTAACGACTCCGTTCGCGTGGAAGTCGGTTTCCCGTGGGAATGAAAAGTTTTCCCGCGGCAAAAAGTACCCTATATGTTATTCTAACCTATATTATTCCAAATTTCATCCAAATCCGTCCAGTAGTTTTTACTGAAAGAGTAACAAACATCCATACTCACAAACTTTCACATTTATAATATTAGTAGGATTTACTGACTACAGTCTAACTTAATATTTAACAATTTCACTCAAATCGGTCCAGCAGCATTTGCATAATTAACTTAAATACAACATACCTACTAGAGATGGGCCGAATACTCGGCGTACTCGGCGGGTTTATTGATACTCGTACTCGGCCTAATAACTCTGTGTACTAATGCCGAGTTTACTTTGTTTAAGGAAAGCAATATGTTTAGGTAGATATAGGTAATTAAAACGGCAGTATAAATCAAAAAGTATTACTAATTTAGGAAATCTTTTATAATATTAATTAATATAATCAAAATTATGTTAATGGATGAGTAGCAAGACAAAATTAATTGAACAGTAATAAAAATAAAAAAAGCTTTTAAAAACGTTCTAGTAATAGCCTATTCCTCTTATCTTCGCAGACATTACCAACCTCCGAAAACAATTTTGACCGGCGCTAACCTTTTTGTTGCTTGGGGTTGGATTTTGAAATCGGTCGCCTGATTTAGGGGTTGTGGGGGGTTGGGTGGGGTGGAGGGGAGGGGTCTGAACCCCCTACAAGTAATTTTTGCTGCCGGAGTTGCGTCTAAATATTTTTTCAAAAATTTCAAAATATCCTAAATACTTGCACAATTGCCGGCTACTGGGTTGAGGGCTACTGGGTTTAAAAAATTTTTTTTTTTTTGCCGCCCCCTTTTTTTTCCGGCGGCTGAAAATGGTCAGGGGGGGTTCAGATCCCTCCCCCCACCCCCCCAACTCCCCACAACCCCTAAATCAGGCGACCGATTTCTAAATTTTAACCGTTGCTTGCTTACGTGCGCGAAGTAGGACTTGATAGAACCGAGTTACTCGGTCGAAGGAAAATTGAGCCGAGTAAAACTCGGTACTCGTTACTCGGCTAAAGTGTTACTCTAAGCGCATCTATAATACCTACCATCCACTTTCACTGAAAAATTTAGGATTCACAGTAGAATAACAATCGATATTATTAACAACAATGGCCATTTCGACAGAGAATACAAGAAGCGGTCAAAATTTGTAAACTAGCCTGCGAAACCCGTGGGCTCATTCTCTTTAACCTTCATCAAAAGTAGTTAGCAACTAGAAAAGTATTTCGGTTTCTAATCTACCTACATAGTCTTTTTTACTTTCACAGTCGTCTTAAGTTATTATTCCAAGATAAATCTACTTTTGTTTTTTTTTTTTGCTTTACATCATAAACATATTTAACTCGAGTCTGTTATTATTTCACTTAACACATATGTTAATAATTACGTTTAAATGCAATAAAATCGTTTCCATTTCCCTCCGCAGCACCGCAGTGGACCCGGAGCGTCAAACTCTCACGATATTGTCGCCACAGCCGCGACCGCTGCCTAACACTGTGTTGTTATTATCAGAACTGCAGTACATGGATAGCCATTAATCATATATTTTATTAAAAAAACAAAGAATAGGAGGCAGAGAACTGTTATTGCTATAAAGAATTAGAGTCACAATCAGGCTAAAAGGTCAGATGTAGTAAAGATGAGAAGAGATATAGTAAAGTACTACTTTGAGTGGCTACGTACTTCTTTAAGGAAATTGCTCAATGTGGCTTTGTTGTAAAACGTGAAAGTCTAACTCTCATGCTCTTAAACTCATTCAAAACCAACAATGGTAAAAATATGTTGTCTCTTTCAAAATATCTGTCAACTCTCACATAGGATGTTTTGACAGGTAATTGTTAAAACATAATATTTAGCTATCTACATAACCTAAGTGAAGGCAGATTGGAAGTTTGCCAATAGTCTTGTATTGTAAAACTTCTCTTGTTAAACTCCTCTAACGTCACAAGTTTGTTTCGCACCGGTCATTTGTCATTTAATATCACTGTGTTTCATCTGAAACGTGACATTGGCAGAATTACCCACAAGGTAGAAGCCATAATACCCCAAAAAGTCAAGTATTTACATAAATTAAGTGAAGGAGATTAGTTTGCTAAGCGATTGTGACCCTAATTGTTTATAGGTTAGGCATAGAATGGAGGAAATGTACAAACCGATGTAGACTTGAATTTACACATTTAATTACAGGTTATTTTGTTGCTAACTCAGCTGGCCTAATATGCAAATAATATGTCACTTTGATGTTACTAAAATTGTCAAAACAAAAACTGTGTCATGCATATTTGGCTGACATGACTTTTTAAATGTAGTCCATTTTAGGTCTTTCGGTAGCTAAGGTAAAATTCGTTAGTTACTATTAAAATCACAAGGTGAAGGAATATTATTCCAAAGTTGACTAAATTTCAAAGACTGTTTATAGTTTGTAGTTCAAAACATCTGAAGTTTTAAATTATTCTTGATCTGTGAATAAAAGTATTTTTATTACAAACTAGCTTGTAAGTCTGTAAAATAAATCATTGACCAATAATTCTAGTTTTATTTTAAATTAAAAAAGTATATTTTAAAATATTTTATTCCAGAAAATAGAGGTAGCTACATTAAGGAAGCACATAAACTAATAATAAATTAAATTTTAAAGATAAATTACCGATGAAATTTAAAGTTAAAAACTAAATTTTCGGCATTTTATAAAACTATTTAAAATAACATTAAATTAAGTAAAACGACGTTACACGTCTTGTTTAAAATAATAAACTAAAGTCTACAATCTCCAAGCTAATAGCTAGTTAACATTATTTCTATTTAAAATAGAATTTCGTAGAATTCCAATTTTATAGGAAGGCAGTAATGACAGGAAATCTAAGGTTATGTTATGAATTACTAAGGATCACCAATATTTAATAGTATAATAATAAATAATAGGCAATTTTGATAACATATAGGCAAGTTTGTATGTTTACCTACTGAACAAAACTCATTTTTAACTAAAGTAATAAACTGCAACTTTGTCATATACAATATATTTAAATCTTAGTCTTTGAAGGCCAGCAGAATTTATTTCTTTTGTGTCATATAAAACGGCTTTCGTAACTTACCACCAAACCAATTGAAGACAGACTAGTTTATTTTGCCATTACATGCATAATTTCACCCTTAAATATCAATCCTACATATTTACACCTCACACAATTTTGACAGCATGTGTGACAGTGACAGGTGACAGTTTTGACAGTGCCAGGTGTCAGTTGTGTCGCCGGTCCTGCGTGTGCGCGCGTGAGTCCTGCGCGTCCCGCATGTGCGCCTGCGCGAACTTGATGGCCACGCGCATCGCGTCCTGCACTAGGTTCTCACAGTTTATTAGACTCACCTGAAATTTAATGAATACTTAGTAAGTAAGTGGGTTTGTGTATTCTAGTGTTTATTCATGTTTTAATTTTCTAATAGGAAGTAATTTATAATGGTAATTTCGAATATTAAGAAAAAAACTGAGCTATACCTAATAAAAATAAGACCAAATAAGGTAGACTGAGTAAAAACCAAACGGAAACCTTTAGTAAACTACACATACACTAAACTCATTATTTAATAACATTTTCTTTTATCCAAAGCCACAGTACCTAATAGCGATCAAACAAGAATATAACTAATAATAAATCTATAATACATACCTTAGTCGGCGACATTTCAGCGAACTCTTCCCCCGGTCGATCGTGTCTAGATATCAATTCCGCATTAAATATAGGAAGGATGCAGCGAAGCCAGCGCGACGCGGTGAACGAAGATGATGTCATCTCCTACATAAGGAATTGGTGTTCAAATATATATTTTGTTATACATGTAAAAAACTAGTATGTAACTAGCACAATTTGTTTTAACGTAATTTAAAAATAACATTGACTTCTAATACTAACTAATTAGCGACAAAATTTGAAATAATAATTGAAAAGATAAATAAATATTTGTTGTTGTAGTGTATTTTACTGTTTTTCTAGCTTTCTCTCCGTAAAAGTCTTTTACACAAAAAATAATTCCCGTCGAACATTTATAAGCCTTACCTTCGGCACAGTACAAACAGCTCTAATAACGCCCCCCGCACAGCCCAGCAGCAGCGCCGGTTGCCCGCCCCCCACTTTGCCGCCCCCGCAGTTGCCGCCCCCCATGGCCTCCGACACTCCCTCGCTCGACATGAGGTACGAACATCGCAGGAAATGTACCACGAACTTGCGATTGTTGTCCAGAGCTTGGGCGGTGGCTTCTGCGATCTCGGCGGACGCTATTTCGCTGTGAAATTGAAAAATTTAGAGCCGTTTATTTTAACCAATAACATGAACCTTTGTACTCACATTTTATTTAACAGCTTTATTATTGAGTTTGTATTTATTGTAACTGTGTTTGTGCATAAATATTAAATAAATAAATAAATGGATATCGTGGGCTTCAAAATACATTTTAACCAGATTTATGTAAAAACATAATAACACTTTTTTGTTTATAAATACGCCCCTTTGGTTTGAAGCCCGCGATTTGTAAAAAGTGGTATAAATGTAATGCTATGCTCACCTTTATTAGATCTGTGGTCCAGGATAAGATAAGATGAAGAGAAGAGAAAAATGAAAAAATTAGCTAGCTAATTAGGAACAAAATAACGAGTAGAATACTAAAAGTAGTTTAGTAAAAGTTGGCACTGAACCCCACTTATCGAAATTCATTTAAAAGTAGTTACCATGCACACTTATCTAAATATTATACTTACTTAAGTTTAATATCAGCTTTCCCCGCTTTAGTATGCAGATTATCCAGCATACTCAAACACAGGGCATACTGTCCGTAAGGCGCTCCGTTCGATCCGCAAAGTTCCGCAAGTTTCCGTTTGATGGCGGCAGCTTCTTGCTTGCAACGGACGGGGTCGGTAAGTTGTACCACTTCCGATAGTTTCTGGGCTTTGCAGAATAACTCTTGTACCTGGATGAAATAGATAAAGAAATATAATAATGGATGTTGAATTAATAGGTAAGGGAGTGCTAAGGTATGAGACAAGTTTGGACTAATAATGAAGACAAAAATGATTGGGATTGCATATTTTCCAAAGCAAACGAGATATTATTTATAGCTTGGCTAAAATTTGCAAATTTTCAAAGTCAGTTATTGACATTTATAAATATCTTAATATAGTACATGCATATATTTCTAACATCAAAAATCGGACTAGTACCTACTTTGAATAAGAATACAAAGTCACGACCTATGTGTAGACAAAATGCAGTTAAACCTTTGACACGAAACACAAGAAAGTAAAAAGTTGAACTTAGATATTTGTGAGATTTTACAGACATTTATTAAAAGAAAACCCCCTTATAATTCGACAAGCTACTGCCCTTGTTTTTCAGACAAACTTGAAAAAAACACATGACAATGGCCCCGATTCTGAAAACAACACAAAGCCGGCACTTACTTATTAATTGTATAAGACAGAGACCCGTAATCATTTTAGTCTTTCCAAACTAAAATGTACGTGCGTTATGACACGGCGAAGGCAATTTTAGGCTAGTCCTCAGCCAATTTTACAGTGATGTGGACTAAATTTAGTGAGACCAATGTACCTTTTTAATACAAAGCATTTGAAAGTGACAGTGATATTTTTTATTTAGTTTTAGAGGGTGTTTTCGGAATCGGGGCCAGTGTCAATATTACGTTTCTTGTCTTTAATGTTGAGATTAAGTAAAGTCATGATATTTTTCCCCTTTTTGTGGGATGCTTTCCAGCAGTGGACGGTAATTGGCTGATTATCTTTATTTTTTTACAAACGAGCGAAACGCTCACGCTTCGCAATGGTGTAATTTTGCCGACTTGATCGCGAACCCTTGCATTTTTGCTAACTTAAAAAAACTTTTTCTAAACGTTCTTTATTTACAAATTTGAATGAATAAATACCCTAAAATATGGAGGAATCCGCATTTAAATCCGTTACGTTAAGAAGGAGTTAGCAGCCAAACATACAAACAGACAGAATTGTTGGCTTGGATTTATACTATGTAATGATATGAATGAAGTAAATACCTCAGTGGCGGCCTCCCCGGTAAGGGCGTGTATAGTGGGGGCGTTCCCGCCGCCGCCCTTCACTACAGTTATACAAATATCCACCAGATCCGATGTGGACGACACGTGGGTGCCACAACATAACTCTCTGGAAGTTTAAATAATGATATTATGTAGAAAAATTGAAAATAATTGAAGAGTTGACCGGTGATTGCTTTTGTTTCCCCTCACATAGTATAAAGCTTTTTTGCTTTATGAATATTGATTTGAACACGGTTCAAATGTGAGTTATTTGGGTATTCTTTCATACTAGATATATCATAGAGGTTCAAAATGTTCCATAGGAACCTGAACCTTAACCTTCATGGATAAATAGCGGGTTGGAAAATCTTCACTATGATTTTTAAAGATGCTGCTTTTTGCTAGCTTTTGGACATAATATATCTAATGTCAAAATGTATTTTTAACATGTCTGTGCCAAGCATCTAGACTATCACACTGAAGTTTCTGGATTCGAGCCCCAAGCTGGGCTGCTTAGCATTAATTTGATAATTTTAAACGAAAGTAAGTGCATAGTTAAGTGACAAAAAACACATGTTTAAATGACTATCCATTATTTGAATCCACCATCCCACACTTAGTAGGGTTGTTTTATGTTTAGACCCTCTCGACACCCAAAAAGAAGATATCTCACGTTTTTAATCAGACCATAATTATGTTTTTTGAAGCTAAACCCACATTACAAACTTACCTAGACACCAATCCGGGTGCGTCCACACTAACCAACCTAAGCCCTTGTTCCGGATACCTCTCTCCGGGTATTTTAGTGACGTCATTCTCTAGTGGAAGCTGCACGCTGTCAATAACTTTAGTGTGGACCGGCGTGCCGGATTTTATTGTATTACTGTAGGATTGCAAGCGAAATTATATATAAATAGGTTAAACTATAAATTAAAAAAAAGTGATGTAAAATTAAATTTTGACAGAATAAATAAAGTTACTGTCAAAATAAGGAATAAGGATTGGTAGAATGTACTGAATAGTAATTTTTGATAACATCAAATTTCAATTGAGATTTTACTTTTAATTTTGCATTATAAATGCTAATTTATTAATTTTGAAGTTATAAATTCTGGAAAAAGGAACTTCAAAATCAAATTTCAAGTTACATTGGAAAATGAAATCTCAATTGAAAGACAATAAAAGTGACTATAGGCTTGTGCGTAATTAATTTAAGCGTCTCTCTAAACTGAAGATTTATTTAGAACAGAGGCATGTCCCGCCTAATCGGTAACAAAGTTAATACCATAGCAATAGAAATAGGCTACCCAAGCATTTATGTCGCAGAGTTTTACTGTACCAACTAATTACAACTTACCAAATGAGATCTTGAGCCTGTATAACGGCGTCGTGCGACAGCTTTTCGCCGTACACCGACAAACTTAAACTTAGCCCCTTATCAGTCACACTCGACCCCGTTTGACTAAACACACTATTCGGCAACACTTTCCTTATCGCCGCATTAACTAAATGAACACCTGTGTGATTCCGCATTATATTAAGTCTCTTTTCACTGTCCACATTCAATTCGACCGCGTGGTCCGCACTAATGAAATTTACTTCTAAATTTTTATTAACTTTAAACTGTCCTTTGTGGAAAACAAAGTCTCTGATTTTGAAAACAGTATCAACTTCTAGCAGGTTGTCGTTGTTGCATCTTATGACACCGGAGTCTGATATTTGGCCTCCTTCCTCGCAGTAGAAATTCGTATCTTTGGTGACGAGGTAGAAAGGCCTCTCTTCGTCCGGGTCGATAAAGTCTACCCATTCGCAGTCTTCATTCAAAAGGGCTATCGAATGGGTTTTGAGAGTTTCGATCTTGAGCTTGCCATTTTCGACTTTATAGTCGTATTTATAGGAGTCATCGGTACATTTGGTGCCTCGGTCGATCATTTCTTGTATCGCTTTGTCGAATAGCACGCTTTTGTTATCAGTTTGCTCTTGTATGGATGCTTTGTGTCTTGTTTTATGTTTGGTTAGGAGTCCCCAGAAGCCCTTTCTGTCTATTTCAAAGTTGTTCAATTTGGCTATTCGGTCGATGAGGTCTTCTTGGAAACCGTGGGTGTCGTACAATTTGAACACTAATTCTCCAGGTACTAAGGTTGATTTTTGTTTTGACATTGTCTGGAAAAGAACATACATATAATATCTTTAGACAAGTAATTTTTAATGATTGTAAAAACGAACTAATTACCATTGTTAAAAAGACGGACATGTCAAAATCATAAAAAAATACAATAAATACGGTAGTTAATTGATATGCCCAGGGCCAATAAGAAACATAATAAAAAAAACAATTTTATTACATTAATTATTTAAAATATTATTTAAAAAAGTATGTCAAAACAACTTGAAAATTTGAAGGCACTACAATAGCAATTTAAACATTGATTAAACCAACCAACGTCCAAGTGCATCCTTCAAATATCTTAATATTACATTTAATACACTTTTTTAAATGAATAACCTGTGGGGGTGTCGCGTAACTCGAATATAAATCTCAACTCGAGTCGCAATCGCGTAAAATTTCGAATGAAATTGCTGAATACTAAACGCAGCAACATCATTCAGCAATTTAATTTAAAATTTTACGCAATTGTGACTCGAAAATCGATTTCGTTCAAGCGTCCCAACACCGATACCTTTCAAAGGTATTGATATTCGAGTTACCTGTTTAAACTCGGCATATCCCTGCGTGAACCCCGGCAGTTCCACATCGGCCAACGCCTGCACTTCAGGGTAACGAGATTCTAGATTCTTCCATTTCTTAGCTAAATCTGATCTTAAACGGGCATATGCCTGTAAAATGAATAAATTAATTCTTAAACGGGCATAATTGAACACTGATTAAATTAATTTGTGCTGTGTTTTTAACTACTAGATAAGTTGCATAATTTTGAAAAAAAAAAAGATTTTGCAATATTTTTGAATAAGATTATTATTTGACTCAGAATCGGTGTAAGTTTGATTGATTTTATATTAATGTCAATAATCTGCATAAGTAAACTGCTCAAATGTAATAAAACAAAAAAAAGCTGTCAATTTTTACAAGCATATTGTTCAAACATAACCATAATATCATAATACAGAAAGAACCATAAGTTAAACATACCTGTTGCTCATGCTCCAATATCAATTTGGCCTGTCTCCTATTTCCTACAAGTTCAGGATACGCCTCCCCCAAGGTTTCTGACACTTGGTCGTACAATATATTTAGTAGAGACGGATTATTGAACACGTCGGTCGACAGTTTTAACGATTTGCGGATTATCTGCTTTAAATTGAGACTGGGGAGGGAAAAAATTGGTTATAATAATATTCTAAAATGTTGTAAGCTTTTGGGAAAATTCGTATTCCTTTAAAGAAAGATAAATAGTCGGTTAACTTACGGGGAAAACGTCGTAGTCACGATTTATTCAGTAGGTACTACTACTGCATTATCAGGCACTCACACTTTTTTAAAATCTTATTATTTGTAAATCTGGTTGATACTATCTTTTATAACCCTTGCATGACTTGACGAAAAGCTTGTCCACTTTTTGAATTTGATTAGACAAATAAAAACTGCCAAACATTAACATTTCCCCAGTTCCAGTTCAGTTGTCTTATTTCTAAACGCTCACACTTCCATTTCATTCACAATCTAAATACCAATTTAAAACGTATATAAACGCTCATCATAATTAATATTACCTAGTCGCAGGATAAACTTCGTCAGCCAAGCACACAGCCACCATTCTAGCGTGATCCGCTAGTCTTCTATATGCAGCATCGACAATACAAGATGGATTATAACTGCCCGAGTATGAAGCAGCGCCTTTACTATTCTACATTAAACATATTATTTATTTTGGTGATGTACTTCAATCAATATAAATCTTAAATCAGATAAAGCGTGACAAATTTTGAGTTAGTAGTCAATTTTGACAGTTTTTTGGTCAATTTTGCCACATTGTCAAAAAACTTACTACAGTCTATTCGCGTTAAGAAAATAGTGACAACTACAGGATAAGGGTGTATTCACAGTGGAGTAAAAGTACGAAAGAAAAATAATAATTTTATAAACAGTATTTTCGGACATGCCACATGCACTTGCTGTTTCTATGACTATGCTCTCCACAGTTGCATTTAAATCACACAATTTAAAGTACTTATAAACATTGTAAATTATGTGTCTCTCTCCACTATGGATTATTGATCGACTTTTATTGTTTGAAATTGGTGAAGTATTCATTTTTTCAAAATTTATCGTTGGACAAGTCACGCAAAATCCACAACCGTTTCCTTCGAAGGTCAGACTTCAACTGGTCACTGTGAACTCGACTTTTTAATTTCTAGCATTTTAATTGGCTGGGGCGCGTTGTCAGGCCGGCTGACAACGATCACTCACTATTTTCTTAACGCGAATAGACTGTAGTGTTATTATTATTTGGTTATAATAGATAGGAGTAAGATACAATAAAAATGATGAGTTTGGAAAACTGCCAGTCAGCAATTATATAAAAAAGCTATAACAAAAATTGGACTTTGATCGAAATTTCACAAATTCAAAAATTAAAAGTCAATAAATGTATTTATTACTAAATAAACAAGCATTTATAAAATTTAACAATACATCGTATAAATCAAGCAAAATGTTTTTTCCAAAAATTAATAAGAAATAACATACTTACATCTTCAATGGACCTAATGATTGGTTTAAATAAATCCGTATCGTAGTTTGAGGGTACTTTTTGCAAGATGGCCGCCATTCGCTCTAAGCCCATCCCCGTGTCTACATGGTACTGGCGAAGTCCTGAAAGTTTGGTTTCAGAAACCCTATAAAGTAGAAAAATATTTGTTTGTTTGTTCAAGGATAACTGAGTAAGGATTCGACTTTGATAAATAATGGGGGATGATTAGAAGTGGTGGTTACAAAGTTAGATGAGGGTAGAATTTATAAATAAAGACAAGTGAAGTCAAATGAAAGGAGTTTACGCTAGCCTCAATTTGATAAGACATTATTTTTTTATTATTAAAGCGAAAATCTAATTTTAAAAAGCTTCAGAAATAAAGACACAAATTTTTTAACTAATTGATATTCGTTCTAAGAAGGCTTGATAATAATTAGAGATGGGCCGAGTACTCGGTTTATACTCGGTACTCGGCGTACTCGGCGGGTTTTTTGGTACTCGGTACTCGGCCGAGTAACTCGGTATACGAATGCCGAGTACCGAGTACCAAAAAAGTAATATACTTTGTTTAAAGATATGATTGAAACAACAGTGTTAATCAAAACCTACTGATTGAGGAAATCTTTGACATCCTCAAGTAATAGAATCAAAATTATGCTAATGCATGAGTACTAGTGAGACAAAATTAAAGGAACAGTAATAAAAATAATCAATATTTAAAATTTTATAAATGTAAATTATTATGCCTTGTTTGGTGCCCTGTCCACCATTTGCCAACAAATTTTCTTCTTAATATACTTGTGTTCGTTTGTACTTGTTTACGCGCGCGAAATTGGGAAATTTCTTAGAACCGAGTTACTCGGCCGAATACTATGCCTTGTTTGGTGCCCTGTCCACCATTTGCCAACAAATTTTCTTCTTAATATACTTGTGTTCGTTTGTACTTGTTTACGCGCGCGAAATTGGGAAATTTCTTAGAACGGAGTTACTCGGCCGAGTACTCGGTTAAAAAAAAATTGAACCGAGTAATACTCGTTACTCGGTACTCGGCAAAAGTGTTACTCGGCGCATCTCTAATAATAATTTAGTCGTCTTTAAGTAAGCAGATATATTTACAACATAGTAATTCTTAAACTTTTTCTTTTTGCAGTGTGTAACTTTAAAATTGATCAACACTTACCTATTACACTGTATGAACACAATATTCCATATCTCAGTCAAGGAACCGTCCGGGTTGACATAATGTATTTCAGTGCAAGGTCCACACGGACCGGTCGCTCCCATCTCCCAGAAATTATCTGCGGCACCTTGTGGACGGATTTGACTTGCTGGTACCCTAAAAATGTGATTAATATCATTGATAACCATTTAATAACAATGGCTTGATAATCAAAGGAAACAATGCTAGTGTTTAGTGATGCAATCATAATCATCTTGACAGTACCTGCTAATACATACATATTTATGATGGCGATAATTAAGTTTTTCTTAATAATTAATGCAAAATTATTAACAAATGGTTAATGGAGCATAAAATGTGTTACCTAAGTAAGACAGAATAGTTATAAAGATAAACACATTTTTGTAACATGTTCCCAAAGTAAAAGGTTTTAAATAAATGATTATTATTAAAGTGAACAACTCTAGTGTAAAGCAATTGTTACCCGATGGCTTTCCAAATATCTCTACATTCTGTATCCTCTTTGAGCCCTATGACAGCGTCTCCAGAGAAATATGTCACAACTAGATTTTCAGGCTTTAATTGATAAGGGCCTAGAAGCAACTCCCATGCCATTTTACAAGCCTCTTTCTAAAACAAATATGTTAATGTTATATTTTTTACATTTTTAAGTAGTTCTCGAAGGAATAATTTGAATATCCAATCTATTAGACGCAAGTCAGAGACATGTTTTGTTAAATGTGAGAAGCAACAGGGTAAATCAATTAACTCTGAAAATTGAGGGAATATAAACAATGAAGTAAAAAAAAAAAGAAAAAATTGAAATTATGTACTGTATACAAAATATTGTGAAACTTTTGATAATCATATTTTGTATTATTAACAATTTGTATTTAACCCAGGCAGTAATGCAAACCTTCTTAAAAACTTATATTAAATTTAATACTCTTATCTAAAACATAAGCAACTAACCTTGTAATAATCTCCAAAGGACCAGTTGCCCAGCATCTCAAAGAAGGTGTGATGGTGACCATCGGTGCCCACCACATCCAGGTCATTGTGCTTGCCCCCCACTCGCACACACTTCTGCGAATTCACTGCTCGGGGACATGGGGCATCTACTTTGCCTAGGAATATACCTTTAAACTGAAAAGGGAAGTATTGAAAGTAGAATATGGGTTTCAAAATTTATCGCCTCTTTAACTACAGATACTAGAGAAATTCATACCTGTATCATTCCAGCATTTACAAAAGGAACTGAGGGGTCCGACAACGGAACCACGGAACTGGACTTAATAAGCTTGTGATCATGATTCTTAACGAAGTAATCGATGAAGGAGTTTCTGATGAAACTACTAGAAGAACCATGCCGCTTCAACCAGCTGTTGCGAACCCTACCGCTTCGAACCGGTAAGCGAAACATTTTATAGGTTACCAGGGCAAAGACATCACAAAAAAGTTACACCCATCTACACAACTAAACGTTAATAAAGATTCCTTTTCGTCGCTTTTAAAAAATCGTACGAAAATTACAAAACAAAATCCAACAACCCAACAAGAGCTGAACTTGTCAAAGTCAAATTGATTCAATGTACGGTCAAGTGTCAATGTCAAGTCAAATTTTTGTCACGCCAATTATTATTTTTTGTATTTTATTCTATGTACAATTAAAAGGTTTTACTGTGTTCCTCCACTCCAATATTTGCATTTTATAATTACATATATTTATAATATTCCAATAATTTAATTTTCGCTACGAAAAGCTGACGATTGAAAGAATTTTTTAACTGTCAATCGTTAGCCTTATCAATTATCTACGTCATTGTCACTTTGACTTAATACAATCACAATCGAACGAAAGCAAAAATATTTCGAGATTTTTTGGAAATTGGAAATATGTACGCTAAAACTTTTGCTTATAATGAACACACGTTTTGAGTTGCTAATGGATTAATGACGCAGTATACCTATTTATTAAATCATTTCTTAATTTCATTGAAAAATCCTGGTGTATTCATTTTTAGGGACACGTAAGTGTTTGGTGTATTTAGGAAAGTTACTGTTTTCCGCCGAAATGGCTCGGTTGGAGGTGTTTATTTTGTGCCTAAGTGTTGTGCTGTCCATCGGTGAGTTGTTGGGCCCGGAATCCCGAAAAGAGAAGCCGCAAAGCTCTGAAGACGACGATAATGCGGATGCCTTAGACACTGATACTCGCGTTATTAACTCCGAATATATAAAAGAACTTACTGATGCTGTCAACAAAGAGATTGTTACTCTCCAAGAGTATGCTGAGGCTGTGAGAAAGACTAAAGGCTTGCCTAAGTCAGACGAGACAAACAAAGGTAAGTATACCAAATACTGCTTGCTAAAGCCTAAATTTTTGCAATCTATGGTCTGAACACCTTTCAGAAAATCAATTAGAGCAAATGGAGTTCACTCTGAAGTTGCTGAAGAAGAACTTACTTCGGCATACAGAATCTGGCTGGAATCATGATGAGGCAAGACTTGAACTGACCAATACTGAGATAGAGGTAATAAGATAATCTTGGAACTGAAATTAAAGTTATATTTATAATAGTTGTTGTTTTACTCTGAATTGAATGTGCGGGTAAAAGCTAGTTTATTATATTTTGCCAAATAAAGCACTAATGTAATGGACTTGCAAAGGAAACATTGAATTTTTGCTAACTTAAGAAAATTTTATCTAATATTTAGGTCAAAAAAATACCTCAAAGATAGGGAAAACAGCATTAAAACCTGTTCAGTGGTTTAAGAGGAGTTAGTGAACAAACAGACACAATGGGCAACTTGGCCTAAAATTTGTAATGATGATGAGTCACATATTAATAAGTTTTATAGTTTGACTATGATTGAAGTAATTTTTTACAACTAATCATTAATATAATTATCTTTTTAGGATAAAATGGAAGAAAATCCACAAGATATTCTAGATTCACTACCCCCTGAGAGTCCAGAGATGGAATTACCACCACAACTCGAACTAGGTATCTATTTTTTTTTTTTAGTTTGCTTGCATATCGTCATATTTAAGAAAACTGTTAAGGAAACCTTATGACATTAATATGCATGATAGCTGTCTTGTGCTTGTTATTTTCATGTCTGGGTTAAGTTGGTAAATAACATACTTGTTACCAAAAATTTTTACAAACAAGTGCTGTTTTTTCCGGCGGCATTTTTTTCTCTCGGTCCACCTGCTAGCTTCCTACTTTATCTTAATTAAAGCCGAAGTTGTAAAATACTGACGTTCATTAAATGTTCAACCGCAACTTATGATGAATAAATCTTCATTTCATGAACTTATAAAAGTAAAAGAAAGTTGAGGTTTAAACTAAACCAGCTACTATGTTTTATCAACACTTAATTAAATTTTTGTTACACAATATAATTGGAGAATGTAGGTAGTTTTGTTTTCTATTGAATAAAATATTAAAAGTTTTGCAGTAGTGAGAATATGGAGAAATGTTCCATGATTAAGGCATAGCTGGCAGCATGAAAAATGATAGCCTTTATTGAGATATATTTAAAGTCCTACAAGCTATGCATTGACTGTATGTCATTGCTTGACAAAGGCCTCAGAAGCATGGCAAAATATCTTCTTAAAAACAGCTGATATTAGCAGAAAGATAATTTTTGGAGAAGAGATTCGGGAGTTTGGTTTTCCCTTAAAAATAGTACTTCTTAGGCCAATATCACTTAATATTTTGCCATAGAAGAGTTAAATTTTTAGGCTTAAAAAAAGTATTCATTATTTCATTAAAATGGACCTCGTAATTCATATGTGATACGGTTGTCGTTGTTGATTGTTACTTGTCGCTAAATAGATGCGGTCGCTCACTTACGTAAATCGATACAGATTATTCATAACCATATCTTTATTCATTTCGGTCCTTAAAAATATAGAGAAATCTTGTGCTTCAATGAGGAAATTCTTTACATCACCCTATATTATACCTACAATTATAGCAAATTCTTTAAACCAGCCTATATAATACACTTCAAACATCTAAAATGACATCACGAAACTACTTATGGACAAACAACTCCAGCATAACCCTTAAAATCTGTCAATAGCGAAAGAAATCTTCGACACCGCAATGGAGCGACTGAACCGCCGCTCGCCCGAGGTCAACGCCCTCATAGGCTGGGTGAAAGACGCCGCCGAGGCCGGGTACACTCCCGCGCAGGTCAAGCTAGCCTGGTCCTACGTGTTCGGGGAGGGCGTAGACATGGATTTGGAACGGGGGAGGAAGATGTTTGAAGAGCTGGCGGCGAAGGGAGTCGCTGATGCTCATGCTGTAAGTTGTTGGCTAAGTAAGGGTATTGTAAGTTTTAGGGTAATTTTTCGTGTAGACTAAAGTAGGTAAATGACACTAAAACTGGAATTTTCTAAACAAAGTAATGAAATATTGTTAAAATTGTGATGGTTCTCTCTCCTTATTTAGCAGACCTGAACTTTCGTCAATTAGACAATTTGTTAAAAAATGTCAAAATCAAAATCATGTAAAATTTTTACAACTGTCAAAATACCCATACTTTTCACTATTTGCCTGTCCTCATATTTTCACCTACTAACTTACCCCCTGTCGTTTCTTCCGCAGGGCCTAGGCTTTCTCTACGCCACCGGTATATCCGTCCCGGTGTCCCAAGCCAAGGCGTTGGTCCACTACACTATCGGTGCTATCGGCGACAGTGACTTCGCACAGATGGCGCTAGCCTACAGATACTGGGCGGGGGTTACGGTGCCACATTCGTGTAGCAAGGCCATGGATTTGTACATGAAGGTTGCGGCTAAAGGTGAGTCGAATGTGAGATGTGTAGGAACAGCTGAGGTTGGATTTTGGCAGTGTTTTGTATCATAGTTGTAGTGTAATTGTAAAAATGTGTTTTTACTATATTAACCCATTAACCGCCGGCGTATATTTACAACTAAAAATGTCATTGTTTTAATCCGTATGCAACCAATGAAATAACTAAGTGTAGGGTAGTTGTGATTTGTTAATTAAAACATTATGATTGAGATTAAACTGTACTCCTCTCTATTTATTTTGAAAATGTTCGCAAGTGTAGCCCCGAAGATGTAGATTTACAACAATAGGGATTCCAAAAACAACAACTATTCAAGATTTATCGATACCTATTTATGGAAGCATAGTCTATGATAAAGTACATACTGGTGATTTATTTAATTAATTAAATACAGTGTCGTGTACTAAGTCATTTAAGTCAGCTTTGTCTAATAAAACAAAGTAAGAATTTAGGTTTATCGTAGTATTTCTTTTTTAAAAACATGTTATCGAAATCACGTATGCACTCCAGCTAATGTTGAATATAACGTGTCCGGCGCTAGGAGCAATTCCTTTGTAGAATTCTCTGGCGGTGAATAGGTTAGGCTAAAATGACTGAATCGATTCGGATGCAACTTGGTATAAAAATGGAACTTATTCTGAAACGATTGAAATACATGGGTTAAACGTCAACGTCACTGTCACCAGTGAGCAGCGGCGTGTCGGTGGGCGGCGGCGGCGGGGGCGGCGTGCAGCGCGTGCGCATCGCGGACGACGACGCGGCCGGCGCGCCCGACCACGACCTCATAGAGTACTACCAGCTGCTGGCGGAGAAGGGAGACGTGCAGGCGCAGGTATATGAGTGTCATATGTCACTGTCAGTGAGCGGACGAGGACCACCACGACCTCATAGAGTACTACCAGCTGCTGGCGGAGAAGGGAGACGTGCAGGCGCAGGTATATGAGTGTCATATGTCACTGTCAGTGAGCGGACGAGGACCACCACGACCTCATAGAGTACTACCAGCTGCTGGCGGAGAAGGGAGACGTGCAGGCGCAGGTATATGAGTGTCATATGTCACTGTCAGTGAGCGGACGAGGACCACCACGACCTCATAGAGTACTACCAGCTGCTGGCGGAGAAGGGAGACGTGCAGGCGCAGGTATATGAGTGTCATATGTCACTGTCAGTGAGCGGACGAGGACCACCACGACCTCATAGAGTACTACCAGCTGCTGGCGGAGAAGGGAGACGTGCAGGCGCAGGTATATGAGTGTCATATGTCACTGTCAGTGAGCGGACGAGGACCACCACGACCTCATAGAGTACTACCAGCTGCTGGCGGAGAAGGGAGACGTGCAGGCGCAGGTATATGAGTGTCATATGTCACTGTCAGTGAGCGGACGAGGACCACCACGACCTCATAGAGTACTACCAGCTGCTGGCGGAGAA
Organism: Emmelina monodactyla; assembly: GCA_916618145.1. NCBI lineage: Eukaryota > Metazoa > Arthropoda > Insecta > Lepidoptera > Pterophoridae > Emmelina > Emmelina monodactyla. Next base: position 1,516,707 of record OU745315.1, on the reverse strand, counting down.
GGAAGACGTGCAGGCGCAGGTACATGAGTGTCATATGTCACTGTCAGTGAGCGGACGAGGACCACCACGACCTCATAGAGTACTACCAGCTGCTGGCGGAGAAGGGAGACGTGCAGGCGCAGGTATATGAGTGTCATATGTCACTGTCAGTGAGCGGACGAGGACCACCACGACCTCATAGAGTACTACCAGCTGCTGGCGGAGAAGGGAGACGTGCAGGCGCAGGTATATGAGTGTCATATGTCACTGTCAGTGAGCGGACGAGGACCACCACGACCTCATAGAGTACTACCAGCTGCTGGCGGAGAAGGGAGACGTGCAGGCGCAGGTATATGAGTGTCATATGTCACTGTCAGTGAGCGGACGAGGACCACCACGACCTCATAGAGTACTACCAGCTGCTGGCGGAGAAGGGAGACGTGCAGGCGCAGGTATATGAGTGTCATATGTCACTGTCAGTGAGCGGACGAGGACCACCACGACCTCATAGAGTACTACCAGCTGCTGGCGGAGAAGGGAGACGTGCAGGCGCAGGTATATGAGTGTCATATGTCACTGTCAGTGAGCGGACGAGGACCACCACGACCTCATAGAGTACTACCAGCTGCTGGCGGAGAAGGGAGACGTGCAGGCGCAGGTATATGAGTGTCATATGTCACTGTCAGTGAGCGGACGAGGACCACCACGACCTCATAGAGTACTACCAGCTGCTGGCGGAGAAGGGAGACGTGCAGGCGCAGGTATATGAGTGTCATATGTCACTGTCAGTGAGCGGACGAGGACCACCACGACCTCATAGAGTACTACCAGCTGCTGGCGGAGAAGGGAGACGTGCAGGCGCAGGTATATGAGTGTCATATGTCACTGTCAGTGAGCGGACGAGGACCACCACGACCTCATAGAGTACTACCAGCTGCTGGCGGAGAAGGGAGACGTGCAGGCGCAGGTATATGAGTGTCATATGTCACTGTCAGTGAGCGGACGAGGACCACCACGACCTCATAGAGTACTACCAGCTGCTGGCGGAGAAGGGAGACGTGCAGGCGCAGGTATATGAGTGTCATATGTCACTGTCAGTGAGCGGACGAGGACCACCACGACCTCATAGAGTACTACCAGCTGCTGGCGGAGAAGGGAGACGTGCAGGCGCAGGTATATGAGTGTCATATGTCACTGTCAGTGAGCGGACGAGGACCACCACGACCTCATAGAGTACTACCAGCTGCTGGCGGAGAAGGGAGACGTGCAGGCGCAGGTATATGAGTGTCATATGTCACTGTCAGTGAGCGGACGAGGACCACCACGACCTCATAGAGTACTACCAGCTGCTGGCGGAGAAGGGAGACGTGCAGGCGCAGGTATATGAGTGTCATATGTCACTGTCAGTGAGCGGACGAGGACCACCACGACCTCATAGAGTACTACCAGCTGCTGGCGGAGAAGGGAGACGTGCAGGCGCAGGTATATGAGTGTCATATGTCACTGTCAGTGAGCGGACGAGGACCACCACGACCTCATAGAGTACTACCAGCTGCTGGCGGAGAAGGGAGACGTGCAGGCGCAGGTATATGAGTGTCATATGTCACTGTCAGTGAGCGGACGAGGACCACCACGACCTCATAGAGTACTACCAGCTGCTGGCGGAGAAGGGAGACGTGCAGGCGCAGGTATATGAGTGTCATATGTCACTGTCAGTGAGCGGACGAGGACCACCACGACCTCATAGAGTACTACCAGCTGCTGGCGGAGAAGGGAGACGTGCAGGCGCAGGTATATGAGTGTCATATGTCACTGTCAGTGAGCGGACGAGGACCACCACGACCTCATAGAGTACTACCAGCTGCTGGCGGAGAAGGGAGACGTGCAGGCGCAGGTATATGAGTGTCATATGTCACTGTCAGTGAGCGGACGAGGACCACCACGACCTCATAGAGTACTACCAGCTGCTGGCGGAGAAGGGAGACGTGCAGGCGCAGGTATATGAGTGTCATATGTCACTGTCAGTGAGCGGACGAGGACCACCACGACCTCATAGAGTACTACCAGCTGCTGGCGGAGAAGGAAGACGTGCAGGCGCAGGTACATGAGTGTCATATGTCACTGTCAGTGAGCGGACGAGGACCACCACGACCTCATAGAGTACTACCAGCTGCTGGCGGAGAAGGGAGACGTGCAGGCGCAGGTATATGAGTGTCATATGTCACTGTCAGTGAGCGGACGAGGACCACCACGACCTCATAGAGTACTACCAGCTGCTGGCGGAGAAGGGAGACGTGCAGGCGCAGGTATATGAGTGTCATATGTCACTGTCAGTGAGCGGACGAGGACCACCACGACCTCATAGAGTACTACCAGCTGCTGGCGGAGAAGGGAGACGTGCAGGCGCAGGTATATGAGTGTCATATGTCACTGTCAGTGAGCGGACGAGGACCACCACGACCTCATAGAGTACTACCAGCTGCTGGCGGAGAAGGGAGACGTGCAGGCGCAGGTATATGAGTGTCATATGTCACTGTCAGTGAGCGGACGAGGACCACCACGACCTCATAGAGTACTACCAGCTGCTGGCGGAGAAGGGAGACGTGCAGGCGCAGGTATATGAGTGTCATATGTCACTGTCAGTGAGCGGACGAGGACCACCACGACCTCATAGAGTACTACCAGCTGCTGGCGGAGAAGGGAGACGTGCAGGCGCAGGTATATGAGTGTCATATGTCACTGTCAGTGAGCGGACGAGGACCACCACGACCTCATAGAGTACTACCAGCTGCTGGCGGAGAAGGGAGACGTGCAGGCGCAGGTATATGAGTGTCATATGTCACTGTCAGTGAGCGGACGAGGACCACCACGACCTCATAGAGTACTACCAGCTGCTGGCGGAGAAGGGAGACGTGCAGGCGCAGGTATATGAGTGTCATATGTCACTGTCAGTGAGCGGACGAGGACCACCACGACCTCATAGAGTACTACCAGCTGCTGGCGGAGAAGGGAGACGTGCAGGCGCAGGTATATGAGTGTCATATGTCACTGTCAGTGAGCGGACGAGGACCACCACGACCTCATAGAGTACTACCAGCTGCTGGCGGAGAAGGGAGACGTGCAGGCGCAGGTATATGAGTGTCATATGTCACTGTCAGTGAGCGGACGAGGACCACCACGACCTCATAGAGTACTACCAGCTGCTGGCGGAGAAGGGAGACGTGCAGGCGCAGGTATATGAGTGTCATATGTCACTGTCAGTGAGCGGACGAGGACCACCACGACCTCATAGAGTACTACCAGCTGCTGGCGGAGAAGGGAGACGTGCAGGCGCAGGTATATGAGTGTCATATGTCACTGTCAGTGAGCGGACGAGGACCACCACGACCTCATAGAGTACTACCAGCTGCTGGCGGAGAAGGGAGACGTGCAGGCGCAGGTATATGAGTGTCATATGTCACTGTCAGTGAGCGGACGAGGACCACCACGACCTCATAGAGTACTACCAGCTGCTGGCGGAGAAGGGAGACGTGCAGGCGCAGGTATATGAGTGTCATATGTCACTGTCAGTGAGCGGACGAGGACCACCACGACCTCATAGAGTACTACCAGCTGCTGGCGGAGAAGGGAGACGTGCAGGCGCAGGTATATGAGTGTCATATGTCACTGTCAGTGAGCGGACGAGGACCACCACGACCTCATAGAGTACTACCAGCTGCTGGCGGAGAAGGGAGACGTGCAGGCGCAGGTATATGAGTGTCATATGTCACTGTCAGTGAGCGGACGAGGACCACCACGACCTCATAGAGTACTACCAGCTGCTGGCGGAGAAGGGAGACGTGCAGGCGCAGGTATATGAGTGTCATATGTCACTGTCAGTGAGCGGACGAGGACCACCACGACCTCATAGAGTACTACCAGCTGCTGGCGGAGAAGGGAGACGTGCAGGCGCAGGTATATGAGTGTCATATGTCACTGTCAGTGAGCGGACGAGGACCACCACGACCTCATAGAGTACTACCAGCTGCTGGCGGAGAAGGGAGACGTGCAGGCGCAGGTATATGAGTGTCATATGTCACTGTCAGTGAGCGGACGAGGACCACCACGACCTCATAGAGTACTACCAGCTGCTGGCGGAGAAGGGAGACGTGCAGGCGCAGGTATATGAGTGTCATATGTCACTGTCAGTGAGCGGACGAGGACCACCACGACCTCATAGAGTACTACCAGCTGCTGGCGGAGAAGGGAGACGTGCAGGCGCAGGTATATGAGTGTCATATGTCACTGTCAGTGAGCGGACGAGGACCACCACGACCTCATAGAGTACTACCAGCTGCTGGCGGAGAAGGGAGACGTGCAGGCGCAGGTATATGAAAGATACCAATTGTGGGACATACATACAACTGGGATATATCGCACATGTTCTTTTGTAACGTTTTTTTTAAAAAACTTTCATAGTCGAATTTAATAGGACCATATGAGTGAATACAGCCTTAACACAATCGTATTAATAATAGTTATTTTTCGGATCTATTTATTCTGTTGTTTTTATACTTGACCACCTACTATTTCGTCTCCCTTTTAAAAGCCGTAAACGCTGCATGTGCATAGCTTTATTTATCATTCATGTATTGTGTAAGAGACCAAATCAAACACGTTTGCGGAAATTAAATATGTACACCTTATTGGGAAATATTAAATATACAAATTTGTAAAAAACCTGAGATGCGACCCGTTGCTAAGGTCCTTGACAATCAACCCCTTTTCCAAAGCCTTTGCAACGGGTCTCAGGTGCCCCGTGCATTCTGCCAGATCTGTCGCCAACATATTGTATAACCAATCTCGGTATTGGCAGGTGGGTCTGGGTCAACTCCACCTTCAAGGCGGTCGCGGCGTGGCGCTAGATGCGTCCCGCGCGCTGCACTACTTCAGACAGGCCGCGGCGGCGGGGAACGCGGTTGCTAACGCTTTCCTTGGAAAGGTATTTATTTATTTTTTTTTATTTATATTTATTAGGGAGTCTTACAGCTAAACTAGTTTACAAATATTTGAGTTAAATACATATGTGACAAAGCTAATAACAAGTCTCCACCAGTGAATAGTACAATTGAAAGATATATAAAAAAAAAAGAAAGTTGCTTGGTAGTACAGAGTTAATGGTGTCTTATGAAAAGGTAATTGATAAAAATAAACAAAAGGGATAATGCATTTGAAAGGAACTGTGACACATTTACTTATAAGTTAAAAAGAAGTGTTGTGCTATACATTTCTTAACGGAGGCAGTACTTGAGCAAAACAAATCTATGTTATACGCGTTTCCATTATTATTAATACTAGAGGCCGCTCGGATATAAAATGCATTTTGTCTGTAATTAGTTGCGACAGTCGGGATATGTAATCTTACTTTTTGGCGCAAGCGTACATCACTACAACCGATTCCTATTAAGGAAAGCAGTTCTGGGCAATCGACGGACCCCTTAGCTACATTCAAGAGGTAGCAGATGTCAGCCGCTTCTCTTCGTATATGGAGTGGTAAAAAGTGATACCTCTTGCAACGATGTTCATAATCTATGGAGAATGTCTTAGTTTTGTAATCGAGGAATCTTAAAAATTTTCGCTGTATTCCTTCCAGTCTGGTTTTGTAAGTTTCGTATTGGGGATTCCAGACTTGGGATGCGTATTCTAGAAGGCTACGCACGAACGCACAGTAAAGAATTTTAATAGATTTTATATTGTTGAATACAGCTGCGGTTCTCATGATAAAACCTAGAGCTTTAGAAGCTTTATTAATAATATAATTAATGTGATCATCAAATAACAGTTTGCTATCATGAAATACACCTAGATCCTTTATATTGCTTATCCTACATAGTTTGTTATTGTATAAGCTATAGCCTTTGCTTAATATGCTTCTTTTCCGTGTGAAAGAAATATAAAAGCTTTATTGACGTTTAGATCCAACTTGTTAATGAGGCAGTATGTCTGAAATCTTTCTAGGTCCGACTGAAGAGCATCGATGTCAGAGATATCATTAATATTTTTCAAAATTTTCATATCATCTGCATATAACAAAATTTTGGAGTTTTGGAAGCATTCGTTAATGTCATTTATGAATATAACAAATAGGAGAGGCCCTAATAGGGAGCCCTGTGGAACTCCAGATGGAACAGGCATCCAGCCAGATGTAAATCCGGTCAGAGCAACAGCAAAACTGCGGTTATTGATGTAAGAGCAAACCCATCTAAATAAGTCTCCATGTATGCCCGCTCTTGCAATCTTTTGGAGAAGTACTCCATGTGATAAACGATCAAAGCACTTGGAATAATCGGTGTAAATCACATCCACCTGACCGCCAGTCTCCATCCCCTTGGATATGTATTCGTTTGCCAGAATCAGGTTCGACACAGTAGATCGTTTCTTGAGGAATCCATGTTGTTCAGTATTGAAGAAGGAGCTAAGCGCTATGTATATTTGTTCATGTACAATTTTTTCAAATATTTTAGCGAATAAACATAATTTCGATATAGGCCGATAATTTTCGACATCAGATTTATCTCCCTTCTTGTAGACGGGCGTGACGAATGCAGATTTCCAAATAGCCGGTACAGCTCCCTCTTTGATAGATTGCCTAAACAGAATACAAAGAGGCGTAACAAGGCTTGGAGCACATTTTAATATGAAAGTAGCAGGCAAACCATCAGGCCCTCCACCTTTGGTGATGTCAAGGCTTTTAAGGTGTTTAGACACTTCAGTTGGCTCTATATGTATGGTGTTGATGGAGTTTGTACTCATATGATGAGAAAAATCAATACTGTCATAAGAATTCGTATTCGATGGATCGAGTTGACGAAAAGTAGAGCCAAAATATTGAGCAAAAAGGTGGCTGATTGATTCTCCTGTATTGGCGTTAATGTTACCATATCTCATACTGCTTGGCGTGCCGCTACTTTTCTTCTTACTTTTGACGTAAGTCCAAAAGGCTTTTGGATCTTTAACAATGGATTCTTCGATTTTTGAAATGTACGAATCAAAGCAATCCTTTTCCAGTTTAAGAGCTTTATCACGAAGAAAAGAGAAGGTATGATAATCTGAAATATTTCCGTAGACTTTGAATTTTTTATGGTATTTGTATTTTTCTTTAAGAGTTTTAATCAGTGCAGAGCTATACCAGAGTGGATGACGTGAGGAACGTATCGACTTGATGGGTACATACTGATCTCTACAATTATAGAGTATGTTGTAAAGCTCTGTAGTTGCAATCTGGATGTCGCCACCGCCTAGAACTGAGGACCAATCAATGTCGTCTAAGCTTGCGCAGAGAGCGGTATAATCTCCACGGGTGTACTGGTATCGAGTGGTTGCCTTTACGTTCAAGTCTTTACAATTTAAGATTTCAGTTTGAATGCACAAAGATTTGTGAAATGGATCCTCGTAGACCAGGGGGCGATCGCACGCAGATACGAGGATTTGTGAGTTAGATAGTACTAAGTCGAGAACTCTATTCATATGATTTACACAGTGATTATATTGACTCAAGTAACAGGTATTCAAGGTGTCGATAAAGTCTTGGTATTCCTGACCTAATATGTTTATAGGTAAGACTTCTGGTGAGCCGTGCATAGTAGTCCATGATACATTATGTCCAAAGTTAAAGTCGCCCATAATTATGAATTTGTCTAGTGGATTACCTAAGATAATTTCATTCAATTTCGTTTGAAAGTTGAGTAGTTGGGAAAAATAGGAGTTACCATTTTTTTCTTTCAAGAGATATAGGACACAAATATGAATTTTATTTACTATATCATTTCTTTTCTGTCTCGGTGAGATTGTGACCCATAGGTCTTCTGCTGAGCTTCGCCAAGCTGAGTTTTCAGTTACAGCGAGATCACGTCGAGTTGCTATCAGTACACCTCCTCCCGCAGACTGTCCGGTTCTCTGGTAATCACGATCCCGCCTCCATAAGATATAGCGATTATCCACCAGCTCGGCATCTTCGATACCTTCCAAGAGCCAGGTTTCAGTTATCACAATAATATCATAGTTATTTAAGTATATATTTCTTAGAAACATGTTAGTCTTCGTACGCAGGCCTCTAGCATTTTGATAGTAAATGTTAAAATACACAATAAACAGTAACAAATCGCAAATAACATAGATTGATAATGGTAGTAGTTCCTGTCTCTTTAATGACAATAGGTAAAATATTTAAAGCATAATGACAAGACAAAATGAACAAATAATAAGTTTGAGCGGTACTTTCCTCCCCAAAATACAACATTATAAAAACACACGAACATCTATTTATAAACAAAATACAAAATAAATGGCATACAAGAACTTTATGAAAAGTAGGACTTTGTGTGCCAAATAAAAAATAGTTGTAAAAAGATAAACATTTAACACCAAAGTTATGCGCACAGTCTATACAGATTATTTTTCTTCCAGTTTATGGTATGTTGGAATTACATAGTACTAGTGGCCGCCGGCGACTCCTTTCGCGTGGAAGTCGGTTTTCCGTGGGAATGAGAAGTTTTCTCGCGGTAAAAAGTACCCTATGTGTTATTCTGATGTACAACCTATATTACTGTAAAGTTTCATCAAAATCCGTTCAGTAGTTTTTACGTGAAAGAGTAACAAACATCCATACATCCATCCAAAAGGTTAAAGTTCCACATTTTAAGCATTCACGGCACTTTTAGTTCCACATTTTAAGCATTCACGGCACTTTTATTTAAATACAAACATCATGAATTGCTAACAAGTTTAGTAGGTATCAATTACAAATTGAAATTGTCGCGACAAGCTTTTATAATTTCAATTCTGTAAAGTCATAAATGAAAGTGGTTAATGTGATTTAAAATTATATTTTGATATTTTTAGGGCACTTAAATAAACGCTTGTTTTAAAAGTTTTTTTATCATTATTTTATTTTTAGTAACCTAAATAAAATTTTGATTATTACCAACTACGAGAAAAATCAAAATAACATTCAACTTTACAAATTGTGTAGATGTATTACAACCTTCCTAATGAAGACTGTAGCTTAAGCACATACTATCATCAAAATCAATCTAACTGAACACATGATAACATGTTCAATTTAATAATTTTATTATAATAGATCTATCTAGAAGGCGGTGACGGTATCAAAGCGGACAACGAAACAGCGCTGCGTTATTTCCGCAAAGCCGCTGAATTGAACAACCCGGTGGGGCAGAGTGGACTCGGCATCATGTATTTACAGGTTAGTACAAGTGTGATGTTGAACTTCGTCAAAATTAAAAAATAACTTTAAAAATGAGTTGGTGTTGTCTTATTGGTGGACTTTTGCACAAAAAAATGTATGTGTGTTTAGATATCTTTTAATAAGCGCTAATATAAAGCGCTAAAATAATTTCACTTTACATATCTTCATAAAGATTCATATAAATGCCTTATTCACACGTTTTATAGTCTTCCAATGTGAATACAACGTCCCGTTTAAAACCATTTTACTTTAAAATCAATACGATCAGTAAAACATATACTTATTATTATATACTTAATTATAATGTTCTTTATTAATATCTATGTGTAGGGTCGCGGCGTACCAAAAGACACGTCGGCGGCGTTCAAATACTTCACGATGTCCGCCAACCAGGGCTGGGTCGAGGGGCAGCTGCATCTCGGGTTCATGTACTTTGGTATGTGAATCATAAGATGATGTTTTGACAGAAATCATATTTTGACAGCAGTCTATAAGAATTTGACATTTGGTTTGTGGGTATAGTTGGTGAATCACTTTGTAACATATTTAAATTTAACTGCAAAATATATATGTCTTAAGGAATGCGTTTAAAAACGAAGTATTGAATTACTTTGTCATGTATTAATTCATTATGAGAAGACTTAAGTCAGTTGTCAAAAATGATTTAAAACAACAAACTGCAATAAGGACAACATCAGGGCTACCTTCTCCTATACTTTATTTGCTTGGTTTGAAATTGTAACAATTTCAATAAAAACCTTATTTACAAACAAAAATTTCATACCAATACTATTTCTTTTTGACCAACTTTGGACTACTTTTTCGACTATTTAGATTTGTTTATAAAAACAATCTTTAATTTCCCATTTCCTTTCCACCCCATTCCTTATTATTTAAATAGATATCTATTTGATTATCCCTACCATCCCTACTTAATAATATTATAAATGCGAAAGTAACTCTGTCTGTCTGTTACGCTTTCACGCCTAAACCACTTAACCGATTTTGATGATATTTGGTATGAAGAAAGAACTGAACTTGGGAAAGGACATAGGGTACTTTTTACCGCGGGAAAACTTCTCATTCCCACGAAAACTGACTTCCACGCGAACAGAGTCGCGGGCGGCCAATAGTTGCTAATATATGCGTATTCCTGATATCTCCAGGAGGTATCGGAGTCCGGCGCGACTTCAAGCAAGCCAACAAGTACTTCTCGCTGGCGTCGCAGTCGGGGAACGTGCTCGCGCTGTACCACCTCGCGCAGATGCACGCGCAGGGGCTGGGGGTCATGCGCTCCTGCACCACGGCTACCGAGGTGACTATCCTATCCTACTAATCCTTCTAATATTTTAAATATGAAAGTTCGTGAGTATGGATGTATGGATGTTTGTTACTCTTTTACGTAAAAAATACGGGACGGATTTGGATGAAACTTTGCAGTAATATAGGTTATACATCAGAATAACACATAGGGTACTTTTTACCGCGGGAAACTTCTCATTCCCACGGGAAACCGACTTCCACGCGAACGGAGTCGCGGGCGGCCACTAGTATTATAAATGTGAAAGTTTGTGAATATGGATGTATGGATGGATGTTTGTTACTCTTTCACGTAAAAACTACTCGATGGATTTTGATGAAACTTTACACTAATGTACGAGGGAGCGTTTTTATGTTCGCGGAATGGAGGGTAAGGGGTGGAAATAGGAAAAAAAAATATTTTTCCTTTTCAATATATTCACCTGCAAGTCGGATACATTTTTCAGACCTTTCAATTAATTTATTTATACCCTCATAAAAAATGTTTTATCTTTGTCTTCAAAATACGCTGAAACTGCCTCCTTAACTTCATCATCGGTGGTAAATTTTTTACCACGAAGCTCTTTTTTCATTTTTGGGAAGAGGTAATATTCACTCGGGGCTAGGTCTGGGCTGTAGGGTGGGTGGTTTAAAATATCGAAGCCCACCTTATGCAGGGCAGCCAACGCAACGCGACTCTTGTGGACGGGCGCATTGTCGTGCAAAAGCAGCACACTCTTCGTCAATTTTCCCTGTCTTTTCTCTTTAATGGCTTCTTTTAGTCGCTCTAATATTGAAGCGTAGTATTCTCCGGTTATAGAAACACCTTTATCTTTATAATCGATCAACAATATTCCTTCTGAGTCCCAAAAGACCGTTGCCATGAGTTTCCCAGCTGATTGTGAAACCTTAAACTTCTTGGGGGGTGCTGTGCCCTTTATATGCCACTGCATGGAGTCTTTTTTCGACTCAGGTTCATAATGATGAACCCAAGTTTCGTCTCCAGTAACAATTCGACTCAATACACCATCCTTGTCGTCACTGCAGAGGTCCAAAAATGCACGTGAACACTCTACGCGTTGTTGTTTTTGCGGCGGCGTGACTTTTCACTCCCGATTATGTTGCTTGGTTGACGATAGCTCAAAGACTAATTGTCTGATAACAATGAAACCTCGTATTTATACTAATTATGAGTCACTGAACGCGTTACGGTCCTAATGAGCCTAATCACCCCCCTCCAACCCTCTCATTCCGCGAACTTAAAAACGCACCCTCGTAGGTTATACATCAGAATAGCATAACCGTGGGAAAGCTTCTAATTCCCACGGAAAACCGACTTCCACGCGAACGGAGTCCACTAGTATGATTATAAGTTTAATAAACTGATTGAGAATGAATGTTACTTATGAATATTCGGAAAATTTACCTATAAGATAGTGATAATTGGATTAAGATAAATAATAGGATAAACATTTAAACAGACACTAATTATATAAGTATTATACAAATGATGATAATTATTTATGGTACAATTTAAACTAATGATTGGATTTGATGATTTTAATAAGTGGCGATGTACAAATACAAAAAATACAGTATATCTTTTACAAAATTTTGACATTAAGTCAAAACACGAATGTGCTTACCACAACCGATTTTAATTGAAGTTTCTTTGCAATATAATTTGTTAATTATAATTTTTGGCTTATCACTTTATTAATTGAAATTAAACTCATTTTAACGAGTTTTTACGCGTTTACTATTTTTTATTTTATTTAATACCAACTTTTAGTTATTTTTACAAATGCCGTGGTCACGCGTGTCTACCCTATCTATCTAAGAAGTGACATTATATATTTGCTTATATTCTTCTGATCTCAGTTGTTCAAGAACGTGTGCGAGCGCGGCGCGTGGGGCGCGCGGCTAATGTCCGCGCACGCGGCGTGGCGCGCGCGTTTTTCCGACGCGGCGTTTGTTCAGTACAGTGCGGCGGCCGAAAGAGGATATGACGTCGCGCAGACTAACGCGGCGCATCTGTTGCATACTGGTATGAGGACTTTTATTGTTGTTTAGATTTATTATGTGTACAAAATTTCCAAGGCAGCGGGGCTAATGCGTGAGCCAATGGTAATCGAATGTCATTTTTCAAACAATTCTGGTTAACGTTAAAATTGATGAAATATAAAGTTTTATTTGGATTAATAGGTATAGTCTATTCGCGTTAAGAAAATAGTGACAACTACAGGATAAGGGTGTATTCACAGTGGAGTAAAAGTACGAAAGAAAAATAATAATTTTATAAACAGTATTTTCGGACATGCCGCATGCACTTGCTGTTTCTATGACTATGCTCTCCACAGTTGCATTTAAATCACACAATTTAAAGTACTTATAAACATTGTAAATTATGTGTCTCTCTCCACTATGGATTATTGATCCACTTTTATTCTTTGGAATTGGTGAAGTATTAATTTTTTCAAAATTTGTCGTTGGACAAGTCACGCAAAATCCACAACCGTTTTATTTGAAGATCAGACTTCAACTGGTCACTGTGAACTCGACTTTTTAATTTCTAGCATTTTAATTGGCTGGGGGGCGTGGCCAGGCCGGCTGACAACGATCACTCACTATTTTCTTAACGCGAATAGACTATAGATAATCAGTGACGCCATCTATTAAGCCAAAAACCGTGATGATTTTCAGTAATTTTTACCCTTTCCAGAATTGTTGAAAATATGACATTCGATTATCCCTTGGCTTACCCAATAGCCCCGCTGATTGAAACAAGGAGTTTTGATAATAATTATAATTATGATTTTAATGTGTTTTATGTCAGGCAAAGTATCAATGTTTGTTTTAGTAAAACGAATATGCTTAATGTACGATCTACGATGCGTACAGATAATATTTTATAGGCATTGACCTAGTGTTAGCAATGAGCCCAATATTCAGGGACAGCCTAGTAAACTACATAATTCTGCTTACTTGTACAACCTACATTAATTAATCTACATTTGACAATAATTTTGACCTAGTGTTGGCAATGAGTCCAATGTTCAGGGACGGCCGAGTGAACTACATTATTTCGCTTACTAGCAACCTACATTAATAAGTTTACATTATACATTAAGTTTTACAATAAATTCAGTTACCTAACGGTACTCGTTGGGTTTGGTTATTTACATACCTACACCACAATTAGGAAAATAACCTACCCTCCTAACATTTTAACTGTGCGGTTTACGCCCGTACACTTAATGTTGATGGACTTAGTCATAGTTTGACTGAAATTGACTAAGGTTTTGACATCGTCTGTAAATTTTGACAAAATTATAGCAGAGGTAACCATATCCCGTCGGAGTGTTTGGAGTTGCGCCACCGCTCGCCTTAAGCTCGAAAATCAAAATAGTTTTTGACGTGTAACGTCTTTAAAATCATTACCATGCCGAAAAACCGAACCGCAAAGAATTGGTTTATATCGTCTGATCCAACTACAAAACGATTCATGTTGATCTCGTTTGTCTTTCATTCTTTAACACTAAAGAAACCACTTGCTGATAAGACATTTAATTTTAACACCAACCGTGTGTATATAGCCCCATCCGTTTTTTTTTTTCTCTAATGAACGCGGGCGAAACTTCTTTATTTCTTTCCCTTGCCTACATTTTAAGAAGTTATTCTCTTCCCCGAACTGAGCGTTTCTCCCGCGCCCTCATTCCTCTAAATCTTCTAATAAACCCTCGTAAATGGGAACCATACCCCAGGGCCCGACCGCGCGGCTCAACATCTTGATTCAAATCTATTTATCTCTTATTGCCCCCTATGACTCATATCTCAAGGCGAAGTAACTCTATTCTAGTTTCCCCCGCTCTCTCCAATCCTGTCCCTCAAGTTCGAAATACAACCCATTTTTTCTCTATTAGACCTCTTTTTATCGCATTTCACCAGGCGAAGTAACCCTATCCCCGACGCCGAGCGTTCCCACTCACTCAATATAGATTTTCTCCTAATCTACGCGTGCGAATGCCTTTCTTCTTTTCCTATTCATTTCTTGGTTCACTACACAGGGGAAGTGTCCCTTTTCCCCGAATCCGAGCGTTCCCAACCACCATTCAATATAGATTTTCTCCTAATCCACGCCTTTCTTCTTTTCCTATTCATTTCTTGGTTCATCCCCCAGGCGAGGTGTCCCTATTCCCCGAGCCCGAGCGCTTCCCGCGCGCCCTCCAGCTCTGGTCCCGCGCGGCCTCGCAGGGCTGCGCCACGGCCCGCCTCAAGCTCGGCGACTACCACTACTACGGCTGGGGCACGCCCGTGGACCTCGACGCGGCCGCCATGCACTACCGGATCGCGTCCGAGCATCTGCATAACGCGCAGGTATGTGTTCTACACACACACACACACACACAACTCTGGTCCCGCGCGGCTCAAGCTCGGCGACTACCACTACTACGGCTGGGGCACGCCCGTGGACCTCGACGCGGCCGCCATGCACTACCGGATCGCGTCCGAGCATCTGCATAACGCGCAGGTATGTGTTCTACACACACACACACACACACAACTCTGGTCCCGCGCGGCTCAAGCTCGGCGACTACCACTACTACGGCTGGGGCACGCCCGTGGACCTCGACGCGGCCGCCATGCACTACCGGATCGCGTCCGAGCATCTGCATAACGCGCAGGTATGTGTTCTACACACACACACACACACACAACTCTGGTCCCGCGCGGCTCAAGCTCGGCGACTACCACTACTACGGCTGGGGCACGCCCGTGGACCTCGACGCGGCCGCCATGCACTACCGGATCGCGTCCGAGCATCTGCATAACGCGCAGGTATGTGTTCTACACACACACACACACACACAACTCTGGTCCCGCGCGGCTCAAGCTCGGCGACTACCACTACTACGGCTGGGGCACGCCCGTGGACCTCGACGCGGCCGCCATGCACTACCGGATCGCGTCCGAGCATCTGCATAACGCGCAGGTATGTGTTCTACACACACACACACACACAACTCTGGTCCCGCGCGGCCTCGCAAACAAACAAACAAATAAACAAACACACAAGAGTGAACTGTAGGTCTCGGGATCGATTGTCAATCCGAGATAATTTGGTTTAAATGTTTATTCAAATTTAATTCGCGTTTATGTGTAATTGTGTTATCCACTGTCGACCGATCTCAATTTTCTTACTATTAGTTAAAACCTTACACGAATAACAAAGCGTCTAAAGTTATAAGAATTTTGAGTTTGGCCGTTACTTATTCTGTGTCTAGATTCAATTGCACCTTGGCGATTTCACACTCTGAAGCCCTGTGCACTAGTTTGCACTGTATTGCAGAGGGATTCTTACATAAAATTGAGTGCATACGTCATGATAAATTTTCAAATAAAGTTTTTAACAAGGTATAAAGAAAAAAAAATGAAAAATGTACAAAACAGTGAATGTATGTAAGTGTGTGTGTTGAATGGTTAACTGTATGTGATTTGAAGGAGTTTAATTGTATGTGAACGAGTGCGAGATTCAAATTATCAACTTGCATTTTTAAGTAAGGATTCTGTAGTATCATAATTTTAAATTTCGAAGATATTTTGCCATAGAAATTTTGCAATCGTATTTCGTGAGGCATCTAAGATTTAGCAAAGGATTAATTTTATTGTATAAGTTGGGGGCAAGGGCCATTAAAGATGTTTGGGCAAAAACAGTGCGACATTTTGGGATTACTTAAACTTTACTTTTAACTCTTCTTATATTGGATAGAAACTTGGGTATCTTATGATGCTGGTACAACACTGCGTTTAGTATAAAGGGCTGTCGTACTGAATGCACTTCCGCAAGTTTGTACAAGGCTTCAGTCGAGAAACGGAAACCTTTAAAGTACATTATTTTCAAAACAGCACGCTGGGCCCTTTCTAGTGGCAAAAGTATCGTTTTGGCACAGCCACCCCAAGCTAGAATTCCGTATGAACATATGGATTGGCATAGGGCGCAGTAGATGGACTTTAGCAATTCATTGTCATAGACGTAGCGCAAGGTTCTAAAAATGTAAAATAGTTTTCTGATACGACCCGAGAGCGTATTTATTTGTTCATTCCATTTTATGTGTTGGTCAATAACTACACCAAGGTATCGTAGAGAAGAAACCGCTTCAATCTGACGGCATTCACAATCATTGATGTCTGCACAAGCATGTGCCTTTACATTAAGCAGGTCAGTTCCTGGAAGTGTATTTGAACGGATACTGAAAGGTAGAATTTTGGTTTTTTTAAGGTTCAGAGTGAGTAAGTTATTTTCTAGCCACCCGGATATTGATCTTAAACCATCGTTAGCACGTTGAATGACGTCTGGCCAAGTTTAATCTGAAAAGATGATAACCGTGTCGTCAGCATAAGTAATAGTTTCCGTATTAGGTTTATTCAGCTTATTTATTTCGTCAATATAAACAAGAAGTAAAGTGGGTCCAAGAATGCTGCCCTGCGGTACGCCAAATTCGTCGTTTTCCTCATCAGAGATGTAACTATCTATTTTCACACTTTGCTTTCTATTGATAAGGTAACTTTCGAAGAGCTTCAGTGACACATCACGAACACCCTTTAGCTCCAAATTACGCAGAAGAATTATCAACGTAACAGTATCAAATGCCTTACTCAAGTCCAAGAATAACCCTAAACTTTTATTTTTATTATCAAGCTTTTTTTTAACATTTGAAATGACTTTTATAACTTCATCATTTGTTGACATCTTCTTCCTAAATCCTTGGTTCTGCGATAAGTGATTAAACTTTTCAAAATACTGCATGAGGCGTTCATTCATTAGGTTTTCAAGAATTTTTGCTAGTGCTGGCAGTAGAGATATGGGCCTATAATTTGAGATGCTGTCTCTTTCCCCAGAGTTATGAATGGGCGTTATTAGGGTTTTTTTAAAAGCTTCCGGGAATATGCCGCTCGCAAAACAAGCGTTACATATGATTTTTAAGGGTGTAGTCAATACCTTTACACACATTGTATGTATGGCGCTGCCCGCCGCGCGCACTAATACTTCGTACTACGCGCCCAGCGCGCACGCACTTACACTACTCAATGACTTAATCAGGAATCACCCAAAGGTGGACCTGTTTACTACGTCAATTAATAGTTTCGCAGAAACATGTATATATTTTTTAAGTAGATAAGAAAAAGTTTTTTTTTATATATATTTTTTTAGTTGTTAAATGTAAATTGGCTCACCAAACGCCTTGGCGACGCTGTAAGCTTGGCGAGCATTGTAAAAATAAATAAATAAATGTCGGGGTGTAGGCGACGTTCAACCTCGGCTACATGCACGAGCGCGGGCTCGGGCTGGCTCGCGACGCGCACCTCGCCAAGCGCTGCTACGACCTGGCGGCGGACACGGCGGCGGACGCGCGCCTGCCCGCGGCGCTCGCGCTCGCCAGGATGAACGTGGCGCAAGCACTCACCGGCCTAGCCGAGGTAGGTGGCTAACCTGGGGGCCTACCGCGTAACTAGCGTCGATTTGAAATCGACGTCGACAACTGTTTTCATTGGCTAAATTGTTATCGGCGGGTCTCTAGCCAATGAAAACAGTTGACGTCGAGTTCAAATCGACGCTAGTTACGCGGTAGGCCCCCTGCCCCCCAAGTCAAGTGGCAAGTGAGATTAGCGATAGCGAGTGAATGGAATAAAAATGTATGAAACTGACAAATTTCAAGCTTGACAACAATGTCAGTTTCATACATATTTTTTCTATTCACTCGCTATCGCAAATATCACTTGCCGCTTGACTTGGGGGGCTGTAGTCCCTACAGTCTATAACCACATAATGTAACCACGTATTCTTAGATTAACGCGATCGTTATTTCTTGAAGTTGATTTTTAACGGGTTTTGACGCTTTTTGATTTTCCGACGTTTTGACAGTTTTACGTAAATCTAAGAAGTTACATTATGTGGTTATAGACTGTAGGGACATTGTAATAGTGATCAATTTGATATGCAGCATGAGTCAATGTGGTAATACCTTAAATTACGTCAGTCACATAAAATTATAACTTGGTAATTCTTTACGATTATACTTCATTAGTTTTCTGGTTTAAATTTATTAGAAATAGTTAATTTAAAAGCAGCCTTTACACAATGTTATTTTTACTAAAGAATCGATTTCCAATAACCGAACCTTAAAGCTCTGTAATGATTCCAATAAAAGTATAGTCACTATCCGTGTCTTTGTATGTGCGTTCGCATCGGAACCCACTTTCGTTTCTAAAACAAATAAATGCTTAAAATCTTGTACCTCCTGAAATCAGTAGGTACTCAGTGTACTTGTATTTTATTGTGTCTTGTGTCAAAACAAAAACTACGTTTCCCCAGTCGGTATACGACAGTCCCCTGGCCGTGATCTTCCTCACCGGCGGCGAATCCTCGTTCCTCTCGAACTGGGACCTGTACCTCATCACGTGCCTGCTGGGGTCCCTCGGGGTCCTGGTCTACATGAGGAGACCACAGCCCGCCAACTGAATTCAGACTTTGTTATGTATAGGCTTTGATCAACCAAGAAGTGGTGGGTTGGCGACTAAAGTGCATGGTGGATATTTTTTGTGTCGGACGGAGAAAGTTGTCAGTTCGTGTCAAATCCTGTCAAAATATGTTATTTAATTCCTTTTTATTTCATACCCCTTACTTTAGTTAAATTATCATACCGTTTTTGTTGATTGGTTTTGACTACAAACTTAAGCGATTTTTAAATTAGGAGGGCAGGACGATAACATACAGGTCAGTAATAGTTACTTCAAATAAAGTAATTGTAAATTAAAATTTTACCGTCTGATCATTTGATTTTGACATTTGTATATACCAAAACAAAACGAGTGAGACATTTCATAACAATATATTAAAAGCTTTAGTCAATTTTGTTTGTTTATTTGAAAAAGCAGATTTCTATACATACATTTATATGTACCTATTGGTATAAAAAAACCGACTACGACGACACTGGTCTAACAAAATATAAATGGCTAGTTTATTTCCATCACTTTCGTCTCGAGTTTTGAATTTTGCAAATATTATAATTTATTATAATTAAATGTATTTATTATAAGACAGATGTTTTTCGTATTTTTTTCATTGTTAATACACACGTTTGAACAAGTGTTTTGCAAATTATAAAACTATTATATTTCATGCAATCTTTTTGTTTATTCTCTTTTTTTTAAGATGTCTTAAATACTATATTTTTCTGAACTTTATTTGAGCAATTTTTTCCTGAACATTAAATATTCTTTATGAATTAAAGAGTTGTATTAAATAGCAATTGATTATGTAAATAAATTATGTGAAATATAGATTTTTTAAGGTAAAGGTAACTTGTTTTACTCTAAAGTAATATTTTAGGTAAGTTTTCTTTAACAACTCTAGTTCTTATAGGTTGAGAAAAAAAAGGAAAGCTAATAATAATAGTCTGTGATTATTTTCTATAAAAATTGCAGACGTGAAAATGTGTTTTTCCTTACTTATTATACCTAAAGCAGACAACATGAATTTGTACGTATGTAAGTGTATTGATTTTCTTTACCACAGTATATAGGCGAACTAGAAGCCACTGAAAGTGCTACAAATTTAATTTATTTATTATAATTTTAAACAACCTTTAACCTAAATAATAATAAAATAAAAGGGATTTAGATATGGATATGTCCAATGAGGAATACAACCACACAATTTTGACAATAATACCTACCCTTCTACCGCGTAACTAGTGTCGATTTGAACTCTACGTCGAAATCTGTTTTCATAGGCTAAATTGTTAACAATGGCGGGTCTCTAGCCAATGAAAACAGCCCTTCTATCGCGTAACTAGCGTCGAGTTCAAATCGACTCTAGCTACGCGGTAGCCCCTGCATTATGTCTCTCTTTCGCATCACCACTTAGCTGCGGGCAGAGGTTTTTTCGATAGCTATTCTTTAATAATCTTGCGAGTTTAATTTCTTGGTAATATAAATAAATATAAAAAAAAAACATGAACTTTGGGCACGTATCTAGTTGGAACTAAATAAAACAATTATTTAATTTTCACTCAGACTTTATTGTATATCACGATCCAATAACATCTTCCCCTGCTACCTTTCTCTCCAACATTTCGATCTTTCTAGAAATATCATCAGCCGAGTACGTGTAGTCGATCAGGTTCTCCGGTTTCATGTCTTCGTCTTTTGAAGTGTTTTTCTGTTGGGAAATTACAGGTTGATTAGTGATTGGGATGGTCCTACGATTAAAAATACAATAATAAAAGTAGGTGGAGACACTCTGAACCAAATTAAAATCTTTGTCTTCCTTTTAACTTCTCAAGAACTGTATGAGTGAATTTATAGTGAAATTAACGAAATGCGCTGAGGACTAGCTTGCGCCGTGCTAATGCCCGCAAAATTTTGTTCAACATGACTAAAATGATCACCCGTAGGTATCTGTCTTAAACTATTAGTGAGTAAGTGATAGCAATACTTACGGTTTAGCTTGGATTGTTTATCATATATTTCATACAGCACATACTAGTATAAACCAATTGTAAAACTTGACTTTCATTTCATTCATTATTCATACATAAGATTATAAAATACTAGTGGCCGCCCGCGACTCCGTTCGCGTGGAAGTCGGTTTCCCGTGGGAATGAGAAGTTTTCCCGCGGTAAAAAGTACCCTATATGTTATTCTGATGTATAACCTATATTACTGTAAAGTTTCATCAAAATCCGTCCAATAGTTTTTACGTGAAAGAGTAACAAACATCCATAAATCCATACTCACAAACTTTCACATTTATAATATTAGTAGGATTAAGTTAAAATCTCTAAGATCTACTAACCCAAAACTGCGCATACTCCGGCGACATCGCCTGCAGAGCCGCGATTTTATCCTCCATGTCCTTCAATCTCTTGTAGATATCCTTCGAGACGGGCGTGGAGTTGAGAAACTTCTCGATGTTCTGCACGCGCTCTGCGATGGCGGTCGGTAGGCCGGACGACTCGGGTTTGGTTCCCGGGGAGTCGAAACTGCGGACGGTTTGCGGACCCCACTCGTTGTGGACTTTGCGGACTGGAAATGATGATGTATGTTTAGATTGTTTGATAGTTTTTCACTTCGCATGTGTTGGGAAATGCAAGAGGAGTTATTTATTTTGATAAAAAAATGTTATAAACCTCTTAGTTAAAAAATACATAGATACCTACCTAATAGTTACGGCTAATACCCGAAGTGCGGCTACACCTAGTTTTAGCCGGTTAGAAGTGTATTTTATATGGAAAACTGTAAAAAAAAAACCTATGTATATAAAAACTGGCTTCAATCATGAGTCGACGGAGTTCCCGCCGGGACCCCTTTTTCTGGGTGGTATCAAAAAGGTAACCTAACTAACCTAACCTATTGATGTTCTAAGTTAGAACTTCTAACCGGCTAAAACTAGGTGTAGCCGCACTTCGGGTATTAGCCGTAACATCTACATTTAATATGCTTTTCATAAGTTTATCTACATAAATCAAACTCCATTATAAGTTATGAAAACTGAAAATTAATTATTTAACGAGCTTACTTACTTTTTAAATGCCCCTTCGAATCGCTTCTCTTCACAAACTGCGTGCGGACTCTTGCGCAGGTCTCCTGATCTTCCGTCTCGTTCTCTCCCTTGTCCGGAATGAAGTCCTGTATGTTACTAACATTTACTTGCTCTCTCTTTCTCTCAATGAAGTTTTGTATGCGCTGTTGTAACTCCTCGTTTGAAACGTTGATTTGTATGAGGTTCTTGTCTATGTTTTCTTTTTGTGGGGGTTTTTCGCCTGTGGAGTTTTGATTTTGTTTTAAGTATTGATAGCAACAATAATCTCGATTAGAAATATCTACTAATTAGTCCGGTTAAGTTAGCCCCAAAACATTACACTTATAATTCATACAATTCATTGTTGAATCCTTTCATATTTGATGCGACTGGGCCGAATCTATTTACCTACTTGAGGCTCCCTGACCCTTAAAACTGACTTAAAGGTGTGATCAATTTACAAATAATAAAGAAATGTTACTATTGGGACGTGTGCCTATAGGCCGTCATTATCAAATCGGTGCATCGTAATCGTCACACAACACCTTTCGGCAATTAAATTTGTTTGCAATATCCTTTAGTGTTTAAATGTTGTAATGTTATTACTTGTATAGAAACTCTGGGCAAGAAATTTGATTTTCGTCTTAAAATCTTTGAATGAAAATGATGAATGAGTGAATGAAAGAAAGGAATGAAGTAATAACAGAACATCATTTTTTTAAACAATTTATTATGCATTCCATGCTTAGGTGCTAATTTCACAAGCAAGTGATAAAAATATCACATCCATAACCTTGATATACAAAAAATATAACAAAAACTTAACAATATAGAAACAAAATATTCTAAGTTACTTCAAAATTGCACTAAAATAATAAACTTAAAACAGCTAACATAACAACCATGGCTAAGTTATGATATCCATATATAAATAGGCGCCATATACATAAGACATCATTATCCGATACTGTTAAATTTAAATATAGCATAACAATACAATAAATAAAAAACAATAGTCTAGTAATATTGCTGGTGCAAAATAAAACAGAAAAAAAACAACAGCAATGGATTGCAATATAAGTTTTAAAACTATCATGGTGTTTTTATTATTTACACCTCTTTGAACGGGATATTTACGTGCAAGGTGTATTACGGATGAATGGCTATAAGTTGCGTCCACTACCCATCAGATCGAAGCCAAAGCGTCTGAAACATACAGCTAAACGTAGACCTGCATTTTTACCTTATGTTAAAGGAGCTACGGACAAAGTAGCTAATATTCTACAAAAAATATCAGTTAAAACGGTGTTTACTCCGCTATCCAAGATCACAAATCATTTACGTTCTCCAAAAGACTGGTACAGGAGGCTATTGAGATAACTAAATACCAAACTTTCAACAGGGACGACGGCTTTCAGTTATCGGGAGCGTGGAACCCTGTAGTGAGGTTGTGTAATACTCGAAAGTGTACACCTACTAACATACATCCAGATACAGTTAGTACATTTTGCAAAAATCGAGTCGAGATCGAGAATGCGGCCGGTGGTAGTTGTAATCGTAGTCGACTGAGGAAGATGGTAGATCGCTACACCTCTCAATAACTACCCAATCACTAAGTCAGTAACTCCGTGAGCATGGCAAATGAAATTGTGCCGAAATATCGGAAAATAACAAAAGACAATAATCATGTTAAATATCCCGTTCAAAGTGTTGTAAATAAGCAATGGATTGCATTCAATAAATACTAAAATATAATAGTCTCGAAATAGCAAAAACATTTATTAATTTCGAATTTGACTGATTTCTCTGAAAACGTTTGATTCAACAAGTAGTTAAAGAAGAAGATAAGCCACTTATTTTCGAGGCATAGTAATAATCCTATTCCTGTATATAACACCACAAAATTTCATTAGCTCTTTTATGTACCTATAATTATCTACTTGTTTCAATTCATTTGATCACCCAGCTGTGTTCACATTGCCTAAACGATACGCCTTTCAGTCGTTTTAAATAAAAATATTTTTTGTAAGTTTATTTCATAGAAAATAGTTTAATCGATTTTAAGCATATATTATTGCAATATTTGAGCAAAGAATAAAGTAATTTAAAGGGATGGTAGTTATTGTGCACTGGAATATTAAACATCCGTGAAATTTACGACCTAAATTTTAATCATATTTTGCTATAGAGATTTAGGAACGATTGGCAGCTAAAAATTTTCGCCAAAATTAGGAATTGAGCAGTTCCTACCTTTACACAATCTTTATATACAACGGTGCTATTTATAATAAAACCCTATTTTTACGATGATTTGGTTTAACTATTAGAAAAGTTATGTTATTTTCCTTTATATTTAGAAAAAAATATTATTAGTAGTACTCGTATAGAAAATCAACTTCTACCATGCAGTAATATAACTAATGGAAAGCAAAATGGCCTTAAGTGAAACATCAAGCAACTTATAACTTTATCCCTGTGAGAGTAACGAATCGCCATATGTATTTTGATGCCATTTCTTCTTTTTAAATCATAACTAGCTAGCGATACGGCCTCACACACACTCTCCACTATCTACAACACAATTCCGAATCTTTCCCGCGACCCCCAACCCTTCCCCGTTTGCCATCTACCCCTCAATCCTAGCGGCATTGGACCACGCACACTCCCTGTTCTCCTTCCAGGCCGGGGCGCCGTCCGCGTAGACTTCTTTCTTCCAGATGGGAACTGATGCCTTCAGCCGCTCGATGCAGTGCGACACCGCGTCGAGCGAGGCCCGCCTGTGCGGGCTGCTGACGGAGATCACGACGGAGGCCTCGCGACACGGGACCGAGCCGAGTCTACGACAAGAGAATAGCTTTAATATAGATGGTACGGCTAAAACCCGAAGCGCGGCTGCACCTAGTTTTAACCGGTTAGAAACATCAATAGGTTAGGTTAGTTAGGTTACTTCTTTGATACCTGCCAGAAAAAGGAGTTCCGCTTAGCGGGACTCCGTCGACTCATGATTGAAGCCAGTTTTTATATATGTTACGGCTAATACCCGAAGTGCGGCTACACCTAATTTTAGCCGGTTAGAAGTGTTTTTTATATGGAAAACGGTAAAAAAAAAATTAATCCCATGTATATAAAAACTGGCTTCAATCATGAGTCGACGGAGTCCCGCGGGACTCCTTTTTCTGGGTGGTATCAAAAAAGTAACCTAACTAACCTAACCTATTGATGTTCTAACCGGCTAAAACTAGGTGTAGCCGCACTTCGGGTATTAGCCGTAACATATATATAGGAATATATATTTTTTTACGGTTCGACATATAAAAAAGAGTATTAACCGGCTAAAACTAGGTGTAGCCGCACTTCGGGTATTAGCCGTAATATAGATATAGTGATTGAAGCTTCGCGACACGGGACTGAGCCGAGTCTACGGAAGAAAGGGTTTATTTTTATGGTAAGGAGTGGCTAACATGCAATCCAAAAAAAAACTTGTAAAATTTAACTTAACATAGAGCCACTTTTAAGATATATATAGTCATTGACGAAAGATATCATGATTGAAGTTTCACGACCCGGGACTGAGCCCAGTCTACGACAAAGTTTTAATATTTTTTTTTACTTAGGTGTCCGAGGTTTTTGTGACCGAAAAGTCGTCAACCCAAATTAAATGTTTCCTGCACAAGACGACAAACTAGACCATTGTTAAGCGTTGGCGGATCGCTTGTAATATTATAAAGAGGTAAAGTAAAGTTGTTACTTAAAGAGAGATAAACTAAAAACATACTGTAGAAAAATAAGTTAAATGAAAATGCATGTAGTTAAGTAGTTAGTAAAATTCAAAAGATTTAAGTATTTTTTCTTAGCTTTTTAAAAAGAAAATAGTAAGAGCTTAACGGATTTTGAGTTCGTAATGCTATTAAAACTTACATAATTTATTTTAATTTTTCTTAATCTTAAAAAATAAAGATATATTGGTGCTTACTAATATAATTTCGCTCATAAATATCGAAATAATTTATTTGTTAACTGCCTCTTGTAGGTTTGTAATTAAGCAGTACAGTTGCAAAAACAATAAAACAGATAATGCTTGACAACACAACAGTGGAACTAATTTTTAAGGTAAATAAGTGGATCATTAACATAGGTATATTGCTAACAGTTGCAAAACAATTTCACGCATCGATTGCCAAGAAAATAGCATGATTATTAACATACTAGCGACCCGCCCAAGCTTCGCAATGGTGTAATTTTGGCCGACTTGCTCACGAAACATTGATTTTTGGCTAACTCAAAAAAACTTTTCCCGATTTTTTTTTTTTCCAAATTTAAATGAATAAATTCCCTAAAAGATGGCGAAAACCGCATTACAATCCGTTACTTAGTTTAGGAGGAGATAGCAGCCAAACATACAAACAGACAGAATTAGCGACTTGGATTTATACTATGTAATGATATCAACTACCTACTTTATTGTCAAATTAGGTATTCATGCAGGTATTCATTATAAATATATTACCTACTTGCATAGTTAACGGTAACACGCGATTAAAAAACGTTTACACTTTTAAAAAAACTTGACGTCTTTTTTTAAAACTTTTCATTTTTCATTAGAAAATACCAATAAAACGGAATTAATATAAAATGATTATTTGAAAGAAGTTTTTGCCATTCTTTATTTGCTACTACAATAGTATCATTATTATTAAAAACTTTTACTAATTTTAGGTAAGTACCTGTCTGCTGTTATCTCAGTATTTTTTATTTAAACAGCAGTTTTCAAATGCTAATGCAAAAAGTAATTAAACAAGAGAAATACATTAGCATTGAATGTCTAAAAATATAACTTACACATTTCTAGATTTTTGACTCATTTAATGGTAGGTGCATAATATTTATGATTAATGTTTTTCTTAACCTCTGCATTTTTACCAAGTTATATTAATAAATGTATTTATGTATACCTGTGATAAATAGCAATTCCATGCACCGCTGGCCAGTTGTCTCTCACTTCATCGCAGATCGACTTCATTGCTTTGAGGGCCATCGGCTCGTATGCCTCATACTCTAACGTCAGCACCTGCAATAAAATAAAAATCAAAATCAAAATCAAAATTCTTTTATTCATCATAGATATGTAACATATACTTAATGAACGTCAATGTTACAAACTTCGACTTAACCTAACCGTAGACCGAGAGAAAAAAGCCGGCGGAAAAAAACTCCCAGCACTCTTTTTGAAAATTATAACGTGTACAATGAACATATAAATTATTTTCTCGTACCTCAACTCAACACTATAAAAGTAAAAAAAAAAATTAAAACTGAAAACTAAAACTAAAATTAAAACTGCAAATAATAATAAAAATAAATTAGGATAAAGTAATTGACGGTTAAGTTAGTTAGTTCTTGTTTATAATAATTACTTATTAAAGCATAGTACGCATATTTAAATTTTTCTATAACATTCTAGTGATTTTTTCACATCTACATTATAATTTAAGTAATACCCCGACTTAAGCTACCCCGACTTACGCTACCCTGACTTACGCTACCCCGACTTACGCTACCCCGACTTACGCGAATTCGAAGTTACACGATTTAATTTTCTCGTTGTTTTGAACGCTACATAGTCAAGGTTTAACAATTTTAGAAAGTATAGACTCCAATGAAGATCGCATTTTTGTTACAAAACAAGAAATAAAAAAATTACTAGCATGCTACGAAGAGATATTACGGGAGAAGAAAAACCTACCCACCTATCTATCGCGTCCGGGGTATTACTGTACCAATAAAGTAATTACATGAAAGATCCCTAATATTAAAACACTACATGACTTCAATTTTGTAAAAAAAAATAAAAAATTTATCATGATATAATTAATTTGATGCATGCTGGCAACGCTGGCTTTTTACAAATCAAGGCAAGCTAGTTCATTAGAAGGTTTTTACTAGTATATTATTCCGTAACATAACTTGGTCTCAAATTTAACATTATTCTTATCTATAACTACTTCAAAGATAAGAATTGACAAATAGTTAAAATTCATGCATGGTTTTTATCTTATTTAAGTTGTAAACAATATTAGGTAATCTTTGCTGTCTTCAAAAGTATACCTATTCCAATAGACAACTAGTTTATTTGTTTACATTTAAATATTATTTATCTGTGTGCAATATATTTTGAAATGGATTGCAATTCAAAAAGGGACCCAAAACAGTCAAATAACTTGTAGAACAAGATAAAGATGTTAAAAACAAATATTTCATCACACAATCGTTTACTAACCTTTTTGCCTTCAAAGTTATCTCGTGTGGTACCCACAAATACTGACACCGCTCCACAACTATCATCTATAACTAATTCACTTATTGCATCCACTGAAAGTTTATCTGAAGTTAACTTAAGGTAATCCATTTTTGAATAAAATTAGCCTCCACTCAACGGAGGTATCACTGCAATTATATCTCTTTCTCTAAGATCAATATCACGGCTTGATTCGCAAACCTCTTCGTTCTTCGCCAACAGAATATTGTTGCGTATAAGCTGCAAGTTGAATTTCTCAGTGATAATATTCAGAAGATATTCATATGTCACTTTACTGGGAAGAAACAACGTTGATTCACGAGTGCCTGCAAGTTCTTTGGCTTGAGCAAAAAATAGAAGTTTCACTGCCACTTGTCGCTCAATGTCCATATTTCATCCTGTAATTTTAATTCTTTCAATATAAGGTGCATAGCACTAATAATTATCAGGGAATATAAATAATTATCAAAAAAGATTTGTTAAATAAATATTTACGTAATGGAAAACAACAAAAAAAATGGAAACATTTAAGTAATGGAAATGTAAGGAAAAACGCACAACCAGCAGCTTGAAGCGATAAATTGATACTAATTAAACTGACTGACATGACAAGCGTACAAGGCCAGCTAAACGAGCCAGATAATATACATAGATGGGCGCCGCTAAATATGTAACCTACTAACTGTATGGTTGCGCGTACTACGGTCTCATTTTACGTGTTTGCAGTTATAATAAACTCAGGTCGGTCACAAACGAGTATTTTGTTACGCGAGAGAAAGTAAGCTAAGTAGATGAACTACAATCACGGGCAAAACTCATACACTTTTCATTATGAATCCAATTTTCTTAACCTACCGTACGGACTAGAAGAACTGATGTTCGGTTTCTTCAGATGCAAATTAAAACATCTCATGTAAAGCTAATATTACGTGTTTTTTTTAAATCAACTAGTCTAAAACATCTAGACAACACAACACAACAACTACCAGTCAAAACATAACCTCTAAAACTCAAAAAAATGGTTACAGCTTATAGGCCGAATGAATGATCGCCAAAAAGTTTTAAAAAGGGCCTTATTTAACTAGCTTTTGAGTTTCATTTCCAGCGGCAATAAAATATCTAACAGTTTGAATGTTTGTTTTTACATCACTAAGTTACGTTCATAAATTGAATTTGGTTAGATTACAAGTAGCTTTTTTAAAAGTATTTTTGGTTTTTAGTTGATTTTAATCTTTCGAATTTTTATATACATTATATAAGCAGAATACCTAAAACAGGTAGATGTTTTTGTAATGTAAAATTACTTTTTGTATCCTATTTAAATCAATCAATATAAAAAGTTGAGATCGTCAATATGACATTGACTTTAAGCGGTATTGCCAAGCTCTATAGAATAGTAAAGTTGTTATTTTTCCTGAAATGTTAAAAAAATATATATTTTAAAATATAGTAATCGGTAAGTGAAAATCTCGCCATTTGTAGCAATTAAGTTGTATATGCAAAAAAATACATTTTACTTATTACGTATTTACCAAAAGAGTAAACAAAACTAGACAGATTTTAAATACCTTAAAAAATAACTGACTACCTACTTGTTGCAAATTAGTCGATAAAGCCAAATAATTGGCCTGGGTCATGGGCAGGGAAAAGTCGCCTAAGGCGCTAACTTATCTTTGCAATGACATACAAAATAAGGCGTAATGATAGTTGAGGTCTCACTATAAGTTTATATCTGTGGTGCCTTAGTATTAGAATTGTCATGTAACTATAGGCTATTTCACACTTTTTTGAAAACGGTTATAAATCAATCTTGACGTTGTACTGAACCTTTTTATTTTTATTTTTAATTACTGATTACTGAAAAATGCCATAAAACATACATTTTATTTATGATTTTAAAATTGCGCGCGGAAACATGCTGTTTCGACTGGTGACGTCACTCCGATAGTAAACAATACAATTTGTTAGAGAGCAAGTGAAAGTATTTTCGGAAATATGAGTTATAATCCTTATCATTGGATAAAACAATGGATAAACGTTCACAAACTTGATAAATTGACAATTTCTACAAATCTTCTCAAAGCATGACAATGAGTTTACTATCGGAGTGACGTCACGTCATGGCGAACAGCGTTTTTGACATTTCAAAAACAGATTATAAAAGTCGATTATAAAATTGGATATATAAAATTAATAATGCATTTCTATGAATTAATATCAAAGTTTCTTGTTCATATTATACGAAATCTATTATAAACCTTCACTTTTATATTTTTTCTTGCATGGTGTAAAATACCCTATTGTAAAAAAGCTTTTAGTAAATAGTTTTATTTAAGTATTGTGTTATTTATTGTATTTCGCAAGTTTTTACATTTTTCATAAGTAGGATAATGAAATATCTCTTAAAAATAAAATTTTACTGATACAAATAACTTACATTCAAAAGAGCTGTAAACTCTAATAAAGAAGAAAATATATTATGTTCTTAAGAGACAAATAAAAAAAACTACTGTAAAATGATAATCAAAATATATTCAAATAACTCTACCTTTTTCGAGTTAAAGTTAATTTGTCCCAAAAAAAATCTTAAGGTTCGGCATCATTATTTTTCTGTAATGTCAATGTCATTTATTTTCAATTCAACGGCCGGTCGGTTGATTTTGAAACTAAAATTGTGTTTCGGTTAGCTGCCTCCTTCTGTCTCCGGCTTTTTGGCAAGATTCCCTCGGGAGAGCGTGTTTCAGTTACATAAAATGAACGTCGTAGTTAGTGCAACACCCGCAGGATAAAAATAGATTTTCTCAGTGAGTTGCGTGTACTGCGTGTTAGACATTTTTGTTTTCAAATGACATACATACCGAGACGCTGCGTTGCGTACACACACGATAGAAATTAGTAAAAACTTTCTGAAACCGTTTCAGTGTAAATATTGTAACTAATTTTTGTTACAGGTAGAACTAAGTGCAGTGAAAACGGGTGTCGTGTGGTGATTTTTAAAACTAAGTGTTTACTTTGAAAGTGCGTGAACTTTGTGTAATAACAATGGAGGAGCCAATGGATATTGACAATGATTTCGACAATAAAGAGAACACTTTTCACCACAGTAATGTACTGCCTCAGACACCTTGCACCGAGAAGGGGTATGAGGAGCTTGATGTCTCTGAACTCAACATGAAGCTAAGGTATTCCATCACTCCAGCCTCCTCACCTATGTCGAGAAGTTACAATGTTAATAGCATTGAAAATAAAATTGAGAAGGACAATCTGCCTTCCGAATCTAGTAATATGAGCCGGTCTTTGAACTCTACTGTAACTCTCAATGATACTTTTAAATCTTCCAAAACATTGCCTCTGCAAACTTTATCTATTGAACCCGACTGCAACAATAGTGTATCAATATTGCAACCACTAGAGTCTAAAAACTCTGCAGATAATATGCAAGATTATGAATCCTTGTCCCTGCCAAGCACATCTTCTTCCTTAGCACATACACCTGATGCTACTACACCTACAAAGGATAATCGAAAAGAAGATGGCTCTCCCATCATGAGAGGCCTCAAGAGTGTCCTCAGTATGTTCAGACCTTCACAAAGTCCTATCATTCCCTCAGAAGAAAAGCTCATTGAACCAACTACTGAAACTGAGTCACAAAATCTTGTAGCTTCTACTCCAATATCTAGTCAAAAACACAAAGACAGAAAGAGTCCTCACAAGGAAAGTATTACCTTTACTGATGATTTAGAAAAAGAACTACAATGGAAAGATGAAACTACCGTCATATTTAGTAATGAGAGAATACCTATTCAAAAATTGTTTCCGCAAGAAATCATGGCTATCAAAAATAGGAATACAGAAAACTTAGATGATACAGTAGAATACATGGATGTATCATATAATAATTCTGCAATAGCAGATAAAACAATGACCAAAAACCAGTCGCAGCAGCCAAATAAAACTGAAATCACTTTTGGTGATTCAGACTCTGAATTTGTTGATTGTGAAACTACTTTTACAAAAGATGAATCTCTACTACTCAATGCTAACGATAACAAAGGAAATGATGAGAGTAAAAATCTGAGAGTCATTAGCCCTGAATTAAAGTGTCTGGCCACAGACACTGATATGTCTGTTGTGAAAGAATTAAAACAAGCATCTTGTGAAGGTTATATAGAAAATGAAATTCCACAAATCAAATTAGAAAATATTCAAGACATAGTAAAGCAAACAAGTGATTTTATAAATGAAGAGAGACTTATTTCTGACAGCCAATCAAATAAAACAACTATAAAGGAATTCAATATTAATGAAATAAAAAGTTCTGAAGAACAAAATATAACAGAAGTAAAAACTGCAATCAAAGAAAATGAATATACTCATAATGAAACAATGAACTTGGAAACAACAATGACTTTTACTAATAACTTGACATTGTCTGAAAACCATAACTCAACAATAGACATCTTAGCAAGTATCGAAAATATTACTAATGAAGGTGAAGAAGTAAATGTTGAAGATTCTAAAGACAAAACTGAAAACATTGCAACTGAGTTTCAGAATCAAGTTCAATTTGAAAAAATCTATGAAACTCAAACTCTGCCCATTGACATTCCATTACCGGAAGACAATGAACTTGATGGTAACCTTAAATCCAATAAAATTTGTCCTGGTAAAGAAACACACAGCACATCACAGATAAGCCAAAGCATAAGTTACAAAATCGAAATAAACAGTGAGAGTGCAGCAGATTGTGTTGTAGAACAAGTCAAAGTTGAAGAAAATAGTGTTAATCCTCAATGTGATCTCCATAAAAATATAATTGATGAAGTGATTGCCATTCAACAAATTGACATTATGGCATTACCTGACTCAGATGTTATTATGGACAAAGAATCAAAGATCGACGAGCATCAAATGTTGCCAATTACTCAACCATTCCATGTTGGACAATTTAATCAAAATGACCAATCTGAAGTGCCAATATTTGTTGAAAAAGTTTCAGACACAGTTACTGCTAATCTTAACAATAGCTTGATTTCCAAAAATATGGAACATTCATGTGATGAAACTAAGAGTAATAAAATACAAAAAAAGGTTATGATTCCTCAAATCGCCAAACAAATAGTAGACGAAATAACAACTATTGACCTTCGAGATACCCAGGCAATGGAAAATACAGAGCAATTAATAGAGGAAATGAAAACTATGGAAGAAAACATTCAAATTGGTCAACACCCAGGTCAATCATTTGATGACAGGAAATCGGAAGAAATAATAAAAGATTATCAAATTCTGGAAAATACAGAACAATTGGTACTTGAAATGAATACTAACGAAATACAAGATATTAACCCGATTGTTCAGAATAAAGAGCGTTCAGTTGATGAAATAAAATCGAATGAAATAAGAAATGGTGTGGAAAATATTGAACATTCAAAACTAGGAATGAAAACTAACGAAATACTAGAAAATACTTCTATTGTTCAGAGTAAAGAACATTCAATTAATGAGATAGTAAATGATGTTCAGATTGTGGAAAATACCAAACAATTAGAACTGGAAATAAAAACTAACGAAATACAAGAAAATACTCCAAATATTCTGAGCAAAGAACAACCAGTCAATACTACTGAATTGAATGAGAAACCAAAAGGTGGTCAAATGAAACAAAACTTAGATCAATTGATAGAAGAAAAACCAGATGAAAAACAAAACGATTTTCCGAATGATAAAACGATGGAACATTTGGAAACACAAATCAATGTCATCGAAGTTACAATGGATAGGGGTGTTAACATTTTAGAAGATGAAATCTTAGAAACCAAAGAAGAGGAAATAATATTGTCTGAGAATAACAGTCCCTATGTCTCATTGTCTGCAGTTGAAAATAATCTAGACCCTGGCAAAGAAGAGGAATTCAATCACGTTGAGAATCCGTTTAGTTCAAAAACTAAAATACTTGTTACTCCACCTTCGTCACCAAAAATTATTTCACGGGGAAATTATAACTTTGACTTCGATGAAATAGATGATCCGTTTGCTACTAAAACAAAAATAAGAAAGTCTCCTTCCCTAAATGACGGTAACCAGACTCTAGAATATGAAGAACAAGCCTTACCTAATATAAGTAGTAAATTTGAAGTAAAGAGCGTGCCCAAAAGCAAGGAAAGACGAAAAACCCAGCAGCAAAAGAGAAAATCAGGCACCTATTCCAAAGTCAATAACTTAAGTAAGGAAAAATCCGACTCATTTGAAAACAAAGTTGAAGTAAATAAGGTAAAATTCGACCCATTTGAAAGCAAAGTTGAAGTTATGCAAGCTCAAGAAATAGTACCAGTGCTACTAGAGGAAGGTGATAACAAAGGCGATAAAAAACCTGATTTAGTAAAAGAAACCACAGTTGAGACTCTCAATGACAATGATATTAAGTCTGCTGAAGTTCAAGTACAAAATGAAATGTTAGTGGAAGAAGGAAATATAGACTGTATACAAAACGCAGAAATATCCTCAACTGAACTATCTATAGAACCAAAATCAACAATTGAGAGTGTTCCATCTAGAAATGTATTTAATATCCCTGAAATCGAAGATTCAAGCTTTAACCCGTTTGCTTCTGTGTCCAAAATGCGCGCGTCTCCAGTTCCGGAGCTAGTTTTAAATAAAAGCAATGAAAACAAATTACCTAATGAAAATATTGTAGATTTAAATTCTACAAGCTCGTCGAAAGTTACTGATGAAAGAAATGACACTGTTAAAGAAATTAACACAGAAGATGAAGACACGATGGAAGGCCCTTTCTTAGAAGCAGATGAGTTAAGTAATTTTGATAAAATTACTGCTTTTAATGGTGAAAAGGTAGATATGATTCGATTTTCTGATGTTCATCGGGAAGATATTGAAGAAAATGCAGAAGGTGAAATGTTTATTGACGCGGAGGCGTTTGAGTTTCTATTGAATCAAAACCAAGAAAATATGGTAGCAGACAGTGGCAAGGAAAGTCTTTTCCTCAAGTTTGATCCTCTGTTTGCTCAAAGAGTTTCGTCCGCAGGTTTACTTACCGACTTACCGAAAACACAAACTAAACAAAGTACTCCTAAAAAAGGAATTAAAACTTTACCGGCAGATGCTACTGTAATTGATTTATCCTCTGTTGCTGGACCATCCAATGTAATGGATATGTCTTATGACATGACTAGTAGCAACACTTTTGATGATAAGGGCGATGATCCAAGTAGCAATACAATTACAAAACCTACTATGGTAGTCACTCCCGCTGTAAATTCTGCGGTGTCACCACGTAACAAAACCATAACTCCTACGAGATCAAACCGGCGCTCTTTTACATTCACATCTCCCGCCATTGCTGTTATTGATAGACTTCTTTCCATGAGTGGTAATAACTCCATTCTCGGCCAAGATACTACTGTAGTTCATGTGAACAACGACCCACATGAGGCTGAACTAGCATTGACGCAACTTAGAGAACTATTAGCTGAGAAAGAAGTCAATGTCTACCAACTGAAAAGTGAAAGCAATGAACTCAAATACAGGTTGGAATCGCTCGAATCTCAGATGAAGAGGTTAGAGACAGAAGGCCAAGAAAGGCTGCAACACATCGATTCTTTAAATGAAAAATTGGCAGAGAAAACTCGCGAAAATAAGAACATGGCGGTAGTTGTCGAGGAATATGAAAGAACGATTGCCAGTTTGATCGCGGAAAAGGAGCAAGAAAAAAGACGTAGAGAGGCAGAACGAACGCAGCTTATCAGAGACAGAGATGAACAAACAGCCCATTTATCAAACATGGAGTGTTCATTCAACGACCTACATAGCAAATATGAAAAGAGCAAAGGAATCATCATGACTTACAAAGCTAATGAAGATGCTTATAAGAAATCTGTGAAAGAGTTTGAAGAGAAACTTGCTAAAATGGAAAGCAACTACGAACTCTTGAAACAGCACGCTACTTCAAAGTTAAATCACGCCAATCAGGAGCTCGAGAAGATAAACCGAGCGCACGAAGCTGAAGTGCTAAAACTGCATGCAATGATCAAGAGAAAAGAGGTCGAGATTACATCCTTGGAAGAGAGTTTAATTCGGAAGACGAAAGCCAACGACGAGTTGGCCGCGATCTGCGACGAATTGATCAACAAGGTCGGGTGATCTAATTTTGTCCGGTATTTTATCATTTTATTTGTATTAGACGTGTAATGCCTCCTACATATAAGTGCTGTTGTAAGCTAGTGTATGTTTTAGCGGCTGGTGTCCTTATTTCGAGATAAGGTGCGCCTAGTTGGCAAACGACTGGACCTTTTCAGTGCCAAGCTGTTGTTGTCTACTAAATTCTTGATTGTATAAGACTGGTATAATGTGATTTCAAATGATGCGGCCTTTATAACGTTTTGTAAATAATTGATGCAGAATTGTAGGTACATCAATATTTATGCGGGACATAATCAAAGTTAATGTGCCTTAAAATTTAAATCATGGAAAATTTAAATTTCTTGACATTTTTGTATATTTTTTGCATGTATAAAAGTAATTATGGTGTTATTAAATTATGACATGTCTATTTTCTAGTGCACTTATTTAAAAATAATATTTTTCGGACTTTGTATGGAAAGCGAATACTTTTGATAAAATATGTTATTAAAATAGAGTTTCCTATATTTTCGAGTGAGATTTTATAACGAACTTCCTTCTGTTTACTATAAATAATCTAAATATTTTTGTAGTCTCTACCAAGGGTGATTTTACGTAAAGTCGAAAATGCAAATGTATCCATATTTTTCGAGTAATTGGGAACTATAACATTTAATACTCTTGTATTTTTATTAACATAAAAGTAGGTTTAACTAAAGTTCTGAAATGGAACAATACCTCTTTCGAAAAGCTGTTATTCCTACACCATTAGATTTATTTTTGTATTATAGTAGATTTTAATTCCTAATAAAGTTGTCTTTTTGTATTTTTATCTTTTATTTTTATTTCATAAATTTAAAGTCGTTAGAAACTTATCTAGGCTTTGAATCTATTATTATAAAAAGGTTAAGATTGAAGTTCGTATGATTGGGATTCTCTGAAGAAATTACTAAAGCCAGTTTTTTTAATGGTTTCATTGGCATAACATTGGCTTACTTATATTGGCCTGTATTTGTTAGTTAGTTAGTAGTTATATAAATGGAAAAGTCGATACTTAAACTTATTAGGTACCTCTAAAGCAACACATAGGTAGGTTCGTAATTATTTTTCATAGTTCCTGACACCTTTGTCTATCAAATTGGCACGAAACCCTGGTACCAGGTGGTGCCAAACATACTTATATCTTTCATTCTCGATACACGAAACACATTACAAATGTTCAACAAAGTATCGTGGTTCTGTATAAAATTAAACAAGAATGTTCTCATTTGTATTATGAGTTGCTTGCTGTTGACTTGACAAATGTTTACATTAGCTTCTATTAGCGTCTTGTTACTACAAATAATCATGAGAATTTCGACGGTTAGAAAGTAAACTCTCGTTTTATAGGCTAGTTCATAAACCTCGTAAAATGGTCCCCTGTATATCAGTTATACAAGTTGGTAGTTAACTTCCTGGTATGTTTTCGGGTACCCTAAAAAAGTCCCTCTTTCTTTCCCTATGTTTGATCTTTACCTGTATGGTCTTGCGAACTATTGGGACGTCTTGCAGCCTTTTATACCGTAGCCTTCAAGTAGGGCGGTCACCTGCGTGGCGTTGCCATGGCAACCAACGACAAACACTGCCAGACCTTCAAACCCGAATTGGAAGTTACAAACAGTGATAATAATGTGCAAGGAATGTACGACGAGTCGGTGGCTGTGGTGAACGCGCGGGAAATAGAGAGTCCAGCATCTTCTGGTGCGGAAGAGGTGGTGAATCCGGATAATAATATGTCGAAGTTTAACCCCCCCGTGAGGCACACGGCTAAACATGATTTTGATTCTGAAAGCGATAGCGACTCCGATAAGTTCCTTGACAACTTGTCTTTGGAAGATCAGGTAAGTACCTAAACCTCTTCTTTTTTACTTACTATACCTAATTTTATCTTGCATAATGTTGTTATAGTCCCCAGATAGGAAGGCTTCGGAGACATCGTTTGATCTCCCGAAGCAACTGAGCAAGGAAACCAGACCCAAACTGCCGCAGAAACGGGACAACTCGTCAAATTCTGGTAAGTCCTTAAAATCTGATAATTTATTGTTCCCAGCTGTAGGCCAGTCCATAAAAGCAACTTTGTTTGGTGTGTATTTGCGTTCATATGTGATGAAATGATGAAATTTATTTTGGTAATTAAATATTTTGAGTAAAATCTACAATGTAAAACGTAAAGTATATTTGCTGGTAATTTATATGGACATTAATTCTTGTTTTAAGCGCTTAGGAAAGCAAGAAGTGAGGAAAGTATAGATATCTAAACTTACTAAGTACTGTAGTTTTTCTTATAATTACATCTATTAACTGCGTCTAAAGCCCAAACCGTTAAACCATAATTCGATGCAAGCAGTTCGCTTGTTAAACTAATTAGAACTAAGTTGCAATGTGTGTTCAGTTATTTATTTACATGTGTAAGAATGTGTTCATTATTCTATTATTCGTAGTGAAGTGTAGAGAATTCCTCTTACTCCTGACTATTGGCTTGGAACGATGTACGCATAGTAATTCGATAGCTAACGGTGATTTATACCGTTGATTATAATCTATAGCTAAAGTAGCTATGGTGTAATTACCTCCTGACACAATGGTTGAAAATTGAAAGTAATTGACTAAAATATAAATTTAAAATGTTTTTATAAAGCACTAGCCTTCTACCCGTGACTTCATTAATGAGGAAACAAAGTTCAGCCACAATAATTAAAACTCAATACATCGATTATTCGCCGAAACTTCGTAACATCAAATAGGTATAAATGAATAAACTCGTAATAATCAATCAAGTACATGATGTTAATCAAAACAAGTATGTAATGATCGTGTAAATCTTAGAAGTTACAGGTTTAACTCCATTTAGTTTTTTTGATATCAAAATTTGATAAACAAGTGATTGTTACCAATATGTACGTATAGACTTCTTTTGGATTAAAAATCGTTGTTGACTCTTAAAAGCATTAAAATAATTCAATCTCGTAGCCAGTAGTCACTTCAAGTAAACTGTACGTCTATTCTGTAAAACGAAACGTGAGCACTTTGCTTTCGTTTCGGGCCCGTAACGAACATTTGCTATTCTATTGGCTTTCGTATCGTTTCATCAATCATAAGGTTTTTGACGTAAAGAATAGAAATTTAAGTCAAAACCGTTATTATGTCGTTGACTTTCGGATTACAAATACGTAAACGATATGCAAGCCAAATAAAATAGCCAATGTCAGTTTCGGGACCGAAACGAAGGCAAGTGCATACGTTTCGTTTTACAGAATAGATAGTGTTATAAGATCTTTTCAACTTTCTTGGCGTTCACTTCCATTAAGTTAACCTACATACCACACTGTGTAGATATAGTTTTAATTACGATACCCAACATTTATCATGGCCCGTCACCCGAGAAATCAAAACAACGGAAATAATTGTACGAGAATGTTGTATCGACAAATTTAAATTCAAGATTTTTCAATCACTTTGGAGTTTTTTTCGAAGCTCAGTTTTGTTTTGATCTATTTACTTAGTTTTGTAATTTCCATCCTAGCTATAGGTGTATGAACAACAATCGGTAGAGTTTTAGCGACCTTACATGATTTTCTTGTCTTTGGTGGCCGAGCTAACATCATTATTTTTTTATACCCCATCGCTTTCTTGTGTCTATAATTCTATATTTTAATTTCGGAAATTAGATGCGAAAACACTTTCATTTTCCTTTATGTTTTTAAATTTAAATCAATTTGAAGTTGAATATTCATTCAAATTTAAAAGTCAACATAAAAAGTACCTACCAATTTACATTACATTTAATCAACGATAATGTATAAAATGAATTTAATAGATACTAATACTTAAAAAAAAAATGTGAGGTTGGATGTATTAAGTAATATCTGGAATTACTGGATCGAATTTAAAAATCTTTCACCAACAGTAAGCTATGTTATCAGGGATTGCACATACTCGTAGTCTACTTATTTATATACTTATAGTGGCCGCCCGCGAATCCGTTCGCGTGGAAGTCGGTTTCCCGTGGGAATGAGAAGTTTTCCCGCGGTAAAAAGTACCCTATATGTTATTCTGATGTATAACCTATATTACTGTAAAGTTTCATCAAAATCCGTCCAGTAGTTTTTACGTGAATCAGTAACAAACATCCATACATACTTACATACATCCATACTCACAAACTTTCACGTTTATAATATTATAGTAGGATTCGTTTTTTTGTTTCCACGCGAGTAAACCTGCTAGCGGGAGACTAGTGCATAATAAATAGACAAGCAACAGGTAATAAAATTATATGTTACCTACCACTACTGACCACAGATATGAATGTTTGTGGTTTTTACAAAGAAATACGTCACGACTCGACATTTGAGAACTTAGCTTAGCTTTCTTGACGACTTATATAAGTAAAAAAGAGTAGGTACTTATACAAAAAAAACTGTTCAAAACCTATACAAAAATATAGTTTGAATTATCATCTTTTATGTAAATCCTTCGAATCAAGTGTCTCTCGCTTACCGAGAAGTAGAATTTGCTTGTGCCAAGCTATGGGAATGTTTGAGAACGCTAGTGCCTACTGGTTTTACAAAAACTACGTGATAGAGTTTTCCACTTTATTTGAAAAACATCAAAGGTGTCATTAGGATCAAAACACCATAAAACATCCAAGCAAACTTAAATCATTTTCACACTCATTTAATTTTAAAAACAAATAAAATTCCTTTCAGAATCGGACTCTGTAGACTTAGAGAACGACCGCGTTGAGCCGCTGGCGGGGAGCGGGCGGCGGCGGGGGGGCGCGGGGGTGGTTATTCCCGTGGAGGGGGCCTACGACCCCAAGCAGTACCAGGACCTGAATGTACCACCTGAGATGGAGAACGTGTTCCAGTACATCATGAAGTGAGTGACGCACCCAAGCTTTGTTAATTTAATGCTTGTGGTTTAGTGACAAAAAAATATTCAAAAAAAAAATATCTAAGGGATTTAAACCGTATTGGAATCTGTTGGGTGGTTGAGAAGTAGTTAGTGGACAAACATACAAACAGACACGATTAGGACTTTGCTTTATGTTGGCGATGGTGATGGGTTTGCTCTGGTTGTCAATTTTGCCCGAGAGCAAATTAGCGATTTTGATTTATGCTGGCGATGAAAGTGGGTTGCTCTGGATGTCAATTTTGCCCGAGAGCAAAGATAAATTCTAGACATTATGCAGCTTAGCTAAAGTCTAGTCAGTCTAGGTTTTAAAGAGATGACCCTTTGAACTTGTGTTTAATCTACGAATTTCAATACAAGCCTATCTGTTAAAGAGAAACTGCTTTAGAATTGTGTACGAACACAAATTAATGCGACACATCATTTCTTTTATTCTTATTAATAAAGTTTCAATTGCAATGGTCGGGTTAGAATTTCTTACGATTGTATGAAGCCAAGACACTTTAGTGGTTTCGTGTAACCATTTTTGGAAATCTTTTGAAAATTACACTTGTATACATATTATTCTTTGTATTGAAAGATACAAATATGGTAGTGTGTAGGTTTAGGGCATCTTCAATTTGGATGGAGCGAAATATTAATGAGAAAAATGCATTCATTGCCTTGTTTATATTCCGTTTATTTTAAATTGATACCATATTTCTTATCCATGAAATATGTGCCTATCAACAGCATTGATTTAACGAAAAAAAAACACTGACAAAAAACAAAAACCGTCTTCACAGTACAATCCTTATGAGTCGTAATCTACTTCATAATAATTGTTTTAAATGTCATTCAAAACTCCAACCGAGTCATATATCACGCAAGGACATAGTCCCCCATTTTTCCACTCCGGCGCACAAGACTGCCGTCTTCCGCATATACCTCCTTTATCCACAGTCGGGTTAGGTCGAAGACCCGGCTCGCTTTGTTAGCTAATGCACTCCATTCATTGTGGATAAGACTTGTATTTAACTAAAGATGATGTCCTTGTTGTGTTTGCATCCATAAGGTTAAATAAGACGGAGTTAAGAATATTTATTTTTTGTAATTTATAGAAAAGTCCTTCATAGTTTTTTGAAATAGTACCGGGTGAATCAGAATAGAGGATCTGACATGAATTTTAGGCAGCCATGTGAAATCTATTTTTTTTAAATATAAAAAAAATATTTGTTATTTTGTGGTAGCATTTGTTTCCGTTACGAAAATTACAATATAAACATAGTTTATATACAGACTAAAAATATTAATTTCATCCCTAAAGTTTATAAAATTTCCTCACCAAATAACACACCACTTACCAGACCATATCAAATCGATTCAAAATCAATAACAAAGTGAATCAATCTATATTTAATTCGCTGTTCGACTTGCATTATGGCGCGCTATGCCCTGGCACGCTGACAATTTCCTATATCGATCAATGCTGCCCATGAAATGCGATGTCTATTACATATTTAACACCAAAAATAGGTCGTTAAACTCTTAAAGCTCACACTTCCGTCTTAAGGCGTAAATCTTTTTACATGAAACGACTTTGCGACTATATTTAGATGAAGATTTATTTACGGTTTTGTCGAGGATGGTGCATCTGATGTTTTAAAGTTGGGGTTTTTTGGTGTCGGAAATATGCTTGTTAAAAATGTCGCTTTGTGGCATTAATGAGGCTGAGATTTGGAATCGGTGGAAGAAAGTCATTAATATTAATTAAAGATGAATACCTACCGCATACCAAATGGAGTAAAACGTATGAAAGCAATATTGATCGTAGTTCTATCTAGGAAAGATCTTTGTTTTATTATTCGATGCTTGCTGATAATGCCTATAAATCAACGACCAATAGATATAATCTCTATAAATATAGGTTTGACATGTACTAATTAATACCTA
Source organism: Emmelina monodactyla (assembly GCA_916618145.1). NCBI lineage: Eukaryota > Metazoa > Arthropoda > Insecta > Lepidoptera > Pterophoridae > Emmelina > Emmelina monodactyla. The sequence continues at coordinate 1,473,276 of OU745315.1, read as the reverse complement.
CTGTTATTATTGTGTAAGTATTTATTAGTGACCCTGCCAAGCTTCGTACGGACGCAGTGTTTGACTTAAAAACAAAATGTAAAAACTTTCCATTGTCAAGTTATTAGAATTGACAATCATAAAAAGCCTTTATATTATTTAGAGAAAGAGGTTAACTAAGTAAACAAATACTATAAGGTAAGAGCACAAATTACGACGCTGGACAGATTATGGTTTTTCATCGAAATTTCTTCAAAAATAAATAGCCTGCAAAATCATTTTATTGAAATAGCAACTCTAATCAGTCGTGCCAGCATTCAAAGTGCTATGGAATCAAATTTTAGGGCTATCCGCAATTTAGTTTTCAATAGCCTTTTTTCCAGACGTAGGTATTTTCATTTGAAAAATTTAGAATTTCTTATAAGAATCGTGTCGCAAGTAGGTACATTTATATTATAGAGGGTATATTTAATTATGATTATTTTGATAACACTAATATTAATCCTTTTTTTTTAAACTAAAACTTATTCTTAAAGACGCTATTTATTAACGTCCAAAATTCTAGAAACGTGTACTTATACTAGGTACTTAAAACTTATAGATGAGAAACGATAGCATAATCCCTATAACTTCCATATTTGGTTCTTCTACCTTATTATATCAACCCAACAGATACACGCCGCAGAAGATCGACATCGATCTGAAACTGCAGCCGTTTGTACCCGAGTACGTGCCCGCGGTCGGCGATATCGACGCGTTCCTCAAAGTGACTGCGCCCGCGTGCGGCGTCGATGCCGGCCCGCTCGACGACGCGCTGCTGCAGCATATTGACCAGTTAGGTGAGGAATTTGACGACCTCTGTGGTGCAGCGGTATACATACCGGACTGCTAAGCGGATGGTTCCGGGTTCGATCCCCGGGTCGGGCCGAGTCGCGGGCCGCCACTAGTGTGTTATAGGTGACCGCTCGACGACGCGCTGTTACAGCACATCGACCAGTTAGGTGAGGAACACACGCATGTAAATCGCTACGAATATTATAAACTAGTGGGCGGGTCCACGCTTCGCAATGGCGTAATTTTGGCCAAATTGCTCACGAAACATTGATTTTTGGTTAACTTAAAAAAACTTTTTTCGATTGTTCTTTATTTACAAATTTAAATGAATAAAATACCTAAAGGATGGTGAAAACCGCATTAAAATCCGTTAAGTGGTTTAGGGGGAGTTAGCGGCCAAACATACAAACAGACAGAATTAGGGACTTGGATTTATACTATGTAATGATAATGATGATAATCATGATGATGCGAAAGTAACTTTGTCGGTCTGTTACGCTTTCACGCCTAAACCACTGAACCGATTTTGATGAAATTTGGTATGAAGATAGAACTGAACTTGGGAAAGGACATAGCGTACTTTTTTCCGCGGGAAACCTTCGCATTCCCACGGGACACCGACTTCCACGCGAACGGAGTCGCGGGCGGCCACAAGTGTGTTATAAATGGTGTTCTAAATGACCGCTCGACGAGGTGCTGCTATCGACCAGTAAGGTGAGAAATAACATTGAGCTCTTATAACTACGTAGAAGTCACCCATCGTCATTTCTTTTGTCACAGAATAAAGCAATATTGCTTGTAAATCTCTTAAAAAAAAGGTTTAAAAATTATTATTTATTTAATATTGCATTTAAAAATAAATGTCTTGTTTATGAAACTCGACCGTTTCATTTTTTAAACAGGATTGTACTGAGTTGTTATAAAGTTAAGTTTACACGCTGTGGAAAGAAGTTCCTACTTTCTTATAACTTGGACTGTAATTAATTCCAGGGCTATCAATATTAGACGAGCCATCGTCAGATCAGAGTGACTCCGCTCTGCTGCATCTACAACTACGCGCCATGTCGAAGATATCTAGCAATAAAACTACTGTGGTATGATATACCATTTTCAACTTTTTAACGATACGGTTAGGTATAAGTTGCACATATAAAACTTAAAAGTATATAAGTAATAAATAACTAAAACTATCGGTGTAAATATATGAAGATTTAAATCATCTTCGAAATTTGATTTATAAAACTAGCTTAACTTCATAAAAACTACCGTCCCAAACATTAAATTACAAAATTCTGTACATTTTCTACATAACAAAGATATATTAACAAAAAACTATACAGGGTTATTTGATTGATGTAGAAAAGCTGCCTACAAGAGGTGATGCGCTAATTAGAAATAACCCTGTATATTTTTTACATTGTTGTGTTAATTTTGCAGTTGGCTAAGAAAGTGGAGAACGCTGAGAAGAACCCGAAAGCCATCGATCGCTGGATCAAAGATGTCAGCGAACTACACCTGTCCAAACCGCCGCCCACCGTCAACTATACATGGTTAAGATTTTTACTTTTAGTTTTACATTTAAAATGCTAATTCATTAATTTTGAAGTTATGGACCCAGTCGCGCAATGCTCGGAGACCCGCGTTCCTTTTTCCAGTATCTATAACTTCAAAATATACATTTTTAGTTTGTGTTATAATGGCAATATATAGCCTGCTAGAAATAGTGGAAGTTGCATTATGTTTTTTTGCGGTATTTTAACTGGGTAAATAAAGAAAAACTTATAGGAACACTAATCTACCAAGAAAAATCCAGTTTTAGTAATGTCCAAAGGCTGAATGCTAGAATTAATTGTTTAAATCTCAATCAGAATAATTCATATCCATCGAGAATTCTTAGATCTTTTCAACAACTGACCTTTTTCTAATCGTCATCAATCATCGTCATCGTCATCTTTAAGAGTTTACCTACAAATACAAACCCGTTCAGAAGCGTAGCTTATGGCAACTCCTTAAGGGGTTTCATTATCTACGAGCCCTTGCAGAATTGTCCAAACTCGTCTAGGATCGTCACTATTGTAAACAATACTTGTCTCCCTCCAGCACCATGCCGGACATAGATGTATCGATGCATGACTCGTGTCCCTACCGCGCGGTGGGTCTACCAGGCATGGTCTAAAAGTATGTCTCGTAGCCCTACCGTGTTACTTTTTTTAATACGCATTAACAAAGTTTAGTAAGAATTTAATTGAACATGTTAAATTTTCATCTGTTCAAAACTAGTAGCAGACAAAAAATCTTATATTTTTTTATAGAAGTTAATATTTTAACAATAATATAATTTGGGTATAAAGAATTATAACATGTACAGGAGTTATTACTGGGATTGAGATTGTCTTCTTTCCTTTTAAGAGATTTTTCTACAGATAATGTTAAGACTAGAAGTAGGTACACTCCCATATTCGGATATCATAAAATTCAAAGAGTTAATTGCAACGCTGAGGGTTTACAAAAAAAACATATAATTATCGAAAATCCGATACGACGGTTATATTTCGAATGCTTGTTTGGTATATTATGTTATGTTAGATTGTTCCAATAGTCGGTTTTTGATTGGCCAACAAAAATGCTATAATTATTTTATTAATTTCTTTTTTAATACTAATGTCTTTGAAACATTATGTAAAATACTTATTACAGTTTCGTATTCCAAAATGACAATTATTTAGATAGTTTATTTTTATCTAAAGAACCACCCAACAAATATTGCATGCTTAACAAAAATGATTTGAACAACTGTACCTACGATACTACGAAACATCACCATAGTGGGCACTCAGGATAGTCAATGGACATAAAGTTTAAAATATCAATGGCAAATGTGCCGGCTAAAACTTAAATTTCAACTCTCAAGTACCAGGATATCACAGGATGAAAGAGAGTATAGTTTATTAGAATATAATATTTAATGGCTAATTTACACTTTGCTACAAGCATTTCAGTAAAGAGACTCACCGCAAAAAAAAATGCACTTATAAAATTCTTACAGCGAAAATGAGACCCCATTGAAATAGGTAGGTAAACAATGGGAATTACAAAATTATTAAATTAATTATTTATTCCAAGGCATACACAACGAATAGCTTTCAGTACAATAATGATAACAAAGTAGTCTTGAAAAACTTTAATGCAAAAATTTTACGTAGTTTTTTCTATTTTGTGAAGTATTTGGGTAAGAACAAACTTTCATCGTACCGTGTAATCAGAGCATTATCTGATATTTGATTAAAAATGTCAAATCTGTGTCAACTACTCATTTGAGATCTTGTATAAGCTGCCAGGCCGAACCAAAAGAAATCTCGGTTTTATTTGTATTTTTTTTAGTACCGGTATATCGATTAACGTTAAGTAAATATTTTTTTTTCTTACCTCAAAAATAGCTTGTAATTTTATAGAAACACGTCAAAACTGGCGTTTGACTGTGGTTTGAATTGAATTGTGTGAATTACGGCTTTGATTTATTCATGCATACAAATAATTTTCTTATTTATGTACCGATATTTATAAGAGTACTTTAGTATTGGTACTTTATTTCAGTAAAAACGCACTGGCAGCATATTATATTTCATGAAGACTCTTCATCAAACTTTACAACTTTGAATCAATTAATTTGCCTCCTTGGCAGCTCTGATCGCCTAGTAGTTTTTTGATAAAAATAAAATACGTTTAATTAGGCTACACGCCCGACGTCTAGATTTTCATCAAAGAATTCTGCCATTTCTATAGTTAATTGATTCTCTTTTTTAAATATCTTGTATAAATAAGGCAAAGTTATGATATTTATATAAGACAAGTAAGTGTGAATAGTTAGATTTATTAGTTCTTTCTATTTTACTTTTTAAGCTTATGTCTAGATATGATGACAAACATAGCAGGACAGTATTTTTTAGCTTAGATTTTCTAATAAGTATGGTAACAGGTTTATACTAATTACGCAAACAAAATATTTTATATCAATGAGCAGGGTTTTTACTTAATAGACTTATATTACCTTAGACAAAAAGTTTTTACAATGACTGTATGCAGTAATAGAAGCTAATATTGGAAGATTTCCTATTTGCGCAGTGCCTTAAGACTTACTAAACATTTTTAAAACTTATGATATACTAGTGTATTTCATCACATGAGTAACGTAAGAAAAACTCTCAATAAAGGACATTGAATTGTTATTATAGATTAACTCCTTCGTGAATCTGATAGCCTAGTAATTTTTTGTAGAGAAAATATAAATAACTCTACAAAATTAAGTTAACCGAAATAATACTTGTAAAATATTAAAAAAGGCAAGTTTTTTTCTCCCTTAACATTCATTCAAAGATTAAAATTAGAAAGGATAATTTTTAATTAGCTAATTACACTCCAATAGTAAATACGGTGGGACTACCAGTCATAGGTTTATTTTATTTATTTGCATGTCTAATAGCCCAACCGAGCGGTGGGACCACGAGTCGTAGAAATTGCATCGCTAGACCTACTGGTAGGTCAAATAGTAGGGACACGAGACATACACCGATGTGTCACTACTTGTATCATGTCACTCGTCCCGCAGCGCCATGCCGGTCATCGGTGTACCACTTCTTGTACCACACCACTCGTCCCCAGCGCCATGCCGGATGTATCACTACTTGTATCACATCACTCCGTCCGGTCATCGATGTACCACTACTTGTACCACATCCCTCCCCCCGCAGCGCCATGCCGGACATCGAGGCGCTCATGCAGGAGTGGCCGGCGGCGGTGGAGCGCGCGCTGGACGCGGCGGGCGCGCCCCCCGCGGCGCTGGCCTGCAGCCTGCGCGAGTACGCCGCGCTCGCGTGCAGCCTGTGCGACGTGCCCGTGCAGGTGACGTCACACTGTCGTAGCTCGTCCGTCCTGCAGCCTGTGCGACGTGCCCGTGCAGGTGACGTCACACTGTCGTAGCTCGTCCGTCCTGCAGCCTGTGCGACGTGCCCGTGCAGGTGACGTCACCGCTGTCGTAGCTCGTCCGTCCTGCAGCCTGTGCGACGTGCCCGTGCAGGTGACGTCACACTGTCGTAGCTCGTCCGTCCTGCAGCCTGTGCGACGTGCCCGTGCAGGTGACGTCACACTGTCGTAGCTCGTCCGTCCTGCAGCCTGTGCGACGTGCCCGTGCAGGTGACGTCACACTGTCGTAGCTCGTCCGTCCTGCAGCCTGTGCGACGTGCCCGTGCAGGTGACGTCACACTGTCGTAGCTCGTCCGTCCTGCAGCCTGTGCGACGTGCCCGTGCAGGTGACGTCACACTGTCGTAGCTCGTCCGTCCTGCAGCCTGTGCGACGTGCCCGTGCAGGTGACGTCACACTGTCGTAGCTCGTCCGTCCTGCAGCCTGTGCGACGTGCCCGTGCAGGTGACGTCACACTGTCGTAGCTCGTCCGTCCTGCAGCAACACTGTGCGACGTGCCCGTGCAGGTGACGTCACTACTACCATATGTCGTATGGTCGTACTATAAGATTACATTTATGTGCCCGTGTCGGTAGTTTCTGCTTATGGCGTCTGAGTAGGAGGCGAACTGGTGCAAGGCGCATCTCTTAATATAAAAATATCAAACAAGTGTTCAATAATACGCGACGCATGTTTTGCCATATCGACGGTGGAAAGGCAAAATTACCTAAGCGACACTTTTGGCGAAATTGAGTTATATACATCAAACGATTCAGAAAAAAAAACTGCATCGTTTAGTCTTACTCCCATGCTTCTGTGAACACTTTTGATGTCGCTTAGATATTTCAATTTTTGGTCTTTTTTGTGTTTTCGGCGACTAAACGACAACTTTTTGACCTTTTTGTAAAAACTGTTACTTAGACAATTTTTCGAAATATTTTTAGTACTTTGGCGTTTAGTAAATTTTATCCGGAGACAAAAAAATAAAAAAACGCACTAAGATATTTTTACCAAACCCTGAGTAATTGCAATTTGGCGCTTAGTCAATAACTACCATTTCTCACTCAATGGAAAAAATGTCGTTTAGTATTTTTTCCTACAAGAAATTCAATATGGTAGTATGTCGCTTGGTAAAACATGACCTTAACATGATAATTCATGATATTTACTCATCATGTTAGATTATTTAATGTTTAGAGTCTGATTACGATAAAGCGAGTTTCTTTGTGTTCCTGAACTGTGTTCTTATTGTTTTTTTTTTATAAAATTTAATAAAGAGAAAAACATTAAAATATTTCTTTAATTTAATAAAACATTTGTTACTGCCTATTTTATAATATTATATCGTATAATTTATACAAAATAATGAGATTATTTCTAAAACAAGAGACGTAGTAGTATTTTATCCTAGAGTCAACAGTTTATTTGAATGCATTTAAGTAATTTTAGCCTGAACATAATTTCATTGAATTTTGGCTTATGACTTTTTTCCAGACTGAAAAAATACAATCAAATACATTTAAGACTTGTGTTGTGTGGTCGGTTAGTATTTTTTTACGGTTTGTCATTTTTGTTAAAATTTTACTAAGCGACATTAACTCGGTAATTACACAAAATTAGCTCCAACTATTGAAAGAAGATAATACAAGGTATTAATAGCATTTTTTTTTGGAATAAAGTAAATCGAATAAATAGTTTTTTTTTATCCTCGATTTCCCGAAATTGCAAACTTCTTTTTGCTCTCCTGTAAAATTACCTCTATGTCGCTTAAGAAATGTTGCCTTTCCAGCGTCGATATGTATTATACAGCTAAATCCTAATTTTTGTTGAAAGACAAATTATTCTACTTTAGAAGGTAGCCCAACGACTAGAGATTTCCGCCACATTAGAATGTAGAAAATTTATCAGTCTTTATTCGCTTGTTGAACGTTTGGTCATTACACCAGATTGTATTCCAGGGTTTCTACCTCAAATCATGAAGCAATGCAACAACTTACTAAAATTATCTCAAATATGTTTTGTCTCTATCCATCGTACATACAGCACTTCTTGCCACTATTTATATGAAAAACATGTTAACTGACGCTATCTTTCATATGAATAAGGTCTATATATTCATAACTAATTCCAGGGCGACACCCTCAACGACCGGATCCAGTCACTGCACGTGTTGTTCAGTCTCTACTCTGCGGTGAAGAACTCCCAACTCTATGCCGAGAGACAGAAGGACGCGATTGACGAGATTTAGTGTGTAAGATTTCGATTGTTTTGTAATATATGTTGTTTTACTGTAAAATGTGTATAATTACTATGGATAAACTAAGTGTCTAACTGCAACAGTTGGGCAATTCATATTAGGAACTGTAAAGAATTACTTCAATCATGGTATGACATTTAATCACTGTGATAATGTAGCTACCACTAACATGATTTAAAAATAAGAATATCTAGGATTTCAGACAGTTATTATTATTTCTTAACTTAAATTATTAATTATTTTAATACTCATGTCTTTGAAACATTATGTAAAATACTTATTACAGTTTCGTATTCCAGGAAAACAATAATTTAGATAGTTTATTTTTATCTAAAACACACGACCAATATTGCATGCTTAACTAAAATGATTTCACTTCATTTCACTCAGGATAGTCAGAAGACATAAAGTTTAAAATATCAATGGCAAATGTGCCGGCTAAAACTTAAATTTCAACTCTCTAGTACCAGGATATCACAGGATGAAAGAGATCACAGTACCTATATTAGAATATAATATTTAATGGCCAATTTACACTGTGCTACAAGCATTTCAGTAGAGCGACTAAACGCAAAAAAATGCGGAAATGAGACCCCATTGAAATAAACATTGGAATTATAAAATTATTAAATTAATTATTTATTCAAAGGCATACACAAGGAAAAGCTTGCAGTACAAAAATGATAATAAAGTAGTATTGAAAAACTTTAATGTAAAATTTTATTTTTTTCTCTTTTGTGTAGTTATTGGGTAAGTACAAACTTAAATCGTTCCGTGTAATCAGAGCATTATCTGATATTTGATTAAAAATGTTAAATCTGTGTCAACCACGGAACAGATGGAAGTGTGAAGTGGGCGGGGCACGCGCGCCACTAGTAAGCGGAGGCTCGCAAACCCATACCTCAGTCGTGCCTGTCTTATTGTCGTGTTCGGTTGTGTTTTGCTGTGATCGTATTGCGTTTTCTTAATCTAATATCGACTTTATTTTTAATGCAGTAAAGTTCAATTCATATTTGTTCTAATTCTAATGTAACATAAAACATAACAATTGTAAACATGAACTTTATTTGCCAAGAAATAAAGTTCAACTTACATTATTAAATGTAGGAACGCCACCTATTGTTAAAAAGTTGAATTTTGTGTGAGTCAGAATGGCGGGTGTACCTTAACAGATTCGAGCGAGTCATATGTAAAACTTTAGTAGGTACCTAAGATGTACTATTTGGTACCAATTAAAGAAATTGGTGTACCTCCTTAAAAGCAGAGATATAACCAAATGCGAGTACACCCGCCACATTGACTGTAAGAATGGCGGGTGTATCTCCAGTTCTCGGTTATAGACATGTTGGTGAGTTATTTAAAGTATACCAAATTTCTGTACCTTTGGTGTACACAATTTATTTTCGGCAATTTTTTCGCCAAGTTATTGATTTCGCCAAATCTCGCCAGGGTCATAAAATGGCAAAAAAACTCTATCTGGCAACGCTGGCGACACTCTTTCGCTCCCGTGTGTTTAAGTGCTATGGTCCTTCAAATAATCTTTTGAACTTGTAATTTGTAGACCGTTCAGTAATAATATTAAAGAGACATCTTCGTGTACAATAGTATTGTTAAAATACTACAACGCTCACAGATCTTCTACGACAAATTTAATAAGCAGGTACACAGCTATTTTTGTAACTTTGTAAGCACTCACCTCTCTTATTAAAATTTAAAATCAAAGTTTATTTATGCCGAAAAACAAAATTTGGCCACCAAACTTATACTTTATATTTCATCGACAAGCACTTCATTATAGATAATAAAAAAGTCCCCTTACTTAAAATACCAGACTTGAGGCCCTGTATTTAGGCGTCATATGTGTATTAATGCGTACCGCCGGGAAGAATGTTGGCGACGATAAGCGCGATGTATGTCGCTACAAAGTCTCTAATACCAAAATCTTGGATTCCTTTGGAATCGAGCAAAATTGCTCTTTGGTGCTCTTTTATGTTAGGTACACCAAAGGTACAGAAATTTGGTATGCTTTAAATAACTCACCAACATGTCTATAACCGAATACTCCAGTTCTCCAGTACACCCGCCATGCTGACAGTCAATGTGGCGGGTGTACTCGCATTTGGTTATATCTCTGCTCTTAAGGAGATACACCAATTTCTTTGATGGGTACCAAATAGTACATTATAGGTACTAAGTTTGACATATGACTCGTTCAAATCTGTTAAGGTACACCCGCCATTCTGACTCTCACAGATTTTTTTGTATGTCAACGCGAACGTGAAGTACGTTGCGGAAGGTCGTAAATACATTATGGGTTTCAGTTAAGTAAGCTCTATTTTTCACTGACAAGGTGTGTTTTTGCTTGGCAGCATTTAGAAATAAAGTCATACTGGCACTTGGTCGCATATACCAATAAAAACAATTGTTTACATGTAGTGACTATGTTTATTATCAGTTCCATGTGTGAGTTTTGGCGACAGCGGTTCCTCTAGTAAGTTTGTCGTATAGCATTTCCATCTACTTCTCTGTTCCGTGGTGTCAACTACTCATTTGAGATCTTTTATAAGTATAAGCTGCCAGGCCGAACCAAAAACAAGGAAAATCGGTTTTATTCTTTAGTACCGGTACTGCTATATATCCATTAACGTTAAGTAAATATTTTTGTTTCTTACCTCAAAAATAGCTTGTGATTTTATAGAAACACGTCAAAACTGGCGTTTGACTGTGGTTTGAATTGAATTGTGTGAATTACGGCTTTGTTTCAATTCATGCATACAAATAATTTACTTGTATTTATTTACCGATATTTATGTCTAAGAGTACTTTAATTTCGGTACTTTATTTCAGTAAAAACGCACTGGCAGCATATTATATTTCATGAAGTTTGATGAAGACACTTCATCAAACTTGGCAACTCTGACATCCTAAAATATCAAAACATATTTCTCTCACTCTAACGGGCTGTCTCAATTAATTTGTCTCCTTAGCAGCTCTGATTGCCTAGTAGTTTTTTGATAATAAAAATGAAATACATTTGATTAGGCGGTGTATGTCTCGTGTCCCTACTTTTTGACCTACCAGTAGGTCTAGCGATGCAATTTCTATGCCTCTGGTCCCACCGCTCGGTTGGGCTATTAGACAAGCAAATAAATAAAATAAACCTATGACTGTTAGACCCACCGTATTTACTATTGGAGTGTAATACGCTAATTTACCTTTCTAATTTTAATACTTGAATGTATGTTAACAGAGAAAAAAACTTGCCTTTTTTTCTAATATTTAAACAAGTATTATTTTAATTAACTTAATTTTGTAGTGGTATTTATATTTTCGCGACAAAAAACTACTAGGTTATCAGATTCACGAAGGAGTTAATTTATAATAACAATTCAATGTCCTTTATTCAGAGTTTTTCTTACGTTACTCATGTGATGAAACACAATAGTATATCATAAGTTTTAAATATGTTAAGTAAGTCTTAACTTTAACTAAGGCACTGCGCAAACAGGCCTCCAATATCAGCTTCTATTAGTGCATACAGCCATCGTAAAAACTTTTTGTATAAGGTAATATAACTAAGTCTATTAAGAAAAGACTCTGCTCTTTAATAGAAAATATTTTATTTACGTTATTAGTATATAAATATGACCTGTTAAATAAATAAAATACTCTTTATTGCACAAGTAAAACAAAATTACAAAAAAACAGCCTGTTACCATATTTATTAGAAAATTTAAGCTAAAAAATACTGTCCTGCTATGTTTGTCATCATATCTAGGCAAGTAAAATGGAAAGAACTAATAAATCTAACTATTCACACGCGTCTTATATAAATATAAATATCATAACTTTGCCTATTTATACAACAAGATCTTTAAAAACGAGAATCAATTAAGTATAAAAATGGCAGAATTCTTTGATGAAATCTAGACGTCGGGCGTGTAGCCTAATTTAACGTACTTTATTTTTATCAAAAAACTACTAGGCGATCAGAGCTGCCAAGGAGACGAATAAATTGAGACAGCCCGTTAGAGTGAGAGAAATATGTTCTGATAGTTTAGGATGTTAAAGTTAAAGTCAAACATCAGTTTTGACGTGTTTCAAAAAAATCACAAGCTATTTTTGAGGTAAGAAACAAAAATATTTACTTAGCGTTAATCAGTATATAGCAGTACCGGTACTGAAAAAAATAAAACCGATATTTCTAGTTTGTGGTTCGGCCTGGTAGCTTAAGGAGATCCAAGATCTTAAATGAGTAGTTGACACAGTTGTATTCTTGTAGCAAAATGTGAATTGGCCATTCAATTTTATATTCTGATAAACTTGCACTGCAATCTCTTTCATCCTGTGATATCCTGGTACTTGAAAGTTGAAATTTAAGTTTTAGCCGGCACATTTGCCATTGATATTTTAAACTTTATGTCCATTGACTATCCTGAGTTCCCACTATGGTGATGTTTCGTAGGATCGTGGGTACAGTTGCTCAAACCATTTTTATTAAGCATGCAATATATGTTGGGTGGTTCTTTGGATAAAAATTAACTATATAAATTATTGTTTTTTTTTGGAATACGAAATTGTAATAAGTATTTTACATAATGTTTCAAAGACATTATAGTATTAAAAAATAAAAATATCTGAATATGGGAGTGAAGTATCTAGTCTTAACATTTTGTAGAGAAACCTCTGAGAAGGTAAGAAAACAAACCCAATCCCTGTAATAACTTCTCTACATGTATGACCGCCTAGTATTTTAGAAATTCTTTATTCCCAAATTATTTTATTGATAAAATATTAACTTCTTTAAAAAAAAATTTTTTTGACTGCTACTAGTTTGGAACAGATGAAAGTTCAATTAAATTCTTACTAAACTGTGTTAATACGAATTAAAAAAAGTAACACGGTGGGGCTACGAGTCATACTTTAAGACCATGCCTGGTAGACCTACCGCGCGGTAGGGACACGAGTCATGGTTTTTGACGGGTAGTAGGACTGACAGGAATGGTAGGACAACCGCGGTAGAGACACGAGTCATACATCGTCTTATTATATTGCTATGTAGTGACAGCAACATTTGTTATAACGCAGTTCTTTTAAATTAGCAACTGTTAGAAGTGCCTTTCTTACTAAATACGTTTTAAATAACGTCCACGAGTAATCAAATAACACAACAAAATACTTTGGCGATTCTTAACACTTTATTTTCCCAATTTCATTACACAATAACATAGACAAAAATATACATTTTCTCCAGTTCCGTACATTACCTCCATCTAACTAGCCTCAGGAATTAGTTGTCTACAAGCTACTGACTACAGAAATTCGAAAAGAAAACCTTAGCTTTTAATTGACAAATATTTGAAGGAAACATTTCTTCATAATAAAAAATAAAAGGTGTCAGTGTAGTTGTTTTTGTGATGATAAAAAACTAAGAAATAAATCCCTCGAAAGCTTAATATCATGTTTTAATTGTAAAGGTGGTGCGTCGTACTCGAATTGCGAAGTTTAGATTAAAAAACAAATAGACAATTAAACTAAAGCAAATTAAGAAATAAAGTAGTCATATTTCGTGAGTTTTTTGCGTATAGAATTAAATATCATTTCGCTAAAGTTCTTTTTCTATAGTCTATTTATGGTAGTAACAAAGTGTTTGTAACGCAACCATTTTGACTAGAAATGTGCGTGAGTTTCTAAAGCATTGCATGGGTAGCTCTCTTTTGGCTGGACGGTAAAGTTAATTTCAACTTACATTTAACATCTATTTCATCATATCTTTCGGTTGATACAATAATGGACGTCAAAGGTAACACAACAAGAAAAGTTTATGATATTGAAACTTTTACACTTTCGTGATATTCAAATTTATAATTTCATGATATTCAATTTCAGACTTGATTAGGCCTAAGTAGATACAAGGATTTAAATATTAAGTTTTAACATGAATTTAATTTTAAACTACACAGAGTTAAAGACTAAATACAAGTTTAGGAATTGAGATCTAAGGACAATGCTGGAAGACTACTAGGCTTAATAATTATTACCTATATAGTTAAATTTTAATCTACAAACGTTTATTTTGAAAATGGGAAATGTATTTTTGTACTAAATATTAGGCTTGTTTATTTTGTGGGTATCGACTTTTTGAAGGTTATAACAGCTTAATACTTAGTAATTTCTCTATTCTACACTTATTTACATCCGTTAGCATCCTCACAAAGCTTTCATATCACAGTCCCTATTAAATTCACTCACATTTACACTCAACATAAACATATTAGTGTGTCTCATAATCTAAGAATGTCTTTCATAAGTAAATCACAATTTTGTCTAGAGTTCATTGACACTTCACTGCGTAGTTTCCACAGGTCGTAAGTCCCGGTGTTTTGCCGCGGGACATTGGTTCTTAGTGGTAGTGGAATAGGTCGAGGAATCGCGTGTTGAAGTTGGCTTGCTTCATGTCGGAGTCGTCGTTGCGGATGCAGAAGTATGACGCGATCACGCCGCGGCAGATCGGGCATTTGTCTAGTTTCGCTGAAAAAGGAAAAATGAGCTTTATAATAATGCTATTAATTTGGGAAACATTCATATCTTTCCTTTACTACTACTACTCGTCAAGCCAAGTCAGGTATTAGGAAGGCGGCTTGAAAAATAATGACAGTAGGGTGGCCACCACCCTACAGGAACCATGTCAGAGGTCCTAAAAAGGCGGTTCCCAAAAACTCTGACACTAGATGGATGTGTGCTGCGAAGGGCATATTCATCACACGAAAAAGAAGAAGACTACTACTACTACTTGATATATGAAGGAGATGGATATATTTCTAAGCTAAGTCACACGTTCCTAATCTTACAATTTTAATAGGCGTGGTCTGACTAGGCTAAACTTGCTTATAATACGAAAAAAAAATTAAGGAAATAGAAGTACATTTCAAACTAGGGTATATTCACCGAAACTACCTTTGAAACACTTTAAGGTAAGTACAACAAATAATAATATTATCCTTGCATCAAAAATATAATTTCAAAGCCACAAAATCTCATTCTTCTAATTGATAACTTGACCTCATAGAACGCACCATATTAAACTAATACAATGCTATCGACCGCCATTAATTCATTGCCAATCTATCCTACACACACATTAGGCATACTAATGATGTAGGTTACAATTTTATAAGGCAGGGCACGTGTTTGATGCACTGGAGTAAACCAATGTTATAATAATAGGTAATGATCGGGAGAATAGGTTTTTTTACTGTTTTGGCGGACGACAACAAACCTTGAAGGATTTTGTTTATTTGCAAATGTTAATTAAAGGTCAGTAGGACACTTTTATTGTAAACAAGTTTGAGTGATTGGAAAGGACACAAAAGATTCAAAAAATCTTGTAAAGTTGTTATTATTGTGTTTTGGTACTCTATTGAATATATTTATAGATACTTGTCATCGAAAGTGCTGTTTAATTCAATTTTAAATTGATTTGAAACTAAGTAAAATAATTTCAGCAAATAAAGTTCTTTGTTTCTTGTTCTTGTTAGTTATAGATTGAGTTTCTGTTCGTTTTCCAATTTTCATAAAATCTTTATATAAAACTTTAAATCTACCCTAAGTTATTCTAGAGTTCTAGACTACGTGTTATAATCTTTCTTATGCCACTATTACTATTCTTGAAATGTCCTATTGTTAGTTAACGGAACTAGCAGGTCAATCTATCGGATCTTGGCTTAGTATTTAAGCCACGTATTAACAAGTCAATGCTGACTGAATAACTTCCCAACCTTGTCGAGTTGACCTCTATGTTCTAGTAATAAGGAACTATTATCCTCTTTTTAACGGTCATTATATCGATTTTGAGTAAAATTGCATTGGACCTGAGTAGGAGGCGCATCCTTTTGAGTTTAGGTTCTCAGAGAGTAATAAAACCTAGTTTTTTTAAACTAAATTACAAAAAGAGAAAGTTTGTTTGTAACACCTAATCTTTGAAACTACCGAACCGATTTAAAAACTTCTTGCACCCGCCGACACCTATGTCATCCTAGAATGCCCTTAATATCTACTTCTCCCACTTTTAGTGTAGTTATGTGCGACTTGTTCACTTAACTTTGAATTTGCGCTAATTAAAAAAAACTAATGCTCTATATTTACAAATTTAAGTAAACAAAATTGATAAAACTTGAATAAGCATTAAAAATCTGTCAACTAATTTAGGAGGAGCTAGCGGACAAACAGACACGATTAACGACTTTACCTTATACTACGCAAAGATAATAATGGTAATGATGATGATAATGGTAATGATAACGATATTTATGATTATGACAATAATGATAATGACAATGATAACAATGGTAATGACAGTTAATGATGATGATAATGGTAACGATGTTTATGATTATGACAATAATGATAATGACAATGATAACAATGGTAATGACAATTATGTTAATCACAATGCTAAAAATGATAAAGACGATGATGGACAATGATGATAATGATAATGACGATGATGATAATGATAATGACGATGACGATAATGACAATGCTAACAATGATAATGACCATAATGATAATGACGATGATGATAATGATAATGTCAATGACACTATAAGTACAACTCACGCAGACAGTCGGTGCACAGACAGGCGTGGCGGCACGGCAGCACGGCGCACTGCCGCGGCGCCGCGCAGCACACGCAGCACGAGCCCAGCTCCGCGCCGCTCGACATGTACAGTTGCTGGGGGGAGGGGGGGGTGTAGCAATTAACACGATTTAACGAACTACTATAGTAGGATATCCAACCTATACCTGGGACATTATCAAAATACAACTGACTTGTGGGTCATATGAGTTAAAATTTTTAAATTGATTATAGATATAATAGCAAAAATATTTAACAATATACAGGGTGTCCCAAGACTACGGTACATGAAGGGAAAGTACCTTAAATATGGTAGATAGGATATTTTGCTGAAAGAAGACTTTATTTTATTTTTTAAACTTAGTTATTCTGCATTTAAAGAATTTCTAAAAAATACTTGCTTTGTCTGGGAATCGAACCCACTTAAATATAAAAAAAAAATAACCCCTATTTTTATGATGCCAATCGAAAGAATAGACAAAAAGTAATAATTCTTCTTAAGTAACATAGTATCTTAAAAGAAAGGAACAACGTAAAATCAATCATTTTAATCATATTAAAAACATACGTGAAACTGCCGAAGTAAATTAAGTATTTTTTTGTAAATTATTTTGAAAATCGGTTAGTTCTTCAGAACCCACTAATTTCATACCAATATCAATTTTACCTCCGTGTAACTTTTCGTATATAATATTCACTAAAAATTACTTTCTTCATAATAAATTTTGTTTCACAAGGAGTCGTTTAACTAATAATGCAGGTGTTGATTTTTTTGTGAATATTGTTAGTGCATGGGAAAAGTCACAAGACGCTCTAGGTATTTTTGTAATTTTTCTAAGGCATTTGATTGCGTCCAGTATGATACTTTGATAAAGAAACTGAACCATTACAAAATAATAAAAACTAATCTTAAACTTTTGATTTCATATTTAAGTGTTAGAACTCAAAAGGTTGACGTGAACTGTAAAAGCTCGTCAGGGACGGTTGTGAGTATGGGGGTTCCTCAAGGATCAATATTGGGTCCATTTTCATTTTTGGTTTATATTAATCTACCCCTAATGGTAGGTAATAATCACAATAAAGTGTTGCTTGCTGATGATAAGTACATCATTAGTTTTTAAAATGAATAGATAAAAATTTAATTACGACGACGTCAATGCGAAATATTTTTTTTCTTTTTACAATAACAAGCCAACGCGCTTACATAAGAAACCCACATTTTGAAAAATCTCACGTGAGATTGATGGATGGGGTAGAATAAAATCTCACAACATCTTACTAGGGAAAGGCAGAAAATTTAAAAAAACATATCACCTAATTTTATGGACTTAGCTACTGTTTCAACTTGTACCCTATTATATAAGATACTCCTACTAACGACATATAAATACTCACTTTCAAACAGGACAGATGTCCGTTCGCCTGCTTGAGATACTGCGCGATGATGCCGCTGGGCAGCGAGCACTGGTCGTCCTTTATGTGGACCACCGTGACTAGCGCCACCTATCGACAAGAGAAGCGATTAGTCGATCTAACTTTGAACGTTAAAGGTAATAAGAGACTATACAGGGTGCTCTAATTATCAGCGGTAAGCCGGAACCGAGCGATAGGCGAAGGCTTAACAGTTATCAGAATTATATTAATAAACCATGTTTATTTTTATTAAGGACATTAAACAAAGAAAAAACAAATTAAAAAAACTATTAAAGGGTGTTTAAGTATTACGACTGCAATCGTTAACGTTTCTCCTAGATCTTTAGTAGCCATAACGTATTTAGTAACAACATAAAAAAATACAAAAACTCAACAATTAACGTTTTCTTGACATTTCCAAACACTCCAAAAGTACCCCCCGTTTTCCAATACCGTTTACTCTCTCAAAACTTATCAACGTACAAACATTCAACACATACAGGGTTATTTCTAATTAGCGCATCGCCTCTTGTAGGCAGCTTTTCTACATCAATCCCAACGAAGTATTGCAAAAAGTCGTAGAACAAATGTTATTGGGATTGATGTAAGCAAGCCGCCTGCAAGAGATGATGCGCTAATTACAAATTACCCATACCTGTTAAGAAGGAAGCAAGCCTTCTTGGTGAATAAACAATATTATAGTCTATGGCATTACGTGACATTATAGTCTATGGTATTGTGTAACTGACATATTCATTCCTGTCTAAGCAGTTTTATTATTGTTTTTGAACCTGTTTTATTATAACTAAATTATACTCGTTAATACTTCCACAATCAGTTTATTATTCGTTATAGATACCGACCGTGTCATCGGGGCGTAGGTCCTTCGTGTCCCGGTGGTCCCGGGCCAGGATGACCACGAGCGGGTAGCAGGACCGCGGCGGCGCGCCGAGGGACAGCGGCGCCTCTGAGGATAGACGCAGCTCGCGCTCGTCGTGGGGTGGGCTTCTGCGGATGACCAACCAGTTATCATTAGCAGGCTCCACTTTATAGAAGCAGTAGTGGCTGCCCGCGCAGTAGTTTGCGTGGAAGTCGGTGACTCGTGGGAATGAGAAGTTTTCCCGCGGTTAAAAGTATCGTATGTGTTACTCTGATGTATAACCTATATTACTGTAAAGTTTCATCAAAATCTGTCCGGTAGTTTTTACGTGAAAGAGTAACAAACATCCATACTCACAAACTTTCACGTTTATAATATTAGTAGGATGCTTGCTACCTTATGGATTCAGTTTCATGTTTTGTACAAGCACTACAGTTGGAATCAGCGAATAGCGGAAATCGCTGAAGGTAGATTAGTTGGTATCTTTAGTAATGAGGGCATACCGGCGGGTTTTGAATTGAGAATTTGAGGTTAAGCAAGATTTCAGTACGATTAGAAGTATTTGAAATACTTAAGTATCTCCTTAGTTCTAATTCGTAACTACCGTCCCAAAACCCTTAGTTGCATGACGCATTTTATACCCTTATCTTCAAATGTCCCCATGCATTATTATGATAACTTTATATAAGAGCAATATAACAATACGAAAACTAACCTTATGCTAACAAAAATCTAAAATATCGCACATCAAGTCAAAACCTTTATCAGAATCGTATAGCAACACCGCTATTCCACTTAAAATTATTACATAATCGACTATTGTTTTCTAGCCATTATTAAAAACCACATTATCAACAACACTTCAATTGTTTTTTAATTATAACCTTATAGTGCCTTCTATCGGATGATGATTTAAACGATGTTATTATCTGATTCTATGAATGATATTAATTTGGAATATGGACACGTTTTCTTTACCCACGCAATTAACGTCATATAAATCTATTGTTTTGCGGTTAAGGTATCGTCTTACCGTGGTAACAATAGTTTAGTTTGCTTTGTTATAGTAAGAGTATTAAATTACTAGATCTAATGGTATGTAGTTGTAGAAGAACTTAAGTCTAATTTTCTAATTCATTGTTTGCCGATACTGAATGAAAAATCTTTAACCTATAAAATACTGTTTTCGGTTTGTAATTGATAGTAGGTGTAAGAATAAAACAGGTAGTTATTTTAAGTCCTCCTTTTAAAATAAACGATTTTATGCGATTTCAAGACATATTTTTTTATTAACACAAAACTTTCTTTCCTATATCTTTATAAAGAAAGAGATGACAATATTTAGATTAGACGCCGTCAACTATTACTATTTGCCACAGCTGACAGTAGAAAAACAAAATAATGAAACTGAGCTTCTCGACTATTCAATATTTAAGTCAACTCAAGGTTGCGGTATCAAAAAAACAGTTATTGACCGAGAGCATGCGTGGATGTCATACCAATAATAAAAGCAAGCTATATATGGTTGCAGTCGCAGACAGATGAATTATAATTTAAGTAATTGGCGCGGTCTAATATTTGCTCTCCCAAAATGGCGCTAGTCTAATGAATGCGACAAATTCTGTCTAACTAAATGTTTTAAATTCTTTTTCCTCCAATTTATACTTCAACTAGTGACCCGCCCACGCTTGGTGTAATTTGGCGCGACTTGTTCCCGTTAAGTTGAATTTTAGCTAACTTAAAATAACTTTATCACAATTGTCTTTATTTACAAATTTAAATGATTAAATATTTTAAAAGATGGCGAAACCCGCATCAAAATCCATTACGTAGTTTAGGTGGAGATAGCGGCCAAACATACAATTGAGCGACTTGGATTTATACTATGTAATGATAATGAAATGATGCTTCTAGCGGTTGCACTCTTTCCTATCTTAGCTTGTTTCATTGGTTTGCTTGGTTTTATTTAACTTACTGTACGAAATTAAGTTGCGTGGAGGCCAGTATGTCTGGCAGCGTGCCCCACAGCGTCCTATGCAGCTCGGCCACCGGGGCCCCCCACCAGCTGGCGTGCCAGTAGCGCACCGTCGACGAGATTGTGCAGCTCACACCTGGCGATTGTTAAAAAAATATTGATAAATATGAGAAATTGTGGAAAAGTTACTGTACAAACATAAAGGCATGTTTTTTTTTTAAGTTGATAAGTTCACGCGTTCCCGATAAAAAGGGTGGTGACGGGCAACAAAGTAATGTTATAAGGTTCTGTTTAAACTTTTTAGATTTTTTCAAAAAGAAACAAAATTTAGATTAGAAGTAACAGACGGAGAAAGCGTTCCTACTCTAAATAATGGATTCAGGGATGGATGCATAAAAAATAAATACCACTGTTTCTGTGAACGGTGCTAAAGCCTTGTAATTGGACATAACTCACATTTAACCAAGTTAAGAACAGACATTGATCCAGATTCTATATCACGAGACCTAGATGACCTAAAAAAAACCGGTTGATATTTCAATAACATAGCAGAATCTTAATTAAGGTTTAATAGTTTAATGGCATTTGCACCGTAGATAAGTGGCTACTTGATTTCGTAATTTACTTCGCTAATACTAAATGGTGCCAAGCACGTTTTGTAAACCAAATGGTTGCTTATTAAAATCAGGTTTCAGATAATGAATAAATCGCAATAAGTAACAACACTTTATTGATAAAAAAGTAAGTGCTCAATAACACGATAGACTTGCAAAAGTATTGTCAGTGACACGCAAATTTTAAAGATATAAATAATTATTTGGTTGCATTCTTTGTGAAGTAAAATTATAAAAATAAAAAGAAAAATGAATAATCACAGCCCTTTAACACGTTTTTGTTGCTTTTAACTTTACATACATAAGAGTGAAATCATTTTCAATCCATTAGTTATTTATATTTTTGTATTACTAGGTATACTATCAGTATATAGTTCTATAGTTTAAATGACTTTCTTTAAATATATATCATTTATATATTTTGTACATCGATTGACATTTTAAATTATTATTATTTATGTAATAAATTTAAATTTTTCTATTTCTAGATTTTTACCAAACTTGTAAATTTTTATTTTTTATTTTTAGACTGGTAAATTTTTATTTGACCAATAAAAAATGTCTATGTCTTACGAATATTTAAGTGCATTTTGCGCAAAATATGCGTTTAGTACTTATTAAATTAATGTGAGGTTCTGACGCGTAGATTACTAGCCGGGTGAACCCTTAAGGTAGCTAGCAGCTGTATAGTAAAAGGTAAGAAATTTTACGAGTATTATTTTGAATTGGCTTACAAAAATATTTTATTATACCCTTACCAAAATACACAGGTAGGTAATATTATGAAATAACAATCGTTTAAACTGACATCACCTTCAGATAACACCGATAGAAGATTACGAAACAAAGCATCCGTTCACTTCGTTTTTTCAATTCATTTTATATAAATTACCATGTTTTTCTTGCATGCTGTCTTGTTTATAGAAATGGCAAATATAACGAAGTTTTCCCGTGTGCAAATCAACAGATTTGATTTAATTTGCTCGCTGTTTATCTCAGAGTCGGTAAAACGCGTCACACGTGTTTGTACAGCTAAACAAACTGTATTTAACACGATTTTAACGATCTATCTTCTTGCATTGATTAACGATCGTATATTTTAAATCTGTGGTAGGGTGGCGATTTTCTGCAATTCAAAAAAATGGGTTATACTTTTTTTATGATATAGGGAGCAAACGAGCATGCGGTTCACCTGATGGTAAGTGATCACCGCCGCCCATGACTACCCGCAACACTGTGGGTGTTGGGGGTGTGTTGCTGAGCCTTTGAGAAAATTGGGCACCGGATACGATGCATGTCTCGTGTCCCTACTATTTGACCTACCAGTAGGACTAGCGATGCAATTTCTACGACTCGTGGTCCCACCGCTCGGTTGGGCTATCAGACGTGCAAATAAATAAAATATACCTATGACTGGTAGACCCACCGTATTAACTATTGGAGTGTAATTAGCTAATTAAACCTTTCTAATTTTAATCCGTGAATATGTAAAGGGAAAAAAAATTGCCTTTTTTTTAACAAGTATTATTTTGATTCACTTAATTTTGTAGTAGGTATTTATATTTTCTCGACAAAAAACTACTAGGCTCTCAGATTCACGAAGGAGTTAATCTATAATAACAATTCAACCTTTTATTGAGAGAGTTTTTCTTACGTTACTCATGTGCATGTGATGAAACAAACTAGTATATCATAAGTTTTAAAGATGTTAAGTAAGTCTTAAGGCAATGCGCAAACATGCAATCTTCCAATATCATGCATACTATAAGTGCATACAGCCATCGTAAAAACTTTTTTTCTAAGTTAATATAAGTCTATAAAGTAAAGACCCTGCTCATTAATAGAAAATATTTTATTTACGTAAGTACTTACTTATTACATAAATATGATGACCATATTTTTTAGAAAATTTAAGCCAAAAAATTGTTTGTCATCATATCTAGGCATAAGCTTGAAAAGTAAAATGGAAAGAACTAATAAATCTAACAATTCACACGTATCCTATATAAATATCATAACTTTGCCTTATTTATACAACAAGATCTTTAAAAAAGAGAATCAATTAAGTATAGAAATGGCAAAATTCTTTGATGTAAATCTAGACGTCGGGCGTGTAGCCTAATTAAACGTATTTTATTTTTATCAAAAAACTACTAGGCGATCATAGCTGCCAAGGAGACAAATAATTGAGACAGCCCGTTAGAGTGAGAAATATGTTTTTATATTTTAGGATGTCAAAGTTGTCAAGTTTGATGAAGTGTCTTTATAAAATATAGTATGCTGCCAGTGCGTTTTTACTGAAATAAAGTACCGATACTAAAGTACTCTAAGACGCAAATATCGGTAAATAAATACAAATACATTATTTGAATGCATGAATTGAAACAAAGCCGTAATTCACACAATTCAATTCAAACCACAGTCAAACGTCAGTTTTGACGTTTTTCTAAAACAACACAAGCTATTTTTGAGGTAAGAAAAAAATATGTTACTTAACGTTAATCGGTATAGCAGTACCGGTACTGAAAAAAATTAAAAATAAAACTGATATTTATAGTTTTTGGTTCGGCCTGGCAGCTTATACAAAATCTCAAATGAGTAGTGACACAGATTTGACATTTTTAATCAAATATCAGATAATGCTCTGATTACACGGTACGATTAAAGTTTGTACTTACCCAATTACTACACAAATTAGAAAAAGATACGTTAAATTTTTTCATTAAAGTTTTTCAATACTACTTTGTTATTTTTTACACTTAAAGCTATTCGTTGTGTATGCCTTTGAAAAATTAATGAATTTAATAATTTAATAATTCCAATGTTTATTTCATTTCAGTCTCATTTTCACTGTATATAACTTATATAAGTGCATTTTTTTTTCGGTAATACTGGTGCCCCTGGAACAGGAGCACCTTACCGCCTTTTCTATCAATTATTGAAAAAAATATTCTTTAAAGAAAGTCTTTAATGTAGGTATCCTGGTGCGGAAGAGGTAACAGACAGGCTATTTTTAAAGAATCAAAAAATGCGGTTTCGCTTTTTATTTTTGGCGACTTCGACAAACACGTGCGAAAGCTACGCGGCACTTCAACGGAATCGCAACCCGTGTGCTACAGGCATAATACTGTACCAAACATTAGTTTCATTGCAAACACTCCCTTATTTTATGATATCCTAGTATGTAGACGCATTTTTAATCATTGGGGTGATCATTTTTATTCTTTGAAAATACTGCTTTGAACAGGGTTGCAAGGTGAAAGAGTGAAAAATATTGCATAAGGCCAAAGGATATTACTTTACAATATTTTAATTAGAAAACCCACAAATAATTATTTATTTATTTATTTAATAAATAAATAAATAAATAAATAATGCAAAGAAGTTAGAAGTGAAAATAGACTACTAAACCAAGGGAATGAATTCCTTTGAATGATTTTAAAAGAATTCGAGGAAGTCTGCATTTCTATTTCAGTGTAGCGATTGTACTCATACAAAATTTGCAACAAAAATGTACAAATGGCAGCCCTGCCCCTGAAAGACAAACACAGTGTTACTAACTAACTCCTTTACATGTATGACGGCCTGGTATTTTAATAATTATTTATACCCAAATTATTTTTATTGCTAAAATATTAACTTCTATAAAAAAAAATCTAAGTTTTTTTGACTGCTACTAGTTTTGAACAGATGAAAATTTTACATGTTCAATTAAATTCTTACTAAACTTTGTTAATACGTATTAAAAAAAGTAACACGGTGGGGCTACGAGTCATGCTTTTACACCATGCGTGGTAGGACTACCGCGTGGTAGGGACACGAGTCATGGTTTTTTGCTGGTGGTAGGACTAACAGGAATGGTAGGACTACCGCGGTAGGGACACGAGTCGTGCATCCCGGATACCGCACTCACCGAACGAAACGCAGGAACATCGTCCCTTCTTCACGTCGGTTTTCTGTGCAACGGTGGTATTTCACTGGTCGAGTCAGCCCAATAATCTCTGCAGACAGAGCCTACAGCTAGACTCTACCACTCGTAAAATAATAATCCAAATGAAAATAATAGCCTAAGATCCTGCGGCTGCCATTCAAAAATGTTGCATTTGTTTTGTCATAGCAATACATTTTTTTTCCAGAAAACGTGATTTCAAAAACATGTTATGTTAACCCATCAAGTCACCTTCTGACCAAAAAACAACATTTCATGACGTATACTGACTGATAAGATGTACTCAGTATATTGGAGTGGCAATCCCCTAATCGGGCAAGTTTCATGAAGTTTCGTAACGGTGAATGATAATTCTTTATTATCGTTCACCACAAAATGACCTTTGAATATAAACACGTGAGGATACGCGAGTTCCTATTACCTACCTAGAGGAAAAGCAGCTACGATGATCCTTCCTGTCTAAAATATACCAACTTCATAAAAAAGTTAGTTACCTACATGGTGTGTTGGCGCAACCTTTTCGTTAAGACTGAGTCGTATAAAATTCGGAGTCATTTTAAAACGACTCAAGTCTTAGATTAGACTTAAGATTCTCAGTTTTTGACTCAAATAAGGTTTAGGGTTCAGGGTTTAAAGACTCATTGAGTTGTTAACCGAGTGACTTGAGTCGAGTCCCCGTTAAAGAGCTGAAAAAACTTGAGGTTTCCACTCAAGTTTTTACATCACTAGTCAATGCACAAGTAATGAAACGCATAGGTGTGAACTTTTATTATTAAAACTAGGAATATTTAACAAAAATACCCGCATGGTGGTAAGATAAATTAATGACTAATAATACAGATTATACAATTCCAGCAACAAAGTTAACGAACTACCTGTGTTGGCAGCTGAAAATAATAAATTAGATATTTTAAATGTCAGTCAAGCTGTGTTCCATTTAAAAGTCGTATCAAATCTGTTTACAAAATAAAGCAATAAGGAAAATCGACCAGTATAATTACCATTACGAGTTCTGAGTAAAATGTCTAAAGAATGAATGATATTGAATGGTGAATGAATGGCATTTGACACGCGCCCTACTGACCGCTTAACAATTATGAATACGACGCAAGAAATTGACACGAAAATCCATTGTTTTATCAATGACTTCGGTGTTATTTTTTATGTTTTGAAGCAACAAACAGGCAGATAAGCTATTTGATCTACCAACAAGCAACTTCTACAGACTTTTGTTACATTATGTATGATGCAGCTGAGCGTTGTTTCCTTAGGTGTTCGGTCTAATGCATAAGCGAACTTTACCATAAATTGAGGAGCTCGGTGGCCTACGGGAACCACATCAGAGGCCCTAACAAGGCGGTTCCCAAAAACTCTGACACTAGATGAATATGTGCTGCAAAGTGCATACTCATCACACGAAGAAGAAGACCATAAATTACCTACAAAAACTAAACACGATGTTTTAAAAGCAATTTCTGTGTTTCGTAAGACCCGTTTATTTTATACAGTGGATACTTTGCACTTTGGCTTTAAATAATTGACAAAACAAGAGATAAAACCTGAGGAATAATTGCATCAACTTGAACTGAATACATAATTGATTAGCATTTGCTGGTAATTACATACCAACCATCTTATATATTGTGTCATTTTTTATGCCTTAAAAAGATTGACTAGCTAGCTTACCATACTTCATGAAATGTAAGTTTTCAATTAAAAACTGAAAATACATCATAATACTGCCGATGACCCAGATATTTTACTATTTATCTTCATTTTGCCCTATTTAAATCACACTTTAAGTACATGGAACAATTCTAATCTCCTCCACAGAACTAAAGCCTCACAAAACTCTTCCTCCCAGACAAAAGTGGATCGATCGCACCTGCCCGGGTATTTCGATATGAAAATACCTGTCTAGCCGATAGCGAAATATTCTCGATTCGCTCGCTATTTCGGGATAGATGGTCGATCGCTATAATTACACCGGGCTTGTCGTATGTCGCAAAGCGTGGGTTAGCGAGGACTTGATTAACAAAGAGTCAGGGCGTATAGAGGTGAATGGACTTGGAGTGTCTCAATTAAAGTATTTGAATGCTACTTTTAAATTTGTCTCAATAAAAGAGTTCAATAAATAGAAGTTTATTGGCCACACTTAAGATTTGTTTAATTAGTAGATATGTAAATATACCATTCTTCATTTAAATC
The DNA here is from genome assembly GCA_916618145.1 of Emmelina monodactyla. Lineage (NCBI taxonomy): Eukaryota > Metazoa > Arthropoda > Insecta > Lepidoptera > Pterophoridae > Emmelina > Emmelina monodactyla. The sequence continues at coordinate 1,445,572 of OU745315.1, read as the reverse complement.
TATGTTGATGCTGATTAAAATGAAGAATGGTAAAAATAAAATAAATAAATAAAAGGTTTCGGCTGAAATAGTATATAGACTTAATAATCGGTTAAGCACACCTTCATGGAATTTCTTTATTGAAAATTTTTCAAAGCATTTAACGCCATTACGACCAATCTTAGCAGGTTTGTGTACAAACAGAGGCCGCCCGCGACTCCGTTCGCGTGGAAGTCGGTTCCCGTGGGAATGAGATGTTTTCCCGCGGTAAAAAGTACCCTATGTGTTATTCTGATGTATAACCTATATTACTGCAAAGTTCCATCCAAATACATCCAGTAGTTTTTACGAGAAAGAGTAACAAACATCCATCGATACATCCATACTCACAAACTTTCACATTTATAATATTAGTAGAATATTTTTCAAAGAATTTAACGCCATTACGACCCATCTTAACAGCATCGACCCATCTTGGCAGATCCTAGTTCATTACTCATCATAATAATTGTCGCGATAATATTCATAATAATGATAACCTTCGTATAATTTCATTGTGTTTAAGATTATAGATCTCACTCCATTATCTTGCTGGATGGCAATTCTCGTTAGAAAGACACTACGTTTATTAAAATAACTATTATGTTAACATGAAAATAATTGAATATGCGATTTAAATTATTAATAGCTATTTCGTTAACTATTTTATAACATTAGTTAATAGTTACTTTACAATCTCACTTCGTGTAAATGCAATGATCCTTGTTCTTATTCTTGTTTTTTTTTAAGTCAATCAAAAACCAGCCAAGCCCGAGTCAGACTCGCGCACGAAGTGTTTTCTACCATTATCTTCAAAAATAACGTTTATCAAATTTTACTTATACTTTATTATTTTTATTTATAGTAAATCTATAACTTAATATTTTATGAATATTTATTTCATTTTGCCTATAGTATTTGTTGTTTGGCAAAACAGAAAAATATGTAAAAATTTCAACGTCTAGCCATCACGGTTCATGGTGACAGACAGACAGACAGCAGTCTAAGTAATATAGTCGCGTTTTTACCCTTTTGGTAAGAAACTCTAAAATAGATACTGTTTTACGATTTCGCCTCGCCTTTACATTTATATTTCAATTAAGTATATTAAAAATTCAAGATAAACAAAATAATAAAAAAATAAAAAATCCCACTGTCTAGGACCTAGACTAGACTTTAGGTATTATGTCCGATATACATATTTAAATATTTTATTACTATAAAGAAAAACCCATACAATCTATAAACTGCTAATTAAATACCAAAAAATTTAGTTACTAGAAATAAATGTGTCTGGCAAGATTGCATTAAAAAAAAACTCGTTTTGGTTTACATAAATTACAATGTATTGTACAGGGGGGGTACAGTATACCTATAGTAGGGGGGCAAGAGAGAATTCGGGGATTTACCCCAGCGCGGCAGATTAATGGTTAAATATACAAAATAACTAATTTATACTAACCACTTAACTAGCTCTCAGACTATAGCTTACATAGATAAAATAGTAGGATGGAGATGAGGTGAAACCTGCAGTCATGTTTTTTTTAAAATTATAGGTAACTAAAAAAAATTGAGATTTGAATAAATTGTATATGAATTAGATTATAATCTACTATAATAAATACTTTTTTCAGTAGGCAAGTATACTATTTTTATGGAAAAACTCCTTTAGACGCGAGCGACACCGCAGGGCAGAAAGCTAGTTTACATAGTATTTTCTTCGACTGATAAGCTGAATGTTATTTACCTACACGTGCCAAAGAACGAAAACGTTCACTGAGATTTAGATAGATAAGGTCAAGTACTTGCGCACTGAATGCACCCAAAATAACATAAACGTAAATAAATATACAAGACTAAAAAAACAACTCAGCGAATAAAATGCGCAAACGTACCTACACTTTGATAACATTTACAATGGTTCAGCCTTAAAATTAAATAAATAGAAAAACCATAAAAAAAATAGAGTTTAGAGTCTTAACTTTAAAAAAAACTTGTGCGGGTGTTTTTAAACTGGGTGGCTGTTCAAAAAGCCGACAAATCACCGATTCAGAATTTAAAATTGTTTAGAAATAAAAAAACTACTTAAATAATAATGACGTCTAGCTGCAAACGTTAGTTTTAACATTTATAAATGTACTAGTGGCCGCCCGCGACTCCGTTCGCTTGGAAGTCGGTTTCCCGTGGGAATTAAAGTTTTCCCGAGGTAAAAAGTACCCTATGTGTTATTCTGATGTATATAACCTATACTATTGTAAAGTTTCATCCAAATCCGTCCAGTAGTTTTTACGTGAGAGAGTAACAATCATCCATACATCCATCCATACATACTCACAAACTTTCACGTTTAATATTAAGTAGGATTTTAATGTCTCTATTGTTTTCTTACAGAAGTCTCCAGTAATTTATTACACAATCAAGTTTTGATTGATTTGTAGCCTCTAACTTTATGGGATCCATTCAATTTAGTAATTAAAATCGTGCAAATCGAATTTCCATTGATTGCTGATTGCAAGGCTGAAAATAATTATTTATACAAGTGTTTCGTCTGGTTACGATTTAATTTTTTTTTTTTTCATTTTATGAATGGCACCTCTTTTCAAATAAAAACCATCATTAATCATTATATTATTTCTTTTAGAACGTTTTTTCTTATTTTTAAAGGTAATTAAGAGTATAGTTAACTTCATGTTTGAACATTATATTATTTTTATATTTAAATCAATTTAATTTGAATTAGTGAAATAAATAACACTAAGTCACAATTTTTCTATTTTTCCAACTGCATCACTTCTATATTTAATAAAATTTATTTTTAAACCTATTCTTCAAAACTCTTTCTAGTTCAGTCATAAATATAACTGGATATTATTTATATGATAGATAAACCATTTTGTAGAGGATAAAATCGATTGCATATATTTTTACTACACCTACCTAATAGCTTTATCCTTTGAGGAAAACCACTATTTAGGTAAATACGTTTGGACAGTTCGCAGTAACGACCGTGTTTATTCAGCTGATTTTATTTCAGTTTTACCTGCAAGCCAGGGGGTCTACCGGGACTTCGCAATCGAAATCGTATCCGTGCGACCGAAGTACGAACGAACTTGATGGAATACCTTACCGGCACTTTATCACGACAATTTAACGAAATTAACTGTCAAACTTGACAGTTCAACTAGGCGACGACACAAGTTCCGGTAAGGTGTTAAGACAATAATCGTACCTAACGACAGGAAATATCGTTTAAAAGTCGTAAAAGTACCAATCTCGCGGTTTTGATAAGATGCACGATACGCATGCTTTAATTTTCTTATAACTCTTGCAACTGACTTTGGTATTGATTTGTCTATTATTTGCCTAAATGTTGAAAATCCTAGGTGCTCAAGGTAAAGAAACCTCGCACTTGACCGATTTAGTTTATATGTGGGCTAAAATTAGGTTGTCCCACGCAACCATTAGGCTGCATTATTTCATTCTTTGTTTGAGCCTATTAAAAAGCAAAATTGCAGCTACCAGTTTTAAACAGTTGAAACTTTAATTTGTCTGAAATGAACATGTTAGTTTTTATTCGTCCTTGACATATAATGTTTAAATCGTTGTTTTATAAACAGTTACTAAACTGCAACAGTCATATAACCAAGATAAGGATTTGGAAGCAATATGTTAAATTATTTTAACCTTTATTTAAAAATAGCAATAGAATGTCAAAGCCGTTTTTTAAATACGGAACCATTTTTATTGATACTTATGTTACGACTAGTATGAAGCCCGCAGTTTCGCATGCGTCAAATACTTCTAAGTCCAGAAATGAGAAAATTGCATTTAACTTCACACATTTAAGGGTTGAATTTCTAAAAATCCTTTCTTAGTGTTTACTTATGAAAGGAACCCCTTATCTTCTCCCCTCCCCTTCTTCTTTTCCCCTCTCTCTATCTTTTGATTATCCTACTAATATTATAAACGTGAAAGTTTGTGAGTATGGATGCATTTATGGATGTTTGTTACACTTTCATGTAAAAACTACTAAATGGATTTCGATGAAACTTTACAGTAATATAGGTTATATCAGAATAACATATAGGGTACTTTTTACCGCGGAAAAACTTCTCATTCCCACGGGAAACCGACTTCCACGCGAACGGAGTCGCGGGCGGCCACTAGTTCATGTAAGTATAAGTCAATGTGTCAGGTTTGCCTTTTATAGTTATATCGATTGCCACTTCTAAAAATAATTTACTAAGGCAGATGGTAGCATAACAATAAAAGAAGCACTGACGTAGGTAGCTACCTACTAACTTTATTACCGGTAAAACTTACATGTGCATGATAATTAACATTACAGCTATTACTAAAAAAATATGGTAATACCCAAAAATCGGTTAGATGCGGTTTAAACCACCTGACATTTACCTAAGTAAATGTTAAATTATACAGTTTTCTTGAAAGGAAATGAAATTACTTTATTGTATGTAGGATTAAAAAACGAAACCTCTTATACATTGTCAAAAGCATAAAATAAAAAATAAAAAAAGATTTCACGGGACACCCCTACATTCATCAGCAATGGCCGTAGTAGACCGAGAGAAAAAGCTGGCGGAAAAAACTCTCGGTACTCTTTTCGAAATTATACAATCATCATTGAGATTTATATTCATTTAAGACGTGTACCTACATTCAGTGAACATATAAATTATTTTCTCGTACATCGTTATTAAAGTAAAATAAAATATAAAGGTGCTAGTGAACTAACCTACTACCTACTAACAACCATTTCGGTACCTAAAATACAAACGTAACTAACTAGCAAGTAGAAAAAGTATTGGTTTTGTACATGGGTGAATCAGTCTATTTTGTACCATATCAAAAATTTGAAGAAATTTTCAATAGATTTTTATTATTTTCAATTAAATTTATTAATATTCCATATAATTTTTTTTTTTTTACTATTTCAGTCACAATTTTTATTTACAAAAATAAAGGAATGTTTCCTTGAAGCAAAATTTTCTATCTCCAGTACTTCCTATACTTTCCCTCCAGGTGGCGTTCAAAAATTCTACCCTGTATATTTTTAAACGAAAATTATAACCTAGTTTTGATTGATTGACAATTGATTCCAAAGTAGCCTTAGTTAACGATATTCCCACAGGTACTAGGCCTTAAAAATTAGAAGACAATGAGTTAAATGAAACTACGACACAATAATAAAAGTTCACGTTAATTACATTTCTGATGTGAAATTTCATAGTTTCTCTCACCAACAATAACGTGAAGCAATTGATTAGCGAAAAATACAACAGTTACTTATATCCCATAATATTCTCAGTATTAATACCGAGTTAATCATTAAGTAGATAATTATGTATCTGTGTAATATAGGTCTGTAGTGTGTTTTGATAACTTAACAATCGTGAAACACCATGACGTGTAGATTTAGATATGAAATCTGTGCATAATATTGAAGATGAGTCAAATTCGAATTATGCAAAGCAAGTTGTAAAAGCATAGTTGAAGATATTAATCATCAACTGATGAACTTGCCGCAGATTTCTTAATTAAGAGTTCGAAGGTGACTAGCATTTAAGTACGATACTTTTTTTTATTTGAAAACCTATTTAATACTTGACTAAATTCCATATTTTCAATTTAGAAACCGGCAGAAGGGGCTACATCTTAAAGAACTCTGCACACCTATCCAAATACGGTCTTTGTTATATTCAAATCAAAACTTTAGGTACCAACTGTTACTCTAACGAGATTCTTTGTCAGGATAAACATGTCACAGCAATTTGGCGTACAGAGGTAACTATACTGTGTAATTTTCTACTGCAATTTGAAAATGACCAGCGATTTACTCACGTCACACTGAGAGTGAGGGTAACGCCTAAACTCTTTGGTAATCACTGTCAAAAAGTAAACCATTTATAGTTCTTGAGGCAGCTGAGTTTTACGATTATTGGTTAATGTTGGTACTGCATGCTTATTACTGGGAGTTTATATCGTGTGCGTGCCGTATCATCTGAACCATTTCCTTATTAAAGGGTCCGTAAATATATCGATAAATTTATGCTTCCTACTACATCACCTACAGTTAAAGCTTTATTTGAATTTACAGTAATGATATTACTATGGATTAAGGCAAAAAAAACGACATTTACAGTAATACAAATATTGAGAATAAAAAATAAGGCACACTCATCATAATTCTATGAATAATTTATAAGTTTCTGAGAAAATGTCTGGCAAAACCTTGAGTGTTTTTTATGCTTGATAATTTTGTTCATATTTACAAAAGATGTTTTAAAAAAAGTGTGCAAAAAATTTTTCATTTATTAACAAATACCTGTAATATTAGATCAAAATGCCAATGTTTATTTGCAGTTTTTTATCCACTCATATTCAAATTATAACACATTTAATAATAGAAGTCTATTGAAAACCAGTATAAAATCACTTTCTATTTTAATAAACCAACCATATGATTTACCTTCAACTAAAATAGTAAAAAGTAAAATGGAAGCAATAACTCTATTACTACCGAGCGGCTTCAGTGATATAAAATAATGTCAGTACTCACCGTTATACCCTATAGGCTGATTCTCAATCAGTTTGAATGTGAATGGTATATGTACCCGCTGCATCAGTAGCCTCGGAGGCTGGATACTGCCTCTCCAAGTGTCTTCTCTGCCTTCACCGACTATGCCGATCACTTCCATGTTCCTGAAATAAAAAGGACTTATTTGAAAGAAAATAAAAGCTGGTTAATTTGAACTTTATGATTATGAGGTTATGATGCAATTTGCAATGAATGTTGGTATTCTTATAAGAAATTGTTTAAATGTGACTATGGTAGTTAGTTTTAAAGTTTACACAATGATTCATGAGTTTTCTTTATGTGAAAGTATAATATAATTTTCTTTTCTTTAATGTATGTTGATCTGATTTTGTGGAACTGAAATGAGTCAGAGAAGGTGCCAACATTTTCTAAGTATGATGTACGATTATTAAAAAAACACTTTTATTGCATTATAATGTGTTTATTTAAATGCAAAGCAATGTTTTAACTTGAACCATGAAAAGGTTGTACCATCTTTTGCATAAAGAATATTGTATTGTAATGTTTTTTTTCTTTTTTACTACATAGATCTAGGTATTTAAAATATTTTGGAATGTAACCTAAAGTATACAATTTTGTTTTTAGATTATATTTTAAGCTTTTAAATAATATTTAAGCAAAGTTGTATGTAATAACCAGTTTAATTTTAGTGCAAGGTTAAATAGATTTTGTAATCTGTGCAAACCAAGTTCATTTGGAAGTTTTGAGCACTTCATTTTAAATTTTACCAGCCAAATATTTATTATTATTATTTGACCAAGTAATGAATTTAATTACATAATTGCTTTTTAATTTTCTGACTCCCAGAGCCATTAACTTGATGAATGTACTAACTGTTTCTTAATAAATATTACAAAGATAGTAAGTACTTAGGTATGAAACAGCTTGTCATTTCTCAGATGCAGACCATGAACTTTCTAATCAAATTTCATAGTAAAAGTGGGCCTGGCCCTGACAATGGAAGATTTCTATAGACTATACGACTTAAAACGACGATAACAGGAAGATTACCTCAGTAACATAACCAGCATGATAAAAAGCGCCACCAAAGCGCCTATCATAATGAAAATATTTGGCAGATCCGCCAGGGTTACCCCCGACGACCCCATTTCGAGATGCGCGTTCCACAAACTCGCACACAATAACACTGTCCACAGAAATAACTAGAAACGAAACAAACCACACACTTATCAGTTTATCTGTTTTGGATAGCACTTCCAGCCTCCAGAATGTTATTGTTGAACATAATTTTCGCAACTATTTCACAATATAAACACGCAATTAGACCGGTGCTAATTCTTATTTACTCTTTTTTGACACTGAGTATTTGTAACGGTATTATTAGCAATTTTGTCCACGAAATAAACACACTGTTTATCACCTCGGCTCAATGGCAAAATAAAAACATCATTGATCGAGTGAAAACATTCGAGAGCGCGTTCAATGTCTACAACACATGATTAATTTTGACGGAATGAAAAGAAAATGATAAAATTGTCGCCCCCTTCACGTTGATAACTAAACGCAAGCTTCAAAACAAAACTAAATCTTCACACAATTTCTGTCAACATCAGCTGACAGGCGAGAAGCAAAACTAAACGCAGCTGTAATGTTGGAGCGAGAAAGAAATAAAATAGCGTGCGTGTGTAAAAGAGATGCTTGATAATCCAAGGATAAGACAGATTTACTAAATAAAAGCGGGAATTTCAAAATAAACAGAAAAGCCGAAGAACGCTGCGCCGATTGTCAAGTAATATTATTTTAACGAAAAAGATTTCATCCTGTCTGTCCACTTATTTCAGTACAAATATTCTCAAAACTCTATACAAAATAATCAATTTTTAAGATATGAACGAAATAAATTAGGAAAGTGTAAAATAAATGTTTAGTTATTTAACGTTTAAGATTTAATGGTACTAATAGTATTCTGAGGTAGAAAGTTCACATCATGTGTAAGATTTGTAGCCGCAGTAATGTAAATCAAAGGTTATTATGTTATACAGGTTATTGTTATGAATGCAGATAAAGCTCTCTATCCACTATAATAAATTAACCAAGAGCTTGTAAATATTGGCTGGGACTAAAGTTTAAAATGTTATGGATTAAATATGTATGATCGATAGTTTATTAACATGACATATTTTTAAAAATAAAGCTCTGCACCCTACCATTGAGTGCGGTTGTCATGTACACAGAAAGCCAGAAACTGTAAACAAAGCAATTCGATCGATATTTCTTCAAACTAACTAAAAGCTGAACAGCCTTCGTTACGAAAGCATCGCTTTGTAAAAAACAACCGGGCTCCGCGGGTGGTTAAAAAATATTTTAAAAAGCCGAGAATAGCTAACTATTCCGTTTAAAACGTGAATGAATAATTCCGTTAATTATAGGGACTGTTCGAATTTCAAACTGTGGAACAACGTGGCGTCCTGTATGGAGAAATGGTTCGGTGATAAACGGCTGTGGCTTTTTGGGAACAACCTGCCGCTTTTACCGAGAAGGTAAATAACAGATAAAAAATTTTATTATAAATTAAGCCTAGAATGTTCTGTTTATATGGACCAACCATATCTTCAAAGTAGTCATCGTTTATACACCGTAATACTGCAGGATTTACAGGAGTCTTAAATAAAATTATTCTTAATAAAGTGATTCTAAACTATATAATATTTTATGTAATACAAGGACCTATTGAGTATGCAAATTGTAAAGTTATTGACTAAATGAATTCTTATGTAAATGTACGAATATAGTTGAAGAAAGCGGTTAATCGGGAAGCAGCAAAATAACTTTCTCTTTAGCCTTATTCAGGAACTTACTAGAATCCGGTTTATCCACAACCTGTGAAACATGTTTTTAAGTCTAGATAAGTGCCTTGGAAAATAAATACCGACCAATAAGATGCTATGACTAATACCTATACTATACCTAAAATAGGTACTTACCTATCTAATGCCGAACGGCATAGATACATCAGATTAGTGCATCTTGAAGTTGAAACAGAAAAAAAAACAAGTAAAAATTTTAGATCAAATGGCATAGGTACCGAAATATATTAGTACTTAGTTTGTGGTGCAGTTTTTATTTTATTTTAATTTTAGCTCAAGTTGACTTCATCCGAATTGTTAGGTATGTGCTATGCTGCTAAAATATTATAAATTATCACTGCTACATTCCTTTTCTATAAGGCCAAGGTATTCTCTATTTAGGCTTTGTTTACTTAATGCAAGTAACTAAATAAATATTTTTATTAAATTGTTACCGTGATGATATTGAAATTAAAAAAAGCTCCAGATGATTATTATAATAATTTTTACTTTATTAATTTTTCACTGTTAGCAAGTTTCTTTTAAACCCCATTACTTATCAGAAACTCTACAAACAATGAATACAACGATTTATAAATTGTTTTCTGAGGTTTTCTCTTTTCTCTGGGTTAAAAGGTTTATACGTTTTGGAGGGAAACCAAAAAGTTTTGGGTTAAAAGGTGCCTTTTACTTAGACTAAAAAACGTACCTTACTAAAAAAAAAGTCTTGTAGTTAATAGGAAAATAAACGGGTCAGCCACAACTGTCACTGCATTAATAAAAAATGAACAACTTAATTAAGACCTCAACCTTTATTGGATTTCAAACTTCACCTTCTGTCACTAGCCGTCATTCTCTCCATCATCCATTTCGATATTGACTTTTTTATAAAACGCAAATGTTATCAGCAATTTTATATATTTAGTTATGCAGGATATAAGCAAAACATATTTTTATGTGTCCTTGAGTATTTACTTTGCATTATTGTATTATGAAACCGAGATATTAGATTTTGGCGCGCAGTTTTTGAACAAGATCGGATTCAATATGTCTGAGTTCCGGGCTTAGCCAGAAACTGTATGCTCCCCTCGGTGTTGTGTGTGCAAAAGTTTTGTAGAAATTTTGGTGTAGCCGATGAGGGGAGAGATAAACAAAGCTATCATATCACCATGCATTGTTTCGGCCAAGTATGTATCTGGTTTTCTTATTTTATTTAGTTCTCGGTTTTAAATGAGAAGTAAAAGTTTTATTGCAGAAAACCTTCAGGTGGCAAAGACTATTAGCGCGGGTTTTGCGACTAAAAACGCTTTTTTAATTGTATGTTATTTATTTGTTGTCGAAGAAGCAACACGTGATATTTATTGGCGGTTTAGGTTCGTTAACGCTAACAAATGACTAAGCTCTACAATGTTTAATGAACTAAATTCACTTTTTTTTTTCACACATTTGAAATACTATCCATTTTCCTTTTTACAAAAAAACATGAACGTACATACAAACGTCCATCTTTAACCCCTTTTTCGGTTGTGAGTTAAAATTCACCTAGCTACATGCTTTGATTGGACAAATGACACACCTTTTTTCTTCTTTCCTTTAAGTAATTTAGGAACCTACACAAAATTTACTTTAAAGTTACTAAGGCCCAATTGCAGGGAACGTTTTAACCTCGGGTTAGCTAACTCAGATTTAAATGGCGCCACCATCGATTGTAATAAGAAGTAGTAACAATCGATGGTGGCGCCATTTAAACCTGAGTTAGCTAACCCGAAGCTAACTCGAGGTTATAACGTTCCCTGCAATTGGGCCTAATAATACTATAACTATAACCCCACCAAATCTTTATCAGGCAAACCAATTTAAATAATTCGTGCTTTATTCACCGAAGGGAAAAATTCAGTCACGTAACGTAATGTTCTCTATTTGTTAAGAATAACCTTGTGTAACCCTGTATTGATTAAACGAATTTACTTTCTACGACGAATGTTAACCAAATGCTTCTCTAATCAGTTTTAATAAAATAACGAAGTATTTTTTGGACGTAAACTGATTTAAATTTTAGTTTACAGTTATAAAGGTTGAATGTTACACGCGTGAAATAAATAAGAACTCAATTCAAACAATAATCAATCATTTTTGTGTATCAATTATGCCTAAACTTCTATTTTAAATAATCAATACAAGTGGTTCGCTCTGGCTTAAATTAACTGAAAAACATGTTTCCTTAAGTTGTAATCTTTGTTTCCAAGAAATATTTGGAAAGAAATAGAAAATACACTTCATTAAAATATTGTTTTATCTGCTCTACCTATTTTTAGTCTAATTCTTGCAAAGGCTATAAATATTTTTATTGACACACCAAAAACTTTCAATAATTTATCATATTAGATAAGCAATGAAACATAATGACGTTCCATCTAATTTGCGGATAGAAAATGCAAACTCTTTTCTCTCCGCTCTCATTTTTCTCCGTCAGTAGATACTGGCCACAAATTTTATTTTTCCCGCGCAGGTCGCGCGCGAGTTCCCGCGCAATGGAACGCTACGAGAAACTGGCGAAGCTCGGCGAAGGGTCCTACGGCCTCGTGTACAAATGTCGGAACCGAGACACGGGGGAGATTGTGGCCGTGAAGAAGTTTGTGGAGAACGAAGACGACCCGCTGATTAGGAAGATCGCTTTGAGGGAGATACGCATGCTTAAGGTATGTTGGTTGAAGGATGGTGTTATAGGTTTTTGATAAAAGATGTCGCTACCAAAAGCTTTTAGGGCGTTTGTAGAGAAATTTTGTTATTTTTCAAATTGCGCAGTCATTTGCAAAAATAACTCGAACCAAGTTTACAGATAGGATAAATCGGATTAGGAAAAAGATCCGCGTCGTCCGATCAGTCGGACCAAGTGTTCAGAGGGGCAAGACGTAGGTAAAGCCAGGCTTTTATATATATTAACCATTGAAGTTTTCCAGTAATTAACACATTTTAATAATAAACACGTGAGTTGTTAAACACAACATTGCATACCTCAATTAGACATTACCTGTTAAAACCACAGATCACATACCTCAATCCTTATTGTCTTCGAGAGGTATTGTTTAAAAGGTTAAAATTACAAACACAGTACAAGAACCTCTGGAGCCAACACACTGCTCTTGGCTGACCTTTCGTTGTTACAGTGTCAATAGACTTAAGTATTCATCGTACACACGTGTGTTTTCTCTGTCGTTTCACTTGATAATTTATAAGCGATGTGAAATTGTACTAAATGTAGGTGGTAGTTACTCACTTAGCTGTTTATAAGACGATGCTAAGAACGCTTTCCGTAGAGTCACTTATCAATAAAAATTTAATGTATATGTTTTACCTATCTCGTTTGCAGGCTTATAGAAAACGGTAGATATGTAGATACCTAGGTCGTTGGGTAAATTCAATCAAAATATTATGTTTTTGTATTAATTTTTCGAGAAGTAAAAGACTTCAACGGGTTGACCTTAATACTTTTTTTCTATTTTAGTTTAGATAGGTTTTTAAATCATTAAAATAACTGTTAGTCATTAAAAATACATAGTTTGATTCCCGGAATGTATAAATAAGCATACATGTTTTTGTGAACGTAATTAATTTTTTTTGTACAAGCACACGTTAAAAATAATGATACCAAATGTTATCAATGCGTTGAATATTTTTCATTGTTAACTTTTTTCTAACATACCGTTAATGGAGTATTTCTTTATTAACTTGTGTTTCTTATTCAAAATATTAAGTAATACATTCAAAAGCAAGGACACTCAATAGCTATACCGTCCAAATATTGATTGCGTAAATAACTGTTACTCCACACCGATCGAAAATGGTCCACTACATTTTACTTACGCTCTGAGGTCGCTACATTTAACTACACTGTACCTACCGTTAACATATAATGGAGAAAATCGATAAAGCAATTTGTGGCACTGTCATAAGTTGTTATTTATGCATTAGGTTCACAGCGGACCATTTGGAAAATGTGACCATGGGTATGTTTTACGGACAATAATATAACTAAATTGTAATTTTACTGACCAAAGTACTATAATGTGCCTAATGGGAGGTACTTAAAGCCTACTTACGCTTAGATTTCTAATAATGTTTTATAATGCAGAAATTCCGAACGTTGGAACCTACCGAAAGTTATTTATTTAAAAAAATATGTACCTACCCATACTTTAAGATTTTAAGCTAAACCAAACAATATACTCGTAAATTATAGGTACCTTCTTCTTTGCAAAATAACCTCTATAATACTATGAGTTTTTGTTACAAGAAAATGAAGGAAAATAACTGGTGGCATGACTTATAGCAGGTAACTATTAGTTACTTACAATCACGAGTAAGGTTAGAAACGCGCTGACCTTTGACATTTTAAGGTGCAAGGTCGGAGTCTATCTAAGATATGGCAACCTTCCAGAAAATTGCCATTGTTGTCGTGTGAAACTAATTTCAACGCTGATTAGAAAATTAATTAAACATAGGTAATATGAAGGTGTAATTGATAATAAATAATGGTAAGTTGAACGCAATTTAAGCCATTTCTTTTCTCTTTTCCGTGGAAATAATCTTAGGTTTTTTGCAATAAAACTGTTTTTTACGTACGATTTTTCGAAATTCTCCAATACCGAATAAATGACAGGATTATATTATATTTAAGGAAAAAAAAACGATGAGTTCTCTTTATATGTACCTATAGGGTAAAAAAGCTCTCCAATTATTTTGAGTAAAAAAATAATGGGAGGGCCTTGTCAATTTGCGCGACTTTAAAATCCTTTCTGTAAATGGTTTTTCAAACTCTACCACTAGTTGCATATCCTACTAATATTTATAAACGTGGAAGTTTGTGAGTATGTGAGGATGTATGGGTGTTTGTTACTTTTTCACTTAAAAACTACTGGACGGTTTCGAATGAAACTTTACGGGAATGTAGGTTATACATCAGAACAGCACATAGGGTACTTTTTACCGCGTGAAAACTTCTCATTCCCACGGGAAACCGACTGCCACGCGAACGGCGTCGCTGGCGGCCGCTATTCTTCTAAAATCTCTTCTTCCACAGAACCTGAAGCACCCGAACCTGGTGAACCTGATCGAGGTGTTCCGCCGCAAGAGGAAGCTGCACCTGGTGTTCGAGTACTGCGACCACACCGTGCTGCACGAGCTGGAGAAATACCCCGGGGTGAGTGTGAAGTCCTGGGGTGAGTGTGAAGGGATGTAGAAAGGGAAACTGAGGTTCACAAATTTTAAAATTGTTTGCTTAAGGAGATAGAAGCCTTATGAGGTATCGATATTTTCTTCATTACATAGTATTATTATTATTACATAGTATAAGTCTAAGTCGCTAATTCTGTCTATCTGTATGTTTGGCCGCTAACTCCTCCTTAAGTACGTAACGGATTAAAATTCGGTTTTCTCCATATTTTAGGGCATTTATTCATTTAAATTTGTAAATAAAGAACGTTTAAAAAAAGTTCTTTTAAGTTAGCAAAAATGCAAGGGTTCGCTAGCAAGTCGGCAACATTACACCATTGCGAAGCGTGAGCGGGTCGCTCGTTTATTATAATAATTGTAACTAAGTAAAAGTATTTTTTTAATATTCATCAAAGTAGTAGAATGTATCTCTAGCCAACATGACCCTCGTTAAGGATCGTATATGTGGTCTACTCTTTGCTCTTGGCATCTTACTAGTTCTGAAAACGACCTATAAATATCACACGAGAAATAATATAGATAGAATATAGATACAGGTATACAAACAATTTATGAACACTTGTCGCTCGAACAAAATTTATTCGACTTTGCTGTCGTTGCTGCTTCCTAACTTAATTTAACCCATAAAGTGCAACTATCAAATCGCGTGCTGCGACTTGCAACTTGGCGCAAACTTACCGTTTATTCTTCCTTACCCAACTACCCTACTACAAGCTATATTTCGATCTACCTTCATTAGCGCCAACCTTGACATTTGCCCGTGAAATTTATGACGACGTTTGGCCTATTATTGATTGGAAAACGAATTTACATAGCGAACAGTTTTGTGGGAATCTGTACTTTTGCAACGTCAGTGAAAGGTAAGTATTTGGATGTTGGTAAAAATTGTTTATAGAACAGCATATTCAATAGACATGTAGGCAAGCACGATAAGATTTGTTAGTAACTATGTATTTCTGTTTAAGTTCTATCCGCGTTTAATTCCTTACGATATTTTCTTCTTAGAGTTCTGTTACTCTAAGCCTAACACGTCCTTTTCCATTCTCTTTTTTTAATCTCGCATTTCTCAAGAAAACATAAATTAAATGCTTGACCTAGGTATCGAAGCAGGCTATAAAATCGCGGCCACAGTTGAAACAATACTGTGGTCCCACATCGTTTTTCGACACACAATGATAACTGTGTTTCTTCACTGAATTTATGTTAATTTCTACATGGATTTCTATAAGTTTACCTACTAAATATATGCGGGTTGTGACAGCGTGTTCTTGACTTTTTAATGACCGGTTAGTGTCTCTTAGGTTATTTTTGTCATTTGATTATAATATATGGGTTAAGTACCTAAGATTAAAGTAAGTTTTATAGAAATGTGAATTTTTCGCTACAGTCACATTACGTAAGAATGAAATAACCCTCCTTATCTGTAAGAAAATTACAAATTTCAATATCTGTAAGAATTGTTAATTATTTGGAAAGTTGTTTTGTTTACACTTAGTATTTTTTTACCAGCTTAAACATACATTAACCTCGTAAACGAGTTTCGATAGAAACCCTTTTCCTTAATTACCTATTCTTCTTTATTACGCGCTTACGCATAATAATTAACATCCTGTAATATTTATTTCTAGGAACTTCTATAAAGTATGACGTTTATCCGTTAAGTAAGTAATTGTATTATAGGAGTATTACGATCATATTCAATGGACTGGAAAAATCTCTTGTTCGACGAAGCGAAACTGTAGTTTATTTAGTTAGCATTGATTGGAGAATATTATTATAATGATATCAAGGTGATAACTTACATTTAGGTAGGTAGGTACTATTTGTTTTGTAAAAGAAATTAGAGGAGATTTTGTGTAGTAACAATACAAAATTAAAATAAATAGAAACGATAAGATTGCTATAACAAAACTTATTAAAAAGGTATAGGGTTTAAACACAAAATTAATACCTATGTAGGTAAACTATTTGCAAATTAGGGAAAGATTTACTCTACTAATCTAATATATTCTTAAATAATAGAAAACAAAATAGTATGTAGACTATTACTGTAAAATAACCACATATTTGGTTTAGTACCTAAACATATATTAAAAAAATGCCTTAGCTTTTCATTATCAACCAAAAAAGGTAGAAACAAAACCACATCAATTACTTCACACAAATATTTGCCAACGCCATACGTTGCCAATTTGCCAACCGTATAATAATTGGCAATAATATCACCATTTATACTTAAATCAGCCTATCTGCATAGTTGTAGTTAATTTTGCAACTTTGCCTCTGCTTATTAGATGCGTCGTCGCGTCTATTCATAGGTTAGGCGAAATGCCCGGGTCACGGCCGTCTGGCGAATTGTAATGTTTGCAATGCAACCGGTCTCGTGCGAAAGGGTTAAGCAAACTATCGACTAGATGTAGGCCTAAAGTACGTTTCAAAATGTGGGAGTATGTTTGATTTTGATTTGCGCGATTCGCAAAAGTTAAATTGCGTTTGGAAGGAAAGTTTGCGATTTCAAAGCGCTGGCAGGCCCGGCCCATTATAAAGTTTGGCAAAGTGTACCTATATTTCTATACCTAGTCTTGAGCTGGACATCAGACATTTTAATTATAGTTTTTTCTTTTGTTTTGGTACATTTAGGTCAAACTAGAATTTCCAATGCTTGGAAAATTTATGCTATGGAATAATTAGTAATTTTCACACACACAATACATCTATACATATTTAATTACACAAATGGGGAATCCTAATATTTTCGAAGTTAATAAAAATCTCCTTACGTTAATTCTCATTCGCTTACCGTTTCGTTTGGAACCGACGACCATAATTAGCAAATTTGCATTATAAATTAAATATTGATGAAGTAGATATCATACAACACGGAAACCTGGATACGGAAGTCTAGATAATGTCTATTAGGATATGCAAACATATCATCTTGTCTTAATAAGCTACTTAACTTGTTTGCATAACTAAAACATTGTTAGAACAGCTAGACTGTTTGGAGTACTAGCTTAATTTCCGCCGTTGTAAAAGTTCAACAGGTCTTTCATGATAAAAGAATAGGTAAGAAGTAACGACATAGACAATATTTATATTTTTTGCTGGGCCCAAATAGAATGGTTTATATGAATGCACCAAACGTTACGTTTGAAAAGGGTAGTGCCAATTTACAGCGTTTAAACTATACCTTTTTTTTAATGTTATGTTCGGATAAACAATTATTTTCGTAACTAAAATTAAATAAATATACGTAGATTGGCGTTGAAAAGTGTAACTAAAACACCTGCTTAGGGTTGTCGCTGTGGCTGTGAAAACTAATCGCTGGTTTAACATTCTAACTTACTTATGTGTTGTTAAATGTTCGTAACATCATAATATAAAGTTTTCATCTCAGTTCTGCCTACACTACATTACTTAAAATTTCAGAAATGCGAGTTGCTCTCTTTTGACCTTCGTTATAATTGGCATGGACGCAGCTTTGCGTAAGCGGCGACTTAGCAAATTTCCTTTCAAGTCGCGCGAGACAGCGACTGGTTTTAGTGATGTATTTTCAAAATCTGTACATGTTTATATCATGCACTAACGGTGAGGGAAAAACATCGTGAGGGAACTCACATGATTGGATGATAATGCCAACTGCACCGAGCCAGCGTGGTGGATTACGACTCAAACCCTCTCGCTATCCGAGAAGGAGGCCTGTGCTCAACTATGGGACATATATGGGATATTTATTTATTTATTTTCAAAATCTTATCGTTAGGTGTAATTGATGAGACAAGATGGTACCCAATATGATTTTGCCTGTTTATCAACCTTATTTTTTACATAATTTAGGTATTAGTTGCTTCTACTTAAAATAACAATTTGAAAACGTAAGATAAATCAGATTTTGAACATATGACTTGCTGTGCCCCAAATGAAATGATCTGTTTGTTATCTCTAAAGTGTGCTGTAGTCATATGCCAGCCAAGTTGTCTTCAAATAGTCCGTTATCGACAAAGCCATCGACAACTGCCTCCTCACTATTCATTCACACAGCTGTTACAGTGCAATGTGCTCACGAGTTTGTACTCATTCTACGACATTAGTAAATAAGCGTGTATGTAACCGATGTAAAACATTATAATTACTTATATGTCCATACACGATTGTGAACTCTTTTACGGTGAAAATAACCGCCGTTTTTGTACATCTAGGTCAAGATACATTAGGTTCATCTACATAAGAAATTAATCATAGAAATTGCTTCGAATAGACACCTACCTACTTGTGTCTTTCCTAAGATTTTTGAATGGGTCTACCTCACCTTGATACAATTAAAAATAATGTGGCAATATTTGAATTGGTGTCAAGATGGAATTTGACGAAGTTCACGGTGGCCCTTTCTGTACTGAAGGCTTTCCAAAGGACATCAATTCTTTCAAAAAATTGTAGTCGACTTTGAGTCGTAAGTTTAGTAAAATTTGGTTGGTCAATAACATGTTTTTGTGCGGGGTTCCATTTAAGGTAAAAAAAACAACATTATATGATAAGTACTTAGGTACTATTTTATTTCCACTTGAATAAATAAATAATAAAATCTCCAGACTGACACACCAACCGTGTGGCCCTTAACTTAGCAAAGCTTGTACTATAGGCACCACACAATGGACTAGGGGAGAACCTAGTTACACCCAGACACGAGCCAATATCGAAAAACCATTTTTACGAAATTGGCCCGACCCGGGAATCGAACCCGGAACTTACTCTGAATTAACATATAAAATTACTTCCTACCCTTGTTGCGTCTTTCCATTAGGTTATTTTTTATATCAATTTAGAGCTTGTAATCTAAAAACACATTTTTAGCAATACTTCATAATAAATTCATATTTCTACCCTCACAGGGCTGTCCGGAGCTGTTGTCAAAGCAGATAGTGTGGCAGACGCTTCAAGGCGTCGGGTACTGCCATCGACACAACTGCATACACAGGTCACTTACAGCTATTGTCTGGATATTTACCATGATTGGAAGACATTGGCCCCGATTCTGAAAACACTCTCTAAAACTAAATTAAAAATATCACTGTCACTTTCTCATGCTTCGTATTAGAACAAGACAGGTACATTGGTCTCACTAAATTAAGTCCACATCATTGTAAAATTCAACGGAGTGCGCTAAGGACTAGCCTAAAATTGCCTTCGCCGTGTAATATTGCACGTACATTTTAGTTTGACAGGACTAAAATGATTACCTGTCTCTGTCTTATACTATTGAAGAGTAAGTGTTAGCGATAGTTTTAGTTTAGTTTAGGATTGTTTTCAGAATCTGGTTCTTTACTGGATATTTAACATGATTCGAAGCAAGGGTGGATCCAGCTTTGGTGCCAGGTCATGACCCCCCCCTGGATCCGCCCTTGATTGGAAGAACCTTTGAATAAAGTTCTATTGAATTTGCAGGGACGTGAAACCTGAAAACATACTGCTTACCAGCGACGGTGTGGTGAAATTATGCGACTTCGGCTTCGCTAGAATGATCAGTGCGTACTAATTATGTTACTCTTAGTTTTATTGGTAGCTTCTGTGCAAGGCTCGACTGTGTTGGTAGATGTTTTATCCTTTTTTCACAACTAAACAGTTTCCCTGTGTATCGGTTTGAAGAACAAGGTAAGAAAAGGTAATGGCAGGCAGCGATGCCGAACATCTAAAGCTTGTAGAGTCGACACAGCGAGTGGAGTGGAGCTTAATGCTGCAGAAGTGAAAAGGCATTAGTTAACTTCTCCTTACGTGCCTTGTTAATCACAGTAATTTTGGTAAAGCATATCAACTCGTCCCTCTAAAGCTCACGATATTTTTCATTTAAACTTTAATATCCAGTCATTTCAATAACAGCATTTCGTCAGATTATAACCGACCTCGATAATTCAACAAATCGTCCATTTTAAAGAACGTATGCCGGATCACAGATGGATCTGCCAACAATTTGTTAGCAACACGCGATCGTCAATCAAACGTGATCGCCGTAATAATCTGACGAAATGTGTTATTCAATGCGCTATTAAAGCATGAAGACAAGAAAAAAACGCATAGAATGTCCGTAATACTATGTTGCATATTATTTATTACGTTTCTTCCTATCTTAATTACGTCTGAACCGCATTTTTAATCGAAGTCTTTTTAATGTTAAAAAGGCCAATCTGGCAAATTTAACTTTAACTTTATCTACCAGCACACATTTATCGTATCTACTCACCCCTGTTATAAGGACAAAGGACATCACCAACAAAATTTTATGGATGGGTTTGTCTTTTCATAATGGATTGAATTAGCGGAACATATATTTCCAATCACATTCACTTATTCCTTACCATCAAATTCCCTTATTCCTTACCATCACATTCCCGCATTCCTTACCATCACATTCCCACATTCCTTACCATCACATTCCCTTATTCCTTTCCATCACTTATGTTCCTTCCCTTCCTCCCCCCACCAGCCGGCAGCTGTTCCTCGGAGTACTCCGTCCACACCATGATCCCGTTCGGCGTCGACGTCCGCAGAAGAGCTAGTAACTATTGACTCTGATTTCCTCTATTTTATTTGTTTAGATACTACAACATTCGAAATCTCCAGGGCCTTAAACAATAGGTACAACACAAATTAGGTTCCACGGCTTTTTAGACTCAGTTTAGGGTCGGGTAGGAGCCTAATTATACCCAGATTAAATTGGAATAGATTAGGAATAGGCTCCTTTGCGTAACGTCAGTTTAAACTTACATACTGCTGTGGCTCAGAGGTCGCCACATTTCTAAATTAAATTACAAGAATTCGATTATGTAATTTGTAGACTAGTTCTAAGTAGGTACTAAGTTAAACAAAGAAATCATTTTTAATTGAGTAGATAAGTTCATGTAGAGTAAGTAATTTGTTTTGATAGAATCAAAACGATCGATCATACAAAAGTAATTGCTAGATACTGACGATAAGTGTTCAGACAGGTAGAATGACAAATGGTTGGACATAATTAATTGTGTAGTTGTAGTTATTTTATATGCCAGTTATTTAGTTCAAGACTCGGTCAGATTATTATCAAAAGTGTAGATAGGTCTGATAGATTAATGGCTTTCAGGTTGGCTGAATAGTCAAAAGCATTAGGTAATATTAAGTATTTTATGTACGTTTATATACACCGTCATTCTTTAGTAGTATAATGGTGTAATTATTTTTCTAGTTTAAAGAAAAAAAATGGCTGCATTTTGTTAAATTAAAATTGTATGTTTTTTGTACGGTAATAAAATTATTCATCTTGGCATCGCAAATGCAATATAATCAAGCCCGTGAAGATGCTGAAATAAAATATAAATTCGAATTAACTTTAGTATAAATCATCTTAACAGTTCTAGATACTTTGAGTTACAACGAAAATTCGATTCTGCCGATTAATCAGAAAAAGTCGAAAAATATTTCGACCGGATTTTGAGGTCGAATACTCCACTGTGCGATTGCTAAAGAATCAGGGAATAAAAGTTTTCGGTCGAAAGGCACTAACTAAAGAATCACTCTGTATATTTTTGTTACTATCCAAACCTCCTCAGTAAAATATTTACACTACGATTTGTAAGTACGTTAGTAAGTTATGATTAGAAGGGATTCGCTAAACCGTTTAGTATCGAAATTATTAGGATTATTTACCACCGTTACTACGTCATTGCCTATTGTCATACAATATGCCTAGTATTGTGAATAACACCTGTTAAACGGTACGGTAACTATTGATTATTTATAAAACGACTAGGTATTTACTTAAAGCAGTTTTGTAAATAATTGAATGTTTATATCAAAAGGGATTGAAAGGTAGTTGTACCCATAATTCATTAATAATTTTTACTTCAAATCGTTTTAAACAACACAATCAGAAATCATGACTTAGCACCCAAGTAGGTAATCAACAAATACCTAAGTTTCCAAGCTAGTTTACGACTGTAAATTCTAAAACACTGTTAAATTAAAATAACTCCAGGCATCCAAGGTAGTGGTTAGAGCTAGTAAATTCAAGATTTTAGGTCAGATACGTGTTGCTACCGTTTTATCGGGTTAGGTTATCGAGTTGCTAGCCACGATTTACATGTTCGAATAAGTGCCTGTAATTCGTTGTATGGCATTGTGATGGATAGACTTTTATGTATAAACTGTTATTATGTAAAATAGTCTGGAAGTATATTTTACCAAAATCGTACACGTTAGTGGACGAACCTTTTATTTTCGTCTATTTATTTTTCTTTTATTAATATAGCAAACATTGATATACCTATTACTCCGGAGTAACCTCCGTTTGAACTAACCTCTTATACATACCCACAAACTCTGCTAATTGAAAATCCATAGGATGAGATTCTTGTCAGTTCCTGTATATTTTTATGTACGAAAAAATCTGATTGTGCAGGTAAACAGAATGCTTACCACTCCAATACATTGAAGTATTGGAAAAATGAGATAACATTATTAAAACAATGTTGAAATTCCTATTTAAGTGAGAGTTATTTGACGTCCACCATTCACTACCTAAAAGTCTCTCACCATATGACACACCTCGGTTTTAAAAAAAAACGATTTGCTGTTCTCCATTGTTTATTCCTTATTTCTTCACGATGCCTACCTATTTCACTGTAGAAGCCTATGCAAAAGCTCGTTAAACTTGCAAAGAAGTTCCATTAATCAGACAGGAGTATTTTAGCTGCTTCCGCCTTCGTGCAGCCAGCAAAGGTCACATATTTATAGAAAAACGATGTGTGACGTGATACGCAGTTTGAAAGCTCTCGTTTGCCAAGTTAGGAGAAATTAATTATGTAAGATCGCTTACGACTTTGTTTTGTTTGATTTGCATATTTTGTCGTTTTTTTTCTAGTTTAGATGTTCTTAGGCACGTGGAACCTGGAAGTAACAAATGATGAATGAAAATTTAATACCTAGTCTTTACTTTCCTAACAATAGGGTTTTACTAAAATGCACTTTAATTTCACACATCACATAACTATTTTTTAAAGTACATTCATAGTCCTCAAACATATTTTGTGCCCTTGTTAAAACACCATGTCAACTTTATTTCAAGCCCCGATCCATGAGCTCTTTGAACTGCGTTAGTCGCCAACTGTCAATAGTTTCCTACACCCTACTTCCATACCTAATAATGCTGACAGAAAATTTTAATGAAAACTTGAACAGCATCGAAGGTTACGTTTCTGCCCATGGGCGTAGCCACGGCAAACCCGCGTGGGGCAGTTAAGGAAATTCACACTCAGTAGTTGACACCAAAAGAAGGATCAATACAAAAAGCTACCACTTATTATTTTTGACCCCTGCCCTGAGTACATAGCTGGCTACGCTGATGTTTACCCGCGTAAGTAAAGGCAGAGGCGCTGTACAAGTTCTCATATGAATTTCCTTTTACGTTACCTAGGTACTTATCACCAGACCCGTAGTAAAGTCATAGAAGCTTTTATTACCCAAATAGATATAAAAAACTGTATGTTTTCCAAGGAAATGAAATAAAAATAAAATATGCCTCGTAGCAAGCATACAAAACTAACCTGCGGCATTCCCGGCTACATGTCCAGGCCCCGGCGAGAGCTACACGGACTACGTGGCCACGCGCTGGTACCGCGCGCCAGAGTTGCTTGTTGGGGACACCATGTATAGCACGCCCGTCGACGTCTGGGCGATAGGTGAGGATACCTTGTATAATTTGTGTCTAGAGAAGCAGGTGTCTACAAATGATCTCTAATTAAAGTTTAAGGCCCCAGCTCCTGGGGCCGCAAACAAATGATACGGCGGTAGTTACGCCCCTGCATAAAAGTGACCTTGATTAGGTTTAGGATAAGAACACTAGCAGCTAGTCAGAGCGAGAACGAAGATTAGTTAATTATTATTCTATGAGCTATCTATCCAATATGTTACCTAAAATACAATACTTACAGTCCCTTATTTAAGGAACATTTTAAAATGTATTAAAAACCGCTTCAATTTTAATACGGTTTATCGTCAAATAGCTCCAAAACGTTGATCAATTTGATTACAAGTATATTTTAAACCTATAATTCCATTCAATTCAAATATAATTTATGCAAAAAGAACTCTCGCCCCCGGGTGGGCTTGAACCACCAACCTTTCGGTTAACAGCCGAACGCGCTAACCAATTGCGCCACGGAGGCCTTGTTACACTTATGTGAAATTACGTACCATTTTTTGTTTATCTCAAATTTTGTATTTTTATTTATTCAGGTGTTTAATTTTCCTTTAACTAATAAATCTAAAACCACATATTATTAACGGTATGTGTTCTCTAAATATAACTGTTAATATAAATGAAAAATACTTTACATTTTTTATTGCTACTGACTATGAACAGGCGTCTACAAAAAAAGTTTCCTGGATTTCTACTTAATATTTCCTTGCATAAAAAAATAATAATCTAATATGAAAAGGTTGCGTGTTCGCGGAACTACTGTCCGGCGAGGCGCTCTGGCCCGGCAAGAGTGACTTGGACCAGCTTTACCTCATCAGGAAAACCCTGGGCGACCTGCTGCCGAGGCATATGACCATATTCTCACAGAACTCCTTCTTTCAAGTAAGTTCAGTGAGAGAGCCAGTAAAAACACAAAATTCGTTGAAAATTTAACTTTATAAGAATCTGTCATAATAATAAGACAACAAGGGGAATCTTATCAATATTGTGATTTGTTGTCGTGAGTAAGCAAAATTAGGCTTCAAGGATAGTTATCAATATTGAGTTTTTCTTTCGAACTGTCGATTGAAGTTGGCCCCTTGACGGCATTTACAGCTTCACCGGGTTTGGTTATTAATATTGAAACTGCTTAAGCATATAACATACCAACTTTTAACTTTAGTTAAATTCTGTAACTCCTTACGATATTTTATAGCAATTAAACTAGTAGCATTGTTCCACTATTTTGTAAGTAGGTAACTACCAGTTTTGTTTGTTAAATAAAAATAAATGTTGTAATTGAATTCCAGGGTATGGCGTTACCAGAACCTACAAACTTCGAGCCGCTGGAACATAAAATCCCCCAAAGATACGCTAACAACGAACTAGTTCTTGATTTTTTACAAGTTAGTATTGTTGTTATTCATTCTATTCTAAGAAATGATATGAATACTGATTCTATAGAGAGTTATTTTTTTACAATTATCCTACAACCAAGGGCGGATCCAGCTTTAGCGCCAGGGGGGGGGGGGTCTCAGAGTAGTGGTCAAGTCACAATACAATATGTTTAACAACTTTAATCAATGGTCCATCTAGGTCCAGGACCCAGCCCAGGGGTCATGACCCCCATGACACCCCCTCTGGATCCGCCCTTGCATACAATCAATTTCATAATTTTAGTATTTTTGTTATCCTATCAATTTTGAGTAGGTAAACCTAGCCCCTACATAAAGTATTTTATGGGGGGCGCATAATTCCAGACGGCGCGGCGCGTCGGCGACGCGTTTCGTCACATACCTATCACGTCTTGTCTCCCCGTCAAACAGAAACAAAGGCAAAAAGCGGGCTAGGGAATGCATATTTGCAACGGTGAATGTATGTGGAGGTCTGGATAGTAAGATAGAGTTGTTCCAGATGATGGATGAAAGGAAAGTTGATTTGCTTGGAGTGAGTGCAGCGAAGAAGAAAGGATGTGCAATTACCACTCATGGCCGATACTCAGCCTACTGGTCTGGATTAGGGATGTGATGTAGATGAAAAAAAATCGATTAAATAAAAATCGATTTTTCTACATAAAAAATAAATCGATTTGTCAAAAATCGATGTTAATTGAAAAAAATCGATTTTTACAAAAAATCGTTTTTTTTTGCATTATTAAAAATTAATCATCAAAATAGTAACCAACTCCAACTTAAAATCAAAGGCAAGGTTCCTTTAATACAAATGTTTGTTCTATTTAACGTTTTATTTTTATAATTATAATAATGAAATATTGATAATTCTAACCAAATGACAAAATTGACGTCTCCAAAACTAAAATATAAATCATATAATTAAAAAAATCGATGAGTGTAAATTTAATAATCGATTTTTAAAAAATCGATTAATATTACTTTAAAAATCGATTAATATTACTTTAAAAATCGATTATAATAAAAAAAGAATCGATTAAAATAAAAATCGATTATTTTTTAACAGCCCTAGTCTGGATTCCCTGACGCTATGCGGGCTAGCCAAGGAATGGGCATTGTGATTTTTGACAGGTTGAAAGAATGCGTAAAAGAGTATGAATATGTGAGCTCCAGACTTCTGTGGATAAGGCTAAAAATTGGCTTGAATAAAGTGTTTGTTTTGAGCGTTTACGCTCCGAATATGTCAAAGCCGCCTACAGTCAGACAGGAGTTCTGGAATAATGTAAGAGACGTTTTTGCAAGGTGTGAGGAGAACGAAAGGATAATTATACTAGGTGACTGTAATGGATGGGTAGGTGTATGTCGAGATGGGTATGAAAAAGTTTTAGGAAAATATGGAGATGCAAGAATGAATGAAAATGGGGATAGAAGTATGTCTAGAAGTGTGTCTGGAGAGAAAGCGTGTGGTGACTTAATACTTTATTTAGTCACAAACTGATTCATATGTATACATGGCAAAGACAGTCAGAGAGAAGTAGTATGATAGATTTTGTGGTAGTGGATGAACGCTTAAGGACAAAGGTTAAGGATACCGGGGTATACAGAGGAATAAATGTAGGGACTGACCATTTCCTCACAGCGGTGTAAAGGTGTTTTGTGCTTTCATTGACCTAGAAAAGGCTTACGATGATGAGGGTCGGATTATGGTCAACATTTTTGATGTATGGGGTGGGCGGCGGTCTAATACGTGCGCTGAAATCCCTATATAGGGATTCTAGTGCCTGTGTCAGACTAAATGGGACCTACACGGACTGGTTTGGCATCAGTTGTGGTGTTAGACAGGGCTGTGTAGCGTCCCCGAGGCTGCATAACCTGTATATGGATAGTTGTTTGACAAGTCTGAAAGGTGCTGAATGTGGATTGAGAAATGAGACAGTGTTTAAAACCCTGCTGTATGCTGACGACCAATTCTTCGTTGGGTCGTCGGCATCTTACTTGCAGCAGATGGTCACTGTGATGAATGAGGCATTTATAAGAAAGAGTATGAAAGTGAATGTCAAGAAAACCAAAATATTGTTAATGAAGAGGGATTTAAAAGTGACAGAATGTGATATAATGATAGGGAATGCAAAAGTGGAACAGGTGAATGAGTTTGTGTATCTAGGCTGTAAGTTTACGTGAGATGGAAAATGTGAGGGAGACATTGAAAGAAGAGTGAATGCGGGTAATAGTGTAAATGGAGCCTTGCACTCGATTGTGGCAAGCCAAATAATTCCTGAAAAGGCCCGTCTTGCCATAATAAACGGTGTGCTAGCCCCAACACTTATGTATGGCAGTGAATCGTGGGTATGGCAGAAGAAGCATGAAAGTATGATCAATGCAGTGGAAATGAGAGCATTGAGAAGCATGTGTTGAGTAAGGCTGATTGATAAGGTGAGAAATAGCGAGATCCGAAAGAGATGTGGAATCAAAGAAGATATTGTGACAAGAATTGAACAAGGTATGCTTAGATGATTTGGTCATTTAGTAAGGATGGATGAAAGAAGGAATACGAAAGAGATACACCGAGCGAGAATGCATGTCAACGTCGGTTCGGGACGTCCTAGGCGGACGTATATCGACCACATTGGCGATATATTAATAAAGGGCCAATCAAAAGTACCCGTAATCGACGAGCATGTATGAAGAGATTGATCTGTTTGGAAGAAGCGCAAGAAGTAAGTCTGGACCGAAGTATATGGCGATCCATTGTCTCTGCCTACCCCAATGGGAGACAGGCGTGACGATATGTATGATGTACCTATGTGTTACGGCTAATACCCAAAGTGCGGCTACACCTAGTTTTAGCCGGTTAGTAGTCATAGTCTTTTTAATATGGCGAACTGTAACAAAAATATATATACCAATATATTATATAAAAACTGGCTTCAATCATGAGTCGACGGAGCGGGACTCCTATTTCTGGGCGGTATCAAAGAAGAAACCTAACTAACGTAACCTATTGATGTTGTTTCTCCTTTTTCTGGTTTAACTAAGAGTAAGTGGCTACACCTAGTTCTAACCGGCTAAAACTAGGTGCAGCCGCGCTTCGGGTTTTAGCCGTACCTAACATATGTAGGTATGTCATAACGAAGTTGTAGCAGGGCCGGATCTAGGGGGGGGCAAGCCGGGGCCCATGCCCCGGGCGGCAAGCTCAGGGGGCGGCCAAATTCATTATTTACAAAAAAATAATATAATAATACCTACTTAACTTTGACCACGGAATAAATAAAAGTTCAATTACAGAACTTTCACTCTTATTTTACTGTGGCCATATCAACTAGACCGATACTCAGGGACAGCACATGGAACATGTGACGTATTATTCGTGTGGCGCCTCTTTAGGCGTATTTCAAAATGCGCACCCGTTCGCGCGCAGGAACGGAAATTATGACAAGGTCATAGATCAATTTGCTGAACAAAAATCACGAAAAGTAAATTTTAATTCATAATAATTGCAATTGAATACACCAATTTAATTTTTATTTTTACTATATAACTTTTTATTTTTAATCCTATCCTGTGCAGTGTATAAAATATACAGGATGTTTGGTGGGTGAGTGCTAGTAACTATTTACTTCCACTTATTATATTGCATTTTGGTTCACGTTTAAGAATTTACAACATTTTTAAGATTTTCCTAAGAAAATCCCCAATTTTTTCATGAAAAGTCAAATATTTTTATATTTACTGTCTGACCAAACAAAAATAATTTTAATTTAAAGTCCAATACTGTCTTATTTCGATGCAATCATAAATTTATACCAATCATCTCACAAAAAGTTACAGTGGGTTCATAAACTTCGTTGAACCAGTGGGGGTTTTTTTTTTATCTCAACTTTGCTATGAAAAAAAAATAAAAACATTAACGAGTTTGAAAACTTTATTTGCTTTTAGAAACTTCTATAGCTAAAATACTTTATATCGATATGCTAAATAAATGTAACTTAAATAGTTAGAAATCTCAACTAAAATAGTAAGTTAGTCCTCAAAGACGCCTGGTAAGGAAGGTACAAACCCCTTCAACTACCTATGTAGGTAAAGAGTTTTGTCTCATTCTAACAAATCTATGCCTATTGTTGTATCTATTTTGTGACCAGGCAACATTTCTCTTATTTGCTATTCTTATGTACTTATAAAATAATGATTTTATTTTCTGACTAACGATACGAACTAATACGGCCACCTAGTTGGGTACGGTCCTCAGTGCGTCGTGATCATTGTCAATACACTGTTTCCTTTAGGAGCCTCTCTCTAAGAAGACCTAGCAAGAAACTCGACGGGAGTCGGATCTGATAAGCGATGAAACCAATTTTGTTGAATGTCGCACCTGCCGGTTTGAGAGGTGTATTTATAGGGAAAACTTAAGGCCGTTACCACAATCGTGACCACGGGGTCGGTAGCGAGCGCGGGCTGGAGGAAGCAGATTGTTCCCGACAGTAATCTTTTAACGTTCGAGTTCATTTTTTGGTCGCCTCTTGCAAAGGTCGCAAATAGCAGAATATTCTGCGGCTTCCACCACCAGACGGGTGGTGAGGGACGGAGTAAAAGGAACTCCTAGATTCAGTCTCCGTGAACCGGTTCTACATGACTTGCAGCTGGTGAAATGAGATTTGCTAGCATGCGTAAAAGTCACGCTACCGTTGGTCATGACTGGTAGAAAAGTGTAGGTCACCGAAAATCTACGCGGCCCGAAGTCAAACGTGTGAGATAGCAGGAGTCCTTAATTCGAGGCAGGAAAGTTAAGGGAGAGTCAAATGAGATAGCATAATTGTTTAAGATTTGTTAGAATGAGACATAAGTTTTTATCTACATAGGTAGTTGAACGGATTCGTACCTTCCTTATCAGCCGTCTTTGAGGACTAACTTACTATTTTAGTCGAGATTTCTAATTATTAATGTTACATTTGTAGTATATCAATATAAAGCGTAGGTATTAACTGAAGAAGTTTTTAAAAGCAAATGAAATTTTCAACTCGTGTTTTTTTATTTTTTTTCATAGCAAAGTTGACATTACATTTTTTTCCCACTGGTTCAACGAAGTTTGTGAATCCACTGTAACCTTTTGTGAGATGATTGGTATAAATTTATGATTGCATCGAAATAAGACAGTATTAGGCTCTCAATTAAAATTATTTTCGTTTGGTCCGAGAGTAAATAAAAAAAAATTGACTTTTCATGAAAAAACCGGGGTTTTCCATAGGAAAATCTTAAAAGTATTGTAAATTCTTTAACTTGAATCAAAATGCAAATTAATAAGAAGAAGTAAATAGCTAATAGCCTCGCCTATACACCATTTTCTCTTGGCTACTCACCCAGCAAACACCCTGTATTTCTTACGCGTTCATATCTATACATCTGTAAATAAACAGGCATAGCATGGAAAGAACAGCAAATGATGCATTATTTCCGGAAGGGCTATTTGTTAGTGGACATCTGATAACTGAAATTATAAAGATGATAAAGGTAAAAATAAATATTAGTGGTTGGGGGCGGCGTTTTCAGATTTTGCCCCGCCTTAAAAAAATTGAAGATCCGGGGCTGAGTTGTAGTAAACTCATTGGCTGGTAGTAAAGTAAACGCAGCTGTAACGTAATTCCAGAAGTGCCTGGACAAGGACCCGCTGCTGCGCTGGTCGTGCGAGCAGCTGCTGCGGCACGCCATCTTCGAGAACTTCCTGTTCACGGTGCCGCGCGCCGACCGCGACGCCTTCGAGAAGGCTAAGCGCGTGCAGGTAGAGTGTGGTGCTTAGTGTGTGGAGATAGAGGCCATCTTCAGAACTTCCTGTTCACGGTGCCGCGCGCCGACCGCGACGCCTTCGAGAAGGCTAAGCGCGTGCAGGTAGAGTGTGGTGCTTAGTGTGTGGAGATAGAGGCCATCTTCAGAACTTCCTGTTCACGGTGCCGCGCGCCGACCGCGACGCCTTCGAGAAGGCTAAGCGCGTGCAGGTAGAGTGTGGTCCTTAGTGTGTGGAGATAGAGGCCATCTTCAGAACTTCCTGTTCACGGTGCCGCGCGCCGACCGCGACGCCTTCGAGAAGGCTAAGCGCGTGCAGGTAGAGTGTGGTGCTTAGTGTGTGGAGATAGAGGCCATCTTCAGAACTTCCTGTTCACGGTGCCGCGCGCCGACCGCGACGCCTTCGAGAAGGCTAAGCGCGTGCAGGTAGGGTGTGGTGCTTAGTGTGTGGAGATAGAGGCCATCTTCAGAACTTCCTGTTCACGGTGCCGCGCGCCGACCGCGACGCCTTCGAGAAGGCTAAGCGCGTGCAGGTAGAGTGTGGTGCTTAGTGTGTGGAGATAGAGGCCATCTTCAGAACTTCCTGTTCACGGTGCCGCGCGCCGACCGCGACGCCTTCGAGAAGGCTAAGCGCGTGCAGGTAGGGTGTGGTGCTTAGTGTGTGGAGATAGAGGCCATCTTCAGAACTTCCTGTTCACGGTGCCGCGCGCCGACCGCGACGCCTTCGAGAAGGCTAAGCGCGTGCAGGTAGAGTGTGGTCCTTAGTGTGTGGAGATAGAGGCCATCTTCAGAACTTCCTGTTCACGGTGCCGCGCGCCGACCGCGACGCCTTCGAGAAGGCTAAGCGCGTGCAGGTAGAGTGTGGTCCTTAGTGTGTGGAGATAGAGGCCATCTTCGAGAACTTCCTGTTCACGGTGCCGCGCGCCGACCGCGACGCCTTCGAGAAGGCTAAGCGCGTGCAGGTAGAGTGTGGTCCTTAGTGTGTGGAGATAGAGGCCATCTTCGAGAACTTCCTGTTCACGGTGCCGCGCGCCGACCGCGACGCCTTCGAGAAGGCTAAGCGCGTGCAGGTAGAGTGTGGTCCTTAGTGTGTGGAGATAGAGGCCATCTTCGAGAACTTCCTGTTCACGGTGCCGCGCGCCGACCGCGACGCCTTCGAGAAGGCTAAGCGCGTGCAGGTAGAGTGTGGTCCTTAGTGTGTGGAGATAGAGGCCATCTTCAGAACTTCCTGTTCACGGTGCCGCGCGCCGACCGCGACGCCTTCGAGAAGGCTAAGCGCGTGCAGGTAGAGTGTGGTCCTTAGTGTGTGGAGATAGAGGCCATCTTCAGAACTTCCTGTTCACGGTGCCGCGCGCCGACCGCGACGCCTTCGAGAAGGCTAAGCGCGTGCAGGTAGAGTGTGGTCCTTAGTGTGTGGAGATAGAGGCCATCTTCAGAACTTCCTGTTCACGGTGCCGCGCGCCGACCGCGACGCCTTCGAGAAGGCTAAGCGCGTGCAGGTAGAGTGTGGTCCTTAGTGTGTGGAGATAGAGGCCATCTTCAGAACTTCCTGTTCACGGTGCCGCGCGCCGACCGCGACGCCTTCGAGAAGGCTAAGCGCGTGCAGGTAGAGTGTGGTCCTTAGTGTGTGGAGATAGAGGCCATCTTCAGAACTTCCTGTTCACGGTGCCGCGCGCCGACCGCGACGCCTTCGAGAAGGCTAAGCGCGTGCAGGTAGAGTGTGGTCCTTAGTGTGTGGAGATAGAGGCCATCTTCAGAACTTCCTGTTCACGGTGCCGCGCGCCGACCGCGACGCCTTCGAGAAGGCTAAGCGCGTGCAGGTAGAGTGTGGTCCTTAGTGTGTGGAGATAGAGGCCATCTTCAGAACTTCCTGTTCACGGTGCCGCGCGCCGACCGCGACGCCTTCGAGAAGGCTAAGCGCGTGCAGGTAGAGTGTGGTCCTTAGTGTGTGGAGATAGAGGCCATCTTCAGAACTTCCTGTTCACGGTGCCGCGCGCCGACCGCGACGCCTTCGAGAAGGCTAAGCGCGTGCAGGTAGAGTGTGGTCCTTAGTGTGTGGAGATAGAGGCCATCTTCAGAACTTCCTGTTCACGGTGCCGCGCGCCGACCGCGACGCCTTCGAGAAGGCTAAGCGCGTGCAGGTAGAGTGTGGTCCTTAGTGTGTGGAGATAGAGGCCATCTTCAGAACTTCCTGTTCACGGTGCCGCGCGCCGACCGCGACGCCTTCGAGAAGGCTAAGCGCGTGCAGGTAGAGTGTGGTCCTTAGTGTGTGGAGATAGAGGCCATCTTCAGAACTTCCTGTTCACGGTGCCGCGCGCCGACCGCGACGCCTTCGAGAAGGCTAAGCGCGTGCAGGTAGAGTGTGGTCCTTAGTGTGTGGAGATAGAGGCCATCTTCAGAACTTCCTGTTCACGGTGCCGCGCGCCGACCGCGACGCCTTCGAGAAGGCTAAGCGCGTGCAGGTAGAGTGTGGTCCTTAGTGTGTGGAGATAGAGGCCATCTTCAGAACTTCCTGTTCACGGTGCCGCGCGCCGACCGCGACGCCTTCGAGAAGGCTAAGCGCGTGCAGGTAGAGTGTGGTCCTTAGTGTGTGGAGATAGAGGCCATCTTCAGAACTTCCTGTTCACGGTGCCGCGCGCCGACCGCGACGCCTTCGAGAAGGCTAAGCGCGTGCAGGTAGAGTGTGGTCCTTAGTGTGTGGAGATAGAGGCCATCTTCAGAACTTCCTGTTCACGGTGCCGCGCGCCGACCGCGACGCCTTCGAGAAGGCTAAGCGCGTGCAGGTAGAGTGTGGTCCTTAGTGTGTGGAGATAGAGGCCATCTTCAGAACTTCCTGTTCACGGTGCCGCGCGCCGACCGCGACGCCTTCGAGAAGGCTAAGCGCGTGCAGGTAGAGTGTGGTCCTTAGTGTGTGGAGATAGAGGCCATCTTCAGAACTTCCTGTTCACGGTGCCGCGCGCCGACCGCGACGCCTTCGAGAAGGCTAAGCGCGTGCAGGTAGAGTGTGGTCCTTAGTGTGTGGAGATAGAGGCCATCTTCAGAACTTCCTGTTCACGGTGCCGCGCGCCGACCGCGACGCCTTCGAGAAGGCTAAGCGCGTGCAGGTAGAGTGTGGTCCTTAGTTAGTTCTTCGATACAGTTATATACTAATACTTTGTTAAAAGGTCAAATGTTAAAAAAAAAGGATCAAGTTTAGAAAAATATTCGTGATCGCTAGATTTTTGTTCCTTTTGCGTCTGCTAGGGGCGCTGTCTAAATTTCATACCCCTTACTATTCGACGATAGTTATTCGTGATTAGGCTACAATAAAACTCTGTCCGACATTCTCCTTATCCGCTTGCTTCTTATAATTCCTTTTTTTCCTTATCCTTTCCCATTCTTATTCCAGACACAATTCAAACACCCAATCGATCCTATCGCTAATATAGAGGAAGCAGAAAGTAACAATAACTGAAACCTTGTCTGCAGTGACTGGTCTACAATTTATGAGGTGATTTACCTATATTGTCTTTATTGTGAAAAACTTAGCAAAAGTAGGTTTAAAGTGGGCTGAGGTTTTCTACTAGTCTTCACCTAAGGGCAAGTTAGCGACTATGCTCAACTTATTTCAATTTAGTAAGTTTTAGGTCAAAATAACTTTACATGAAAATACCTAGTAGTAGGTGAGTATTCATCACTATTTCATGAAGAGGTTCATGATCCCAGTGACTATTCCCAAGAGTAATGTATTAAATTCAACTGTAGTGCACTAGTGCAACTAACAAAAGAAATCCATGGTTAATGCAACTTAAGAGCCGTTCCCAAAGTGCGCCTCAGTTTGATGTTTGCAAGTTACAATAGACTTGAGATAGAAAGTGACTACAAACGTCAATCTGTGTGCGGTACGATGCGATGCGATGGTTTTAGCACATGAGTAAAGAAACTGAACAGAGACAAAGCTTCTAAAGAGCTAGCAAAATTTATACCTATTTTGGTAGGGTTGGCACAATTGAATAAATTAAAAATATAAATGTACTTTTTTTCAATTTTTTTATTAAAATAGGTTTTTTTTACAAATTACATACTCTAAATATATTTTTTTTATTACTTTTGGTTTTTAATAATTTGTTGTGTCTTTTAATCGAATGATAAATTCTAAATCTAATATAAAGTTTTTTCAAATAAACCAATGGGAAACACTCACATGGCATATGAAATGTACAATCTTGCAAACGTGCTAATATGTCATTACCAATATTAACATTTTTAATATAAAGATCAAAATATTCGCGAAATTTTTGCTCAAGCAATTCAACAAATTCAATAAAATTGTCAAAATGTATTATGTGAGAAACTCGAAAACAAAAACAAAACACGCACAACGTTCGAGCGTCGCGTCACGCCTGCACGCCCTGAGATTGACCACTGGCTGATCTAGTTTGAAGCGGTTTCGGCTCATACGTGACAAGCGGCCAGTGGTCACGCACACACACGCGTTGCACTTGTAGTGATGTACCTGTCACAGCGCATTCGTATGTAGCTTTGTCTCTGTTCAGTTTCTTTACTCATGTGGTTTTAGGCCGGTGCCTAAAACCACCTAACAATGACACTTTAACACACAGTATTGTATAATTTCCAAAAAGAGTGCTAGGAGTTTTTTCCGCCGGCTTTTCTCTCGGTCTACGGTTAGGTAAAGTCGAAGTTTGTAATATTGACGTTCATTAAGTGTATGTTACATACCTATCTATTATGAATAAAGAATTTAGATTTTGATTTTTTGACAGTTGCCGCTATAGTTAATATTGCTCCTCTAAACTATAATATTTAATAACGTCCAGGTGCAGTCGTCGCCACTACTGCCGCTGCTAGCGGGTCGGTCGCGGCCGCACAAGGTCAGCAAGCACGAGGACCGCCCGCTGCTGCCCACCATCTGACACTGACTACACCATGCTTATTGAATATAAGACGACTTTCATTTATTGTACCCCCCCCCCACCTAATGTCAGACCGCTCACGCAACTGCCCTGTTCCGGAAATGGACAGTGAGGGCTGAAAGGACTCATACCTCATACCATGCCCCCCAAGTCAGGTGGCAAGTGATATTTGCGATAGCGAGTGAATAGATAAAATATGTATAAAACTGTCAAATTACAAAGTTGTCAAAAATGACACTTGTCACTTGACTTGGGGGGGCTGAAAGAACTTCTTAAAACGACTGATTCCGAAAATGGTCTAATCCGGAAAGGACCCCTTTATTCCCGTCGTCACGCCAACATCGGTTAAAAAATTTCCGTTGAGTAACACTGACTCATTCCCATTGCTCAAATGGCTCAAAAGGGCAGTGTCCGGAATAGGGTATTTGCGTACTGAGTGTGTCTGATTTTAATATAGGATAAGTTATAAAGTTGAGGCTTTACAATCACTCTTTGTTGTAGTGTAGGTTGTAGATTAAGCCCAACCCAAGGGGGGTAGAAGAAAATGGTAGAAATTGGATGATTGACAGATTGGAGCAAGATCTATGCTTAATGCACTGATCAGAATAAAAATGAAACCATTTTTTACTAATATAATTTATTTTAACTAAACATAACTCTAAATTATCACCAAATATTGCTTAGTAATATTTACAACTTTATCAATTTTAATTCCTCGTCTTATTTACTTATCTATAGACTTGAGTAGGCCAACTTTCTGGAAAAACTGGAAGAAAAAAAATACAAAAAAGTTATCTTCACTGAAGTGTCTGAAACAAAGAAAAGGTAGGATTGACAGGACATGGATAGGAAAAAGGATAAGATGACTGGAGGATAATCCAGGATATGGTGAACAC
The DNA here is from genome assembly GCA_916618145.1 of Emmelina monodactyla. Lineage (NCBI taxonomy): Eukaryota > Metazoa > Arthropoda > Insecta > Lepidoptera > Pterophoridae > Emmelina > Emmelina monodactyla. The sequence continues at coordinate 1,408,197 of OU745315.1, read as the reverse complement.
AACACATGCAGGCACAGATCACCCCCTAATAGATTACGCTATAATATTAAATGAGACTATTCATTTTGAACCCAAAATTAGCCGACCAACAATTTTTTTTTCGGACTATTAGAATTTTTGTAGATACCTATCAATTATTGCTATGGCACCAAAACTGTGGGACAAGTACTATGGCTATTATACGTTTTTGACAAATATACAGGGTTATTTCTAATTAGCGCATCACCTCTTGTAGGCAGCTTTTCTACACCAATCCCAACAACATTTAAACAACGAATAATTAAAATTAATATTTTTCAAAAATACGTTTTTCCATACAAATTTATTAACGCAGCTGGCGCGGCGGGCGCGCGAGCAACGGGGGGGGGGGGCGACCGGTTTAGGAACTTCTTACAAAATACAGAGTTATAAATAACAGAGCGCGCAAATTTGTTTTTGTTTTTTGTTTTTGTGTTAATTATCAAGTTTTGCAAAAAGTCGTAGAACAAATGTTATTGGGATTGATGTAAGGAAGCCGCTTGCAAGAGGTGATGCGCTAATTACAAATAACCCTGTATAATAATACTATTGTGCCATACAATACATAATTAACAAATTGATGCGGGCTATCATTTATTTTTGCTGGCCCGCACTTTTAATTTTTGGCCCAAGTTTGCATGGGTTTTGTTTATCTATACTAATATTATAAAGCTGAAGAGTTTGTTTGTTTGTTTGTTTGAACGCGCTAATCTCAGGAACTACTGGTTCGAATTTAAAAATTCTTTGTGTTGGATAGACCATTTACCGAGGCAGGCTTTAGGCTATATAACATCACGCTGCAACTATTAGGAGCGAAGAAATAGTGGAAAACGGGGAAAATTATTCATCCTTGAGGGTTCCCGTTGCGTGCGCTGCGAAAACGGTTCTAGAAACCAAAAATACATGTATGAAAGAATTCAGGGAACTTTTTACCGCGGGAAAACTTCGCATTCCCACGGGAAACCGACTTCTACGCGAACGGAGTCGCGAGCGGCCACTATTATTTATAAATGTTAGATTCAAAGTAAATATTTTTTACCTAATAAACATGATGGATGGTAGAAATCTAGTAAAAAATTTGGTTAAGAAGTTAAGCAACCTCTTTTTACGAAAAATATTGATACATCGACATCGTTGATGTATACCTTTCAAACTCTAATATTACTCGGGTAAACTCATGTTTTTTTTAAATGAGATAACCATATATATATATTTGTACTGACAGAAAGAGTAACCTTTTTTTACAATAAATAAACCCTAAGTTGAACTCCACATACAATGGCATGGTGGGAAACATGGGTTATTTCCTCTAATGCGGATTCTATTAGGGGGTGATCTGTGCATGCAGGTAACTTGCCTAAAAGAGTAGGTAAGCTGCAAGTAAGGCAAACTAAATCACTTTGGTAGCAGTAACATGCAACTTCTGATCTTAGTGTGCAGAATGGCCTTACAAAATAATCATGGTGCAATGGTGACAATTTTTTTAACTAGTTTTAGCACAACAATTTGATCTTAATTGGAACTTTATACAGAGAATCAAAGGGGAGTTGCATATTTATTTATTGTATTTAAAATTACAAAGTATGAGAGGCAGTTAAGAGTAAATGTGTGAGTACCTCAAAGAATTATTTGTACAAGTCCATCCCATACTATCTATAGGGTCGGTGACATTTCGGACCAAAAAAACTCGGACACCTTCGCCAATGTATGGAAAAAAATAATATTAAAATTGAAAATCCATACATTGGCGAAGGTGTCCGAGTTTTTTTGGTCCGAAATGTCACCGACCCTATCTATATTCTATAGATTGACCACTGTCATTTCTCTAGGACTGATAGTAGCTATTAGTATCATGGAAAATAGTTAACTAATGGATTTATATACTTACATTTGATAAAGGAATATTTTTTCGATCTTTCTCGTTAACCAAATGATCCATATCTTGTAACTTTAGCCACCCGTAGTGAAGCCCAACTATTACAGGTACCATAACAATTGCAACTATATTTCGAGAAATAATATTTCTCGTCGCCGTTATTTTACTTGTCATTTTATTTATTATACTATATGATCTTTATTACAATTTACAATGCCTTCGGAGATTGCTGTTTTCAAGTATTTTGCTTTTTGGTTGGGTTTATTTTTAATTTTTGATTTTGACGTTGTCAATGTCATATCAGCACGACGCACGGAAAGTTTTCTTTTTAAACAACAGCGGATAAATTTGAACGCAATGAATGATGAAAGTAATTGGCTAATCGATACGCAAATATAATTTTTTTGCTGGCGTAATCAATTTAAAATACAAAAAAAAACCTATCACTGTTTCAAATAGCAGCTCACTCCATCAATGATCAAAGCGCAAAGCCACGCCAAACATATATAACACGGAACAGAGAAGTAGATGGAAATGCCATAGGACCAACTTACTAGCGAAACCGCTGTCGCCAAAACTCACACATGGGACTGATAATAAACATAGTCACTACATGTAAACAATTGTTTTAATTGGTCGCATATCCTTAGTGCCAGAATGACTTATTTCTAAATGCTGTCAAGCAAAAACACATCTTGATAGTGATAAATAGAGTTTACTTTACTAAAACCCATAATGTATTTACGACCTTCTGCAACTTACCTCACGATCGCGTTGACATACAAAAAATTCAACTACTTAACAATAGATGGCGTTCCTACATTTAACAATGTAAATTGAACTTTATTCCTTGGCAAATAAAGTTCATGTTTACAATTGTTATGTTTTATGTTGCTTTAAAATGTCTTACGGAATAGAAAATTACGTAAATTATTAAAATAAAATGAAAAAATGCTTACTGATGATACGAAATGCTACCATGGCTGATGTTTTTAGTGCGGCTTTCATTTTTGCACTCCAAAATGGAGCAGTATGGCATATTTTCAGCGCAATCCTTTATTTCGCTTAGTAAACACAATCGTCTTATCTTATCAAGGCTATGCGGCGAACTGAGCTAGGTTTTGCGGAGCTCCGCGTATATGTGACACACGCGCCACGCCCACTTGCCACTTCTACTCGTTTTTTCTGTTCTGTGATATATAAAATGTACTTTGTGACGCCAAAAGCATTCCTTGCGTTCCGTAAATCGCTTACAGAACTGTGAGCGCTCAAATCGCTTACAACCGTTCCGATTACTTTTAGCGCGATATTGACAGTTATTGCGTCAATTTAAGTTTTGACAGCGCTCACGCCGACCATACCCCAAAGTGTTGGTTCTCTGCGCGCAATGTTAATGACGTCATCGTTCTCATCCATGGTCGACAATGGACGCGCTCATGCTTCAACGGAACGGTGATGTGAGTTTATCTATTTGCGGAATGCAGGGATTAATTAGCACTTGTTGCACTGATTGAAGAAAGAATGAAAACGTCATTCATAATAGTTAACACCAATCAAAACAGCACGTAGTAGACAATCAGATTAGTTGATTATATGAATTAGCCATGGAACTAATAAGTACTACGTACAACTGGAAAGCTTACTTCAATCATTTTGACATATTAAAATGAACCTTATTTCAATGTGATTAAGGTGGTTTTTTGATTAACGTATATCTTAATATAAAAGTGAGCCTGATCGAGAGTTACTTTGTCTTTGTGTGTCCCTCTCGCACAATTGCCATGTGAAATATTTAATAATACATTCAAAAAAATTATTTCCGCAGAAAAAATAATATTTAAGACATGAATATTATTAACCACGTGTTTGTGACTTTTGCGAAAATATGCTATCAAATAGTACAATATATAGGGCCATACTTCGCGACATTTCAATATTATGGGGAAGTTTTACTACTTCTACAGGTAAAATGGCAGCACTGGCGGGACCCACACCACATTAACAATATGGCGTCTATTTTGTTGTAACGTCGCGCGCTTTGATTTCTTAGTCGAAAAAGTGCTTTTTGTTGTGTATTTTATTGCAAAATAGTGAACAATATATGTTCTGTGAGTGGGTATGGCAAAGAATCATATCCTGGTTATGGATTATCTTTTCACAGGCAAGTTTGTCATTTGTGTGAACTAGGGTGACTACACTTGAAACATATGTACTCAAATCAGATTGTCAAAGTGTCAACAATTAAAATAAAATATTTTTTTACTACTAGATATTTAGAAGTGTTTTATTTATGACTAGCAGACCCCTGTTCACTTCATTCGAAGTGTATTATATCCTACAGATACCTACCTATTATAAATCTGAATTGTAAGGATGTATGTGAGGAGTATTAATGTTAGTTCCTCAAAAACTACTAGACAGATTTTGATTAAACTTTACAGGCATATAGCTTATGCATCTGAAAAACTAATTATAGGGTTACCAAGCGGGCGAAGTCAAATATAGCCTATTCGACTTTTGAATAGTTTACTTTCATGTGACGGAAATAATTATAAAAATCGGATCAGTATTTCAAACATAATCCGAAATTTACCCCTTACAAACTTAAAAGCTTTACCTAGATTAGTATAACTGTGCTTTAGAGTATTAGGGGCAAACGTCCTCAAAAAGTTAACTCCGAGAGACTAGGATTTACAAGTCTTCCTATTAAAACAGAGTACCTAAATATAATTTCGTACCTGCCTATTTTAATTAAATACTGTGTTTTATGCTCTATTTTAATAATAAAAAAAAACCTTTAAGTTGTAAGTAACCGTTGCTTTAAAAAATTATCCACGATAGGTAAGAAGAATGGTTATACTAGTTAGAAAGAGACGCACAAAGACCAATCACCTCTCACTCGGTGCGTGTTTTGATACACAGTAAGCTTTCCAGTTGTACGTAGTACATATTAGTTCCATGGAATTAGCCAATTTTCTCCAATAGCAAGTCAAATACAGGAATGCTGTCACTCATTTAATTCATTCATATCAGCTGTCAATGTCATGTGTACAATTTAAAAACATGGTGGCAGCTCAGTAAGGAGGTCGTAATTTTTTACTAGTCTTAAATTAATATAATTTAGAAGCTTATTTAGCAAGAGTGTTTGATACAAATTGTGAGTAACATTTGGAAGAATCGTTTTAAAAAGTCTAGTGCGGACATATAGTATTTTATACGTTTTTTTGATTTAGATAAACACCGTTCTAATAAGCTTCAACCTATTGACCAAATTGAGAATGACGTCTGAAGAAACCCAGATTTCGGAGGAATTGAAGGGATGTTACGAGAATCTGATCGTCATTGATATCGGCGCCAACCTTACTAACAAAAAGTATGGCCGTGATCTTGATTCTGTGATACAAAGGGCAAAAGATGCAGGTAAACTTAGACACATTTTATCAGTTTAGCCTATTTACAGTGTGAATTCAACACAAATTGATGTCGTCAGTCAATTTCTTTGTACCTAAGTGGTTGTGTAAGCCAATTCCTTAACAACAATGCAAGTACAAGTTTTTATGCATGATGACCACATTGTAGGCATTGTGGTTGCCTAATAACATGCAAAAATGCACTTTACCTAATAATTTAAATTGTGTCAGGAAAATTTAATTAACACTAGAAATTTACACATTATTTGAACTTAAGTTGAGTTTTAACTACATTTTATGTGTATGGTATAAATATTTTTGTATCTAGGTGTCCAAAAGATCATGGTAACAGGCACATCAGTAAGAAACAGTAAAGAAGCACTCAGATTGACCCGCCTCTATCCCGGAACCATATATTCAACAGCTGGTAAGTCTGAACTACTATAATATAAGAACTTACTTTTAGAAGATGTTTCTGCCTTCTCTATAAGTAATTGAACCTTATATTCCATTGTTTTATAAAAGTTACAGTTAGATTCATAAAACTTTCCAAAGGATACATTTTTGTAGTTATAAATGTTAATTATTTAACAACAAACATTAATTATATATTGAAAGTTGTTGACCTTATAGTCAATCCACTATTAAAACTTAGCATTAAATATAATTATTGAGAAAATTAGGCAAAAGTATTTAAAAACATCAATGTTGCTCAATTTAAATTAAACTGAAATTCAAGTTAGCTCTCGTTTGAGCTGTAAAATTATTTTAATTACTCAAATTGTATTTAGCAGTAAAAAATATTCTTTTGTAGAGAAGCATTAGTATGCATACATTTGATTTAATTAGCTAGTTGTTATCCGAAACTTTATATGTCAATTATATACAATAAAGTGTGTATTATCATTTTAAATGAATGCTGGAACCTTCCTTTTGAAAAGTAAGAAAAAAGAAATAACAACTTAACAATTTTAAACAATCACCCTTCACAATATTATCAGTCTTCATAATATAAAAAACTGCTTATTTGTGTTTGTGGTATGATACAGTAGCCACTAAATATTGAATTTTAATTGTCAAATTTAAGTTTTTATAGAGTAAGGGATTTTTGTTAAATTAAGCTTAATATATTACAAAATGAGACTTTCCTTCCTATACTTTTCGTACAACAGATGTAAGTTGATACCTTTCCACATCTGTTCTCTTAAAACCACACACAACATTTTATTTTGATGTGATTTTCACTATCATAAACATCCAACTAATTAGGTATCATTCATTAGTAAGGGCAGTGTTGATTAGTGGAGTTATATGCCTAGGAATATAGGAAATAATAATAAAGCACACTGAACTATTACAACAAATAACCACTGTTTTTTGTGCAAAAGATTTTGTAAAAAGAACAGACTGTGGTTTCTATCATTCTTTACTTTATGAAGGTCTATCTATATCGCTGATTGATCACTATTGCAAGCCACTCTGTTATCCAATTCAACCTCACCAAGGTCTATAATCCCCAAAATTAACAAAGCCCAATTTCCCAAGCCACTATGTCCCCTATTATCTACCAAAACCTACCAAGATCTAGCCCCTGTATTAACTAAAATCACTTTTACCCCATTATCTCACCAAGCCACTTCGCACACACTCTCTTTTACGAGTGGTAGAGTCTAGCCGTTGGCTCTGTCTGCAGCGATTATTGGGCTGACTCGACCGGTGAAATACCACCGTCGCACAAAAAACCGTGAAGTAGGGATGATGTTCCCGCGTTTCGTTCGGTGAGTGCGGTATCCGGTGCCCAATTTTCTCAAAGGCTCAGCAACACACCCCCAACACCCACAGTGTTGCGGGTAGTCATGGGCGGCGGTGATCACTTACCATCAGGTGACCCGCATGCTCGTTTGCTCCCTATACTGGGTGTAAAAGAACTGCTTCCGAAAACAAAAACTGGGCATTGCTGGAGGGGTACTGGTTTCGTAATCATAAAAAAAAAATTACCAGATTTTCTAAAATTGCATGAATACTATCAGATTTTGCGATGATTTCAAATTAAATAGGGTTTTAATTTAATTTGCAATGTAAATAATCGCACCTGAACCGACAGTTGATGTGTGAGCGATGATTTCAAGCGGCGAATATGACTTTTCAATCATCAATAACTTTTTTAAATTAAGTTTTCTGGGTATGCTGTTAGTGAGTTAAGTTACTATTAAGGCTCAAGAATACATGGTTTCAGGCTTCGGAAGTGGTCTTTTTACACCCGTTATAGTAAAAAAGAAAAAAAGCCAACCAAGTTTGACCCCGCAGGCGTCCACCCGCACGACGCCAAGTCCATGGTGGAGCCACCGCTGTGGACGGAGCTGCGCGAGCTGGCCGCTGCGCCGGAGTGCGTGGCGGTGGGCGAGTGCGGCCTCAACTACAGCAAGGACTTCTCCGAGCCGGCGGTGCAGCGGGAGGTGTTTAGACGACAGGTTGGTTCATAGATCTATAACCAGACTAGTGGCCGTCGGTTTCCCGTGGAAATGAGAAGTTTTCCCGTTGTAAAAAGTACCCTATGTGTAACCTATGTTACTGTAAAGTTTCATCCGAATCCGTCCAGCAGTTTTTACGTGAAAGAGTAACAAACATCCATCCATACATACTCACAAACTTTCACGTTTATAACAATACTAGTGGCCGCCCGCGACTCCGTTCGCGTGGAAGTCGGTTTTCCGTGGGAATGAGATGTTTGCCCGCGGTAAAAAGTATCCTATGTGTTATTCTGATGTATAACCTATATTACTGTAAAGTTTCATCAAAATCCATCCAGTAATTTTTACGTGAAAGAGTAACAAACATCCATCCATACATACTCACAAACTTTTACGTTTATAATATTAATAGGATATATAACTGGTGTTTTTGTGACGTTTGATCTTTGATGATTTGTTTCTGTAATTTCCACAACTACCATAGTTTATTGAGATGCAAAAACACAGATAAAGGTTATTAATATAAGTTTTATTATCTAAATAGTTATATAAAACTGTATGTTTTCCAAGTAAAATAAAATAAAATATGTAGTATCAGATTTAACAAGGCGTGAATGTTTAGAAGATTATTTATATTGGGTCGATAATGTTAAATGAGTCGACCACGGTGGAGTGCACATACGTATATCGGTCGGTTAAGTGGTAGATCCCAGGGTGGAAATTTTGGTTTTAATGTATTTTGTAATTGTTCGTGTCTGGGAGTAATTAGGTTCTCCCCTAGTTCTTAACTAAGCTTCAATCATTTTATATCCGAACTATATCCAACTAAAATTTATACACAATTAAAATTATTTAAATAATTAGTATCAAATGAAGTGTATAAATATTTGTGCTAGGTTATCCATTAGACTGCAAACTAAAGGTCAGTACAACGCCTAGGTCGATTAGCGCTAATTCTATCGCCCGGTCACTCTGACTCACTCAATGCATTCAGTGAACGTCTGGAATGTATTTTTAAATTGAGATGCATATTCTGTTGTGTTTTGGCAAAGTTTTTGACAAACAAGTATACATTTTTCTCAGTACATAGGCTCAGTGCTATATATCTACACTATACATAATAAACAATGGATTGGATCTAGGATCATCTTATTGATACGAAAGTATATGTGTTTGTTACACTTACACGCAAAACTACTGAACAGATTTGGATGAAATTTGAGATAGATATAGCCTGAGATGATACCTGAGGTACATTTTACTGCGGAAAAGTACTCATTACGGGTCAACCTATAGTTAAAAACATTGTTTATTAAAATCTTGGTTGTCACTCTCACTCATAGATTGTGTAGGTTAAGTTCACGTATGTTATTTAAATCACTTACTACAATAACAAATGTCTTAGGAATGCGCCCTGAGAAGTGTCAGTCATACTTAAAATCGAATTACAATTGATATTTATTGACGGTTGTAAAAATATTATTGATTTTGAATTTCTATTGATTATCACGCAAGATGAGTGATGATTCACTGGAACATAGGTAAGGATAGAATATTGTGTAAAGTCTTCCATTTAAACCAAAATGGTCGATGGCGTTAAAACACTAATCTATACCCGCGACACTATTGAATCAAGTTTTAATTTGATGTCTACTTTTCAGTAAAATCAAATCAGTAGGTAATTAGTTCAAGTCGTTTTTTTTAAACATAATACTAACTTCATACGTAGTATCGGAACCTTAGGTATAGGACCACTAAGAACTATCTCACAGTCAACTTAATATAAATTTATAAAAAATAAAAAAACAGCTTTTGGAAGTTGGTAAAAATACACCAATCTTGATGCATTTAGTGTGCATCACTGTTTTCATATTATCTATCATCCTTTCTACCAAAGAAATCGTACAATAATGAAACGTATCTCGTTTTGACGATCACAACCGGAGTGCAGCAAACTGCTTTTTTTGTTATTTTCTTGCAATAGATGCAATTTCTAATTCAACGAATGTTACATTTTGATGCGGTCTCGCACTTTTACTTTTGAGTTTCTCTGAAGTGGTCGGTAATTGTGTCGCTCGTTTTATCTGTTGAGTAATTTGTGTGTTGCCTTGATGAAATGCTAAACCGTTTACTAAAATATTTTAAAATCTATTCATGTGGAATTGTAGGTAGATTCTAAAAATAAATTTATAAAATCACTTTAAAGGATGCAATTATATCAAGTCTTTATTTTCATTTAAAAATACTGTTAAAACTAATTTACATCAGCAATATTAAATATCATTCTATCTATCGCATATCATATTTTATTATCTGAACTGCCATTACTTTTATGAACAATTAACTATCTCACATTTTATTGCTGTTGTGCAAAAACAAGACAGCTCAATCAATAAAATATAAACATGATATAGTTTGCGTGCTGGAAACACCGATTATTTCTACAAAAAGTTAATGGGATATATGTTATTGTTAACCATTGGTCAGTTTTGGTAGCTTTACCGTAGGTATTTAAATTCTTGTAGAATAATAAAAACTATTTAAGGTTTTGTACAGATAGTTGAAAACTTAAATGTTTCAATTTATTTAGAAAAGGGTTTCAAATTTTGCGGACCATATACTTATACAACGATTATCTATTAGCCATTATTACCTACCACATAATACGCAATACATACAATTTAGGGTAAAAGTAAGAGGGTTTAATTTAATATTCGTCTGTATTTCTTTTTATGTCATACTTCTATTGAAAGAACTCCTTTCTTTGAAGATCTACGTTCGCAAAAACCCAGATAACTTTAATAGGTAATAACGTAAACCACACTTACAAGAAACAAACTAATTAAATTTTAGCTTAATGTCTAAGTAACAAATGTTCTTATAACTATAATTAGGAAGCGGCTGGTATAAACTCATATTATTTATCTTTACGCTCTAGTTGCGCTGTGTTGCATTATGTGTTAATTGAGTTAAAACGGACCAGTTTTTAACTTTTAATTATCTATTCACGCTATTATACCATTTCTGGTTTATGATCAAAAGGTTTTTTACTGATGGCAAAGAAGATAATTAATCTGCAGCCTACTTGCGCAAGCTTATAGTATAGGCACCACACTATTATCTAGATGAAAATCTAGTTACATCTAGGTACAATCCAATTTCAAAGACATCTGACCCGGGAATCGAACCCTGGAACCATCCGCTAAACAGTCCGGTAGAAACAGCGGTGCAGTAGGATGACCTAAATTATGTTAGTATCAAGAAATGGGTAAATGCCACGTACCGTTTTGGATGTTTACCTTTAAATAAATATTTATATTCTCAAAAACAGTATTCACGATATATTTTTGAAAGTAAACGAACTTTGTAAAATACTATAAATAGTTTTACTGAAACATGCAAGTAATGTTTCATGCTTTGTAATATCTTGGCTTTTAGCCAGTTAATATAAGAATCATTTACTAACATGGTATTTAAATACTGCTTCAATTACCTAGAATTAACGTACCAAGCATTGTAGGCGTCAATGATTTGTAATAAAAATAGTATGATACTCAATTACTTATAAATAAACTCCTTTAGAATAAGTGTATAAACTGTTCTTTAGTAAGCAATGTTATAGAATTCGTTCCTTTATTCTATTTAAGTTATTTCTTCCGGGCCCAAAGGTCGGTTGATTCAATTGACGGAGATAAGACCAATTCTAACTTGAAGTCCTCAATATTATAACTCCATATAGTTATTTATTATACCGGTGTGTTGGCTGTTATTTTGATTTCAACATCTTTAAATACTCTGTTTATTAATTTACCTACAACCATCGTAAGACTCTTGATTGATAAGTTTTTTTAGGTACCTATTTCATCACTTAAAAAGCTGAGTTCATATCATTTCAATAAAGCACTTCAGAAACCTTAGTGTTACATTATTCAAATATCACTTCTCTATATTTCCAGGTAGAAATAGCGTGCGACCTCCGAAAACCGCTGTTCATCCACGAGAAAGAGTCCCAGGACGACCTTATCAAAATCCTCGACGAATTCACCACACGATTACCCCCCGTGGTCATTCATTCATTTACCGGCTCCGTCGAACAGGGCCTCAAGTACATAGAAAAGGGTTTTTATCTAGGTATAACGGGGTATATATGTAAGGATAAGTCCGATGGCGGGATAAGAAGATTGTTGTCTGAGAGGATCCTGCCGTTAGATAAACTGCTGGTAGAAACAGACTCGCCGTTCATGTACCCGAATATGAGGGCGTCGAAACTGCCGCTGCATGTGAAGGATTCTTTAACGGAAAGGTGAGGATTATTGTTTTTCTTTATGTACTAAAGACATATCATATTCCAGTTTATTTTTAATAAAATGGGTCAGTTATTACAGTAACGTTCAGCTTTAGATAGATACAACATGCTAACTTTAAATTTAAGCTATCTCATTTATATTCCCCTTGAAAAAAACCTTATAGCGTTTTCGAACTACTAAAATACTTATCTACCAAACGAGGAGATCTTTTCTCAGCTCTGCGGTTTGTAAACAGGGGTTCGATTCACAGCTTGAGCTTTTTTTCTTTCTATCTTTTCGAAATTTGCTACTACTAGGTTCTTATTAGCTTACTAGTGGCCGCCCGCGACTCCGCTCGCGTGGAAGTCGGTTTCCCGTGGGAATGCGAAGTTTTCCCGCAGTAAAAAGTACCCTATATGTTATTCTGATGTATAACCTATATTACTACAAAGTTTCATCAAAATCCATCCAGTCGTTTTTACGTGAAAGAGTAACAAACATCCAAACATACTCACAAACTTTCACGTTTATAATATTAGTAGGATTGTGTGTTACTTTACTACACGCTTACCCTCCTTGTCTAGTCATTTATAGATGTATCGCCACCCCCCCAGATCGATGATGTTCGTGAACCGCTACTGCACCTTCCAGCGCAACGAGCCGTGCGCGCTGCCCGCGCTCGTCGAGCTCGTGGCGGGGTTCCTCGCGGAGAAACCGGAGGACGTGGCGCTGGCTACCGCGTTCAATGCGCTGAAACTGTTCGGACTTAGCCAGTGAGGGGGTGGGGAAAAAAGGTGGAGAAGAGACGGGGGGAAAGCGATGTAAGTTAGCGATGTTGGGGGGAAAGCGATGTAAGTTAGCGATGTTGGGGGAAAAGTGATGTAAGTTAACGATGTTAGGGTTGAAAGCGATGAAGGTAACGATGTTGGGGTGAAAGCGATGTAAGTTATCGATGTTGGGGTGAAAGCGAGGTAAGTTAGCAATGTTGGGGTGAAAGCGATGTAAGTTATCGATGTTGGGGGGAAAGCGATGTAAGTTAGCGATGTTGGGGGGAAAGCGATGTAAGTTAGCGATGTTGGGGTGAAGACGATGAAAGTTAGCGATGTTGGGGGGAAAGCGATGTAAGTTAACGATGCTGTGATTGAATGTCAATTGGAAAATAATAACATCGTTAAAAGAAAACCTGTTTGCTTGTTAAAGAAATTGCAATAATAAATCGTCAATTTGGGATAAAGCTTCGAAGAAAAAAGTGTTATCGATTGATATAGTTTATGAATTTGTTATTGTATAATATAATCAAATTGCCTTTATGATATCAATGTTGTGCCTTAAAACTGTAAAAATGGCTGCAGATGTGCTTATAGTGGTAAAAGAAACCGGTATTCAGACGTCATTCTCGAAATAACGAAAACAAAACTCGAAAAAAAACGTGATAAATACTCATCTGACTAAAACTATGCATTTTACTAACGATCATTGTAACTTAACATTTCATTCAAGAATGAGGCTATATGTACTAACAATGAGCTGTCTTGCCATTTAATTTTAAGACTTATTGTTTTAGATATTAAAACTTAAATGGCATTTGACGAAACTTGCCGAGTCTTGATGAGCAAAAACTGTTTAGTGCGTAAGATTTCGTTACGTCGTAATTGATTTCTTTTTTGTAATTAATAAATGTTATTAAATAGATGGTCATGTAGCCACTCGCTTCGTTAGGCCGATCTCACCAATATTGCCCAAATGATTAAGTTTTGATATATTTTCTATAGTTTTGCCATGACACTAATTGACCTTTTTTGTCATGTCCTGTTATGAAACGGATATTATAAACTAATTATTGTAAAGTTAAACTATTATTTATAATTTCCGTTTCAGTAGTGAAATCATGGAACATGAAATATTTGTCGATTTTGTCGTTAAAAGTTCTATGATATCACTGCAGTATTGCCATTAGCATAAGAGATACTAATTTACGTAATGTTGCCAATGTATACTTTATTTTTGCACTGGTGTTAGGTGTATAGTCTATCTAGCTCTCTGGAGCGCCTCCTAATCGGATAATTATATTTTCCATCGAATAAATTGTAAATAGATTTATTATTTTATAATTAAATATATAAATAATGCTGTAGTCACAAAGAAATCAAAGACTGCGAGTATTAAAAGTGAAATTGACATTTTACAATGTGTAGGTTATTTTTTTTTATTTTAACGTTCGTTAATATTAAATGTATTTTTAACGACCCCCATATTTTTTGACGATTGCTTTGTTGATAGAGTTTAATTAATATTTTGTTGTGCAAAACATGCTTATTTTTTGTATCGTGAGTGTTAACGCTAGTAGAAATAGAAATTAAATATTTATTAAAGTAAGTTTTGTAAGACAAAGCTGTATTTAAATGTGAATAATTCGCAAGTGTGTGTAATGAGTGCCTTTCGACGATTCGTCCTCTTGTGATACATATTTTTTCAATTATTGTACAGAATATATTATCTTTGAATATACAAAATAAAATATTGAAAATGTGTTTTATTTTTCAACTTTATCTTTTCATATCCTACTAATATTATAAACGTGAAAGTTTGTATGTATCAATGGATGTTAGTTACTCTTTCACGAAAAACTACTGCACGAATTTGGATGAAACTTTACATTAATATAGGTTATACATCAGAATAACACATAGGGTATTTTTTACCGCAGGAAAACTCATTCCCACGGGAAACCGACTTCCACGCGAACGGAGTCGCGGGCAGCCACTAGTTGATTGATAAAATAGCTTTCGCAGTGGGAAAATGAATATAAAAAAACCTTTAGAAAAGTAAATTTAAAGTTTATTTACATTATAACAACTAAGATATTCAGATACAGTTATGTAATCATACAAACAAACAGAATTTGTCACTACAAATATCGTTCAAATCAAGTCCAATCATTCTTATTTTTTTTATATTTGGATCAAGGAAGCACATAGTAATCCTTAGGTTTAGGTCATAAACTTCATCACAGCAACTTAATAAACTAATGAACAGGTAATCGCTGCGTCATTTCAGTTTTATTCGGGGCACTAGATTAATAGTTATTAAACTCGAGAGTAGTGACAATTCGAATTCAAACTCTTAAAAAAACTAAAAATATTGCTGTCACTTACTCAGCAATAATATAAGACAAGACGGTAAGTAATTTTAGTCCTAAATGTTGAGTATTATGGCATGTTAAGACCTTGGTGCATTCCTTGCAATATACAAAGAAGTGGACTAAATTTGCCTGTATTTTTCTTACGCTAATGACAAGTGACTGCAACACTTTAAGTAAGTTTACAGAGTTTTCCGAACCGAGGCCCATATCTTCTTATACATTTTGGGGCCCACATCTTATACAATTTCCAACCCAATATTTTGGGGCCCACATCTTCTACACTTTCCATTCCAATATTTTGGGGCCCCACATCTTCTACACTTCCACCTCAAAGTCATCACAGTCTAGTTATTATAGAAACTCTTGGCCACATTGGACGGTAGTGACGTCAGCACCTTCCTGGATAGCCTCAGTTGCCCGGAGACAGGGTCGCGGCCGAAGTACTTCACCTGAAGCTCCGAGCCTACTGTTAGACCGAGAGCCGACGGGTGCATTATCTGCGGGGTTTAATACGAAGTTATTAGGTGTTAATTATTGGGTGTTGCAGTAATCAACTTTGTAACAGATTCACTTATTTTCTTATAGTTTGTTATCTCGTGGTTCTTAAAACTCTTTGTGATAAAGTTATTTAAACTAATTGTTTATTAAGGTAGTATTATAAGTTAAACTAATCTGTCCTAAAAATATTGTACAATTAACACACAACACAGTTGAAGTTTCGCGCTTGAGTGAAAACACATTTTGAAGAATTCTTCAACGAAAACGCTTTATGAATAAAGTCAAACTATCAACACAATCCTCAACCAACTGCCATAAACCCAAATATTACTTCTATGCTTCTAGGTTACTACGATATAAAGTAGCCTTTTTCATCCCAGGCTGTGGAACTATGTCTATTCAAAGTTCATTAAAACCGGTTCAGCCGTTTCGAAAATCGAAACATTCAAACATATACATTTCCACATTTACAATATTAGTAAGGATATTCTCCACCCACCTTCCTATGGTCCAGCTGGTTATTAAACACCATAGCCGGCGTCATCCCACTGTACAGCGTCACCAACACCCCCGCGTCCCGCACCTCCACCACCCTCCCCTTGTACACCCCCCCGAACTCTAAGGTAGGGGCGTTCTCTGAGGACAGCCACGAGTGGATCCGCGCGCGAGCCTCGTCTAGCGCGGCGGACGAGGGCGCGAATATGGAGTAGCGGGTGTCGTCTATGGGGGTCACCTGGGGGGGGAAATAAGGTCTTCTATTAACATCATCATTATCATCATTACATAGTATAAATCCAAGTCGCTAATTCTGTCTGTTTGTATGTTTGGCTGCTAACTCCTCCTAAACCAGTTGATGGACTTTGATTCGGTTTTCACCATCTTTTAGGTATTCCTTTTCATTTAAATTTGTAAATAAAGAACAATAAGAAAAGGTTTTAAGTTAGCCAAAATTCAATATTTCGCGAGCAAGTCGGCCAAAATTACACCATTGCGAAGCGTGGACGGGTCGCTTGTCATTACATAGTATAAATCCAAGTCGCTATTTGTGTCTGTTTGTATGTTTGTCCGATAACTCCTTATAAACCACTAACGGCCGAAACCAATATTCTACTAACCTTTGACGCATTGTTATTTGTGTAACTATGGTAACTATTATCCATGTTTTTGCGTCGCAATAAACTATGGTGGATAGCTGTTGATATGGAAATGACAGAATCACGTCACAAAAAACAAAACTAGTAGTTTCCAATTACCAAGGTTTTAACTATAGTAGAATATTGGTTTCGGCTGGTATCCTAAAAGTGATTTTTTCATTTAAATTTGTAAGTAAAGATGATTTAGAAAAAGTTTTCGTAAGTTCGCCAAAATTCAACCTGTCGTGAACAAATCGCGCAAAATTAGACCAATGCGAAGAGTGGGCGTGTCGCTAGTTTTATTATATGTTTGTTAAGGTGGAATGGGATATGGTAGTGTTATGTCTTTCCATGGGTGGCAATGGTGTTATTATGGTCAGTTTGTTCAAGATACTTTTAGAATAACTTTTTGCTTTATATTACGGTATCGTGACTTGATATGATATAATGGGCTTATTACAATTTTGTAAGCGTTTTAAATATTTGAAAAAACATCTAATCTCACAAATTCTACTCTTTTTATTATAACAATATAGTCAATGGTTGGCCGTTCTAAATATTCTCACTATAATAAAATCTCGGCAACCGTAAAATGCTTGTTTAATTTTTGTTACGTGTGGTTATCTGATACTGACAATTTTATAGCATTAGTTATCTTCCCTAGTTTATTGAGACGCAAAAACACTTATAATCGTAACTAGTACCAAAAATTACAAGGGTTACTGGTTAGTAGATTAATAAGATTGGCTGTAGAAAAAGTCCAGTTATTAATTTTCTCACCTGTACTCCGGTCTCTACATACAATTTCTTCAGGTTGGCTCCTCCGTGACCGATCAGTTTCGATCGTTTGTGAACTTCCACTTCCAGAGTCTCTATCACAGGCATGTTCTCTTTACGGCCTTCCCTAGAATTGAGGACAATATTTTAGTAATGAAGAACTTAGATTTAGTGTTAAAGTAAATGAGTTAAAAATATTTAGGGAGTGTCATAAAGTTTTTTGGAAAAAAAAACGATCCATAACGATCCTAACTTATTAGCAAAATAAACAAAATCACCCAAAGTGTTACCTTAACTATAAATATTGCCATCAATTCTTTATTCGAAAAGAATTTAGTGAGACCAATATAGCCCAGTCATATTAGGGCTTTCACCTCGGAATGAAAGATAATAAGCTGCAAATTGGTATGAACCTTTGTTTTGTCATTCTAAATGTTGTCTCAAAAGTCACAATCGTTATCGTGTCCGCGTCTCAAGATATTCAAGGTCAAAGGTACAAAAATCGGTTTTTCGCGAATATCCGGCTTCCTATCGATTAAATGAGATTTGCATTTATTATAAAAGTTGTAGGCTATAAAATTCCCTACAACTTTTGTTTAAACTTTTTTTTCATACGACCAACCGTTTTGAAGGTAGAGCGCGAAGAGTGCACATCGTACAGTCATATACGGCCTAATGCAAGGTCAAGCGTGAGTTATGGTTATCAGTACGTTATAAAGTCAATTATTTACTTGGAAATTATAATGGAAGGTTTGGAGATGAACATGACAGATAATGAGGATGATGACAATGAATCGAACATTTTTGAGCGACAAGAAGAAGAAGACGACGAAGAAGAAGAAGATAATTAGCTTCCATTTCCAATTTCATTACAATTAAAATCAACAAAGATACTTTTGATATTTGAACTCACATTTTGATAAATGTATATTATGCCGTATTTAATAATAAATAAAAATATGTGTAAAATATATACTCTTACTATCATTTTGACTTAAAATAAAACTAAAATATATAATCCAGAATTAATAATATTTTATACTTAAATAGTTAAATATGAATAATTATATATAAATAATCAAGTTACTTACTTTAATTAAATATAAATAATTAATAGTTAGTACATAAATAATGGGCATTGTTTAATAATTATAATTTCCAAGTAAATAATTGACTTTATAACGTACTGATAACCATAACTCACGCTTGACCTTGCATTAGGCCGTATATGACTGTATGATGTGCACTCTTCGCGCTCTACCTTCAAAACGGTTGGTCGTATGAAAAAAAAGTTAAACAAAAGTTGTAGGGAATTTTATAGCCTACAACTTTTATAATAAATGCAAATCTCATTTAATCGATAGGAAGCCAGATATTCGCGAAAAACCGATTTTTGTGACCTTTGACCTTGAATATCTTGAGACGCGGACACGATAACGATTGTGACTTTTGAGACAACATTTAGAATGACAAAACAAAGGTTCATACCAATTTGCAGCTTATTATCTTTCATTCCGAGGTTGACCCCTTTTTTTACCTAATATGACTGGGCTAATATAACTATCTTTGTTTAGCACTAGGTATGAGAATGTAATAGCAATAATTTAGAAAGTGTTTTCAGAATTGGGGCAAATATTATAACAATAGCTTTACTAAACATAAAACATTACCCTTTCTTCTGTAGCAGTTTGTTAAAAGCTAGAACAAACTAAGCCTTATCTAAACTTACCTCGGCTTATCAATACACTGGTTCATAATATCTATAATCTTGCTCTTAGCATCACAGGCTTTTTGTACTGCTTCCATAATAATCTTGAGAGGAATTCCAGGTAGTTTTATATCAGCTTGTAGCGCAGTTATACCCTTTTTGGTACCGGCCACTTTGAAGTCCATATCGCCCATGTAGTCTTCTATACCCTGGGAAAAATAAGAAGGTTAATGTATGTGAAGATTGAAATAAGTTGAAATTAAATTATATGAAAGACTGTTTAGATTTGGTAGAAATGGAAAGAACAAATTATGTCGCTTGAAATTTATTGTAATAGGTTTAGGATTACTGGTATTGTTCCATGAAATTTCATAGCTATTATTAATGGTGCAAATATGTATTAGCATATTAAAGCTTAACAAAGATCTTTGGTTATAAATTATTAATAAAAAATACAAAGTTAAAATCCCAAAGTTTGACACTCAAGTACGAATCGAACCTTCTTGATTAAGCACTATAAAGCCAAATTTATTTTACAAATTTCAATTTAAGCTGCTCACAAGCTATATATCGACACTGGCCCCGATTCTCAAAACACTCTCTAAATCTAAATTAAAAATATCGTTGTCACTTTCTCATGCTTCGTATTAGAAAAAGACAGGTACATTGGTCTCACTAAATTTAGTCCACATCATTGTAAAATTGAACGAAATGCGCTGAGGGCTAGCCTAAAATTGCCTTCGCCGTGTCATATTGCACGTCCATTTTAGTTTGACAGGACTAAAATGATTACCTGTCTCTGTCTTATACTATTGAACAGTAAGTGACAGCGATAGTTTTAGTTTAGTTTAGAGAGTGTTTTGAGAATCGGGGCCACTATAGTCTATTCCAAATGCATCCACCCAACTCACTAACAAATCAGTGAGTATCCTGTACTCCTCTATCTGCCCCTGCCCCCTGGACACCAGCCCCACCGCCACCCCCGCGGCGGCGGCGGACAGCGGCACCCCCGCGTCGAGGAGGGCGAGCGAGCCCGCGCACACTGACGCCATGGAGGACGAGCCTGGGGGGGGTACCCAATACATTATCATCGTCATTATCATCATCATTACATAGTGTAAAGCAGAGGTCTTGGAGCTGGAGCCTGGGAGGTACCCATACATTATCATTACATAGTATAATCCAAGTCGCTAATTCTGTCTGTTTTGTATGTTTGGCTGCTAACTCCTCCTAAGCCAGTTGAGGGATTTTAATGCTGTTTTCACCATCTTATTATCTATATTTGTAAATAAAGAACATTCGGAATTCTGTTTTTAAAGTTAGCCAAAAATCAATGTTTCGTGAGCAAGTCGGCCAAAATTACACCATTGCGAAGTGTGGGCGGGTCGCTGGTATAGTATAGAACAGACACTATGGAGCTGGAGCTAGGGGGTAGCAGTTAGATTGTGCCTAGTAAGGTTGGGCAGAGACAGGTCGGAGTAGTGAGTAGTAGATAGAAGTAGTGCCTAGAAGATTGAGTAGAAGAAAGAAAAGTGAGGTTAACAAGAGATGTTTTCGGATTCAGGCTTGGAGGCTTCAGGATAAAACAAAACTAAAATTAAGTCCATGGTTCTTCTTGAATTTGTAATTTTTGATTGGTAAAAATATCGGTCCAAAAGTTTATTACTATGCAGGATTATAAATTTTGTGTAGGTTAGGGACTCGCTCGATGTTTGCACGTCTATAATTTTTTCCGATAATTATGATCAACTAACATAAAAAATATTGACTTATTTGAAATATCTTTTTCATATTTATGAAAACTGTAATATATTCATATCGAAACTAAACGTAAACTAGTCTCATTTTCATTTACACAGTAAAGTAGGCGTGATATTATCTATTATCTCAATAAACAAACAACGAGGCTCATGAATCTATTAATTTGTGACGCCAATTACTTCGATCGTTCTTTAATCAACAATTCTCGACAACAGGGCCTCAAGTCTGCTATTTTTAGTAAAGTGGCACACTATTACGATTGTATTACAAAACAATAACAATCCACGCAAATTTCGTATTCTACTAATACGATTCACAGAAATCATCAATAATGAGTAGACTACGGTTTTGTTGATTATGTTGAGACACAAGTAACACGGTTAAAGAGTGTAATACCAAAATATCCAGTTACTTTCGACTGAATTGCAGTTCGATTGTTTTTTCAATCCAACTGCAATTCAATGCGAATGCTCTTATTTAGTTAGCAGACTACCAAGAGTGTCAAACTATCCAATCGAGATCCAATTGCGACCGGGGGCCTACCGCTTAACTAGCGTCGATTTGAACTCGACGTCGACAACTGTTTTCATTGGCTAGAGACCCGCCATTGTTAACAATTTAGCCTATGAAAACAGTTGTCGACGTCGAGTTCAAATCGACGCTAGTTACGCGATAGGGCCGATTCATGCTATTGTAAAATAGCGGAACTGAGGCCCAGTATTCCTCTTCATATCCCACTAACCATTACTCTCCAACACCTGGGCCTGCAGCCTCGTGGTGTACGGTAGCGTCGGCACCACCGGCAACAGCCCCCGCTCCGCCAGCGCGGCGTGCCCCGCCTCCCGCCGCCCCCCCGCGCCCCCCGCGCCGCGCCCCACCTCCCCCGTGGCGAACGACGGGAACTCGTAGTGGAGGAAGAAGCTCTTGGCTTTTATACCGCTGGGGGAGTGTCGTACAACTATGTTATACCGCTGAAGGTAGGCTTTATAATAAACTAGTGGACGCCCGCAACTCCGTTCGCGTGGAAGTCGGTTTCCCGTGGGAATGAGTATTCCCGCGGTAAAAAGTACCCTATGTCTTTTCCCAAGTTCAGTTCCTTCTTCATACCAAATTTCCTCAAAATCGGTTCAGTGGTTTAGGCGTTAAAGCGTAACAGACAGACAGACAGACAGACAGAGTTACTTTCGCATTTATAATATTAGTAGGGATAAATAAATCTCCAGACTAACACACCAATTATGTGGCCCTAAAGTAAGTTGCATTAAGCACTGGTGTTATAGGTACCACACAATGGACTAGGGGAGAACCTAGTTATACCCAGACACGAGGCAATTTCAAAAAACCATTTTACGAAATTGGCCCGACCCGGGGATCGAACCCGGAACCATCCGCTTAGCAGTCCGGTGTATATACCGCTGCACCACAGAGGTCGTCAAAGTTTAGACCATAAATCACCCCGTAATAGATTCCGCACATTTGGATTGATAGAAAGATATTATGGTCCGCACATAAATAAAATTTATGCTATGACAAGAAACATCAAACGACACAACACAAACGCAAGCGTAAGGGTTTGACAAAAAATAGAGGCGTGGTCTCAAATATAATTTTAAACGCATATGTGCAATGTTAGGTCGGCGCCTCCAAGGCGGAAACTTTAGGGGGGGATCTGTGCTTTAAGCTTATCAGGTGCTCGCCAAGTAAGGAAGCTAAAATAAATCGCATTCCGAAATTACTTTACCTACTCCCGGTATTCAGAAATGAAGTGATAGCAAGGTTAATTTTTATGTCACTTAAATGTAATAAACTTAAGTTTCTTCAGAACCCGGTAAAGTGTAAATAATGTGGTAACTCCCGTATTCTTTGACGCATTATTAACAAAGTTACACAATGATTTATCTTTGTCAGTTACGAAAGTTAGAAAAAAATATGAAAAGCGTGTACAATTTTGAGGGAGTGAACTTTAAACACATTTTTTTAAAACTACGCATCGTGAATAAAAATTACTTCTACTTCTAGACAACCATTAAGAAACTTAGAAAGTTACTTAATAATTTCTTAAAGTAAAACCACCCCACAACATCTAACTACAAACCAACCTCATAAGCATGGTAAGCGTGTCCATCTTGAGAGCGCTCTCAGGCGAGTCGAAGGCCACCGTACACAGAACTTGAGTCTGTCCTCGCTGGAACAACGCCGAGCCGTGCAGGGGCTCATATAGCGATACCTGGAGGAAGATGTATATAATTACATAGTATAAATCCAAGTCGTTAGTCTGTTTGTATGTATGGCCGCTAACTCCTCCGAAACTACGTAATGGATTTTGATGCGGGTTTCGCCACCTTTTAGGATATTTAATCATTTAAATTTGTAAATAAAGAAAATTCTGATAAAGTTGTTTTAAGTTAGCTTAAATTCAACTTATCGGGAACAAGTCGCGCCAAATTACACCATTGCGAAGCGTGGGCGGGTCGCTCGTTTATTTAAAAAAGTTAAAGTGTTTGTATGCGTATAACTTGAGAACGGATAGAAGTATTTAGGTAGTTCTCTTTTGCAGTATTTGTTGATAATAGGACAATGTTTCTACATAATAAAATGTAGAAAAAGAAAACACTACAAATATTTAAGAGACAGTAGCAAACTTATTACTATAACCCACTGAAAACATATAATTAGTATAAAAACCCTGCCACACTGAAAGGCTTATTATTAACAGCTATCACTGGCCTACACACTAAATTTAACGAAACCATCGTACAATAAATCATCAATTATTCATTATCTAAACTACACACGAACCTCACAGCTAATCTTCCTCAGCTCATCCAGCTGTCTTCCGTCGCACCTCACGTCTGTCTCCAGGATCATATCCCTGAACACCTGCCTCAGGAGTGCGTGGAAGCCGTCCTGCAGCAGCGAGACGTCCACCTCCGACTCCCGGAGCTGGTTGAGGACGTTCTGACGGAGGTCGGAGAGGGCGGTGTCGCGGGAGGTCTTGTCGTGGGTGAAGTCGCTATGGTTTTAAAGAACCGAGAGTGTAGGCTAATGTTTTTAAAGTTGAAGAGAAGAGAAGTTGTATATTTGTACGTGCTGATCTCGGAAACTACTGGTGAGAATTAAAGAATTGTTTTAGGTTGAGTCCATTTATTGAAGAAGGCTATGGCTATTATGAGCGGAGTAGCAATGGAAAATTCCTATATTTACATGTACGGTCAGTTGCAAAAGTCCATACCGAGTGTAAGGTCTATAACTGCTTGCGTACAAACTACACACACATTGACATTAAATGTTACAAATTATGTTCAACCTTAACGTAAAGGACTTAAGCCTAAACACATTGCCAAAATATTAGTCGTATTGCGAGTAAAATTAAAAAACAAGTTGAACATTTTTAAGAGACGTCACAATTTGAGGGTAAAACAAAAAATAACCAAAATCATACAATGATTGAATTGTTTGCTAAATGCTTTGTCGTTGTTGGTTCGCTAGCGAGGGTGCCAGTGTTGTGTTTGATAAAGTTGATTTCTAAGTTCTATAATATGCAAGCTAATATCTATTAGTATGCAAGACAGAATGTGTATTGTCGAAATGCATAATATATGATGCAATATATCATAATATTATAACGAGACTAGATTTACTGTAAGTATGAAAAAAGTGTTTTTTTATCAATTATTTTGCTTTTATTGGGTATCATTATAATGAATTTAGCGTGTGTTACATAATTATCTATTTTAATATGTGGTTTGTTTTATTTATACCTATTTTGTTTTTGTTTCAGTAGATAACGGTAAAACGGTGGGTTTGCAATAGTTCAAAACACCGACATAACCTAAATATTTGGGGATTGATGGTGCAGAGATGGGATATGTGGAATGAAAGAACTACAGAGGCATTGGCTACCAATCGAAGTGTAAAGTGTATGGAAGTGTGGAAAAATGAAGTGGAACTGTGATTTGTTTGAATATAGTTCAATCAATGTGATGGTGCGCGTTAGCTTGTGGTTTTTGAAAACAGGGGAGGGTATATTAAATACCAATAGTATTTCATTAAAGTAGTTATTAAATATAAGTTTGTAAGTAATACATTTTTCAATAATAATGTCA
Source organism: Emmelina monodactyla (assembly GCA_916618145.1). Taxonomy (NCBI): domain Eukaryota; kingdom Metazoa; phylum Arthropoda; class Insecta; order Lepidoptera; family Pterophoridae; genus Emmelina; species Emmelina monodactyla. The sequence goes on along the minus strand of OU745315.1, from coordinate 1,383,011 downwards.
TCTTTTTTGGTTGGCTAGCTTCAATTTTCTTTTCGTTACGAAAACGAGTACTTAAGCTACAACTAACCTTAAAAAGTAAAACAAGTGTAAAACTACGTTCATATTTGTTGTTGGAAGTTTGAAATATAGACTGTAAATTATTATTATTTTTGGAATCAACAATTTTTAATTAAGTATCAATCAATACCTAAATATATTTGTAAACAAGTGTAAAATAAGCTAATTATTTCATAATAAACTACTGTTTTTTATCTTTTTTTTTCTACCTAACCTTTTATATTTATTTACCCTCATTAAGTTTGTTAGTATTTCATTCTTTACGACTTAAAAAGCAAAATAAATGAAACTGAACCTGAACCTTAAGACTCTCAGAATAAGGCTGAGAATTATTCGTAACAATTAGTATCAATGTTGTCGGTTAGAGTGTAGGTAGATCCGAAAAAACATCATCGTATTTAAGAAAATGTTTTAACTACCACAATAGTTTATAAAAATACATTGAGCTTTAAAACTGTCGCGTTAAGGTTGATAATATTAAGAAGTATTACTAAAATAGTAGTTTATTTATGTCAGTGTGTGTGTGAAGCGACCACTGGATGCGATAATTTTTGTCAAACCTGTATGCACTTTTGCAACTTACCGTACCTTAAATAGCTTTTAAATAGTTTTTGGAAGCTGATTTCTATAGAGTGTAGTTTTTGTTGCCTGCCCAGTTTTTTTGTAATTTTGCCTAAAACCTGAAGTGCTAGACATTTCTGAGATGGGCACACTAAATAAGGCTATGAGCATAAGTATATTTTAGAATAAAAAGCAACAACCTGTAATGCATATTTTTTATAAATGATAATGAACAACTAGCAGCCGAGTCTCATTCTTAACATGTCAAATCGTCAGATTAACTTTTTCAAAATACAACCCATTTTTTAAATAATTTATATGATATGATTTACTATGGTTTAAAATATGTGGTTTTGTTTAGAATAGGTATTTTGTATTAAAGAAACCACAGTACAATAATAATTAGGAACCGTGATTAGGCATTTCTTTCTCTAGATTATTTACACTAATATTATAAAGAGCTAAAGTATGTGAGTTTCAATAGCTAATTAAACAAAAAAGACAGATTTGTTTATATTGTAATAGTCTGCTTACACCCTAAACATATTTTTATAACATATATGTATTTAGTTACATACCTCAATATTTCCCGTATTTTCATTGCAGATAATGATTTGATGGTGTCAACGATGGATTGATCCAATGGTGGTGGACTCTCATATTCACGTTTAACTTTGCCGTGGTCCTTTTGTAGTTTCTCTATACCACGCACTATGTTTTGGGCTTCTTTGGTTCCTGGAGGATACAATTGTTTTGTAAAAAATGATTACAAAGTTTTTTTAAATTGGGACAATTCAACTTAAACAAGCCAGCAACAAAAAAAAATCCTTAATGCTCTTATATATAAAAATATTACACAGTTAATCAATCTTATCTTAATTAAGTTATATCTTAGTATGGGATGTCTAAATATATTGACTTAAAAAAAAACAAGATTCCAATTTAAATACATTTTGCTTAAACTTTTTTATCTTCTTCAAAACAAGGGAGTAGTAATTTATTTGTCTTAATTTATAATTTTGTAACTTACTTTCCTACCTAATTTGATGGCCTTCATCAGGTCCTGCTGCAGAATGTCGTTGGCACTGCCTTCCAGCATCACCACCAGGTTACTTTTAGTTGCGGTGACTATTAGGTTTAGTGTAGACTTCTCTAGGTCTCGTCTTGTTGGGTTTATTATTAACTCATTGTCGATTTGTCCTAGTCTGTAGAAAGAAATATCATTGAATTAGTTATGGTGTTGTAATATTTACAGTTAGCTATTAATGAATTAATTTATCACCAGACACAAAACTGTATTACCCTAAACTAAGTGCTAACTTGTATTATAGTTACCCCTTGTAATAAGGGAGAACCTAGTTACGACAAGACACAAGCTAATTTTGAAAAGACATTAAAAACAAATTGATTGACATTTAAGACCCAAGAAACAAACTTGGAACTTACTGTTCAACAGGTCAATATATAACAATTCAGTAATAGACAACTGTGCCACTTATATAAATTTTGTAATCAATGGAAAATAATTATTATTATCAAAAATTTATGAATATTATTTAATAAATGTTTTCTCACCTTACTGCTCCTACAGGCCCGTTCCACGGTACATCAGATAAAGCCAGTGCTGTACTAGCGGCATTGATTGCAATCGTTTCTGGGGGATTCACAGCATCCACTGCCAGCATGTCACAGATAATCTGTGTCTCAAAATTATAATTTGAAGGAAATAAAGGCCTTAAAGATCGGTCAATTACTCTGGATGTTAATATTTCTCGTTCAGTTGGGCCTGAAAATTTGATTATTATTAATAATGTTATCTAGTATCTACTCTTCATAATAATAATAATAAAATATAATATAACTAACTTTATTATTAAAGTAAGAAAATGTTTTCTGGTACTTTAATGATATGATTGATCATAACAATTACCTAGTTCTTTTCTTAGAAAATTGGTAGGTATTCGTCCCGCTGCTGCAGCTCTTTGCCTATAATCTACAGTCATTGGTAAAAATGATGCAGAACTTTGTTTAGCTTTGGATACCACAGTCGACAAGACACTTGTGTTGCCAAGTGTAGCAACACAAGAACCGTCTGCAAAGCGGGCATATCGACCAGATGACAGTTTTAATGATGTTCTGTAAAAAAAGGTAATGATAATAATAAAGTAAACTTAGTAAAGAAAGTAAACCTAATTTATCTGAAGCACGTTACTTAAATAGACTGTTATTTATCATTTAGGACTTTATCAATGTGACGTATAAAGCGAGTCTATATGAACTGAACAGAACAATACAGCAAAGTTATTCAATGCCGAAAGTTCTAACCTAAAATTATATTTACATAACCTTAAAAAACTCACCCATTAGACAATGCAACATTTAATTCTTTAACTTCTGATGAAAATAGTCGTGCACAACGTAGCTTAATACGTATTTTATTAGAAATAGTCCTATTTACTAACATTTTGATGTTTTTATGCAAATTGGATTGGTTTCGGTTTTTCTGAGGATGGCATAAAAAGGCTGCACGGTTATAACACAAAATATGAACTATTCGTTATTGTTTTTAAAGTTTGTCTAACTCCTTACACTAATTTACAAAATAAAGCAAAAAATAAATTCAATGCGAAAAACTTGTGTTGACATTTATTTTTTGACGTTAATTTCAATTTGACATTTATTTGCAAGGAAAATAATACTCCTCTAACGAGGAGAAGAACGTTAACTCCATATAAAAAACTTTGACCTTACACGTACACACGTACAACACTACCGCCGCGACGGAATAGCAAGACATCTAAGGCTACTAAGAAAAGCGCGGGTATTACAAATGTTTTTAGATTTAATACCTACTGTTATATTAAACTTGGGATGAAATAATGAATAAAACGGGTATTTACGTTTCAGAATAATCATTTATTCCAAAAACCATCATTTTACTGTGTTGAGATTTCTTGTTTTCGATTTATCTGATAGGTAGGTAAACAATCATATCTTCTGATGGTGCAGCGGCAGATGTAATATAATTTAACTTTGAAAATGTAGCTTGATTTTGGAGTGTTTGGGAATTTCATAGCATTATGACTTTCACCGGTGTTTTCTGAAATTAAATCAGGACTTTATATAGGTCATTAATGTTATGTAATCAATATTACATTAATAAATGAATAAAGTAGTAATAAATAAAGAAGTAACAAATATATTTATAGATATATTTTAAAATGATACCTTTTTACTAATCAGCTCAGATACATCCATCACTTTTCCAAGCTGTTAGTTCGAGGATAGGCGAGCATAACTTTTATTCTATGAATTTGAGAAAAAATAACAAACGGGCACTTTGGTTGTGAAGGCCAGGTCTTCGTATAATCTGCAAATAATTCGTACATTCATAACAGTATCATAAATTATACCTAGTAATAATAATAAAAACATTTAGTACCTGAACTGACAAGATTTCTTTATAAACTAACAGGAATAGCAAACTTCTGCGCTGCAACTGCAAAAGATTTGTTGTGTGTTTGCCCAAGTATGTGCCCTTAAACAAAAATAACAGGAAACACATTTATTGCAATTGTATAATCAGAAAATAAAACAATCCATCAAGAATCATTTGGTGCAAATTAGGTACCTCCAAGACAAGTACTTACTTAGTTATATTTTGATTTTCTAGTTCGAGAAATCTGTGGTAGGTTACAGATATGTCTTTGGCTTCTGTTTTACTGCACTTTCTGTGGTGGTTGACCCACATCTTTCTTTTTATCTTTACACAACCAAAAATCACCCAATTTAGAGCCGTCAGGCCGTAAGAGTGTTTAACTATATACAAAAGGACTTCTCATAAGTAAATCCTTGCGAAGATGTTAGAGGCACTTTTGTATTTGTAGTTCTTTCTTCAACGACACTGGTTGATATGTTTAAATGAAAAGACAACCACAAAATTGATCACAAAAATAAACACAAATGGCGGCCATACTTGTTTTAATCAAGTGTCGACTTGACAGCATCAGTGTTCCTGAGTATTACCGTAGAAATAGCATGAAAACACGTAGACGCCATTATTAATATCTGTTTAAAAGTAGCTTACCTATAGGTATCTTAAAAGCCGCAGTTAATTACTGAACCACTTTTCGTCTTCAATCATCAAATGAACACTGTACTGAAATTCGGGTCTCAAAACATAAAAAGCTTTTAATAACGTAACAGATTACTAAGAGAGTTAATATTAATAGGGTGAAAGAAGGGTGGTAGTGAAACGATATTTTTCTTATTTTAAAAAAAAAGCTACATAAATGATAAAATAATAAAATATTAAGAACTGTGTTAAAAGCTACGGAATCGGCAACACAAACAGCGACTCCCATCAGTGTGACCATTTTTAATTTATAAATTTACTAGTTTTTACCGATGCGGCTTCCGATGATTTAAATTCGAAATAAAACTTCTTTCTCTGTACTATGTATGAATACATGTAAACCTTCATCTTGAAGTATTCTATCTATTAAAAAAACCGCATCAAAATCCGTTGCGTAGTTTTAAAAATTTAAGCATACATAGGGGCAGAGAAAGCGACTTTGTTTTCTACTATGTAGTGATATTTTTTTCAACGGGTCTATAATAGCAACCCACACTCATTAAAATGTTTATATGTGTGCAAGGTTAAAATTGCTTGTATGGAACATATAGGACCCTGTTTATTTGTCAGATCTTTTTTTTTTTAATATCGTTTTTCCAGTAGGCCTAGCATGACCGGTATCGAGATACTCCGTGGGTGGGAGTGGAGAACGAATCGATCTCTATTTTTATGTCGAAACCGGTAGCATGACCTTTGTGAGAGAGAAGAAAACTCACGTCGAGTTTCGATTCCGTGGTGATGAAGAGAGTGTTGCTATTTATGTAAAAATAACATCATCATTCATTCAATTTCTATTTTTTTACAAATAGCCACCACTGTATTTTTGTCTATTGTTAGTACAAGTATGTATGTTCTTACTAGTCTGTAGTCTGTGGGTGGAGTTAGTAAACAAAACAAATAATGCGGGATAGGTAATCGTAGTTTCGTGAATAAATATTATGATATCAAAAGTACTTCAACATCATTCGTGATCCCCCATGTCAAAGGGATCACTTCCCTCAGCATCCTACGCTCAATTTTCCTTCTTTCCCGCTGCTCATCATCATCATTACATAGTATAAATCCAAGTCGCTAATTCTGTCTGTTTGTATGTTTGGCCGCTAACTCCTCCTAAACCAGTTAAGGGATTTTAATGCGGTTTTCACCTTCCTTTAGGTATTTTTTCATTAAAATTTTTGAATAAAGAACATTCAGAAAAGGTTTCAAAGGGTTAACTAAAATTCAATGTTTCGGGAACAAGTCGCCCAAAATTACACCATTGGGAAGCGTGGTCGGGTCACTACTCACTAGTATATACCTACTATTCATATGATTATAGTAAGGGACTGCCATAATACTTCAAATAATTACAAACGGTTTTACCTTATGTTATAATACTAGATTCAGGATGCTGCAATAAATGATATTTCTTGAATTCTTTATTCTTTATTAATTTAACAAAGTAAAAATAGTTTCACAACTATATATATTTTTCAATCTACAACGCCCTCTCGCAAGAACGGGCTCGGTCCCCGAATGCCAGACGCAATGACAGTTGTGTACAATGTTGAAACCTTTTAAATTTTTAAACATTAAAAATTCTTTAAAAAATTAAAAGTTCTAACACTTATCAGCTCATTAAACTCAAGTACCTATATATAGATGATGCATGCAAGCACAATTCGACACAATCAATCTCAGTAAAGCAATCTCACAGCTTCTCGTCGTCAAAATTGGAGGAAGAGAATTATCTCGTATTAAAAAAAAAGAAACGTGTGTTTTTGGGCGTGCATGCTACCGATTACGACGTGAGAGCCAAATGACGTATGTGAGTCACTGATCACCGTGAGTTGCGATGAGATAGTGTGCAGTCCTGCTACCGAATTAAAAAAATCGAGATATTCCCACAAACAAATGTCAAATACTCGATATCACGCCGCTTATGCTAAGCCCACAGGCTGGATTCGTTGTCAGAACTTTTACGTGAGTGCCCTGAAAGACCGATAGTGATGAGTACACTGATGGAAAAGATAACTGTAACAATTTTACATTTTAAAAATACAATTTTATTCCTTAAATAATACAATTCATAAATATGCTATATGTATAATAGTGATTTTAATCATTATTTAAACATCCTTCAACCCTAGGTAAAATAAATTATGGGTCGCTAAGCTGATGGCCTTGTAGCCAATGCTTTAAATAAAGAAAAAAAATAATTATGAGTCGCCAAGTTATACGCCAAAAAAAACAAGTCAATCTGCGTTTAGTTTAAAATTTATTTACATCAAATAATGACATTTTGTGATGTAAATTTAAGATTAAATTAGTAAACTTTAACTGTTTCATTACAATGCAATGCAAGATTGTACAGTTATGCTTATTGGTGAGATATTTCCAGGTTTTATAGTTTACTTTTAATTTAACTCGTCGTATAACTAAACGCAACAACGACAAACTGTGTTTGAATGTTGTTTTTGTTTTGAAAATCGAAAATATTCGTAGACTTAAAGTTTATTACTTTTCTAGTTATTATTTGACTGAAAATGGATTCAGACTCGGATTATATTGATACTAGCATAGTTGCTGATAATCGTACTGTGTTTGTTGCTGAAACTGATGAAGACTCGAGCACAGAAGGTAAAGATTTTTATTATCACATAAATAGCATTTCCAAAACTCTTTTCACAGTATTCTCGTATTGCAATATTTCAGTAGAGTCCGAAGATGAAGTTGTACCAGAAAAAACTCCCAGGCAAAAGGTTTCGGTCAGGACGAGTAGCATCGCCGAGTCTCACGTTATATCCAGTAGTGAAGAAGGTAAATCAATAAATCTTAAACCTTTTACCGAATCACTATAAATACCTTCTAATTTATTTATTTTTTGTAGATATAAGTAGGAGAGTTAGTGAGAAACTAGATACCTCGCCACAACGAGTGATTCTAAGTTCGTCCGACGAGGGTCAGTATTAATTCATTTTAACGTTTTTTATTTATTTATTTACCAACATTTATATTCAAATATCCTCATTTTAGAAGAAGAAATTTCACCAGAGTTACTACCACGACGTCGGCCGCCACTAAGACCGTTATCAAACCACTCCAGGGAATCCCCTGTTATACGGAAAACCAAAAAGCGCATGATGATAGTAGACTCAGACACTGAGAACTCTATTGTGATTGATCACGACAAAAATACTAAAATTACTTGCTTAAAAGACACACCAATAAGGGTAGCCGTTGAAAGAAATGATTTGTTACGTAAATCATTCAAAAACCTTAACACTAGCGAAGTTGGATCTGACAGTGATAATAATTCTAAAATAGAAGATGACAATGCATTTGAGACTAGTAGAGTTCCTAGCAAAGATGTTGAGACATCAGAAGATGAAAATAATATTATGACTGATGACAGTCATGAAGAAGTGTCACATAACAAGGACGCAAGTGGTGATGAAACCAATGCAAGTGACGGTCCAGATGAGGATGAAATGGTATTTTCTAAAGCAACAAGAATGAGTATAATGGGGATGGTACCACAAGACGATGGTAGTGATGATTCAGATTTTATACAATCTGATGAGGTAAGTTTACATGAACATAGGTATGAAAAAAAAGTACATGTGAATGTAAAATTACATAAAATTACCTTAAAACCATATACCACAAAACCATCATTCTTTTTTATACATACATTGTCTCTAAATTCTTATTTTTTGCATTCTCATTTCAGAGTAAACAAAAATCCCGTAGCAGCAGTCAAATGAGTAATTTCTCAGACCTCCCTGACACCGGTTTATCCACAACCGTACCAGTCACTAGGCTATCATCTGTACCTATTGACAACATTAGTGACTCATCCAGAATTAGTTGTTCACCGATATCAAGCCCGGTTAGACCTGAGAGTAACTCTTCATACTCCAGCTGTAAAGTTAATGATGATGTTATAGTAGTGGAAGGCAACCGAAGATCTACAGGCAGTAAGATATCAAATGTAGAGAGGATAAGTGAAGAGAAACACATTGTTTATGATGATGATGTAACCATAATTGACACGAAGCCAGAAGTGATAGCGTTGAGTAGTGACGATGAAGAAGAGGTAAGAAGGATCCGATTTTTCTTGGTAAAGCTATAGACAAACTTTTCTGTCTATTAAGGGATTAGTATGGGTTGTGCCCAAATTGGATTTAATTGAACAGTAAAAAATATCTAAATTAAATAAAAATATCTAATTAAAGTAAATTTTTGAAAATTTCATTTTTGTTAATTCAAATTTTTATGTCATTTTTTTATTATTAATTTTTCATGAAGACATCTATGTTAATATTAACCCAGTGCTTGAAAATATTTACGTCATTCATAAAACAATGTACCCTTTATTTATTATTTTTTATAAATTTAGTTTATTTACGAATCTTAACTTTTTGAAATTTTTCTACATGACGCTTAAAATAAAACCGAATCAATAACCATTACGTTAAGCAGGAAGTAGAAAATTTACAAACAAACCGACACTGATTGACTTTAAACTTAATATTATCTTTGTATGTGGGTAGTCTAATATTTATTATAAAAGAAAAGTTTTTGAACTCAATGCAGATTCTAATTGATAGTTACGTGCTGGATACGCGTGTGAATTATATTAATTATTACGTATTTGTTTCAAATTTACCTTTAAAATTGCGTATTATGTGTTTTTAAAAACCAATCAAGTTTTTAGTATACAAATTACAAAATGTCTAAAACTAAAACGGTAAGGTTTTAGAATTACATATTACATCAAATAACTAGTAGATCCTAGATATTGGATGGACACACATTCTTTCTACTTATTATTTTACTTGATAATAAATAATAATATTGTGTCAGTTTCTGGCCCTTGTAGTATCGAAACTTAAATATGAATACTTACGGTTATGTTTAGTTAGTTAAGTAATGAAAACCACCGTTCCAACCTCCAGTACAATTTGCAAAATACACACCACACTACATTTAATTTTCAAATGTAAAAAAAGCACATACATTAAAATCATATTATCTTTTACCAGACAACAGTAACTGTGAAGAAGTCGCCACAGCCAGTGAAAGAGGAGCCAGTGCGGAAAGGCAATGGCATCCAACAATACATGCTGCCTGAGAGCTACCCGAACCAAGTGAAGTATGTGAAGAAGAGTGTGCGGGAAAATGAGCTGCAGAAACTTGAGCGGCTCAAGGCGGATTTATATGGAGTCCGGGTAAGTTAACTTTATATTTAATAGATAATGTTATTAAATGGTTTAAGAACTTGGATTTCTTCAGTACAATTGCGTGTGTTCTTCATTGCTGTTATGCATAACTGGACCGATTTTGCTGATGCTAACTGACTGATAAGAGGTATGTTTTCATTGTCACTTCAAACATATGTCAAGTATTTATGTTCGAAGTGCAACAAAAACATACTGATTTTCTGTCAGATAAAATTTATCTGACTATTGAAAAACCGGCCCTAAGTCTCTTCGAAAAAAAATAATATCTAAACTTCAAGAATATTATAGTTTTTTCCTTTAGGACGTATATTGGCGTATTTAGACAAATTATTTTATTCACGAAAGTCTGGCTCCTAAAGTGAGTCTATTTTGCCCAGTTTGTAATGTTTGTTTGAGTTTTCAAATCCCCAGGGATGGTTAAGCAAGTAACTTTTATCAGATAAGTTTTTAATTACGCTTAAATCATTGAACCGGTTTTGATAAAATTTGATATAGACTCTGACTAGACTTTGATTGAAGTTACCGTTAAACGCGAAAACCTTGTCAATTTTTTTAGTTTTTATTGAAAGTAGCGGAATCTTTACAAAAAATTCAAGAACCAATATAAATATAGGCATGGATGAAGGAGTACTTCTTCATCCATGATATAGGTAATGTTATTTGCTTTGAAGAAGCTAGTTATCACATAAATAACCTGAAACTGCGGCACAGTTAATAACTTTTTACAATTTTGTACCATTGTTTAGATTCCAATAAAATATATTTGTTTTATTATTATAATTTGTTTCCAGACATTACTAGACCGAATGGACATCAGCTCGCTGCCCGACAAGGGGCTGAAGTTCATAGAGAGACTGTCCTCGCTGGAGCTGCAGGTCAGGAAGCAGGGGGACCTCGTCGCCAACATGCTGCTGGAGCCTGGTGAATATAATAGGGGGCCGAGTCTCGTCGTTTAAAATTACACCTATAGTATTGTTATTTTATCATAATTGCAAAATAAGACACAAATGCTAGTCTCGTAAGCAATTGTAATTGAATTGTAACAATTCCTATTGCTTTTATGGGCAATAACCATTGTGGATAACAATTGTGGTCAAAAAGGTAGTCAGCTCACGTTTACAATAGCAATTGTACGATTATTGTAAGATATTTTGCTAGTTTCTTGAAAATAAAGACCAATCGCAAACCTATGTCAGAAAAATAACAATATAATAATTATTGTAATAAAAAAGACGAGAATACCAATTTTTTATCATATTGTTAAAATACGATAGCAATACAATAGAACTTGCAAATTACGAGAATAAGGCCCCAGGGGTAGGGGGACCTCGTCGCCAACATGCTGCTGGAGCCTGGTAATGTGCTGAGGGTGTGGGGTTCCAAGTTATGTACCGGGTTGGGAGAGTTTTTTTTATGAATTGCTATGTTTGTTATGTTGATATAATAATGAAATATCATTTTCTGGGTAGCGCAAGATTTGCTACTTTTGTAGCCTTTTATAATCTACTAAGGACCCGCCCACGCTTCGCAATGGTGTAATTTGGACCGACATGTTTCCGAAACATTGAATTTTGGCTAACTTAAAAAAACTTTTTCTGAATGTTTTTATTTACAAATTTAAACGACCTAAAGGATGTTGCAAACCGCATTATAATCTCTCAACTGGTTTAGGAGGAGTTAGCGGAAAAAAATACAAACAGAAAGAATTAGCGACTTGGATTTATACTATGTAATGATATGCAAGTTTTTGACAAGAACTTTACGGAAACCAATTTAAGCTACTTGGTGATACGTGGTGGGGATTCAGACTAACTTCAAAATAGGTTATTTTTATAGTAAAAAGAACTTACAGGATTGGTTTTTGACCCAAAGCGAATGTGCTCAAAAGTTAAAAAAATGAGTTTTTAAGATTTTTTTTATTTTTTTTATTTTTTATTTTCGTATTTATATTCACATAAAAAATAAGTTTAATAAGTTTTAACAATATAAAAAAACCTACATCTATTACTTGGCGGATTTATGTCAAAGCCACTTTATAACCACTTTCTATAGTTTTAAACTTATTTTAAATAATTCTCTTTACTAAATCCATTTCTTATTCCAGAAAACCCCACAGTAGACCAGATGAAGAACGACGGCTTCGAGAACATCGCCCGGGGTCTCACGTGGGACGACCTGGCCAAGGGAAGCAATGCCGTGCAGCCCAAGTGGGCCGGGAAACAAGGTAGGGGTAGATAGATGTAGTGTATATGATACGGCAAATACTCGAAGTGCGGCTACACCTAGTTTTAGCCGGTTAGCAGTCTTTTTAATATGGCGAACTGTAACAAAAATATATACACCTATATATATAAAAACTGGCTTCAATCATGAGCCGACGGAGTCTTTTTCTGGGCGGTATCAAAGAAGTAACCTAATTAACCTAACCTATTGATGTTTCTAACCGGCTAAAACTAGGCGCAGCCGCGCTTCGGGTTTTAGCCGTAACATATATAAATATGTTGTGTCATTATATAGTATATTAAGTTGTTGGAAATGGAAACAAGCGGCATTTTTTTAGTAAAAGTTTAAGATTTTACTTTGTGATAGTCTATTCGACTCGTAAATAGTGTGTTTTTGTTGTCACTTAATGACTGAATTTAAAGTTGAGCCACTCTTACGTGACATAAAAGAAAACAAACTGCTATTGGAGCCGTCCTCCAAATATTTATACAGGGTGATTGGTAATGCGATACATTCCTTCTAAGAGGTTAAAGTAGAGCTTATATGCAGTCAATTAAGGCATAATATGCTATGTCCGAAAATTGATAATTTCTGAGATATGTAACATTTAAGATTTTTTATAAAAAACCCATTTTCGAAGTTCAAATGAATCCTTTTAGTGAAAAATTCAAAATTGAGTTCAATGTTTTGTTGTTTTATGGTAGCTTGATAACTAAAATGATATTTCAGATTCAAATTTGCTAAAAATAATCGTCCTTATTTTAGAAAAAGTCAAGAAACCAAGAACAACTTTTACAAAAAGTTAAGTCTTATGGTAATAAACAGCGATTTTCTAAAAAAAGGCCAAATAATGTTGCGTACAAATTACATAAAAAACTTCCCCAATTCATAAACTATTCAAAAAGGTACATTTGTCATACTAAAACTGAGTATTTGATTGACAACTCTACTAATAAAAGAAGTAACCTCTCTCTTAGAACGCCTCTACTTTGTGGTTACCGCGCACTTTTGCAGCGTTTTCTTTGGTTGATGTCGACGTCTTACACAGGGATAATGCAGTAACATTTAAGATCTGGCGTTAACATTACACTAAAACTTTTTCTTAGGAATTAACCGTGTATTATCCCCCGATACATCACAAATGTTTTCCTTTATGTCATTTAATTCCCTTCACCCCAGGCATGGCGACGCACATGGCGGAACGCGGCCTCATCGTGGACCGCCTGCACGAGCTGCACAAGTCCCTCGCCACCAGACCGCCCGAGACGCAGCTGGCTGATACTCCACAGGCTATTAAGTGTGTAGAGTTATTGTTATCATCGTTATTGTCATCATTATCATTTTCATCATGAGTATCATTATCATCATTACAATTATCATCATTATCATTATTATCATCATCATCATTTTTAAATTATTATTATCATCATAAGTATCATTATCATCATCATCATTATTATCATCATCATCATTATCATTTCATCATTAAGAAACTCTGCGCACTCAGCACTTTACAAACTTATTTTAACACACTTTTTACTGACTTTTCAAGGAAGTTTCAAGATAAAAAAGACAACTATTCATTTGTTAATTATTATGTAAAAGAAAAATAATCTTTTGTAATTAGTTCATTCTTGTCACTAATTTAACTATTATCTTCTCTTATCAGTACAAAAGTACCACTCTTTTCACCATGTTTTCCTCTTTTTTCTATAATGTAGATCAGAGCTGATGCCGCACCAGCGCCACGCACTAGAATGGCTGGCGTGGCGAGAGACGCAGAATCCACCCACCGGGATACTCGGTGAGGATATCACATTCATCGGAAAAAATACTAATTGTTCTAAACAATGCAACGTCATTGTAAAACGAGAGTACTTAGGGATTAGTTAACAATCCGCAATCGATAAGCCTTGTGGCTTTTACTTGCGGTTATTATGTTTTAAACTTAAGTCATTGGAATTATTCATGAAAATTAATTATAATAATTACTAACAAAATATGGATAGGACTAGAAAGGTTAGATGTTAGAGTTTCAGAGATGATCTTTGGGAAATCGTTTAGAAGATTTACAATGTGCAATTTTAACCAGCTTTTTCGCAGTAAACATATAAGATGCTACAAAATTATTCAATTAAACTCTTATTTTTTCGTTGTAATTTACCTACTTGTTTATTACAATCACTTTTAACAGTAAAAATACTTCTACCAACTTTATTTTATCTTCCGCCTAAACTTTTGCACTCGTTCAATTCTTTTCTCTCTAAAACAGTATTATTGAACCATATATTTATATAATCAAATCCTTCATTGGTACTGTTTTAATGAGCGGTTTTTTCTTAGTTCCACAACCACATATTCCTACTACCACATATTTAATAACTCCACATATTTATTTCATTGGACTGAATACACTACAGACCGACACAAGTGGAAGAGTTTGAGAGAGATAAATAATTTATTTCATTATCATCCAGCGGACGACATGGGTCTGGGTAAAACCGTGACGATGATAGCTCTCATCGCTCGTGACAAGGAAAAGGTCGCTGAGGACGACAGCGATGACGACGACTTCCAGGGGAAGGGACGCCGTGAGTATCATTATCATTACATAGTATAAATCCAAGTCGCTAATTCTGTCTGTTTGTATGTTTGTCCGCTAACTCCTCCTAAACCAGTTGAGGGATTTTTATGCGGTTTGCACCATCCTTTAGGTATTTTTTTTATTTAAATTTGTAAATAAAGAACAATCGGATTTTTTTTTAAGTTAGCCAAAAATCAATGTTTCGCGAACAAGTCGGCAAATTACACCATTGCGAAGCGTGGGCGGGTCGCTAGTATATTTATATAGAGAAACTGAATAGTAATAATTAGTTCTCTAGTCATGGGTCTAGAGACAGACAGACAGTCACAATGATAGCTCTCATCGCTCGTGACAAGACGTGTGAATATATGCTTAGGGAAATAAGGTTAGATAGGTTTCTTGGGGTGAAAGTGAGGTGTCAAAATTTGACGGATGGGAGTGAATTTTGATTTGGAATGAAATGTTTATTAATTTATTATAATTTAATAAAATGAAAAATGAGAAATTTCGTGTGAGTGTCTATTTTTACTGAACAGATTTGGATGAGATTTGGTCTATCCATTGACTTTCCTACATGCCCATGGAAAACGCCATTTAGTTCTGCGTGAAAGCGTAGTGCGGTTGGCGTTATTTTTATAGTTTTGTAGATTATGTTTAAATCTTTTCAATATAAAATGTAATCACTCACCTTATTGTCTTTCAAATCATCATCCAAGCTTACACATCAAGACTTAACCCTACTTATATGTTGGAAAACACCTTTTTTCTCTGCAGTAGCCCGCGGTGGAACCCTGGTGGTCTGCCCGGCGTCGCTCATCCAACAATGGGCGGCGGAGGTCAACAAACATTGCAAACCACATCAACTGTCTGTAACATTACACCACGGACCCAACCGGGCGACGCAACCCGGGCGATTGGCCGCTAGCGATATTGTGGTCACGACTTATAATATACTGCTGAGGGAAAAGGAGAAGGTGAGTAGGGGTTTTGGGGATATAGGGGTTTTTGGGAAATAGGGATTTTTGGGAATACGGGGTTTTTGGGAAATAGGGGTTTTTGTGAAATAGGGTTTTTTTTGGAAAATAGGGGTTTTTAGGTGGGTTTGAAGTTGGAATGCCTTAATTAAGGTGTTTGCAAGGTTTTAAAAATGTGGAAAGATCTCCTTAAGGTGTAAACATTGCAAGCCGCATCAATTATCCGTGTCTTTACACCACGGACCCAACCGGGCGACGCAACCCGGGCGATTGGCCGCCAGCGATATTGTGGTCACGACTTATAATATATTGTTGGGGGAGAATGTGAGTAGGGGTAGATAGGTTTCTGGGGCTTTAAGTGTAAAATGCTTGAGGTGTTTTAGAGTTTTGTAATGTGTGGGAACTCTTTAAGGTGTTTAGATAGACATTAGGGTTTAATTGCGTTTACTTATCGGTGTTTCAGTATTATTGGTTTCAAAAACTCTAGCACTTAAATTGTCGTTGTGTAATTTTGCTGACTTATTTAAAATCATTCTCTAAATGTACTGCAATAAAATGAAACCCTATTAAATTTGGTTAAACAAAACAAAGTTGAAGAGAAGTTAGTGGACAAACATACCTACCTACAGAAACAGCGACTTTTCTTTACACTATGTAATTTATTTAGTTTTCCTCATCCTATTAATTGATATTATAAATGTGAAAGTTTGTGAGTATGTGAGGATGTATGGATGTTTGTTACTCTTTCATGTAAAAACTATTAGACGGATTTGGATGAAACTTTGCAGTAATATAGGTTATACATCAAAATATCACATAGGGTACTTTTTACCGCGGGAAAACTTCTCATTCCTTCGATTAACCGACTTCCACGCGAACGGAGTCGCGGGCCACTATATTATGTACATTTTTGTACAGACCGGCGTATTGATGCGCATCCTCTGGCGCCGCATAATCCTGGACGAGGCGCACATCGTCCGCAACCACAAGGCGTCCACCTCCGTCTCCGTCTGCAGCCTCCGAGGAAGGAGACGCTGGTGCCTCACGGGCACGCCGGTGCAGAACAAGGAGCTGGACCTGTTCGCGCTGGTCAAGTTCCTGCGCGTGTCGCCGTTCCACGAGCTGGCGGTGGGTGGCGGGGGTGGTTGTTTGTTGGTAGCTACCTGCGAGGAAGGAGACGCTGGTGCCTCACGGGCACGCCGGTGCAGAACAAGGAGCTGGACCTGTTCGCGCTGGTCAAGTTCCTGCGCGTGTCGCCGTTCCACGAGCTGGCGGTAGGTGGCGGGGGTGGTTGTTTGTTGGTAGCTACCTGCGAGGAAGGAGACGCTGGTGCCTCACGGGCACGCCGGTGCAGAACAAGGAGCTGGACCTGTTCGCGCTGGTCAAGTTCCTGCGCGTGTCGCCGTTCCACGAGCTGGCGGTGGGTGGCGGGGGGTGGTTGTTTGTTGGTAGCTACCTGCGAGGAAGGAGACGCTGGTGCCTCACGGGCACGCCGGTGCAGAACAAGGAGCTGGACCTGTTCGCGCTGGTCAAGTTCCTGCGCGTGTCGCCGTTCCACGAGCTGGCGGTGGGTGGCGGGGGTGGTTGTTTGTTGGTAGCTACCTGCGAGGAAGGAGACGCTGGTGCCTCACGGGCACGCCGGTGCAGAACAAGGAGCTGGACCTGTTCGCGCTGGTCAAGTTCCTGCGCGTGTCGCCGTTCCACGAGCTGGCGGTGGGTGGCGGGGGTGGTTGTTTGTTGGTAGCTACCTGCGAGGAAGGAGACGCTGGTGCCTCACGGGCACGCCGGTGCAGAACAAGGAGCTGGACCTGTTCGCGCTGGTCAAGTTCCTGCGCGTGTCGCCGTTCCACGAGCTGGCGGTGGGTGGCGGGGGTGGTTGTTTGTTGGTAGCTACCTGCGAGGAAGGAGACGCTGGTGCCTCACGGGCACGCCGGTGCAGAACAAGGAGCTGGACCTGTTCGCGCTGGTCAAGTTCCTGCGCGTGTCGCCGTTCCACGAGCTGGCGGTGGGTGGCGGGGGTGGTTGTTTGTTGGTAGCTACCTGCGAGGAAGGAGACGCTGGTGCCTCACGGGCACGCCGGTGCAGAACAAGGAGCTGGACCTGTTCGCGCTGGTCAAGTTCCTGCGCGTGTCGCCGTTCCACGAGCTGGCGGTGGGTGGCGGGGGTGGTTGTTTGTTGGTAGCTACCTGCGAGGAAGGAGACGCTGGTGCCTCACGGGCACGCCGGTGCAGAACAAGGAGCTGGACCTGTTCGCGCTGGTCAAGTTCCTGCGCGTGTCGCCGTTCCACGAGCTGGCGGTGGGTGGCGGGGGTGGTTGTTTGTTGGTAGCTACCTGCGAGGAAGGAGACGCTGGTGCCTCACGGGCACGCCGGTGCAGAACAAGGAGCTGGACCTGTTCGCGCTGGTCAAGTTCCTGCGCGTGTCGCCGTTCCACGAGCTGGCGGTGGGTGGCGGGGGTGGTTGTTTGTTGGTAGCTACCTGCGAGGAAGGAGACGCTGGTGCCTCACGGGCACGCCGGTGCAGAACAAGGAGCTGGACCTGTTCGCGCTGGTCAAGTTCCTGCGCGTGTCGCCGTTCCACGAGCTGGCGGTGGGTGGCGGGGGTGGTTGTTTGTTGGTAGCTACCTGCGAGGAAGGAGACGCTGGTGCCTCACGGGCACGCCGGTGCAGAACAAGGAGCTGGACCTGTTCGCGCTGGTCAAGTTCCTGCGCGTGTCGCCGTTCCACGAGCTGGCGGTGGGTGGCGGGGGTGGTTGTTTGTTGGTAGCTACCTGCGAGGAAGGAGACGCTGGTGCCTCACGGGCACGCCGGTGCAGAACAAGGAGCTGGACCTGTTCGCGCTGGTCAAGTTCCTGCGCGTGTCGCCGTTCCACGAGCTGGCGGTGGGTGGCGGGGGTGGTTGTTTGTTGGTAGCTACCTGCGAGGAAGGAGACGCTGGTGCCTCACGGGCACGCCGGTGCAGAACAAGGAGCTGGACCTGTTCGCGCTGGTCAAGTTCCTGCGCGTGTCGCCGTTCCACGAGCTGGCGGTGGGTGGCGGGGGTGGTTGTTTGTTGGTAGCTACCTGCGAGGAAGGAGACGCTGGTGCCTCACGGGCACGCCGGTGCAGAACAAGGAGCTGGACCTGTTCGCGCTGGTCAAGTTCCTGCGCGTGTCGCCGTTCCACGAGCTGGCGGTGGGTGGCGGGGGTGGTTGTTTGTGATAGATAAGGCTTAGAGCATTTAACCAAGGAAGATGGCAAGGCAGGCCTTTCCTCTCAGGCAAAATCTAGAGTCTAAGAGATAAGGTAACCACAACACAAGGCGTCCACCTCCGTGTCTGTCTGCAGCCTAAGAGAAGACGATGGTGCCTCACAGGAACTAAAATAAAACGGATTTTTTGTTTCTTTACGAATTTTAATGATCATAGTTACTTAAAAGATCCTGAAAACCGCACTAAAATCCGTTAAGTGTTTAAGAAGGAGATAGCTGACAAACTTACAAAGAGACACAATTAGCAACTAGCAAAAGTTCGTCACATGTAACATGTGACTTACAAACTTTCGTTTTTTCACTTAAAAACTACTCAACTAATTTGGATGAAACTTTAAAATCCAACCCTGAATAACACGTACGTTTCATTTTATCAACATTTTGTAACTGTTTTATCACCTCCAGATGTGGAAGAAGTGGATCGACAACAAGTCCATCGGCGGCCAAGACCGGCTGAACACCATCACCGCCAGCATTCTTCTTCGACGGACCAAAGCTCAGCTGCAGCAGAAAGGACAGTTGAACTGTCTGCCGGAGAGGAGCCTGCATGTGGTGGACGTGGCGCTGACGAAGGAGGAAATGAACGTCTATCAGAAGGTAGGAAGGAGGAAATGAACGTCTATCAGAAGGTAGGAAGGAGGAAATGAACGTCTATCAGAACGTCTATCAGAAGGTAAGAAGGAGGAAATGAACGTCTATCAGAAGGTAGGAAGGATGAAATGAACGTCTATCAGAAGGTAGGAAGGAGGAAATGAACGTCTATCAAAAGGTAGGAAGGAGGAAATGAACGTCTATCAGAAGGTAGGAAGGATGAAATGAACGTCTATCAGAAGGTAGGAAGGAGGAAATGAACGTCTATCAGAACGTCTATCAGAAGGTAAGAAGGAGGAAATGAACGTCTATCAGAACGTCTATCAGAAGGTAAGAAGGAGGAAATGAACGTCTATCAGAAGGTAGGAAGGATGAAATGAACGTCTATCAGAAGGTAGGAAGGAGGAAATGAACGTCTATCAGAAGGTAGGAAGGAGGAAATGAACGTCTATCAGAAGGTAGGAAGGAGGAAATGAACGTCTATCAGAAGGTAGGAAGGAGGAAATGAACGTCTATCAGAAAGTAGGGTCTGCAAAACAGATTACATATATTTTTTATATGTATGCTTAGGGATTTTAGTGGCTTTTGGACTAAACATGTTGAGTCAGATGTGTATTATACCAGAGTAAGGTTAACATTTTTTTTACTTACTTTGTAAAATTTATTTTTTATTATATTGAACTAAAATTTGAATCTGATGAAGCCATTAAAAGATATATTTCCAAAAAATGCTGAAATAAATTTCCAAAGCACAGAACTTTAATTAAATTATATTAGCCATATTTCTTCCTTTTTAATCTACAATAAAATAAATTATAGATTTTTGCTTTTTCATACCTTACCTTTGACCTTGATTTATCTGCTTTCTGTCTGCTGGTTGTTCTTATTTTGGATCCCACATTGATGACAATCCAAGACATTATTCTGGCTTCCACCACAAGGATGTACCCTCATATTACCTCCAGACTTCCACTACAAGGATGGTACCCTCATATTACCTCCACACTCCAGGTGTTGGTGTTCTCGAAGACACTCTTCGCGCAGTTCCTCCACCAGCGAGCGGAGAAGGAAGCGGACTCTAGAGGATTCTCAGTGGCGGCCAATCAAGACACGGCGTATGCCAAGATGCATAAGAAGATGTTGGGATTGCAAGGTACGTCCTACTAATATTATAAATGTGAAAGTTTGTGAGTATGTATGGATGTTTGTTACCCTTTCACGTAAAAACTACTGGATGGATTTTGATGAAACTTTACAGTAATATAGGTTATACCTCAGAATAACACATAGGGTACTTTTTACCGCGGGAAAACTTCTAATTCCCACGGGAAACCGACTTCGTCGCGGACGGCCACTAGTATAAAAAAAAACGTTTAATTCAGACCAATGACAAATAGTTGGTTAGTTTACAAAACTGCTTAAATAACTATGTTAGTAAGTTATTGCAATTTAATTCATAAATTTCTGGTGCCCTACACCCTTTATATCAACATGAGTATGAACCCAGTGCCTCAAAATCATACCTAACTTAATATAAGTAAAGAGTTTTTTAGGAAATGTATGGGGCTCGTAATATACACATTTTAGATATAATAACATCTAAATAATGGAGAAATTCATATTCATAAATCTTTGAAAAAGATATTTGACACCGATTCTGAAAACATTTTCTTAACATTGCAATCACTTTCTCATACTTAGGGCCGTTTTTTCAATAGTCAGATAAATTCTGACAGTATATCAGCATGTTTTCGTTGCACATCAAATATAAATATTTGACATGTGTATGTTGTGACAATGAAAACATACCTATTATTAGTCGGATAGCATTTATCTGACAATTGAAAAATCAGTCCTTTGTCTTAGAAAAATAATGGTATGTTGGTCTCCCATTCTCTCATGGTCTCTAATTCAGTCCACATCATTATAAAATTTAACATTTGATTTATGCAAGGAAACTTTAGTTATTTTCGTTGTTTCTGTTTTGTACCATCGCTAAGATGCAATATTTTGGAGAGTTTTTACTTGGAGTCGGTGCCATTGTGTCATTTAATAAAAAACATCTTATTATGTGTAGGAGCGAAACCGGTCAAATCTCACGAGATCTTGGTACTACTGCTGCGGTTACGACAAGTAAGTCAAAATAACTTTAGATTTCTTAGTACTGCCCAATTTTTCTTTCTACCGTTTTCAACACTATACATGTAACTTGATTTAACAAAATTTACAGTACTATAAGAATTAATTTAAGTTCACATTACTAACTTTAAAGATTTAAAGCTGCATTTCCTTATTCAATACTTCGTTGTTCCTTATTCGTTGGAAAATTTGTTTTCAGGCCCTGATTTTCCAATGAATTCCTCATAAACCTTTATCCTTGCTTAATTGACTATATTCTCTCTATTTTTAATTATTAACTACTAGCGACCCGCCCACGCTTCGCAATGGTGTAATTGCCGACTTGCTCGCGAACCCTCGCATTTTTGCTAACTTAAAAAAAGTATTTCTAAACGTTTTTTATTTACAAATTTAAATGAATAAATATCCTAAAACATGGAGAAAACCGCATTTAAATCCGTTACGTACTTTAGTAGGAGTTAGCGGCCAAACATACAAACAGACAGAATTAGCGACTTAGATTTATACTATGTAACGACAATGATTCTTTCAATTCTCGATCCTGTTTTGCTTAGAAAGAGACTAATTGGCCTAGATATACGTATTCCTGGAAGAGTTTGAGAGAGGCCTTTGCCTCAATGGGGTCTAAACGGCTAAATACTAATAAAAACAATTCTTCCAGGTGTGTTGTCACTGCGGGCTCATCGCCGCCATGCTGGAGGCTGAGGACTCGTCCCCGGACGTGGCTTCCACCGACCTGCTGGCCGAACTCAATAAACTGACGCTGCAGGACGAACAGATGAAGGTATTTACTGAGGACTTATGAAGTTCTTCATTGCACATATAGAAATTAAATATCACAGAAAGCGAAGTGGATAAAGAAAAAAGAAATAGACGACATTAATTTCATCATTAACTGATGTAATGATACATTCGATGAAAGTCAAAATATCGATTATCAGTAGGCCGAGAGAAAAAAACTCAGCACTCTTTTGCCCAACACCAAATATGCAAAATCAAGGCATACAACTATACCAAGACAAGATAAAAACGTATGGTCACACAGACACATCTTGTTTGGAAAAGAAAGCAAAAAAGTTAATTATTATAGAGATTACAGTGATTTTTTTTTTTGCATCCTCAAGTTAAATATAAAACAGTTTGAATGTAGTAAGTAAACCCAAAAACTACTGAACTGAATTTATATAGTTTTTTCACTTGAAATAAGTGTCTACTTCTATATCCATGCCAGTAAAGTCTGGACTAGTCTAAGTCTAATATTCCCAAACTTTCTCAAACCCCAGGAAACCGAGGACCCCGACCTACCCCCAGAAACCCCCGAAGAAGGCACTTCAGTAGCCGAGGCGATAAGATCCGTGATGTCCGCGAACAACCCCGTCTTCAACCTGCAGAACAAGTCGTCCAAGATAGCCGCCGTGATGAAATGCCTGCAGGAAAATGTGTTTAGCAGGAAAGGTAAGGATTTATAGGAAAACTAGTGGCCACCCGCGACTCCGTTCGCGTGGAAGTCGGTTTCCCGTAGGAATGAGAAGTTTTTCCGTGGTAAAAAGTGCCCTATGTGTTATTCTGATGTATAACCTATATTACTGTAAAGTTTCATCCAAATCCGTCCAGTAGTTTTAACGTGACCCCCCCCAAGGGATCGCGCCTTGCCGCGGCGGGGGGGGCTTAGTACCCCGTAGCAAGCCAGCTACTGGGGGAAGCTAAGCCCACATGGGGCCGGTCGTGAGGTAGACCGGCCCACGAGAGGGGGGCTGCTCCAGCTGGGCGGGAGCCCAGCGTGCTGATGCGCCCGGAGGGGAGGCTCTGGCCGGGCTCGGCCCGGTCAGTTGCACCCCAGGAGGGGAGGCTCCAGCAGGGCCTTTGGCCCTCGTTCTGTTGAGCGCCCAGGGGGGTAGTCGTGGGGGGTCGGGTGGTGCGGCGTGGCGGCCGCGGCATCCGATCCTCCGCGATTCGGATTGGAGGTGGTGGGCTGAGGAAGGGGTGGTGGGAAAACCCCTCTCCTAGGCCCAGGGCGGATTCGGCGGCGCGCCACTGTCCCCGCAGTGGCGCGTCGGCGACTCCAGCCGGTGAGGCCCCAGGTCGGCAGACGGCCGAAGACCCTGGGGAGGTTCCCAAGCTGCCGACACAGGGCAAGGTCGGTAGCCAATCAAGGGAACAAGAGGGGGTAGGCGCGCCGCGGTTGTTCCAGCGCGCCTCCAAACTTGAGGGGGCTGCCTCGGTGGCCAGCCGTCGGTGGGTTCGCGGCGAACAGACCTTTACAGGACATTCCCGCGTCCCCGCCATTATACGACGGCCAGTAGGACAACTCCAGGTTTTTAGTCGGTGCGAGCCCGACATAACCCGTCTCCTTTCCCTGGAGGGGACGGGTATGCGTAGGCATTTTCCTGGACAAACAAAAAAAAAAAAAAAAAAAAAAGTAGTTTTAACGTGAAAGAATAACAAACATCCATTCATACATACTCACAAACTTTCACGTTTATAATATTAGTAGGATAGCTTTCCGCCCTGCGGTTTCACCCGCAACTAAAAGGTTTTTCCCGTGGCAATATCTTACGGAACCCTATTTTTGCCAAAATAAAATATAGCCTATGTTACTCGTGGATAATGTAGCTTTCGAATGGTGAAAGATTTTTTTAAATCGGTCCAGTAGTTTCGGAGCCTATTCATTTCAAACAAACAAAAGAAAAATCAAACCTTTCCTCTTTATAATATTAGTATAGAAAAGGTGTGTAAAAAATATTATCTTTAGTGGAATCTCGTCCGAAAATATTCCATGCTGTTTTCAACCAGTCAAAACTAGATGTTAATATAAAACACATAGGCCTAACCAGGCACGAATCGAATTGTATAGGTTTTTGGCTGTAAATGCCCTTAAATAAAATAACGTGATTCTAAGGTCGAACGTGTGTAAATATTGGTGCATCGTAGATTCTGTAACAACATTTTTTTATTTTTTATTTTAAACAGCTTAATACAATGATAGTACTTCAACTTAACAGAATTTGGCTAACTGCCAGAGGGATAATTATGTAATATAAGGTTTGCATTTAATTAAACCATTCTTGTAAATGGTTATCATCTTAATATTGGCTGAATAACAAATTGATTTACGTAAGCAGACCGCATGGATAATATTCTTTTATAGTTTAGTTAAGTTTTTCTCTTCCTTTCTTCCCAACTCAATAACTTATTTCTTCCCAGACGAGAAAGCCGTGGTGGTCTCCCAATGGACCTCCGTCCTCCGCCTCGTGGAGGACCAGCTTAAGATCCTAAACGTCAAGAGTGTCACTTTAAGTGGGAGTGTTCCTGTCAACCAGCGCCATCTGTTGGTTGACAAGATCAACGACCCGCGGTCCGATACTAAGGTCAGTGAATGGGAGATAGGAAAAATATAGATGTAGTAGGGTTGGTAGTGTGTAGTTCGAACAGAATTCTTGACGAACACGTGTGACTGCAGAAAACTGTGACAATGTTTCTAATTAGTTTATTAAAAGATTAATATTTGGCTGCAATATGTGCAAGTTTAGACTAGTTTTCAACAAACGTCAATTAAAATGACAATGTTTTAGAACATTTGAATCATTAGTTTAGTGAGCAAAATACATCCATATCTTTTATGTAACAAGTAAAATTAAAGAATATAATCAGGGCCTTTATTAAAATTTATTATAATTCTTACAACCACGAATGTTTCAATTAACATCAAATATTTCAAATCACCCCAAATATCCTTATAACCCTAAAACTCTAAATCATATAAAAAATCAATACCTTCGCTACTTTATAACCCAAATAACCCCAAACTTTCCAAATAACCCCAAACTCCCCAAATAACCCCCGCCCCCCCGCAGGTGATGCTCCTCTCGCTGTGCGCGGGCGGCGTGGGGCTCAACCTGTGCGGCGCGAGCCACCTGCTGCTGCTGGACCCGCACTGGAACCCGCAGCTGGAGGCGCAGGCGCAGGACCGCGTGTATAGAGTGGGGCAGGCAAGGGACGTGCATTTATACAGGTTGGTAGTAGAAAGAAGCATTTATACAGGTAGGGGGGATAGATGTTGGTTTATAGGATGTACTAGTGGTGGGGTGGGGTTGTGAGGTAAGTGCGAAAAAATGGTGTGGATAAACAAATTTGGATGAAATTTGGTAAGTATTTAGAGAATAATGTTGAAGAACATGAAGGGTGAGGAAATTTATCTAGCTAGTGGGGAAATAGCGAGCAGAATTATTATCAGCGAGGCTAACTGAGAATTAATTACAAGAAATAATTTAGAATTTTTACATTTATATTATACATATAAGTGTATCGTAATGAAAGAGTTAAAAAATTGCAACAACACTTTATACTATTTATAGAAAAATACCATAATATGACCCGTTTATTAAATCCACATATAACCAAGTCAGTGATCTTCCTCTCTCATATAAACATGATTGTGAATTAGCGGCCAGCACGTGTAACACATTACCCTCCTTACGAAGCCAATAAAAAATGCAGTCTAACACTTGATATAGACGTCCAGTCGTGTGTGCGTCATTATACTAAACTAGTGGTCGCCCGCGACTCCGTTCGCGTGGAAGTCGGTTTCCCGTGGGAATGAGAAGTTTTCCCGCTGTAAAAGTACCCTATGTGTTATTCTGATGTATAACCTACATTACTGTAAAGTTTCATAAAAATCCGTACAGTAGTTTTTACGTGAAAGGGTAACATCCATACATCAATACATACATACTCACAAACTTTCACATTTATAATATTAGTAGGATGTTAAGAAGTCGATTTATGAGATTTAAAAAAAATAAAAAATGATACATACATTTGTTAAATTTATTAGGAATCCTTAATGCTACGTTATAAGAGTCTGTATTTCCGTATACAATATTATATTTTTCACGGACACAAAAATAAATTTTGAAACGCTATCATTTATGTACTTTAAAAACTCTGTTGAATCGAAAGCATAATTTCTCGCAATGAATTTCTTAATAATTCTACTATATAGTCCTTTATATTTAAATAGTATGTATGGTTGTTTAGTCACTTTAAATAATTTGAATTAAATTTTAATACTACTGCGACTTTTACCGAATACCATATTACCCGCGGAAAACTTATTTATCCCCAATATAATTGATCACTTTAAGAATTTTATTTTGCTTTGTTAATATAAGTCCTGTCCATCTCTTACCCCATTTTCAAATTATATCCCTATTGTTTGACCATCAATCAATAAATACCCATTTTATACAAAACATGCATACAGTTAACCGCGACCACGGAAACCTGGCACGATGCCACGACACGCCGGCTATTTGTTCAGCACATAGCGGTGAGTCCGTTCATATGACGATAGATTTGTGGGTATTGATGGAATGGGAAACTGGGATATGGTGCAATTTTAATAGATAAAAGTAAGGATAGTAATATAGGTTACTGTTACTGTTGTTACCGTTCGCGTGAAAACGGTTTCCGTGGGAATGAGATATTTTCCCGCGGTAAAAAGTACCCTATGTGTTATTCTGATGTATAACCTATATTACTGCAAAGTTTCATCTAAATCCGGTCAGTAGTTTTTACGTAAAAGAGTAACAAACATCCATACATACATCCATATATACTCACAAACTTTCACGTTTATAATATTAGTAGGATTGGCAATTTTGGATTCATATTTGTCGAAGAAATGTGTTTTTCTTGGTAAATTTTTAATGTAGCTAAATATGTTAAAACTAGGATCAAATGAATTAAGTTTGAAATGAAGCTAAGCAACCGTTTTCTAAAACCTCGTCTACTATTCATTTTATCTTTATTGCTTCCGATTAATGATCGGATGTGCTTAATTCCTTACCCGATACAAATATCTTCAAGAGCAAGTCAAGCTATAGATATGTCACCATAAATAAAAAAATATTGGTCATAAAATTATTTCTAGCCTAATTCAACTCTGCTTACAATCAAAATACATCGTTAAAATCTTTATCTTACGTAAAAGTTGATTCTCCTCCAAAAGTTCTCTGAAAAGTGCCCAAAACCCCTTGTGTATTTTCCCACGTATAGCCTCAAAGCAGGTCGGTATATTGACCCGCATAGCATCAACAAAGCGGCGCGGCTGCCAAGTATTCGAGACTGCCGAGATATGCGCAAGATACGGCGGGAATGTTGAGAATAATGGAAAAGTGGCTTGTGTATGGTTCTGTAGGGCTGTGGGCTATAGTGAAGCCACTGTTATCGTATTTTTAACCTCTAGGTTCTTAATAAAAAAAAAAAAAATACAACTTTTAATGCCTACCTTAATATTTGAAACATTTTTTTTTATTGGACAGCAACCTGCGAATCTCCTTAAAATTAATTTTATCCTTATACAAAAATATTCAAGCATTTTTACTCCCGCTCAAGTTATTGGACTTTTCGAAATTTTAAACAAAAAAATTTTTTGCCTAGTTGTTTGAAGCTGTATTTAGGTAAACTTGGAATCTCAACGGAACTAGCCAAGGATCTCCAAAAAGTGTTTTTCTTTCACATATTTTGGTAGTCTTACGTTATCGCAATGCATTTCCAATAAGAAAAAACTAGTGCGTTTTAAACTGGGATTCATTTGTGTTTTGTTAATTTACAAATTACGTAAGTTGGGAAGGTAAAAGTGTAGTAAAACATAAAATTTAAAGCTTAAATTTATGAATTGGCTGGTGTCCTAATGTAATTATCTTTTCTGGTTTTCTCGTTATAATTTATTAATGATTTTATTGTTGTATTGTAGTTTATAAGTTGAAAAAATATTTCAATTTCGTTAAACTCTCATAACTCTTTGCTAAGAAAGAACTCTCTTATTGAAGCCATTAAATTTTAAAATAAAATTAATTGTATCATTATTGTGTTTTATGGTGAAGAATAGAAAATTAAAAATTATAGCTATTCATAAAACCTTTTTTAAAAGGTAAAAATCTTCCCTATAAATTATGTAAATAATAGTTCAAACTGTACCAGCATTTTCAATGTTTAGATTGACTAAGCCCTCTTTACAAAACTTTTTATTAAATACATACGTTAAAACCTTCTCCATAAACTATGTAATAGTTAATATCGTACCAAAATTTTCGTTGTTTTAAATGTAGTAAACGCATATACCAACACACATGTAGAACGACTTTGCCTTTATCTAAGTAAAGACAATTATAAATAAATCTCCAGGCTGACACTTGTGTTATAGGCACCACATAATGGACTAGGGGAGAACCTAGTTACACCCAGACACGAGCCAATATCGAAAAACCATTTTTACGAAATTGGCCCGACCCCATCGAACCCGGAAACCACAGAGGTCGTCAAAGTAACATTTTCATCTTAAGTAACCTTTTTATTTGCCCTTAGATTCGTATGCACGGACACAGTGGAACACACCATAAGAAAGCTGCAGCTCGCCAAGCTGGAGCTCGCCGACAACGTGATGACCGGCGCCCGGAACACCAACGCCTCCAAGCTGACCATCGAGGACCTGAAGATGCTGTTCAATATGGGGAACTAGAGGGGTGTACCCGTTAGGAGTGGGGAAAACCTAAAGATGCTGTTCAATATGGGGAACTAGGGGGGTGTACCCGTTAGAAGTGGTGGAAATGGTGTAAATTCAATATGGGGAACTAGTGGGCGGGGGGCTATATCCATTAGAAGTGGTGAAAAACCTAAAGATGCTGTTCAAAATGGGGAACTAGGGGGGTATACCCGTTAGAAGTGGTGGAAAGTGTGTAAATTAATGGAATTTTACAAAAGACTGTTATTTTGTGAGTGCGTGAAAAAGGGCTATTTGGGAAAAATTGGGGTTATTTCGGAAATATGGGGTTATTTGAGACTTGAAAATGGTTGCAGTTTTTTATTGTAGTCAAAGAATTTTGTGGAAGAAAGCAATAGTTGAGTCGACTTTGGGAAGTTATAATACACAAATACATTGCTCTATATATGTTTTGCATTCACTATACAAACTTTTAGCTAGTAACATAAAGATCCCGTGGACCAAATATTTTTATAATAGTTTGTATATTTTTATAATTAACAGTTTGTAATACTCAAGGAATAAAGAAATTAAGTCTTTCCACGCTACATTTAACTGCAAATTAGTGATTTTAATTTTAGAATGAAACAAATTATTCAAATATTTTCAACAAAGATACATAAACAGTATGTTCTTGGAAGCAGGCGGTTGTCATGTTAGTTCCGTAAAATAAATGTATCATTTTCTTTGTAAAAGTTAGTACGGTCGCCAAAAAACGGAATAATAAATACTTTTTGACATTTTACAATTTAATAACGAATATATGTTAGATGTATTTCTTATGTAATAATGTAAGAGATTGATTATTGTTAATATTTTGATAAGATTACCATTTAGTTGAAATAAATACTTTTATTTTATATTTCTTGAATTTTATTTTACAATGATAAAGTAGGGAATGCGTTTTAAATGAAAAATCTTTAATTTAGTTTATTAATTTGGAAATTATTATTTTGGTTTAAGATAGCAAAAACGTTATTATTTTGTCAACGCTACCTAAAACTTGAGGGTCGTCCAACTGAAAAATAAAAGGTCTTCAGTAACAATGCTCAAATTTTGTACCAAATGAATAACGAAAAACAAAATAACTTTTTTTGTCTACTCCACCCACATACCGTGAGACATCCTTGGCCAGTGTTGTGGTAGCCGATGACCTATACCCTAAACCGTGGCGACACTCATTACCCACGTTTTGGAACGGAAAAATTCATTCATCGTCGCAGACATAACACGATGTAAAGCTAAAAATAAATTAGGATTCACGGTCGCTTCGGGATTCTGCCCAAACGCTACAAGTTGTCCCGCTTGCCGCCGGCTGGTTGAACGTACCTTTGCCTGCGCGCGAAAGGAAGTCATTTAAAAAGTATAAAAAAAAACACGATGGGCGTAGAGCGCGGGAGAGCGTGTTCCGGGGTGAATTCACAAGTGGCGACCAGACTGTTTATAATTGCTGGACTGTTTTTCGGTGTGTTTTGTTTATGTGGAGGTGAGTACTGTGGTATTGGTGTGTTTGTAAAGTAAATTTTTGAATGAAGTATAAGAAGAACGTCTTCTTATTTGCGAAATATTTAAAGTTGGTATACCTACATTCGTAGTGAAAATATTACGAAACTGTAAGTTCAAAAATTGTGTACATTTTTGACCTACCTTAAATATCATTAAAAATGCTTATAACACTTAATACTTACATACAATACTTTCTAGAATTTATTTAAAGCCAACTATGTCATATTCCAATAAGCAATCATGTAGAATGATTTAACACACTTAACTTTTATTACGGTAGGTATCTTGGTGGTTTGGAAGGTAGAAACTAACCTACTTAACTGGCTACTTACAGTATTATCTTAAGTTTACTGCTGCATTTCTGTAGCTACATTTATATAGGTAACTCATATCCTTTAATTAAAACTTTGCATTCATTAGTAAATATTTGAAGTAGCTACCTACATTTAACCGGAACCGGGCAACACCGTGTATGTAAGTAGTTGCCTCTTTAAATCATGGGTCATATTTTTTCATACCTTTAACTCGCAAAATTATAGACATCGTATTTAATAAAGTTTAATTGTCCCAGGAATGTCGGTCGGTAGCACATAGCACATTAGTTTTTCGTATAGTTTCACTAATTATTTCATTAAAGTATACGAGCCGAGTCTGCTATCCAACCAAAACAATAACAACCTCACTCAAACTCAGTCTTTGGCTTACATTCATAATGAATAGCATTTAAAGTATTTCTAGACATTTATCTACCACGAATATAGCACTCTGAACTATAAACATTCAAGATTTACTGTCACCAAGACCTTCGTTGGCCCGTAAACCCAACGAAAACATAAATTTAACCTTCATGTCATGTGTCATCTTATGGAATGTCCTAAAATTATTTGTGGGTAGGTAGATAACCGAACTTCGAACGGGTGCAATTTTTAATGACTTGATAGGTAGATTTCAATGAGCTATGGTTTGATAAAAAAATCTGTAAGCAGAAAAGCCGGTACGTAGTTTACGCCAGACACGGATAGTGACTATACCTATGCAATTTAAAATGGGTATGTAGGTATCAAACAAAGATTAAAAAGAAAAATGGTCCTAAAATGAAGGCATTTGTTTTTCAGGTTATCTGCTGGGACGAATGGAACGCAACGAAATAAGAAAAAACAGCGATTTAGTGTCTAACTTAACTGTATATTCGGATAATCTTTTCAAGAGAGCGAAGAGGATCTCTCCCAAGATTGTACATCACAATGATCCTGAAAAAATCAAAGCTAAATTACAATCGATATTCGAGTGCACCCCCACCGAATGCGGGACAATGAGCGAATCGAATATATCAGAGTTTGTACGAAACAGCATACATTTTCACGTGATGAAGTTAACGAAATCTATCAACAATGCCTCCACTTATTTAGACACGTTAAGATGATTAAAGTAAACAGCACAGATTTCATTTATCTGTGCTTTGTTTTTTTTTGGGACGAAACTTGGACGAAAGTTGTCTCGCATGTCATCTCTTTCTTTTTGCCTACCCGCATATAGAGGTACGGATGAGAAGAAAGAACAATGTTTAAAATGTAGGTAGATATATTTATATCAACATAGTTGTATAGGAAATAAATTATATAACCTATTAGTTAAGTGTCAAATAAAAATATTTTATTACTCTTAAGTTTGTCTTATTGATTTGCTTAGCATACATAGCTTTATTTAATACTCCAAATATATTTTTTCAAAATTCCCCGTTCCATGAACACGGTCTACTATTTAACGCCAGTCGTCGCCTCTGACATAGGTACCTAGATATTTTTAGCAACGCTTTAAATAATTAAGCTTCCACTTAAAGCTTTTATTATTTACTTTCAATCGAACCTTATAATTGTTCATTTTCAATATACCTTACCTACCTTTTAAAGAACTTTACTTTTTTTGTAAAATGTAAAAACTGTAGGTATTACGTGTGAAATTTACCGTTTTAAAAACGAAAGGGGAAATTCAATTTACATTGACTGCCAGTGGTAAAAAAGAATAAAATATTCTTTGACACTGACATGAATTCCGCGCATGTCAAAATAAGCGGAATAATAATGCGGAAGCTTTGCGACACTAGACCACATAATGTTTTTTAATCTCTCAAGATATGCTCAAAACAAGCTTTTAAATACTGATAGCCCGTGTGAGGACACGGTGTCCTCAGTAAAAAACTGTTTATTTAATTCAATAATATTTTTTATATTCTATGCCTTAGCAAAATTACTATTTTGAACTAATCAATAACCGGTTTTGGCGAGTTAGTTTGGGAACACTGACAATCGGCGTCACTTTGCCGCCATTTTGTCGTAAATGCGCAGGTTATATCGTTTGTGTCGCAATTAGCGGTATTTTGCTATAAAAAGTACAAAAAATGGTGCCGGTAAGTGAATTTACTATTTGTATCTGCTTTTTACCATAGAGTGCCTTAATAGTCAACCGTGAATACGTTTTCAGCAAACCAAAGTGTTCGTCGGCAGCCTGCCGCCGGGCTCCAAACCGGAGGAGCTCCGGAAACTGTTCGAGAGGTACGGCGTCGTCACCGAGTGCGACATCATGAACCGATGCGGGTTCGTGCACATGCAGAGTGAGGAGCAGGCCGGCGCCGCCATCCGCGCGCTGCACAACACCAACTTCAACGGCGGCGTCATCACTGTCGAGCGCGGCCGCATCAAGGAGCGCGGCGGCCGCGGCGGAGGCGGCGGCGTCGGGCGCGGACGCGGCGGCGGGCGCGGGCGCGGGCGTGGGGGCGGCGGGAGGGACGCGCCGTACTCCCGGGACGCGCGTCCGCCGCGGGGGCCTCCCATGATGCGCGGCGGCGGCGGCGGCGGCATGGGGCACTACGACCGGCCCGCGCCGTCCTACGACGACCGCTACAACGGCTACGGCGGCGAGGACCGGCGCGGGTTCGCGCTGCGGGACCCCTACGCGGCCGCGCCGGCGCCCATGTACGACGACCGGCGCTACGCGGCTGACGACATGCCGCCGATGTACGAGGAGCGGCGCGCGCCCATGTACGACGAGCGCGAGATGCTGGAGCGCCGCCCGCCGCGCCCCGCGCCCAGCATGCCCTACGACCGCGCGCCGCCGCGGCACATGGGCAACGGAGACATGTACAGCCGGCGGTCACCCATGTACGTATCTTGCTACTACTGACCCGGGTTCATTGACAATCAAGTGTTCACCGCTGCTATTGATTCTCGAATTGTGTAACAATCAATGCATTGACTCATGTTGCAATGTCATTTGCAGGAGGGGTGCCCCGGCAGTTGGTGGATATGACAGAGATCCATATGCACAGCCTTACCCGCCAATGGGACGGTAAGATTCATTTTATACTTCTAGAGACCAATTTTTTATGTTTAACACAACTAAAGAATAGAAACCTAACTCTTCAATGTTTATATATTTTCAAGTTTCCATATGAATGATTTTATTCTTAAGTTGTGTAAAACAATAGCACACTTATCCTGCAAATATTAACATATTTACACATATCATTATTCACGTTAAATATCAGTTATTTTATTAATTTGTTTCTTGGGGATCCGTCTTAAGCTTATTGTTTACACATATATGGAAACAAAATACTTAAAAAATAATAACTTATTCAGAGTTGTCAACAAGAATTATAATTTCATTCTTTGCGCTAAGTCATTATTTAATTGCGTTGTTTTTAAATACTTAGCGTTTATGCAACAGATTACAAATAAATCTGTTGCCGAATATTATCTTCACGGAAGTAATCGATCGTTGCCATTATCTGCTAAGTAACGCGATATCGGTATTATATACTTGCAAGACCTATATTACGGCTCATAACGGCTAATATGCGATAACGTTTGACTGCGAACTATATCGTGCGTGTTGGCAACTCTGTAGTCTTGACTTAAGCTGAATTCCGTGAGCTTTTATCGTTAACATTGCCGTGATACGTGATAAATGGCCACGTATATGAATAGATGTAATGTTGTGTTGGATGGAGGCTATAGCGCGGGTTGTTGTGTGTTATGTAGCGGCGGCGGCGGCGCGCGCGGCCGCGACATGGCCGGGATGGGCCCTCGGCGCTACTGAATATACGTTCCACCATAGACTAGGTACCGCGCCATACCCGCGCCCCTAGCTTGTAAGTCACACTCAAAAACCATACAAACACCCCCCCACGGTGCGAACTATCACTACCGACACCGACCCTGTGAGTTAGCAATAAACGAACGGTAAACTTATAATGTAAGATTATGATAATTGTAAATTTTCTCATTTAGATTAAAATTTATTTTACGAAAATCAATGTTCTCTTTTCGTTCATGTCCCTACCCTGCATGCTACCTTTATGTTTTGGATTATGTTGTGTAATGGTTGGGGATCAGTTTTAATCGACAGCGTACGTATGAGATGCGATATGGTCGTCGACTAAAGAAGCAACCTTCGACGCCAGCTAACGACGTCCAATATGGAGCGGAAATGAAGAAATTCTATATCTACGTAGATTACAGAGCATACGGTCCACTCAGGCGATATAACTTGACACATTCTCGGAAAGAGCGTTCTAATCGTAAACTTAGCATATTGTAGCGTTTTGATAGTCAACAACTAAGTTAGACGCTATTGCTAGTCGTAAAGTAGCGAATCGTCATGCTAGCTCTGCTTGCTCTGTAATCTCTCATGTGATAGTAACGGTGTAAAGCGTCGACGTATGTCGAAGTGCGTGCGAGTCATTTCAGATAGATAAAAGCGGCTCGAAGGAAAATACTGCGGCCTCGACGATAACACGACGCCAGTCGAAATACAACGAAACGTCCGTTAGTTAGGCGGCTGCGGCGGCGAGGCGCGTTGACAATCGTAAGTACGGCACAACGCACCAGCTTTACGATAACGGCTTCAATCAATATTGTCTACACTAACTACTGTCAAAAATCGAACTCATTACGGAGCCACAATATCAGAACGTATACAAAATCTGATGGTTTTGATTGATTGCGTAAAAAGCTCTGCTCACTTATCGGATATCATCAATTAAACTTTGACCCCTTCGGTATTACGAGCTGCAAACTTCTGATGTAGCGCCTGGAGCCTTTTCAACATGTCTGTGGTGCCAAAATCAACATTTAGTGTTCTGTCTGATACATTGTTAATGCTTTTTAATTTTCCAGGTGGCCAGTGAGATGAGCGTTGCAGATTTGAAGAAATTGTGGAAACCAGTCGCCTCTGAAGGTTCTTCAGTGCTTGTTCGAGTCGGAACGATATTGTGGGAGAATCAATAAATGAATTGTCTATATTTAAAGTTTTTTATTTCAAAATTCTAAACTATGAGTAGGCAGGTTTAAAGAAATCTGGCCTTGTCCAGTACACTATTTCTACCAAACGAATCAAAAACGCTAAAATTTAGCTCTATTGCGAGAAAAAGGACGCTTTTTCATCCAAAAATAAATGTCTTCAGCTTGGTTTCACGTTTAGGGTCGTAAGGTTTATTTATTTATATTTATAAGGGAGTCTTACAGCTAAACTAGTTTACAAATATTTGAGTTAAATACATATGCGACAAAGCTAATAACAAGTCTTCACCAGTGAATAGTACATTTTAAAAGTATATTTAGAAGAAAGTTGCTTGGTAGTACAGAATCAACGGTGTCTTATGAAAAGTAAATTGATAAAAATAAACAAAAGGGATGATGCATGCATTTAGCTAGATTTACACTAAAAAATAAACTTCCTACTAATATAAATCTGAAAGTTTGTGAGGATGTATGGATGTTATTTACTCGTTCACGTAAAAACTATTGGATGGATTTTGATGATATACATCAGAATAACATATAGGGTACCCTTTACCGCGGGAAAACTTCTCATTCCCACGGGAAACCGACTTGAATGCGAACGGACGGAGTCGCGGGCGGCCACTAGTGTTTTAATAAATCTGTTGACTTGGATTGGAACGTACTTGGATTGAAAGTAAGTTCATAAACCCGAGCATTATTTCCGTGTTAGTAGGTAATCTCTTTTGGAAAGTACTTTTCCGATTTTGATGTTTGTTTTTATTTTATACTAGGTACCTATTTGTTTTGATTTTCAATACACGTGAGCTGGGCCACTGTCGTGGAAAATCAAAAAAAACGTGACGTGGCGCCCTCTTTTTTGATAACTTAATGTTTGTTTATTATTATTTTCAGTAATCTTGTGCTATCTATCGTACCTGCGTACTCCATTTTTGTTTGATTGAGTAAACATCCAAACTTTTACATTTATGATATTCATAGGATAACCTTGTACATTCGTATGAAACCAGTAAGGTTTAAATAAAATACAAATATAAGTTAACTAAAGTTAGTAATTATAAAAAAAAATGTTTTATTACAAAAAATAGGTACATTATTTACAAGTACTGATGATACTGCCCACAATACTTGAGTTGGGTTTGGGTATGACTCGCTCTTATCCCAAACAAATGTACAAACAATAATAGGCATGATGACTGTGAATAAAATACACAAAAATTATGCTACCATCTAATGAAACGTAAATAAAATATTAAAAAATAACAAGGTATTATTATAATTAAAGCGAGATTAATTAATATTTTAAAAAAATAAATCTACAAAATACTACAGTCCGCCATGATATTCTGAACGCCAATCAGAGCGAATGACGTCACTATTGAGCATGGTTCCCAGCTTAGGGGTTTTCCCCCCAAATTTAGGGGGTAAATTAGTGGGATGGGATTTTTTTTTATTTTGTTTTTATTCTAAAAATTAACAATTTAGTTTTTTCTTATTGCTTTTTTAAAAATAGTCAGAAAAATAATTTATTTTTACTAAAATAATCGGTTATAGATATTATACGACCGTGCAGATTCCTTCTAAATCTTGAAAAAAAGAAGTTGGTAGATCTACCTACTTTTCGAATTGAGTTTGGTCAGAAACTACCAACTTTTAGAGTCGTACGGAAGGATTTATAAAAATTCGAGTTGGTAACACTGCTCAAGAGTGACGTCAAAATTGACGCCATGACACTTTGGAGCGTTTTGGTGGGAATTTTAAACATAAAATTTTAAATTGATTGTTTTCATATAAATCATGCTTTTTTTTCCGAAATATGATATTTTTTACAATAAGAGGGGACGAGCCAACGCCAACCAATATCGGCCTCTGCTTCTACTATGGCACTAATTGCAAATACATTTAAGGATACAATGTGTGAAATGATGTCACAGATGTCTCAAGAGAACCGGACCGCTTTTTCAGAAGTGATGTCATTGTTTCGACCAGAAGATTCACGTGTTCGCATCTCTGACGTTTACTTCCCCAGCTTTGACCCAGACAAGGAAATGGACGTAAAAGAATGGGTTAATCTAATTTCACGCACTCAAGAAGAGTATAAATTAAAAGATCACGAAGTACGCTTAAAAGCAGCAAGCGTTCTTAAGGGACGAGCACAGTTATGGGCAGATGGTTGTTTACTTCGAACTACCACGTGGAAAGAAATGAAAGAAGATATGTTGCAAACTTTCGAAGCAGAAAGTAGATACTTCTCCGATGTATTGAAATTCAGAAGATACACAATTGACAATGCCATTTGGATTAACGAACGCACCATCAGTATACCAAAGAAGTATTAATAAAGCCCTTGGAGACTTACGAGGCAAAGAGGCCCTGGTGTACATGGATGACGTACTTATACCCAGCAAAACTGTCACAGAAGGCATAGAAAAACTTGAACGTGTCTTAGAAGTCCTCACCAAAGCAGGATTTACAATTAATGCAAAGAAATGTTCGTTTCTGAAAACTTCGATTGAATATCTTGGGTTTGTTGTCAGTGATGGGATGATACGACCTAGCCCATCTAAAGTTAATGCTTTGGCCCAATCTTTACCTCCAACAAATGTAAAACAGTTAAGACAATTTAATGGACTAGCAGGGTATTTCCGAAGATTTATACCTGGTTTTTCAACACTAATGAGTCCTTTATATGAGTTGACAAAAGCTAGTACAAAATGGGAGTGGACATCGCAACACGAATCTGTTCGTTCGAAAATTATTGACTATTTAACATCTGCACCTCTGCTTACAATATTTCAGGAAGGTTACCCGACAGAATTACACACCGACGCTAGCTCTTTAGGTCTTGGAGCTGTTTTAATACAGTTAAAAGATGAAATACGACGTGTTATTGGATACTTTAGTATGAGAACTACCCCTGCTGAATCTAAGTACCACAGCTATGAGCTTGAAACTTTAGCAATAGTACGGGCAATCAAACACTTCCGGCATTTTTTGTATGGACGAAAATTCACAATTCTGACAGATTGTAATGCAGTAAAAGCATCACGGTACAAGCAAGAATTACTTCCAAGAATACATCGTTGGTGGGCATTCTTACAAAATTACGATTTTGAAGTGGAGTATAGAAAAGGTGAAAAACTGAAGCATGCGGATTTCTTTAGCCGAAACCCACTACGAGTTGTAATGAACCTATCAACCAAAGATGAATGGCTGATGATTGAACAACGGCGTGATCCTCAGTTAAGTAAGATTGTTGAATGTTTACATAAAGGTCATAACCAAGAACATCCACAGTACGAACTAAAGGACAATATTCTGTTTTACAAAAATGAATCCAACGGCAAAGTAAAACTAGTTAAAGTTGTTCCACAATCCTATCAATGGAGCCTCATGAATACATATCATGAAGCGCTCAAGCACATGGGATGGGAAAAAACATTAGCGAAACTGAAAGAAAACTTTTGGTTTCCAAAAATGTCTTCAACGGTAAGATACTTTGTAGAGCACTGCGTGATCTGCAAAACAATGAAAGGTTTCTCTGGAGCTACACAGAGTCAATTACATCCCATTGAAAAGATACCAGAACCGTTTCATACTATACATATAGATATTTCCGGAAAATTAAGTGGTACGGCTATTCAAAAGGAATATGTCTTTGTAGCCATAGACGCTTTCACGAAATTCGTTATATTGCAGCACGCCAGAAATAAATCACAAATTAGTGCTGTGAAACACCTCCAAGAAATTATCTTCCTATTTGGGGCACCGAAACGTATAATCGTAGATGGTGATGGTGCATTTACTTCCCTTTATAAAAATTATTGCAATGAATATGCAATAGAATTACATCAATGTGCCGGATACACAAGTAGAGCGAACGGACAAGTGGAAAGAATCATGCGAATCATCAAAAATGGTTTGACAGTGATCAGCAATACTCAAAAAACACACTGGGAGAAATCTTTGGGTACATTACAATTAGCCATAAACTGCACCATTTCAAAGACTACTGGACAAACGCCGATCGAACTCCTCACAGGAAAGAGTGGATGTGTACCCCCACAAAGAAAACGAGCGAGTCAATCAAGAAAGTTTGTGGGAAGTTGTAATGGGAAGAATGACCGAACGGGCTACGAAAGACAAAATAAGGTTTGACAGTGGCAAAGCCAAAGTTAAAAGATTTGAGAAAGGAGAGTATGTTTTACTAAAAGAACCACCGAGATTGGGTACGAAGTTAAGTCAAAAATACGATGGCCCTTATGAAATTAAAAAGATCCTTCCCCACGATAGATATGAAATACGACGTGTTAATCAACGTGGTCGTTTTCGTAAAGTTTGTCATGAGCACTTACGAAGCACTCCTAAATTTGGAGTACACAGTAATGTAGCCGTATCGGCAATGAATAGAGAATTAGATTCCAAAAGAAATACCGAGGAAAATGACTGTGCTAATTAAAGTACAGACTTGACTAATTTTAATTGTGAGTATCGACGCCAATACGAGTGTTGAGACTCCAACTAAGGCTATGGGTACTCAAGAACGTTGAGGTTCTAAGAAAATAATAATAATAATTAATGCCAGTATGAGTGTTGAGGCTCCGAGGCTGTGGTCATTTAACTTGTTATCATGTGTAATAAAACTTATAACTTTTTCAGATGAAACTTAAGGCGCAGGGACGCGCCTACCATCAGTATGGCCGTATCGGCGCACGAGCATTATGAGTCAGCCAAACGATCGCACCACACCTGCTCTGACGTCAGCACTCGCCCCACCTAACGCCGTCGGTATAAAAGGCGCTGCTCAACGGCCGAACGCCACTCGACTCCCGACTCTCGAAGAGAACGGATCTCGATTAAATAGTTTATTTGTATTAATATTAATTTTATATCGTTTTATATTATTTTGTTCCAATTATTAATTTGAAGTGATTTTGTACGGTATTATTTACTAAAGAAAATAAACATGAGTAACGAACGTAATGATGGTTTTGTGAATAATAATCCCCCTCCTCTCACAAGTATATATTTCTGAATATGATACAACAGTTTTTCAAAATCTGTCATCATGCCTATTTAAAGTACCTACTTATAGAAATATAAAAAGTTAAAAAAATAAGTAAAATAAGTACAAAAGATTTGTGTTGGTGAAATGTTTAGTTTACTTTTTGCAATATTATATATCAGAGGATCGAGCACTGTACTGACGTTCGGCAAACACAGTCTTGAACGGGATTTGTTCATTGCATACCTACGTGTTAGTGTTTTTTTTTCAACAAAAATATGTTCGATATAGAGTAAGACCGCTGGCAGTGAAGTGTTGGAATACGGACACAATATCAAGCTCGTATGTTCGGCAAGCACTAGGACCGCATAAGTAGGCAGGCCGGCTGGTAAACTGCATACACACTCGTGCAACCTCGTTGTACGTTCGGCAAGTAGGTACTAGGAGCGCAAAGGACGGCATGCGGCAGGCAGGCCGCTTAGCTGCACAGACTCCGCGAGCTCGTTGTATGTTCGGCAAGTACTAGGACCGCATAGGATGCAAGGTAGATATTTGACTCACACACAAGTAGCTGAATGACGTTGCACGCTGGGGAGGGGCCACCGCGCTCCTGCTCTGTGCTGCAGTAGTAAGCTCCTTTATGCTTCTGCACTCCTAAGTTATTCCCTATATTTTTTTACTAGTGGCCGCCCGCGACTCCGTTCGCGAGGAAGTCGGTTTCCCGTGGTAATGAGAAGTTTACCTACATTACTGTAAAGTTTCATCAAAATCCGTTCAGTAGTTTTTACGTGAGAGTAACAAACATCTATACATCCTCACAAACTTTCACGTTTATAATATTAGTAGGATTGTAAATATTATTTTAAATAAAAATTTAAATAGGTACACGTTCCAATACGACTGTTCGGTTTCGAAGTCTGGGGGGAAGTGGAGTTTGGTAACTTAACTCAGGCTCGGAAATTTGGAAAAGAAATTAAGTAAAGCGAGTCTCGGTTTCGATTCCCAGCTCCAGCCAATTCAGTCTGAATTGGGTCGTGTCTAGGTGCAAGTGTGTTTTCGTTAATTTAACTTATTACACAGTTGGTGTGTGAGTCCGGTGATTTGTTTTATTTATATAAACAAGGGCTTAGTAGTCTCGACAAAAAGTGCTTTGTCAAACTTTTTTCAACAGTCACAGAAAAAAATTACTCTAGACAAGGTTAAAATGAATACACCCAAATTTTAAGACAAATTTTATTTAGCGTACGTACGTAATCAAAAATAGTTACACATATTTAATAAAACTGCTAAATGTTATTTTAGTGAATTTTGTACTCATGCAAAGCTTCAAATTCGTTACATATTATTTAACTTATGTATTTAATAAAATTTCGATGCACATTACATTGTTTGATCACAGTAAAATTGAGGAAAACTATGGCTTAGTGAGTAGTAAATAGGTTGCAACATGAGGATGAAAATACTGTATTAAAATATAATTAATATCAATTAGAGATCAAATGTCATCAGATCCATTAAAATAAACTATTTGCTGACTTGTTTGCACTGTTTTGTACTTGTTTAAATCAGCCAAATCCAAAAATACCATCAAAAACAAACCATGCATCAAATAAGTACATAAATAAATAAAATAATCTCATTTAAAACAAAACTATTAAAATCTATCAAAAATAAATTCGGCTAAGACATTTCATTCTTCAAAATTGTATTCATTCGCAATTCACACATTGCTTTGGTAAATATTGCTATATTATTGTAAATCTATTATAAATAATGAACTTTGGCGCGATATCCTAAAGAGGTGTGACCCCACTGGACTAGCTTCATACAACTAAACATTTAAAAAACATATATTATTACTACATCGCGAAATAAGTACATAAGATTTCCACGACTCTTCGGCTTGACATAAAGTCTGAGGTAACTTACATCCAAATACTAAATTCGGCGTTTATTTTATATTATACTGATAAAGCGATAGAGTGACAAAGAATTTAATTTACCCACCCCATACCCACTTATGAACCTTACAAAAAATGCTACTTACATTTTAGTAGTCAATTAAGCCAAGCCAAAACATCCCTAAGCTTATAATATTTAAGTTTCACAGTTTCTAAGCGACATCTATAAAGACACATGGACAATATCTAGCATTTGACTACATTTTATTAATTAACTATTAAGTTAGTTTCTTTGTACGAGACATCACTTTTCTTTAAAACTCACGCAAGCTCTTTATTTTTAGTTTGCCTTTTTACTATTTTTTTAATAAAATTATTCATAAGCATTATTTAGATCTATGAAGAGCTTTTGGCTGCTTGAGGAAATTTTTGAAAAGCCGGTTAAAATTTTAAGAATATTTTATGCATTTTGTTATTCTATAACCTATATTATTTGTTTTTTAAATTCATTGATCGATGGGGTATTGCACATGTTAAAATGGAGATTTTGCCTTAAAGTTACATTTATTGCTTGTAGTTAATAAATTGTTAAAAGCATTTGTTTACACATATATTTTGAGCAATACGATTTCTGTCAAAATTTAGAGAGCTCAGACCAATATCCGTAATCATCTTAGCGAAAATTACTAAAGATGTTTGTATTAAAATTCTCAATCTCAAATGCGTGCCTACATTGTTAGAATATGATTTGTCTCGGTCAGTCTTATTTGGTAGCTTTCGTAACCGACAAGAGACAAAATATAGGAGTTTTCAACCAACGTATGTTAAATTGGTTGGTTTACTGTCAAAATCACATACCTACCAGTTTTGACATAAAAATTATTGCTTTAGAAATAGGGTGTCATTTTCTACTTTAGGCTTACGTTTTTTTTTGTGTGTGTATAATTAGTTTCACTATCGGTATTTGTCCATTATGTTTTGTGCGGTGTTGGAGTCGTCGGACAAGTCTTTCATGGACGTGTCTTGTCGACTGTAGGAGATTCGAGAACTTTCTGTTGAAGGCAGGTTCGGGCTGGTGTGCCTGTGTAGATAACATTAAAGTTTATATTACATGATAAAACATATACACAATTGAAGGGTTGGGTAAGGAAAAGTAATATTAGTTTAGGTGAATGTAAGATTAACTTTGAAATTTTTTGAGCACAGGTAAGAATTTCATTATTTTTCTCATTCTTTCACACCGGTATTTCAAATTGTTGGCAGGCCCTAGCTAATAAAAACCTAAAGTTCAATATTTTCTCTTTCTTTCCTAATACACTATGTATCTGAAATTGTTGGCTTCAGCTACTTAAACCTAAAGTTTAAACACTATTTTTCCTAAGATATTTCTTGAGCTATGGGCATCATTTCGCCAACATCATCAACACTATCTTTCCTACTACACAACCTGTATCTAGAGTTGTTGGCGAG
This sequence comes from Emmelina monodactyla, assembly GCA_916618145.1. NCBI lineage: Eukaryota > Metazoa > Arthropoda > Insecta > Lepidoptera > Pterophoridae > Emmelina > Emmelina monodactyla. Next base: position 1,338,548 of record OU745315.1, on the reverse strand, counting down.
GCACAGTCTCGCCAGCATCATCATCATCAACACACTACCTGTATCTAGAGTTGTTGGCGAGGGACAGTCTCGCCAGCATCATCATCATCAACACACTACCTGTATCTAGAGTTGTTGGCGGGGCACAGTCTCGCCAGCATCATCATCAACACACTACCTGTATCTAGAGTTGTTGGCGGGGCACAGTCTCGCCAGCATCATCATCAACACACTACCTGTATCTAGAGTTGTTGGCGGGGCACAGTCTCGCCAGCATCATCATCAACACACTACCTGTATCTAGAGTTGTTGGCGGGGCACAGTCTCGCCAGCATCATCATCAACACACTACCTGTATCTAGAGTTGTTGGCGGGGCACAGTCTCGCCAGCATCATCATCAACACACTACCTGTATCTAGAGTTGTTGGCGGGGCACAGTCTCGCCAGCATCATCATCAACACACTACCTGTATCTAGAGTTGTTGGCGGGGCACAGTCTCGCCAGCATCATCATCAACACACTACCTGTATCTAGAGTTGTTGGCGGGGCACAGTCTCGCCAGCATCATCATCAACACACTACCTGTATCTAGAGTTGTTGGCGGGGCACAGTCTCGCCAGCATCATCATCAACACACTACCTGTATCTAGAGTTGTTGGCGGGGCACAGTCTCGCCAGCATCATCATCAACACACTACCTGTATCTAGAGTTGTTGGCGGGGCACAGTCTCGCCAGCATCATCATCAACACACTACCTGTATCTAGAGTTGTTGGCGGGGCACAGTCTCGCCAGCATCATCATCAACACACTACCTGTATCTAGAGTTGTTGGCGGGGCACAGTCTCGCCAGCATCATCATCAACACACTACCTGTATCTAGAGTTGTTGGCGGGGCACAGTCTCGCCAGCATCATCATCAACACACTACCTGTATCTAGAGTTGTTGGCGGGGCACAGTCTCGCCAGCATCATCATCAACACACTACCTGTATCTAGAGTTGTTGGCGGGGCACAGTCTCGCCAGCATCATCATCAACACACTACCTGTATCTAGAGTTGTTGGCGGGGCACAGTCTCGCCAGCATCATCATCAACACACTACCTGTATCTAGAGTTGTTGGCGGGGCACAGTCTCGCCAGCATCATCATCAACACACTACCTGTATCTAGAGTTGTTGGCGGGGCACAGTCTCGCCAGCATCATCATCAACACACTACCTGTATCTAGAGTTGTTGGCGGGGCACAGTCTCGCCAGCATCATCATCAACACACTACCTGTATCTAGAGTTGTTGGCGGGGCACAGTCTCGCCAGCATCATCATCAACACACTACCTGTATCTAGAGTTGTTGGCGGGGCACAGTCTCGCCAGCATCATCATCAACACACTACCTGTATCTAGAGTTGTTGGCGGGGCACAGTCTCGCCAGCATCATCATCAACACACTACCTGTATCTAGAGTTGTTGGCGGGGCACAATCTCGCCAGCATCATCATCAACACACTACCTGTATCTAGAGTTGTTGGCGGGGCACAGTCTCGCCAGCATCATCATCAACACACTACCTGTATCTAGAGTTGTTGGCGGGGCACAGTCTCGCCAGCATCATCATCAACACACTACCTGTATCTAGAGTTGTTGGCGGGGCACAGTCTCGCCAGCATCATCATCAACACACTACCTGTATCTAGAGTTGTTGGCGGGGCACAGTCTCGCCAGCATCATCATCAACACACTACCTGTATCTAGAGTTGTTGGCGGGGCACAGTCTCGCCAGCATCATCATCAACACACTACCTGTATCTAGAGTTGTTGGCGGGGCACAGTCTCGCCAGCATCATCATCAACACACTACCTGTATCTAGAGTTGTTGGCGGGGCACAGTCTCGCCAGCATCATCATCAACACACTACCTGTATCTAGAGTTGTTGGCGGGGCACAGTCTCGCCAGCATCATCATCATCAACACACTACCTGTATCTAGAGTTGTTGGCGGGGCACAGTCTCGCCAGCATCATCATCAACACACTACCTGTATCTAGAGTTGTTGGCGGGGCACAGTCTCGCCAGCATCATCATCAACACACTACCTGTATCTAGAGTTGTTGGCGGGGCACAGTCTCGCCAGCATCATCATCAACACACTACCTGTATCTAGAGTTGTTGGCGGGGCACAGTCTCGCCAGCATCATCATCAACACACTACCTGTATCTAGAGTTGTTGGCGGGGCACAGTCTCGCCAGCATCATCATCAACACACTACCTGTATCTAGAGTTGTTGGCGGGGCACAGTCTCGCCAGCATCATCATCAACACACTACCTGTATCTAGAGTTGTTGGCGGGGCACAGTCTCGCCAGCATCATCATCAACACACTACCTGTATCTAGAGTTGTTGGCGGGGCACAGTCTCGCCAGCATCATCATCAACACACTACCTGTATCTAGAGTTGTTGGCGGGGCACAGTCTCGCCAGCATCATCATCAACACACTACCTGTATCTAGAGTTGTTGGCGGGGCACAGTCTCGCCAGCATCATCATCAACACACTACCTGTATCTAGAGTTGTTGGCGGGGCACAATCTCGCCAGCATCATCATCAACACACTACCTGTATCTAGAGTTGTTGGCGGGGCACAGTCTCGCCAGCATCATCATCAACACACTACCTGTATCTAGAGTTGTTGGCGGGGCACAGTCTCGCCAGCATCATCATCAACACACTACCTGTATCTAGAGTTGTTGGCGGGGCACAGTCTCGCCAGCATCATCATCAACACACTACCTGTATCTAGAGTTGTTGGCGGGGCACAGTCTCGCCAGCATCATCATCAACACACTACCTGTATCTAGAGTTGTTGGCGGGGCACAGTCTCGCCAGCATCATCATCAACACACTACCTGTATCTAGAGTTGTTGGCGGGGCACAGTCTCGCCAGCATGGCCAGCAGCGAGTGGCGGGCGCGGGGCAGGGCGGCGGGGGGCAGGTCCACGCACAGCCGGCCCTCGCCGAGGAACGTGGCGCAGAGCTGGTCCTTCTTCAGCACGAGGAGGAGGATCTCTTCAAGGTCCGCCTCGCTGGGGAAGGGAAATGATGAATTAGTTATTGGAGAACATAAGAATCTTAATTTTAAAGACATAGTTGTAAAAATGACTTTTATAATTTAAGAAAGATACAGGTAGTCAGTTTGTCCTTTTATGTGTTTAATTTTGTGTAGATACATGAATTTGTCAATAAATACCTAAATAAATAAATAAAGAAGTTAATATCCTCTATTTAGCAATTGGCAATAAAAATACCTCTGCCGTAGTTAAGTAACACGCAAATGGAATATTAGCCATTAACACAGGGTCCTGTTTTTATATGAATGTAATAAACTAAAATAAAAGATTATCAATGTCAAACATTCTCTTGAATATCCTTCCTGTTTTAGCGGTAACAATGGGCTAGACGATAATCCCATAACTTTCCACGACAAATCACCTATTGAATTACATTCCAGGTTATCAAAATCATTAAACAAACCATCATCAAATCTAATCTCTTAGTCCAGTGGTAGCTAACTAAATTTAATCTGACCATACGCACAGATACCTCATCCCACACAAAGAAAACGTCCACGCTAAACTATTCATTCATCCTTTACATTTTACTTCGTCAGGCATTCTGTAGATGTCGTTAGAGCGCTCCGTGTGAAATACCAAAATACCGAAGTACAAGGCGACATCTATGAACGCCATTACAAAACTTTATTTTGTTACAAAATTAAGAAATTCTTAATTTTAACTTAGAATTATGTTATTAAGACAGCTTTTGCTACTTGAACATCAAACAAATTAAATCGATCATATTCGGAGGCAAACTTTTCATCTTATAAATTTTTCAAAATGCTTCCAATTCCAATAGTTACTTGCAGCGCCATCTTTTGTGCATTTTAGGGACTATCGTTACTTTTCTTCGGAATGAGACCCCGTGCCATAGGTAAATTGGTGCAAACCCTCACCTGGCATTGCACAGGAACTGCGCGAAGTCGATATTACTGACGCAGTGCTCCCGGTCCTCGCTGTCCGTCGTGAGGTCGGTCTCGCGGTAGTACATGTAGAGGAAGTCGTTCAGCTGCTTGGCGATCATCGCGCAGCGGTCCTTGTCGCAGAGCTTGGCTGTTGGGCCCTGGGGGAATAGTAAGAAGGTAAAGTTGGTTTAAGAAGTTTTAATCCCTACTTAATATTATAAATGCGAAAGTAACTCTGTCTGTCTGTCGGTCTGTCTGTCTGCTGTCTGTCTGTCTGTTACGCTTTCACGCCTAAACCACTGAACCGATTGTGATGAAATTTGGTATGGAGAAAGAACTGAACTTGGGAAAGGACATAGGGTACTTTTTACCGCGGGAAAACTTCTCATTCCCACGGGAAACCGACTTCAACGCGAACGGAGTCGCGGGCGGCCACTAGTATCTTATATAGTGCGATGGTGGAATTGGTCGTAGTGAATGAATTTGCAAGTTAAAGTCCGTCAGGGAACAAGAATACTACTTCACCGAGCTGGTTAATGCATGAAATATATTTTTTAATACAGTTGCTCAAAAAGTGGCGTATTGCAGGGACGTATAGCGTTCGGGATGTGGGCTATTTATTACACACGCGTGCTTTTTTTTACCTTTCCCGCACTCGTGCGTTCTCTTTCCCAACTGTCAAAATAATGTCTATTAGAAAGAAAAATTAACCAACCATGAAGTTTTTACTACAAAAAAAAAACAAGAAGTTGTTATGATTCATGTTAATACTTACGTAGCGTAAGTATATTTCTAAAATAAGCTACTAGTTTGTTTCAATATCAGATTTAAAGATTTGATTGAATTAGTGTGGTTGGTTTCATTTCATTATATCTCATTAAATTTCATTTTCATTTCATTGCGGCATTCGACCTGTACATTTTACGAAGTCTTCAGACTGGCGGCGCCCCCCCCCCTGTCCCCCCTACCTGCACGTTGTACGGCATCTTCAGACTGACGCCCCCCACCCGCCCCCCTCACCTGCACGTTGTACGGCGTCTTCAGACTGCCCCCCCCCCTCCCCCCCTCACCTGCACGTTGTACGGCGTCTTCAGACTGGCGCCCCCCCCCCCTCCCCCCCTCACCTGCACGTTGTACGGCATCTTCAGACTGCCCCCCCACCCCCCCCTCACCTGCACGTGGTACGGCGTCTTCAGGCTGGCGGCGGCGCGGCGCAGGAACCGCGCCACCAGCGCCGCGTGCTGCTACACCCCCCCCCTCACCCCCCCACTCCCCCCCTCACCTGCACGTGGTACGGCGTCTTCAGGCTGGCGGCGGCGCGGCGCAGGAACCGCGCCACCAGCGCCGCGTGCTGCTACACCCCCCCCCCTCACCCCCCCCACTCCCCCCCCTCACCTGCACGTGGTACGGCGTCTTCAGGCTGGCGGCGGCGCGGCGCAGGAACCGCGCCACCAGCGCCGCGTGCTGCTACACCGCCCCCCCCCCTCACCCCCCCCGCTCCCCCCCCCTCACCTGCACGTGGTACGGCGTCTTCAGGCTGGCGGCGGCGCGGCGCAGGAACCGCGCCACCAGCGCCGCGTGCTGCGCCGCCAGCTCCGACTGCGGCGCGGCCAGTCGCTTCAGCACGAGGGACAGGTAGAGGCCGAAGGCGCGCCGGGACTCGCCCGGGCTGGACACACATAACGCCTAGGTTATAGCCCTGCCCTTCTACCGCGTAACTAGCGTTGATTTGAACTCGACGTCGACAACCGTTTTCATAGGCTAAATTGTTAACAATGGCGGGTCTCTAGCCAATGAAAACAGTTGTCGACGTCGAGTTCAAATCGACGCTAGTTCGCGGTAGAAGGGCAGATCACATATCCTACTAATATTATAAACGTGAAAGTTTGTGAGTATGGATGTTGGTTACTCTTTCACGTAAAAACTACTGGATGGATTTAGATGAAACTTTACAGTAATATAGGTTAAACATCAGAATAACGTATAGGGTATTTTTTACCAAGGGAAAACTTCTAATTTCAACGGGAAACCGACTTCCACGCGAACGTAGTCGCTGGCGGCCAATAGTTTAGAATAATAAACGACTTCTATGGAAGGCAAGTAATACCTAGCAATGTTTAGATCAGAAAGTTATTACTTTCAATCGGTACCATCGAGTATTGGTTCATCAGAACTAAATAGGAAACAATCTTAGTCAAGACGAATAAATTCCTTACGATTATCTTACTTTAAGTGTGTGACCTAATCAAAGTAAATAAAAGCAAATCCAACGGTCAAGACAACATTATTACAGTATTTCTTCTTGTTACTTCCCTATTCAACTACCATATCTTGTTACAGTACACATATGGATAATACATACGTGAGATTAGCCCCCTGTTCCAGCTGCGCGCGCACGTGGTTCTTGTGCGGCGCGCGGGCGGGAGGCGCCGCGCGGGGCTCCAGCTGCACGGGGGGGGGCCGAGGAAGCAATCGCCGCCGACTCGTAGCGGGATATACCACAACTGCGGCCAGAGATAGAGGGATGTACCACAACTGGGGTCTGAGATAGAGGGATGTACCACAACTGGGGTCGGAGATAGAGGGGTGTACCACAACTGGGGTCGGAGATAGAGGGGTGTACCACAACTGGGGTCGGAGATAGAGGGATGTACCACAACTGGGGTCGGAGATAGAGGGATGTACCACAACTGGGGTCGGAGATAGAGGGATATACCACAACTTGGGTCAGAGATAGTGGGATGTACCACAACTGGGGTCGGTGATAGAGGGGTGTACCACAACTGGGGTCGGAGATAGAGGGGTGTACCACAACTGGGGTCGGAGATAGAGGGATGTACCACAACTGGGGTCGGAGATAGAGGGATGTACCACAACTGGGGTCGGAGATAGAGGGATATACCACAACTTGGGTCAGAGATAGTGGGATGTACCACAACTGGGGTCGGTGATAGAGGGGTGTACCACAACCGGGGTCTGAGATAGAGGGATGTACCACAACTGGGGTCGGAGATAGAGGGATGTACCACAACTGGGGTTGGAGATAGAGGGATGTACCACAACTGGGGTCGGAGATAGAGGGATGTACCACAACTGGGTTCATGGGGGTAATAGCGGGATATACCACAACTAGGTTAATGGATATTAAATAGCGGGATATACCTCAACTCGGTAGGTGAAAATATCGGTTTAAGTGGAAGAATGATGTAAGTTATTCAAATATTTGGGTGAAAGTAGCATCAAAATCGGTTAAGTAGTATAAGAATATAAAGGATGTACGGGTTTGTAGCGGGCTAAATAACAACAATATTATTGATAATTAGGATATTAGAAGAATAATAGACTATGTTAAAATATATATGGAAACAACTACATAATTGCAAAATTTGTGAACTCAATTGAAACACATATGTATGTTAGTGAAAACTGTATCGAAATCGGTTAAGTAGTTCAGAATATAATGCTTATTCATGACAAACACAATTGGGAACTTGTAATCAGTTTAGAATCCAGTACGAGTTTAGTTAGACAGTTCACAAAAGAAACTATGACGTAAAGTGACTTTGTATTATGACAACTATTAACACTACCTAAATATCTACAATCTGCTATGCTATATACTCACGGCGCCGGGTCGGGGCTGCTCTTGTTGTTGGTCTGCGGCAGCGCGTGCGAGTGTATCAACAGGTTGTAGTTGTGTTGTATCGCCGCGTACGGAACCGACTTGTTCACCGACGTGGAGCAGACTGGGATGCCTGACACCGGCTCTGTACCATACATACAACCACGAGTTTTTTTATTATATAGGTAGCAAACGAGCATGCGGGTCACCTGATGGCAAGTGATCACCGCCGCCCATGACTCCCCACAACACTGTGGGTGTTGGCAGGGCCGTCTTTCACCTATTACAGGCCCTGAGCACATTAGGATATTGGGGCCCCCATGACCATAAATACTCGTAGCACAATTTTGTTACAATAAACAAAAAACATACATGTATGAAAAGTTTGAGGTTTATTTATATTTCTTTGTAACAGATATTATGATGAATAATGTAAATCCACACTAAGGAACTTGCATCCACGATCACATACATTTATACTGATTGAAGAGGTATCATTCTAGATTTTAATTAAGCAAAATCGTTAATCTCATCTTCAAAATCTGTGTTTTCGAGCATTTCACATTCTATCGACATTAGCGACAAACTGTTCAATCTCTCCTGAAACATTGTACTTCTTTATTCAATTTCTCTTTGATTCTTGCCTGTAGACCAGTTTATTTTCCCGCCATATTTGAAGCATTGTCGTAGCTTTGTCCTCTACAATCTTTAATGGAAATATCACGACTCTCTAAAAATTAAAGATGGTTTCAGCTAAACACTCAGATTTATGATCTTTGATAGGTATATATTTCAGAAATTTATTAACGTATTGCAATCGATTACCTACCTAAGCCTGATTTTCGGATGGGAGTAGAGTAACTATTTGGTCATAATTATATTATCTGTGGTTTGGTAATCGAGTACGGGGCCCCAATTGATTGCGGGGCCCTGGGCACGTGCCCATCGTGCCCAGTGGAGAAGAGGGACCTGGGTGTTGGGGGTGTGTTGCTGAGCCTTTGAGAAAATTGGGCACCAGATACCGCACTCACCGAACGAAACGCAGGAACATCGTCCCTACTTCACGTCGGTTTTCTGTGCGACGGTGGTATTTCACCGGTCGAGTCAGCCCAGTAATCGCTGCAGACAGAGCCTACAGCTAGACTCTACCACTTTCAAAAAGAGATTAGTTGTGTTGTATTGTTCAGGCTATGAAGTTTATTTGCCATGGAGATGTTATTCATTAGAAACGATTCAGTACTTCATATTTATGACCTAACATCAATTACCTACAATTTAACTATTAATTTCAACTTTTACCACAAAAACACCTATCTTTTACATAAAATGCCATCTCACCAAGGTATCTGGAGTACTTCTGCCAGGAGTTGTGCGAGGGGAAGATCCGAACGTAGCCGCCGCGGCGGGAGTACTGAGCCTTTACTGCGCGGATCAGTCTAGAGGCGAGTGACGTTAACGTGAGGTTTGGAAAGAAGGTAATTATGTTACAACTAGCGACCCGCCCACGCTTCGCAATGGTGTAATTTTGGCCGACTTGTTCACAAATTATCGAATTTTGGCTAACTAAATAAAACTTCTTCTGAATGTTCTTTATTTACAAATTTAAACGAATAAATTCCCTAAAGGATGGCCTAAACCGCATTCAAATCCGTTACGTAGTTTAGGAGGTGTAAGCGGACAAACATACAAACAGACAGAATTAGCGACTTGAATTTATACGATGTAATGATGGTAACTTTTACAAATGTACAGGCAACGATATTAACTTAAGTCTAAATCTAAGCTTACAAGTATATTGCAAAAATAAATGTTAAAGTGGTAATGCACGCGAGTAACAAGAACTAATTCATGCGTTGGATCATTCCGTAAATATTTATTAACATATTTTCGGTGCAGTTGTTTAATTTACACATGTGTTACTTTTTTGTTGTAAATTTCAGTCTTGAAACTTTACAAAATAATTAACATCATTCTTGACAGAACATATTTTAACATCAATTGTCACAAGTTGACATAAATTGACATAAGTTGTCAAAATCATATTTTTCTCGTAGATAATTTCAACATCCTAGTACAGCAATAATTTGAAATGATACTATTCAAGTGTAGTGTGTACATACCTGAGTTCCTCTCCTGTCAGCATGGTACCGAGCGGGTCGTTCGTCTTCTTGCCACGAAACACGTTCTCGGCTGAATGCACTCTGCGACACTAAATTGTGACATAACATAATATTTTCTGTTAGGTTATAAAATGCTAAATGCTAAATTTGTGTAAATTTACGATTAGTGCTGATAATGTTGTGTAATTATAAACAAGTAAAATAAATTCAATTTGTTCACAAGTTTTGGCAAAAATTGGCTTATACCTATTGCTGACAGGTTGTTCCGGTTTGACATTTTAAAATAGGACAACCTTTACAGTTATACATGTATTGCCATAAAAGCATTGTTAACCTACATTAGTAAAAAAGTATTGTATCTGACAATCTTTTGTTTTTTTTCTTAATCGGCTGGAATCGTTTTCCTAATATAGGTTTACAGCATCACTAATTACTATATTACCGCTCCGATCCTCATCTTGAGCGAGGTGGTCTTCTCCGAGATCTCGGGCTTGGTCATCCCCACCGCGGGCAGCCCCACCAGCGTGAGCGTGTCCGCGACCAGCGCCGACTTCACGCGCGCGTCCAGCGGACTGTCGCAACCCAGACTACACCAAGAAACAAAACTGGTAATCTTGCTGGCCACAACAACTACAATATCACTGGCAGCAGTCATTAGCAAGATACTTGATAGGCTGCTAGATGCTGAGTTGGACAAACTTGTTGAGCTTCATGATGCACAGTTCGGATTTAGGTCTGGTCTGTCGACTGAGAGTGCGATATGCCTAAAGCAAACTGCTAAATACTACACCGATAGGCTTACTCTAGTCTACGCCTGCTTCCTTGACCTTTCGAAGGCTTTTGACTTGGTGGTGTATGACTTTTTAGTAATTACTGTGCAAATCCGCTATAATTTCTCTACTGGCAGTCCACTAATGCACCGCCCGCCCGCCCACTGTTCATGCGCAAGCACACCATGCAATAGTTACCACCACCAGAAAAAGAAATACTCGTCTCGACGCGTTTCGCTCCAACACGGAGCATCCTCAGGAGACGTCTGTTCGCTTCAGTGGCCAGCAACAGACAGACGTCTCCTGAGGATGCTCCGTGTTGGAGCGAAACGCGTCGAGACGAGTATTTCTTTTTCTGGTGGTGGTAACTATTGCATGGTGTGCTTGCGCATGAACAGTGGGCGGGCGGGCGGTGCATTAGTGGACTGCCAGTAGAGAAATTATAGCGGATTTGCACAGTAATTACTAAAAAGTCATCTAAATGGATTTCCGCAAAGTAACGCCTGATTCCATCAATTTTTGGTGGTGTATGACATCCTTTGGGAAAAGCTGGAGAGGGCAGGTATGCCATGGGTGATCGTACAACTCTTTCGGCACTGGTATGACAACCAGATTAATTGTGTGCGTGATGCTCATTCTGGGGATTATGGTTTGAGCTGGGGCGTTAGACAGGGTGGTGTTACTTCACCAAGACTGTTTAACTTGTATAAATGATCTAATCATTGACCTAAGTAGTAAGCCATTTGGTTGTCATGTCGACGGCAGAAGCGTTAACAACCTGAGCTATGCGGACGACATGGTGCTGCTGGTGCTCTCTGCTGGATCTATTAGGAATTTGCTAAGTATATGTGAGGAGTACGCGAAAGCACATGGTCTAATCTACAACTGTATTAAAAGTGAATATGTCATTCTTAAAGCACCCGGAAGATCTGTAGACTATGACCCTATTATACAACTCAACGGCTCCTCACTTAAAAGAGTGTTATCTTTCAAATACTTAGGACACTATCTGTCGGAGGATCTGAATGACCAGAAAGATATTGAGAGAGAGAGAAGGGCACTAGCTGCCAAATGTAACATGTTGGCTCATAGGTTTGCACGCTGCACTGATAGTGTAAAAAATATACTATTTAGAAGCTTCTGCCAATCCTTCTATACGGCAGGCCTGTGGTCACATGAACGCGGCTCAAAATCAGCTTCGAACTCTCTCAGAGTTCAATATAATAACGGCTTCAGAGTGCTGTTGCATTTGCCCCGACATTGCAGTGCATCAGCAATGTTTGCCACTGCTGGAGTCGATGATTTTCAAGCTATCATCAGAAAAAAAAACCTGTTTCTGATGAATCATCTTCGACAGAGTGCTAACAGTATTCTGAGGGTGTTTGCAGGGAAACTCGAGCTTCCGATATGGAAAAAGTTCATGGATGTACTTATCTATAGGTAGATTGGCATAGGTAGATAATGTACATAATGATAATCTCTTTCCTAAGTTGTATGTGTATAGTTTTAGTTTATTTTGTTACTAACATTAAATATAAGTTTTTCAGTTTTGTAAAAATACGAACAAATCGGCCTATGATGCCATAATAAATCAATAAATTATAATTATTATTTTTTAAAACATAGTTTTTCTCCGTTCATAGAGGGAAATATTTAATAGCCCTGAGATGCGGACCTCGGCCAAGCTCCACAGGGCTACGTGTGATTGAATGTGAGTGCAGATGTTGAGGAAGTTGATAGAAATTTTCGGGTGTAATATCCTACAAGTATTAAGAATAACTGCTTTCTGTATTAATGGAACCGTAAAAGAGGGTAACTCAAGAAGACCTATATTAGATATCAGGGTTTTTGGAATAAAACCTGTTGTAGATAGTATAATAGGAATAGTTTTAACTGTATTAACCTGCCACTGCGTTTTGAGCTCTATCGCTAAATCGGTGTATTTAGCCATTTTTTCTGAATGTGTACTAAGTAGGTTATGGGTATTACATACTGCTATATCTATGATATAAACGGTTTTATTCTGTTTGTCAAGGAGTGTTATATCAGGTCTATTAAAATGTATTGTTTTATCCGTAATTATTGTTCTGTCCCAGTAAATGCGATATTTGTTGTTTTCTATAACGGCATTAGGCTGGTATTTATAGTATGCAATTGATTTTGGAATCATTTTAAATTTGTATGCAAAATTTTGATGGACTATTGCTGCTACTTGGTCGTGTCTATGTTTATAATCTGTTTGAACTATTGATTTGCATGCGCCAGTTATATGTTGGATGGTTTCGGAGGCACTATGACATCTGCATAAATCGGTTTGTAAATTTTGTCTTCGAACAATGTACTTTTGATAATTGCGTGTGTCAATAACTTGATCCTGAATATCGATCATAAAAGCCTTTGTTTCCGGGAACAATTCACCTTGCCTGTGAAGCCAAGCCGAACGAAGCCAAGCGTTCGACGCTTCTTTGTCGACATGAGTTTGGCATAAATCGGTTCGGTGTCTTCCGTGCAGAGACTTTTGTGTCCAGGCTTCTAGTTTCGACTCATTAGTTATAATATTTTCATTTGGTTGTTGCAGTGTGTTGTGTAAATTGAGAGGGGTAAGCTTTGTATCTAGTTGTGATATATTTTTTTGAAGTGATGAATCATTGCATCTATTATGAAAATACTTCCTCAATGTTGTTATTTGCTTATTATGCAAATTTTGTATATCTACAAGACCAATACCACCCTCTTTACGAGGCAGTGTTTGTCATAATCTGTTGGGTTTGCGTGTGATTATTTTGAATAATTTCTTCTACTTCGGTTCTTATTATATTCATTTGGTGTTGTGATAAAAAATTTCGTCTTATAATTTGACGTCGTTGATCACCGACCTTTTGCCTAGAAACATTCATATCTGGGAATTCTTGAATAAATGCTGTGTGGAGTGGTTGTAAATAATTGTTAATGGATGTTGTTTCGCATTGTATCACTAGCAAATATGTGCGCCAAATGAAGCGATTATGCTCTTTAGACCATTTTTTCCGCACACGTGTTGTGTTAACTGTGTGTACAGAACTGGTGGCACTTGCCCTCTGTACAACATCATTTGACATATTAGTAGATACTGATTTTGATGACGATTATTATTATTAAATAGTTATAGGAACTTCGAGGTTAATAACAACAAATAAAGGTTTATTATGAATTACTGTGATGGTTTTTTCCGACATTTTATAATTTCTGTTCCCATAGGGATGCCTAAATGTCATTCGATATAAATTGATTAGAATGTATTTTTTTAAGTGCTCGGTTAAAGTAAATCACTCAACTAAAAAGTTAATTTTATATAAATAAAAAGGTTTTTGAGCAGTGTATTAAAATAATTTTCGACAGATATAATAGATGCTCAGGTCCAAATAAACATGCAATAGTTTTATAGATACAATAAACATCGATTTGGTTTGAGCAATTGAAACCCTACCCGATGTCTCGCTAAAACTGGCATGCGTCACTCTAGTCTCATTGCGTTTGTTTTCGTTGTGTTATTGTGTGTTTTTAAAGATTTTTATTTTTTTTGATATGTGATTAGCGCTAATTGCGAAATTCTTTAACCTGTAACTATTTTATAAACAAATATCGTAATTTAAAGTATTCGATAGCAATATTCAAAAGCTAAAACATTTAACCAGACAACCAAAGGCACCGACAATATCTCTGGTGGCCCGGATCATTTACGTATTGTCCTTCAAATTTTTTATAGTAATCTTAGATATTGGAAGCGAGATGGTTTTTTTTAAAAGAGAAAACAAGTATCCCGCAATCAACAATTTTATTATAACAAAAAGTAACACACACCAACAAAATGAAATAAAATACACAGAAATACAGTAAACAAAAATAACAAAATGGATAGGTCTTACTCAGTAGGCGGCTCAAGAAAAAGTAAACTGAGCGCCAGAAAACAAGGTCTTTTATACAAAATGGTCACGTGATCAACTTGGTACAGTTTTTATTTCCTACACGGCCTTCCTGATATGAGGCCGTCCTCGGACTCTTCTTCTTGTCCTGCGACATCAGTCCACCAGTGGCATGGAGGCTCCCGGCCTCGCATCCTGCAGAGTGTCGGTCGTTCGGCGAGCAGCTCGCGGTCGCGCACCACCCGCGCCGACGGACACCAGCGGCGGCCCCGCGCCCGCAGCACGCTGAGGCGGCGGCCCCTGCGCCGGCCGCGGCACGTCCGCAGACACCGACTGCAGCGGAGCGTCGGCAGCAGCAGCACTGCACCGGCGTTGAGGCGGCGATGACATCTGCAGCCCAGAAGGGCCTGGTTGCGGCGAGTCACTCGTGGGTGCGGCCATCACATTTGATGGCGGGTCCTCAGCCGCAGCCTGTTGCTCACCGCTCGCAGGATTCAAACAGTCTGCAGGTGCAGTGGACACCTCGTCATCAGCTCCTGCATACATAATTTTAACATATTAAGCATCTTTTATAGCAACAGCACAGATTTAAACAAAATGAGCTATTTTCAAAAGAAATGTACAAGTCAAGCTCAATAGCTCAAATAAATAGCCAAAATGAGATCATTATTAGCATGGCTGTAAGCAAAGCAATAGCAATAAGTCATAGGCACTGCGTTAGCATAACTTAAACAATAAAACAGTCATAGGCACGGCGTTAGCATAACTAAAAATATTACCATGAGTCATAGGCACGGCGTTAGCATAACTCAAACCAAACCACGAGTCATAGGCACGACGTTAGCTTAACTCAAACAAAAACGAGTCATAGGCACGACGTTAGCTTAACTCAAACAAAACCACGAGTCATAGGCACAACGTTAGCTTAACTCGGAAAGTAACAGAAAAGTGACATAGCGCCAACTTTTTCTGACGGCCTACCAAACAAGTAACATAATACTCAATGGTAGCCACACAACTCACCCTCAAAGTAAGCAGCACATGTCTCGGGAGTCCACTCTCCACGCCAAGGAATCATGAATTCCGCTGCTGCTTGCGTCAGCTTCCCATAGGAGCCGGCCAGGAGTTGCAGTTCGTAGCGACCATGTGGTAACACTTTGACCACGCGGTAGGGACCACGCATGCAGGAATCCAATTTCCCGGTCGACTGCGCCTGTTTTCGTACGAAAACTAACGAATTGAGTTCAAAGTCACGTGGAGATTTCCTGTTTTTATTTACATAAGCGTCCTGAGCGTGTCGGTTAGCCCGAAGGCGTTCAGATGCCCGCTGTCTGCCCATCTCACGCAAGGCTTCTCTGTTTGGACTGGAACCCTCAAACGCCACGTCTCTTACCAAGCTCCGTATAAGTGGTGTTGTCGCATCTATTCCAATCAGCAGATTCAAGGCTGATTGTTGCGTCGTCTTGTGCTTGGTGATATTTAGCACTAATTGTAACCTCCAGATCACCTTAGACCAACTTTGACCGCGATAATTTGACTCTATACGAATCATGTTTAAAATGGTGCGGCAGTAACGTTCGACCTGTCCATTTGACTGGTGCATTTCTGGTGTGATAAAGTGTGTGTCACATCCCATACCCTTTACCCAATCTAAAAACTCAGTGCTTTGAAACATGCGCCCCCTATCGGCAACTATAAGCTTAGGAGTCCCAAATAAAGAAATTACAGAAGTAAAATGGAGTTTTAACTCATGAGTGTCTTGACGGCACATGGGATAAAGGAGGCAAAATTTAGAAAAAGCGTCAATAACAATGAGAACATAACGGTACCCCTCAGACTTCGGTAGAGGTCCCAAAACGTCCATATGGATCGTATCGAATGGTGAATCAGGTTTTTCCCATGAATGAATCAACTGAAGAGAAGCGCGAGGGACTTTCTTGTGAGACATACAAACTATACAGTGAGCAATATATTTACAAACAAAGCTTCTCAAGCTAGGAAACCAAAAGTGCTTCAGAATGAGATCCACTGTTTTGTCTACACCGGGGTGATCGTGTTCGTCATGGAACACGCGAAGAAGGCTAAGTCTATAACCTTTCGGTATGAAGCACAGAAACTTTGGAGATTCACCAGTAGGCGTGTACTTTACGTACAGAAGATCATTTTTAACCCGGTACCGAGTAGCGTCCAATTGATTGTCAGCTAACTTTTGAATTAAGGTTCTGGTTTCCTCATCAGCGGTTTGAGCGATTTGCGCCCAATTCAAAGGCTTCTCGATGGTGCATACATTCACAGGATTCCGACTTAAATAATCGGCATGTGACATTAATGACCCCTTGCGGTACTCCAAAGTAAAATCATAGTCCTGCAAATATACCCACCAACGAGTCACCCTAGGCAAAAGGTCTTTCTTCCGTTGTGTAAGTTTTAAGGCATTACAGTCCGTAACCACCTTAAAATGTATACCGACTAAATAGTGCCTGAATTGCTGAAGGGCCTTAACTACCGCGAGAGTTTCCAACTCATAGGAGTGGTAACCTGGTTCGGCACCTTGAGTTAGCTTGCTAAAATAAGCTACTACCCGTTTATGAACACCGTCGTGTATTTGTATTAAAATAGCGCCATACCCGATTGAACTCGCGTCTGTGTGGACTTCTGTCGGTAACGATGAATCATAAATTGATAAGACAGGTTCAGAGGTCAAGCAATCTATAATGTAGTCACGAGCCGCTTGTTGTTCCGTGCCCCAAGAAAATGTAACACCCTTTCGCGTCAATGCAGCTATACATGCCGTTTTCTGTGCAAAACCCGCAATATATTTTCGAAAGTAACTGGCAAGCCCCATAAATTGCCGTATTTCCTTTACGTTTTGCGGTATTGGTGAATCAATTAATGCTTTAACTTTATCACGACTCGGCCGTACCTGACCTTCACTAATAGTACGTCCCAAATATACAATTTCCGTAGCAAGAAATGAGCATTTTCGCAAATTGATTGAAAAGCCAGATTTAGTCAAAATAGTTAACACATTGCGTAAAATTAAAAAGCCACGTTCAATAGTTTTACTTAAAACCAATACGTCATCAATATACACCAGGACTTCACCAGAGTCGATAAATTCGCGAAGTGTATTGGATATAATCCTTTGATATACCACTGGGGCGTTCGCCAGCCCATACGGCATCTTTAGGTACTCAAAGTGACCCTCGGGCGTGACGAAGCCAGTTAAAGGTACGGAATCTTTATCAAGCGGGATCTGGTGAAACCCTGTCGCCATATCGAGACTTGAAAAATACTTATTATGACCCAGGCGATCGATGTGGTCGTCTATTCTCGGAAGCGGAAATCTGTCTTTAATTGTTACTTCGTTCAATTTACGAAAATCGACGCACATCCTGTCCGAACCATCTTTCTTCTTTACGAGAAGAATCGGACTCGCATAATCGGACTCAGATTCTTGTATAATATTTTTGTCGAGTAAATCCTTAATAATATCGCGAACGCGAAGAGTTTCAACGAGCGAAAGTCGGTATGGTCGGTAATTTATAGGCGTTAAATTGCTCAATCTAATTGTCATTTTGCCTGTATTTACTGTAGAAGTAGCGGTGCCTGTTATGAAAAACTTTGCAAACTCATTAATAATGTTCATCAACTGCGCCAAATAATGACCTTCAAGAGGTGTTGAAATCGGAACTGACACATCAGATTGAACAGTCAAAACGCTATCCGAGTTCATTGCTTCTCTAGTTAGCAACTGAGTATCGCGCGTGCGAACATAACGTACGCCATCTCTATTCAGGACATCCGTACCTACTATTACCGGAGTATTCATAAATTCCGACGCAACGACAAACAAGTCAACTTCGAGAGTAATGCCCTCAAACTCAATCGGCAAGGTAACATAAGTTGTGCTCTCTAACTCTTGACTACCCAACCCTTTTAGTATACGGAACGCGGGTTTACGGCTACAATTAAAATATTTCAACAAAGAAGACGAGATAAGGGAGATAGTAGATCCACTGTCTATCAATACGTCAGTTGGAATTCCTTGAATAACCGCTACAATTACGTCCGAGTTGCGGGTAGTTTTAAATTCTTGGCAAAAATTAACGTTATTTTTATTACGTGACTCGGCCTTTTGTTTTGCAAAGCAAGTTTGAACCTTATGTCCTACCTTTTTACAATATTCACACGTATCGGGTTTGACTGGGACAAAGACAGGTGGTGACGTAACAGTAGAAGTATTTGCACTATTTTGAGTAACATTTATCTTAGATTTCTTACAGTCAGCCTGTTTGTGTCCCACTCGACCACACAAGAAACATTTTCTTTCTTCAAACTTCCGTTTACGTATGAATTTAGAGTTGCTGCTATGGGATGACGCATTATCAGACAGAACATTAGTGTTTTTACGTGCAGAAGGTTTGACATAAATCGAAAAAAATTCTACTAAACGATTCGGCGGTAACTTTGCGTTCGTCGCAGATGCTCGTATTTGTGGGTCGGTTACGCCGCGTATTATGATAGCCGACATAAGTTCGTCACTAAGCCCACGTACTAACCTTAACCTTAACAGTGAACGGCGAGCATAGTCAGCGTACGTCGGATAACTATCGGAACTTGTACACATTACCTCGTAAAGAATATTTGCAATATCCGGCGTTTTCGGGCACAGCGGTTTAAATTCATTTTTAAAACTTGTCCACGTACGCTCACTAGTCACCCATTCCTGTAGCCACGTCTTAGCATCCCCTTTAAGGCAATTTCCTATCCGCGACAAACACTCGTGATCACTCCAATTATTTAAAACTTTAGCGCGATCGACTTCTTCACACCAATCGTCAATGTTATTTAATTTAGGATCAAAATTAGAAATGTAGTAAGGTTGGTTAGAACGAACTGCCGTATTAATCGAACAAATGGCTTCAACAAGACGATCCGTTACGGTCGAACGAGCACCATGACTATTGCCTTCCCGACCCGCATGTGCTGACAAATCACCACGCGGTGGCGCATTACACGTGTTACTACCCGACGCCGGTAACAAAGGGGTACAAGATCTAGTTTCCTGCACCACGTTTTGACCTTCTAACGCCCTGAGCCGAGATTGCATAGCCTGTAGCTCGTGTCTAACGCTGTCGTCTATCGTACGACTGCGGTGCCTTTTCCTGCGGCGCCCATGAGTTCGACTACGCGAACGTTCTCGCGAAGACATTGTTCTCTCCCCAAACACACTCACTCCCAATAGCCTTGACAGAATGGCGAGCGAGATTGAATCACGTTGATCCAATCCCACTTCTGATCTTAGATATTGGAAGCGAGATGGTTTTTTTTAAAAGAGAAAACAAGTATCCCGCAATCAACAATTTTATTATAACAAAAAGTAACATACACCAACAAAATGAAATAAAATACACAGAAATACAGTAAACAAAAATAACAAAATGGATAGGTCTTACTCAGTAGGCGGCTCAAGAAAAAGTAAACTGAGCGCCAGAAAACAAGGTCTTTTATACAAAATGGTCACGTGATCAACTTGGTACAGTTTTTATTTCCTACAGTAAAGTAATAGAAAAAAAAAAATATTATTTGAGATATATCAGAAGCGTATCATAGCTTACCTCGGAGACAGGTTGATCTCCAGAAGCCAAGGTTTCAGTGTTTCGTCCACCAGAATGTCAAACCCGAACAACTCTGCGGACAATTTAATATTAAATATTGTATCTTAGACAGTATTCGGAAAAAAATATTCATTACGAAAGATAAATATGTAAACGAAGAGTCACACTGGGTTCAAGTATTTAAATTAAAATATTACTAAAGAATATGAAACGTTTCAAATTGAACTAGACGAAAACTTACCACATTTAGCCACTTGCTGATTTTCAAAAAAACATTATTATTCTGAACTAGAACCAAGTACTTTCCACCATCCGGTATTCATACCGTTTTTTAAGATCATCACAACCTCATACTACTTCTCTTTAACCTCTTAAAACTTATCACCCACTAACCAAAGCAGTTGAAGTGATTCGGCACAAACACCCTGGCCGCCGCCGCTATGGTCTGCGCTGAAGACAGCAACGCCTTCACCACGAGTTCCTCTACGGCGGCCATTAGCGCGTTGGGGGCTTACCAAAACCTCATAACCTATCTTCCACTTACCAATACCCATAAACCCATCTTCAACTTACCAAAGAGAGCGTCCACTTGTGGCCCACGTTGCCGAGAATTCCTGGCCCATAACCCATCATCCACTAACCAAAGAGAGTATCAACTTGAGGCCCACGTCGCCGTGAATCCCTGGCCCATAACCTATCATCCACTTACTATAAAGCAGCATCCACTTCCCAAAGAGATCATCCACTTGTGACCCTCTTACCAACTTACCAAAACCCCATGGGCCATCCTCCACTTACCAAAGCAGTTGAAGTGATTCGGCACGAACACCCTGGCCGCAGCCGCTATGGTCTGAGCTGAAGACAGCAGCGCCTTCACCACCAGTTCCTCCACGGCCGCCATCAGCGCGCCGGTGTCGCGGCCCGCGCCCCGCAGGTGGCGGAGCAGAGCTGAGAGA
This sequence comes from Emmelina monodactyla, assembly GCA_916618145.1. Classification (NCBI taxonomy): domain Eukaryota; kingdom Metazoa; phylum Arthropoda; class Insecta; order Lepidoptera; family Pterophoridae; genus Emmelina; species Emmelina monodactyla. The sequence continues at coordinate 1,317,559 of OU745315.1, read as the reverse complement.
GTCCACTTGTGGCCCACGTTGCCGGCGCGCGGGTCGTCGCATCTTGGAGGTGATGACGAGGGTTTGATCATTTATCATTATCATTACATAGTATAAATAAAAGTCGATAATTCTGTCTGTTTGTAGGTTTGTTCGCTAACTCCTCCTAAATCAGTTAAGGGATTGTTATGCGGTTTTCACCATGCGTCAGGTGTTTTTTCTATTAAAATTTGTAAATACAGATCATTCAGAAAAAGATTTTTTTTAGTTAACCAAATTCGGGGTTTCGGGAACAAGTCGCCCGAAAATACACCATTGCGAAGCGTGAGTGGGTCGCTGGTTTAGATATAAAGAACAATGACTGACTTTGATTCGTTTTTTGGAGAGAAGATGGATATATTTTGAGGCGAAAATAAGCAAAAGGTTGACGACGAAAGCTTTTGATTCAAATTCAAAGAGCATCTTATCAAATTAGTGACAGGTTTCTTGAAATGAAGATGGAGATGTTTTGTGGAGACAGTAAACAATAGGTTGACGAAATAATAATAGAATGCTATAAATGTTCTACTAATTGACAAAAGGCCTCCTTCTCGGATAGCGAGAACCGTAAGTCTCGTTGGTGGATGCAAATGAAAGTGCGTGATAAATGTACGTTATTAGGAAAATATCATAACAATAGACAATTTTAATCATAATTATGATACAGAATAATGGGAATTGAACCCGAAATCTTCGGTATAATACCCCCCTTTCTATATCCACCAACATCTACGGGAATCGATAGCAGCATTAAGTCAAAGCTTCGGACAAATAGATTTGAGATGTTTTCTCTCAGTGCTAGTCATTACCCTGTCTAGTTTACATTTACACAGAAAACTTATTAAGAAAATAGGTAAGACTCCACTCAATACATGTCTTTTCATGAAAAGCGTATCAATTGGTTAAAACAAAGTTATTCGGAACTAGATTTATAAGGGCAAGTTATTAAATTAAAAACTTAAAAAATAAAACAAAAACATCGTTTACAAACATACACTTACTTACTTGATGTAGTCCGTGTGGTATTTATTGATGCTGTAGTTACACAAATGCATGCACGGGTTCCATAGATTCTTATTTGTCTTGTCGTATTTCACTGTGGCGAATCTCACAAGCCCTTCTTCGTATAGATATATGAGTAATGGGTCTATGGAGGTCACACACACGTAGAGTCGTAAGTCGCATTTGTGCCCGTTTATAAGTAGAGGCTTGTCGATGTATTTAGCAACAACCACGTTCTCGCCTTTGGGGATCTGTTCTGGCTGCAGATATAAAAGGTTTAAACTTTTAATTCATTTTATAATCTTACATACTCGTAGAATTAAATAAGAGCATTTAATCCAAGTGAGGCTTTGAGATGAACATCATTTAAGGCTACTTTAATACGCAAGTACAGTAGACTCTTTTTTTAACTTTACCATGGGCTAAATATTAAACTATCTTTCTAACTCTACCCCTATTCCACCCCAACTCCCTCTAACTCAACCCCAATTCCACCTCATCTTCCCTCCCAACTCACCACCCAATTCCACCCCATCTTCCCTTCTAACTCAACTCCTATTCCACCCCAACTTCCCTTCTAACTCAACCCCAATTCCACCCCATCTTCCCTTCTAACTCAACCCCAATTCCACCACATCTTCCCCATCTAACTCAACCCCAATTCCACCCCATCTTCCGTTCTAACTCAACTCCAATTCCACCCATCTTCCTTTCCAACTCAACCCCAATTCTACCCCAAGTCTCCCCCAACTCAACCCCTTTTCCACCCACCGTGTTAACAATATAGATGCCCCTGCCCCGACTGCTGGCGGCCGGCTTCACGATCCAGGGCCCCTTGGTCCGCTGGTGGGCTGACAGCAACTCCTTGTATTCCGTCGGCATCAGGAAAGTGGTGGGGACGAAGTTGAAGTGCTTTGCGCCGCGAAAGTACTGCATCTTCTCGATGTTCTTGAAGAGTTTGTCTTTGCGGGTTAGCTCGTAGGAGCTGTGGTTTGATGAAAAAGGTAGAAATTTGGTTGAAAAGCAGTAAGTTGGGTAAAATTGGAAGATTAAAAACGGTAACTATGGGAATATATATGGGCAGTGACAGGGTCTTTACAAACTTATTGAGTTAGGATGAAAACGAGACGGTTTGAACAACTTTAAGTAGTAACGGCGACTAAAAAGACAATCCTCCTTAAAAACGCATTATTTCTATAACCCGATTTTGGCACGCCTGTTTTTTATCTAACAGTAGGTAACTATATACTAGATTTAGACACGTTTAAAAAAACGTTTTCCAAAACTTATTTATACTTGGTACAACTTGTTAAATGAAGGTGAATATCGCATCAAAATCAGTTACCAACTTTACTTAATACAACCTAAAGAAAACATTAAGAAAATAAGCCTTTAATTAACCTAAAAACTTACCGTGGAAAATGATTAACCCTCTGATAAGGCGACAACGACCTCAAAACATCGGGTTTCAAATGCAGCCCCGACCACAACAGATTGAAGTCATTGCTATTGGCCGGCACTTCAGTCAGACCATGAGCTTGAAGTAAACGATGAAGCAGCTTGGTCTCCGTGTTGACTAGCTTGTAGGTCACTTTGAGAATGTGGGCTGGCATGTGGCTGCTTTCTAGTACCTGGGGGGTAAGGGAAGATGGTATTAAGGACTGACACGGGTATTTATGAAAGCAGTCGAACATACTCGTTTTAAAGCTAACGCGCGTTGAACACATTGTTTTTACTCTATCTATAATTTTTAAGCAATCCGCCCGCGACCACGATAGGTGTAACCCTGTCGAAACGTCGGGCAAAGAGGTACGAGTACGTTACCTTTTTGATTAAAAATTACCGCGCGAAATCCCGGATAGAGTCAAAACTGTTGAATATATTTGAAGAAGAATATGATTAAGTCTTCGTCGATCTTATGGAAGATTTCAGAATGGCCAGGGACAATACACGTTTAAGTATGTAGGTAGGTTTCAAGTTAATTTATGAATACGGCGTGACACAAATTCCTGAATATTAAAATCTTATAATTTATTTACGATATAGGGGCTTGTCTTGGGCGTACAAAAGCGTTAAATTAGGCGTAAAAAGGAACAAACGGCAGATTAACTATTGAATTTATAATAACCTGCCGATATGAGAGCCATAAATCTCCAACAATACCCAAAAACTTACAACATACCTTAGTTCTACCTTCAAAACTTACGAGTTGATAATTTAAGACGTATTACTATACTGGTATACCTTAATATTATCGATCTCCTTGTTTAGAGACTGCTCAGAGTCCTCGCTGTCAGTCGGCGACGGCTGTATAACTTTACTCGGCAACTTTGCTATACACTTGCGCTTCTTTCCTTTTGGCTTTTTGGTCTTTCTCTCGTCTTTTATCTCTGGGAACACTGGGAAGCAAGATATAACAGTTTGAAAATTGGTAGGCCAAAGAAATGTTTGAAGTGCCCTAAATGTTTTGTAGTACAAATTGCAGATAGGTTTCTTTCAAGACTAAATTGCGAAATTTCATCCACATGCATGATCGAACTTTACATAGAAATATATTTTTGCGAAAAGCGACTTTTTTTTATCCTAACTTCCAAGTGGTTTCAATTGTCTGAATTAGGCCTAAATAATAAAATATTACCTTTAGGTGAATTTTCTTGTGCAGGCTTAATATTAGCAGTCGTGTTTTCTATATTTAGGTTTTTCTTAAGCGTAATCTTGCTAAGGTCGTTCAGTACGTCATCGATGTCCCTCTTATGTTCCTGTGTGGGGGGGTCCCTGGCTTCGTGACCTTGTTCTTCCACTTCCTCGGTCATGGGGATATCGGCGTCGCTCACGTGACGTACTACGAAGGCCTGGCCTGGGGATAGACTCCAGATGAGGTAGAAAGAAGTGGATGAAAGACGAGGGAATTGAGCTCGTTTGTGGGTTTGAACGAAGAAAATGGAAAAACTCTTGGAACTAGACTTATCACCGGGAAAAACCGGGACGGGCGATCGCTCCAGACATTGATATAAATTAAATTCAAGACTCATGTTTTTTTGAGAAGTACGAGTAGAAGGGCTAAGGAAGTCTATCTTCATGAATCCCCCGCTATTACAATTATCTCAGTTTTCTTATAACTATTTTCCCTAGGGCCTCACCACTAAACTTCTTGCTGTTCCCAAACGTGTGCATCACGTCGTGCATGATATTCTTCGGCCTCACGTTGAACGAGTGCGGTTCCGCCACCAGCCTTCTCGCCATGCTCTTGGCCTTGTTCAGCAGGATGGTGGTCCCCGTGTTCTGTCCTACCGACTTGGTTGGAGACGCCGGTCTCGGAGACTTCGTCGCCAGGACGCATGACCGGAACACCAGCACAGCTCCCTTGGATCCGATGGGGCCCCCCCGGACCCAGTCGTTGATGCAGCCCTCGGCCTCTGTCGGGCTGCTGGCGGGGTCATCGTCCTCGCTGCTTCGCATGCTGTCGCTGTCTGGTGTTATGGATTGTTGTTGCAGGCCTGAGGTAGACGGTTTGGAGTTCGATGACGATACATGTGGACTGAAAAGGGAAATTCAAGTTAATGTAAGCAACTTGTTGTTTACCCTGATACTTAGCTAACTTGCAATATAATATACTTGAGTGAACAAATTTTTGCTGAATCTATAAAGTATCAATTATATTATTGGAAAAGTCAATAATTGTAGTATTTTTTTACTAACTTAAAAATAAAGGTAAGCAAACGACGAAGAGTTTCCTATGGATATTTATCTGAAACCATAGATTAGATTACAAGTAGAAGCAAGCATATTCAATTAGATTTGAGGCCATGTTTACGCAATTGCATCACGAGCGCAAGACGCTTCTGATGGTGTTCAAACATTCGTTCAAGGCATGAAGGAATAGACCAATTGGTTTATTTCTTCATAGTTTAAGGCCAACCTTGTTTGATAAGCAAATAAACAGACGCTAGTCATATTATTGTGTTTACTACTAAGAAACTCTGTACCTGAAAATGACACAATACACTTGACATGCAATCAATAAACTGTTATCTAAATTGTATAGAACAAGCTTTTATCATGCAACACCATTACAAGCAGGCAACTATCCAATGATAACTAAAGCTCAGTTGCTGTATTCAACCACTAGCAAGACGTAAGTAGTAGGCAGCTTCATTCTCTTTCATTAACTAGTACCATGTTGTTTATAAATTCATAGCAAGTTAAAATAATTTATTTAGCGAATATAAGATCTAGACGTTGGGGAATCTCTTTTTATGTCCACATTAAAGCCAAAATGCCTTTGTAAAAAATCACTGCATTCTAAATCTAACATTTAAGTTATCTAAAAGCTTCGTCGTTGCCAAAGAGGCACTCGAGCGTTTTAGTGTATTGGGGCCATGGTTGAAACAAAAAACATAATCGTAGAACCTTGTTAATTTATCTAAAGCACTTTAACAGCCAAGCACATAACAGTCAATATCTATTTCATAGCATGACCTTAAATTGCGTTTAAATGCAATGTTACGTGTATAAGGGTGGGCAGTTCGTGATAAACACATTTATTGAAAGGGATAGGTTTTTACAAGGACATCGATCAAATAACACTCAAGGGAATAAGTAAATATTTACAGTGACACATTTGCTATTTAAATGTATCAGTTTTATGGGGATAAATACGGTGTTATAAAAGTTGTTCTACTTAAGCCCTTAAAGCTTAAGCTTTACCCTTTAGCTTAAGCTTTTAAATTATTGTACCCTGTTGCCTGAAATTTCGCTGTTTTTTTTTGTAATAAAGTGTTTGTTTTGTATTTTGTCATTATTTTAACCTTATTAGTCTATCGATGGTATGTGTAAAATGTTACACGAGTAGAATTTAAATTTTATTTGGCTGTCACTGTGAATGAGATCACTTTTACAGTTTTTTTTCTCAAAATACTAAAATTAAAATAAAAAGGATTGCGCTTATAACAAGATTGTAATTATTCAGTCAGATGATGTATTACTGGGCAAGCGTCATGAATGAAAATCACTAGGCATCCATTAGCACAAATCTATGGACAAGTAGTCACATAAATCTGTTGCCTATTCGACGCGCGCGCTGCCTGACGTAACTATTTACGGTCTATTTGCCCCGAGGCAATTGGACATTCATTGGCATAAAATTCTATAGTTTAACATCGATATTAGGAAAATATACGAAAGGTGTAAAGAATATTATTTAATCAGTAAAGTTTTTAGTTAAATATTTCGAGAAAAAAAAACTATTACAGAGAAAAATTATACCTTTTGAATAAAACGATCAATTTTTAAATCCGAGTCCAACTTTAGCCTGCAATTGATAATACGTTTGAAACGTAGCCAAAAAATCTTTCACTCTTTTTATTATATTTGGCTTCTCTACTATCCTTTTAACTTTATCAATAGCTTTGATCTGAATTGCTTATAAGTCACGAGTATAAAAAAAACATTAATCATTTGAAGCGTGAAAACGTTGAAAGGTGTTTTTTAAACCGTGACTTACTTTTTCTTTGTAAATCAGTAAAAAAAAGCAAAATAAAAAGAGATTTAGTTGAACTACTAGTTATTATGTCACTGTGCATGTCGGGATCATCAATAGCATCAATTGTACCATATATGGCACAGTTGCACGCAGCAGTGTTAGATCACCATAAACAATATATGGTCATGCATGGTGAAGATTGGCACTGAATATCAACTAGTTATTTTAAATTAGCTTCAAGCAAATGACGGTAAAATAAAAAATATACTTTTTTTATGTGATTTTCGAATGCTGTCTTCTGAGTGTCGAATAAAACGTATAAAAGGAATAAAATCTTTACGAGGATATTGCGTATACCTGATGTCAGGAACCGTAAAATGCCTTTCAGTCTTGGTCATGGTTTAAAAATAGTTCAATACTTCATAAACATCTTGCAATCATAATAGCACAAGTTGGTTAATATATATTTTCCGTAGAAGAAACAAATCACAAAAGTCAATCTAAAAATCTTTTTTATGTCCATTTATGTCGTCAATATTTGATAAAACCCTTTTTGTCAACAGACCCACCGGAAACCGGGTTAAAAATAAAGCCATTTAACACTTTCGCTGTTGTTTATTCATTGTTGTTAACTGTTCAATAAGCAGAACCTCAATGGCATTTAACATTTTAATTTTAAATACACTTTCTATGTGATTACTACAAACTTTCGTTTACAAAGCCAAACGTTAGTTTAGGTAGAGTACAGTTCTATAAATAAGTTTATTGTGCCAATGACTCGCAAATGCTGGATTAGCAAAAGGAAATGACAAATACACAAAACTTTTTGGTGGAAACACAACACGGTTTAGTTTTAAATGAAAAAAGAACCCCTCATAAAAGGCTGAGCAATGAAACTCTCTATATCATTTTTATTACTCCAGTCAAATCAAAATGTATGTGATTTAAGCAAGGAATTTGATTAATTGAACTAAATAATTAAAATCTGTGTAAAATTCCAAAAAACACAGGTTGATTCAAGCCAATCAATTTTGGATTGATCGTAGCCTAATTTGATTAGGACCTTCATTTTTAAGTGGATCAACTTTTCGGAAACTTAAGTATAAGACAGGAACCAAAAGTTTGACGCATATAGATATTTGTGGAATCCTGCGGTTGTTAAAGAGTTAAGGGTGATTATCAGAAAATGGCCTAAAATGCATAATTTCTTTGGCACATTTTTTTTTTCATAATTATTCCATAATAAATAACATACATTGTAGATGTTGTCTAAAGCTACAAATTAATCTTTTTGGCCCTAAAATTTATCCAGTAATTTTGATGTTTTAGCATTTTAAAATTTGGATGCCCAAAGAAATTAGGTTTTTCTCCTAAAAATATATAATTAGAATGCAAAACATATTTTCAGATATTATATTAAACAAGTAACACTTCTAGCTTTAATAATAATAATAAAAACAGTTATATTTTTTCAAACCACACCTGAAAAAACAAGAATAAAACAAATAAAACTAAGTTTTGTTTCCATTTAAATTTCATATATTTTCTCTTGAAACATGAATAATCACAGTTAGTATATTTATTATAAAAATTATATAGTCCTTTTCGCAGCTTTTCTTTACTGATAACTTTTTCTTTTTCCTTCTTGTTATAATTTCTGTGTACAAAATCTAATTTCTTTGGCGCGGGATGCCAAAGAAATACATAGAAATTAGGAACAATGAAATTAGAAAACACATGTTTTCGATTTTTTTCTAAAAATCCTTTGGCAGTAAAATGACTTTTTTTTGCCAGGTGCAGGTGAGTAAAGGACGCGCCAAAGAGCTTAGAAAATTTACCTTTAAAAAAATATTTTAAATCCAGTTATATAAATTTTGCTTAAATACTGTATGGCACTAAGTGTCTATGTATTAAAACTTTCTACAAAAAAAATATCAATGATAAGAAGACAAAATTTCATGGATTTTAGGCCTCGGACAAGACGAAAACTCTGTTTTTGATAATCACCCTTAAACTTTTTTTTTTGTTTAGGTGACTCAATCGAGATTTCTAAGCTATGATTCAATCTGTCGAGCGTCTGTTGCATTGTCTTGAAGTCATAAATGAAATTTAATTATTCAAATTTACTGGACCTTTAGGTGACGTAAGAAGCTTAACAATTTTCTTCATGAAATTATATTTAATTTGATACTACCTCTATATACTACTCATCATCTTTAATACCACTGTCCTTCAACTTGTTCCTAACACATCAAACTGCCTTTGAACAGCCAATCCAATATTTTTTTAATGTGTATCGATTGGCCATGAAACACTTTCAATGGCACGTATAAATTATGAAAGCCTTCATTACTTCTAGCTACATACTACCGCAGCTGGTTTTTCACGGTGTTACAATATCAACCATATGTTTAGTGACCTTATCTAGAAAACGAAACTATGCCCTAAGGGCATTAGTGACAGATTTCTTGATGTATATGGTGTGGGGCCAAAGATCATTTGAGATAACTTTGTGTGTCCTTTATACCATAAACTTACGTATACTGTTAAAAGGGATTGTACTTACTCAACAACAAAATTTCTGAATACTAGATAAGTATTTAGAAAAAAAAAAACTGGCTGTAAGTTTGATTTTACGTTCAGATAATAACTGTGTTAATTACGACTTTGAAATATCTTTAACAACTATAATATCGCTGTCCATAAAACACCTAAGAAATAACAATAAGTATCACAATTCGCTTCGCTTCAGTGCTTCATCGTTCAAAAAAGAACAAAATAAATCTCTTCTACACATTTTTGGTTTAAACTATTTGTAATCGAGCAACCGAGTAATTATTATTCCATAAGTACTAGCGAAGTCAATGACCTTATGCAATCACTTTTGGCGAAATGTGATAAAAAACCGGAAGACACCTATACTTTTTACCTCGGGTAAGGTAGCAAGTTCTTCTTATCTAAATAATGCATGACATAATATGCGTAAGTACTTTTAATGTGCACTTAGCGGTAATTTTGGATTTCTTATGCAAGTTTATAATAACCTGATAATGTTGGACTTAACGGGTTAAAATTAAAACTTTTTCCGCCTCTTTACAACACGTAACACGTGGACTTAATACGGTTAAGTTTAACTTATAAGCATGTAAATTTAACTAGGGACAACTTTCTGGTTGATATTTAACCCGAACTACAGTTACAGTTGGCGTGGAAGTCTGTTTCCCGTGGGAATGAAATTTTCCCGCGGTAAAAAGTACCCTATGTGTAATACCGATGTATAATCTATATTACTGTAAAGTTTCATCCAAATTCGTCCAATAGTTTTTACGTGAAAGAGTAACAAACATTAATACATCTATACATACTCACAAACTTCCAAGTTTTTAATATTAGTAGGATATCTGCTTAGATATCAGACAGGTTACCTAATTGTGTATTAAAATTGAGTAAATTTAAGTAATTGACCATACATTTTTTTTTTTTAAATTTAAGTATGACTCAAATTGTTCTTCTCCATTCAGAAACCAGCACTTAACCAGATAATTGCAATTTAAATTCCACGCAAAATAATTAAATCCAAGACAATCTTTTGTCCAAGTTTGCGTTTGTTTTTTGTTATTACACGCGTGTCTCACCCTATCTTATAGACTTCCGTCGAATTGCCAACATTGTAGTCACCCTATTATAGTATTGTTGGTAGCCAGGGTAACCACAATTTGGCGAGGTATCGATCAACGTGTCACGCTCTTGGTGTCGCCCCGAGTGGTGGGAAGGCACCCTACTGTTGTTCAGGTTAGGTTTTAGGACGGCGGAGCGTTTTTTGGTGAATTTTAACAATATGAAAGATTTTTTTTCGTATTGTTTGTAATAAAAATGTGTATAATAAAAAGACTACGTAAAAGTTAAGAATAAAAAAGTATGAATTGGAATTGTAAGATGTAGTAAATTATTAAGAACTGGCTGCAAATAAATGAATAAGAGTTCTTTTTGATCACTGTTGTAAAATCATTAGTATATTTATAACTAGTGGCCGCCCGCGACTCCGTTCGCGTGGAAGTCGGTTTCCCGTGGGAATGAGAAGTTTTCCCGCGGTAAAAAGTACCCTATGTCCTTTCCCAAGTTCAGTTCTTTCTTCATACCAAATTTCATCAAAATCGGTTCCGTGGTTTAGGCGTGAAAGCGTAACAGACAGACAGACAGAGTTACTTTCGCATTTATAATATTAGTAGGGATAATCAATACAAGACAGCATCTTTATCCACGTTACCTTCTATGAACAGAATATCCTCCGGTTCAATAATATAATACTAATTATTAGTTGATGTTTTGACATTAAACCAATATTTGTTAATCAAGTAAAAATTCAATGTTTCCTGCAACTATAAATAAAACAGTAGTAATAACATACAATATAAAAGTAATTACTTGTAATTTAAGCCTACAATTAAATCATAATTACTCTTATTGTTTCTTTCTAACCAACTTTCCGCTCCGCTTATCAAACACCTAACGCTTATATTACGTGCTTGTAATATTGTCATGCATCAAGCCAAAACTAGCGCTTCTATTCCTAAAGCAATATAGATCAAAATAGACGGGAACTGATAAGACTTCTACTGCAAGTCACTTGTAGGTCCTTGATCGAAAAATAGGAATAATGCATAATTTGGTAGTCGTGTGGAGACAATAAATTATATTTAACTGGAACTTGACATGGCATTGGCCTCAAACACGGAAAAAGTTCTATTTCAATTCAAATAGCAGTCGGAATTAGGGCAAACCTATAAAATCAGAAGTGGGATAAGCTAAAGCAGAAAAACTAGATAATTTGTTAACAATTTTCGAATTGTATTCTTTAGAAGGTCAATTTAGTTATACTTAGTCAATTTATTCAAAATATGTTAGTAGCGATTGTGATCGATTTATCAATAAACAGAATGACTGTTGCATGCTATGGATACATACGATCAGCTGTTTCGTGTTTATTACTCACATGAATACTTAAACAGGCAATTCATTACAAGGGTGATTTAGTTAGAGGTACTGGTTAAAAATTATAACCCACTTTTCCCGACATCTCGACTGAATATTTTTTTTTTGCATTTACACAATTTTTTTTACGAATCGAAAATTGAATTGAACCCAGTGCCTTCAGCTTCACAGTCCAGTTTTCATACAGCCGCGCTATTTGAGTACATTATATGTCTACATATTTTAAATGTTCTTCAGAGGTTTGTTGACCTCCGAAGATGTATGTAAATATTTATTTCGCGTGTTAATTAGAGGCGTATACACCAATCACTGCCAATAAAAATGATAACATCAAGTTGTAACTTACTTTGAAGATTTATAGATATGTGTGCTTCGTGAAACACAATCATATTCGAACGTCGTGTTACTATAAAATGTAGTTTTTTTGCAGGTAAAGAACTTGCTTTAAATGCTTTGCTAGCACTTGGCGCAAATTGAGTTTTTTATACGTTTTTTGTATGAGTGAGTATGATAAGTAATGAAGGGCTCAATACCTACTTGATTTACTATCGTTTATTTATAAAAATACTGAAATATATTGTAAATTTGTAACAAACAACGTTGTAATAGTAAAATAAAATAAAAAAATACCAAGAAAAAAAGGCACGCTATATTAATATTTCTTTTAAAAACAAACCTACTTACAGAAAAACCATTCTCCACTCCACTTGCAAAAGTCCTTTCTTTGCCACTTGAAATTACATTAAAACACGCGCGTATACAACATCAATTACTTGTACAGATATCGTTAGACTGTGGTCAGTCACGGGGAAGTGTCGGCGAGCGACTGAGGCGCGCCGGTGGCATGGTTACGCTGTTTTTATGCAACAGTCATGGGCGAAAACAAATGAGGATTTTTGGAGTTCTTGTTGTATTGGTTTAGCAGTTAGAAAATTATAATTTAGGGAGGATTTTATGGGACTGATGATAATAAGGGATGAGTAATGTAAGTGGTTGGATATTTAAATGCAATAGTGATAGAAAAAAGTATTTTGATAGATTTCTGCATGTATTGGTAAATAAAGAGTCTTCTCCCGTAGATGTTATTTAAGCCATTGTAAGTGTTTGAAAGGAATAAGTAATAGAAGTGATTAGGTAATATAAACTTTTCAGTTTACTTGTAAACTAAAAGAGGCTCTTACTGTAAATATGAAATGGACTTACCTACAAAATAGATTTAAAAATAGGCAATATAAATATTAAAATTGATGTTTAAGTACTTATGTAGCGAACTAGAAAGGCAGATCATAAATTAGTAACTGTGGTCAGAGTGATTATAAAAGTATGCATCTGGTTAAGTTAATGAACTCTATGGTTGCAAGCTTTTCATTTCTAGATCTGATTAGCAGTGGAGTCTAGCATCATTAACTGTATTAGATTAATAAAACATTTGGCATTAAGGCATGTGAAACTGAGCGAAGTAAATCTGATAAATTATTAAGTTTCTCTATGCTTACTAAGGAATTATAAAATTAAATGGGATAAAGTAGTATAATATCAGTGTAAATAATGGTTGTTAGTAAGAACCTGGAACATGGACGGCATTGTTTGTGAACGAGAGGTATATCAGCACCAGCCAAGTGACGGGGAGGAGGCTCTATCTCCTCAGGGTCCATGCTTCACCAGCTACCCACAAAATAATCACCGTCTTCAATATAAATACTTAAAATAAATATATAGATATTGCAGCTCTCACGCTCATGGAAACATTGGCAGTACAGAAATACAGATATCTAATACAAAAGAAGCCAATAGGATATCAACATCAGTATTTTTTTATATTTTTGATACAGACAAACTACGCCTATAACATATTCATTAAGCCACATAAAAAGCTCACAGCACAATTACCAACATCCTTTACATTAATTATAAGAAAAAAAACAGTAAATCAATACCATTATGCGGTATTTTCGCATTGTAAACAAAACCAAAAACTTGGTCTATAAAAACGTCTACAAATGGTATAAAGGTACTTACGAAATTTTTCTAAGGGGTATATTGATAGGTATCACAAATAATTTCACATTTCTAATTTTTATTTAGTTTTATAAACTTGTATTTTTATTTGTATTGCGAATTTGATTGCTCCCTTCCCATGTTTCAAATTTAGCACACGCGCGTCAGTCAGCTGTCCAGGGTTCCCAATTTGTATCTTTCTTTTGTATTAAAATAAACTTTAATTACTTTAAGTGCTAATATATTTTTTCCTTGTACTTTAACAATTTTATAGAAACAGAAAACACGATATAAAAGAATATACAAGCTTCGGGAAAGGAGTTAATTTTTTTTAAATTAAAGTTTATATTTGCCTCGAACACATAGAATCAATAATTCGGAGACATCATTTCTTGCTGTCACAACAGCAGGCATGAGAACGATTGTATAATAAATTAGATACGCATTGTAGTTGACAAGGAAATTTATTGACATAACTCAAACAGCATGTGAAGTAAGGCAAAGGTTACAACATTCGTCCCCGCTACATCTCTTCAATGAGACGTCTTGGTGGTCTGACTACGCGCTGGCTACGTCGGGGCAGGGCCACAGGGGGTGCAGGTGTTTCAACAACTTGTGGTGAAACGGGTGTCGCTATGAGTCCCCCTGGTGTTCGCTCGGTGGAAACCGAAGTTGAAACCACTGGTGTTGTTGAGGTGGAGGCAGCGATGGGTGCTGTTGAGGACGATGGGCCCGGTGAACTCAAGCGTGGTCGAATGTGATCCGCATGACGGCGTTTCTCTTTCCCATTCGGTGTCGTCACAACATAGGAGTACCTATGTTTCCGAGCCGTGATGGTGGCAGGTTGCCAGTTCTTCTCTTGCCGAGTTTTTATGTACACACTGTCCCCGGTCACAAAGTTAGGTGTGGCTGTATGGCTTAGAATATTGTCCTGGATCTGCTGATGTTGTAACTGCTTTCTAGGATCGGGCCGGATATTGGATAAGAGACAGTTTAGTCGTCGCCCGAACATCATCTCACAAGGGGCTTTTCCAGTGGTGGTATGCGGTGTGTTCCGGTAGGTGAATAGGAATTCACGTAGCCTCGACCGAACATTTCCATCCCCATTTGTTGCCATTCTGGACTTGAAAGTTCTGACCAATCTCTCAGCCAGGCCGTTCGTTCGAGGATGATAGGGCGATGATCGTATATGCAAAATGCCTTGCTCGTTACAATATTCTTTAAACTCGTGGGAGGTGAACTGGGGACCATTATCAGAGACAATCATGCGTGGTAGGCCACAAACGGAAAATATCTCATCCAATTCAGAACACAGATTTTTTGTTATAATATTTTTCATTGGACGTATCTCAATCCACTTAGATAAGGCGTCAGAGAGCACCAGCCAGTAAGAACCTTCAAACGGCCCTGCGAAGTCTATATGTACCCTTTCCCAAACTTGCTCTGGGATGGACCAACTGAAAACTGGAAGTTCCTGGTTACACGGCCGATTTTGTTGACATCTGGTACATTTCTTAACAAATACATCGATATCCTCTTCGAGGAATGGCCACCAAACGTAATATCGCGCAAGAGCTCGCATGGCGGATATGCCGGGATGTCCACGATGAAGGTACATAAGGACTGAACGTCGTGACGCCTGTGGAATAATCATTCGGCCTTGCCACATCAGTATTCCGTTTTCGACTGACAGCTCGTCGCGTTTCCTATGGAAATGTTTCATGTCTTCGTTGAACTGTAACTTCCTCCAACCAGTTTTATGCCACAGTAAAACTTGAGAAAGGACAGGATCTTTTGCGGTTTGGTTTCTAATTAATTCTTCTGTCAAATGGAGGTCAGCAATTCTAGCTACAAGGAGTCGTGAGGTGATTCTACCTACAGCGGTTTCTACGGAAGCTGGGCGTGTATCATAGTTTGGTAACCTGGATAGGCAGTCTGCTAGAACATTATTTTTGCCTTTCTGGTAGCGAATCTCGTAACTGTAGCTACCAATGAGCAGTGCCCAGCGCACCAAACGATTGTTAACGAGTTTGGGAAGGTTACGACGTGGGCCTAGTATGTGGATCAAAGGTTTGTGGTCAGTTACCAAAGTAAATTTTATTCCTCTCAGATATTGATCAAACTTTTTGATTCCAAACAATATGGCAAGGGCCTCTCGGTCTATAACGGAGTAGTTCGTTTCGGCCGATCGTAACTTCCTTGAAGCGAAGGCAATAGGCTCTTCGGTGTTGCAACTCATATGGTACAGTACTGCTCCTAAGCCTTTCTCTGACGCATCGCAAGCCAGGAACAGGTCTCGTTTCTCGTCGAAAGCGATTAATGATTTTGAAGTTGCGATGCAGGATTTAGTTGCTTCAAAGATGCTGTCTTCATGTTTCGTCCAACGCCATCTATGTCTTTTACTAGTCAGTTCGTGAAGGTCTGCGCAAAGTCCATGTAAATGAGGAATAAAACGTTCATAATAATTAACTAACCCAAGGAAGGATCTCAATTCTTTTGAATTGGTCGGTGGAGAGGCTTTAGAGATTGCATCAATCTTAGATTTTGTCGGACGAATACCGTTACGGTCTATTGTGTGACCTAAGTATTCTATTTCTTTTTGGAGGAAAAAGCATTTCTTTAAATTCACCTTCATTCCTGCTTGTTGTAGTCGGTGAAAGACTAAACACAATGTTTGTAAATGTCCCTGGATGTCTTTTCCGGTTATTGCAATGTCGTCGAAGTACACCGCTACATTAGGTATATTACCAAGTAATTTGTCGAGGTAATGTTGGAAAATAGACGGTGCGGTTGCGATACCAAAAGGCATTCGGTTGTACTGAAAGTAGCCTTTGTGCGTCGATAACGTAAGGTATTTTTTTGAATCCGGCGCTATTTCAAATTGTAGGTACGCGTCTTTAAGGTCGATCTTAGAAAATATCTCGCCGTGGGCTAGTGTCTGCCTCAATTGGTCAAACATTGGAATCGGGTGCAAGTGTTTAACTAAGACAGGGTTCAAGGTACAGCTGTAGTCTCCACAGATTCTAACCTGGCCATTAGGTTTAATGACGTTTACTGTGGGCGTGGCCCATTCTAATGGTGTGACGTTTGGATCGACTTCATGTATGATTCGTTCTCTAACCAAGCGTTCAAGCTCGACTTCAATGTTCTTTTTCATGCTGAATTTAATGGGTCGTGCTGGTAAGTGTACTGGTTCAGCGTCGGGTTTAATATGTATGTTAACTTGATAATCTTTGACACAACCTAGTTTGTCGTCAAAGAGTTGGGTGTACTCTTTCAAAACTTGTTTCAGTGTTGTTGGGTTCCGATTCTTGATGGAGTACACTGGTTTCGGAAATTCCATTCCAAACATCTCACTCCATCGCAGTCCAAAAAGCATAGGATTGGCGTTTTTCATGACTACGACGGGTAAAGTTTGCTGCTGTCCGTTGACTTCCACAGAAACGTCTGTAATACCTTTTGTTTTAAGCTTGTTGTTGCCATATGCGTTAAGTTTTGGTGCCTTCGATAGTAGTGGTGAATTAACTTGCCTCCAGAACTTCGTATTGATTATTGAATAGGATGATCCTGGATCCCAGTCCATTGTACAGTCAATGTTGTTGATCTTGCAATCAATACGTTTACAGTCTTTGGTGTTTGTTATATTACAAACGAACTGTTCTTCATCGTCTGAATTGTCACTACTTGTTTCAGTTGAGTCATGTGATGACGTTGAGTGTCGTCTCGTAAGCTTATTAACTTTTCGTTTATGGTGCATTTGGTCATTTTTGTCTTTTACAGGGGCGATGTAAGCCCTACCAGATTTGATGCAGCAGGATTCAAAATGACCATCAGCATCACATTCCGTGCAGACGTGTTTGTTTGCAGGACATCTGGCGAAACTGTGTTTTTCGCGTTTTCCGCATCGTAAACATTGATTACCATATATTTTGCGGGGAGACTTATGTTTGATAGTCTTATGCGTCTGTGCGGATGTTTGCTTCTTTACTCTGTTGACGTTAGAGCTCGTGGTAGGTAAATCGTTTTCAGCTTGTTCACGGGATTGAGCGACAGAAAATATTTGCGAGAATGTCACTTCCTTCGTCTCCCCGTTACAAGTTTCTAGTAGATCGGGCCATTTTTGTTTCAAGTCTGTCTCTAGATCGGAGTGGTTAAGGCCAGTAGCAAACCGATCACGCAGTTGTCGTTCAAGTAATGTGTCGTCATAGCCGCAGTCTCTACTCATGTCTTTTAGTCTGTTGGCGTAGTGTTCCATTGTTTCGTCTTGGTTTCTCACACAACTCCAAAAATCCGTTAACGCACGATAGCGAGTTCTCTTGATTCGAAACAAATCTAAAAGTTTAGCTCTCATTTCAACGTATGAGCTCGTATCAAACTTGGGTGTTAAGGCAATTTTGACTTCATGGTATATTTCAGGTGTTAAAGTAGTTACCAGTAAGTCTTTTTTGATGTCGTCTGTTATCTCGTAGATTTTGCATTTGGCTTCAAAGAATTCGATAAAATCTTCCACACGACTTGACTTAGGGTTGAATTTGTCGACGTTTATGTTTTTGAACATTGTGGTTTTGTCCTTGCAAGCGCTCGTGGTGCTGCTAGGGAGTTTCGCCGTTGTCTGTACTAACAACTTCAGGATTTGCGTGATTTGCTCCTGCTGTGCCTGTTGAGCACACAGAAGTTGGGCGAGTTGTTCCTCGTCCATTTTAAACACTTTTACTCGTCGCCAATATAATAAATTAGATACGCATTGTAGTTGACAAGGAAATTTATTGACATAACTCAAACAGCATGTGAAGTAAGGCAAAGGTTACAACAGATTGGTTGTTAAAAAATGTTGCCAGCGAAACTAAAATATTACCCACAGTTTGCAACTGGGCGTTTCTATCACACACACACACAGCTCGCGCTTGATAATATTCAAAACTTCTCAATTTCATATTATTGAAAACTTGCTTGTAAATTTTGGTTCCTGAAATCTGAAAGAAAATTCTTTCTTATGCCCGGGATACACGAGGCTAGTTTTTCAAGCTAGGATAGCAAGCTAGTTCTCTTTGAAACTGTCTTGGCTAGCTGACCTGGCTTGGAATATGCTAGTTCTGTTTACATGAGGCTATATTATTTTAAGCTAGTATTATTGCTGGTTACTGCTTACGAGTCAACTGACAACTAGCTTCGTCGGCCACATGAAGCTAGTACACAAGCCAGGATAGTAAAATCAGTGGTGGGGGGCGCTACTAGCCTAAAAAATAGAACTCCATCCTATTTAAAACTGCCCTGGCTTATCAATTAGCTTACTAGTTTACTAGTATATAAATGAAGCTAGTTTTGTCTACACGAAGCCAGAAGTACTAGTTTGCTAGCTTACTGACACTAGCTTGCTATCCTAGCTTGAGAAACTAGCCTCGTGTATCCCGGGCATAAGTGCCCACTTACATCATAATAAGAACGTCTGTACCAAATTTTTTTTACTGCTCAAACTTAATAGTTTACGCTCGGCGATGTCGAATAAGGATCAAGCCAAACGAGCGTAATTTTATGAGATGTGAGTCGCGAAATTTGTGTCGCGTAATTTTTGCTGCATTCGGTTTCATACAAAAATACAGTTTGTACCACACGACGACGCAAAATGAGTTAAAAATTCAGTTAAACGTAAAATAAGTGACCGAAAATACGCGTCTCACCACTCATAAAATTAAGCTCGTTAGGCTTCACCCTATGTTAGTCAGTCAGACAGGAATTGTAATTTATAAGTATAGATAGAAAAAAAAGGATCAATAGTATATTATCGTTTACTTTTCCGGCATACAAATACATAAAATAAAATAAGTCTATATTTCTAAGCATAGTAGCTGAGATTGGCCTTCTTCTTGGCCTGGACTTCCAAGATGGCGTCCATGAAGTCTTCGTGAGTGACAGCTGTGGCTGAGCGGCGCAGGGCGATCATACCCGCCTCTACACAAACTGCCTTGCATTGGGCGCCGTTGAAATCGTCCGTCGAACGAGACAACTCTTCGAAGTTCACGTCCGGGCTCACATTCATTTTTCTGAAGGAAAAATATTGTTATTAGTATAGTAACAACTTTTGCGTTTGGTTTGTTCGATACCAAATATTGATAAATGCAATTTTAGCCATTTCAGATTATCAACATATTTGAAATACTTAGAAATTTTCGCTACCTAGAATGAATCTGCATAATTCTGGCCCTAGCCTCTTCATTGGGATGTGGGAACTCAATCTTTCTGTCAAGACGTCCAGACCGCAGCAAAGCAGGGTCCAAGATGTCCACACGGTTAGTTGCTGCTATCACCTGTGAATAATGTTGCCATATAAAAAAAACAGAAATTTCATTTAGTCTGCGGTTTCAAGTGTAAAATTATTTGATCCTCACTTTGATATCTGATGTAGAACTAAATCCATCCAACTGGTTCAAAAGCTCCAACATAGTTCTCTGCACCTCCCTGTCCCCGGCCTTCTCGGAGTCAAAACGCTTGGTACCAATAGCATCCAACTCGTCAATGAAGATAATTGCTGGTGCCTTCTCCTTTGCTAGTGCGAATGCATCACGGACGAGTTTAGCACCATCACCTATAAACAAAAGTAATTTTATCAGGCAAGAAGAGGTTTTCTTTTGTTATTTGATTATTAATTGCAATAAAATTTCAAGTCTTCAAAGATCAACTCAGTTCAAAGGTAAACAACAGAGAGATCCATACCAATGAACATCTGTACAAGTTGTGGTCCAGCCAGCTTCAGGAAAGTTGACTTTGTCTGTGCAGCGCAGGCTCTGGCCAACAGGGTCTTGCCGGTACCAGGGGGTCCGTAGAGTAGCACTCCCTTCGGAGGATGGATGCCAAGGTTCACAAACTTCTCCTTGTGGGTCATTGGAAGTACTACAGCTTCAATCAGTTCCTGAAATCATAAACAATATTTAATTTGAATGTAAAATTTTTATGAAGTAAAAGAATGAGGTTAAAAAAAGTTTACCTGAATTTGTTTGTCCAATCCACCAATATCTGAATACTGTTCAGTTGGCCTCTCATCTACTTCCATAGCTTTGACTCGGGCGTCGTACTCCGCAGGTAAAGTCTCCAAAATCAAATATGAATCTTTGTTTACACCAACCAAGTCACCGGGCTTCAATTTCTCCGCATCCACCAAGCCAATGACTGGCAGGAAGTATGTTTGACGTGTAGAAGTCTTTATTACTGCACACTTGCCTTTCCGCTGCGAGTCTAGGTCCACGACGGCGCCATCTTCTTCCTCTTCTTGTGGATCAACATCAAGCAGCTCAATAACGTTAGACACTAAATATGGCAATGTTTTATTCACTTTTATTTTCTCTGTATTCTCTTTGATCTTCTCGTTCTGTGCTTGTAATTCGTGCGAGATCCGCATGACCTCACTCTTCATGATTTTGATTTCATTGTCCAAAAGCCTAGTGCGGCTGACGATCTCATCTGTGGGCATACGAAGAACTTCCTCACTGAGTGCTTCCTCTCCATCTTCCCAAATTGATTTGTCTTCTAAAGTTGTCGCCGCCATTTGAGGACTAGGTTTTATTCTTCCACTAACAGAAAACTAAAAAATATTTCAAAATGTTTACGATTACGATGCAAGACGAGAACGAAAAATGGATTGTCATTCGGCTTTCCCTGCTTTGACGTTGTCATTTGTTCCTTCTGTCAATTGCTGCGGTTCATAATTGACGTTGCATACCAAGAGAATAAAATCACTATGTTCTTGCATATTCTGTTGCTCACGAACATAATCGTCTCGGAGTAAACTCGTTAAAGGTATTTTACTTAGGTACCTTCTGGAATTCGTATAAGTTATAGGTACAAGGTAAGGTTAAAGGATATTTATGGATGCTACCTAACTGACATACCTGACTATGTTTTATATCTCACGATTTACCTGAGTTACCGATTGTTTTTTAAGGTGACAGACTCTAATAATTTTATTCCTCTCAGATCGAGTTTGATCAACTAATATCTATACTAATATTATAAAGCTAAAGAGTTTGTTTGTTTGTTTGTTTGCTAATCTCAGGAACTACTGGTTCGAATTGAAAAATTATTTTTGTGTTAAATAGACCGTTTATCGAGGAAGGCTTTAGGCTATATAACATCAAGCTGCTACTATTAGGAGCGAATAAATAATGGAAAATGTGAAAAAAACGGGGAAAATTATTCATCCTTGAGGGCTTCCGTTGCGTGCGCTGCGAATACGGTTTTAGATAATTACCAAAAATAAATAATATGAAAGGATTAAGGGAACTTTTTACCGCGGGAAAAATTCGTATTCCCACGGGAAACCGACTTCTACGCGAACGGAGTCGCGAGCGGCCACTAGTTAGAGATATGAATAAAAATGATTTTGAATTTATTAATATTTAAGATTTAATAATGTACATGGCTGGCAATAAAAAAAAACAATATTGACATTTTACTTGACAGAAAAGAATGTCACAACAACATATGTTTGAGTTGACGTTTTAAAGTCACGAATTTTGGGCAATTTTCAAACAATTGTGTGAATTTGAGATTTTATTACTTAGTTATTTTATCATATTGTGGGTTTTAGTTTTAGTAAACCGTAGTTAAAATGGCTTTCTCAATGTTTCTTCGATCTCCAGGTCAGTTTTCGGCAGTTTCTTGGTATTACATAATATTATGTCTACAATTCAAGTTAAAAAATCAATAAGTTTGAATAAAATTAAACTTGAGAACACAATAACACTTCGGTTTTATGTTGTTAAGTAAATTTTACATAATGCCATTTAGTAAAAACCATAAATAGAGAATTTATAACATTTTGAAGGTTAGAAGTTTATTTCGACACCTTTTTTATACATATTAAATAGCCGCTTATATAATAACTACGTTTTTAATGACTAAAGCTTATATATGTTACGTTACAGCAACCATAAACCGACTATTTCCTCAACATGTAATGAAGCTGATGACTCAGCCTTCACTATCTCAACGTAGTGTTGCTAGCATCCTGCCCGCAAGCAGTAACCTCTTCAAGGATGCAAGGGACTCCACCCCGATCACAAATGCTGTAAGTTTACTCACACTTTATTAAACAAAATAATAAATTACTTGATTAATTGTTACTTGATAATTAAATAGGAAATTAGTCAAATTATTGTTCATTGGACCTGTGTTTTATTATAATTGTATTAAAAAGCATTTTTTTTTCAGTTACGTACAATCAGCACATCGCCAAGCAGTCTTGCTGCTGTTGCGCAGGGCGGTCATGGCAATGAGAAAGCCCATGACCATGCTAAATTATGGGTTATTGAGAAAGGAGTTACCATGATGATGGTGCCATTAATCCCACTGGCTTTGCTCATCCCCAACAGACTCTTCGACGCCGTTCTTGCTATTCTCATCACGGCCCATAGCTTCTGGTAATATAATTTAAGTATTTTTTTCTGCAGAAAATCCTTTAAAACACCTATTTAATCCTGAGCAATCAAATCCTTTCCTATCCTTACCCAGTTGTTATCCTATCCAGGGGTCTAGAGGCAATGTGTGTGGAATATATTAGACATATTATATTTGGGCCTCTGCTGCCTAAAATTGCTAAGTATATTGTGTTTGTGATAACGGCCATCCAACTTGGAGGGTTGTTTTATTTGACATTCAATGATATTGGGATGTGCCGTGGGTTTTGGAGAATCTGGCGGAATATGAGACGCCCTAGAGGTGGATATAAGAAACCCAAGAAAGGAAAGACTTGCTAGGTAACCTGACCTTTTTTTTTAAAGTGGGTTTCAGTTATTTAAATCTTTACCTTCTTTCCCTGTACGTACTTCCTTATGACTATCCCTTTATCCTCATAACACAAATAATATTATTTATATTTACATTTATTACATAAGGCCACTATTCCACTAGCATATTTGAGAATATCTTAAACATTTTTTACAATTAAATTCAACTTATAACTGGAAAGGCATTAGTCATTGGCACTTTTTAAAAGTTTGAAAACGGTACTGATATAAACAGTTTTAAGGAAAACGATTTTTCCCCAGAAACTTATTGTTTTATTATAACCAATACATATCTTCACATGTATCTCATTCTAGGTAATTCCAAACTTTACTACATAAACATATTTTTACAGGGGCCTGGAAGCGATAGCGGTCGACTACGTTCGTGCGAGTATTGTCGGTCCCATCATCCCCAAAATTACCCTAGCTTTAGTTTACATCATTTCATTCGCGACTCTGGGTGGCTTGTTCTATCTCATCAGCCATGATGTTGGCATTGGTAACGCTGTTAGGCAGTTGTGGTCTATCCGGGCTAATAAGGAAGCTTAAACTTGTATTGAATAGGTAAAGGTATCAAAAGTAACCCGTTTTACCATAGTTAAAAAGCTACCTTTAAAAAGTTTAAACCAACTTCTTTATGCCTTGAAAATGTGAGATCTCCCTGGTACAAACCTAGCTAATTTTTTTTTTTGTAGATTTAATTACTATAAAGTAGAATTGCAGATGGTAACAATAAACTACTGGTTTGCTTAATCATGGTTTCAATACTAAGAATTTAAATCAATAAAACATAAGTTCAACTAAGGTCCCAACGGCATAGTAAAAAAAAATCGTGAAACTTTTTCGTAATAGAGAATGTAATAAACTAAAGATACATATATTATAATGATAAAACACATACTTAAAAATGTTTCCTTATGCAGTTGGGTAAAAGTTATAAGCTGAAGTTTATAACTTCTCTGAAATCTCTTACAAAGTTATAACCGCTATTAGTTTATTTTTACCATGTGTAATTTGTCTTAGACATCAGGTACTTAAATAAATACACAATTTTGATTTATGAAATCATGTATTATTGGAATTTACAAAATTCTTTTGGGGTGTAAAATAGTTACCGTTTACTGAAGTATTTCATCATGTCATTAATTTATTTCATTGGTAATTAAATAAAATGATTAAATAACTTTTTTTCTTTTTTTAAACATCCAATTTGCATCTAATTATTGCCAATTATTCTGCCTCAATTTCTTAAATATGAATACCCAGTTAAAGAAACAAATGGAAGACTTACTAACTAATGTAAGTGAAATTTATAAGATTGATCAAGTGTCAATTCATTGCAACAAATTCAATGAAACATTTTTAAGAAAGATTTTTGGAACCAAAACAGAAGGTAATTGCTTATTGTGTTGAGACTGAAAACTTATTAAAACGTCTAAGCTATTAGTAGCAAGTATCATTTGCTTTGTCATCTTATTCTTGTCATCACATTGCAAGATAAATAAAAGCTTTTAAAATACTGATACAAAACAAAACAACTAGGTAATTTAATAAACTATATACCAGACAAAAATAAAAACATATTTGGTTAAGTCCATTTACCTACCTATCTAATACCCGTATTCTATTGCTATGACTTTTCAGTGTTACTTTTTGCATGGACATGACTCTTGTGGAATATTCTGAGGGCTTCCCACTGTTTTGTATGGAGTAGAACGTGGGGACGACAGTTTCTCATGTGGTCGACAGCTTGCTCGGGAGACCATCTGTGTTTCTAGAAGAAGAATAACATATGAATAGGACAAAGTCATAAAATTTTAACTACTATAGAAACTCAAGGTTAAGGTAGATTAGAAAATGGCAATCCATTTAAATGGGTATTAGTCTCGCATAAAATTATAAGCTGGATTAATATATTTTTCAGTTTATTGGGCCGTTTTGACATTTACACGACTTTTGAAGGTATCATTTTTTAGTTAATAGTAGTAATAAAATAAATATAATCCAAGATGTTTTATATAAATTTGAATGTATAACGTTATACTTTATAAAAACATAGAAAAGTGTTGACTGTCAGTGACATTAAGAGTTATTGAAACAGTTTGCAATAAGATGTTACAATTTTTGCATTGTAGTGTCTTAACTGTGTACTTTTTAGCCAAATAAGCAACCAAATTAGTAAACCAAGTAAGATACCAAATGTTCAACATTTCTCCCAGATCAGTTCCAAATCTTGCCACTAGAGGCGCTACCGTCTTCCTACAAAGTTTCTATTACTTTTTTTATATTTAAATACTGACCATCATAAGGTAACAGCCCACAAGTGTGGCGCTCCGTGTCCTGCCTGCCTTACAGTGCACGTACACGGAGCCCTGGGCCGCCGGGGAGCCTGCCACGCCGGGCAACCTCTGGTCCGGCGGTAGGAATCTAGAAATAAGCATGAATGTGTGGAATAAAAGGTACTAACAGAGGCTAGCTAGAGTTAGAAGGCACACTATTCAATAAGAGTGTACAAATTAATTATATTCTAATTGATATTCAAGGACTATGGTAGTCATGAAGATTTATTTATTTTTATATTTAATATCTTACTAATATTATAAACGTGAAAGTTTGTGAGTATGGATGTATGTATGTATGGATGTTTGTTACTCTTTCACGTAAAAACTACTGGATGGATTTTGATGAAACTTTACAGTAATATAGGTAATACATCGGAATAACATATAGGTTACTTTTTACCGCGGGAAAACTTCTAATTCCCACGGGAAACCTACTTCCCGCGAACGGAGTCGCGGGCGGCCACTAGTGTAGTATAATTTATGTATAGTGTTGTTTTTGTGTGTAGTGTCTATGCACCTGTCATCCAATTCTTTCACATTTCTTTTCTTTTACCTACCTAAGGTATGTTGGGAAGAAATAGCTTAAAGCAATAAGACCTGTTTTTTATATAAAACTTTCTGTTTTGTTTTCTTTTTATGTGGAATAAATAATATTTGTATTTGTATGGTAAGTAAAATGGGTTTTAACACAGCTAATCACTACTGCAATAATGCTGTTACTTTTTGTCAAAGATATCTCAAAAGAAATTTGGTATAAAACACAGGTTAATTCATACCTGTTAATAAATGCGACCCCTTCATACAGTTTATCTTGATCTGGCGCTTCAAATATGTCTGTAGTTGCTAGCTGCAGGAATTCCACTCCATTCTGGCTCCATTTCTATAAAATAAATTATATATAATATGAATTTAGTTCAAGATAAGTTATAATATTATATCACACTAAATGGGAATATAATGCTTCTCAGATAAAGTTAGGGACTAGGTCATAATCAACCACACTGGGTCAGTCAAGTTAGTGGATACAAACGATGGCTAAGATCCATTTTTTTTGGGTAACAGTATTAAATTTTTAAACCAACATTCATATAAAAAGAAGTTGATGCTTTTTGAAGTTATAAAAAATTAGCATTTATAATGCAAAATTAAAAGTAAAATCTTGATGCTTTTTTCTGATTGTGTCATGCATAGGTTATTTTAATGTAAAAGTAAGTAGCAATAAGTTATTCTGGTATAATGTTAGAAAAGCAAGCCAGCCTAAGAAGCAACAAAGACCTCTGAACTAAGTTTATTTATAGAACAAAAGGAATAAAGGAATCACTGTATAGTATTTACATCACAATGGATATATCAACAACAGGCATCTGTATTCTTTAGTTCCATAAAAATTAATGTAATATGATTGTTGTTAGGTAGCTAGAAGTTGGAAAATTTCTACTTGAATTTTCAAAGGTTAGTAGCGCTTATAAAGTACTCATCTCATAATTTTTAGTAAGCACATTTTTGTAAGTCTATATTTGTGGACAGTTTAGTTCTAAAGATAATAACAAAATATTAACCATAATTTTAGTTGGCTTAATGGGCTGAAAGGGTTTAAAAGTAATCTATTGATATTAATCATGGATTATGGCTCATTTCCTGATAACAAGCTGTTAATAGTATTTTTGTTATTTATTAAATATTCATTTATTTTTTAAGAATTATTTCTTATGTTGTATTTGATTGTTGATCCTCCAATAATTAACCGGATTTAATATACACTAGCGACCCGCCCACACTTTGTAATGGTGTAATTTTGCCCGACTTGCTCTTGAAACATTGAACTTTGGCTAAATTAATAAAACTTTTTCCAATTGTTAAACTTTCCTTAAAGATGGCGAACGTGTTTAAGGAGGAGATAGCGGATAAACAAACACAAATAGTGTCTTGGATTTATACTATCTAATGATATACCTAAGCTTACAGTGGGAAGAAAATTAACAATTTTAATGCAACTACTGAATCTAATAAACATTCTTGTGATTTTCTTATTTCTTTTGACATTTCGACGGCAACAACGTATAACTCGACATCTGCAATTCTAGTAAAAATCTGTTTTGACTCGTACAATATAAGTATCGATTTTTTTACCATGTACGAGTCAAAAACAGATTTTTACTAAAATTGCAGATGTCGAGTTATATGTTGTTGCCGTCGATTTTTCCTGTACATCATTGATGTAAAAACCACAACTTAATTACTTATATTGTGCATCCTGTTGCTTATCAACATTATTAATATAAAATAATTACTATATTAATTAATTAACATTATTTTATAAACCTATTTTGATATGATGGATTATTATGGAAGTTATACGTCTTTAAATATTAATATTATATTAGATAAATATTACAACTTACTGCAGCATCATTAGAAAATATCTTTAATTCGTATGTCTCATTCATTGAAACCACTGCCTTAACATTTTCTTCTTCAATCAACTGAAAATAAAACAATCAGTTAAATACATAAGTTCAAAGCTAAGTAAAGAATTAAATACGAGCTTTAAAAGTAATTAAATCAGTGCAATAATATCTTGACTACATATAAATGTACTTCAGTCTCTAGAATCGAATCTAATAACATAAAAAAAATAAATTGGAAGCTCATAAACTTTCGCACCAGTAACCTAAAAAAATCGTACCTGCCTGGTCATTC
The DNA here is from genome assembly GCA_916618145.1 of Emmelina monodactyla. Classification (NCBI taxonomy): domain Eukaryota; kingdom Metazoa; phylum Arthropoda; class Insecta; order Lepidoptera; family Pterophoridae; genus Emmelina; species Emmelina monodactyla. The sequence continues at coordinate 1,289,246 of OU745315.1, read as the reverse complement.
CTTGGAAAGGCAGTGCTCCAAGAATGACAGACTCATCTATCCTGTTGTACCATTGTCTGCTGGTCACCTTTTCCATGACCACATTGTAGAATAAAGTTGGGTAAAAGGTAAGTCTTGCGAACATTGGGGCGGCCTGTAAAATACACTACTATTAACTAACCACAGACACCGGCGCTCAAGACGTCGCACCACAAAGCATTGACGTCGTAAAGTATATACCATTGTGGTGAAAGTTGGTTTCTGTGGTGGGGACTGAATATTGAATTATTTTTGAAGATGGACTGGTTGGACTAGTTTCTAGTTTGAAGCAAAGTTACTGTCAATGTCAAAAGTTTGTTTTGCTAACGTCAAAACGGTTGACGTTTTTATTTAACATATGGCAATCGCCTTACCTTTACTCACATATTAGATCCATAAAAATATGTAATAGCCACGATGGTAATAATAATGCCACATTATTTAAAATAAAATTCAATGGAAACTGTTTCTTAGTTTTTAAACACCTATTCTGCATTTATTTGTACCAGTAAAATGTTTTTGTACATAAATAGTTTAGAATTAGAGATGCGCCGAGTAACACTTTTGCCGAGTACCGAGTACCGAGTATTACTCGGTTCAATTTTTTTTAACCGAGTACTCGGCCGAGTAACTCGGTTCTATCAAATTCCCAATTTCGCGCGCGTAAACAAGTACAAACGAACACAAGTATATGTAGAGTTGGCAAATGGTGAACAGGGCACCAAACAAGGCATCATAATTTACATTTATTAAATTTTAAATATTGATTATTTTTATCACTGTTCCTATAATTTTGGCTCACTAGTACTCATGCATTAGCATAATTTTGATTGAACTTGAGGATGTCAAAGATTTCCTCAATCAGTACGTTTTGATTAACACTGTTGTTTCAATTATATCTACCTAAATATATTGCTTTCTTTAAACAAAGTATACTACTTTTTTGGTACTCGGTACTCGGCATTAGTATACCGAGTTAGTCGGCCGAGTACCGAGTACCAAAAAACCCGCCGAGTACGCCGAGTACCGAGTGTAAACCGAGTACTCGGACAATCTCTATTTAGAATGTTTCTCTTTTCTTTTACATAAAGTACCTATTCATATTATAAGTTAGATAGGTACTTACACTTAGTATACGGTGCTTAAAATTTACAATTAGTTATCATTTAAATTATTGCAGTGTAAGTAACTTACATAAGAAATAAAAATAATAATATAAAAAATTACAATAAACTAAAAAGATTGTTACTGACACAAAAACAACAATTTAAGTTTTTTTATGTTGCTACTACAAGCGTGAATATAATTTGAACTGGCAATTTGCCTCTTACAAAATATTTTCATTTGGATTTGGATCTTACATAAGCGGTTACTAATTATATTTGATAAACATAATGTAGCAAATTTATTTATTGCTGAAATTTAGAACCCATTTAAGGCTGTATAATTGGCGTATTTTTCTTTATTCCGTTTTTATTTGGCTGCTACTCTGTTTTCAGGGTAGGCCTATCAGATACAGATGTGTAGTATACAACAATTCCTCAATTTAAAAGAGGATCTCTAAGTGCAATGAAACAATTGCAAACAAAAGACGCCAGGCAGGCGGTAACAAAATTTTGCATGTTGTTCTCAAAGAAACCAGACAGCGCTTAAACAAATTGAAGTAGAGCATGGAATTCGTTTTAGCAATATCTAAATATTAGACTCTTAGATAAATATTAGACTATAGTATAGTATATATATATATATCAATCAGGTTTTATGCAACTAGGCACAAGTCACCTTTGTCTTAACTCGCTACAACAATTTTTTGGTCACATATAAATGCAAGATAGAGCGCTGAGACTCATAATTTAAAGTAATCTATAGGTACTTTGTGAATGTCTGGTTTATAATCACAAAAAAAATACCAATCCACTGTTAGGTAGGTACTTACACATTTATTCCAATAATGTAACAATAAAAAATATTACTTAATTTATTATCACTAAAACATGTTATCCTCGTATTTGCTCTTCATAAACAGAAGGCTCTCAGTCTGGATGAAAGAATGACTTAAATAAGACGTATGGTTTATACAGTAAGTATGTTTTATAAAAAAAACTGTAATTGTAATAAAAAGTGGTGATTGAGAAATATCCCGTAGTAGCCCATGCTCTCAGAACTGAGAACACTTTTCTGTGTAGTTTTGTTAGCGTACCTACAACATTTCAAAAGATTGCTTTCTTGATTAGTTAGAACTTAAAAATTAACTTTGGCCTTTTCAATATTTTTACTACTTACTTTAACCGTGTCTGATTAATGTATCTTGTGGGGTTATTTTTTCATTTTCTTTAATTCACTATCCACGGCGAGCGCGTTCCGAAATTGAAAGAGATATCATCGATTTGATGTATTACCATCATTTGTGAACGCAGCGGGAGGTGAGCACCAGACGACATTCGAAATTCAAATTAAATTAAAACGCGGTAAAAACATCGTGTTTCCGTTTTGTTCCTTTTTGAACATTCAAATTAGATTCGATCTGCGCTAATTTGTCTCTGGCTTTTGATAAACGGATTTCGTTTCGTTATGTTGGTATACAAGTTTTAATTTTATTATTATTTTTTACAGTAGGTAAGTAACTTTTATCTTATCTCCATTAATTGAATTAGTATATTATTATGTTGTAAGGTAAGTTTTACTAAAGTAGTATTACTACTTACATTTTACTCAACTTCAAAGTTACAATTCAGAAAGCAGCGGTGAGTATTCTAGATTAGCTGTCAATATAAAAAAATATCGTAGCCCACTTTTTTTTTTTTTTAATATTTTATTTTACGGGCCTGGCACATGACCTTTTAGCCACTTACATACTACTACATTATAACTTTTTAACAAATAAAATTATTTAAATTACAACTTAATACTAATAGAAAACAGAAATTTAAATAAAGGCTTATAAAATAAAGTTTTGGATAAGAGATAATGGAGTAATGTCACAGTATTGTCACTTTCACATTCACCGATGTCAATGTCAATTTCTTCGAAAAGTGTCTGTCTTTGTATAACGTATTTTCGGCATTTCAGCACGATGTGGATAAGGTCTTCCTCTTCTTGGCAGTCGTCACAAAGTCCGGTGTTGCTTAGTTGTAATCTGTTCAGGTGCGACTTGGCCTGGCTGTGGCCAAACCTCATCCTGTTGATGTTCGTGATAAATGTTCTGGGTCCTGAAATCTTATGGTACCAGGGTTGGGCGGGCGGTACCTTTTGGATCTGGTAGTACCATCTTCCCTTATCAGTGGATACTTTCATCCAGTACTCTTGAAAAACTTTCTTGTGGTATTCCCTCATTGGAGCATGTAGATCAGTGAATGGTATGTGCCAGGAGTCACTGTGGTCTTCATCTGGTACACCTCTTGCTGCCTTATCTGCTTCTTCATTGCCAGTTATACCGGAGTGAGAAGGTACCCACATAAATTTTACAAATTTACTGTTTAGAGACATATCATATAATAATTGTTTAATTTTGTAAATCAAGTGATTAGTACTAAATTTTAACATCTTATTTTCCAAAGCAGTGAGAGCACTAAGTGAATCAGTAAGGATTAAAAAATTGTTACAATTGACATGAGAGATATAGATAAGAGAGCTATATATGGCATAACATTCAGCACTGAATATGCTGCACTTGGAGTCTATTTTAATACATTTTTTATATTTTCTTTGGGGATCATAATATGCTGATGTGACAGTGCTTGCGGTTTTCGAGCCATCAGTGTAAATTCTATATCCAGTATTGTCAGTAATATTCAGAAGGTCTATTTGATTTGTAATATTTGAATTAAGTATTTTTACATCATTCATTAGAGCATTAAAATCTGTGTTATATAAGGGCCAATGATTTTCTCTAAACATATTTTTGCCTAAAATAAAGTGAATATGTAGACTAATTCTCAAAAGTTCAGGGAGTTTTTTTGAAATTATGTTTGTGTTGTCTATATATGGACCTAACTGAATGTTGTGTGATGGAATTGTTGGAAGTATTCTATTCATTACATGGCTGTTGTTGGAAGCAATTGCTTTTAAACAAAATCTTTCTGCTATTCTTAGTCTTATTAAAGTTAGTGGGGGTATACATGCTTCTGCCTCCATAACATGTATAGGGGTAGAACACATTGCACCAGTTATGATTCTGAGTGCTTTGTTTTGAATAATATCTAATTTTCTCAATAAGTTGTAATTGCAATTAAAATAAGCTAAGGCACTGTAATCAAAGTGGCTACGAACTAGACTTTTATAAAGCATTGATAAAGTTTTGGGATCTGATCCCCAGTGTACACCTGTCAAAGATCTAACTATGTTGAGCCCTCGGCAGGCACATTTAATTATCTGTTCTATATGATTCTGAAAAAGCAATTTACTGTCAAGGTGAACCCCTAAAAACTTTTTGTTATCAGTCCAATTTAAAATATTATTGTGAAGTTTTACATTAAATAAGCTATTAGAATATGTTTTAGAGAAAATCATTGCTTCACTCTTTTCCGAACTAAGAGTTAATTTCAATTTATCTTTATAGTAATAATGTACTTGTTCTAAAGCTCTATTTAAATTATTTACTGCAATATTGACATCCTTATGACTACTGTATATTACAAGATCATCTGCATATTGGAGATATTTTACATTAGTATGCTCAGAAATAAATCTATTTAGATGACATGTGTATAAATTGTATAGAAGAGGTGATATAGTGGCACCTTGCATAGTGCCTTTATATACACTTCTAGGACCATATAAAATATTGTTATGTTTTACATACATGGTTCTGTTATATAAAAAATTAAAAATCCATTTACAGACTTTACCTGGTATACCTATGTCAATTAAGACACTAACAAGGATAGACGGATCAACATTATCAAATGCCCCCTGAACATCAAGAAAGGCACAAACAGTGGAAGAAAAAGAATAAAATGACTGTCTAATGTCTGATATTAATGCTACAAAACTTTCTGCACAACTTTTGCCTTTACGAAAACCATATTGTTCATTTGGTAAGATATTATTGCTTTCTACATACCAATCTAATCTAACTTTTAACATGTATTCAAATACTTTTCCTATGCAAGATGACAGCGATATAGGCCTGTAAGAATTAAATTCATTTTCTGGTTTGTCTGGTTTCAGGATGGGTATAATCAATTGGGTTTTCCAAGAAACTGGAATAAGTCCCTTAGACCATAGTATATTGTAAATATTAAGTAATGTTTTTTGTGCATTTTCATGTAAATAATTTAAAAGTTTATATGGAATGTCATCTAATCCTGGGGTTGTATTTTTCCTAGATTTGACGGCTGACTGGTACTCTTCCCATGTAAAGGGATTACTTATAAAAGCACTTGTTGAATTACTCTCTTGTATAAAATAAGTGTCTAATAATTTAATATCTATATATTTTTCAGGTGGATTAATTGGAGCATACTTATCAAAGAAAGATGGAATCCATTCATTATTTTTTGGTTGTACATTAGAGGATGTTCTTTTAAATCTGCGGATATAGTTCCATACTACTGCAATAGGTGTGTATCTATTAAATGACTCACAGAGATTTCTCCAACCATTCTTTTTCTTTTCTTTTAAAAGTATTTTTTTACTAGCATCAGTTTTTTTATAATTAATGTAATTATCTATAGTAGGATGATGTCTATAATAATTAAGTGCTCTTTTACTGTTTCTTACTGCTTCTGAGCATTCATTATCCCACCAGGGAACAGGTTTTTTCATATTTGTTGAAGAAGTTGTTTTAAGTTTTGGAATAGATTTTTCTTTAATTGTATTTAGCATATCACAGAATTCATTATATGACAGTAATGGATCACTATAGTTTATGGAGAATGATTTGAATGCTTTTTCTGTTTCAGATGTAAAAAGTTCCCAGTTTGCTTTATTGTAAAGAAATCTTTCTGATGCTTGACTTACCTCAAAAGTTTCTGGCGACAGCTGAATAGAAGTTAAAGTGGGATAATGATAACTGCCCATTGGATCGTCATGAACACTCCAGTGACACAGTGGGGCAATGTTGGGACTAACACAAGTAATATCTATAGAAGACTGGCTATTTCGTGCACTACCTACAGTGGTTGGAGCTCCTGAGTTCAAGATACATAGATCACATTCATCTAACAAATCATATACATCTGTACCTCTTGGTTTAGTTGAGATACACCCAAATGCAACATGATGTGCATTTAAATCTCCAGATATTAAAATAGGTTTAGGTAAACTATTAATAATTTGTTTAAGCTGTCTTGATTTAAATCGCCCTGGTCTAGGTGGGCTGTAAGAACAGATAATAGATATATTACCTGTGTCAGTTTTAAGAACTATAGCTGCAGATTGTAGATCATCATAATAAGGCATATTTACACTATTGTATTTGAAATGATTTTTAATAAGTATACCAACTCCCCCATGACCATTAGGGCCATTTTGGAAAATAAAATTATAGCCAGATATTTTGAAATGTATATTATTTTTGAGATGAGTTTCATTCAATAGGCATATATCAATGTCATGTTCTTGTAGAAAAGTATTCAAAAGTGGCTTTTTACTATTAAGGCTTTCTATATTAAATTGACAAATTTTTAAAAAATTATCCATTTTTCAAATTATCAACCAAAACTTCTTTTATGACTGATGTAGTCATTTTTTTATTACTGTTACCTAAGTTTACTAATGTTGCCACAAGAGATTTTAAGATGTTGACATTCTTCAATATTCCTTCTATAATCTGTTCAGTTGTTATTTCTTTTGGTTTAATAATTTTTTTAGGTAGAGACGGAAAGTCTGAGTCATAGTGAGCTAAACTGTAGGTATGGTCAGTATTTTTGATGACGTTGGCATATGTAACTTTATTTTTTTTGTCTAATATTCTTTTTTGTTTCACTGGACAGTCACGTGATATAGCCAGATGTTGGCCACCGCAGTTAGCACAATGTAATGCCTGATCATTGGGGCATTCTGAATAATGATGATCCTTAGCACAGATTGAGCATTTTTGTAGGGACTTACAGATTTTAGCATGGTGATTAAATTTAAAGCACTTAAAGCATTGTAATAATGGAGGATTATATTCGTAGACTTTATAGGTAAAAATATCTAAGGATACAGACTCTGGCAAAGTATTAGATAGAAAAGTTACTGAAACAGTTTGAAATGGTTTAATTTTACCATCAACTTTCTTGGTGAACCTTCTCACCCCGATAATCTCTGAAGAAGATATTAATTTTTTGAAGAGATCTTCATTACTAATTTTAGTGGGTACATACCTCAGCACACCGATCTTTTCGATGCTCCTTGCTGGGATGAAAGCTTTAAGACTATGTCGCTTCTGGAATTCTTCATTTAATAAATAGTTATTGGCATTACTTGCCTGGGTAAAAGTTATACCAATTTTATTTGCAGAAATTCGTTTAATTCCTGTCACTCCTTTAACTTCTTCTTTGAAAAGACCCGCTAGAGTCAGTGGATTTCTATTTCCTATGTTTCCCTCATTGGTGCTTTCAGTAAACACTACGTATTCTTGAGAGCAGGATTTTTCCGGAAAGAGACGTCTGTAACCGGGCTTGGTGTAAGGAATGTACAGCGAATCCTCAAGAACATGGTCGGCGGACGGAGTAGTAGGCCTCCGCGGCCGCTTTCTGCCGGGTTTCCCAGGGGACGAGCCCCCTGGGTCCTCCATATCAATTTTTTATAAAAAGACTTTTATTTATTAATTATGTGTCAATGAAAATATCTAAAAGTTAATAATAACTAATTTTTCAAATTTTTCAAAAAATTACGCAACTTTTCAAAAAGCCCGCCCAAGCTTTTTTTTTCATCGTAGCCCACCTAACATAACCATTGCCATATGTCATCATTAATGCACCAAGCTGTAACTAAGCCTAAAAAAAAGTTAAAATGTTTTTAATCTGTAATGGCTTCGATTGTAGCAAAATGAAATATGGCGTCGGCAGTGGGTGTCTTCGATATAATATCGACGCTTACACGCTATAAATTATTTTAATTATCATAATAATCGTCACACAGTTCTTAAATTATAAGATGAATAGTAAAGTATCGTAGTGATGTAATTTTTTATTGGTGCATTTAAGTAGTTTGGAATGACGGTGATTTGGCAGTTTAGAAACTTAGAACCTTTATGTCATAATCATATCTATTAATGTTTTTTATGAGGCAGTCATGAAATTCAAAGATTATCAACTAAGTTTTTCAGGTACCTACTTACGAAGATATTTCTATGTAATGTATCTTAAGTTCCTTCCTATAAGCAAATGGTAGATAGGTATCTATAGTTATCGACCTAAAATGATGTGCCCTCCGATTCTTATTTGTGTCTAAAAAGCGTTCAGAAGACGTAAAGCTTCCGAATTGATGCATGGCGTTCCTTTATATTCAAATCGCGATATTTAAATCAGCTCGTTGTCTATGCTCCAGTTGACAATTCGCGGGCATTTCAAAAAAGGAGTTCGGCAGCTTCTATTGGTCTTCGAAGTTTAAATGTTTTTGGTGCGCGCGCGATATGCATCTGGGACAGGACGGTGTTTGTTTTTTTTTGCGATTGTGTTGTGTCTCTAAAGATAGAGTTTCCGATCGGCAGATATTTGACGGAGGGGGCTGATAAAGTTAGTGTTTGCGGCGGTCGAGACGTTAACGAGCCCTTGAGTAATAAGAGAGGCTATTGTCAGAGGAACAATAGAGGGCTGAGTCGGATATTGTTTATGTTGGAATTGATCATCGATACGCCCTCACGCCGATATGGCAAACTGGAGGTAGAGTCTCTGTCTGACGCTATTTTATTATACACAAAATATTTAATTTTGCATTTTTATTCCTGTTACACAGTTGATGTTAATTAATATACATATACTATTTCAATAACCACCCAACTCTTTCTGGCAATGGATATCATAGCTACATAAAAAAACTATAGAGCCTCTACTGTTGGTTCTATATGTCGCATAAAAAAACGACTCGCGTTCTCAATTTAAATTTTGTTTTCGGCTAGTGCCCGCAGAGATGCAAATCGACAAGAGATGCGTTCGTGACGCGGTCTCGTTGATCTGCATACAATACATATCGCTCCAGTTCGCTCCTTATTTATGAACTAGATGGTCACCGTGGTTGGTTTTATGCAAAAAAAAATACCTACCTCTTGCAGATTTACTTTTATGACCAATAAAATATTACTAGATACTACTTTATTGGTACCTATTAAATAAATGGTGAGTGTTAAAATCAAATTCCTAAAAACCACATTTACAAAAACTTAATGAACCCATCCAAATTCAGTAGATAAATGTTTCACAGGAACCCAAGAGATGGATGTCGCCTTTTATCAATACAGACTTTTAACAGTTTCCGAATAAAATTCAAATGTCCATCCATTGTAGTCTGCGGAACCGTTTATTTGTTCAATTTTTAACCTCAAGCCTATCTACTCTGATTTATGATGCTATTTTCGGTTTGTTACGCACAATTCTTTATGTGGACAAGGAATAATTAGGCTAAATAGTTAACATGACCTTTGCCTGACAGTGGCGGTGAATTTTAAAAAGGTAACTAATTACGCGCGATTTAAATTAATTTAATTAGATAACAAGTATAATGAGATGCATGTTGTTTTGTTTGGTATTGTTGTCTATCTTTGAGAAATCAGATGTCAGGTAACATTTGTTTCCTTTTGTTTTGACTTTAATGTAATCATTACTTTTTTAGTACCTACTTATAATTTATTTTCTGTTTAGGTACCGTAGTTAGGTATCTATGTGGAATTTTGCCTGCCAGTCATTCTAACTATATGACGTTTATTTTGGTCTATTCCTCTATTTCACAGCTACCGGGCAATTTGACAGATTGCCGAATGACTCATTGACAGTCGCCTGACATTTTGAATAATGGCTGTCAACGTGGAAACACTCCAGCAGACATCTGAATGAGTTGGTCATGAATTCCTTAGACAGACCGTGAAACTGTGTTAATAAATCATCTTTTTTGTACTATTAATTAGCTTGGTAATTTTGGAGTTTATGAATAGTAGGTATTCAAAATTATTTTAGCTATATGCAGGAAGTTTGAACAACTATTATGTTAGGTTCAGTAACTATAATACAAAGTAAAGCAAGTTCTACTAGTACCTAAGTAGAACCTAGATGTAAATATGGACTAAAAAACAGCTTAATTAAGCTTCTTAAGTTTCTAATAACATAAAAGTAGGTTACTTAACCCTTCTTTGTATTCGAAAGCAGAAATACTTTTAAAACATTATCTCCGTTCTATTTTCAATAAGATGAATGTCTTCGATTGAGACGTCTTCATTTAAAAATGGAATTTATTGTATCCTAAGTTGCCATAGGAATAAAAACAAGAGTCCTTTATGTTACGAGGCAAAGGTTTGAAATTGTAGTGAGCCTTAGAGTTGGGGATAGAAAAGGTGTGTTTGTTTGATCGACCGTGTGATTAGATTATCGATTGGAATATTCTATTGAGGAATGTCTTATGGGCTCCATCTTTTACTTTGGCTGTAATCTTACTAGTTAGTAACATGATGTTTGTTTTTTTATAGTATTTTAACATGTTTTTTTAAATCTATTTCTATTATCCATTTAACTTTTTAATTAATTCAACTTAATAATTAGCATAACATATTCGTATCCTGCCAGACTGTTTCAGCTGGGTGATAGAACGCCATGTTTGTTTTGGAAATGCGCGCGAAATTATCCAGATTACGCGCGCTTTTAGCACTTACGGAATTACGCATTTAGGTCCAGCTATTTATTTACTGTTTGGAATATATTTGCTCAATAATAATCTTTAAGTTAGGTGAATAGCGTTTAAATACGTTAGTAGACTGGGATGTGTGCCAAATGGGCGAATAAACTGCTTAAATGTATATTTTGTTGGTTGCGCTTGTTATACTTAGTATTTAATAATATAAATCTAATACTGTTTGATAACTACCAGTTATACAAGCTGAAGCTTTGGTTATTTAGTAATAATATCTATTTAATATTAGGCCAAAGGAAAGATTGATCCCAAAAATCTACTTCTAACAATACCTTTTCCATACAGATACTTTATAACTTGTTACTCCTTTAGGTGACGCTAAGTATGGAAAAGTAATTGTAACTGCCTGCTTCAATATTCAACCAAATATAAGTGTGTATTTATCTACTCCAATATTTCCCCATTATAATAAATATCTAAGAAGGTTTAACGAAATTATTCATAACCTACATAAAAGTCACTATTCGAATCTCAAATGAGGTCGTAAAAGGTTAATCTCAAAGGTGTCATAGAAAAAAGTAATAATACCCATATAAACATTTGAAGCGGGTTTATCCTGTATATTTTTTATTAAAAAGTTAAAGAACCTGGTATTAATCCATCGTGGTTACAAAAGATTTCTGTCTAGTCCCAGCGGGAGGCAGGCAGGTGCGCGATGCAGCCCGGAGGTTGCCATAACAAAAAAGTTTTCAACTCGGACACTGAGCCTGGCAAGTTTGACATTATTTATTTGAAATGTAGAATTAAAAATAACCTATTATTTTATGAAAATAACAGAGTGTTAATTAACAATAGTGTTCGAAGTCGAGAAGTTGACTAGTAAGGTGTAATTTCAACCTTTTTGTTTTATTTTTCTTTAGAACAATTATAAACCGGAATGAAGTAGTGGCCACTTAGGTCGTGAGAGTGAAAGTATAGAGTACTCAGTGCAAGGAGGCTGCACTTTATTTTAATGACGCGTCATTTGCTACAGACCTTTACTAGGTCTTACTTTCTAGATTAACTCTGCTACTAATAAAGAAAGTGTATTATTAAACTTAGGTTTGACAGAACATCGTAAAGAAAACACAAGAAAACTTTAAAATTGTTTTTATTTTAAGCTTATGCAATAGTCAACAAATATCTACAAATTAGTCAACAACGATCATTTCAAACAGTAACAAACATAATGTAACACACAATAAATATCACAACAAGCCACCGGTAGTCATTCCTATTGGAAATACATCTCCAGTAGATCTACTTCTAAAGCAATTGTATTTACAAAACAACAATGTCTAAACGGATGAGCTTTAGAAAAGCTATTCCGCGTTTTGCCGCTGTTTTTGAAAATGGAATGCTGATTTTTTAATGTTTGCCTCCTTTGTGGTGGTAAATGTGTTTGTAGACTGGCACGTGGACTGGGTAAGGCTTGGGGATTGGGATCTCAACCTTCTTCTCTACTTCCACGGGGTAGGGCTTCTCGACTTCATAAGGCACGGGCTTCTCAACTGTGTATGGCACTGGCTTCTCCACAATTTGAGGTACAACCTGACGAAAAAATACGAATTTGAAAATGGAACAGTCACGTTCGATGGTCAAAAAAGTTGTAGTTTTTTTCTATGGTAAATGGCCATGGTGTAAACTAGGACAAGAGTGAAAAAAATGGGTGCTCTATATTTGAAAGTTTTAAAACTCTTATGACAATGATAATCTGCTATAGAAAAATATGCGGTTGAGCGGCATTGCTTTTACTTTCTTGAGCGAATGCGTTCTGCAATTATGTTATTTAAACGCTATGACATTCCAGTAAGTAGGTAATCAACATTGACGTAAGTAGTTACAACCAAATTACGTATAGTTTCTCAGAAATAATAATCGCATGTAATTTTTTTAGATCAGTTAATTTCTTCCGGCAATGTTAAGTGGTCAAATCGCCAAAAATCCCCTACTCAAATTATAAAGCAGGCAATAGACGGTATACTTTTTACCTTATAAACCGGCACGTGTATCGGCTGCTCTACCGTGACGTGCACGGGGTAGGGCTGGGGTATGGGTATCTTCACGTATTGCGGAACGGATACGGCCACCGGGTGCGGTATCGGAACTCCGATCTTCTTCACCACGGTCACGTGGTACGGCCGCGTGTGCTCGGAGTGCGAGTGGCCCTCCGGTTCCCAGTCCTCGGAGGGGCGCGCTGATGTGAACGTCGCTAGCAGGAGGATGGCGGCTGATTTCTGTAAAAAATAAGAGGAATTGAGATTTTACTTTAAATTTTGCATTATAAATGCTAATTTATTAATTTTGAAGTTGTAAATACTGGAAAAAGGAACGCGGGCCTCCGAGCATTACGCGACTGGGACTCGAACCCAGGACCTTTGGAAAACCTTTGGAAAAGGTATTTTCAACTTCAATAAGAGGAATATTTGTTTGAAAGTGTAGATTTGATGTCAATGTTAAGGTGAAGAAATTTGCAGCAGAGTTGAAATGTCTAATGTTTAAAAAAGACACGAAAATTATCCCATAAAGGATTAAGATAATATTTCAACAGTGACATTTCTCGAGGAGTTGCGTGGAGCTGTAATAACAGATGCAACAACAATTATATCCGTTCGAAAGTCGAACTGCACCATGGAACCTTTCCCTACACGCTTACTCTCGATAACATTACATCACTGGGCCGTTCCGATAAAAAAATCCGATTACGCGAATCTGGACCAAACAAAAGTCCCGTTCCGTTCCGATTGTCGCTTATGTCACATCACTCAATAAAAAAAAAACTTACGAAACCGATCATGTTGCTGAATTAATGTTGTTGTCGACTTCAAAGTATTGACTGATGTGCTCTGGGCGCTCCACGATCGTTTTATACTTGGTGAAATGTGCAAGCTGCCTTTCCATTCTGTACCAGCGACTACGTACTCCGTAACTCATACTTTTCGTTAATAAATCCATCGCTTTTGAGTACACGGTTTACATTGACGGCTTTGTATCAAGCCTGTTTTCTAAGTTTACAACAAAACACGCGATGGAAATCAAATTCATTAGCGTTGGTAGTTTTGTGAGTGAGAGTGCATACTATAAAGTAGTTTTGTGGTACGCGGTTCTTAAGATCTATATGTCTTGGTCTTAAATGCTTTTTTTTGTTCCGATATATTTAGATCTCTGTTTTATTTGTGCCGACTACTATCACGTCGAAAGTATTCCATGTAAGAATGATGTAATTTTATTTTTGCTCTTTTATTTTATATTTTTTGTAGTAATATTCTACAAGTATATAAGTATATTCTACTACAATTTTATACTTAGTAGGCAAATTACCCTGATTTTGCCGCTGATGTTATTTGCTTCCTGTAGTAAAAAAATATGATTTATTTATTACTAGCAAATCGCCCGCATGCGTACACTACAGATTTTAAATTTAAACACATTGACCTCTATTTTGATACGAATCGTACCAAAATAGTTATTAAAATAATTTGAATTTGTGCGTATGATATTCTGGGTTTTTACGTGGTTGAGTGGCAAACTGCCAAACGAACAAACTTTCACATTAATAAATATTAGTAGGATACCTATATATGTCCAAGTCATTGACTTTTCGGACACAAAAAACTCGGACACATTGGTAAAAAATAATATTATTATTGACTCGACCAAGGTGTCCGAGTTTTTTGTGTCCGAAAAGTCGATGACTCATATGTCCCACTGGGAAACATATTTGCATCTTGAATAGCGTGAGAGACTGAGCAATCCACCACAAATCAGCAATCACCACATCACATAATAACCATCCATTCTTGTCATTTGTAAGGTATAATAGTAGTTCCAAATGAGAATTGAACCCGGAACCTTCGGTTATTCGCCTATTAGCTCGCCAATAACATCATAGATTAATATAAAGAAGAACCAAAGTTTTTGCCAATACTAGACAATTCCTCTGTTCTCAATTTCTTTGCTAGAAGTCGTTTACAACATAACTTTATACCAGAAATTGTTACATACATTTTAAACATCGTAAACAGAGGAAGTTATTTACTTCCCTGTCTTTCATTTTCTATAGACTACGAGATAATAAGCTTTATTATAACTAATTTCTACTTTCTAGATAAATAATAAGTAAAACAAGTACAATATGTATTGTTCGTCTTGCAGTTACTACTTGCAACAATTATTAGCTCTTTTTATAAAATGTTTGAATCAAACAATCACTTTTTGTCTCCGCGTGCTTTAAGTCCACTTAACAAATTTGTATAGGTATTTTAAATAAAGTTCATAGTGGAGTAAATTTACCATTTTAAAAAGTCAATGGTACTTAATTTTTAACTTAATAGCTTCCAAAATATTAAAAAAATGACAATTAAAGAAAATTTTGCTCTGAAAATACAACCAGTTACGCATGACACAATGGACTAGGTAAAATCCTAAACTGAAATACAAACCTGTATCTAAATGTCATTTTACTCAAATTGGCCCGACCCGGCGAACTTTGGGCCCTTAGAATATCAGTCCGGAATACAAACCACTGCGCTATGGAGTCATAATTTATTCTTAGTTGAGAAAAAACAAAAAAAAACACTAATTCATAACCTACTTGTAAATTTAGTTGCATGTAATATGTTAGTTGCACTATCTGTAGTAGTTTCTGACCTCATTTACTTTTTTTAAACAGCCATTGATTAGGCACTTCTTCTTTCGTGTGATGCAGCACATATTCAACTAGTGTCAGAGTTTTTTGGGAACCGCCTTGTTAGGGCCTCTGACGTGGTTCCTGTAGGGTAGTGGCCACCCTACTGTCAGTATTTTTCAAGGGAACTACCTACTAGGCACCTGACTTGGCTTGACGAGTACGAAGTGGTATAGTACCCGGGACCAACGGCTTAACGTGCCTTCCAAAGACTGGAATTATTAAGTACTTAAATGATAAGAAGACTTATTCTAAGGTTTTTTTTTTAACATTTCTTTGGTTAAGTAAAGGCCTACTTTTATGTGTGACCTGATTTATTCCACACAAACATACTGATTATGTGATTAAGTCGATCATTTCATCTCAAAAGTGGAGCAAGATCATATTATGCAAGTTTCTATAACAGACATTACATCTAGCGCCATCTATCGTTTTGATTGCTAACCAAGTGATATTGCTATTAATTTCTGTAAGTGATTATTGTTGTTATCATTAAGTGGTATTACTTTGAAAAGTAATAAAAAAGAGCAAAAAGAAGAAAGAACTGAACAAGTGTTAGTAGTGCACGCGTTGATGTCTTTTCTTCTTAAATATGAAAAGCTTTTTACCCGACTGCGCACAAAGATGGTAAGGCAATATCCATTTAGAATGTGAGTTTTCTTCTGCAATGAGTGTATTAGTATCATACAGTTAAGTTTAGGTTAAAACGCGAATCTGTCAGTCGTAGACGAACCTTACTGATTAAAGCCAAACTTCTTTGTACATGTGCCACGTTGTGTGATTGAGTCCATAGGGCGCTTTGTGGTTCAAAGAAAGACAGAAGGCACCAGGGCTCGTGGGTGATCCCCAGACCGACCGATCGGATAAACATGGCAGACAACCACGACCAGTCTGCCAACAGCGTATTGCGTATCGTGTCGTGTAGAAGGAGTACACTTTAGGCACCTTAAACAAAGTGTTTTTTTAACTTCTGATATAGGTTTTGTCAACAATCTTTTGGATTTTGGTAATGATTCATCACCTAAATCCCAACCATCATTGAATATAAGCAGAAGATCCGATAAATAGTGTAAAAAGACTGCTTCCGAAAACAAAAACTGGGCATTGCTGGAGGTACTTGTAACGTTTTGAGCAAAAAAATCTTTGTTGTGATTAAATAATTTTTTTTTTTAAATAATTGTACAAAATAACATTTTTACTATCAGATTTTGCCATTATTAGTGTTATAATTCAATTTGAAATGAAAATAATCGCACCTGAACCAACAGTTGATGTGTTTAAAAAAAACTTTTTGTTAGTGAATTAAGTTACTATTGTGGCTCAAGAATACATGGTTTCAGGCTTCGGAAGTGGTCCGTTATAGGTGAGCAGTTAAAAGTAACCTCAGCTGATCTTGTAAACGTCATTGAGTGAAACTACGTGAATCACCGACCAAGTGCAAGTGTAGTTTGTCGTAACCGTCAAATTTGACAGTTAATCCGTCAAATTTTACATTTAATTCGTCAAATTTGACATTTAATATCGGTATGATGATAGGTCAGCATTGTCGAATATCGAAAATTACACGTTTTATGCGTAGGATTCGTAATTCATCCGAGTAGGTATGAAATTTTAGTTACAGATTTATTTGTCATTGGTTTACACTAATGCACGACACCTCATCTTAATTATTCATATCTTTAAACATTTCAATTCAGAGGTAAATGAAACCGATTATATATAATACCTAATGCAGCTGTCGCCTCGTAACGTATTATAACGTTATATGCGCAGTGACACATTTTGTGTAATGAATATATGAATACCTAAATCGTTAAGTTGACGCGGTTTAGCGACGCACTATGGTGATAAGACGGTGGTAAAACGCCGCGTTTTTTAAGCGATGGCTTTTTATAATACGAGTTTTAATGCATTTTGCGTAATATTTAAACCAATTGCATTGAACCTCGTCTTTGCCAATTTTATTTAGCAGTAAGAGTTAATACTCATAGATTTTTAATAAGTAAATGTAAAGATGTTTAAATTATAGCTGTTGAAATTCGGTTTAGGTATATAGCTGAAATTCTTACACACTCTTCGTGATGAACTTGCTTTGGTATTTTGTGAATTTATAATCCCACACAGTAAAAAAAGAAAACACAATGTGAAAGAAAAAACGACGACATTCTATCTCAATAAATAATACTTAGTGCGTATACCGTTTACAAAATTCAAATAGTCATGTATAATGGAATAAACGTTGATTTGAAATATTACACCCAAATAAAAAAGGTTTTAAGGCGACAAATTGATTAAGCTTTATTTTTCGGTCGTAATTAATTCGGGTCCGTGGGTTAAGCCCCCGGTGTGTGACGCCCCCGTGGTGGAAGCACCCGATTTTCAATTAAACTATAACAGCCGATTTCATCGGAATAAAAATTATTTCTCCTAGGTACAGTCGACGAAATAAGTATTTCTTAACAAAATAATATTATGTAACCTCATGTTTATTATTATTTTGGGTTATAAATCTGATTACGTATTTATTTATTACCTAACATAATATAAAATATTGATAATAGGTTGTTGTTGCAGTTTATTTCCTTAAACAACATTACCTATGTTTTACTTTTTTCGCACGAGCCGTCCGACCAAACCAGTTTGAGACAAAAGCCAGCCATTTCACTTTCTGTCTTTGCTTTTTACCTAACTCTGTCACGCAAAGGATTGGAAACAATATAATTCAGGTAAACGGACATAATTAACAATAGTAAATATAGCGATAGATAGATATGTCTATCCCTTTGGCACAGATGTCAAGTTATTGTTGCAATAATATACTGATAAGAAAGCTTAGTCGGTCATGTTATCTCAAAATGGCAAGTCCAGGTCCTTCGCGGAGCTTAGCACAAAATAATTACCAAATAATTTCAAATAGAAAAGGTGGAAGAACGTTATTACATGTCGGCTTTTCTTATAATTTTCACAGAAAAAATAAAAAATCGAGTGTGTGGACATGCGTCAATAAAAGACATAAAAAGTGTAATGGTTCCGTGAAATTAAGTGAAGAAGGTGACAATGTTCAAATGCAAAGGTGTCATAACCCTGAGTGCCTACCTAACTTATTGAAAAACAAAGTTAGAGTTGTTATGGACGAATTAAAAGAGGACGTTAAAACGAATTTCAGCTCCATACAACGAAATTTTGAAGCAAAAATTGGTGAATTACAGAGTACAGGTACAGGGTTTGAAAAATATATTCCAAAATACAACAATGTCAAGCAACAATTATACAACAGCCGAAACAAAGCCTTGAATGTAGATAAAACACAGTTTCATAATCCAGCAGAAGTCATTATACCTAAGATTTTTCGAAAATATTTATTGATTGATCACTGCGAGAACGGCAATAGAATTATCGTATTTGCATCAGCAGAGGCGTTAAAAGGCATCAAAAATATATTACACTGCTTCGGGGATGGTACCTTTGATTGCTGCCCAGGGCCATTTTACCAAATATTCACTATCCATGGAGATGTAGGGAGTGATGCACAAGAAACCAATGTTGTGCCTATATTTTACGCGCTACTAGTTAACAAGGAAAAGAGCACGTATGAAATGATGTTAAAAAAAATTAAAGAAGCTGTGCCGGACTTCAATCCTCGTAAATTCACTGTGGATTTTGAATCAGCTACAATGCTGGCAATACAGGAGGTATTTCCGTCGGTTGAAATACATGGGTGTAATGTTCACTTCCAAAGAGCCCTCTACAGAAAAGCAAAGTCTTTGGGATTATTAGAACATGAGGAGACCACATTATATGTAAAAAGATGCGCGAGTCTAGCTTTTCTTCCTAAAGAAGACGTAGAAGATGGTTGGCTTTCCATTATTTAGTGATTTTAAGAAGGTGCGAAGTTCAAATCGTCCTAATATTCAACTGTGATTTTTCTTTATAATCTGTGATTTTGCATGCCAATATAGCTATATTTTAAAGTTTATTTTAAGTACTAAGTTCAAATCGTCCTAATATTCAACTGTGATTTTTCTTTATAATCTGTGATTTTGCATGTCAACGTAGCTGTTATATTTTAAAGTTTTTTTTTTGTTGATTTTTATTTTATGTTTTTATTAATAAATATTTATTTTAAATAACTGAAACTTTGAATCATTTCATGCGGGTACTTATAAACATTTTTATAATAGGTTACACTTTACTCTCTGACTGTACTTTGGATAAAAATATTAAACTAATACACTTTATCCCATAAAAAAGAAATCGGGTGCTTCCACCACGGGGGCGTCACACACCGGGGGCTTAACCCACGGACCCATTAATTCACGGCTAGCGCATGAATAAATTAATTGAATTAATTCGTTAATTAAGTAGTGTTTTGTTAAATGGGGGGCGAACGGAGTCGTGTGACATTATTTGTATCACCTTTTTACTGATTACAATAAATTAAAGTGAAGGTGTTTTTTGTGCATAGCTTAGCTTCGTTTATGCATAACATGTGTCTTTAACTAGAAAAATAGTTAATAGACTTCGAAATTAAACATCGAATGCAGCAGAAGTGTTGATGTTCAGATTCCTGTTTTGTATACCAATCCTACTAATATTATAAATGTGAAAGTATGTGACTATGTGAGGATGTATGGATGTATAGATGTTATTTACTCTTTCACGTAAAAACTATTGGACGGCTTTGGATGAAACTTTACAGTTATATAGGTTGTACAGTAAGTTGCAAAGGCCATACCGAGTTGATAAAAATTATATCATCCAGTGGTCGCTTCTACACACACACTGACATAAATAAACTAATATTTTACAACTACTTCTTAATATCAACCTTTACGCATCAGTTTTAAAGCTCAATATATTTTTGTAAACTATTGTGGTTGTTAAACATTTTCGCATACGACGATGTTTTTTTCGGATCAACCTACTCTCTAACCGACAACATTGATATGAATTGTTGCGATAATTCTCAACCTTAATCTGAGAGCTTTAGGTTCAGGTTCAATTTTATTTATTTTACTTTTTAAGTTGTAAGAAATACTAACTAAATGAGGGTAAATAAATATAGAAGGTAAGGTAGTAAGAAAACAGTAGATAAAAACAGTACCTAATTTATTAGGTATAATTTGTTTACAAATATATTTAGGTAATGCTTGATACTTAATTAAAATAATTGATACTGATTTCAAAAGATAATAATAATTACAGTCTATATTTCAAACTTCCAACAACAAACATTGATGTATTTTTACACTTGTTTTACTTTTTAAGGTTAGTTGTAGCTTAAGTTATCGTTTTCGTAAAGAAAAGAAAATTGAAGCTAGCTAACCATAAAAGAATACATTGTAATTGAAAAATGTTTTACTTACGAACTTTAATTACTACTTTAATAAAATACTATTGGTATGCCCTCCACTGTTTTCAATAACCATAAGCTAACGCGCACCGTCACATTGATTACACTATATACAATACACAGTTCCACTTTAATTTCCACACTTCCAGACACTTCCATTGGTAGAAAATGCCTCTGTAGTCCTTTCATTTCGCATGTCCCATCTCTGCGCCATCAACATGGAACTATGACTTTTTCGATACTGTAAATTACTGTCGACGACTAAAACGATGTCACCTACAGACAAATTCCGATTTGTAATACTTCCGGTATGACCTCGAGGTAAAAGATTGGGCAGGTACTCCTTGACCCAGCGAGACCAGAAAATATCCGTTAGCCGCTGTACTTTTTTCCACCCCTGCCTCCCGATTAGGTCCGCATCTGAAGTCTCTGGGGCGGGCAGACATGATGTAGCTCCAAGCAGGAAGTGGTTCGGCGTCAAGGCAGGCTCTTCCTCTTGCGCGACGGGTACGTGTGTGAGCGGTCGCGAATTAATAACAAGTTCAATCTCAGCCAGTAAAGTAACCAAAATTTCTTCTTTAGGGGATCTCTCTTTTAGCGTCACAAAAAGGCCGCGCTTAACGCTTCTAATTAAACGCTCCCAAGCACCGCCCATAAATGGTGAAGCTGGCGGAATGAATTGCCACTCAATGCTACGGGCGGCGACAAAATCATGGATCCGGACGATGAACCGGCGAAGTGCCATGATCGCGCTATCGGCTGAAAGATGGTTTACTACTTCTAAATGCACCGCTCTCGTCACCATACACGTAAAAAGGGCAATATACCGCTTCTCGCGGGACCTCTTGACAGTCACTTCCAAAGGGCCGAAGTAATCTAACCCCACGAAAGAGAACGGACGGTGATGGTGCTGTAACCTCTCGAGTGGAAGATCGCCCATTGGGGGCACTGAAGGCTTCGCCTTTTGGTGGCGACAAAATCTGCACTTCGCCGCGACGGAACGAACTGTTGGCCTCAAATGCAGTATAGCAAATTTCTGTCGAAGCTGATTCACCACTGTTTCGTTGTTTCCATGTAAGGCCCAGATATGGTGGTGATTGATTAATAATTTTATAATATGATTTCGAGCATCGAGAATAATGGGCTGAAGAGTATCTGGTGCCAGGTTAGGCGTTAAACTAATTCGACCTTGCGCTCTGAGCAAACCATCTTCATCCAGTTTCGGGGACAGGTTCTGCAAACGGCTCTTCGGTAGGGTCTTCCCTTCTCTCAAATTTGATATCTCGCTTGGGAACGAATCTAGCTGGGTCTGCTTAAATAAATAAAGTTCTGCCTTGCTGATGTCTTGTGCGAGTAGCGGACGTAGACCAATGAAGTTGGGCGCGTCGCCGGCGACACGCCTTCGCCTTTCTTTAAGAAGCCGCACGAATTGAAAAACACGCGCAGTGACGCGTCGCAAACGCTGCCACGTCGAAAACCTATCAGGAGATAACAAACAAAGATAAACGACAGCTGACTTGTCGCGCGGTCTTAATTCGGTCCTGGCTTCAGGAGGAGCAGATTGATCTGATTTCTGAGGCCAAGACTCCTCCTTCTCTTTTAAAAAAGAAGGCCCATGCCACCACCTCTCCAAAATGACGGACTTGGAGCGGGTAGCATCATCGGCCACGTTCAAAGCCGTAGGCACACAGTGCCACTCGTGAACTCGGGTCTGCTCCGCGATTTCGCCAAGCCGGTGACTTACGAATGGTTTATAATTACGAGCATCGCTCCGAACCCAGGCCAATACTGTTTTTGAATCACACCAATAAAACTTTCGAGTTACACTGCAGCGATGCTCGCTACAAATCGTTTGAGCCAGTCTAACCCCCAGAAGGGCTGCCTGCAGCTCTAATCGCGGCACGCTAACGGGTTTTAATGGAGCAACTCTAGATTTGCTTGCAATAAGAGCGATATTGCTCCCACCATCTTTGAAACAAAATCTCCAATACGCAACACATGCATAAGCTAACTCGCTTGCATCAGAAAAAACATGAAGTTCTAAAGCGACGTAGCTAGATACATATTTATAAGAGCGATCAATGGAAAGAGCTTGTATAGAACTAATTTTACGGTACCATTCCTCCCAATACACGCGTTCTGAAGATGGTAGAGCAACATCCCAAGAACTAGTTAAACGCCAGGTTCTCTGAAATAATATTTTGCCCTTTGTAATTATAGGTTGTAGCAAGCCTAACGGGTCATATATTCGCATAAGACCTCTAAGAACCTGTCGTTTTGTGAATTTACTAATTACAGGCAAGGCGACTTCAACTTTAAAACTGAAAATGTCCTGTACGGGATTCCAAAGCATCCCCAAAACACGTACATCGTGTTGAGTCTGGCCTCCCCCAAAGTTGAGGTCGACATTACTCGTGTCTGCCTTTCGGAGATGTGAAGGAATGTCGTCTAAAACTTCTGGAACGTTGGAGACCCAGGACCGCATTTTGAAACCACACTGAGCATGCACATGAAAGATATCGGTTGCGAGGCGTTTGGCGCTTTCAACTGATTCGCAAGAGCCCAAAAAATCGTCCATGTAGTGGTCGCGGATAATCGACTCACATGCGTCAGGGTGGGTGTCTCGAAACTCCCCAGGGTGTAAGCCCTGAGACTCCGGGACGATCTCAGGCTGCGAACGAGCTTGGCTCCGCGTAAACATGTTACGTAATAAATTTTGAATTTTGAAAAAAATTTGAAGCTAGTTCGTTAATATCTCGAAGGACCACAATGTTAGAGACCAAATTAAACCCGTTCGCTGGTTAAATATGTACACTTTATTAAAATAATAAAAAATATACAAATAAGTAAAACCTGCGATACGACCCGTCGCTAAGGCACTTGAAAATCAACCCCTTAACCAAAGCCTTAGCAACGGGTCTCAGGTGCCCCGCGCATTCTGCCAGATCTGTCGCCAACACCACCGTTTTACCGTTATCTACTGAAACAAAAACAAAATATGAATAAATATAACAAACAACAAGTTAAAATAGATAGTTATGCAACACACGCTAAATTTGTTATAATAATACCCAATCAAAGAAAAATAATGGATAAAAAAAACACTATTTTCATACTTACGGTAAATATTATACCTATTATATCATATAAATGTATGCTTTTCGATAACGTATTCTGTCCTGCATACTAATACATATTAACTTGCATGTTATAGAACTTGGAAATCAACTTTATCAAACACAACACTGGCACCTTCGCTAGCGAACCAGCAACGACAAAGCGCTTAGCAAATAATTCAATCCTTGTATGATTTTGGATATTTTCGTTTTACCCTCAAATTGTGACATTTGTAAGAAATGTTCAAATGTTTTCTAATTTAACTCGCAATTCGACTAATATTTTTAAAAATGTGTTTAGTCTTAAGCCTAAAATAATTTGTAACATTTAATGTCTATGTGTGTGTAATTTGCATGCAAGCAGTTATTGACCTTACACTCAGTATGGACTTTTGCAACTGACCGTACATCAGAATAACACATAGGGTACTTTTTACCGCGGGAAAACTTCTCAATCCCACGGGAAACCGATTTCCACGCGAACGGAGTCGCGGGCGGCCTCCAGTTGTAGATATTTATAAGTGGTTACAGAGGTAAGAAGCAAGGTATAAACGTGGTGTAGTAATTTACACAAAGTAATGCGTTCCGTTTTTGTCAATAGATTTTCATTTGATGATAGAGTTTCGGTCGACGCCTAACTGTGTTTAAATCTACACCTTTCTAGTCTTTTTCTATAGCTAAACAGCGTATTGTGTGTTGGTTGAAAGGGTAGGTAAAGTCGGTGTTATAACTGGCACCAGTAATAAACATACCCGGTCTTATAACAAACTTTTACAGGTCGTTTCTTTGCAGTTTTATACGACCGTTCTCATGATTTGCAAATAAAAATGTCTTGGTACGAAAAATCGAGGCTGTTTAGGTCGCGCTACAAAAGTTTGATGTAAAGTTGCTGAGCTAAATGCTGTTAAAACCAGGAAGTGCTGGTTCGATTAAAAAAAACTTTTAGATATACTTACTTAGTATTTTTTTGAGGAAAGCTTCAACTAGGCAGAAAACAAAAGAAACAGTTTTGCTGGTATAACCGCAGGGCGGAAAGATGGATCCTAATTGTTCCTAGCTCCAAGCAGATGCGGTCCCACATGAAACTTTCGCCCGCTGTCCCTTTCACCCCCTGACCTGCCATTACCCAACACTCGTTTTTATTCGTACAACTTCAAGTAGGCCACACATACCGCGCGCTGCAAGATGGCCGACAGCTGTCAAAGTTGACGTATGCGCGCGCAGCAGGGGGCACTCTCTGCTGCCAGCAATCGTCGGAATAATTAAAAAGTGTGAGGCAAACGTGGTAAGCATGGATAGAGCGATAAGTGTCAAATTGGGTTTGATAAGCTGGTGTTTAGATTTGAGAATTTGGAGGTTCTATTGATAATGTTACATTGCAAAGGTGATACTTGAAAAATACTTTTTTTAAACAATTTAAAGTCTAGGAGTCTTTAAGGTTTTTTATTACTTACTCTACAAAAATAGTGACTACGAGTAGGTTCTAGTTGAAACTGGTTGGGTTTACACCTTGCTTTTATCGACTGTCAAAAGTCTTTAAACCGTCATTTAAGACTTCTGACAGCCTTTAGCCGTCTTTAAGACTTAGCAGCAGATGTTATACCACTTTGCTATAGAATTACGAAATGTCAAAAGTATGACCCATGGGTGTACATGAGTGTTTCTTATGATTGGGTGTATAGCTGTTATATGCTTTTAAACTCTTTGACGCTCTTTGGGAGAGGCTCTCCGTCTAGTGGTGAACGGCTAAAAACCTAATAAACTAAATT
The DNA here is from genome assembly GCA_916618145.1 of Emmelina monodactyla. Lineage (NCBI taxonomy): Eukaryota > Metazoa > Arthropoda > Insecta > Lepidoptera > Pterophoridae > Emmelina > Emmelina monodactyla. Next base: position 1,263,497 of record OU745315.1, on the reverse strand, counting down.
TTCCGACTTACATTTTATTAGAAAAATAAATAAATAAAATAAAAATCATTTATTTCATCATTAAGTAACTTAATTACATTCGATGAAAGTCAAAATATCGATCATCAGCTTATCATCAGTACTCACTAAACTAAAAAAAAACAAGAAAAATCTCTAAGACACCCTTCGTTTTGTGCTATTCTTTTAAATTCTATTAACATGAACCATTTGTCAACCACATTTAATAAAATGTGGACAAGTACTTAATAATGACTAAATCCGCATACAAATATGTAAACACTTCTTTAGACCTTGACCCTCACATAATTATAGTGCATTTTTAAACGTTAAAAACTTTGATTTAGGGAATTAGTGCAACCTTAATACTTTTCTGTTCCTGTACTACAAAATTAGTATAAAACGAAGTAGCTTTCTCTGTCCCTATGTATGCTTAAATCTTTTATAATACGCAACGGATTTTGATGTGGTTTTTTTTAATAGATAGATTCAAGAGGAAGGTTCACATGTATAATAACATAGTCCACAAAAAGGAGTTATACTCGGAATTAAACGCGTGCGAACTCCCGCGGGTAAAAGCTAGTTTTTAAAATAAAATACCAACAGAGTAAGAAAACAGGTGGTGGCCATGGTAATATTTGCGTGAATATTCGCGGCAATTTGAAGAACATCCGTCCAGTAGTTTTTTCGTGAAAGAGTAACAAACATCCATACATCCATCCATACATCCATACATACCCACAAACTTTCACGTTTATAATATTATATAGTGGGATTAACATTTTCGACACACTGCTGAACAAGTTGCGTGGTTAAGAAAATGGCACAACCGAAGGAACTAAACAGCCTTTAAAAAGATTTTCGTTTTATAGAGGCAATTAGATGTGTCGCAATTTAAAATCTGTATAGTAAAAAAATATAATATAAATTTAATAATAGCAACACCAGCGCTAAAATTATGTCTTTGCCTTTTCCATTTTTGCAAACAGTAAAAGTTTGAAAAAAAACTAGGGTGTTGAGAAACGGCTAGTGGTTCTGTCATTTTGATTGCGGGTAGCAAGCAGCAGAGAATATATTTTGTCAGATCGTCATTATTACATGTATAAGTTAGAAGAATATGTAGTTAGTTAGTTGTGCAAGTTAGGTCAACGTCTTTTAATTCATCACAGAAGTTAGTTAACTATCTTGTGAACTCTTCTTACCGTTTGCAGTAGACATCTGATTTGAAAACATGATGCAGTGTCAGGTAACCTTAGTTATCGTATTAGGTTGGGCCGCTTATAATGTAGCTTCACTATCACTACATACTTAGTATGAAACAAAGTCGCTTTCTCTGTCCCTATGTATGCTTAAATCTTTTAAATTACGCAACGGATTTTGATGTGTTTTTTTTATTAGATAGAGTGATTCATGAAGAAGGTCTACATCTATACTAATATTATAAAGCTGAAGAGTTTGTTTGTTTGTTTGTTTGTTTGTTTGTTTGTTTGTTTATTTGAACGCTCTAATCTCAGGAACTACTGGTTTGATTTTAAAAATTCTTTTTGTGTTGAATAGACCATTTATCGAGGCAGGCTTTAGGCTATATAACATCACGTTGCAACTATAAAGAGCGAAGAAATAATGGAAAATGTGAAAAAAAACGGGGAAAATTATTCATCCTTGAGAGCTTCCGTTGCGTGCGCTGCCAAAAACGGTTCTAGATACCAAAAATATATGTATGAAAGAATTAAGGGAACTTTTTACCGCGGGAAAACTTCGCATTCCCACGGGAAACCGACTTCTACGCGAACGGAGTCGCGCGCGGCCCCTATGTATAATAACATAGTACAGAGAAAGGAGTTTTACTCCGAATTTAACGCGTGCGAAGCCGCGCGGGCAAAAGCTAGTCGAATATAAACGAATAACGAAAACGGAATAAACTTGCAAATACGACTACGAGTCTACGAGTTTTACTTTTTAATTTAGTTTTAGAAGTATTAACTGTATCGTTAAAAGTTGGTTCTGCTTTTATTTATCTTTCATCAGGTGCTTCTTCAAATATTTGGATTTAAGTTTTTATCCAATATCTACTGATAATGCCTTAACTTGGCCTTAACTATGCGTGCAAGGCTATGTTGATGTGATAGTGATAGACTTTTATGATGATTCAGTAGGTACTAAAAATAAAAGATAATAATGCTCGAATTTGCTTCCTATTTTTCGTTGATATATCAAGGTCGAATGCTCAAAAACAACAAAAAAAGTGTAGCTCGTAAGCAATTATTACTTACAATTAAACAAAATTATCGGGGTTTTATTTGCCAAAATCGCAAGGAAAGACAAATAGCCCGTGTTGTAAAGTAGATTTCTACTGATACCTATTCTCTTTTGATACGCGAAGTGAGACACAGGCAAGCTCTTGCTAGTAATATTATCATCAGGAACCATTGTTACAAATTTTCTTAAAATTGAATTAGATATCAGGTTTTTTTATTTTAGAAAACGTTACTAAGTAAACCTAATTTTTTCCGTCAAATAAATACGCTCTTACTTTTAATATAGAAAGAGAACTAAAGAAACTAAAAACTATGAACTTTATATTTTCTATTTTTTTTTCTGAAGGCTGTGTCGTAAGCGAATGTAAGCTAGGTAGGTATTTTCATTTGGCTACAAATTCTTACGGAGCCACCGACGTCTGTTGATTTCCATTATTTTTACAAAAACTACTTTCATAGAACATAACTAGCTCTCTTTGTAAGGATATTAGTTATATTTTGTGTACGTCTTCTACCGTTTTTACTTATGAGTAGCCAGATTACATCAGCTTCGAGCAGTTAAAAGGATCTCGCGAGTGCTTCGATATAGTGATTTTTATCGTTTCGCGTCGCCTTCTGTGAGATACCAGTGACTATCGAATTAACATTAACATTTGCGAATAATTCGCTTAACATTAACAGTAACGTAACTTGTGCGGTTTACGCCCGTACATGTTTAGATTTTAATTAACAGTGACAAACAGTCGCGCAAGAGTTAACAAGACAGTGGAGTGTGAACAATAACTTTCCGTTACAACATAAGTGCGGGGAAGTTTTAACAATCAAAGAAGATTTAAAAAAAAAAAAACAAACAAACAACAATAAAAACATCGCCTGAGCTAGAGGACTTGAGGACATCAATGCAGACCTGAGGCAGTCGTAAACTGGACACGAGAGAAAGGGTTAAAGTACCCAAATTCAATTCCAGAGATGACGGACGATTTGAAGAACGAGTTGCAACAACCAAAGACGCTTCAAGAGGCGATACATATCATCAAGTTCCTCACCACATCCCACGAACGGGAAGTCATTAGACTCAAACAGTCGTATCATAAACGAGTTGACATAATCAACAAACTCGAAACCAACAGAAAACGAGAACGTGGCATCATGTCAGCTCCGAGGATAATGCAGCTGATTGCGCAACCAGGGATACAACAACATAACAATTAATACAAAACCATCTATGGTGGAACGGACCGCTATGGCTATGGACCCATCATCGATAAAAAACAAAACATATCACGATATCGAAACAAGAAAAAACAAATGTAAACGCTTCTTTATGCCAGAAAAATTGAACGACATTCATAGAGAAATTATTAACTAATAACAGCTGTTTGCCAAGGTTGCAAAAACTGTGTAGCCTTGGTATTGAGGTTCATTGCAAAACTACGATGTAAGTTTAATGACAACAATATGCACATAACTACAAGAGAGTAAAGTGAAGCCTATAACTTAATAATCAAGGATAAGCTGTCAAGACATTTTCCAAAGGAAATTAATTTAGTAAAACAAAATGGTAACAGAAACAGTAGGTTGGTTCCCTTTATAGATGGGAAGGACTACTGAGAGTAAGAGGAAGGCTCAAGAACTCCTTAATTAATATGTCAGCGAAACATCAATTAATATTACCAAGCCACAGTCTTTTGACGGATTTAGTATATAATCAAGCAAATCAAATTGCATAACAATAACAGGTGGTTGTTCTCATGTTGCGAAGAATGCACAGTCCGCATATTTTGTCCGAAGCAAATACAATTAAAAACATTGACCGATAATGGCCTTCTGGATTTAGGTCAAGGATGCAACGTTAAGAACAAGAGTTTTGTAATTTTTGGTCATAACAACTACTAAAATACAATTAACATAGACGCGGATGTCCTTTCGCTTCCTGAGACCGCTATCCTGAATCACATAACTAACTCTTCCACCATTAAAGTGTTCACTCCTGAAGACCACCGACACGAGTGGCACAATTTAAAGACGCAGATCGACGATTTAAAGCAACAGTCCAGCATAAAGTTCAGTGTTCATGACATACATCAATACATCGTCCTACATGTATTGTTAACACTTTGCATAATTGTCGGAATAGCATTCTGCTTGTACCGAGTGCGAAAGGTAAATCCTACGCACTCCAGCCACTCCTACGCAGCCCGAAGCCACGGTAGTTTTCCGAGCGAGCACTGACCGTCGTCCGCAGCTGCGAATGACCACGAGTTCAGGACGTCCGGCGTCAGCGAGGAGCCCAGCACCTATACCGCGATCTCGATCAGCAATCGTTTAAACATTCCTCGTGTTAGTGATAGTGAATAATGTGTTTTTTTGAACAATTCATAGAGACAATAATATCGTATAATGTATTGATTAGTTCCTTTTGTTTAAGATTTACATTTTACATTTTGTTGTTGATTAACCTTGTACATTGCAGTTTTACATTGATTTGCTTATAATTTACATTTAAACTTGCTGCTCTCTTACACTTTTCTTGAGTGGGCAGGATGTACGATCTACGATGCGTACAGATAATATTTTATAGGCATTGATCTAGTGTTAGCAATGAGCCCACTGTTCAGGGACAGCCTAGTAAACTACATAATTCTGTTTACTTGTAACCTACATCAATTAATCTACATTTGACAATAATTTTGACCTAGTGTTGGCAATGAGTCCAATGTTCAGGGACGGCCGAGTGAACTACATTATTTCGCTTACACGCAACCTACATTAATAAGTTTACATTTAACATTAAGTTTTACAATAAATTCAGTTACTTCAAGGTACTCGTTGGGTTTGGTTATTTACATACCTACACCACAATTAGGAAAATAACCCACCCTCCTAACATTTTAACTGTACGGTTTACGCCCGTACATGTTTTGGTCCTTCGAGCCGGATCAGCTTCGAGCAGTTAAAAGGATCTCGCGAGTGCTTCGATATAGTGATTTTTATCGTTTCGCGTCGCGTTCTGTGAGATACCAGTGACTATCGAATTAACATTAACATTTGCGAATAATTCGCTTAACATTAACAGTAACGTAACTTGTGCGGTTTACGCCCGTACATGTTTAGATTTTAATTAACAGTGACAAACAGTCGCGCAAGAGTTAACAAAACAGTGGAGTGTGAACAATAACTTTCCGTTACAACATAAGTGCGGGGAAGTTTTAACAATCAAAGAAGATTTAAAAAAAAAAACAAACAAACAACAATAAAAACATCGCCTGAGCTAGAGGACTTGAGGACAACAATGCAGACCTGAGGCAGTCGTAAGCTGGACACGAGAGAAAGGGTTAAAGTACCCAAATTCAATTCCAAAGATGACGGACGATTTGAAGAACGAGTTGCAACAACCAAAGACGCTTCTAGAGGCGATACATATCATCAAGCTCCTCACCACATCCCACGAACGGGAAGTCATTAGACTCAAACAGTCGTATCATAAACGAGTTGACATAATCAACAAACTCGAAACCAACAGAAAACGAGAACGTGGCATCATGTCAGCTCCGAGGATAATGCAGCTGATTGCGCAACCAGGGATACAACAACATAACAATTAATACAAAACCATCTATGGTGGAACGGACCGCTATGGCTATGGACCCATCATCGATAAAAAACAAAACATATCAGAGTCACGATATCGAAACAAGAAAAAACAAATGTAAACGTTTCTTTATGCCAGAAAATTGAAACGACATTCATAGAAACATTATTAATGAATAACAGCTGTTTGCCAAGGTTGCAAAAACTGTAGCCTTGGTATTGAGGTTCATTGCAACACTACGATGTAAGTTTAATGACAACAATATGCACATAACTACAAGAGAGTAAAGTGAAGCCTTTAACTTAATAATCAAGGATAAGCAATCAAGACATTTTCCAAAGGAAATTAATTTATTAAAACAAAATGGTAACAGAAACAGTAGGTTGGTTCCCTTTATAGATGGGAAGGACTACTGAGAGTAGGAGGAAGGCTTAATAACTCCTTGATTAATATGTCAGCGAAACATCAATTAATATTACCAAGCCACAGTCGTTTGACGGATTTAGTAATTAATCAAGCAAATCAAATTGCATAACAATAACAGGTGGTTGTTCTCATGTTGCGAAGAATGCACAGTCCGCATATTTTTTCCGAAGCAAATACAATTAAAAACATTGACCGATAAAGGCCTTCTGGATTTAGGTCAAGCATGCAACGTTAAGAACAAGAGTTTTGTGATTTTTGGTCATAACAACTACTACAATAAAATTAATATAGACGCGGATATCCTTTCGCTTCCTGAGACCTCTATCCTGAATCACATAACTAACTCTTCCACGATTGAGGTGTTCACTCCTGAAGACTACCGACACGAGTGGCACAATTTAAAAACGCAGATCGACGATTTAAAGCAACAGTCCAGCATAAAGTTCAGTGTTCATGACGTACATCAATACATCGTCCTATATGTATTGTTAACACTCTGCGTAGTAGCCGGAATAGCATTCTGCTTGTACCGAGTGCGAAAGTTAAATAGCTCTGCCACTCCTACGCAGCCCGAAGCCACGGTAGTCTTCCGAGCGAGTACTGACCACAGCAGCCGCGGATGACAACGAGTTCAGGACGTCCGACGTCAGCGAGGAGCCCAGCACTCGTTTTAAACATTCCGCGTGTTAGTGATAGTGAATAATGTGTTTTTTGAACAATTCATAGAGACAATAATATCTTATAATGTATTGATAATTTTTACTTTAGTTTAAGATTTACATTTTACATTTTGTTGTTGTTTCACATTGTACATTGTAGTTTTACATTGATTTGCTTATAATTTACATTTAAACTTGCTGCTCTCCTTCACTTTTTTCTTGAGTGGGCAGGATGTACGATCTACTATGCGTACAGATAATATTTTATAGGCATTGACCTAGTGTTAGCAATGAGCCCACTGTTCAGGGACAGCCTAGTAAACTACATAATTCTGCTTACTTGTACAACCTACATTAATTAATCTACATTTGACAATAATTTTGACCTAGTGTTGGCAATGAGTCCAATGTTCAGGGACGGCCGAGTGAACTACATTATTTCGCTTACACGCAACCTACATTAATAAGTTTACATTTAACATTAAGTTTTACAATAAATTCAGTTACCTAACGGTACTCGTTGGGTTTGGTTATTTACATACCTACACCACAATTAGGAAAATAACCCACCCTCCTAAACATTTTAACTGTGCGGTTTACGCCCGTACAGATATTAGTTATATTTTGTGTACGTCTTCTACCGTTTTTACTTATGAGTAGCCAGATTACATTGCCTGCCTATTGGCTACTAACTTTTATCGTGGTTCAATTTTAGCACGAAAGACGTATCCGTTAATCAATATGCCACTTCAGACAGTAAATATGTATTTCCTTTTTAAAATTGTTTTTCAATGAAACTGAAAAGAATTCTCAATATATAAACACCGGTCAATTTAAAAGCAACATAGTTTACTAACAACCAACAAGAATTAACCCCGAGCGATACAAAATTATAGAGGAACGTCGAAAAATAAAAATATTTTAATTACAACCATGCCTTCCGTTGCATGTTTTCGCAAAAAAAATGATGTCATCGATCTCAATTCGAAAGCGGAACACACGTTCGTCACGAAGGTTTCCCGCCAATCGTCCGTCACATTGACATTTTCCGCAGCCTTCTGTTTTCCCGCTCTCGTGTCATACGTCACTTCGCACGCACTGGGTGGCGCCACTGGAAGCCCGCCAATCAACACTGCGGCCATGTTCTTATCAGGGCGTGGCGACGCGTGTTGTCTCACTCAAAAATCGACACATCTCGCTCACACGGTCCCGGCCCTCATTGGCGGTGGCGTAATTAAGCGCGAGAATTCAAATTCTATTTTTGAAGTAAATGTTTTTTTCAGCGACGTGTTTATGGTAAAGATGTCGGCTGTACCGCCGGTTGTCCTGCTGCGGGTTTTGATTTTGGATATGTTTAGGATGGCGTCTCTAGAGCTGTATATAAGGTTATTTTGAGAGATTTATGATGGTTGGAGTGATGGATTTATGAGTTGCGTTGAGATTAATAGACAATAAATTGTTTGGATTCAACGCTGCTTCTACAGGTGGGCGGGTTGCTACCGGATACCATTGTTATAGATTATAAAATGTTTTCTACTTTAAATAGCTCAGCAATTTGCTACAGTACTTCTGAAAGACGAAGAGAAATAAATTTGTTAATATTAAAGTAAAGAAGTGAGACATACATATTTTTGCTACTAAAACCTCAAAACTGAAAACCTTGTCGATATTTGAGTGTTTAGATTATGTATGTACATTACTAATGCACTTTGAGGGTGTCTGGTTTACACCAGATCTAGGTTTAGCATTGAATTTATCATCGCTATCATGCTTTCATAGTTCTACTACAGGGTGCTATGATTTTAATTAAAGTAAATTGAGTTAACTGTAGTCTTGTTGGTTACTCATATTTTTTATGACAGATGACTAAGGTAAGGTAATCAGAGTCAAATTCCTATGTTTTTTCTCTTTTCCAGATTAACTTTTAATAAACTCAATACCAATCTCTGTGTTTTTCAAAAAGTAGATTCTTACCAATTTACTTAATAGTCTTTTAAATTTACTAACATAACGACACATTTTGTAAATTTTTGTTACCAAAAGTTTGGATACGATAATTACTTCTCACAACCTACCGCACAAGAATTAATGTGTGAATTTATAGATCATAAACAATGACAATAAAACTAAACGCAGATGAGATATCTCATTTTTTAGTCTTCAGGAAAGTAGCAAAACAACAGGTTCCATTAAAAATACGCATTAAAAGTACGTTAAATAAATTATACTTACATTAATGAGTCAACAATGTTTTATTGAAACAAGATAAGCAAAAGTTCATGCGTCTACTTGCTCCGTTTGTCTAACTTACGGCCAGTTTTTGTTATACTTAGCGATGCGTAACGTTTTTATGCCTCCATTATCAAGATTATATATCTGACGTGACTGTTGTAAAATATTCCAATGTCAAACACTCATTACAATGTTACATTCACTTAATTAATCTCGGGGAAATTTATTGCGACGAAAGCGCGAGGCGCGCAGATTGCCCGCGAAAACGCAGCTGTCACGTTGACAGATCGCGTTGCGAAAATTTTAATGGCCGCCGCTAAGTTTCTAGATCCATTCATCTCTCTATCAAGCCCTCGCTGATTTATAATATTCGTTTGTGAACGTATTTAGTGTAAACCAAAGCGATTTACAGCGAGTTGCGTTCTCGCACACGCTAATTCGGTATTCGCGCACGCTAGTGACATTTGATTGACAGGTGAAAGGGCGCCAAATTAGTGGACGATGGACGAACTCTCGCGCAACCGATCTCGAAGGTGTGTTCTGTATTGTCCTGTATATGGAGATTCGCTCCATTGGTGCAAACTAAATAAATTGCAACTAAAATAAACTGCAAATTAAATTGGCACACGCTGTGGTGCGCGCGCGCCTTTTGTTCGAGTTTATTAGCGTTTTAGGCTAAAAGTGTTGAATTAATGTAAAAGTCCATTTAGTTGTCGTGTAGTGACATATGTTAGTAAGTGGCCAGAGATAAGATAGAGCCGTATGTCATAAATTTAATGCTACCGTTTGGCGTTTGGTGGTAAACATAGGATGCGTCGGATTAGCGGGCAAACAGCTTGTTTGTTTTGTTATTAAAACGGAATGGAGTGTGATAAAGATGTGAAACAAGGATGAGGCAGAGATGAGAGATAGCGGCGTGAGTTGTGGCGGCGGCGCCTGCGCCGGCCGGCGGGCTACTTCCACGACGTACCTACACTGCGCGGATACATTTACATACTTACACAGTTTTAGCCTAACGTGTCTCCGTGTCTAAGTAAGAACCAATTGAACTCCTAATAACTAAGTAGCCCAACTAAAGAAAGCGTGTATTGCTTTCTTTAGTTGGGCTTCTTAGTTATTACTCGTATGTAATACCTAGTAAGTATCAAGGCAAAATGTATAATGAAAGTTGAACAACCGGCGAAAAATGCAAACGAAGGCATACGAACTCCGTTAGCACAATATGATGTATAGTGACAAAAAACATTTAACGTTTTATAGAATAAGTAAATTTGACATGACCGAAACTTACCTTTATTACAAGGGAGTTGATATATGATGGATTGCTAGCCTACCAAACTTATAAAAATGGTAGTGGTAGCAGGGACTTCTAGAAAGAAAAGATGCGATATATTAGTTTTACTAAAATGACTAGCCACATAAAGGCAATATTTGGACAATAGGTACGTTTACAGAAGTTATGTATTCAACCAAACAAACAACTTTTTTGACAGTGTTTTTATTTAAGAAAAATTACAACACTTAAATAATTGTCTTTATTGACACTCATAATATCCAGTAGATTAAATAAAAAATAATCTCTAACTCCGTTGGTTATATTTTACTAGGTAACTAACTAGTAAACTTACGTTGTTTTAACGTTTTTTTCTTTAATTATTTTTGATGAAAGAAAAAACACCAAGAGCATTTTATTGCAAAACTTTAAATTATAATTTTATAATCAAGCGGAGTAGGAAAAAACAGTTTTCAAGCTTGATCTATTTTAATTTAAGATACTTAATTAGAGGGAAAAATACTTTTCAAAAATTTCAATTTGAAAGTATAGTAATACTTTTGTTCCAGTACGTAGGTATCTTATTATTTCGATGTACAAAAATACGATAGCATTAAGAACAAGCTAAATCAAAGGCACAAAGCTTCTCAAACTATTTCTTCTGTCATTCTCCATTGACCAACGGCCAGTGTAGACCCGACACGTGTGTCAAATTCATTCATAGAACTGTCATTGTCGTGTCATTTGACACGTCGTTGAACAAGCCTTTAGAATATGTGGTTGTAGTTATAATGCCTCCAACAGGTCATCTGTGGGGAAGGTTCAGCGGGCTTGCAGACCTGGCTTGCTCTCGATCGGTTTAGTTTATAAAAGGACTACAAATTTGAGCGAAATTGTAAAGAAGCTCAATTGCTTCAAGTCAAGTAAAAACGTTTGAACTTGGGGATCCTTTTCGGAGCAATACCGTAAAGAGAACCCTTTTTACATTACTATAACCACATGGATACATACGATACAGTTCACCTGTTTTAACTCATGATCTACTGGTCTAAATGGAAATGAAACACGAAGAGTATTTTGTGTAGTTTTCGGTTTAGAAATCGTCACCATCTATCATGTGAGTCAACAACTCTTTCATCTAAGGAGCTATGATAAATGAAATCGCCAACCAGAGGAAAGACAGAAGCACACTGCGATCGAAATAGGGACCATGTAGGTAAAGTAGAACCTTCTCTATGTCGATAGGAACTCTATGTGTTAATAATAGTACAATCTTAGGCTGCGTGACACTTGACAATTTACAATCGTTTCTTTCATCATATTGTTTAAGTAGGTACTTTATTGGTACCGGAACAATTAAAGAAAAAATATTACAGGAGACTATATTTAATTAGACATACATATATCTTATTATATTTATATTATTAACATAAAGTTAATTAGAATATGTAAAGTTAGATCCAAAGCACGGATATTTAATAACGTAGAAGACATCAATGGAAGTAAACTGGCCAAATTTCTTGTTTTGATTTCGTTAAAGTCTAATATCTATTAATTTAATTTCCTATTTATTGAAGTCAATTAGTCTAAAATCTACTAACTTTACAGTTAAGCACTATAACTAAGTTACATAGCTTTTGTTTTGTTTTTAATCCTCCAGGGAACAACTACACTTTACTGTTCACACCGAAAACGCAGAAATGACCCACTAAACGTGAACTAATAATAATGTCCCATAGTTGAGCACAGGCCTCCTTCTCGGATGGCGAGAGGGTTTGAGCCGTAATCCACCAAGCTGGCTCGGTGCGGGTTGGTGGATCACATGATGGATAATCATCCAGTCATGTGGGTTTCCTCAATAGGTAGTCAAAAACATAAATAAATTATAACAACGGTAAATAATTACTACACAAATAACCCCGTTAAAATCAACATGAAATGTAATTGTTTTGCACAACAATCCGTAATGAACTTTAATAGAAAATTTAAGTATAGTTTGTCAATCAATGTTCACTAGAACATTCGACTATGAAGTTTAATTGCAAATTATCTTTTGTTTTCATTAACGAGTTTCACGTTAATTGTTGCTAACTGTATTTTGAACTTGCAACTAAGTTTTAACAATAGAAAACCGTAAACAGTCGACAACTAGTGGCCGCCCGCGACTCCATTCGCGTGGAAGGCGGTTTTCCGTGGGAATGAGACGTTTTCCCGCGGTAAAAAGTACCCTATGTGTTATTCTGATGTATAACCTATATTACTGCAAAGTTTCATCCAAATCATTCCAGTAGTTTTTACGTGAAAGAGTAACAAACATCCATTTACCCAAACATACTCACAAACTTTCACAGTTATAATATTAGTAGGATAGTAAGTAGGATAGTTTTTCCGATATGTAGGAAATAGCTACTGACGCTACCTACCGACCAAAGATTTTACTTTTCCGCGGTAAAATTACTCCATTTGTTTCTCCAGGTTAAAAGTGTACGTAGCCTATCTAAATATATACCAAGTTTCATCCCAATACGTTCAGAAGTGTTCCAAGAAAGAGTAACAGATACACATTACTGTCAAAGTTTAGCATTTATAATATCTATAATTAGTGGTGAATATCTCTATTCAATGAAATACAGTGAGCTACGCGATGTCACCGTAATAGTTTGCTTTTTTCCCCCTAGAAGGAGTAAGTGTAAAATAAGAAAAGAGTACCCTATGTGTCATTCTGATGTATAACCTATATTACTGTAAAGTTTCACCCAAATCCGTCCAGTGGTTTTCACGTGAAAGAGTAACAAACATCCATACATCCATACATACTCACAAACTTTCACGTTTATAATATTAGTAGGATTGGGAACGTTATATTAAGTCTTTGACAACATTCCCAAATTTAAAATTAAAGTTTGAAATCACGTTATTGTATAAATAATGTCAAATTTACCTGTACTTTAACCAATTTTCTAGCATTTATAAAATGTTCACACCGATCATACTCAAAGTTGGAATATTTTGATAACGCAGAATAAGTATGCCAAATTAGATTTTGGCGTATATTATTTTGGTGTTAACATTTTATACCTACTTAGGTATATAGATTTCATTGCAAATTGCAAACTTAATAATTTAATTTAGGTATTTTGTGATATAAATATGTATAAGTAATGAAGAAAGGTATAGGTAATTTATAGACATTTAATACCTACCAGTTAATAGAATAAGACTATCATGTCCATATTAGGTATATTTCAAAAAAAAAACTTTATTAAGTTTAAGATGCATTATACTTTTTTTTTAAATATAAAGTATTTAATCTAAGTAGATGCTTCATTATTAACGGTATTTTAAACGGACACAAAATTTAAGCTATTTCCGTAACGCAATTACTTGATAATAACAACACTCATTCAACCACCACAACTGCTCTCCAAATGGTAATGTTTTTATCAAAATCCAACATAAAATACACCATTTTGTAACATATCACCAATCCACGCTCGGCCCTAATCATAAAAAGCTCATAAAATCCGATTGTGACATTTAATAAAACCCAATCAAAGGAGGTCCATTACATTCCCACATTAACGACCGATCCCAATGATTTTTTAATCTGGCAAGACAAATCGATACGATTGGACCATGAAACTAGAATCATCAAAACTATAAAACTACCGCCTCTTGAATATTTTTACGGATATACAACTCTTAAAGTCGTAACCTCAATCATAATAGTAATAAACTTTGACAAAAATTCCGATTTTAAGCCGTCCTTTAATTATCCATATATTACAGAAACGTTCAGAAACTACCTGATACCAATTATACACAAGCTCACCCACGTCAAGCCATTCAGTCACACCGTTCGAAAAAAGAACAATCCGCCTCGATTTAAACCTTTTAACAAAACTGGCCGGCAATAATTCAAGCGAAATGTCCAAACTGTATTAGAAAAAAATATATCTCGAACGTAGAAAGTGTTAGCGACAATAGAATATTCAAAATCTTGTTAATAAAGAGTCTAGAGTCCGTCGCGGATGTCTTTCGACAATGGTTGAAAAAAAAATGGTATTTGAAAAAAGAGCGTTGTTTTTTTTCTGGGCTCAGCGTGAGACCGCTTTGGAGGGAATCTCGGATTTGTAACAGGCGTCATGTGCAGATTGGTGTTTTTTTTTTATTTCATTTGAATTTAGAATGTTGGGCCATATGTACCAGCGGGCGGCTCACCTTTCGTTTGTCAAAATTATTATTTCTGTGCGAATTGATCCCTCGGTTATTAGAAAATGAGAAGTGTTTGTTGCTAATGTCGTGTTAAGATTTATGTCTGTGTGTTTGTTTGTTTAAGTTCTTAAAATAGACATGAATTGAACCACTAGAAACATGTTAAGGAGCGGTTAGTTATTTTCTAATTTATCAATATAAGACAAAGCTAATGAAAGTTTTTATTTCAATAATAATTTTTTAGTTTTATAATACCAATGTTTTACCACTGCAAGACAAACACTGGCTTTTAATTACTAAAATAAATTATATTTATCGCGTATTTTAACGACCTATATCGAAAACAGCAGGTGCATTGCTACAGATGTCTTTAGTATTCATACTAGGTTGTTTAATTACTTATATTTAATTAAATTACTTCAAAATGACGATTATTGATTAAAAAAATATTATTTTGCGATTTTTAATTGAAAAGTCTGGGTCGCTCCAGATATTTTTTTAAATAATTAAATATTTTAATTAATGAGTGTTTGTTTATAGTGTTAATTAAGAGTTGTATTAAATGTCAGTGGGAGTGCTAATAAATAACAAGTGACAGGTCATTGCAGTTGAAAATAACTTAATTTGTAACTGGTTCAATAGTTTTTAGCTTTTTTGCAACGTGTTAATCAACGACTTTCATTTTACGTAGCCATATTTTTTCTAATATCCTGAAATAGTTAACAAAAATACCAAAGTTTTTTTTTAAATTATAAATTTAAAGGAATAATATTGTTTTATTAAATTTAAGGCAAATTCTATCCAACTCGTTTATATACAGATACATTAAGTTTTAATAATTGACTGCGTTGTACGTAGATATATCAACATACCAGTTGAGAAGCTGCTTAAGGCTTTTAACAGAATCATTTTGCGCTTCTTTTTACCCAAATAAACTAAATAAATATTGCAATGGCATTACTTTAGAAATTAAACGGGATATAGTTATTATACATTTATGAATGGCAATAAATAAAATATGTACTAATAGTGGCCGCCCGCGATTCCGTTCGCGTGGAAGTCGGTTTTCCGTGGTTATGAGAGGTTTTCCCGCGGTAAAAAGTCCCTATGTGTTATTCTGATATATAACCTATATTACTGTAAAGTTTCATCAAAATCCGTCCAGTAGTTTTAACGTGGAATAGTAACAAACATCCATACTCACAAACTTTCACGTTTATAATATTAGTAGGAACGAATAAGGAAATTGACAATTTAATAAGACAGTAACAATAAGAAGTGCAATTAGTGAGTGTTGGAATCTACCTACTTTTAATTGAGAAGGTGAGTTGACACGATACGGTTTTTGGAAGGACTGTGTTCCTTTCTGACAACCCCTAAGCATATTTAAAGAGGTTTGATCCTATAGTCACCACTACATTAGGAATATATTTCAAGGCAGATTAAAATTTCATTGATAACTATATCAAAAATATAAATAAAAAACACATTGTTACGAAGAAGATAGGTAACTAACCATATAAAAGTTAACCTTTAATAGAGCTAGGCAAAATAACATATAATTAAAAGTGCGTGACAAATAATGATGTTAGTGGAAAAAGGTGAAAAGTATGACCTTTGGAAGTTTTAATGGTGTCAAGATATTTAGTATTTAAATTGAAAATCTAACTTGAAGGAAGTGCTGCTTAAAACACTAATCAATTATTGCGCTTCTCAATAAATAGTAACCTGGTTTTTTTTTCGGGTTTAATAAGGCGGTTTTCAGTTCTCTGTCGACCTACCAAATAGTTTATGTAGGTATATGACCAAAACAAAACCTTATACCAACTTTTTTTTCCAAAAAAATGGTTGTAAACAAACTCTCAAACACTACTTCATTATATTAATATAGATACAATGTAACAGGTAAAATTTTATGTTTTTTTTTACTTTTCCTCAACAGTAAATTATAATTGTTTTATTTCACTTATTTGTCACAAATAACAGACAATGTTGTTTTGTCGTAATTCTTTACAATATTTTACGATCAAATGCGGGTAGTTAGCAGGTAGAAATGTTTTGTACGAAAGTAATTAAAAAATTAGTAGAAACAATGCCATGTTTTAAGTGGGTGGTAAATTTAATGTTATTAATTTTTATGTTAGGAATAATGTAAGTATCGTTAAAAAATGTAATTGTGTTTATTTAATTGTTTTTTATAAGAGATATTTGCCATAACAATGTAGGTACGTTTAAAGTAACGAGAAAAGCCTTTAAAAAAACAACTCGACAGGATCTGTGAGAAAAGTAAAGTCGATTTATATTTATATTTATATAAGGTTGTATTAAAGTAAAGTTTTTATATTATATAAATGAACTAAGGAACCCAAGGTAATAAAATACTGAGACTAATTAATATAAGAGAATGTAATCAATTTTTACAATATGAAAATCTACAAATGAAAATGATAAATAGAATTAGTATTAAATGAAACCGTCCACATCGAGCGCCGCGCCAAAAGTGCCGAGTGAATGAGTGACCCGAAAACCAAGTCTCACTCCTTCGTTCATTGCTTCACTCATCATCTGAGGCCACAATAGCTCAGTGGCGACAACATTCGGCCGTCCTGCATGCTCCTTCGTCCTCGAAGGTGCTATGGTCAAGTGCATATGCTGAAAAAGTACAATTGTTATCATTAGTGAAGAACTTGTCAGTCATTAAATTTAAACTAGTGTGTCAGTTCGTTTATGGCTGTGTACATCGAAGCGCTACTGAACTGCACACCAATAACTATGCTTCCGCTTCAGCCAGTCACACACATGTCCCATCTAAAGTTGTAGTATACCAGTGGTTTATGCTGCAAGACACCTGTGGCCGTCTTACAACAGTATATCACCACGTACATGGCACTAATCGGTGTTCATATAAGATATCCGACTACAAACATTACCCATTGTGTGACCACCAAAGCTTAATTGAAGCATATGTATTTGACCATGATAAATATAAATGTTAAAAGTTATCCATATTTTAATTTTACACTTTTTTATTTTTGTTATACTTTACTTTAAAATATAATAAATAAGCACCAACCTTAATCTTATACTGACAACATTCGGGTATCTAGCAAGTTCTATTGACTATCGTCGCCTTGAAACGGATTTTCTAGACGAACCCAAGGCTTCATATTTTCAACACAGGTTATACCGTCATAGCGTTTGGATGTTCTCTCTGCGCCCCTCATATCACTAACTCTGTATCTGTCATTACCTAGGTTCTCAATGATCTGGAAGGGTCCTTTAAATAGTGGTAATAGTTTAGTACTCTGTCCGTTGTTATTTTGACTCGGAATTTTTATGACCACCAAATCTCCTACTTCGTAACGAGGAGCATCTTTTCTTTTTAAATCAAAGGCTGCCTTCTGCTTGATTGCTGTACTTTTTATATTTTTGTCCACTGTATTTCTCAAAGCTGTGACATCCACGATTGACTCCTCTTCATCAATTATTTTGTCCCCATCCATTCGCAACCGATACCCAAAGAAGACCTCACTTGGTACAGCTGAGGTACTTTTATTGATTGTACTATTGATACCTTGCTGTATTTTTCCAACATGGGTATCCCATTTATTATTGTCAGTATCAGCGCCCATGCTGCGAAGCGCTTCTAAAATAGTGAGGTTGTACCTCTCCACTTGACCATTTGCACGGGGCATCGATGTAGCGATTGTATGTTGCCTAATATCCCTATTCTTACAGAAATTAATATAGACTTTAGATGTAAATGCGCTACCTGCGTCGGAAATTAAACGCTTAGGATTTCCAAATATTTTAAACAATTTGTCTAATTCATTGAGTACAATTTTAGCTTTAGTGTTTTTAACTGGTAAAATAAATACAAATTTTGAAAAGGAATCTACAATAACAAGTAAATAACAATTTAATTTAGTTGTTTTAATAAATGGACCCAAATGATCCAAGTGCAAAGTGTGAAAAGGTCTCGCATACTTGGGAATTGGATGTAATTTCCCTGGTTTCTTACCATGTAAATTCTTAAAGTAAATACAATTCAAACAATTTTTAACATACTTGGTAACAATTTTCTTCATTCTGGGAAACCAATAATTGACTTTTAACCTTTCTAATGTTTTATCAACAGCAAAGTGGCCCACATCGTCATGGTTTGCTTTTATAACTTGCCACACACAAAATTTAGGAACAACCCAACGTCTACCATACTCAGTACGTCGAAAAACTTTGTTTCCAAGCAACTCATAATCGTTAAATATCTTTTTGTGATTATCCATATCCCCTGATTCTAATATTTCCCGAATGCTACATATATGAGGATCTTGTAACTGTACCGACAACAACCAATCGCCTTCAGTAATCAACATAACTGTATCGGTACCTACGATAGTGTCGACAAGAGGATTTCGACTAAGTGCGTTGACATGTTGCATTTGTGAACCTGCCCGGTGTGAAATATTGAACGTAAATTCCCTTGTTTGCAAGACCCAACGACCGATACGTGGAATTATTTCCTGTTTTGACAATGCTAATCTAACAGCATTACAGTCAGTAATAATTTGAAATTCAATTCCTAAAAGATAGTGTCTAAATTTTTTTAAGCCTGTAACGATAGCTAAAAGCTCTAGTTCAAACGAATGATATTTTTTTTCTTCATTAGACGTTTGTCGACTATAAAAATATATTGGTTTCTCACCAATATTTGTAACCTGGACTAAAATGCATCCTAATCCATCCCTACTAGCATCAGTATATAATATGACTGGTAAACTTGGATTGTATATATTCAAAACTGCGTTATCAATTAAACTGCTTTTGAGGCTTTCGAAGGCTTGTCCTTGTTTTTCAGTCCAAACCCAATCAACATCTTTTTTTAATAACATTGTTAACGGATTACATAAAATGGCACATTTTTTTATAAATTTTCGGAAATAATTTATTAATCCTAAAAATTGACGCACTTGATGTATTGACTTTGGTACCGGAAAATCTTGTATGGCTTGAACCTTTTTACTACTTGGCTTTATACCTGATGCAGAAATATCATAACCTAAGAATATTATATTACTTTTAAAAAAATTGCATTTATCTAAATTAATAGTAAGACCATGTTCATGAAATAATAATAAAACTTTTTCTAAACAAGCAACATTTTCTTCAAATGTATCAGTAGCTATCAATAAGTCGTCCATGTAACAAATGACCTGTGTGAATCGCAGATTCCCCAAAACAGTATTCATAAGCCGCTGAAATACGGACGGGCCATTGCATAGCCCGAATGGCATCCTTACAAACTCATAATGGCCGTCCGGAGTTACGAATGCCGTTTTATTGATCGAATCTGACTTGACAGGTATTTGATAGTAACCACTTTTTAAGTCAAGAGAAGTGAACCATTTACAATTTTTTAACCTATCTATTAAATCTTCTACTATAGGCATTGGATATTTTTCTTTTACCGTAATTTTATTTAACAGTCTGTAATCAACACACATACGCTTCTCCCCGTTAGCTTTATCTACCAAAAGAGCCGGACTAGCGTATGCTGAGTTACTGTGTCGTATGATGCCATTTTTTAACAAATCTTCTACAATTTCTCTAGTTATTGCTTTTTCCGATTCAGCCATTCGATACGGTCTTTGAAAAACTGGTTTATTTGACGTTAATTCAATATCTAGTTCTACACATGCAGTTTTTCCTAAATCTGACAATTCACGAGCGATACAAAGTGGGTATTTATCAAAAAGCTTTTGTAATATTGAAATATGCTCCTCTGACGACACGTTAAAAGAATAATCCGCTCTAGTTACTAAGACTTGCGTAACTGGTGTAAACGTTAGTGTATTTCCTATTCGCGTATACATTAATGAGTTATTTTCTGTAAAATTACGACCTATTAATATTTCACATCCTGACAATGAATCAACAACGTATAAAGTAGTTAATAGTTGAACGGAATCGATTTTAAGTATAACTTTCACAGCATCTTTTACAACGGTTGTACAATCACCAGAAAATCCAACCAAATTAATTGTAGTGTCCAATTTAAACGTTGATAACTTTAACTCATTTACTAAATTAGTAGTTATCAGTGAGCAATCACTGCCCATATCTATAAAACCACGACTAGCAATATTATTTAAAAAAATGTCTTTATAAAATTTTTGTTTAGCCTGTTGTTGGGAAATCATTTTAACTTCGACATCTTTTTCAGGTTTTAGCTTTGCCTTAGATTTACACGCTAACTCCAAATGTCCTGATCGATGACAGTGTAAACATTTTACGTTGTCAGAAACACTACAATTATTTCTTTTATGGCCATTTTCCCCACAACGGTAACATATCATAGTTGAATTGAATCTCGAGCTACCTGCATTATCTACGTTTAAAAATACGGGCTTGGAACTATGTAATTTGTGACCAAATTGCGAATTGTTACTATTTTTAATGTTACATTGTAATTCTGAATTCAAGTACTTTTTGCTGTGCAGAAAAGAAGCTAAATCTTCGCAAAAATGAAAACTACCCGCTTCAGCAGCAGTCCTGATATTATTGTCACCAATTGACCCGACTATTATAGAAATAATGTCTTGTTCAGAAAAATCTAAACATAAATTCTCAATTCGGCCCTTTTGTTGAAAATAGAACTCGTACAATGATTGACCAATAGTTGGTTTGCTTTCAATTAATTCTTTAAGGGCCGATTTTTCAATAGATAGTTAAAACGCCAGATATCGAACAGCCAGATAGCTTTAACTGAGACGAATAATAAAGTTTCAATTTTTCAATGGTCAGATAAACCTCTGCTAGCTATCCTAATGATATTTGTGCAAGAAAGAGACATTCTTATATATTTTACAGTTGTTGGAAAAGGACTGTAAACTTTCAACGCATTGACCGCGGGTGTCCCAATTGACAAAAAATTAAGGTATGACATCAAGACTTGCCGTCAACGATAATACATAGATATTCCGAAAACTAGATGGAGCCCACCGAAAAAAAATACAAATAAAAGTTACAAATACAATATATTTTAACATGTGTCTGTAAACTTTGAGAAAGTATTTCTCAAATTTATTAATAATTTTTATTATATTGATTGCTTTGCTAAGAATATTTTTGATGCTTTTTTAAAAAATCGATTTGGTATTTCATATACTCAGAGATACTTTATGTTACTGTATGTCTTAATAACTACTTAGTATTTTAATATAATTCTCAAAAAATCCTCATTTTGATATAGCGTATCTTTAGCAGTGTGTTATTTGTGACACGCACACATCAAACGTATTACTCCATCTAGAAATGTATACATCTGTGATGTCAACAATAACTTACTGCACAGATATTCAAAATTAAACCTCTTGTGATATATATTTTTGTCCCGTTTTGATAACTATACATTATTGTCTTCAAATAAAGTAAAATATCCATGGTTTTACAAAAAATAAGCAAAACACAAATAAATTATCCTATATTTACATACGCATGATGACAGAAACGTCAAATAATCTGTTAGATAACTGCTTAACTGAGGCAAAAAGAGGCAGCTAAGTTTATCCGCCAGTTATCGAGTTTAACCTTCTGTTAGAGCTTATCCGCTAATTGAAAAATTCACAATCTTGCTATCCATAGAATAAGTCCTATCTGAAGGCTTAACTGACTATTGAAAAATCGGCCCTTAGTAAATTAAAAGTGTTACGTTTAATTATGAATGTTTCAAGTAACTTTTTTCGCCAATCTCGCCATTTCCACGTAGTCCAGGTAGTATGATTTTTTTGTAATGAGTCATACCAAGTTTTAGCGGTATTTTTAAGTTTTTGCAAAGCCTGATATTTAATAACTTCATCAGCCCAACCGAATGCGCGGGCATTTGCATCTACCACATTTATCCACATTCTAACATTGTCAACTAAAGGGTCGAATTCAGGTATGACAGAAGATAATATAACATTTTGACTTACAGGTTGTTTGTTGCGTCTAACCTTCTTTCGGCTGCGATTATCAGAGCTGCTGCTAGAAGAAGTAGATGAGCTCGAGCTCGACGTGGACGTATTCGAAATTGAACGGTTTCGGCGCCGATGGCGTGTCGATTTTCTTTTCCGACCACGAGGCATTTTGTTTAAAATTTAGGTGTAAGTTTTTTTTTAACACTTCTGATATAAATGAACTAAGGAACCCAAGGTAATAAAATACTGAGACTAATTAATATAAGAGAATGTAATCAATTTTTACAATATGAAAATCTACAAATGAAAATGATAAATAGAATTAGTATTAAATGAAACCGTCCACATCGAGCGCCGCGCCAAAAGTGCCGAGTGTATGAGTGACCCGAAAACCAAGTCTCACTCCTTCGTTCATTGCTTCACTCATCATCTGAGGCCACAATAGCTCAGTGGCGACAACAATTAAGTAATAGTTACGAACCTAACCTACTTAGGTGTCTTGATGCTTCATACATTTGAATTCTATTAGACTCTCAATTAGTGGTGGTTACACTTGCACCGCCAATCTCTGGGTATTTTGTGATCAAAATCTATATAATATTAGAAAAGTTGTTGAGTCATCTATTTTCAGGAATACGCAGGAAGTTCGTCGACGCTGCCAACGGCTGCTGCTTCATTCAGAAGAGAATTCTTCTCTCAATAGCTTTCCCACCTACTTAAAACCTAATAAAAATAAAAAGTATAAAATCTTTAAAACAACTCTAAATCGTAACATATTCTAATTTTCCATATTCAAATCATGCAGCCTAATGAAAAAGCGCGCTGTCTAATGTAATATCTGACAGCGCGCGTTCGACCGCGCCGAGCTATAGATCATCCAAGATGGCGACGCGTGCCCCGATCTGTGCGATAACGCGGGAACGAAGCATGCGCGCGCAGCATTCCCGGAGAAAAATGGCGGCCGAGTGACGTAAGATGATGCAGGAATTCGGGTGACGGCTGATACGTTTTGTAACTTAATCACTTGAGACAAAGAGAAAAAGGATTAGGTGATATTTATCTTTGTCAGGCTAGTTTAGACCACGTGCTTCTAAAAGTTTATAAACCTAACTTTTCTGAAAGTTGGCTTCAATCTTTATCAAACGAATTCTTTATTTTTAGGTCGTCATTAGCCCTTCCGATAAAATCTGACCTCAGTCGTCTGTCGCAGGTCAATAAACGTTGTCAATCAAGTTATAAAATGATTAATAGCCACATCAAACGCGACGCCAAATCTAATTCACACATCAAAGCAAACATACAAACCGTATGTCGTGTACACGTTAAAATAAATGCTTTGAATCATCAATCAGTTGTTGAAGCTAAAGAGCAAAGTTATTCTTCTATTGAGTTGTCTGTGCAAGACAAGAATGTTGTCCACATTCCGCTTGTTGACCAAAACATGACAGCGCACTAGCTGATGACACTTGTCCATCAAATAAAAAAAAAACAAAGGCACAGTGATCTCATACATTATGCCTCTCTCGATTGTGACTCTAAAAAAGCTAAACACACTGGCACAATACACCTTACCGCGGACAATATAGAACACTTTATGAAAACGGAACGTCAAATTGCCGGCATGAGTGTCGTGTTTCACAAAATCGATTCCACCGCGTCATCGTAATCAATCACCATTTTAAAATATCGAAAATTATTATATTAATTCCACGTGGTATTATTTGAGTAAGTCTTCGACAATGGATGGAATGAGTGGAGATCTAAAGAGAATGTCGGGTGTAAAGAAGGCGGGAAGATGACATGTCAATTAAAAAGCTATTTTTAATGTGTGGTTAGAGATAATAATGGCATAGACAATGTGGAGCCTGCGGTGTGGCTGCGGTTCGTCTCAGGATATAATCTATTATGTTTATCTATTAACTTTATCGATTTCACAATGATTTATGAATATAACACTGATAGTTTCACTATACTAGGTTTTGCTTGACCCAAACCTTTAGATTCAAAAATTGTGCTGAATGCGATAATGTTGACAAAAGCTTTCAAATATATTTTGCTTTAATTTGTAGAGTTTTTAGTAGATTTAATGGAGTTTTTCTTAATCATACATAAGGTATTCTAAACTTCCTTGTTTGTTCTTAATTTAATGTACCTACAGAAAAGATTTGTGTTATTACATTTATCAAAATGAAAGGTTCAATTTAAAATTAACCAAGTCCGGTTTGTTTAGACTGTATGAATAAAGTGTTTAAATAATTAAAAGTCTCTAAAAAAAAAATACTTAGTCCGGAACCTAACAGTACTGACCTTTCAAAATATCTTTGCGCACAATTTTAGGTGTTTATAAAGTCTGTTTGGGAAGACACCAATCAAAATGACGAACTAACTAAAACGAGGATAGTAATGTCTCCTTTTCATTTCGTCGATATTTGTGTTTTTAATGTAATACAGTCTAGTCTTGTGTTTTAGCTTTAACATACAAGATATCTGTTTAAGTTCCAGAATTAATAACGTTTCATAATAATAAATATATTCCTAAACATTGAAATAATTAATCAAAATTACTTTAATATTGAAGTGTTACTGTCTGTCTATGTCCCTAGATGTGTGTAGATATTGAATTGACTTTTCACTAATTTGTCATTTAAATGACCTTCTAAGTAACTACTACTTGGAAATCTCAGTGTTATTTAGTGAATGCACATGGTGAATAAATCTTTTCCTAACCAAGTTTTCTCTCACCGTTCGCAATTCAAACGTGGTATGTTCATAGTGTAAAAATCAATCAATAAATCTGTAGAGGGTGTCTAACCCAACCAAATGATGAAGAGCTACACTAAGCATATCACTACATAGTATAAAACAAAGTCGCTTTCTCTGCCTATGTATGCTTAAATCTTTAAAACTACGCAACGGATTTTGATGCGGTGTTTTTAATAGACAGAGTGATTGAAGAGGCAGGATTACATGTATAATTACATAGTACCTACAGGGATAGGAATTTTTCTCCGAATTTAACGCGTACGAAGCCGCGCTTGTAAAGGCTATCTAAGAATAAGAAAGTAACCACTTACACCCAGACATTACCTAATTTTCACAAGAAAAGTACTTTCAAATTCACTATAAATAAACCATCTTCATGCCTTTGTTAAACACATGTTTTCTAGTTTAAAGTTTAAATAATTATCATCCAGTGGCCACTACCCACCATCTTGAGAAATATACGAGGCTGATTAGACCTGATAACAAAACATGGCGTGTAACGAACACACTATGTTTAATTGAAAATATCTCACACTCACGTGTATTGTTAGGGTAGCTATAGCTTTTGGGATTGGAAGTGGAAAACCAAAGCTTTTTACAGGCCTTTTGCAATATAAAGTAGGAATTTCAAGAAGAGTATTTTTAAATAATATTTGCTGGCGAATATTTTTGTTTAAATTATGAAAATTAAAATAGAACATTATGATAGTAATAGTAAATAAAGGTGGTAATGCATAAAGGAACCTAATAAGAATAACAGTCGTAAATTCTAGTTAGACTCAAAGATTCCAACGAACACCTTGGTAGGTATAATGCCCGCACTAAAAACTTACCTTACTAATGTAAAGATTTGAAGATCGAAAATATTACTAAAACTAGTGGTCGCCCGCGCCTCCGTTCGCGTGGAAGTCGGTTTCCCGTGGGAATGAAAGTTTTACCGCGGTAAAAAGTACCCTATCTGTTATTCTGATGTATATCCTATATTACTGTAAAATTTCATCCAAATTCGTCCAGTAGTTTTTACGTGAGAGAGTAACAAACATCAATACACACTTACTAACTTTCAGGTTAATAATATTAGAAGGATTTAGGTACAGCATAAAAGTCATCATTCAATCATCATTCAATAATAGCTCTGCTTGGCAGAAATGCTGTGTCTCGCAAGTGAATTTATACATAGTAGGACACTACTGCCCGTCTTCTAGTTGGTGGATAACCTTAGCCAAAGGCTACGAGAGAAGCCGGTTGAGGCGTAGGGCCGGTCTAATTCTGCGCCATCAGAATATGTCGTCTCTACTGACTTCAACATATTATGGGTATCAAATGAAACCTTAGCCAAAACAACTACCTACGGAAAAAACTTAACCTACTTATGATGCTGCACTAGAATTCTAAGTGACCGCTGTTCATTATCATTTGAGATCTTTTTCTAGGCTAGGCTAATTAAAATTATTGGAAATCAATTAAAAATCACCTGCAGTGGACTATGTAGTAACCTACTACTGTTACGCCTATTTGTAGTAACGGAAGTCTCTGAGAAAGAACAAATATTATTGCTACAGAAGACATTTTTAATTGGGTTTTCTGAGTATACTGTTAGTGAATTTAGTTACTATTGAGGCTCCAGAATACATGGTTTCAGGCTTCGGAATTGGTCTTTTTACACCTGCTGGTCAGGCTGAAAGTCGTAAAGTAGAGTTTTGAGCTTCTACATGCTAATCATTGGATCTTTTTTATTTATTTCTTTTTTTTACCTGCTTGTATTTTATCTGTGACGTTACTTGTTTATAAAATAATACATTATATGATTCTCAGTAACTCAACAGCATGGTCACCAGTGTCTGGTCCACGCAGACTCCTGAGTGGTGTAGGCGACGGACTTAATTCACCTCTAGATGGATAAAATAATCAATATGAGCTAGGAAATAGAAATTAGCTATAGACTGATTTCAAACATAGCAAAACAAAAACCGAACAAACACAAACTTTTTGGTGTGACCTTTAAACATTATACTTACGTATAAAAAATCTGTCTATAATAGTCGTACCTACCATATCACTGAAAAACAATGCGAAATTACAACTACTTTTTGGTTAAAGAGTTACGCTAAGTTGTTGTGTGGCTAAATAATTAAACAAACCTATCTTTAAGTACAATTCTGTACCTGCAGCATACCTACATAACCTAAAAATTATAAGTCATATTCATATTCATATTCGTTTATTCACCAGTCAATTACATTGCATAATTTGGCACGTCATTTTACAATTCATTACTTAGTTAATTACTATGTCACAAAAAAATAAAAATTATAGTTCTTAAAATAAAATAAAATAAATTAATAATAATGTCAAGATTTAAAATTAAGTTAGTAAATTTAACATGATGTCAGTTTACAAATAAAATTTAAATAATAAGTCAAAATAAAAATTTTACAATAAAAAAAAATCTATTTATGCAGATCAAATAATGAACATGTCATATATTCATTAACATCATAAAAAGGATTAGTTCTGAAAAATTGTTTAATTTTTTGTTTGAAGTCCGGAGTTGTTAGTTGCCTTA
This sequence comes from Emmelina monodactyla, assembly GCA_916618145.1. Taxonomy (NCBI): domain Eukaryota; kingdom Metazoa; phylum Arthropoda; class Insecta; order Lepidoptera; family Pterophoridae; genus Emmelina; species Emmelina monodactyla. The sequence continues at coordinate 1,235,558 of OU745315.1, read as the reverse complement.
CACTAAGGGGAAGTTTATTGTACAAATCAATTTTAAAACTAAGCCCTAATTTATAAGTCTTGACAAGTCTGGTTCGCGGTACTATTAATTTATTAGTCAAAACTTCAAACGTAAAAATATATGTTTTTTGAACGTCGGTATAGTTTACTACGGTACTTTTATTTAATTCTCTACTATCTGAGTTTAAAACTGCTCTTGAGTAAGTCAAGTGTTTGAAATGTTTTGCGTCATCGTTTCGCAGTCCAGAAATATTGCACCCTTCAAAATATTTTCTATAAATTCTTAGTAAAACAACGAAAAAAAATATGAGAAAAAGTGTTCGAGCGGAGTTAGTTCTGTGAGCAGTGTGGCATTCCATATTGTATGTTTAAATAGCTTAGTAAAGATTAACTGAGGCATTGGGACTTTTTAAACCATTTATGATTAGTCCTTTAAAGGATTTTTTGGATGGAGTTGCACTAGGAACATGGCGAAAAATAAGTTTTTTTTTTCGTAAAGTGTAGGTACACAAAATGTTATTTTTAAAACTGCTTATTTATAAACATAGTATAAAACAAAGTCACTTTTTATGTCCCTATGTATGCTTAAATCTTTATAACTAGGTACGCAACGGATTTTGATGCGGTTTTTAATAGATAAAGAGACTCAAGAGTGAGGTTTATATGTATAGTAACATAGTACAGGGAAAAGGGTTTAACTCCGAATATACGTGTGCGAAGACGCGGGCAAAAGCTAGTGTTATATAAAACAAAAGTACGATACAAAGTTTTGTTTTTCATATACATAATGCCATTTTAATATAGTCAAATAAAAATACACCTTCAGTTAAATACAACCACATAATTTGTTTTTGTTCCAAATCGCCGTTGCTCCTTGAAAATAAAACAAAACATTCTAAATTTCAAATTCGAACCTACAAATCACCTGCTTCTAAATTTAAAAAATATCTTTCATCAAAGTTGTAATTTAAAACTAAAATCCCTGTCATTAGGATAAGCTGAGCGTTTGTGGGCCTTTGCCTCGATAGGCAAAAAGCGTAATTAAAAAAAAGATAATTAAGTGGGCTTAGACCTTTCGCAGACGAATCCTTGTGGTTTCACGATCTGTTGGGTTATTGTAGATAACTATATATTAATGATTATACTAGTGTATCGGGCGTTATTTTTCGTGAAAGTTTTGTCGCTTAGTTTTTGAATTAGCTGAGCAGTTTTCTAAGAGAATGTTCAAGGCACAAAAAATCCTATATACTTAATTAATGTTAAGTCGAATAATGTTAAGATTACCTAACAAAAACGGAATGTGTTGTGCCCTAAATGTTCCAGCTTTAATATCATTTTTTGAGTAGGTACTCAAAACAAAATTGTGGGTATATATACTGTCTCTTTAATTATTACTTTTCATAAGAACCATATTTGTTAAACAATTATAGTTTTGGTCTATTATAATAATAATTATAAACAAAAAAAATATTATAGCATAAATATTATACTATCAATAATAATTATTATAATAAATAACATTTTTAATCCTTATCCATGCTAATCTATCGGGACAGACATATGCGGTACATATGGCGTGAACTAGACTCTGCATCTATAGAATTAGTTTTGGAGAAAAGATGGATTTTTTGTTATCTTCTGCTGTTTATACTAGAATAACATTGCAGATAGTCACGGTTTTATAGATAAAATTGCGTGAATAATATATTAAGATAATAATCTAACAAGGATTTCATAATACAATATGCATTCGGAAATTTGAAACGTTTAAATATTACTGTATCTGTCTTAAACCAAGACCATATATTATAAAATACAATTATAATAAAACGTAAAGTCTAAATTCAAATAAAATATTTTTATTTGTTTTGTAATAAGTCTCTACATTTCTATTCCAAATCGTAACTTATGTACCGCTAATTAAAACTGTATGAAGTAAGAGTAACTACAATTCTAATAAAACACATTTATAAATTAAACAACAATAAAAAAGAATATTTTTCCATTTAACACAAAGTATAAAATAAAATAAAACAATGTAGAGCTTGTATCGTTAGTTCGGCTACTCGACAATAGATGGCGCTAGTTGTATGTTTACAAGAAGATTGTGGCTCTTTAAAAGTTTACCCATGTCTTGTAAAAATAAACTATTGGATTTAAATTTGAAGTCTAATAATTTTAGTAAAAAACGATACTACAATAAGTCAAATTATGTTTGGAAGTAGTAAATATACATAAATCGTTTATTATTATTGATAGGAGTGTTTAGTTTAATTCGGTACAAAAATAATGAGAATATGAATTAAACCCTACAATAATTTTCATTTTTTAATTATAATGGTAAAAAACCTATTATAATATGTATAACGTTTTCGAGTCGGTTTAATAATTTTACAGAAACTTTTAGGACGTAATGTTTCCCAAGTTATTATTTATAGGTATCTGATATAATAAAATTACTAGATTAAAGTGATTTTGTTTTAGCTGGCCTGCAAAAAACATGATGCTACGTAAACTTAATAAATAATTTAAAATTTAACAATCTTTGCAAATGTTGGTCTAAAACGGTTTGAATGAGTAAAAAATTCTGGTCATTTTTTTATCAAAACTTGCTACTTCTGTTTATTTTTATTGAAGTCTACGCAGCTGTAACCTACCACCAACGTGGTCCATTAATGTTGAGATACTAGTCTATTACACGATAAGAAAGAAGAAATTCCTATATAAACGCAGTTTTAACGACTCCATAATTAATTATTAGCAAAAATAACATATTCGTACCGTCCTTTGCATATTTATGAAGTAATTTCACCCTGCAAACACGCTTAAATAATCCTTTTAAAATTTCAAAATACGAATTCCAATTTCGAATTCGCCCTCTCGAACGTGACCATAAACAATTCCATTTTTTCCTCGCCACCACGGAGTTCTAATTACAATTGCAAGGAGGTTGCATGTCTGGTGCGAATCAAGGCGTTGCCACATCGTCAGCCCCGCCTAGCTTTATTTAGGTACATTTCACTACTGCACTTAATGGTTTTTTCCTATAGAAAGGTGTATATGTGGCCAGCGACTGTGTGGGCGGTAGGTATTGTTTTTTTCTTTTTAAATATTGATTAACTTTGGCATGGCTGTTTGCTTTTTATTTACCGTTGCCTACCAACACCTATTTCTATATTTAAACAATTGCGAATTATTTAAATATACGGCTGTGTCAGATATTGAACAGTGATTTACGTATTTGAATATTGTCTACTTTGTGTGTCTACGTTGATAAAATTAATCGTGGATTAAATATAAAGTTTAAAGTAAATATTTTTCTCGGGACGGACACCTTGTCAAATAGATAGAAATTCTTGTTAACATTTATCTATGTTAATGAGGGAAAATTATTAATCATGTGCAAATTTTATATCAGTACCTACTGTAAATAAACACTTAATTTTGTCTGTATATAACTATCTTATATCGATGAATAATGTAAGAGAACTAAATTGAGTACTTTATTTTCAAAAGTACTCAATTTAATTATTGAGCATAAAATACATAGAATAGATTTTGAAATACCTATTGTTTTTAAGAAATCTGTTACATAACATAATTTTTCAACGAAATATTTATTAGAAACAAATTAAATTACTAAAAACATTACTATTTCATCAAATAAATTGAATTATCTAACTTCAAAAATCACTATTTTTACTTATTACAAGTTGATGTAGGAATCTTACACAAGGATTTAATATATAGCTCTTATAAAAAGGGTGAGAAAAGTTATAAGGCCAAATATTATGCTTCTGAAAAAAACACTGACGTCAAGTTAACTTTAATGATGTCAATAGTTAAAGATATTTATTTCAACAAAGTATTTTTATCACTAACTGGAGGTTTTAAACTATATTGCAAAAATGAGCTCGTAGTAAAAGTATTTTTATTTGACTATTTGTTCTGTAAATACACCTGTTCCCTAAACATAAAAAATGTACTAAATTATAATTTTATTTCCAATAGCCTTAGTTACGCAATAAAAATAATCATACCAGTTTTTATCAAGTCTAGATTTTGTTGTATGATAAGCTTTGAAATTAGTAACTATTTTATAACTGGGAATACGTAAAGGCATATAAAATATAAATTAATAAACTTAAATCTCACTAAAAAAGAGCAAAAAAGTAATAAAACTTATTTATTAAATTCTATTCTCAGACTTGATCGAGAGACTCACAAAAAGTGTTCAAATGATTTTAAAGAAACTTTTTGTGGATTAAAGCTTATGATTATACTGTTATATTAATTTTGTGAAACCATAGTTTTTATACTCTTTAAATGTTTTATAATTATTCTGACACTGACCTTTTATAAGTGGCTTGGTATCTTCTATATCTTTATAGAAACCGTTATTCCTACTTATAACGATATATTTATTATAAGATTTCCTACTAATGAACAAACGCACACTGGAAAACAAAACATAGATTATAGATGGTAGTACAAAGGTCAATATTATTAATAACTGAGAAAATAATCAGGAACAATAATTTTAACTTAACAATTAATATGAAGCTCGAAGATCGCGTCCATTCTTTGACTATAATATTATAATTTAACTTTTATAAGTATCTATTTTGCCAAAACAAAAACAAACAAAAAAATACAATTAAAGTAGGTAAATGTCCTTTTGTAATGATTTAGGTACTATTTGAAGGCTTCTTTGAACTAAAATAGTTATATTTTCCTAGTAATTTTTGTTATGATATAGTACTGTGCGAGATGTTGAATCAATCGAAAACATGACACCAATGAATTGTGTCTTAAAAGTGTTGATAAATAATAATTAATAAGATGTAATGTTCATAAAAAGATATCTAAAACGAAAAGTCGTACTTCAGTATTTTTCAAGTAACACTTTGGGATAAATAAAATAACCAAGTAGCTTAGCATTCTATTCCTACAGATAACGTCGGATGTTCAAATGTTTTTATTTTACGAGTAATACCTAAGCATACCTAAATAAGTGAAGTTAGGTTCGTAACTTGTAATTAATATACCTAGATGTTCTTGACTTTACTAAAACTAAGTCATATTTTTGTCGCTCCCCACAATTTATCATCTTAAATTAAATTGTAGGTTTATATAACTTCGTGAATTGAATCGCCTTAAAAATTAGAGATATATACATAATATATTATATTTCATTTGTGTTATAAAATAGCCTATTTAGGTACAATGAACTATGATTATTTCGGCACTCTCATCTCACTTCTCATAAAGCAAGCCTCTCATTGACTAAATATTATTGATTTTTAACATGGTGGTAGATAGATTCAATAGTTTAATACAAAGAAGAATGATTAAAGGCAATCAGTTTAATCTTAATACTTATAATATATAAATTTAGTGTCACGTTGTTTGACAGCGATGGACTCCTTAACTACTTAACCGATTTATATCAAATTTGCACAACGTGTGCATGCACTATGTCTATAAAATTTCAAATATTTTTTCAAAATTATTTAATTGCTACTTAATTTCATCGTTCATCAACTTTTTTCTATGTCTAGATTAAAATTATAAGTGATATTTTGGTGTTTTTTCTACAATGGTGTTTTCTCAAATTACTTCATCTGTTTGGGTGAAAATAATATTGTCTTATTGATAATTCCAATCACAAAGTATTCCTCATATTGTAAACACAGATTAGCTACCCGTCCCAATACGTTATTTACAAAAGTTTTCAGCGCGCCGTCTGCTAATTTGCTTCAGCAAAATCGTGCGCGCGTCATCCCACGGCCTGTTAATAGAGTCGAGAGTCGCTTGCAGGCTTCGCGCACGTCCGCGCAGTGCGAGCGAGCGCGCCGAGTGAGGCGGGCGCGGGGCGGGCGGGGGCGGGGCGGGGTCGGCGCCACGCCCCGCCGCCGCCGCCGCGCCAGTGTCCGCCTGACCGCCGAGCGCGACGGGCCTCCCGCTTCCCCGCGCTCGCTCGGCCACGCCGCGATCAGTACCAAACGCCGCGAGTGCACTATGACACTAGTGAGATAGCGGGCCGCTGTGACGGTGTCAATCTTTATGTGTATGTGCCCGTGCTTGTGAAGTGTGTTCGATCGAGGGACGAAAGACTTCGTGGTGGCCAGCGTAGCCTTGCCAGGCTCGGGCCGAGCTTTCATGGCTCAGCCTAGGGTATGTCCCACCTCACTTACCGAGTTAACGTAGCCGTCAACAATACGAATGCCATTACACATACGGAACGCATAATTACAAAGAAATCAAAACTAATGCGACCCACGATTATAAAGAAGCGGCGTAAAATGCAAACGGAATACCAAATACCAACTAGGAATGCAGGCGACGCACGCACCGAGCTACGAAATGAATCTATTATGAAAATACAAAAACCGGCGTAACGTTTTAAAATAAATAAAACTGTCTGCTGTAACGAATCGCTAAGTTAAAATTGGAGATAACGATACATTCTAAGTTTAAAAAGCCACCTGATTTTAACGTAAAGTTTTGGCGAAATGCGATAAAGCGTCGTCCCAGCGGGGGGCCATTGTTGCTCTCTTGCGGGCCTCGTGCTGGGTACAACGCACGGTTACACACAAAAGAGCACATCTCAGAAAACCAACAATAAAATAGAGAATACAACATTTTTTTTCACCAACAAATACCCTAACGGAACAAACGGGGACAACTTTCAAAAGATTTAGGGTCGCTTTGTTTCTGTATCACCGATTGTGACAAAAAATAATCCTTTACAACTGACAATGGTCGAAACGTCTGCTAAATACTATTATTACAAGTAGGCCTATAAATTATAAACAGTTTCAGAAGAAAAAGTAATGTTTTTATCACATATTCTTCATACAAAACTTTTGTGGATAAAAATGACATAAAAAAGTGGGAAAAAAAATCGCCGGCTTACAGTATCATTTTTGTTATGATATGAATATAATCCCCGAGCATTGATTATGAAAAAATAATAAAGTGTAGGTCATTGATAATTTAGTAATACTTGTAGTAGCGAGCTGATAACCTATACTAATAAAATTCAACTGTTATTGAAATTTGATTACATATCGTAATGTGCGCGATAACTCTACCTGGCCGAAAACAATTGAAAATAAAACAATTTCATAATTGGAATGTCTTCTTATACCAAACAAAGAGGTTGTGCTTGTAAAAGAAAATTGTGCTTAGAAAAGACTGAAACCTCTTTAGTTTGAAAAATTAAAAAACGTACATTTTAAATACAAATTTTAAAATTTTAGAATTTTATTTAGGCCCATACATAAACAGGACAGTGAGTTGAAGGTATGTGGGATACAAAGTTAGTTAGAAACAGAAAACAATGTATAATAAACTTATATTTTATACTTCAAATGGTAAAATACATAATACGCGAAAACCTACATTTACGGCTAAGTAACTAAGTCTCGTTAGAAATAACTAATATAATAATAATATGTACGTAAACGTGAAAATTATGCTAAAGTCATTAAAAACTTATGATATTGAAAATAATTACATATTTTCTTACATAAATGATTTTAAATTGATTGCATATGTATGCAATATTGCCGTCGGCCACTCAAACTTGGCTATTAATATAACGAATCGTTTGAGTTTTATTAATAAAATATTATGCAAATTTTAATCTATATAATAACTTATGCATATTATATTTAATTTTACATTTATACCACATACCTATGTTTAATAAAGATATAACTATATGTAGTATAAAAAGTTTTACAAAATAAAACTAATAAATAAATACCTAAAGGAAGGTAAAGAGTTTCCGTTAGAAAAGTATTGATAATAAATAAAAATCTAATAATAACAAAACATTATAAAAACAAGTTTTTAGTGAACTTATAATAAAAACATTCTTAGTTAAAATTATCAACGACTGGTAATTGAGGAAGGGTCATAAAAACTTTGATAACGAATGATAACAAATATCAATTTGTCGCTAATATAAAATAGTATAACATAATAAAATATAATCCGCGATATATCGGCAGTGAACCACGAAATTAGTGAAGATAACGCTGAACAAACCATGAGAATTATTTTATATGGCAACTGCGACATCTAATTGCACACAAAAAAAACCTAATCCAGATTTTTATGTACCGTCGGACTCAAAAATCATCGGAATGTAGGTAATAAAAATGTATATTAATTAATTCAAATGTATGTTAATAGTTACCTAATTTTTGAGCTGAGATCACCGTTTTTACAAACGAAATACAAACAATGACTCAAAACTTTAATAAGTCAGAAGAAAATCCATAAAATTTCGAAGCGCGCTCGTTTTGCTGCTAACCCGTAATAATAAAATAATTTTAAATTTGTTTCTCGTGAAAATATGTGATTATCAGATTACTGGCGTCCGCCATTAGTGAATTTTTTTCCTAAACCGACGCGCGCTGCGGGCCTCGCCGACCACATTAAAAATATTATTGGCACTTACTTCCAAACAGTAAAGATTATACCACTATACCATAGGTAATTTTGTACACATTCTGTGATAAAAACTACTCGTTTTTGATGTTTAAAGTGTTCAAAAACGTCTCGCTATTAGCCGCTACGGAATGATAACGAGGTTTTTAATTTTTAAAACTGGCAACATTGCGCAAAGGCTCTTGTCATAGAAAAGTTACGACCTGTTTAGGAAGCTATGAAGATAGAGACGTTCTAACATACGGGTTTACTTTGGGAGTTGTCTAAACACGCGTATCCGAACATAAATTCAAAACATTACAAAAATCCACCAAAATGAGAACCGCAGATAATTGTTTTTTTATTGTTAAGTCATTATATTATTTCAATAGCTGGAATAAAAACACTTAAGCCAATGCACTTCATTAAAACGGCTATAATCTCTGTGTCGTCGCAATAAAATTTATCTCTTGCGTATAATAAAAGACTTTAAATTAGAGAAAAATATTTTTATTAACTTCTAAACGAGATAAATATTGCGCACAGCGTTGAGTGAAAAATATCCCCCTGAGCCTTTGCCGTTTGGTAAATTAAAAAGAAAAACGTCAATGAACCTTCACATTCACGTGTTCCATCACTTTTAAAATTCGAACATGGAACTCCATTTTCAAACTCTAAATGTATTCTTAAATAAATCGGTCATCGGCTCACGGTGACCACATATATTAACATTTGATGTATTATATAATAATGTATACTACAAATGATATATTATTGTAATAAAAACATAGACAACAAACTAGTGGGACCGGTCGACTCATTTTTAGTGTTATAACGTTGATTAGGAATAGTCATTTTTCAATTCGGATTACGGAGTTTGAAAATACGTCTATAGTTTTTTTTCGTGTGGTGGGCGTAGATAACATCTCATAGGTATTTGTTTGTTCCATCATGATGTCAGAATACATAAAATCCAGGTATATAATTGTATTATTTGAGATATAAATTATTCGTGATGAACCTAACTCGCTTGTTCCGCGCTAAGTAGGCGTACAATTATTTTACATAATATATTTCGTTGTTTCACATTTATAATCTTAGTTGCGTTTAGTTTGTGATGCCTGTTGGGTTAATTAGGTTTGAATATATAATTTGGAGTCTTCATTAATGTTTTTTTGCCTTTCTTTTGATTTAATCTTGTATTTTTTTTCACCTGCGTGAGCGAGTGCGCTTTTGTTTTATAAATCAATTGAATTTAGCCAAGAGGACGACTCGTTACTAATTTGTTATTTAAATATAACTGTTTTCGTTACTTACACTTATTTCTTTAGCGTTTTTTGTGGGAGAAGAATAGATGTAGATAAAGTTGTGGTTTTGTCTCTGTCTCGCATAAGTCAGTCAAATTTTTTGAACAGTTTAAAGTGTTATATTCTTAACGCGTTCGATTCGAATTCGAATGCCGCTACATTTCGGTGTGATCCATCTGCTTCGTTTATATTCAGTGTATCTCTCGCCTTTATTTAACTTATTATAATAGAACACTAAATAGGTAAGCTTGGAATATTTGATTTTTAATCCGTTGTCCAAACATCCGCAAATGGCGTCTCAAAAAAATTTATAGGCAATAAATCACCGTGAGCATTTCTAGTGACAGTTATGTTTTTTGGATTTTAATACTGAAATTCCCTGTTCATATATTCATGTCAGCCATGATTGTATTATTGCTGATCACGGTTCATAAATCTAAAAGTTATATCACTGCCAATATCGTAAAATATAAAGTCTATCTTTTAAATAGTTCTAAATTTAAACAAATAAGAACGTTATAATCTAGTTTAAGAATATCCTTTTTTCCGTCGCGACGATGACGAGGTTTGAAATTGGAATCACGACGTTCCGTTACCGGCTATTTAGCGGCAGCGTCGGTGACAGTTGAGGAATAATGGCCGTCGGTAGATGAGGCAAAGGATCAGGCAATTAGTGAGCCTTATCGCTTAGATTTGGTGGCTAAGTTGATAGAGTTTTATTTGTGGATTGTTCCAATCGAGGGTACGAGGGCGATGACCAAATTATTGCTAAGAACAAGACCCGACGGTGGCTGGCCCGCGTCCTACGTAAATCTTGATAAAATGCTCTCGGAGAAATTAACAAATTCGATTTGTTTTTAAAGTGATTCGCATAATACCTGAAGGCTCATTAGCGGGCGACGGCTGTGACAAATAGTGTTTTTTTTTAAAAAAAAAGCAAATGTCATCTAATTATTTTTGTGAGTTATGCCGCGCGGATTCTCGCGTTTGTATTTCGAACGCGACACAAGTTAACCCACTAGTAGGTTATAGTCGATGTTTAAGAACGTTTCAGTCATAGAATTGGAAATTTAAATAGTCAATCACGAGGTCGGCGTGGCTAATCCCTCGTCGCAGCCACAATAGAGGTAACGAACAGACAGACGCGGTAATAAGACGTGGGCGGCGTCATGTTCAAGTTATTTATGAACTGCTTTTTCACACTTTTTGCTGTTGGCAACACCGAGCCACTCAACATACCACGCGGTTCACCCGCGGACTTATGAAAACCCGATTTCTGTAAAAGATAAAGTTAGGTATATACCGAATTTAAACGCATATCTCCAATTTTATTGCTGACACGAAAATCCTTTAAGTAGATACGTGTTTATTTTTGATTTTTTAAATAAGAGGAAAAAAGATGGCGTCTGTTCGAAAGGAAATCGTTATCTTAACGACGCAGGGTATTTACGTAAAATCTGAGAGAGAGTGTACCCAAGTGCACTGAGATAAGGTATCGTCCCAGGTTCATATGCCAGCTATTGACCCCGCTGTTTACATACCAACACACTTACCAGCGAAATTGATAAATTCAATTTACACGGCTAATCAGAGGCGACAAGGTTAAACATCATAAAAATTAATTTGGCTCTGCAATGTTTAAAAAAAAGCGATTGCGTCGGTTATAGCGTTCGTATTTTAAACAGCTCAAATTAAAAATGGAATGGGATCTTAAACTTTCATCCGCGGCCTTAAAACAAGTGTTAACGTTTCCCGCCGGTACTTTCCGAACGATAAATCTGCTCGCGAATACGAGCCATTCGGCGAACATCGCTCACATTTCTATATTTAAACTGAAGAAAAACACTTACAGAATGAATATCGAACGCTTTGAATTGCAGCTGGCCAGTTAGATTTGGAGCAGTGGTCTCATGTCTACATTTTTTTTTACTCTTATTCCACCGGGTCTATAATTATATTAAATCTTCTATCTATACACCTAAAATTAAGTAACGAAGTGTAAAAACCGGCATTTTCACCAAACTTTGAAAATAGAATAGCGCACAGTTTCCATTTTTTTTTCTTAAATCCTGGCTGGCATTTCGAGCAAAGAGTATTTCCCAAAGAGGTTTGGTTGCGGTGCTGCCAGTAGGTGCTCGCATCGGTGTTATTGACACGTGTCGGTGTGGGGACCGCTGCGGATGAGCCAATGGGATAATGGACGTCTGGGCCCGCATCCGCACCACTCGGATACAACTCTTGCAACGCTTTGGATACAATTTTTCAATTAAATCCACCAGACAGAAGATCCTAATAGGTGTCGTTAAGAAGTCGTGTGCCCGATTTTCGAACTGTCCTCCGTAACGAGGACGTTTTATTAGTATTTATGATCGAAACAAACGTAGGATTCTTTTCTACTCGGCCATCATGAATGGAGAACAATTTACGACTAGCGCCCGCTATAATGTTGTAACCCTGCTGAATTAAACGGACGGGCTCCAGGCTAGTGGATGCGGGTTCGTGCGCGTCTCAATTCGGTCGGGTTACCACTTATATCTGCGTTTTAAACATTTCTCTAAGTTTTACGGTTGTATCACGAATGGGACCGTAAAACCCGATACAAACGTCGCGCACCGGCTAACGATTCATGATTTATTACTATCAACTTATTATAAAAAATAACAAACTCCCCGCTACCTACACAAAATGGCTGCTCTATATCTTTCATTGTCATAATATTCAAAAGATCTTCACACGTCGAGTTTATATTCAAAAATTAGTCGTTATTATTACATTGTAAATAGGGAACCCTCGGGTTATTATTAGTTATTGTGAAGTTTTCAAATACAGTGTTACTAATCGGAGCCCCAGACATGCGAGTGTGCTGCCAGATGACATAGAGCGGGATAGAGTCATTGCGCTAGTCGCGGGTTAGAGCGAGATAGAAGAGGGTTCTGGGGCGTTGCGGGGAGGGGCTGGCATCCCCAAGCGCGTTCCGAAATTTCATCTGCAGCACAGAAACTTCAACCACACTCCCATCGACGGTTTAGGCACAGACAAACTTCCCATGCAGCCTCTACACCCACTTCTCAGAACCCCGCGCTAATCTCTAAACCGCAAATCGTAAAAAATCACCGACCCTTCCAAATTCAAAACGATTAATATCCACAACTTTAATTAGTGTTGCGAAACCTCATCAACGTTTGACAGCATGAATTATGCCCAGAATCAACGACAATGCGTAACCGGCCGTCAAAATTTAATCGTAACGCGATATAAAGAACAAACCCATATCGCCCCGCAAAAACTGGCCCAAACAACTTATTACTCGTAAAGATTCCCATCGAGAAAAAACCACAAGAATGTCATTTAAAAAAATAAAAACTACGATGCTTATTTTTTCGTTATGGCAAACCAAATGGAGTAAAGGTTATCTTGAAGGAAAGAAGGCGGGACGGAGCGATTCCATTTTTAAAACGTATCATTTAATTTTGGAACCGGCTTTCAAGACGTCAAAAGGTATTCATTATGATATTTTGTGGCCTGACTAGTCCAGTCAACTCAATGGGGGACAAGCCAATAGAAATATTTAATTTTAGTAAGTACTTACGTACCTACTGGAGGGAGGGCCTACATTATCCGATTTAGTTTTGATCATGAATACTATGACCCTTTTCCGTACAAGTGGCAGTACAAGTTGCGAGTCAAATCCCTTCAAATAATATGTCGAACACCATTTTCAGCATATCAAATGCAACTTTAACTTTGTTTTATTCTGCCAATAAACATGCTATTTTTTATATTAGTCGTACCTTCTGAAAAAAAAACAAAAAAAAGAATAAACATGTAACCAGCCAGTATACAGTCATTTAAATGATATTTTTTTAATTACCCTCATACTTATTGGAATGCGCACTGGCCTGAAATACATAAAGAAGAATTTTATACCAGTGACATTGACTGATTGGTGCATAGATCTTATTGCGACGGAATACGGGCGAGATTTGATCAATAATCTTATGCAGCTGAGGCATAAAATATACTCAATAATATTTAAAAAATTAGTAGAATAAATACAAGACTGAGGCTAACGTTGCATTGCAGGCATATATTTACCTATATTATGTTTTTAATGATATAATGAGTTTCTATGTTTTACAAATACCATTTTAATAGATTCTGACACCAAGCTATCACGACTCTTTATAAAAGGTACTCATAAAATTGCTGATATAAATGCTATTTCAAATAACATACCTAATCTAGGCGCCACTATTCTATCAATCAAGCTCTTATCGCACTAAAAATAGAGTTCAGTTTCTGCAAAACAAAAAGCGATTTTAAAACAATAGACGAACAGCACATAAACGAAATTAAACCGTATAAACATTGGAATAGAGTTAACTTCGAATTAAACGATGTCTCTGTGTGTATTGAATTTTATTTCAATACCTACGTTTATTGGTGATTATAATTTAATATGACATTTATGATAGCCATTGTTCCTACATATAATTATATGTAAAATAAAATCGAAATGTCACTCACTGACTAATAGGCAATTCTGTAAAACGGAATCAGCTAAAAAATGATAAAGGTTTGAGCCTAAGAACAACAACGAATAACATGACTAAGATTTAATTAGTTTCGTCGAATAAAAATTGCTACCTCTATAAATAAATAGGTAAATTACATAACTATTAGGGCAAGAATACACAGTGTCGTTCCCATTGTTCAGGCTAGTGTGTAATTACCCTAATGCCTCTATAAAGGGGAAGGCACCCTAGGGCTCCTAGATTGCTAGGTACAACTACTCATCATAGTTTAGCATGCATTTGAACTTGGTTCTAGAATGTTATCATTACTGGCCAGTGATACCTTTTTTGTTTTTTTATGTCAGAAGTATACCTAATATGTTATTTTTTTTAATTTATAAAATGTATACAGTCAGCACAAGCTATAAATCATTGGCAATGCACAATACAGCGTTACAATGGATTACGAGCGAATGCATTAATAAAGTTAGTCCATAAAAGCAGTGTTTCCAGATTATATTGTTAAAGAAACAAACAATTCTTAGTGTAAGTAAATAAATAAGTATAAATAGGTTCTTAATTTTTTTATGAATAATTAACTGTAGGTAAAGCGTCCCGGAACTATATTTTATTTCAAATTAGTTCAAATATTAATTTAAATAAATTAATAATTTTAATTTATCTAATATTAAATACCTATATGCTGGATGTAAAGCTAGTGTACCCCTTTCTATGCTATTTTCTATTGCGATAAATATTGAAACATAATTTAACTTGAAAACAGTAAACAGTGAGTGCCTATGTATCTGACAATGCCTACTGGTAATATACCAAGGCATAACAAAACGCTACTCCTGGTATATATCATAGTTATTGGCCACTTAAAATTCATTGTTCGACTCTATTCATGATAGAATATATTCCTAACGTCTATACTAAACTTAACAATAATATTTAAATTCCAATTTACCTCAAATTACAACTTTGATCGCGTAACGTTTAGTTGTTATTTTAATATACTTAATGTCTGCGGCAATTTTACATTTAAAAAAGTTACTTACCTGAAAGTTATACTGGAGTGAATTTCTGAACTATTCCGTAATTTGATTGTAACTTTATACTGAATGATAAAAATATATTTTATAAAGTGTGCCTTTAATTATACTATTAAAAACTCTTAGCAACAAAAAAACGTTTGAACACGACTGTAAGTGCGTTAATGACGGGTGTCCCGATCGATTCATAAACGCACAGTCACCATATTTGATGGCGTTCCCGCTAAACGCAACACAAAATGGCGACGACCATTCTTTCCATTCAAATTAACAACCCTGTACGTAGTCTATATCAAAAATGTACATACAAACCAACTCTATGTATCATTGTTTTGATTTTTTGAAAAAAGAACACCGCTCAAAACAAAAGCACCTCAAGTATTTCGGCATGCAAATTTTATTGCCTTAGAACACTTGTTATGTAAAAATGTTGATTACACTTTATTTATTCACGTACGCATTATAATAATTATTGTACTAAAAAGTAAAAAAAAAAAACGTTAAGAGGTCCGTCGAATATTTTTAAAGCGTCTTGTAATCTGCTTAAAAGCACAGGAACATGTTTTAAAAGCTTAAAAATTTTAATCGATGCTCACAGAGATAGGCAATGACTTGGCTATTTCAGTTAGGCTTGGGCTTAAATACTTTTTGGTTGAAAACTTTTTGTTGTTTAATTGTAGAGTGCTCTTTGTAAATAAGTGGAGTGCGCCTTTGTGTGGCTCGAGAATTAGATATTTTGTTTTATTTCGGGCTCTTTGAGGTTCTTTTTGGTATTGTAAGTTTGGAAATATAAGAGTCCTTAAGCGTGCGTACTTATCTAGCATTATAGAATATAGGTAATAATACATGTTTGATTTTTAAATATAACACTTGTTTTTCATATTTTTTATTATGTTTTCCGAAATAAATTAATGGCATTCGTTAATAGTTACACTTCAACCTAAATTAATACCAAAAACAATAATAAGGTGTGCCACAATTCCTTATTTTCCAGCCTACGACGTATCTTGAACTGCGCTAAATTCCTCATCAAATATGACAGGGTACCCTACTGTACCGTTTAATAGAAGTAACCTAATTTGCTAAAGGGCCACCAAATACTAACACCAATTACTTCTGGACTTTATACATGAGCCTAGGCTTAAACCAAAGAGAGTGATGAAGGCTTGTTGAAGTTGGGCCATCATCAGATCCCTTAGATTGTTCATCCCATTCTTAACTTCTCCACAATCTGGGACCCCTGTGGTGCAGCGGTATATATACCGGACTGCTAAGCAGATGGTTCCGGGTTCGATCCCCGGGTCGGGCCAATTTCGTAAAAAATGTTTTTCTCTTGGCTCGTGTCTGGGTGTAACTAGGTTCCCCCTAGTCCATTGCGTGGTACCTATAGTACAAGCTTAGTTTAGGGCCACTCAGTTGTGTCAGTCTGGAGATTTACTTATATTTATTTTAATCTCCTACGCTAAAACCAAAGAGACTGATGAACTAGGCTACTTGGAGTTTGACCATCATCAGATTGTTCATCCCTTTCTAAACTTCTCCACCATCTCCTTCCAGTACGACGAGGCCTTACACGGCGGCGGCTACATGGAGGGGGGCGCGATGTACCACGAGCACCGCCTGACGCACCCGCACATCCCCCCCGTGCACTACCCGCCCCCCGCCGCGGCTGCGCACGCGTTGCCGGGCGAGCCACTGGTGCACAAGAGGGACAAGGACGCTATATACGGGTGAGTCCGGTGGTAACGTGTGAACACTTCTATGCTTGTTGTCCTGTAGTTTGTTAATGCTGGAATAGAAGTAGCAAGTTATCAATGGCTAAGTATAGTTTTTAAGGTATGGAAGTAGTCGTTCACGATGTTATCAATGGCTTAGAATTGAGAGAAGAGAGTGCTCTGCTATATGCTTGTTGTCCAGTAGTTTGTTAATGCTGGAATAGAAGTAGCAGCACATGAAGTCAATGGCCAATGAGTGCGCCATATATGCTTGTTGTGCAGTAGTTTCTCAAGGTATGGAAGTAGCAGTTCATGTAGTCAATGGCTTAGTATTGAGAGAAGAAAAGAATGCGCCATATATGCTTGTTGTGCATTAGTTCTGAAGGAGAGTAGATGGTAAATTTATGCTATGTTGGAAGGTTGCATGAAGTGGGCAGCAAAGAGAAGAGAGAACTTGGCCATGTATGCTTGTTGTGTAGACTGTACTTTAGGCTTTTTAGTTTAGCATAGAGGTGGAATTAATAGTTGCAGCACCTCTTGACTGATAACACGTGGAGAACACACAAATGCTGCTCTTCTTTCATTGGTAGTTCACTGCATCTTTATCTGACTTGCATCATTTAATTTGTGACGGTATCCAATCAAACTAAAAAAGCTAGTTAAAAATTTAATTTATGCTTATTTATTTGATAATTTTTTTTTACATTAAATCATACAGAAAATTATAGTGTTTGACTACATTTTTTTTATTAAGGCGCATCAGCTTTTCTGTTAGGTATATTGTTATATTCAAGTATGTCTTAATTTTGTTATAGTTACTTCTCTTATTATAACTCCTATTTAAAACCAGAAACAATATTTTGTAATCTTCTTACTTAAGAATACACGAGTAAGACTATTGAGAGAGACGATAATAAACTTGTATTAGATCACAGATAAACCTCACCATTGATAGACAATGCAATATGCATACACAACGTCGTTGAATAAACATTTGTTGAAGCAAAAATAGTACCAACATAAAGAAATAATCTACATGCCACTAGAAGGTATGTATTACAAATTAAAAATAAAAACCCAAAATCATATTCGTGTTATCATAGATATTAACAAAATATCACATTTTATCAATAATGAAAACGTGTAACACTGCAGATGGCAAACATTTTACTTATTTACAAATAAAGATAACATATCGATTTATACACAAATGTTATTCAAATTAAAATGTTGTTATTGCTTTCTACAATTTAATCGAACTTTGACTTCTAAGATTTGAATATGTGAATACATTATGCAATTTAAAAAGTCAAGTGACATTGACGTATCATTTTTCGTTTGTCAGATATCTGTCACCGCATCTTCTTAGCGTTTTAATTGCCCCTTTTTGGTGTGCATGAGTGGTTTTTTGTCAACCCATTCATTGCGGAGAGGTGAGATTCGAGATCTCTATCTGTTGGCCTTTGACGCTAAGCAACCATTAAGTTAGGCTCAACTTTTATCTGATCCAAAGTTGTCAAGAGTCATGAAGACGCCGTTGTAGGGTCAGGTTGACAGCGGTGACATTAGCGGAGCGGGGAACGAGTGAGCGGTTTGAATGAACGAAATTAAACTTTTTAATCGCAAAGAGTAACTGGCATTAAGGATAAATAAATGCCTTCATGAAAAAGATAACGAATATAAACGTTGTAGCGACGATTGTTTAAGCGTGTTGTCCTAATTTTTTACTGCATTAAAATTCTCAGCCAGCGTTATTCCGCCCTTTGCAATAATTTACCCGTCAACGGTGTTAACTAACTCGATATAAGAACTATGGTTATCTCGCATCTTCATGCCTCCAAGAAGTTGTAAAGGTCAGCATTTCTTCGAAAGTAACTCTTGTTTTTATATTTAAACAATTATTGCTTGTTATTTATATAGAATTTCCGCCTTGGGCGTTCATTGAGTGACTTTTTCCAGCGAGCGTTTGTTCGTATGTGCGTAACACATAAAAAAAGTAATATTTTCGCGTCACGGTCGAGTCGTCCGGTAAACTATGAAATGTATTAAATGTTCGTTTTACGTCTGCTTTGCGGTTTTGCTTATGCATAACATACCTATATAGTTTTTGTTCCGAATATGCAGATTGATTATGGTTTAACGTTATTTATAAAAGAATGGCTTACTTAAGAGTATAGTAACACACTAATTATGTTAAAATTATAATAATATGTACAGACGTACAAAATTCTAATATTGAATACATAAAATGTGTAGCAGTTGTTGTTAATTACTGGTTGGTATTCATTCTTCATATTTTTATAATTAACATGTTTTATTTCTTTTAAAATGGCTGTTCTTTTTATTCTATTTTAATTGACACAGTTGCATGACCTAGCTGTTGTGTAATTTTGAAATTAGAAAATAGTTTTTTTTTATTGTAACTGGCACCGTAGGCTATGTGGGTAGGTAAGTACGTTGCGATGATATCGTTGTCACGTCTGAATATTATCTAATCTATGATCACCGAGAGGTCAAAGTGGACTATAAAGATGTATCAGACCAATATCTCTTTTTAAACGTTTTCTTACGTAATTATTGTAAATATGAATATTTTTTCCGATTATTAATGTGGTGTTATTTGTCAGTGTTGTTTATATTTAAATGATTGAGCATAACTTGAGATTTAAATAACAGAGTTATAGTACGAAGAATTATCATAACGAAGTTATTTTTTTATTTATGGCAATACCAAAGATGCTTATTTGTTACTTTATGTATTCAAATTCTGCAGAAAGTCTTGGGTTCAATTCCCAAAACTCAAATATTATTTTAACTATTTAAATTGAAAAATATTTGATTTTTTAAGTTCACTTTAGAAGTAATCAATATAAACTCGTCTTCTGTGTGGTATTTTTACCTAATTTGTAACAAGTAGGTTAGATATTATGATATATACTCATATGATAGACCACGTTTATCTGGTAAACTCTAGATTTGCTATTATTAAAAGTTAACTTACTATGTTAACTACTTTGCGTTCCTCAACCGTCGTCTTTGCCCCTATCTACGCATCCCACTCTCCCATGCACCCGTCTCGCTCTAACCCCGCCCCTCTCTTCCAGACACCCGCTGTTCCCGCTGCTGGCGCTCATCTTCGAGAAGTGCGAGCTGGCGACCTGCACCCCCCGCGACCCCGGCGTGGCGGGGGGCGACGTCTGCTCCTCGGAGTCCTTCAACGAGGACATCGCTGTCTTCAGCAAACAGGTCAGTTACATGTGTTTAGCAGGCAGGTCAGTTACATGTATTTAGCAGGCAGGTCAGTTAACGTGTAGACATGTAGTCTTTAGCAGACAGGTCAGGCAAATGATTCTTTAGCAAATAGGTCAGTTTGTATGTATTATTTAATAGACAGTTTATATGTAATATTTAGCAAGCAGGTCGGTTATATGTATGCTTTAGCAGACAGGTCAGTTAAATGTTTTATTTAGCAAACAGTTTACTCTCTTGTTTATAATATATTGAACCTATATAAGTTGGGATAAGTGTCAATGTTGGGAGATAGCTTTCGTTAATGATAGAGACAAAATAAGGGGGTTATTATTGAGAAAAAGTTTTTTAAAAACGTAAAAGGCAATTTATTTTGTCTTGTAGTAGAGAGAGGCATATTCTTACAGGGTTTTAGCCTTAATTTAATACCTTTGATAGAAATAATGAGTGTGAAAAAAGAAACCAAAAATCTGAGGTTTTGTTATTTGAAGAATGATACTCGTAAATTGATTGGTGATTGAAGCAAAGATTGGCATTTTAATCCATCCACTGACGTGCGAAAATTGTCCTAAACAATAGACGGTATTAAATAACGTGAGGATGAAGGATTAAAATAACAACTTACTCAAAGAACGGATTCTTGATTACAAGAATTAATGAATTATTTATAGATATAATTACAATGTTAGTGAAGACGTCAATATAACAGTTGCAAATGTAATTATCTATTCCGACACGACACAGTGTAAAAACAAA
This sequence comes from Emmelina monodactyla, assembly GCA_916618145.1. NCBI lineage: Eukaryota > Metazoa > Arthropoda > Insecta > Lepidoptera > Pterophoridae > Emmelina > Emmelina monodactyla. The sequence goes on along the minus strand of OU745315.1, from coordinate 1,214,521 downwards.
CGCTAGCGTTGTTTAAAATGCCAAACCAACTTTGAATTTCGAACAAATATTTGCACATTTGCATCGATTTGTTTCCCTTACCGCTCACGTACGATGATATTATTTCATTTTATCGACAACAGACAACCAGAGGCACCCTCGCAGTAAAAATCCATGCTTCCCCAATTCCATTCCATATACAAAACCCATTCACGGCCAAAATTACTCCCGAAAGAGCGAATGCCGAGCGAATAACTTTATTCGGAACGCACCTGTACTCGCCGCCATGACCCATCAGAATTAAAAAAAAAACAACGCGCGAATTCCAATATTAAAATGTCGCGTACAAAATGGCCGGCCGTAAATCAGTGAAACAGCAATTTCTTCGGCATAATAACTATAAAGTGTAATTAGTGACGGTAAATGTACGGATCGCATTGTGATTATCGATTGTTTACGCTGTTTACCGTCTCGGGTTGCGATTGTATCGATATCGACCTGTTCCGTAGGCAAGTAAATACGAATTAATTCTTGTACGTACTACCGATTGTTACAATTGATTGTTTTAACAAGGGTATTACTCACATTAAATGCGGTTTCTTGCGGAGAAATTACGTTTTGACTCGTTGGGGTGTTTTTAAGTTGAAAACAGGTAAATTTGGAAGGGAATCAATAAAGAGATGTAGAGATAAAGTGAATAATGGGCCTAATCGGTGATCTGAGTGATTTATGCCATAGACAAGAACCAAACCCGGCCTCTAACACGCTGTCGTATCAGGATGCATCCGGGACACCTAAAAAAATAAGCCCGCCTTTCTAAGAAGGTTTAAAAGCAAAAAATATAGAAACAAGAACTACCTATCACTTTAAAAATAATTTCCGTCATGTAACAAATTTAGTGAAACTCTGTTTGTTGTTGTAACAAAATAAAATTTCCACCAATTCCATTAAAAGCTGCCGGTAATAACACAAAAGGCCTGTTTATCATTATTCGGCTGACAAAAAACCAGCGTAATATAGTTATTTGTATCAATTGGGCTCTGTAAAACGGGTAATCTGGATATAACCAGCAATCAAGGAGCGTGTAATTTTTACAAATGTATTAAACCACATTTTGTGGGTTTTCGTATTTTTACAACAATAGGCACAATAGGCGTTGACACGTTGCGGTGGAGTACAATTTAAAAAATACAAAACTGACGTCTTCACTGACAGTTGGGAACTTTTTTTCTCTTTTTCACTTTTATAAGGCTGCGGAAGTGACTCAGTGCATTTCACTTTCCACTGTTGTTATTATTTATTGATTCGTTATCAGTCAAAGACTTCATTGTACAATAATTATTGAAATTAAATTGTATTTATAGGCCCAGTAATGTGTATTGACGTGACCTGCTGTCCCGTTGGCGATAACTTCCATAGATAATACTTTAGTGTCATGGAACTGACCGTTCTCTATTCAAAACTATTTATAAATTGAACTAGCCTGGAAAGACTACGGTTTGATAGCGATGTTATTACTTTTATCTATCATTGTATGTTTAGACAAGAGGCGCTATAATCTTTTAATTACGCTAATAAAATGGTTATCGACAGCGGTGGCACGTGAAATCGCAGTAAACGAGATAAAAAACTCGGGCCTCCCTCTCTACCGTTAATAAGTGACGTCCATAATTCATCACCACACGAAATAAATCATAAACTGTAAAGTGTTTATTTTGAACGTACTTAATATGTTATAAATTTATTTAAGTGGTGTGCGGTGCGATTGTCGAGTGATTGATATAGTGCTCTCGTAGCTGTGCTGTCCGGCCATCCGACATCAATACCTCACTATTACCAAATGATCACACGCGGGAATCTGTCACTTTGACAGCTGTCAAACCGAAGCAGCTCTCCCGACCTCGGACCACAATGAACTAATAAATATGTACAAAGATTAGCAGGTACAAGTTGAAAAACGTTTAATTACCCATTAGTTTTATTTATGAATTGCTAAAGGGAAGATTGCACTCATTATATGCAATTATCATAGTTAATCGCGCTACTCTAGATACCTCATCATAGTAAATTATACCAGCGGTGAAGAATTGATATCGGATAGCTGCCGAACTGCAATTAAAAATTAATATTCCACACACGTCCGTGAAGCACTTTAAAACGATTATGTTATTAGTTAAAAAAACTAGCGGCATAACATATCATAAAAAATCGATATACCGCGTGAAATATGCCAAAGCCATCGCGGAGAAAAAAACAAGAATTTCTAAGCAGTACCGGTAGTGCGAATGTCAATTAAAAATATCTATTCTATTTCTCTGACAGCTCATGCATGTGTCAATAAAAAAGATAATGCATTTACCACATTGCCAGTCGCACTGTCTATTGTTATTCTTTATTTAAAAAAACGTTTTTAACTCAGTTCTCACACTACTTCATTACCAGTATCGATAATTATGTATATTTTATTATAGACGTCTACCGATAGCGTAATAGGTACCTTTGCCTCGTCAAAAAAAAACAGCCATGGTGATTGCGCTTTTATTGTCTGAGATTCGGAATTCAATGAGTGTCGTAGAATCGATTCGACATGAATCGATAATCTATAAAAATATATTACCATCATTGTTCACTGGTGTTGCGTTTGACGTCTCTATCGAGTGTCTGTCTGTCTAGGCCGTTTGTTTTTTTATAATAAACACGTTGGCATAACAAGTGCTTGTAATTACTCGGAACGGAGGAAAAATACAGTTGAGATGGATGAACGCACGCGCATCCTCTTCAAAATGATCTATTCGTAGATATCATATGATTTACACCGTAACTAATATATAACTCTTCTCGTTCGTGTCTTGTTAGTATGCTTTATCTGTGATATTATCGTTTTAATTTTTCAACGAGAGTTATGCTCTTTTGTGTGTGTCGCTGTTTGCATCTGTCACTGTATTGTAGTGGGATTAGGACGCGCAATTTAACCTCTTTGTAGGTTATGATCTAATTCGGTGTTTCGCGCCGAAATAAAATAAATATTGTATGGGACGTAGCCCGCAGCTGCGCGCGCATTCATTAGCCGCGCGCTAGAGTGGAACGGGTATACTATGCGTTTTTTGTATCTCGCTCGCACGCACAAGTTGGATTTTTTTCGACAACGCATCGGCGATTTCGCTTTATCTTCCCCATCGAGGCGTTTTTGCCGTTCGGAATTCCTTACGCATCTTATTTCGGGTTTGCGGGTAAGTTTGAGGACACTCTACGTTTCTTTTATTCCGACTATCGTGGGAAATTGTTTAGAACACTCTGTATAGCCTAACGTTTGTATTTAAGTTGCATGTGGAGCGGCCGCTTGAAAAAGTGGCGTTCCATTTTAAAAACCGTAGCCCATCTTGCGGAGCGCATTAAAAATAAATATCAATAACATTTTATGTTGCAAGTTCGTTTTTCAAGGCATCCAATGAATAAAATTATAATCCGAGCGAGCAGCACTTCACACGGCATTCGCAATGAGAAGTATTTCCACGTTAATGCGATCTAATCATGAAAACTGTTTGATCACGCATCGGAAAATTTGTGTGCGTTCCGAAAACTGCTATTACACTGCCGAACGTTCCGAATATTCTGTTTCATCGTACAAAACAGTTGTTGACATTTCTTTACCTCTCACTCGTATTAAAACAGTTTCATGTAAGGTCTTGGAAGTGTTATTATAACTATGAGTTAACCTTTGGCGAGTGATTGAAGTCGCTTGCCGTCCGATAGCGTGCGACCATCAATTAGCGACAGAGACGCCGCTTCTGCGTTTTTGTCCGCTTAAAACTGCATTAATACACCGTGGGTTAAGTCTATACACACCGCGTTTCATTAGAGACTTGTTATGTCAATTCCTGTATATGTTTGCATAAAAATAAATAGGCCGCGACACGCGAGCCCGCTTTTAAAACGGAGTTCCACTCGGAACGGCTAGCGGGGTTACGTAATCGATGTTTTTGGAATATTAAAGGGTTTTATTTACTTTTATCAAAAAATATAACTGTACTCCGTTAATCTAGGTATGTCAATAAACTTGAAAAAATAGTCTCTTAAAGTAATATTTCCATCGTTTAACCTTACACCGTACGTAGCTAAAAAACACCTTTTGAATAATGCGTCGACTAAAAACTCTTTGGTAGGTACGCATTTGAATTTTTTCGTTTGTTTTTTTTCTGATCGTAATGCTGTAACTGGCCGGTAAGGGTCCATTTTCGGCTGCGTTCGGCGCGTCGACGAGTAAAAACTGGAAGTGTTCGTAGCCGCCGCCGCGCTGGTATGGCGCGCTTTTTTCCCGCGCGTCAGACCGACCGCGATAAAAATGGACGCCAAATGAGTATTAATTCGCACCGGTTAATAATGACATAAATACACTAGGTGCGCGCCACTGCGATACAGGGTGTGAGATGTGACAGATCGACGATTACTAGCTGTCAGTTTTGTCGTGATTATACCATGTCTATAACGGATAGGACTATAATCACATTTTGTCGTGTTTATCAACTACAATGACCTGTTTTACTTAACGATATTTTTCATTAACAATACACTCTGTAGCTTCCTTATCCTTATCTCAATGAACTGCCGAAATCGTATGTATTTTACGACACTTACAAAACTAAACTATTAAAACAACCAATACATCCTTCATAACCACCTCTTCAACTTATCAAAAAGGTAATAAATAACCACCAATCAAAACTAGAACACGTTGTATATAAAAGAGAACAATTATGGGGGTCGCAGACGCATTCCTTGCGACACGTCTCTCCCCAGATTTTGCAACACACTCTATATCAATACGTGGCCAGTTTTTTTTTAAACCGACGACTGAAGACGCCATCTTGTTCGCTTTTTGATTTTGTTTATCTGACCGACGAAAATTGAATTTAGAAAACTAGATGTTAGAACTGCGTTCGAAGTTTGAAGATTTAGAGTGACGTTTAAAATTTAAACGGAACTTTTTTGTTTTGTTGGGCTTAAGTACCTACATTTTATATAACGTACTTATACGTTATAAGTTATAAGTATGCTAAAAAAACGAAAAGCCCCGTTCATTGAAATATACCTCAAATTAGAGAATTTTCCAATTTCACTTATAGGATGCCAATAACATATCATTGGCTAGTGGTTGTAAGAAGTACAGTTAAAACTGCGAAACGCATTTTTTTCAATAAATCGGTGGAGTTTAACTGCAATACTAAAAGCTAGGCTCATTTCAAACCGCGATATAACAGTAAAACATTAACTTCACGAAACTGAACCTAATTTCCACCCGCAGAACATTGATCGCTCAAACGTGTAGGTATAACTGCTAAAAATAATATAAAAATGAAATACCCTCATTATGTATTTGACAGGAGGGCAAGCGCCCCTAACTCACCAACCATTCTACCCTGACCTACTCTCTCATACAAACCTAACCTACACACGGATCAGCCTAAACTGGCTAGTCTGAGTTCTATATCAATTTTAGCTTGAGACGTACCGTCGAGGTTCTCCTGGTTTTTTGAAGGTCCAGCGAAAGTGGTGGGTTTTGGGGTGGGGCCAGGAACAGTCACAACCAGCTGACAGGGATTAGGGAGTTTTTACCTACAAACATGGGGCTATGGTACCGGCGCAATGTTTTTCGTAAAAAGGATATATCGGGATTAATATGGGGCGATTAACGGGAGGTTTAATCGGCGGGATTATATCAAGGGTGGTTATAAACTTAAAACTATTTGGTTGGTTATACAAATACTTGAAATTTTGAAGACATACATTATATACATATTTTTTTAAATATAAGATTGAATAATGGTAATAAATTAAAACTAAGTCAATGGGTAGGTATCTACTTATTAATTTTATTCTAAAAAGTAATAGTTCTACAGGAAATAGGACGCAATAAAATGTATTAAATATAAAATAACTTATTTTATTATATTCTTTCCTTGAAATATTTAGTATAATGTGTTTTTTTAATAATTATTAATAACTATTTTTCTTGATTGCTTAACATTTAAATTAGTGCCTAATATAAACACTGAAATGGTTCAAAATAAATATATAAGTACTAATAAAACAAAAAACGAAATATCATTTTTCCTTCCCTTGACTTTTAATATGCAAAGTCGTATAAAATATTCGTAAGTTAAAAACTCGTTGCAATCGGACTCCTTCGTTTTAAATTCCTTCCGTTTTCAAAGATATAATTAAGTTATCAAAATGAATGTCTACCATTTGACCGCTACCACCCTAGTCTTGTCAAATATATACATTTGTATACATGTAGCGTTATATAAGGGAATTAAATACACTTTGGAAAAGGGGTAATAAAACAGAAAAGGTGAACGGGTGAATAAAAAGTTTCAAATATGAATGCACAAATATCTATGCTTAAGTGTAGAGCAAGAAATATAATTGTTTATAATGGATAATTAACTAAACAAAATTTTAATATCTTATAATAAATAAAATTTAATAGAATCATGAAAAAAATTAGTGGCGAAAAAAGAGCAAGTTTAACCCCTAAACGCCAGCGGGGTACAAACGCACGGGTCACGCTGGGGCACAATTCGACATGCAGCCAAACCAACATTATTTGTAGTTGTTTGAGATCAATCAAGATTACGTCCGGTAATGCGTCTAACCCTTCGGTCTGTGAGACCCGGGGGTCTTGTGATTGTTTCATTAATATGTCAATGATTGGGGGTTAACGCGGAAAGTAGAAATGCCGGCAAGTAGGAATTAGTCCCTCTGTAATTTCAGCAATTGTTATGTTGAAAGGGAAATGTGCAGCGCAATTTAGTCGAGTAATTAATGAAATTGCAAATGTTACGAATTTGTTTTGTAAATATGTACCTCTTTTATTACTTAGCATGTAAAGATGTTCTTGGTAACTAAAAAAATCTTTAATAACAGAAAATATATTATGATAAAACTTCAACCCTCAATGAATAAAGTTAAAAATTATTTAACAAAGAGCTAAAACGCATCACACCCGCAGAAAAGTTATTAAACATTGCGCGATTACACAGTAATATGTGCCCTGCTGGGATTTAGGAGGGGTACGTATTGAAATTAAAAAAGGCAAAATAAGGGTCCAAATATGCTTACTTATTCATTATTTGCCACGCAGCCGACGCGTTTATTTTTATTCAAACACACGCTTGTAATTTCGGGTTACAGAACGCTTCTGCTGATGAAAAAGACCCCAATATTTACTCAGTTCGACTTTCAAATTGTTTAAAATCTGTTTTTTCTTTTTAAAGAACACTTTCAAATGTTTATTTTCAAATGGAGCGTGTGTGAGTGCACTCGTGTTTGTGTAGTCGGGAGCTATGAATGTATTGTACGGTTTTATTTATTTATTTACTGTTGGTACGGGAGCGGGTCATGAGAAATTTAGAGGTTAGGAAATTGACACTGAGGCACTTCATATTATATTGAAGTAGTAACACTCAAGTGTAGGTGCTAGACGCTAATATAAACATTCTAGATACTTCCGCGTTCTTGACTTTAACAAATTTTAAAGAGCTATTCCAAATATGTTCCCACGACTCGTTAAATTAGCTTTAAGCAGCCATAAAACGATTTGTTGTAAATAAAAAAAAAAAAACGGTTTTGAATAAATTTTGTAGTACTTATATATTTTTATAAATAAACAGCTGTGTCTACAGCATCGTTCTTAATCCTATCCTGAATCCATATCAATATCTAATTTTTTTCTTATAAAAATGAATAAAAACCTACCAATACAAAAAAGATTCTCTGGATCTCAGAAATATTAACTTTTGTTTGTGTAGTGCATACATTTTCGTCACTAATAAACACAAGTATTATTTAGAAATTTTTGACGTTAAGTATAAATAATAATGAATAAGTTAAGAAATTATTATTTTACCAAAAGCTATGTAATAAAACTATTTTATTTTATTGCAACCACAGGTGAATCGACTAGGTAATCTAACTAGACATCGAAACACACCTAGGACACCTAGGTCATAAAAATAAATACTAAAGTTAACTTGCTACCGCGTTTTGAACATTATTTCTTACGTTAAAGAGTATATTTTACTAAACGAGTCGTTGTAATAACAACTTTTGTTACCTTTTAAAACTTTTTGATTGTGATATGATAAATAAAAAAATCTAATGTATATTTAACATATTATAACGATAGCAGCGGATGATATTTTCTGATATATTTATTAAAAAATTTACACTTCGTAATTAAAAGCAAATGTCAGTTTATTTTAAATGATGATTAAAAATTTAATAGATATATAGCCATTCTAAAGTTATAAAATCATTAATATAAACTAGTTTGTTTGTTCCGCTGTGGGTCATTTAGAACCACCTTTATTGCGGGTATAAGTTTGGTACGTGGTAGGTATGTCCTCAAATGACCGGTGGGTCGGAATGACCCGCGCGGGTACACTTAGGGGTTAACCATTTTGATATTACGAGATTGTGATTGAACGTTCATCTAGATTACGTAAAATGTATACAAAATAATTTAATATGAAGAATAAAAGTAAAAGACTTGCAGTCATAAATGACTGTTTTATGCAATTTTGAACCTACCATTAAAAGCCAACAGCAAAAACAAATAAATGGTCGCACGACTCTTGTCAAAATGATAACAAGTCATTTTGACGTCCCAAATATCCGTGATCAAGACACAAAATTACACGTTGCAATCACCCGCCAGACACGAAACACCTCCATCTTGAGATTAATAAATCATTGAAAGAAGCCGTTAGTGACAAAAGTTACATCAAAAATAACAGGTCACAAATCGTCACACACCAACGCTATAAATCAAACCGTTTAGAAAAAAAACTGAGCAAATACCAGCCAGGACTACCTGCCTTCTAACTTTGAATACAGTTCGAGAATTAAAAGAAAAAAAATCGGAGCGAGCAACAAAAAACATAAGAAAAACGAACGCTATCTCTCTCAGACACGAGTTCTCTCGCTCTAACAAGGATCAGCATGATTATGAGACTTTTCAAATTTATCGAAGTTTTTTTGAGAGGTCGACCATTTTGTCTCCGATTCAGGTCATAGAGACAAAACAAACACAGGGGCTGACTTAGGCCATTGTTTTGGATACACACAAACAGTAAAACATTTATAAATTCCTGTTAGTTATGAATAATTTTCGACATTTACATATTTATGGCGGGGACGACACGAACGTCATGCGAACAAAAGGACCCATGCCTCTTTTAATTCCAGAATAGGCGAACAAAAGTTATATAAGCAAACCTCATTTTATGGACCTTCGTTAATAGCCGCAATATTCAGTAGGAGTCGTTTTGTTAACGAAATTTATAGCTTTTTTTGTTTAGTCTCGAGAAATGAAGGATTTGACGTTCGCAAGTGCATTGTAAACCGATTGTACTCAACTTTTTTTAAGTCAGATGATACAGGCGCGAACTGTAGCGTCTTCGCGCCAAAACAGGTGTAAAAGTCAACGTCATGTTGACGTCCGCCGTCACGGGACCTGCCAAACTGCGCACGCGTGATCTATAAATAAAGTTTCATAAAAGGAACGCGTCATATTAATTCACTATAATTTTGAACCACCAACTACTTCAGTAGCAGCCGATCGACCATCGTTTTTTTGAGATAAAAATTCCAAAAAAACGCACCTGCCCGCTGTCGATCGTAAAAAAAAGTTATTAAATAGGAGGCAACTAAATTACAAAACTCAATCTTTGCGCATTATAGAATAATTTACCATTAAAGACTTGGCGGAATTGTCACGGGATTTCAAATCGTAAGCGTATGATTGACAAGCGTCAAAGTCGCTTGAAACTAGTAATTTATTAAAATTTTGACGAGATCGATCGGCTTAGGTAGCTCGGTGCTTTATTTCTTTTATAATTTTATTAAAAATTATAGGGTACGGTGTTTGGTAGCGATTTCGATGCCGTCCTGGGTCCACTTACTTGCTGTTTGTTTAGAATTGAGTTTTAAGTGGTGTTAAATAGGGTGTAATTTTGATTGGCGTGTGATGTTGTTTTCAGTGGATATCTTATAGAATCTCGTTGGCAGGCAGGTATGCCGTCCAGATAAAAACTGGTTGAATAAAAACTTGCACATTGCTCTATTTCGTCTTTATGGTGCTGCGGGAACACCCATTATACATTTTTCAGATGCCGTACCGTTCACATTAACTAATTTATTATTAAAAAAAGTTTATTTATTTAGAACCTTGCTCGTAGTCGCTTACTTCCTTACAATTATTAACACATTCACAAAAACAAGCGACTTTTACTTTTAAATCGATACAATTCAATCGAATCATTTCCCACGACTAATCCATCCAAAGACATCCATACCAATTCTAAATTCGATCGAATTATATCGCATCTTTACACTCTCAAGGTCCCGGTACATGGTCACAAAAGGCTTACATGAAGCATTTATTCAATTACTCAAACAATACACTATTCCAACTGAAAGTGCACAATGCCCTTTATAAACGCTCAGGTAAACGCTTATGAATAGGGAATACGACAATTGTTCCCAAATAAAAAAATTGGGAAGAGTCAAAAGTTATTCTTTCTGTTTATTTTTATGGGACGAACGCATAAAGGACGCTTTGTGAACAGTTTTCGGAATTATTAAGAATAAGGCGACATACTTTTTCTATTTGGAAATTGTAACTGGCCGGTTGTAAAAAGTTTTGAAACTATACAAACTCCTTGCGTTGGTAAACTACTTGGAGCATCCTAATTTAAAAATCGAATGTCGCCGAAGATTGCCGCGGCTCGGGTCAAGAGCAGTGAACTCATTTGAAATTTTGATTCGGTCGTAGGCAGGTCTACATCTGAAAAGATTTTGTTGCGTCATTGCTTGAGGATTGATTTTAAATCTGCAAGATAAAACTGCTTGTTTATATAATAAAACACTATGAAGATTTGGAAACTACAATTTTTTAAGTTAAAATTAAATAATGATGTTGAAAGCAAATTATGTGTCACTATAAAAAAAAGTAAAAGCATCTGTAAGCAATTGAGTAACAAACGCAACGAAAATTGAACCACAAATTTACTCTTTTCATTGAAGTCGGTTAAAAAATAAACACAGAAGACTTGACATAAAAAGTCAAAATTTTAAAACGAAAGTTAAGTTTAAAAATACAAAAGTCTTGGTTATACATCTTATTAGCATTTAATTCATGGTTAAAGTGGGGGTTTCACGGGTCGCTGCCCCCCAAACAAGCGACTTCCTCGCTCCAGGGTGGGGATGGGCCGTTTGAATTTAGAACCATTTTCGATTGGTCAAATTGCCGATGGTAAAATTTGATAATATCGACTCCATATTTGATGCCCTTGTAATACTTTGTAGTTATATATATTATTTTTTACTCAACGCAAATCATAACTTTATAGCTAAAGTAATAGTCAGTTATTTTGATACTAATTTTATAGCATTGACCAGGTTCATACAAAGTAATATGACTAGATATTCGAACTGCCATTTCGAACGTGGAATTATCTTGTCTATGTAAGAAAACCATTTGAAACTGCCCCCTCCATTCTCTATTAGGGACAATGTAAACTAAATTATAACCTCAAACTCCTAAAATAGAACATATAGAATTATATTGTCATTATGCTGGCTATTTACTGCCGTGGGTGGGAAGCGAACCCGGCACTTGAGATAGGTTCGTCACACCGAGCGATCGCGTTAGATTTAGGCTGTCATTATCATGTAAAGGGGCTCTAATGTTTTTTTTATTATAGATACGTACTGGCCATGTAACTGGCAAGCAATAATTTGAATGGGTGGGGCACAGATTAAAAAAAAGCGTTGATGTCTTTTCTAGGCAGTTTTTTTTTGCCAAAGCATGAAAAAGAATTCAACGGGAGTTCCATTTTTAAAGATTTAATTTTATTGAATAAATACGTCAAACAGGCTTATTTAAATAACAAGGTGTATGATTAAATTAGAATTAATGAAAAACGACGGTAGCAATTAATACACAGATGATAGATGACTCGTAAAATTGTTTATCGATTATTTATGGGATTACGTTAAACTATCGATACGAATTAATCGATATTACAAAGGTCAGGGAGAAATTATTTGAATTAATATTCTTATATGAAATATCTAAAATATTATTATGTAGTTTTTTAATTTGAATATGACATCATCAAATAACGTTCGTATATAGAATGTTTATAAAATATTAAATTCTAAAAACACCAGGGGTCAGGCATTATAAAATAAAAAGTGTATGTGAGTCAGGTAGAGTGTACGATGGTATCGCATTTCCGGTCAAGAAATAAATCCAAAAAGGTGTTTTTTACTCATAAGAATAACTAAACAAATATAGAATACACACTCTCTAAAAATGTGTCTATTATAGTAAAAAAAAACTATTTGCAAATAATAAAACAAAAAACATAAATTACATTTTAAGTAAAAGTACGCAACCAACAAAATTAATTCGAAATTTGTTAATGTAACTTTATAAGTAATTACTCTAAAATGTAGATTAACTTGAAAAAATAATTAGCTCTTGACAAATTAATATGAAGAACCGTTAGTTGTTTTAATTTTATTTCAACAAGGTATAATAAAATAGTGTGTTTTTTTCAATAACTCGTAAATTCACGAAGCGATGTTTCAGACTAATTAACATTATAATTAATTTGTATTCAGTGTCTTGTTTCGAGATAAAATTAAACGTTAAACTGAAAATAAATTAATTACAATTGTACGTGCATTTTTCAGTATTGTTTGCAAAGTTTTCGGCTATTTAAATTGATATGAGTGTCGTTAATAATGGTGGACTGTTTTTTGTGTTAAGCTGTAGGTTCTGTAACGGATTATTTACTCTATGTTGAGAAGCGCGCGCAACCATGCGTCCGCACATTTTATTATCACGCATACAACCGTAACTCCCCGGCTTTACCCGCCATTAATCCACCGTCACGTGATTATTATAATAAATAAACCAATTCCTACTACTTCTATGTGTCTATAGAAATCACACAATGAACTAGGAGAGAACTTCAATACTTTCAGACACTAGACATTTTTTTTAAGTTAAAGGAAAAGAGATAATTTTTTCCGACTCGGGTGTCGAACCCGGCACCTCCTTCTTTACATTCCGGTATTCAAACCGCTGCGCTATAGAGGTCACTTTTATTAATTCACAATTTCTCTTCCACAGATACGCCAAGAAAAACCATACTACATAGCGGACCCCGAAGTGGACTCCTTAGTAAGTACTTATTTTAACATTCCATTCTTAAAAAAACACCACCATTTTATGCGCCATAAACTAGCATACACTTTATAGTCGCCACACAGATAATTTACGACTTGATTAACTAAAGAGCTGTCCAAAATTAACCGCAGGTAAACGAGAAATATTTCTCAGAATAAAAGAGTATAAGAAATATAGGAATTGTCACTCATAAAAAGGTTAGAGCGCCTCCCGTGGCTAGCGCGGACAAAAAGTGAAATAATAAAAGAAAATGGCGGCCACCCACCGCTCCGTTCGACACGGATACTTAACCGATTTTTAACAAATAAAATCTGAGCCATTACGAATCGACGGTCATCGGGCAACCCGATAGTAAAACAAAAATAACCAGCGTTGTAATTCATAGATTTCCTACTCGATACGCGTGGGAATCAGAACTCATCAATTTAGCATTCCATCAAAATATAACAAGAGTAATCTTAAAAATATCACAAAAGCTCTGCATCTTGTTATCACTTTTTATTACAAACACAAGAACAGTAGCGTGAAGACGTCGTAAAATTAAAAAAGTCATACCTGCGTTGATAAAACGTCATTCATAGACAAACTTAGATAAGCTATGTAAACAGACCAACATCCTGGTTTAGATGTTTTATGAAAAGCTAGTGAATTATCTCCTTGCTTACATGTCATGGTGACATGTGGTTACAACGCATGGCAGCATGTGTGTGCCTACTGCAGACGTACAGATAAAAAAAAAACGAACGAGGTCATAGACTAACAATCTTACTCCAAAGCGTTTGCGTGACCAAAAAAACTTAAAACAATTTGAATTCAAACAACATGTTTGCAACGTAATTCTATGGTATGTGTTATCTCAAATTAATGAAAATCACGCTATAACACCAAACGTATACTAATTATCAGTGGATTCTTCAACAATTATGTTTTGTTTTGAATGTGCCCACACTACTTACTTTGTTCTCGAGTTCGAATTCTTAATTCGAATGCTGACAAAGACCAACAAATTCTATTTTTGAATACAAAACTTTTTAATTGCGTGCGTTGACTGCAATTTCGATTATGATTGTATTTTTAAATGATAGTGCTGGCTGAAAATTATTTTTTGGCCCGAGGCTGTTGTTTTTATGCGTTCAACTGTCAAGGAAGCGTGTGTATGAGGATTGGTCTATTGTGAGTTACAATGGCACATTCAGCCCTCTTGAGCTTTATTGTAGTTTAACAAGCCGGCAGATAAAGAGGATCGCTCGCTTGCAATGTGTCACATGACGTCATCCTTTCACTGACGCCACTAAACGCCCCGTTGAGACGTTCTCCTTAATTCATCTCACTAACCGCAGTAATTATCCTAAAAAAACAAGCAACAAAGTACGTATAACTGAACCGTGGTTATTCTGTCTTTGGCAATGCCCTAAATTGCATTAAAAGTTGTTTTAAAATCAATCACTAGTGATGTGGCTGATTGCTTAATAAAATTAGCATTACAAGATCGTTACAATTGGTTTGGCCGTAATCAGTTGGACGTGGTTTCCTCTAAAAACTTTGTTGAGTTCATTAGTGACGTTCGTGTTTGTCGATGTTTTTTTATCGATTCTACAAATCATCGATACTTTATCGACAAGTAATCGATGTTTGCCCTCGCTCCAGTGGAGTGTGTTCTGTGTTTACTCACGTCGCATCTGTGTTTGGAGTGTGACATCTTTGAGGCATTAAACCACCCAAGCATTGTCCAAGAGTGGTAGCGACACCAAATAAATATAGCAGCTTTATTTGAACAAGCTGCAAGCTTTTTAGTTCCTGCTTACTTTGTTGAATATTTAAAATCCACAGCAAAAGACAAATATGAGTAGATAAAAATACAATATAATATAAAATAAAAATTAAAAAATCTTTAAAATGAATTATAGATAATGATACCCTTTTTACCAGTTAGTAGTAGTAAAATAAACATCTCAGTGGCTGTACACGTCGACAAATACATTTTATCTGCAGTAGGGTAAGGTCTGATCAAACACGGGCGGAGGGTGGCGGTGGCTCCCTTTAATTGATATGACACCTTCGACGCTATGACCTCCTGGTACTTAAAACTAATGAAAAATTCAAATTATGGTAGAAAAAACGTTAAAAAAATATATTTTTGTAAAAAAAACACTTCTAAAGTTATAAAACTAAAGTTAATCCGCAATAAAAATGTTGTATAATTATAAAAATTAGCACATCAAGATAAAGATTTGACGTCAGCAAAAGTAAAATTCTTTACATTTTATTACACATTGTTAGTTTCTTCTATAAACGGGAAACGAGAAAAAACGTACACGTAGTTACTGATGTAATGCTGCTCTATTAAAAGAACATTAACTATTGTTTAAAATATCGATTTTTATAATAAAAATTGTTTACTATATCATCAAATCAAACAATGCTTTGATTTTATCTCTGTTAGTTTCACCTGCAAACAAGTAATTTGTAAGTTACATAATTTTTCAAAAGCATAAAAAAACGGTATAATACGTTTCAAAGTTGCTTGCGTTTAAAAGCTTAACTTAGTATTCTAGACGAATTAAAATTCCAGTCAAACAATAGCGTTTGTTAACAAAAACCTTGAAAATTAACATGAACACCGTTTTTTGGGAGGAATTTTAATTAAGTTTTAAAACATTTAAGGCGTTTAAGCTGATCCTTAGCTAAAGGTTAACTATTGACGACTACCGTTTGTTTTAAGAACAATTTTAATTAAAAAAACTTATTTGTAATAGCTTAGGGATTTTTGTGTGTGAGTTTAGAGATTTTTATGTGACTGTATCGATAGTTTATGGCCGTCACTAGCGGTGGCACGGCAGGGTGTCGTCATATTCTGTGCGGGCCATTGTTGCAGCCTCCTTTGTAAACTTGGCTCAGTTTGGAATCCGAATGTTCACCTTATAAGGACTCCACTCCGTACTAATTTGCCCCTTTTTCCTCCACAGATGGTGCAAGCAATACAAGTACTCCGGTTTCACCTATTAGAATTAGAAAAGGTAAGATTTTTTAAAAGAACCTCACGAATCGGGAATACATTCGAAACCTGTTACGTCAGCTGAATTACAATATCGATTAAGTCGGAGATTATATCGATATCAGTGCACGCGAGCTCGGACCGGTCGTGTAGCGACACTGGCCGTTTTGGATTTCAAATTCGAAAAGAACAATATCTTGGTCAGGTGTTTTTAGTTTTAAAAAGCAGTGAATGGGATCGCGTTCGGATTTCGAATGTTATTTGTTTTTCTACGAGCGGCCAGTATTCGGCGAGTCGCGAACCGGTCCTTGTTGCGTGCAGTAACGGTATCACTGCTGGGTGCAAGCTTCTTGCCCACAACCGACGATTTGCGACCACAATTAGCCACATAAAAATCAAATATCAAACCAAATGTGTCTCCGGAATTAATTTAATCTGTCAATGTTATGGCCACGTTTAGAAACTAGTTTCTATAACGTCTATATCGTGGAGATCTCGAGAAACGAGATAGCGTCGCTCCCACTACGAATTCCATAAAATATCGGGCGCCATTGATCCGTGTTAGAAACCGGTAAATTCGGTTAAAAAAGAACGCATATTGAAGCTTGTAACGAGACCATAGGTAATGCGATACGGACTGCCCTTGCTTGCGGTGAAAAAAAAACCAACTTCCATATTCAAAATTCGGGGTTCGAAGTCTTTTTGTGGTGAATCGTTATATTCGCGGGAAGATAGTTTTTCTCTTTTTAACTTGGTTCCTAGATTAACATTTGTCGTCTACCTGTCTGCTCCATCGAATAGTTTTTTTTTCGGAATCCTATACACGTCGGTTTCTATCTCGTCTACGGTTTTTGTGGAATAAAAGTCGCTAAAGAAAAAACCCTACCGTTAGTTGATTCATTTCCGCTCCACTACACACCGTTCACAGGTGATGGATTTTTTCTTTTAATAATTAAAAGTAAAAAATTCGAGCCTACCGCATCATACAATAAGATCTCGTTAAGTGCATTTTTTCTATTTTATTTGATAATTACTGCCTTTACTCGCACAAAGAAATGCTTTTTGTGAAAGTTTGTCAATCCTCACTTCTACAACGATCAACATAACTGTGGGAAAAAAAACGTTGAAAACATTTTATAAGTACTCGAATCGTGTTCAAAATTATTCAATATCATTACTCGAAGATCGATTTAAATATTTTTTTAAAAAATGGCCGTCGGCAATCACATGATAATGTTCTTTTTGGATCGTTGGAGCTTCGCCGTGATTGGTCCCTGTGGCGGTGTCTTTATGTAGTTACCGACAGATCCCTAATTACATTTATTGTGTCCACGACTAAGCGTCTAAAGCCGTACTGAGCTAAGATACAAATCAAATTTAAAAACAGAACTTAAACTTTCTGAACATTATTTGTTGTAGTTCCATTTTTGAAATTTGATTATCAACCTTTTTACTAACAAAAAAGAAAACAATACTGGCAGCTTACACTTTTTTCCACCGTGCATGCCGCACGGGTTCGTGATTATTACGAAAACTACTAAAATACCTAACCTATAAAAAGGCGTTATTAAAAACTAACAAAACTAAAAACAGGCTCGTGTTATTTTTTCTTTTCATAATTATGTGTTCTTACTCGTAAATGTTATCTATAACAACGTGGCTAAGTGATTTACGATGTAGGTCAGATTTGTTGGTTTAGCGGGGCGAGATTCGAACCTGGGACCTTTACGACTCTTTACAGCTTTTATACAGCGCACTCTAATTCTTGGAAATTACTCTACAGCGTTACGCGACATGATTTTTTGTGGTCTCTTTTACAACCACCGGTTTTATTTTTTTATCGGAACGGAACTCGCGGTTTTAATTGGTTTTTTAAAATTCGATCGCGAATATAAACGTTACGGCAGATAAACATCGATTCTTGCCTTTTATAATGTCAAAGTTGATTAAACTAGACGCGTGCATGTGTGCAACTGCAGGTCTATGTGTGCGTGTAGATAGAACAAGGAGGTGCAAACCAATCGAGGTCTCATTTGAATGCGGGATTGTGGACTGGTTGATTCTTTATTTAAATTTTAAAAAAGGAACACGTTCCTGGCCAGCTCGCTGAGGCGATCAGAGCGTCGGCAAAATGCCGCCATTTTTGCATATAAACTACATCTCGAGATACTGTGGCCTCACATTTTACATATTTAACTTACAATGTTACTGTTATCATAAATAGATGCGTCGCTAAAAATCGCGATTGTTTTGACAGTTATATCAAATAACATTAATAATTTCGAGTTCAATGAACTGAAGAAGGAGCGACGATCTTTTCAGTCGACACATTAAGCGAAATTAATTGAAAGCGATTTATTTTACGTATTTCGCGGTGACAAGGAGATGTGTCATCTTATTAGTGTGAAGGAAGTGGTATTTAACGAGAAAAACCCTTTTAGCTTCGTATTGGCCGTGACATAGATTGAGAGACTAGATGTTATCCAGCCCACGCTTCTGGCAGCCGACAAACTTCTTAGATTTAAACATAAAACGCCAACATACCTGTGCCTATGTTTAATTAAAAAGCTAAATATCTCCGTACGTGTTCCAAAACTAGAATTGAACTCGAAATTCAAAAAGGGAAAGGAACGTCTATACGTCAACCGCCCGCCATTATATCACATTTCATCCTATATTTAAATACAAAGTATTCGTTCAGAAACACTCCATATCTCAATCCGTGAGTCTTTCGATTCCAAATTTAAATTCTAGAAAGAGTTTTGATGTTGTCGGAGATTTAGATAATAGGACAGTTTGAACATGGAATGTTGTTATATTTCATTGTGAGGCCATAACGTAGGATTCGAGGTTTAAATATTTGGTTATTCTTCAACTTAGCTTAAACCATACGTAGCTTATACCGTCAAAGATAAAATCTTTTAAAGCTCACAGAAATATCTATTTACGACACCTCCAAACTTAGTATAGATTGTAAATCCCAAGAATTAGAATCGTGTTATGACAGTGACAGCTACAGAAGCCCCCCAAAAGTCGTCCATCCGTCCAGCTGTCAATGAAATTCACACAATCATAAAATATTAATTTCAACGGAAAGGTTGTAAAATTTAAATTATGATAAACAAACTACAATATTTGGCCACACCACGCGCGTGCGCGTTTACAACGAATGTATAATTTAGAAAAAGCTGTCGATTAGGAAATTAGTATCCCGAAGACATAATTAGCTGTCAACGTATGGCGATGTTTCCGTTTCCGGCGTTCTATTTTCAAAAATTCACTCAGCTCCTTTGGGTTTTATGATTTCTTTTTTCGAACTTGGAACGCGTTCCACCTGCCGGCATTTATTACTTTTCACCGTGTAAATGCTATCTAAAAATTTCGTTACTTTTTTTATTGCGTTATGTTAATTTTCTAAGCTAATTATGCCTATGAAAATTTATAAGGTTGGGCGTTCGAAATTAATATAGGCCCAGGGGTCCTAAACATTTTATCGATGTTTTTTTACGGTCGGCCATGTTGACTCAGTGACAGTTGGCGCGCGTCTTGCTTCGAATGTATTCCTTTGTTTCGTGTGTTAGTTTAATATTTTTATGTAAGCTTTGTATGGTGATATTAGTTAAAGGTCAAATTCTATAGCGTCTCTTAGTTCAGGTGTTTTTACTATCAACTAGTTTGAACAGCGGCTGGGCTAGAGCACGAATATGTTTAGTGTGAACATTGTTGCGTTCTAAATTTAAAACTGAAATTTGAGCTTCCAAGTCATTTGTATTTAAACTAGGTTACCAAGCCAAAATTTAAACAAAATTATTGGAATCATAGTTTTAGAAGAAGTTTTTTTTTAAAGTAGATTTGATAGGTGCAACGTTTTTCTCGCCGGCCAGCACGTTTGCGACGACAGAGTATTTACGTGTTTGTTTGTGCTAGGTGCACGAGCTGTGTGACAACTTCTGTCACCGCTACATCAGCTGCCTGAAGGGCAAGATGCCGATCGACCTGGTGATCGACGAGCGGGAGTCGTCGCGGCCGCCCGACGCCAACGGCGAGCCCCGCAGCGCCCCGGATAGCAGCCACGACGGAGCCTCCACGCCCGACGTCGTGAGTACCCCCTACACCAAACCCCCCCATCTCATTCAGAGGCGCGATCCCCAGCTAGCACCCAACTCTACCACGAGCTACCTCGTGCACCCCTGCTCTTAGTCTGGCCATTGCAAAAACGAAGTACACAAGGGGGTGCTCGCATTCTAGTTTTAATTTCCCGCCTCCTTTGCTTGTTTGTCCGCAATCCGCGCGCTTGTCAATGTCACTGTCTCTGTCAGCGCGGATTGCGCGCGCACGGCGCGTTCTGACAGCTGCGCGCTTCACGCCAGCTCGACGCACGCGCCGTTACATTTAGTTCCTTTAAGTCAAATCTTCGTTTTTGCAATTGGCCAACCTCTTGACACTGTAATTTTTCTAATTACAATGATTTCTTAAATTCAATTATCGATTCAATGAGCAAAATGACGTTACAGTGAAGGGGTGTTTCAAATTGATGGGTGCAAATGTACCAATGATTTTATTAAATCGACGCTTCGCCTATTTACGGCAATTTTCGGCAAAGTTCGTGATTGGACACGCGGCGCCCGTGTCAAAAATATTTCGCACCGAAATTATTGTATACGATTAAAAAATACGTATAACGTTGTTTGTAATATGTGTATACTAATAAAATATGTTTAGTGAGTAATTAATTGCAAGTTTGGAGATGAGATAGAGTACACAGGTTCGTTCGCAACTTCACATCATACCAATATATACTTCTGTCACCTGAAGTTAGCTACGCGGTATTGAGCTTACACTGAAATCTTAACTAGGTTTTAAATAAAAAAATACTATTCGTAAACGATGTATACGTAAAAAAATACAACTTTAACTTGCCTAAGTGAGATAATAAAGTTTAATTAAGTATCTTAAATTATTGTAATTGATATAAATATTGTAGTGGCTAGGGTGTTTGTTTGGCTAGTAAATGCAACAAAATACGTAATAGATTATAAATATTATGCTGGAGTTACGTTACAAGTTCTAGATGCACGGGAATTAAATTTTGTTGGTTAAAAATAATATACGTATACAGTATACGCTAGATGTAATTCGTATACCGTGTCTAATATCTGCAGATAAATTCTTATAAACGCAGCAATATATCCGAATTCAAGAAAAAAAAGAATTTTGACAATGACTTTTACAGCTGTCAGATTGTCACCGGATGTGTAGAGAGCGTCATTGTATTTACATAAATATTTAGAATAGACAATTTGCGGATAGATGCGGATATAAACTATAATATATGTGCGTTATTAAAAATAGAGGTCTAGCTGCTTACCGAGTAATTAGCCGTGGTATTGTGTTGCAGAATTATAAAAAAGGCATTTTTCTCCCTTTCTCCTCTCTATGCGTAAATTTTAATATAAAGCAGTAATGTTAGGTAAAATTAAGATGATTAATTTTATTGCTGTATTTTTGTACTGCATCTTTCGAAATAGTCTTTTATTCGTGTACATAATGATTTTTAACCCGCAGTCCCTATAAAGAATTTCTTTTAACATATCCAAATGGAAAATATACTAATTCTATGCGTTGAACCCGAACCTTAATCAATTTATTGTTTGATAACTTTTTAATATATATTTTTGGCGTTGAGACTGATTTGTTTTGTTTGTGTTATAATTATAATTATTTTCAACATTGTTAACAAATAAAGCCATAATATTAAACTTCCTAGTTTAAGAACACAAATGTAGTGTTTCATATACTTGCTATTTACATTATTGGGGACTCTTTGTTTATTAAAATCTTAAATATTTTGTCTGTATATTAGTTTGAAAATAAATTGTGTAGTTGAATATTATCTAAGTTAGGTCTAGATCGTAAAAAGTTAGGTTTCAAAACGTTTCCATTATTATTTTCTTTAATCTAACTCGTAATTGTGTAAAATAATCGCTGTTTGGTGTTCGTCCAACATGTATTTCAGAATGTGATTAATTTTATATCTTTCATTGACGATTAAACAATAAAATGTTCTGTTTGAAAATTAATACAGTCGTTTTTATTTTGCGACGTGTCAATGATGTAAAGATGGGGTAATGTGGTGATTTAGGATTTTTATCATGCCCCGGGTTTTCTATGAAGGAGCGGGGAACCCCCGGCGCGCGGGAATCCCGGAAAATTGTTTCTTTACGGCCCCCCGCGCGCTAATCTTTTGTGCCAGTTCGAAAATCTAACGCTCCTTGTAAAAAAACATGGCGACATTTTTCCACGAGGCATTTTCGGCGACAATCTTGATATTTTATTTATTTTTTATAGGCTGCTATTGACGTGTGATGGATGCGGATTGGTGGGGTGAGCTAAATAGGGGTTTAGATTGCCAGCATTTTTCTGTAATTTTCTCTGTTTAATCGAGACACTTTGATGTTTAAATAGAAACTTAAAGATTTCATCTCTTTTAAAACGCCTCTATATTTCAAAGTTAGTTCAAAACATCCGTGTATAATTTGTAGCTAAACAGCGATGAATAATGCAGCGTTCGTAGCGGAGTCTGTAGGGTAGTTTGATAAAAATAATAAAAACGGGGGGACTAAGCCCGGATTCGGTGGTGATTCGTCAAGGATTCGCAACGGCGCATATGACGTCACCGTGGTGGATTACTAGTCATATCACTAGCTGTACTAATGACGGTCCACCCCATCCACCGAGTGACAGCGTTGATAATTTTAAGAACCAACGACAGAGGGCAGCAGGAGGGATGTATTCATGAGTGATGTTATGAGACAAGTGAAGATGTATTGGAAGGATTTGACTTTTATCATGACAGTTGCTCAATTGACTCATCAGTCAAATGAGAGACTGTTAGAAAAATGTCTTCACTTTCCAAAAATGTTTCTTCGACAAACTTTTTTTAATAATATTGAACTATATTTTAGATATGTTAAGCAAATTTGCATATAATTCCAACGTTTACTAAACGAATCAATATAATAAACAACAGGGCATTTAACAGCTCTCCTTCTCTGATTCGTAGTTAAATTATAATGGAAATAAATATTGGTATGAAGACATCTGCTGTAGTAAAGTTGGTCTGATTGCCAATCAGGGGAATCGTTATAATTGATGCAAACATCGACTCTAGGTGGCCGGCGACGACTAGCTTCATTACTCCACCGTCTGTCTGTCTGTCTGTTTACTCGACTGCTTTATTACATTGTAAATCCAACTACACCACTGTACATGCGTACTTACATAAATCACTCTAACTAATTCGCCTTTAAAATAGATGTCTACCACAATTCAGGACCTAATTACTTGGACCTAAATAGAAAGATTTCCGAGGAAATCGACTAAGCGTAGTCTTGATATAACACTGAGAGTTAATAGCAACGCGAAAACGCTGATGAGCTAGCTAATGTTATTTCCTAAGCTGAAAACCACCCGATGTTGTACTTTAAAACTGTCAATTTTGGCGCCAAAACAGTAAAAAGACGCCGCCTGTCGCTCGTAAACCGTCCGTTTTAAATCTGGAACGCGCGACCATTGGCTGGAGACTGACCAATCTGCAGACACAGGCCCATTTTATGGCCATCCATTGGCCGCAGAGCGTTTACTTGTTTACGACTGTCCTTAGCTTTACTCGCAAAATTTCTATTAATAAATTGGTCGTAAAGGTTTAATTTACTATCACTGCTTATAGAGTAATGATTCCCTTAAATTTTAAAAGTATCTCGCATGACTTGAATATGTCTGACGTTGTTTTGAATTTGGCGCCTCATTTTGACAGGTATCATGGTGGGGCGTGATTGTCGCGCGTAATTATGGCAGTGCTTCCAAATTGTTTTTTTTTAACAATAATAGGCTGGTGCCCGCTGTGAGTATTCCAGAGTTGGCGGGGAGTCTATGTCTTCATCTGTTTCTTGTGGCGACAGAAATTGATTATCCTCAAATTGATAGCTTGCTGAGGGTGGTGAAAAATTATATAAATACTTCGTTTGGAACAAAGTATCGCTTAATGTTACCGCTAGGGTAAAATCGTTTGACGTCAAAATAATGTAGAAATGGAAAAGCAATTTTGAGATTCATTGCTTTTCAATTCTTAAATGTGTCCAATATGGTAAATGTTTATTTTTAAATACCAATTTATAATTGCAGACATAGAATTAAAGTAATAAAAAAGGAAAAAAAAATATCTAAAATCTTATACGTACGTACAGTAGCAACCAATAATGGACAATTCTGTATAAAACATGTGCGCAACAATAACCCTGGTAAATATAGAAATTGCATCTACCCCATGCGGATATTCAGCGGAAATAGAAAGCATATCTTGCAGTGTACATCCGTTTAGGTATTTATTTTGGCGTGACATTAGGGGCAGCCCCCCAGCGCCCCGCGGGGCTATTTGTATGTAACCAGACAGATTTCCGGAGACCCTCTTGTTCAGGCTTCACTGGGCTTTGAACGATTTTCCGATAGACCTTTTCGTGTAATGAGACCGCATTTTGCCAACTTGTCCATAAAAAAAAAACTTGCCAATTACCATAAGCAACATAAATACTCATCGTTTAGAATTCCAATTACAAATAGCGCGTGAGAAAAAAGTTTTCGATTAAAAAACTAATCACAGTAACTGGCCGTATAGACTTTCTCATACGAATTAAAAATAAAAAACTGCCATAAACGCCGACACAGTAACACCAGAAGTGGAAATGGCGCGTTCCAAATCAAAAATTCGAATTAAAAAATCGAATTTTAAAACTTTAATTACAGAACAGCGATCGGCTTCTGTACAAGCACATCTCAGAACACATTTTCTAATTAGCGATTGGTCACGCGCCGGCCAATCGCGGTTTATTCCAAATCTGAATCTGGCAATTTGAATTTGGAACGGTTCGAACGCTAGTTGGGTCTATAAAAGGTCTTGAATGAGTTTGATAATTTCATTTTCATTGACGTTCCAAGCACTTGAGATTAATCGAGAGGTTTTTATTTAAGTTTTAGTTCGAGCTACCGACCGAGTTTATTTTTGTGGGGTCGATATAAAGATAATGCAAGCAGTTTATTGTCATAAAAACAGTCTTGTTAAACAATGGTATGTCAATCAGTACAACACTTGGTCCCTGTTAAATTAAATCAAACTCTGTCATCTCAGTTGTTCTAAATAAACGGATGTCGTCATACCAATTAAAAAAATTATCCCTCTTTATAAGTGTCAATTCTTAACGAATGTGTGCATACGTATGATTTTTATTTCACACGTTCTTCACGACGATTCCTCTCGTACTTTCGACCTTAACGATCTAATTTTAGGGTCCATTATGGTTTACCATCGCGGTTTTATGAGTATTTTTATTGACGCGTCTCTACACTCATGTACTCTTTGCACCAGATTATACTGGTATACTAAAATTTAATTTAGACTCTATTGGAGAGGGTTAAAGTTGAAAATTGAGCGAGTGAACCCGGGACTTGACTTGCATTCGAAAGATGAACGGAGAAGAGGCCATCAAATTTTAATTGTGCGTTAAAATAATAATCAATGAGGCAAGTACAGACTACCTATTTGCGAATAGGATGCATTTTAATTTCAATGAACTAGTAACTAATTTATTTTTTATAATTTTAAGCCCCGAAGCAAAACACCTTTCCCCATTCGGCCAAACTAAAAACTTGAGATCTTGACATTTCGTTCTCCTTAATCATAGGTGCCGTTAAACGCAATAATACTTTATGATTAATGTATTTGCTTATAGCAATAAAAACGATTGTAAAGGACTCGTTTTAGATTTAATTGCCTTTTAAATATGCTCGCGACTTTATTTATGTGCGAAGAGATTTTAAATTGGGTGTCATCATAAATATTGTATCAACTATTGAGTCAGATTCGTTTTTTGACTGAGCGTTTGATTTTCGAATGTTGTTTTGTTTGCGTCGTCGCCATTTTGAGTAAACCGTGTTAAGTGCAGTTTATTTCAGATGTTGCTGGCAGTCAACTCATCTCTGAGTCTATGGAATGTACTCGCACGTGCTCCCTATGATAATAATAAGATGAGATGGCGCATTATTTATTTATAGTCTGTCTCGCGACTGTCGCTCGTCCGTCCGATATTATATATAAAGTTGGCTCCAAAACACGGGCGGCCGTGTCTCTCTTTGTCTTGTTTTGAATTTCGAAAATCGCGTTCGAAAACTAAAGATTCTTCGCACGATCATAGACAATATAGAATCAACAGATGACATACACGGATAAACCTAATAGACGCACGAGATGCAATAATTCAGCCCCAACGCCATAAACCTCATTTGTATCCGTATTTTAATAATAAAAAGTTTTTCCAAGTGAGAGATTTCTCAATTCCACTTCACTGAGAGACATGCGATCTGTCGTAAATATCGTTTATAGTCTTGTTTCTACAATTAAAAAGATATGATCAACATTAATATGAACGTTCACATATTTTAGAATAGAAATTGTTTTTTCCACATGTGTGTCTGTTTAATAATATCGTGTAGATGTAGTTTTGTTGTGGTAGGGATGGGTGCTATTTGCGGACTACCCTCGCCCCCCTACCCCTCCCTCCGGGGACACGGGCTATATTTTATACCAACTTGGTTTCTCGGCATAAACTGTCAGATTCTGCCCGACGTGGCTCTACAGGACGTTCACCTTTGCCTCGAAATTGTAGAATGACATTCAATGACAACTCTTAGTGTTCTCTTTTCAAAAATTACAGAACACAAATTTAATATGAACTTGATTGAAACTTTAAAACAATTACTCGGTAGTGTCAGAGCCGTTCAAATTAAAAAGCTAATGGGCTCAACGACATAGGGAATGTAGCGTGAAAAGAACATTAAACATGGGTGATATTTAGATATAAATCAACGAAATCATTGCGACGATGCATTGATAAACGCGAGAATATCTCGCAGTGAAATATGGCGGCCGTCCGCGCGCGACAGTCGGTTGGCGCGAACCCGCGTCCGCCGCCGCTTGCGTCTGTGATTGATTCTACACTCATCCTGGCCCCACATTTAAAAACTAACCATTAAAAACACAAAAGCTTCAGTTTATTCGACTCTAACGCAGACAAGCGTCGACTATCCTCATTTGCGACGACTTAAAAAGCTATTCGGATTTTAATGCGTGTTTACTTCCTTTTTCTGAATGAACGCCTGAAAGGGTTGGAAGTGTACTAGCTGCATCCGTTGTACAAACATCATAAATTACATTCTAAATCACATCAGCGTGTATTTCCCCACTACTCTCCCACAAAAAGCGATGTATCTCTTACCATCTTCACGCTACGACAAATGTGTTACATATAAATTATAAAATCAACGGCCTCAGTTTTTATACGTGTTTTCTCTCTTTCCGTTGCGTTTGGTTGTGTATCTTTTTTCTCTGTCGCACTGGAATTGTCACCGCTAAAGTGCAGTTTATCATCAGTGGTCGTGGAATAATGACAAGTCTATTTATCTCAAGGGTTTAAGGTGCGCATAGGCAATGGATTCGAGAAGTATGAGTTATACCAACTGATTGATTAGGGAGTCGGACGTAGATAGGAGGTTGTTGAAACTTTCAATTCAAAGTGATGCGCCATTAGCTGAAGACGTAATGATGCGTGCGACAAGTAGAGATATTGCCTCGTGGCATAAAGTATTGAATTGTTCTTCTTTAAATTAACCGTTTCAATCTACGCTTATATAATCAGCATTGAACATATTGTCTGCTTTATTTCTTGCGTGTAAACTAAATTAGAACACTCAAGTATCCATTCTTTATTTTTTCTTCACAAAATTTGATGACAAAAATTATGACATCTAATAATTAGATGGCAAATTATCAAACAATTTCCCAACCCGGATCCGAATGTAGATCTTTTTCCGCGGGCCCGCAGTTCAAAGAAGCGGGCAGTGTGCGCCAGCGGCTTGTCGCCATCCGTCACCGTCGACTCCGGCGCACCTCCGCGCCGCTCCTGCGCTCCTGGTACACGCTAATTATAGAATTCTGCCTAATTAATTAGATTTGGCCGTGCTCCGGTGAAAAAGAGCTGAAGATGTTCAGTTTCGAAATTGAGTTCGGTTAGCTGAGATTTATGAGTGTATTTCTAGATTTGCTTGTTGATAAAGGTTGGATATCAAAAGGTGTCTGGTAAAGGTGACATGTTACGTCAACTTTGTGGAAGTACTAAGATTAGTTAGTATCTAGACCATATCGTAGTTTGTTCATCTGTGAAATATATAAACCAAATAATTCTCAGGAATACTCAGGAATAGGATTTTTATCACCCGATTTCTGAAATTAAGTAGTAATAAGCCAAAACTAGTACTGCTAATGCAGACACTTACCTTAAAGTATAGACAAAGTAGTAAAATAGTTTTCCGAAAACGAAATGCTATTCTCGTAAAGAACTTGAAAAAAAAGTGTTAAGGTTTTGCAATATTATAGCAATCTAAGGTAATATCGATAAATTTACCTCTCCACCACATTCCAGAGGATCAGCTATGCCTTTAATCGCCTACAAACAACAAATTAGCAACGACAAACCCGAAAACTTATGTTATGACGCCTATTTATATTCGAGACTTGTCGTAAGTAAAAAGCGCCAAGAATCGATGTCAAAGGCACCTCGGACGCAGTTAATCGACGCTGGAAAAAAGTTGCAAAATGTTAGATGAACGCGATTAAGTCACTTTGAGCATAACGAAAAATGAAGGTAGGATGTGGTGGCGTGCTTTATGATGTGGCCGCGAGTCTGAGGGGGGGGGGGGGCGATGGTGGCGATGGCTTTTTGTTTTAAGTCGAAGAGAGCTTGGCGCGATTAGTAAAGGTTAGTGGATATAGGAGGTAGAATTGGGGGCGAAGTTAGGTCTTAGGGTTTAGGTATCAGGTACTTGTGATTATTTATGTTTTACGGTGTTTTGATTGGTTGATGGATGTATAATATTGAAGTGTAATAGAATGTAGTAACGTAGTATTGTAAGTATAAAATGAGATACTGAAGAGGTTAGATTTGATTCTCAGTGTTTTAAAATCACTTTGCAGGAGAAAAATTAAGAATAATGGAACTCTTGTCGTAGTGACATTGGTTCCTGAATAGGATTTTGATTTGGATTAAATTATTAGATGTCCAGAAGTGGACATCATTGCATTGTTCTCATTATTTTAGTTGTAGGAATAACTATCAAGAAAGTAGATATACCTCCCTATCTTTAGTATGTCAATCGCAAGTCCACCATCACTCTGTATGCAAGTCACACAAGGCCTCGATTTAAACCCGTTTATCAGCCATCGTATCATTTATTTGTATTTTTCTCGCCCAAATTGTATCAGCCAATTGTAATTGCATAAAAACTTGGCGTTTTATCATCGTGACCTGTGCCAATTACACGATGGATTAAAAACAAAAGAATTCGAAGTTTAAAACAAGTGTAGGAAGCGTCGGAAGCAGGGTAAGCGCGTTCAGTGCTGCCATATTTAATAATTCCAGCTGTCAATTGTTTTTTTTTTAAATAGCAGTCGAGGAGTAGGTATACGTTTCTGAAATGCCAGTCGGTGTAACAGCAGCGGGGCACGCCTCTCCGATAGCTTGTCACTCAACAAGATAGGATCAAATCGTGCCAGAGATTTCAAATGTTTGGCTACTCTTGGGTTTGCTAACAAATTATTGTAAATACAAGGCACATCATAGTAAAAATTGGCAATGCGCTTGTAAGTCATGTAGATTTTTACTGGTAAATAGGAATACAGTGACTAGAAGAGTCGGATTCAAATTCAGATTTCTTATTTTTTGTATATTTATTACAGAGTACATATTTTTGTAAAGTTAAATACGACAAAATGTTACGTTTTATGTTGCCCATAAAAATTTGAATCACCTATGACAATTCATTCAAATAAAATTTTAATTGCACTCTTAGAATTGTTGTAAAGTCAATAATATAAAAAGATTTTGTGTGAAAAAATGTGCGACTTTAGTAAATTTATTTTGTATTCAAAGTACGGCAATGCATGCTTGTGGCGTCATTCGCAGTTTTACTGGAAAATCATGTAAAAATCGGCCATTTTTATTCCGTACGCACACACCTCATTCGCGGTTCCCATGACACTCATTTTAAAAAAGTTACTTTGTCTACGGCTTCTTTAATAATAGGCAAAGGTTCGCAAATCGAATCCGACCTAAATTTAAAACGAACAACATTCTTTCTAACAATTTTAAAAGAAGGAAAAAGTTTGAATTTGAAAAAGGAATATCCCTACCATTTGTTTCAATTAAAGTCGAATAGTATAAAGTTGGTTCTCGATTACTACAGTTTATAATGGAACACTCTTAGCGTGTTTACGATGTAGTGATGGACCGCCGCAGCGACTCGATTCTATAAAAAAGGTGCTTCGATAGTCACTAATTCCCCTCCAGCCGGGAATGTCTAAATTTAACCGGGAACCAAACCCAGGAACCCACGTGTACTCCCATTCGACAACTTAAATATACGCACTAAACTTACTTCCATGTTTTTGTCGACAGAATGAAACCAGATCTTAATTTAAACGCAAAAAAGCAACGTTAAATTTTTATAACATTGTCTCGGAATACACCGTTATGCAATTATAAATCGGACAAGATTTCTGATTTTATAACGATGTAAAAAAGCACCAATACGGCAGCGGGTCCGAAAAGATGCGATATTTTCATTCGAATACTCGATCGAAGGTCGATCGAGAAATAAAATTAAAAAGTATAAGTGCGTGGAACTGGCTTCATTTTATTCAATTTCAAATATTACCTACTATAGCGCCGGCGGTTATTACAATTTCAAATCTGGAACACGGGATCAGTGGTTCTTTGCCCTTGATCGCCCAGGCCTCAAATATTAATAATCTTTGTAGCTCTTTTATTGAATTATTACTATTCGATTGTTTATTTCCAAATGCACTTTAGTTCACTATTGTACAAGTCGGTTATGTTATTGGGAAGAGGTTTTATAAATCAAGAAAAATTAAAAAAAATAACGTATCAAAATTTTGCTTGACACATCTTGTAGAAAAGTTAGTGAGTGTGATAATGTTATAATCTATATTCTAAAAATAAATGTGTATGTTATTTAACCAATTTTTATGTGACCGAGCATTCGATTTATTAACGACCAAAATGTTTCAAGAATTTTATTTATATCTCGAATGTCATTAAAATAAGGCTCTTTACTTGAGCTTTAATTTCTACAGGAAAATCCGGTTCTATAAGAATTTGTTCGGTTTTAATCTTAATTTTATTAGCTCGGCGAATGCGTATTGTACAATAGTAAATAAAGTGGACTCACAAACGAGATTCAAATCCGTTGTAAAGCTCAATTTGCTGGTTTCAGTATAGTTTTATTTGGTACACAGAACGCTATCGCAGGAACTATCGCAGGAATAACTCTGCGCCACGTACTACATAACTCGGTAATGATTCCGACGTACAAACTAATCTAGACTTTGTGTTAAGTGATGGAAGGTTTCTTTTTGAAAGACAAGTGGCAGTGGTTACGACGTTCCGGACAGGAGGTGCGGAAGAATCCTCGCAAGGATGACCGCTGGAACGTTTTTGAAAATACGACGAGCGAACGAGCGCGGCCGATAGCTTTTTGTCTCAAACCGAATAATGTTGCCCGCTTTTAATTATTGGCAACACTTATTAACGATCAGGGTTCCCGCCAAAACGAAAAACCTCTACTAGCATCCCGGGATATTTTAATAAATTGTTTATGACCTTTTTTATGCGTGAGGGCAAGTTTATAGCGGTAATAAACGTGATTTTCAAGCTGCCGAAGCAAGTGTAGTGATATTATTTAATCAGCTGCTTTAAGAGGTGTATAAAACAATAATTAAGTATAGAATTTAATTAATTATGTTTTTTTTGTAATATTTAGTTATGGAATTCGGTTTTAAAAATGGAACTGTGTTGCCATTGGGCTTATCTCAAGCTCGTTTAGTTGAAAGCGTCGATGCACAAAAAGCACTGCGGCCCCGATGCAACGTTCAACCTTTTTCGCTCTCATAATGCGTTTTAATTATCTTTATTAAATTTTTATTGTTCATATCAAAGCATTCTTCGGGAGATATATCAATCACAATAGGATTGATATTTTAATGACTGCCGTCGGTGCAATTATGAAACAACATAAATCTGTGTAAAAGTAGGTGTTGGCGGTGCTATTTAGTTTTTGTTAAGGAAGATTCTGCTTTCAAAGTGTCTATTGAAAAGTGTAAGGGAATACTGCGGTAAGTACCAGGGCGGCAGAATGAAGAGGAGTTTGTCTAATGAACATATCGGTTTCGGAGTCAGGTTACTACTCGTTAGCGAGACTGATGGCATAGGACGGCTCCGGCCCTTTTACTGTGGCCTAATACCTCTCGAGATATTATACGAAAATAGATTTAAGATTAGTTACTTATCATCGAAAATATGAACTTTTAATTTATAAAGAGGTAGAAAACTGCGGATTACGGAATATGGATAGGCGTAGTGATAGAAAAGGGTTGTTTGACCCGTCACTGGCGTGGAAGCGTGAATGAAAAGCTGAGGACATACAGGTGAGGTGTCCCCATGAGGCGTCGAGTCAATTTGTCACTTCAGCCGCCACCCCGTCAGTCAGCGCGGTCCAACCAGTCCAGGAATGAACCTCGCTGACACCCAGAGATATATGCGACTAACACCCGCCGATTAGGACCGACGCCAACCCGAAAACACCCGATGATTCACGAACGGGTTGAACGAACTATCCCGAACGCGCACTGTCAATTGTTTTCTTAAACGGACACACATTTAGCACCAACATGCGGGCAGGATAGACAGTCTATTGGATAATGCCTGAATTAAACGCTTGGTGACACCGAGCCATTAGGCTTTAATTGTATGGGCGAAGATTTTGTACAGTCGTTTTAGGTGTCAACGTTATGGGAGTTGGTAAAATACGATCCGAACAGTTTTATCGTTGCTAGAATAGAACGTGGACGCGCTGCCGGATTTAGATTTATAATTGCGAAACATTCTACCTGGCGGCGCGGGAGTCGCGATGACATCGGTTTTGTCAATTATTTGGCAGCTCCCCCAAACATTCTAGGTCACCAAGCCCAAGATCACCAGCTTCGGATGCCCACGCCGCGCAATCAACAATCATTCTTATGTCATCAACTTTAAGAACTGCTTTAGAGTAGACCGAAAACGAAAAACAGCGTATAGGAATTCTATTTGTCAACAACGTTACTTTCAGTCTTGCTGAAATTTGTTTTTCTCGCTATAAAATTTAATTGACAATTGTTATTCAATTTGAATTGTAATTGGGTTCGATGGTGATGGTTGTAAACTGGCAATCTAAGTTGGGATCATCGTTCCATCCATGTTCCACGTTTGAAATGTGAGACAATGGCCTCTGGGTGTTCGTTTGATTTACGAACGGTCGTTATGAGTACGATAATGAGTTGCGCAGACGCCGGCTCATTTGCATCGCATCGATTATAACTGGGTATTTTTAAATTAAGAACTTCGAATGATAAATAGAGAATGCTTTTAAATTATTTAAGTGGATGAGTTGGGTTGCTTTTTGGGATTTCATTAAGTTTTTTCTTGTTGTTTTGGGATTAACGTTTTATGATTTTGTTTCAGGTAAGTTGATTGTTTACATTCCTAGATTTTTGTCGTCAGTTTGGTAAGATTTGCATGTGCTCTTTATAGACCTTTTTAAATCATAGAATGACTCGTATAAAATCTATTAAAATAATAGTAAGGGGCGTCAGTATCGTTAATAAGACAAAATGAACATCATCCTCATAATAGACCATCTCACATCGAAGTAAAATAAGCCAACTCGTGTTTCAGTGTGAAGAGTCCCACAGGGATCTATTCTGGTCTTTTAGAAAATATTTTTTCTCATCTCTTCCTGCTAAGTGACGTTATTTATAGAAATGTTCCAATGCTATTGGTATTTTGTTTGATGTTTAAAAGATAAACGTAAAATCCGAGGTAGATGAATACGCTACGGTTTAATGAATATAAAGAGCTGTAAGTGTGAAGAAATTATCATCACATGTCTCAAATGGTTAATAAAATGAAATGGAAATGATATCGAGCGTTAATGGCGTCATATTTCATTCAATGCTTGCATTTCACGCAATAAACACTAACATATTAAATATAACTGCATCATTACTCCGCCATTTTATTTCACGGAAAGCATTTAAAACAGCCATTAGCTATGAAAGCAAATCTCATTCGGAAAAGCTTCCAAAATTCATTAAAACAACACAATTAATAACCCTCCTCATCCGATGTAATGTCATTCGTCTCTTCCACTAAAACAAACAAATCCACAAAAGTATTTCCATCAAATCGTCTATATCCCCAGTCGTTTCGATCAAAAACAATCTTTACGGCGTTCAATTTAAAGTCGTTATCCACGTGTAAGGCCGCTTCATGTAATTGCACGTCTAATTTTTCCTATGTCGTGTCATCAGTAAGGTCGGTGTCTCCATAATTTAGAATTTGCGACTCTATGTCTTAATCAATAAGGTTGATATTAGGGTTTCAGTTCGGGACTGTTGAGGTCTGTAGGCTTGGTGCCGAATTTCTCAAGATATTGAAAGATACTGGGTTGTGTAGCGTTGGTTCCCATAAATAATACATAGGAGGGGGCTGTGATGGATCGCTGTTCCATCCGCTTTCTATTAGTCGGAATTCTTAAAGGGTGGATTCTTAGGGTGGCCGGTATTATTAGCAACAACCAATGTTGGCTTTGGAAGTGATACTTACATTAATTCCATCTTCGTATGGATTGTAATGCCATGACATTCGCCATAAATCTCTCTTCGTGATTTGTTTGTCTCAGACGGTTTTAGATATATTTTGGGGTTCATTAATGGAACTGATTACAAATGAAAAGATCTTCAAAGATTTTTTTCTATCCGCTACCATTAGCTCATAGAGTAAGTTTAGTATTTTTTAAAGATATTAATAGTAAAGGTATTTATGGCTGGCCTAATTTTGTTATAGAAAATATGCTATCATGTATAAATCTATAACATGGGAATATTCTTATTGACAATCTTAGCCGATAGTTGAGCGCTTATCTCAATTTGATAACACGATTTTGGTAAAGTGTTTCTGGTGACCGATAAGGAAGTGCCGAAAAAAACACTTTATAAACATACCTACTTCGTTTTTTACTGAAGCAAATTGTACTATTAGATTATGACTGAAACTACAGTTTTGTCTTTCAACATATCTAATAGAAAATTCGTGATTTCAAAAAGATTTCCTACATTTTCCTGGTCAGCAACAGTAGGTTTTTTTTGCTCTTGTTCTTTCAATAAAAACTTTTTGTTAACTTTCTGACACGGACCATCTTTAGTCGCCCGTAAAAAGGTGTCAATTTATTGTGAAGATTTCGGGAAACTGCTCCTTCACTTCTGAAGTTCGTAATTTTTTTGTCAATTTGTTTTGACGTATTGTCGATTGATACAGAAAGTAAATTCTTCGATTCACAAGTTTGAGGGGTCAATAGCTAATGAAATTCCAATTTAGGAGAACTTTTTTGCAAGTAATCGTAGTGTGAATTATTTCAAACTTTCAAAATGAAGTCGTTTTTAAATTAAGTTTCAAAAATGGAACTGAAATGTTCGCTTCTATGTTTGTTCATTTTCAATTCCAAAGACCAAGTATAACAGTGATCTTTTTAAAAATATTCACCGCACGCTCCCTTATGAAAAGTTGAACAACTTTTTATTATTGTAAGTATTTTATTTTGTTCCGCGTGTCCCCTTTCACTTTTCAGCAAACTTTCAGGCCGTTTAATACACTTAGAGCGGACGTGTTCCCAAACTTTGTTCTTGTCTTTCAATCATTTGTTTTTGTCAAGTTCTGCAACATTATTGGAATAAGTTTCTGTATGTGCTGGTGTTGCGTTCATTACACGACACAGGTTTTACATTAGAGGAATGAATACGTTCCAAGTTTGAATTGATAAAGCGAGTTGGCGGTATTTTTGTTCATGTGTCAGATGGAATCGAATTTAAAATTTCATTAAAACCGCGAGCGTGGATGGTTGAAATGCTATTTTGTATATGACACTGTTATTGAATTAGCAGTGGAGTTTGTTGTTGTTGGGTATTTTGAAACTATGTAGCTATTAGGTTTTTAAAAGTATATTTCTCTACTTCCACAAAGTAAGACTAACTTAGGTTTAAATATTGTCACAAAACAACCGTTTTTTAAACATTATAGTTAACATTTTTGATAGTACTTACAATGCGTCTCGCATTTTTACTGCTTATAAAACTAGTAATTCTAAAGAACTACGAGTATCTTGAATAACCACGATACCTCTGTGTATAAAACCATGCCACTATGTATAAGATAAGATATTTTAAACTAAAGTATACCATTTCATAGATAACAAAGTACTACTTACCATCAACTAAATTTTTCATTTGCGCCATTAAAATTACCATAGATTTGTCAGTATTATTTAGTATATTAACAGCCTATTAATATGAGACACATAAACCGCAGTTTAGACTCCACGTAGGTATTATTTTTACTGCCTTAACTTCCGTTGCTGAACTATAAAAAAGTGGATTGCTATAACGGTAAGCGCGGTACAAAATACCATTATTCTCAAGCATATGTATGTAGAATATTGAAATTCAAAATGTTGAGGGTGGAAAAACAAAGAGACAAATCTATTCAGGTATCGAGTTACATACAAACATACATACATACAAATGAGTGTATGGAGTGAAATGGGATATGGTTCGTGGGGGAGATATGACGGATTTTAATGTAGGTGGATGGAATTTATGAGAATGTTAATGTTATTCTTACAAGATTACTACAAGACCACTATGATATTACGCCTATATAATGATCACCCGTAATCTCATACAAAAAAAAACGTATTTTTCTATTAGGTACACTAACAAATACAACACCGCTGTTAACACTCGCCAAGTTTTATTCATAGCCAAAACTGCAATGTAGATCAATATTTATAATTACAAAACAAACAAATCGTGTTGATCGCGGAACCCTCGCCGCAGACACACGTCTCTACCGTTGTAATCTCGCCTGCACAATATCGAACCTACGCCCTCGGGCACTCCTGCACCCTTCCTCACCGCTGAACAATCGAGGCTCGGCTCCATGTTTTCCTTTGTAATATCCCCTTGCGGAACCCTAATGATTTTTCCTACTGTTTATTTTTGTTCGGTAATTGTTGTTTGGTCTGTGGTAAATTGCTTGTGGTAAATAAGACTAGTGGTGTATGAGTGCCGCCTGTTTGTGCGTTTGTTTTGACGGACACTTCGGGAATATATGGACATGAGTATCAATTAATTTGACTATGCTCTAGTGATAGTTCGTTTAGTAGACACATTTTCATTTCTTATTAGTGATATATATTAAAATGAAAAACGTATCTGTGCTACTTTCTATACATAAAGTTATCTTCACATGAATAATTTACGACATAAAATATGTCTAAGTCAGTTATTGTAAATAACTAGCAATCACCACAAACACTGATTTCCTCTCCTTTGAAACTGGAAAGAAATAAAATAAGCTGAATGCCTGTTACCCCACTTCCAGGATCGTTAAAACCGTCATAAACACAATCGAGGCTTACAAAGACGTCGAAAATTTTAATATCAATTGTATAGCACGGGTCCCAGAGTACATCCCTGAGCGACACCGACACGTGTACCGCGGCTTAACTGCACTTACAATTAAGCTTTAAGCCTCGGTTAATTAAACCCGTTTGCATTGTCGCGAGCTCCCCTCTAAGCCGCCCACAATATCAGAGTTCGGTAAAAAGCCTATTGAAAACAGCGCGAGAGCCTTTACCGACAGACTCGAATGCTTTTGACAGAAACATTCATATACTTGTAGTACATAGATCATTGTATAGTTAAATCGGCTGGACTCGATCGGTCTGTCGTTAAAACATCGTTATTACTGAGAGCTCAAATGAGCTCAGCCTGTACATGAGAAAGCGTTTAAAACCTCTCTCAAGATTTATCTCTCGCCTACAATACGTCATTATTCGCAATAGCAATCTCAAGCACACATTTCGTTAATTTGAATTGCTCTCTTGTATTTTCAAAGTTATTTTTGTGATTTACTGCTTACATATTTTGTGTTTTATTTGCCATTTCGTTTGTGTCTTTAAATTGAGTAGTTAAGTTGCTGTAATTAATTTAGCAGGAAGTGAGGGTAGCTTGCTTTTGTCTTCGTATTAGCGGTTGCCTGACCATTGAGACGACCCTTGAATTATTTATAATCCCCGTTACGTTCGAGTGAATGTTAAATGATATGTAGCAATTCACTATTCGTATTAATACTCGCTGCGTACGCGCATTCAATTAGGCGCAGAAGGTGCGAGGATCCGCGCATTTGTAGGTGATGACCATAAAATATACAATTTAAATCCACGGACGTATTTTCGCAGCTGCGACTTAATACTTCAATTTAGAATGCGACGGCGGTTAAGGCTTTTACTAATGAGTTATTTAAACGAATATTTATAAATTACTGCTTTTACACATGCTGATACCAATCACCATCTTTAAAAGCTGATTTCACGAAATTCAAGCGTCAAAACGTTTTCCGTAACATATTCAATGCGTATTTAAAATTTGAGACACTTCTAAACCATCTAGAACAATCCTATCTCATCAAATACCCTATTAAACCTCCAAACAAACATACTCGGAGAATTAAAACCCTATTCAATATGTTTTCCATCTGACGGGCCCTTTGCCCTTGACGTAGGGATGAAAGGAATCTGGTTACACACTAAACAATAACTACGCTCCCTCGAGTACTTGCCACAATTACTCTTGATTAGCTATTGAAGTTTTATTTCACGTTCGTTAGCCGGCTAATAGTAATAGAATCTTTGATTATTTTCAAAGGTTTTTAAGGTTCAGTCAAGTTAATGTTGATCGAAATGCTAATGATAAATATATTTGAATATATCATGTCAGAGGCAGGTTATCGGAAGGACATCGTAATAAAAGAGATTCAAATTCCTTGCTATTGCTTGTCTATGCTTTCTTCTTTTGCGTGGTTTGCATGTGAATTAGACGCAAATCGCATTGCATATAGATCCGATATTCAAACATAATTGAAAAATTTCCAGGTGTCCTAAGATATTGTTTTATTTCTTGACTAGGACTTATGCTAATAAGCAAGGACGCAGCCTGGCTTGCGATTATAATTATTGAAATCCACAGGATGGCATTTACTTATTTGTCTACGAAAAAAGGACGATAATCTTCCCACGTCAAAATGGCCAATCAATGATTAAATATAAAAAAGCGTTTATAAAGTGGTTTTAGCCGGAGTCGGAAATATTCTATTTTCAGACTATTTCAAGTTAATTAAATAGCATAATGCGTAAAAAATAGATGCACATTCAGCGCTAATTGATCTACTTTCAATGATAAACCGTTTTGAATAACAATTTACACAAAAAGTCAATTAGGATCGAGTATTTTCTCATCGCAACGATACTAAAAATAATTACTAGCTGGATCCTTAATTACAATGATGAGATCACTAATTAATATAATTTAACACCAAGATAAGAAATCCGATCACTTTATTTAAAAACTGGATTTTTTCTTGAGCGTAGGTTCAAAGTCCATAGTTTCGATAAAGTTGGCAAAACCTTGTACAAAATAATAGATTAATTAACATAATTAGGTGTCTGAAACTTGATATCATTTTTGAAATTTCTCCTTCTAAACAAATATTAGTTCTCTAATATAAATAGAATACATATTAACGTTTTCCTTTCGAAAATAAATAATTATCCATTAAAATAAACGATCATTAAGGATACAAGTAGCCTAGCCAAGTACCAGGGCGGCATAGCTGGCAAAGAGTCAGATTGCAATGAGATAAGCTCCTTACAGGACACATTGATTGAACTGAGCGGACAGAAGATAACGCTGGTCGACTATTTGCATACTAAACGAGAGGTATATTAATTTTGTAGAGAGCCTTCGAGAAGGTTTTCGGAGGCTGTGGTATCAGATGCCTGGTTTAATCAGGATAGTCGTAAGAAAAGTAAATAAAGATTTGATATTTTGAGAAAAATAGATAAATAAACAAAAAAAAATATCTTGTTTTGAAATGTAATACAAAAGCGACTCTATGGAATAAATAATTAAAATAAGCCTTACCTTAAAAGTTGTAAGAAACATTCAATTTTATAGTGTTTTTCCTTATTTAATCTTTTTATTCCTGACCATATTAGTTCCGTGTTAATTAAGTAAAGGCATTTCTAAACGAGCACTCCTCATTATTTCTGAGCTCCTGGTACTCGAAGACTCAATTAACTACATTTACATAACATGTGGCGGTAACTATAACTTACAATAACTTAAATTAAACGAACACTTGATACCCAACGTTCAATTTATATGACAAAGACCTATAAATAGCAATATAACTGCGTAAATAATAATATAGTTTACAAGTCTTGCTGAAGTTATTCGAAATGAATAGGCAGAATTGCTAAATAGAACGATTGTTTTTCTTGTGTTTGTAGCTCTTGACATTTTCATTCAGCAAGGATTACGGTTCGATTTTTAACTTCAATTAAAGACGTAGATTAAAATTACATTTATAAAAATCACGTACGAAATCGAAATCGATAGATTGTCAACTTTCTCGCAGAACCCGTGTTCAAATGTCCAACCGAAATTAAATGTCGAATTTCAAATGCATAATAAAATTATTTACGACCTCGTTGGACTAGAAAAGCCGGATATCATTACGGATTATGATTAAAAAGATGTACCAATAACTAATTACTTATAAATTTAAAAAAGGTCTTTCCCATACCGGCCATTAACCCAAACACTGGCGCCATAGTTTGTTTTTTAATTTTTGTCACGTTCCTAATAAAAAAGCTACACTTGACATAATAGTATTGGTTACGCGCCAATAAAACCCGACCTTGGATTTGAATATAGAATAACTTGACTTTGACTCTATCTTCAATATGGTGGTCGCTGAATATCAATTATATTTTATTGTTACCTCCAATTACCTCAAACCACATCCGAATAGTATTAATTGTCATCACTGGCAATATGCTTTTTAATAAAAAGATCAATAATAGCTTTTGTTTGAGCTTTAAAGTTCAAAGTTTTGTACATAGACAATAGCGGGCTTTCAACGAACGCAGCGGTTATGAATTAAATTCAAAACAATTCATAAAAAGAACAATGACAAAGGGTTGTTTGGAGCGTTTGTTCCAAGTTGGAATTATTTTCGAATTTGGAATGGATCGACGCGTGCAGCCGATCATGTTACCGGCCATAAATGTTCAAACTTGAAGTGTTGTTCTAAATTGAAATTATACTCTCAAATATTTGTTTTTCTACGTATTGCCTGATATAAATACAAAGTATTTCATACGACGTTGGCATTTAAAAAGTGTCACTTGAAAGGCCCTGACGTGGGTATAAAGGCCCTGCCATTATGCTGAGATCATTTTTTCCTGATTACTAGTATTTTTTTAGATACTACAGTAAATAAAACATCATATCCAGGAGGTAAACACTCTAAAATCGGCAACCCAACCTGAAAAATCCATGAAAACAAATAGATAACTCAAACTTTCTTGCAGTGCTCCCGATTTTCTTGTTATTCCCCCTTCGTCCAGTTGTCCACCTCGCGGGGGTGAAGCGGGGGGGTCGAGGAGGGGCGGGGGGTAGTACCGGGGTTTTCCATTACCATTAATTTAGCAGAATGAGAGTTTACTAAGGAATCATCTAGAAGGCATGTGTCTTCATGAACCCGGGTGTTTTCTCTTCGCTACGGCTTGATAGTTTATACGTGTGAGTGAGCGATAGTTTTTTGTCTCGGTTTAAGTAAGGGATATAGATTAGGTAAAGGAACTTTTGAAGGTCTAGATTTTCAGTCAATTTAATAAGGCAGTGTGGTTTATTAGCGTTTGATGTTGCTATAAAAATTTATTAACAAAAATATGTCAATTAGACTCAACCAAGTCTAAGCCCTTCTCCAAAAGTCCATTATTCTTTATTCAATGTAAATTTAGCTTAAAGACAAATTAGCACAACTAGAGTTAAGTTAAGAAGCTACGACTCTATAAAAATGGCATCTTAACCATCTAGCCTCCATCACCAACC
This sequence comes from Emmelina monodactyla, assembly GCA_916618145.1. Taxonomy (NCBI): domain Eukaryota; kingdom Metazoa; phylum Arthropoda; class Insecta; order Lepidoptera; family Pterophoridae; genus Emmelina; species Emmelina monodactyla. The sequence goes on along the minus strand of OU745315.1, from coordinate 1,172,050 downwards.
TGCTGCCAACTCCTACTCCCCTGGTACTTTCCCACAACACCCGACACCGCGCACACTCCTCGCGCACGACCCTGCGCCCGCGCATTGTTCGCCGCGTTAGATCTGCGCGGGCGTTGTTTTTTAATTAGGTTAATGTGCCATGAGAAAGTTAGGGAGATATGGGATGACGGTGCGAATTTTGGTGGGGTGCGAAAATGGCACCCTTTTGTTGGGTTGGTGTGTCATTACAAGTTGTCGTATCTTGTTGCTAGCATGAAGACGTGTTGTAAACCAATATTTGAATCCTAGAAGTAAAAGAATTAATACTTCATTGGACACAGGTCTATAACAAACTTCCATAGCCCTTTGGATTGAAAATCGCCTTCAAAGTTGTCTATTACGTAATCCCAATCAAATTCTGTATTTTATGACCAATAACATAATCAAATCACAGATTTCTCACATAAATTTCCTTGCATCATCAAACTTCTGTCCATTTGTCATTATAAAGTTTGGTCAAGAGATTTATTTGTGAATCTTGTCGTCGTTCAAACATCTGGATCGTTTTGTAGACACATGTTATAGTTTCCAACACCCAAAGTCGGTATTAACATTTTTTCTGTTTAAAAAAAGCTTTTTTCGAAGACCGCAAAAAACTTTCCCCAGAACACGCCACGCCTCTTCCAAGAAATGAACTCCGAACGGTAGAATGTCAAATTTAAAATAACTACATTACAAGTAACCGCCGTAAACTGTTTAAATCTTCGCTCATACATAAATGTACTTACCTCGACCATAATAAAGTCGAAGGCTGTAAAACAATTTCTAAAAAACCTATTAGCCGAAAATTACCAACCCTAGGGCTACTTGTCTATCATAATTCAAACGAAACTAGGATAGCTGTCAATCAACCTGACAGCTAAACTTCAAACACCACTTTTGACCCCAACGATAACCGGAAAAAAACTCATTGATAAATAATTATACGCCAAGGTGCTACAATTGTTACCAACGATCGTTAACCAAACATCCACTAACAGATATTTGCTAACGACGGCAAATTACACCAGTGAATAAACAAAATTATAATAATAAAAACTACCATAATCACCTACCCGCCAACCGAATAAGTCATTTTGAATTCTCGCACATGGTGTGAACGGCACACATTAGCTCATTCCACCACAAAAAGAAACATTTTAAAATACAACAAACGTCAAACTATTCGAAAAACGAAACAACGAAATGACGTAACCGCAAAACTGGCCGGTTAGATATTCGCTTTTTAAACAAAAACCATTCAGAACTCTTTAATCGAATGCTTCTACAAAATTAAATCAATCTTTACAATTTTGTATTCCGCAGAATTTGAAATTCAAATTAATCAAACCACGAATCCAATTGAAGAAATTGGCTGCAAAATTGAAAGATTAGGTTAGTTCGGGAAAGGGGTTCCTATTGGTCCTTGAGAACATGTGTTCGATATTCAAATGCCAGTGCAGCAAGTGGAGCAACTGTTAGATACCGCTGTTTTTGTGGATGACTTGGATTTATTCATAGAATTAACGAGATCCGAGAGAGATTTTAGCCGCACTTAAAATGATGATCTGGCATTCCATTGACGAAGAATTTCTAGTGATATTATCAATAAAACTAGTTTCCGAGACAAATAGATACTGGCATGAGGCACGGATTGAGAGTGGCGCGAAACGGTGGCTCACATCTGTTCCGAATTCAAATTCGCCGTCTGTCCGTATTCTGTATAATGATTATTGAAACAGACTCACACGTGGTTCTGTTAACGTTATTCTAAAAGGGCTTTTAAATGATTTCAAAACATCAATCCAATTTGTATTTTTATCCTTATACTTAGTTAGTGAGTGTTCATTAGTTCCTAATGATTAAGAGAAAGTTTTTTCTCAATTAAAAGGGGAATTGGTAACGGACAGTCGGACATCAATGATTGAAGATAACCGATTCATCTAATGAGTTTTATTTTAAAAGTTTATAAATACCGTACTTCAATACAAAATTTTAAAAGAATATCTAAAAATTGTTTCTTGTTTTTGTTTTCTCGCAATAAAAGATACCCGTTAAAGATTTAAGCGTTTGCGGAATTCAGAGATCAAGAAAATAACAAAGTTTCGCGAAGTCGTTAAAATTTGATATTAGGATCATCTGACTCATCTCATAATTCTGAGTTCTTAGAATTTAGAGCCTGTGACATAGGCTTTGACCACGGAAACATTATGGCATTTTTTTAATGGAATGCTTTTAGTCTTGTTGGCAATATTTTTGTAAGTATTCTTTGAGTCAGTTCGTTCTCAATAAAACTTGACAAAACGTTGAAGTTTTTCGTAAAAATAAAAATAAAATACTTGCTTATGTATTTTTATTTTTAATCCAATTATTTTCAACACTATTTATAAATAGGTAGCTAGTTAAACGGATCGTTGAAATCTTTTGCCGCGGCTCGCATTTGAATTTCGAAAATCCGGCTGCGGAATTTGAAATAACTACATTTCATACTCGTAGAGTTGGTATTCCAAAGTCAAATATGCGCGGAGCCAGCTGCCTCGAGTACATAGTAATGGCAGTTTGGCGTGATCGTCCCGCCTCATTAGTCCCGCCAAAATGTAGCTGGCCAGTGACGGGATACCAACTTGAGGAAATATAATCGTTCTGGTTATAAATTTTGGAAGCCAACTAGCCAAAGAAGAAATTAGAATATTTTTGAATTGCCTCTTCGATTCTCAGGATTTTTAACTAGAAAGATTACCAAATCTAAGGAAGGTACTACAGTTACTAGGTAAGTCTGAGGGTCTAAAATATACGAAAAATTACAAATGTCTGCTATTAGAATTACCTTCGTTAATTTGCATTAAAAATATATCAACCTTACCTACTGGCATATATTCAGCAGCTGATGTTTCACACTCCATTGAACATCGAATTTTAATGTATCACTTTTTTGCTGTCGGGTAAGAGTAGGTTTAATTTATGTGCATGCGGCTTAGATGTATTATTACCTTTATTTATTAGTTAATACCTAGTGTTTAAGTTAGTTTCGCTGGTTGTAACCAGTTTATACAGTTCATTATAATTATAAGGATCTGTCCGTAAGTGTCTGCGGCGTTTTTCTCTGACTACCCTATTAAACAGTCCCATAAAATCTAAATATATTATACTACTCACTTAGAAGGTCTTGTTGTTTTGTGGATATACAGACGAATTATCACTTGTTTTAGTTTTTTGTAATTTGAAAGAAGGCCGAAATTGAATAACCAACTTCTTTCAAATAATTCTTAATAACCAGAAATTCATTCCTGTTATTTGTCGTTGAGCATTACATTCGAACGTAACCCAAATAAAATTTTACTTAACAGTTCGAAGATTTCCTAACTTATCATGTGATCACTAAGCAAACTACTGACTGGTCACTAACTACCAAGTCTTGAACCCATTGCCGTCAACTCTGACCAACTGACTGGCCACTACCAAGTCTTGAACCCATTGCCGTCAACTCAGACCAACTAACTGGCCACTAACTACCAAGTCTTGAACCCATTGCCGTCAACTCCGACCAACTGACTGGCCACTAACTTACAAGTCTTGACCACCCATTGCCGTCAACTCAGACCAACTGACTGGTCACTAACTTACAAGTCTTGACCACCCCATTGCCGTCAACTCTGACCAACTGACTGGTCACTAATTACCAAGTCTTGATCACCCATTGCCGTCAACTCTGACCAACTGACTGGTCGCTAATTACCAAGTCTTGAACCCATTGCCGTCAACTCTGACCAACTGACTGGGCACTAACTCACAAGTCTTGATCACCCATTGCCGTCAACTCTGACCAACTGCCTGGTCGCTAATTACCAAGTCTTGAACCCATTGCCGTCAACTGACCAGCGTGATTGTCGCCAGCGGCCGCCGTCGTCGTCGCTGTCGTACGGGGGCGCCGTGAACGACGACGTGCGCTCGCCCGGCTCGGGGGGCACCCCCGGCCCGCTGAGCCAGCCGCCGCCGCAGACCCTCGACGCGACAGATCCAGGTGAGGCTTAGGACTAGGACATAGATTTAAATCGTTATGGTGGATCCACACCACCCGGCGGCATGTGCCGACGGCCGTGCCGCCGGCCTGGCCGCCGGCTTCGTGCGCGGCATCCGCAATAAAGCCGGCGGCCACTTTGCCGCACGTTCCCGCCGGCAGCGCAATATAGCTCAGATAACAGTTATAATGATCAAAGTCTTCAGACTCTTATGGAACTGAATTAGGACGACATCTTCACACTTTTCACACGTTTAAAATTATTTTAATAAGATAGACCCAGTTTTTTTTTAAGTACTTCGTTGTATTTTTAAAACAAACTATGCCTAATAACTTGTTCAAAAAATACATTTTAATCCCCCACACTATATTCTCAAGATCATTACTAATAAACGCCGGCACAGAATTTGCGGTGTATTAGGTACATTTGTCTGAATATTATGAATTTGTGTAGGTACTTCCACCTTCCACACTGAGTTATTTCTATAACCTCGCCTTATAAAATTATGCAGACAGACACAGGCTATCACGACAAGTTTTGCTCTTTGAGGTTGTAAATTTAAACGTGTATGAAGAATCTGGAATGTCTGTGCCAAAATGCCAAATGCATCTTCTATAACCATGCGCCTTCAACTTATTCTGTAATTGAAGAAGGCTGCGCTTGCCGGCGGCTGCTGGCGGCATTTGCCGGCGGCTTTTTTGGAGGATTTGCTTGCGGTAAGCCGCCGGCAGTGCCGCCGGGTGGTGTGGATCCACCATAAGATAGGCCCCGACACCAAAAACTGTGGCATTGTTTTGTGGCAATCTATACACAACAAGTGTACTGAGAAAATAGTGTCATCTCTTTTTCTCCTACATTAGTTGCAAACACTACTTTCTCTTTCGTGCACTCCCAGGTTAGTGAGCTCACTCACTTCGACTGTGGAACAACACGGCGCGGTCTCACTGCGGTAAGGGCCTATCTAACGATTTAAATCTATGGATTAGGTAGATTATTGACTATGTGGTGGAGAGCTAGTCTTGGGTGTAGGAGAAGTACTTTACCAATAGTACTGAGTCTGAGTAATGAAGGGAGAAATCAAAGGCGTAGGTCAGGTTACATACCGATGCAGAGTTAAGACTGGTGATTAGGTTGGGTAGATTATTGAATGCGGTGGAGAGCTAGGCTTGGGTGTATGAGAGGTACCAACTTTTACTTTACTAAGTAATGAAGGGGATTATCATAGGCGTAGGTCAGTAATAATAGGTAGAGTGAAGACAGTCAATTATTAGCACTGTTTCTCTAGCCAATGGGATGCATGATTATATCAAAGGGATAAATGGTTTAGACTAAAGAGAGGCTAATGAGAAGTATGACAATGAATCCCCGTGACGCGTGCTCTTGGTGTCATACCAAGTCATTTTGGTTTAGACAATCATCCAGGCCAATCTTATTATGACAATCAATCGTGGGAGACATTTCTTCCATAAAGCCGTTCTTAGCCATTCTTAGTCCAGATTAGGTACAGTGCTGTAGGAACATTTGCCAATAGTTATTGATAGTTAAGTAAACATGTAACGCAATCAGAAAAGGTAAAATATCATTGGCGTAAGTTGTTTACGCATTTGTGGTCTTCAAGCATGCACGCAGTTCGTTATAAAAAACTGTTCCGGACGTAGGTATGCTGCTAATCAGTAGACGGACTCAATTAAAGATTTGCAATCAAATATTATTTCAAAATTAGATTTTAATTCTTCAAGGTACTGATGTAGACAGAGTATATACTTGGACCAATAAGAAATTTCTAAGGTTAAATTGGTTATAGAAGCGACTTAAGAACTAAATGAAGCTATAGACATCAAATATGACAGTCAGCTAATGTAATATAAAGAAAAAGATGAATCCGTCCTCAGACAAGAACTATTAAAGTCAAGTAGCGGTTCCATGAAGCCATTACCTCGGATTACGAATAAAACAATCTCATAATTATATAATGCAATAGTAACTCTATTTATTAACCAAATAAACGATAGAAATACGACTAACATGAAACACTAAAATCGCAATGCTCATAGTTTTATTATATTTAAATGCCATTAACACACTAATTACACATTGAAACAAGTCTGAAATGATTCTAATTACTGCTGTTAATGCATGAGTAATATTCAAATGGTACGGATACAATAATCAGACGTCGATACAAAGTTGTTATTAAGCAATTAAATGGATTTCCACAGTTTTAAACGATTTTCCAACATCCTCACGTAAACTGTACTAAAGAGGTGTTTCCGATTTAAAAAAAATACGATTTTCGCAATGATTTAGACCATAAGGATGTAAATTTGATCGATATTTTTTTAAATGGTTAAACCTTTTGTAGTTTTTTAAGAAATGCTGTAATTAAAAGCGTTTTAATGAAATGCTGAGATAACAGAAGTCAAGGATGTATCAAACTGGCGTCAAGAAACCTCAGATGCTCTATCAATAGCTTGATAATGAACTGGGAGAGCGGTTGTCTCAAATCCCACCACCGTAGACAAAGACATGTAGATTGGACGTGATACGTCAACAGCCAATCCTACAGTGACAGACAAACATCAGCGCACGTCACAAACGTCAGGCAGAAAGAACTCATTGAATGACTGTCACCGAGATCACTTGCGGTGTTAGAATCACTCATCGCGACGTCGCGCTCGCTGCGTCCTACCTAGCTATTGTCATGTTGCCTTTCATAAGGAAATGACGGATGAGCGAGCGTTATTACGAGCAGTTACGACGTTTCAACCCGCCGCGGTGACAGCCACAATAGGTATTCAATGCTCACTGACGCCTGTATCGTAGCATCTCCGGCGATTATCGGCCACGCATTATACCTATTCGAGTGGGATCACTCTGTATTATTCAAATTCGCTTTATAAATATTCCATGGTGTTGGTGACACGTCAGCGAGGTGTGACTTCACAAAAGACGCGGCCGCTATCGACGCGTTTGACGTTGACAGGTGTCAGCGTGACAGTCCGGCGCGCGACGCGGACATTTTCGCGCAGTTTTCGGCTGAAAAATTACGCTTTCGCCGCGCGTTTGTGTCATTGTTTGGTTTGTCGCCCGGCTGTGGCCGGCGCGGGAAATGCGGACTAAATTGAATTTTGGTAAACCGTGTTACAATGATAGGTGTCGGCGAAAAAAGTTCATATTTCTGTTTTCCGCGTGGTGCCGGCTAGTCTTTTTGTTCTGGCATTGTTTGTAAATAGGTTGTATGTAAAACGGCTGGCAAATATTGTCGGTTGCTATTGTATTATCCTAATTAAAAATTCAGGGCGTCGCGATTGTCGTCGAAGGGGTTGGTAAGTGCGGTGCGCGGGTCCATGTGAATTATTCAAAATTCGCTCATAATTCAATCAGGGCCTGTTCCCCTTCCCCCGGGAGGGGGGGCCGCCGATTATTTGCGAATTTAATATTAATTAACTGACGAGGCCGAGGACGTAAATTGCGTTTTTCAATTATAACTGACAATTATGCCATGAAATTCGGATGAGATCGGATGATTGTGCTAATTGTCAATCGAGTGCGCGAGAGACGTCATTCCGTATTACCTTTGCGAGTGGAAAACTGTAATTTTGGATATTCCATAAATAATTTTCAGTTGATGCAACGTAATTATGGATGTCGTGAAATGCTATTTCCTGAGCCGGCTACCGATATATTCCATTAATTTATTTATTTAACCGTTTCTGTTTACTTTAGGGTTTGCTTTGTATTTACTATATGAACCTGATTTAAAGAAAGCAAGGAAGAAAGAAGGAATAGAAATTTGTAAATAAGAGAATAAGTTTAACATCGACGAACTTGTCATAAACTAAAGTTTTACAGTTTTTCTACAGGTACACATTAACTAGAGTTATGAGCCGTAATCCAGACTATATTACACAGATTAACTTCATTTTTGTCCCTTTTCACTTAACATGCTATACGATGTTCTAATTCCAAATAATATGACACCTCAGCACGCCCTCTGAATACTAAGTTGTAACTCGAGACTTGTATAATTCGTGTCAAAAATACAGCGGTTATTGAGTTACTACCCCCAAGATATGAGAGAGGGAGACGGCAATACAATTAGCTTAATATTAACTGATTATGTCAAGATATGTTAGAGTGAGATGCTGCAGCGTTACGCCAGTTTAAGGTCCTTCAGATATTGCTTCGTTTTCTAGTATCTTTTAAACGTTAGCGATTGCAAGTGCCTAAATTGCGTCAATGTACCGTTTCTGAAGCGACCAACATTGTGTACCTTTAATTTGGTATTTTCCAAATTATGTACCTACATGTTAATTATGCACAAACGGTGAGGGAAAACATCATGAGGATACCCACATGATTGGATGATTGATTATCCATCATGTGATCCACCAACCCGCACCGAGCCAGCGTGGTGGATTACGGATCAAACGCTTTTGATATCCGAGAAGGAGGCCTGTGCTCAACTATTGGGATATATAGGCTATTATTATTATTTAGTTTGTTCATTAAATGATAAGAACGACTTCCCGCTATCATAGACAATGCGAGTATCTCAACTATCTCTGTACAGAAAACATAAAAATGTAAAAGTTATTTTCATATTCAAATACAAATCTATAAACCGCGATTCATAGTCCACTGCATAAGTTGCACGCTCGTTAATTCTATACTGTTTCCTTTTTACTTATTACATTAAAGTAAACAAAAAAAAGCTAAACAATTAAACGTTGGTACAATGAAGAAGCGGATCGGTCACGCGTCTCGCTTTTAACTCGTAACTGACGTGACGAAGCGATCAAACACAATCGGTTTGTATGCCTGTCTGTTTGTGTGACTGTAATCAGACATTCATGAATTTGGACGTGGATGTTAGTGGTGCAATTTTGGGAAAAAATTGCAGATGTTTGAAGGAGGTTTGACCTTTTGTTTAGGTTTTCTAGTTTTTTTTTTGGTTACTTACCTTTGAAATAGTTTATGTGAGAGTTTCTAACAAATAAAGCGTACATTCTGTATCAAGTTCAAACTTGAGCCTGTGAAATAACTGTCACTTTTATATCGTATCTGTTAACTTATCCAGAGCGTAGAAAATTGAGATTTTTATTACCTCTTAATTTTTTTTTTAATGATAAATGTGTAAATTGGTTCAGTTTAGTATAAGATGAAATTGGGATCAAAGACAGGAATGATTCCACTTACAGTTGTCTTATGCATCACAAGACAGCGACTGACAAACAGTATAACAAATTGCTTTACTATATACCTATTCTTTAAAAGCCTTCTTCTTAGGTATACCCTCCAAGACCAAATAAATCTGCGTAAAAAACCCGGTAATTGGCGACAAAAGTCGGCTATCTTACAACGGCGCTTGCACACTAATCCACCAGGATGCGCTCGGTTCGAAATTCAAATTGAACAGATGTCCAGTTGGCGGTCGTGTTCTGAATTCGAAGTTTGATCGCTGATGACGTAGACAAATGAGGAGTTTGTCTAAATCAGTCTGTGGGTTTGCGAGGCAATGCAATAAGGCTGAATAAAAGATGCCTACGTCAGTTGCCGGCAACGCAGCTTTTTTTGTAGAAGATTTTTTAAAATTGGTCACTCGTATTACGAACATCAGAGATAAAAGGTTTCTAAGAAGAGCAGGGCAATAGAAGCCATGAAGTATTGTATGAGTGATAGCAGCTTTATTGAAGGTACCTGTATAATAAATGTTACCTTTAATAGAAGTGTGCATTTAGTTAAGGGGCACCACTATGTGTTTTCGTAGAGTATCTACCAGTTGTAGTAACACCAATATCGGGACACGCGTCTAAAAATCTATCCTTATACCATCTGTATCTAAGTGTTATCCCCAGCACCGACCAATCAATCCACCCATACGCCCTCATCAATATTTCAGTCACAAAATTGAAAATTAGACAACCCCACGCAACTAGCATAACTCAAATCTATCGTAACCGATAAAATATTAACCGGTAACGATTTACCGGTATTCCTTACCGGTCATCCGGTTTTCCGATCACGTCTCAACAGCACTTGTGCTCATTGCTAAATGCAATCATAAAAATTGTTGTTCATAATTCATGTGCGAGCGTGACGGGTGTATTCGACGGAGAGGGACGGAGGTATGTGACGGGATTATTAAATTTCGTGAATGTTCGGGCTGTATCTAATATTGGAATGTGTTTAATATTAGATTATTCAGGGTGCGTTTTGGGCCGCTCTCCCCTAGGGCGTGGTTTGGGCAACTCCTGGCTCCTTGAGTTATGATTGGTTGGAGTATCAACCTCATTTCCAAAATGGAAAATTGTATCTGTAACTGTTATTTTACGAGAATTATTAGCTTCGGAAATAACTATGCTGTTTTTCCTACATGTACATAAAAGTATCTATTTCACCAAAGTTTTAGTGCCAACTGACGTTTTACCCTAATTTTTTATAAAACACAAACGTGTTAAAAAGCCGTCTAATTTTAAGGTTGTTAGGACAAGTTAATTAAACGAAATCCAGTGTTTAACAACGATTAAGTACTGAGACTTAACACGGGCTGAACAAGGTTTCGAATATAGTTTCATGTTACAATGTAATGCTTACCGATAGAAACCTTACACAGACTACTTATAATCCTAGGAAGAAAATGTTTCCGCAACATTATACAGAAAAAAAAACAAAAAAAAAATTTGGTCTGGTCATTGATATTGCCAGCAAAAAGTCCGTTTTGATCCAATTAATTACAGCAATAATTAAAGATGGACAAAAAGGAATTTTAATTTGAAAACAGGTCGAAATTAACAAAAATGTATAATTGGAAAATTATTGCAAAAAATACATGCTTAACTCCATTGAAACGATACCACATTGTCTGTCAGTGTCAAAGGGGTGAGAATAAATGGCGGGAAACAAAAAACTGTCACATTGACAAAGTGATTCGTCATACGCGTGACAGCTGCGCGGGAAAACGCAAAAAAGGCGCGCAAATGACGAAGTGACAATTAGAAATTATCGAGACGCACGCGCAATTGGCACAATTATTATTTATTGCGGGATTGTGTTAATAATAACGATCCAAATCATAATCCTATTACGACGGCTTTGCGGTTTAATTTTCCGTAGGTTTGTACAGTTACACTATAATATTAAAGGAATTGAATTGGTAGGTAACATGTATCAGTTAGTTGTTAAATAAAAATTAAGAGAAATATGGTGTGTTGACTACAACTACATTCTTATGATAAATATCAGATTAAATGATCAAGATAAATGACAAAACTCATAAACAATATGCCAGTCATCTTTAAAAGCAACGTGGAATGAAGTCGTTACAACCAAGTTTACATATTCATAAATAATACGCTTTTTCTTCCTGTCAATATGCATTTAAAAAGATTTTACATTCATAAATATGTTGCTACCGTATGCATTATCGCTAAGTATGCATTTTTCGTCAACCACCATTATATATTGAGCTACACTTGCTTTGTGCTTACAATAAGTTTCATACATTTGTCGTAAGACAGAAGGTCAATAATTATTGGTAGTTGGATATTACCATTTTTTTCAAATATGCTTAAGTAGCCTATTCCAAGTCGTTTGTCTCTTTGTCTAAGGAAACAGTCGTAAATTGAGTAAGACCAGTTGAAATAGGGTGACATTCTTTACTTTAGTTACCTTGTAGATTATTAAAAAAATTAACCATTTCAATTAAGACAATAAATATTTAATAAATTATACGGAAACTGTGATGACCAGAGAAAAAGTCCATAACTGTTTAGCTGTACTTTTAAGAATTTCGACACAAAAATGTACTCAACGCAGTGCATAGCAAAACAGAATGCGTTTAGTTTCTAGGAAATTAGATTCCAGGATGTCTAGCGGTTCACAGCCGGCTGCGAATGTGGTCAAGAATTCTTAATTATAATACAAATAGCTGTAACAATAACGTATCTCTTCATTTAAGAACAAAGCAAGAGAAAATTGGTTTCAATTGCGTAAAACATATTTCACGAAATCATTAGACCACTCGAATAACGCAACGGACAGCCATATCTAATCAATGGCAATTACCATTTGTTTTAAGTTATAACTTGTCAAAAATACATCTTTTATGCGCATAATTTCATGCTGGTTAGGTACATATCACTTACGAATAGCCATTGTACTTAGCTTTAGTTTTTACAGAATTAATTGCCCGAAGTCTAAGGACGTTAGTCACGCCTGCATTTAGCACAAAAATGGAATATTCAACGTCTTTTCAAATTCGGAACGCATTTTTCTTTTCTCTCTCAGTAGCCAGCTGCCCCATTGTGCAGCGAAAAGGACATGCGTAATCTAATAAAACCTATTTTAACAAACCTATTTGACAAGCATCAATTTGTTTAAAAAAACAAATTATCGTATTCATGGATGGTTCTGGCCACACCCATGCCAAGTTAACTTTGACACATATTGACAATAGAGAAATTAACGGCTCGTAGGGGAAGAGTGTGTTTTGATTAAAAATTTATTCCACCAGCCAAAAAATATGGGGTCAAAATAACCCCAGTAAGCGATAGTGGGCTGAGTGACAGATGTCAATCTAGCGGGGTGTGAATAGGGATGCTGGCTGCCATTTTTGTTCCAAGTGGGGTCTAAACCCCAAAGTTGTAATGTTTTTGGACACTATAATTTTAGATAAGAGGTTGTATGTATAAACATTGCGTTTATTATAATGTTAAGCAGGTTGTTTAAGACTGAAGAGCTTTTTCAAGTATGGGGTCTTTTGAAATTTTTTTTAAGCTTAAATTTCTTGTTTTTTTAACTTAGTCAAAAACTTAATCTTTTTTTTAAACTAATATGTATAACGTATGTTTTAAATTAGTCTTAGTTTTTGCAACATCCATCTAAGATATAAGTCCTCTATATTAAATTATGACATATTGTTACATAAGTGTTGGACACGATTGTCACCCTACTCGGCAGTTGTAACTCGACAGTTGGATGCGTTCTGACAATTATTGCATGTGGCATCACAAATAATACATAAATATATGAATTATTAATACAAGCTCACATTCGTTATACACGGATTATACATTATAATGCTTCGATACACTTTTGAAAGATTTTGGTGCGTTTTTTGTTTTTTTTTGTTGTGTATCCGATTAAAAATTTTATGTTTTTTTTCAGGTAAGCCCGAAGTATTCGAATTTTAAGGAGGAGCCCAGCGAGGGTGAGTTATTGTAGCGTTTACCTTTTTAATCTTGTGACTACAGTTAATATTGAAAAAATAAATAAACAGTTTGTGTCCAATTCTTATCACGTTTTCCGCCCTTCGCCCCCTCCCCCGGGGAGATGGCGACATTTTATTTAATCAAAAGTAATTTTTAGCATTCTTCCAGTAACGCGCACAATTTTGTTTAAAAACGTGACCGTTATAACTTTTTTGTTCTTTATTCGTAATGGCAACATTCCAGGCACTAATTAAAAAGGAAGCCTCGATTATTTGAATTTCGAATAACGTTATTTTAATTTCGGAACGCAGGGTCCGTACTCTAACAATTTTATTAGTCAATAAAGTTTTTGATTTTTTCTCGTGTATAACGACTTACCTTTTTGGACATAAATTTTGGATTTTGTCAGATTTATTAAGTAGGTCTTGTGTGAATTTGTCGTAAATGTCGCATAGTGTTTTACAACTTTAAGATTATTAACGTTTTTTTTAAAGGGCATAGGGACTACTTTGGAGGGCTCTATTTTTTCTTAAATAACTCGATCGTTAAAAAATAGATTTCGTATCATTAGAGTTTCTCTAACAATAGTGAGGATGTTACTTTTATTTGTAGTTTTATTGGCCCGTAAAAATTTTAATTGTGAAGTATATTTTTAGACAGTTTTACGTGTGTCGCGATGATGAGGCGACGTCGTTAAAAAGAACACGAAATAAAATTCAAAAAAGTAGCGGCCGGAACGAAGCGATGGTTTCAGTAATAAACATGGTTTTGATTATAAAAAAAATAACTACTCCAAATACGAATTCTAATATAGAAATAAAACAAGTTAATTTTTCAAGCCGATGCCAAAGTTGAGACAAAATTTCAAATTAAAAATGCATTTGCTGCAAGTTTTCGCATTTTCCCCTAATGATTCAAGACATTAGTTATCTTTAAATTACTTAGATACGAAGTTTCAACCCTCCACTTAGAAAAATGTGGGTTTTTTTGTATAGTGTTGAGAAAAATCGACAAAAAATATCGATTACGAAAATAAACGCTCGAGTTGGTCTCGATTACTGAACAATTATACGGATTAATGTTTATTTATTTTGTGCTTACTGACAATTTGTCCATTATAAATGCATTGTTTATTAAACAATTATAATTATAATTGGTTTTAAGTAACGTATGATCATTTATGAGTAAATTTAAATGTAGAATTCGAACAAATTACTAAATTCATTCAACTTAAAAAAAATAGAACATTTCTCATATTAATTTGCTAAAAAAAAATGTTGGTAAGAGGGTGCCCAACAGCAAAAGATAACACTATGGGGTTGTTTTTGAGATAGCAAATAATGTAATTAAGAAAATATCTGATTCAAAGAAAAAAGCCCAAAGCAGATTAAAAATAATATAGATACGAATTTCATGTTTATTCTGATGAAATTTAGAGGCTTCAGTTTAAAAACCCCTGATGTATAATTTGAACTATGGGAACGTATTCGTTAAAACAACACTCTATCTCTTATCAAATATCTATTTCTACCGGCCTTTTGTCAGGAAGAGTCGAAAATGAAAAAAAGTTTCAAAGGGGAAAAGGTATTGTTTTAAAGACATTTTTAATTTCCGAATGTGATTTATCAAGATCGTTGGAACATAACTTAATTATTTTCTGTATTTGAATGATTTTTTGCTATTGTTCTTTTAAAAACGTTCTAAGATTTTTTATACAAAAATGCGGTTAGAAACATAAGCTGGTGCAGAGAAGGGGAAACCGTCCCCTGCAGGATTCAAATATAGAACGTGTCTCGTCTATGTTTTCGAAATATGAATGCCTTTGCGGGTGAGTTACGAACGCGTTTACATCTAAACATGTAGGTTTCGTTCTAAATTTAAATGTAGGCAGAATGTTCTTTGTCTATTGCGTAAAAAAGTATAGCTTTAAAGTAGATTATGAAAGAACCCAGTTAGTTCTACCGCTTAAGTTTTTTTTTATTGTTTTTGTTTTTTTTAAGACCGAAGACTAGGAAGTCAGAATACACCACAAGAAAGATCTTTAAAATAATATGATGTGTTTGAGACACTCCCAGTTCGTTGATATTAGACGATCGTTAAGGAATCAACATACAATCGTCACTCGCAAACATATCAAGGCGGGAGACGCCATTGCAACGATTAGCAATTTAAAATTAAAATTTACTCAGTTGGTGGTCCTCAGTTTAGCCAATATTCTTTAAATATTCTTATTTCATCGTTTTAGAATGAATATTCACTGAGTTTCTAACGAGAAGCCATAATAGAACGGAACTTATGGTCACAGTATCCACAAAAAAACTAAATTCTAAGACAAGCTCACCCCTCATTATGAAACCATCATTACAGTGTCGCAAGTTCTAAAAATACATTTAATTATCTTTTGAAGAATTAAACGCTCGGCGGAGCGCGGCAAAATCCGACCAACTTTGTTGTGAAGATAGCAACAACTTGTGCTTTTAAAGTAAGCCGCTTTTCTGCGGGGCTTAAAGTTGCCGGTTCACTTGTTTTCGGCTTACTTCAGGTCACGTAGACATCGCGCACTCACTACCAGAGGTCTACGTATATTGCAAATGGCAACACTGATTAAAAAAACAATCGATACCATAGACAAAGTGCCGCCAATTTTTCCACAGTGGAAAGTGCTCGCGTGCAAGAATTCCAAGAAATACGCTATAATAATATACACGTATTTTTTTTACAGCGCTAATATGCGGTTTCGATCGCGGTTGAAATTTATGATCTGTGGATAGATGCGGTTACTCTTAACGATACTTAGTACGTGCGTAATTAAAAAATAAACCGTGCTTTATTTTTTTTTTATTTAATGGCGATTGAAAAAGAAATTACGTAATAATACCTCGTTTTGTTTGCGTGAGATGAATTACGTATGAAGCAATTCGAACTCCGGTAGCTGAAACAAAACAAAAAGCTTTTTCCATTTCCATTCGGCGATTGTTGTACCAGGCGGACATAAATAGGTACAGGTGGACGCTGGCATTTACATACGTTATGTGGTAGACAAAGCCTCGGCCGGCCGGTAGGTTCACCTCCACCGCGCTTCTGCTACCTTACTTACCTCTGTTCATATGCAAATACCGAAATGAGGAATGTACTCACAAACAAACATTACCAACAATAACTTAACCTGACTATGCACTCACACATTCCTGACAAGCCATTTTAATCGGCACGTGTTCTTTAGAAATTATCGAGTAGTTATCGGACGTTAATTACGTTCTTCATTAGCATGTAAATTAGTTACGGCCCACAACAATAACGGAGGAAACTAACCAGGATTACAAAAAGTAGGTTCTAAAGGATGGAAATGAATACCACAAGCGGGGCGATTTTAATTAGTAGAGTGAGCACCCGCGGGCGCGCCGCTCCGACCAAAGACCATTAAAAAATCACTCGGTTTAAATTTCATGTTCTCGAACATTCCCAACGGCACGTCTAATTAAGAGTTCTACATATAGTAACAGCTATACAATTCGTTTCAAATTCACATAAGATTCTCTCGAAAGCCATATCTATTCAGATATTTCCGACCGTCGTATATCAAGGCACAGATTCAACCCCGAACAAGACCGAAATCTCCATAGAAATTGTCTGCGGGCAAATATCGCGTTTTATCATACGAATTGCCGGACCTAAATAATGCGCGTCTTATTTACATATATTTTGATGTAACCGCGGTGCCACTCCGCGGCTTGTACCTCGTCGACTGCCGCTACACACGACAAATGGCTGCCCGAGTGGTATTTTTTATGAATAGGTAGAAACCCGACCTAATAACGCGTTGCTAAACCATCCCCGAGGACTGGAGGGTCCCGATGCCTGAAAACCACAAGACAATCCCGAAATTCATTACACGCAGTGAGAGCATCCTTGGAATTCACAATATTGGAGGCTCCCCTCGCCGCTGCCGCCCTGGTACCCACGCCTCGACTGATATTGCCAAACCAACACGAATCTTTAAATCTCTACACATAATGGGCCGGATCACACTCATCTCCACTATTTTCTGAGCAATCTGTAAAATTCAACGATACACATAAGTAATGAAAACATATCATAAAACAATTTAGCCGGTAATCCTGGTATAATTTACGAGCGGTAATATCGAATGGAGGAATCAGCGTTAAAATCATAAAAAGAGCACTTAACGCGTGTATTAGCCAACGCGGGCTGCTGTATAATAACTATTATTAAATCTCTTGACGAAATTCCTCACTGTATAGGTACACTATTAATCGATGAATGAACTCTCGACGCTACTGTTAAATTTTAAACTGTTTGCACAGTAGCCGCTTTGTTTTCTAATTGAAAAACAATCGAGAACGTTCCACCGATTGTGACGGATCAAATCCGTTTATGAAATGTTCGGTGGGATGTGTTTTATTCGGTTGTTCGGAGTGAGTTATACCTTGTATTGGATATAAAATGATGATTCGCGCGCGGTTTTATTGCTAAGCAATCGTAAATAGTGCAAGCACTTGGATCGCTTCGCTCGCAGCTCACCAGGCGTACATGTGTCGTAAAGAGACCTCTTCAGCTAACAATTTCCTGATGGTCTGTAAATAGTAAGTTTATTGTCTTTTTATGAGGTACTCGGACCGTAAAAAGGAAATAAAAGAGCACCGCCGATGGTGATAATAAAAAAAATAATTTTCGACTCATCTTCCTGATTATCTCGCTCTGTTTTACGAGGTCGCCTGAAGATAGAACGAGACAGGGATGTTTAACAGTGTGTCGTAGGATGTGACCCTTTCGACTCGATGGGGGTAAAGGTCGTAAAATGGGAGCATAAGGATAATGTTTTGGGTTTCCTATACAGCGCTTCATTCATGATTTCGTTTTAGTACATCGGTAGACATGTAAATCCGATTGCTTCTACGGCATCGATACGCCTCTATTATTCCGTGTATTACATCCCTAATGGAAGGCTCAACGCGGCGTCGTTTTGCTGAACAATGCTTTATTTAAAAAAAAAAATATTACCAGCCAGTGTGAGAAAAAGATTAATAAATCAGGCGCGAATTTCGTATTTGGAATGGGCCGATAATGGTTGTTTTAATTGCGGTCTTGGTGTCGGACTTCTATGTAGCTTCACTCCATTTGTTCAGGTCGAGTGGGTCCAACTGTGGGCATGGGACGCATCTTAATTCTTAAGGGGCCATCAGAAGACCTTTATGCGTTAATAAAGTTGCGATATAAAAAGGCGTTTGAGGGTACGACGGGGTAGGTTTAAGTGTTCGTTTAAGACTATCTTCGGGAAGCTAAGAGTTAAGTGTGGCGATTATTAAGTGAAGACATGAAAACGCCATTGTCAAGTTGTTTAGCAATTTGAAAGAGGAATGTATAATCTGTAAATAATAATGTAGAGAAAACTGTCTGCTAGCTATTACTATTGGATTCTATTATGTATTTTTAAATACCGATTTGCCTTAAAAAGCAATAAATTCTCCTTGATATCGTTGTAATTTAAAAAAGGTGATCTTAAACCTTCCACAAAAATCCTTTCTATTATTACCAAATTTATAAAGTTCATGATTCGAAGACATAATAGTCGTTACTCCAAGAATGTATTCTAACATCTAAAAATGTACTCTTAATCGGAAGACGACGTACCAAAACAAAGACGAACACCGTAAAACCAGGTTTATGGCTATTCCTGGGCTTATTTTAACGTTCCCATACAGATTTTATTCAGTAAAACTGTGGTGCTATAGTACAAAATGGGACCTTAAAATGGGGCCCTAAAATGGGGCCCTAAAGTGCGTGATGGCCTCTTAACAGTATCTGATGGAAGGGATTCTGTAGGACTATTTTATTACTTGTTTAGATCTTATCAATGTTGCTCATGATGTATTTTGGGAGTGTTTCGCGACTTCATGAAGTTCTAGTATTGCATTGTTTTATAAATAATTAACTAGTTTGCATAAAGGAGGAATATGATAAAATAAAATAAAATAAGATTAATAGCTGTTTAAATTTCGAAAGCGCTGTAGGTAAATTATCGCAAAGTATTTCTTTATCTCAGGAAGAATTAGGTAGCAACCAAACAAAATTTTTACATACGTAAAAACTGATTAGCCCGCCCTAGGAATCGATTCCGAAACTTTTGGCTTATCAACCCGGTGGACATACCGCTGCACCACAGAGTTCGTCATACTTCCATACTTTAAATAACTAGCACCTGACAAAAGACCCCAGAAGCACGGCCCTTAAAACCACTTCAAGCATTGTAACCTCCACAAAATCGAATAATCGAGTACTCCAACTAACCGAGTTAAGTTATTTGGAACCCCACACTAGCCTGTAATCGAATCGCGACCACTTGCCGACACTTGAGCCAAGAGTTACTTTGTTAGCCGATTTTTGCTCGAGGGACCCCATAACTCCAAACTACTGATGCATTCCTGGTACTTACGACCTGACACATAAAGCCGAATTTCCCGTGCATTTCGCATGATTTATTCTTATTTTATGTAGATAGTACGAGAATTTGAATGATTGACAAAAGTTTCAGATACAATTAAATAAAGTTTAACTTGTGCTGCAGTAAAGTTCAGATACGATTCGAACGCCAAAATGTTGCCATAACAAATAAGATTACGATACATTAGTATGCATACAACACTTTGCGTGAACACAAAGGTCCTGCGTAAAAAAATGCCACGGATATGTCACAAACAATAGGATAATCGATTCCAAATCGATGCTAGGACTAACAGCTCGTTAGCGACTCGATTCATTTCGTATTCCATCGACGAGACACAATTCAATCTAAATATTTTGACGTGAACCGCGAATACTAATGCGTAAGACAATTTAGTAAAATCTTGGTCTGTTTAATGTTTTATTTATGATGAATCCACAGTTTGTTTTATTTAATTCCTGTCGATCTGCGTATCGCGCGAAACCAATTTATTTGCCTCTCGCTACGGAATCTTTAATCACAGTTCGCGCCGTTCACATTCGAAGTTCGAAAAGCGCGGTAATTTAAAAACGGAAAAACGTGGCGGTTATTTTTGTTATAATGTGTATGTTGGACATTGTATATGCGACATTTATTATTAATTAACATTTACAGTTTTCGAACGTGGGTAAAGTTCAGAAAAAGCAACAGCATTGGAAATAGAATTATGACTAATGACAATATATACCTAATGAATGTCGTGTGAAACTGTCACTTGAGTTAATTATTAATGTTGTCGCCTCTTCTAAAACAGTCGTTATTTATTTCGTAAGACGAAGACATTCGTCTATGTTTCATTATCTTTTAAAGTTTGTGACATTTCATTATGTAAACGGTTACATTTTCTAATTTCAAACTCCGGTGTGTTCCGTTTGTACGACATGAAGGCTGGGAGTGGGTTGTCTTGACTTTTTAATTATGTTTTTTTTTCGTGAGAAGAACCAACACACTAACTGAAGATTTGTCACAAACGTGATTATTATTCAAACAGAGCAACTTGAGAGCAACCGGATTCTAAAGATAAGACGCTTCAAACCCAAGATTATTAGATTTTTTGAATAAACATTGAGTGGTATTTACTTTTAAAGAGTGACAGAACAAGAGGGTCCTTATGTTGGAGTATATTTGTTTAAAACCACTGGAACCTCAATGAGACGGAAAATAAATAAGAAAGTAATATGGTATTACAAGTATTTGGTAAGAAATGGTTCCCTTTTGAATATTTGGGTCAACAGTGGGTGTTAGAAGTAGGTGTGAGGAAAAAAATTGAGACAAATGATGTTTGCTGACAGTTAAGACGACAATGTTTAATGTAGACAAACAGTTACTGTCGAAAATAAGATATGAAATAACAATTTTGGTTTCCGATGGATGGATACGCAAAAAAACACTATTAATACACGCTTTTCAAAATTCTTATTCCGTATACCAATTACACTGTTATTTACGAGTATGTAACTAGCTATTTCACGTTACATATATATCTCCAATGCATTTAAATCAAAATTAGAATTTCGCGTTCCTAGTTCAAATCTTGGTTATAAGGTTATTCCGGATCTAATTGGCCAGTTTCTCATACTCAGCTCTGGAAGTTTTTGAATTTAGAACTGTAAAATGTTTTTTTCTTTTGCAATGAGCATGGTGCGGTATGATGCATAGTGTTGGCAGTATCGCCGGCTGGCGCCATGGTATCGCTATACCAACATTGAGAAATGTCCCAAAGCTGTTCGATATACAAACTGTGTATGTAGGTGAGTTACTCCCGCGCAGCTCAAACACTGACCGCAGATTAGATAAGCCGGATGTTGATGCTTGGATCAACAGACGTAGCTACCGAGCTGATAACGAGCCGGGTCCTGCGCGTAACTTGCTACAAGGATTCCGTGACATCTTTTTTAAAGTAGGCTGCTGCGTAGTAGACACTGTACCAAAACCACTAATTATAATTGGTCTTATATTTAGATATTATATACGTGATACGAGTGTTTCCTGGGAAACTGATACTCAAAATGCTTATAAAAACCATCTGTCGAAACTCAAACAGGAAAACAACGCTCACTTTTTTTTGTAAAACGAATCAACACCATATGCCCAACTACATTTTAATGAGCCGAAAAAGGTGCGAACGAAGCGATCGTCAAATTATTCGATTGTTATTTGGGCATAATCGTAACGCACCGATAATGTGCCAAATTCGAATTTCGAACCGGGAGGGCATAATGTAATTGCCGTTCGCACGCGAAGTGTCTATCAAAATTATTTTCGTATGGGGTGGTTTTTTCTTATGCACCCCTGGTGCCGTGGGGTGATGCACTCTCACCTAGACTGGACACGCAAGCCTGTCAATACAAATAATTGTTTCATTATTCTGCCATTAACTCCAATGATACGGAAAGGTGAGCACTGGCTGGAGATAAATACTCCGTTTTGAAATTCGAGTGGTTGGTTCTTATTTTTGAATTTATTCTTTTAAATTAGAATGTTTTCGGCTGAGACTAACAGTTGCCTGTCGACTCAAGTATCTTTACAAAAAAATTAAGAGTAATTGAAATATTCAAAACTAGCTTAACTCGTGTATATTCTGTTTGATGCACAAGCACATATCCTTTAGTAACCAATCCACAATTTTCATCAAAAACAATCCACAAACCGACTGAACGATTTTCAGTCCTTTGCCTTCTCAAAAAAAAAAAAAAAGTTGCCAGTGCGAAAATAACTGCCCAAACCAATTTCGCTGCAACAATATAGGTTAGTCAGAGACACAGGTCGTAAACGGTAAAAGCAGTAAAGTTGGCTGTGTTTAAACCTTGTTGGGCGTGGTGGCGACGCCCAGCGTTTTACCAGCGGTAACATGCGATCCCACGGCGTCTTTATTAACGCCACACTTTCATGGAAATGTTGGATATCTATTTGAAGATGGAAAGATGTTTGGAGGTGTGAGAAGTTTTATAAATAAATATGATCGCTGGAGAAAATACCTACCGTGTCTCTACCTTCTTTAAATAGAATATTTTAGTAGAAATTTAAGTCGTCGTCCGCATGTGCAAGTTTTTTTATATGTTTCTTTCAATCTATGAAACTAATTTTGATGTGTTGATATGAAGATATGGTTTAAAACTCTCTCATATACGTTATAAAACTGTAATAATTGGCAGTCAATCTCTTAAAAATAATACATATGAAAAAAAGAGACGCTAGTGCCATCAAACATAAAAAAATGCACAAGCTAGAATTTATAATACCACGTAATAGACTTAGAGAGAACCCAGCAACACCCTGACTTAACCCAATTAGCGATAGTTTCCACGCAAGACCCGACGGAACTTCCCCAACTGTACTTTACGATATAACGTCTTTCATTAATATCAATTCTATATTCAAAAACTGAAACAAAATAAGCCAAGTCAGAAGCTAAAAGGATCGCGTGCTAGTTCGTAATAGCTATTAGGTGGAAGAACTGTAGAAGGTTTGTTTCGCCATACTAATTAACTAAGTTCATTTCATTCGTTCATTTCACTCATTTATTTAGAAAACAAAAGCTAGCAGATAATTGGTGTTGAATTAAAGAAAATGTACGGTGGTAGAGTCTTGAGTATCATTTTTTATGAGGCGTAAAAAAAATAATGAAGATTTTGATTCAAAGTTTATTTAAATAGTTTTACTTAAATTAATCAACAAAATGCATAAAATAATTGACTTAAGACGGGTGAAGTTAGTAAATTTAGTAAAAGAAATATCAAAGTGACACCAAATCTAAATAGCAAGACGATGAAAAAGTAATCATGATTAGATCAAAGAATTATACAAAAGTTTAGTTAGACATTTATGTTTTTTTTAACAATATAGGCATAAGATAAAGCTATCTGCAGAGCCCCCTTGTGTTACGAATGTCAAACATTTACCAAACAAAGGGAAATGTCAAGAAAAGCGCGGCAAGTTTTTATCTTTACAACATTGAAACATCTCGGCTAATCTCGTAGATAATATTTAATGTAAACACGTGTGAAGTAATTAAGGAGCGGACTGGGAGCCATGACAGTAAAGTAAACAAACCAAGGCATAGGCATAATTGTTGAGGTTAGTTCTTAAAAATAGAGCGCAGCACGTTTTGCGCATGCGTTAACTAAATACGTGTACGCACTAGTGTACAGTAATAGTTAAATCGTTCGCTGACTTTGTATCCTCTGTGCCTTATACATTAAAAAGTTGCTTCACTTTTTTTTCATCTTATCATGTTGTTTTCCTGATTCCTTTTTCAAACCCCGTCTGCCATTGTTTCAAAGAATTGAAGTATCATGGCGGAAGCATCTAACGCTGTATTTGATTTTGTTTGTTATTCCAATGCATATCAAAGGACTAGTGCACGTCGAGTTTAGAAACAATTCTGAGAAGAGCGTTTCTGTCCGATCCCTTTGTCTTACCGGTCAAATGATACATTAAAACCACGCTCCATTTTCAAATGCAATTCCGAGGAAAAGAACATTTTTAAACCGCAGTCGATCCACATAACTGGCCAAGAAAACATGCAATAATTAAAACAATGCGCCGGAGAATGCGAAATTAATATTTATCGACGTGAAGATTTATTAGGTAATTTTGACTTTTAATAGCTTATTTGAAGTTGGAATGTTAGAAACATAAAATCAAATATAATGATGAGGTAATCGCCTTCGGAGTACCTCCGTTCGAACAATGCCGTTAATTTGCGCCCTTTGTCCGCTCGGATAGAAAATTTCATGTTATACCGCCGCGCCAGTCGGTACGGCGCC
The DNA here is from genome assembly GCA_916618145.1 of Emmelina monodactyla. Taxonomy (NCBI): domain Eukaryota; kingdom Metazoa; phylum Arthropoda; class Insecta; order Lepidoptera; family Pterophoridae; genus Emmelina; species Emmelina monodactyla. The sequence continues at coordinate 1,147,530 of OU745315.1, read as the reverse complement.
ATTTTCGCTTTTATTACAACCACAGTTTTAAATGTAAATCACTCGCTTTGTATTGAGACAACGCGTTAAGTTATTATACTTGGCCGCTGTAATTTGAAATTCCATTTTCGAAATGATATTTTCCATTCCGTTCAAAAATGGAATCCGCGGATGGCGGCGGGGATAGAGGCAGACTTGAACAAGTTATTTTAATATTATGTATGGAGTTAAAGAGATACTAATAATAAAAGTTTACGTTCAACAGTATTTTGGAATTAACCGAGTATTTCAAATCAAATCCGTAGGAACTTCGAATAACGCGAGCTATAAATTGACAGTGACAGTTGACAAGGCCCAAACTTTTTAATGCACTTGATCAGGCAAAGGGTACTAGGAACCATGGAGCTTTACAATTTAGCTGGCGTTTGATATAAGGTTTATCATTACAGCTCTGCCTGGAACCGCTTGTTTGTTTGTCGAGCTGTAAAACTGTTAGGGATCGTAAAGGTTCGTGTGTGGTCAGTGCTTACGCCGAAATCTGAACAGATGGGCCGAGATCAAAAGACTTTGTGGTGATAAAAAAAAGTTAATGTGAATTAGGAGTAACAACTTAGTGTAGAAAACCGACAGTGTTTTTATTGTGGCGGGCGCGTGCGATTTATTGCGTACACTTTTTTTCTACAACTTTTTTAAAACTGGCCGAATAGAACGGTCTGATGCGTTTTTCCCAAAAAAAAACTTTAATTAAACATGACTATGATCTTTACAATAAAATAACAGTACATAAAAATCAATATACTTTATACTTGACACATCCCATATTCTCAAGAATGTATGAGGGTTCGAAGATGGCGGTATTTGCGAATATTTCCCGCGTTCTATATTGGCGGGATTTGTTTTGGCGCGCGTCTTCCGAAATCATTAGCCGCGGAGATCTCTATGGCTGTATGGGGTCCTGGTACATGGGAAAAACTATCTCCTAATTTTCCGGGATTTTCTCGTGTTGTTTTTTATCTGAAGCGTAGTTTTCTTGTTTATTTTTGTGGTTATGTATAAATACGTATTGGTTTTAAAGGGTTCAAATGGCTTTGATACCTAAGGGCGAAGGTACAAGTTATCTTGAAGATGTAGGTACTCCGCATGTTTCAAAGGGTTATTAGTGTTTTGAAAATATACAATTGTGACGACTAGATACAAAGTTATGTCGAATAAATTTAACCTAACCTACAAAATATCTAGGTACTTATAAGACAAATATTTTTTTTTTACCTAAATGCGTCCTACCAATCAACAAAACCGTATAATATCAATCACTCGAAAACAATAGCTAGTCGAAATCAATGACAGAATAATACGGTAATTATAACTATGGCATTAGACCGGTTATCAGCCGGCTGCGACAAGGGATCCGGGCGTCGTTATTAACCCGGATTACCGGATCCCCCACCCCGATCCGGCAGCCGGGATACAGGGATTTGCTCTCAGATCCGGGGTAGTCCAAATGATAAAAGATATGTGGATACGGTTTTTGCTTCGAGAGCGATGAACGTTCGGATAGCTAGAAATCATTATATTGCGGTTTTATCTTTTAGGCACTCTTATTTTACTATAATATCTTATGATCTTAAAGTTCATTTATGTTTGACAACAAAAAAGAGATAGTAAATCTGAGTGTGTTTTATTTAGATCGGTAGCTACCACGCATTTTGGCGCACATTGACGGCTTTTAAAGTATCCTCATGGGGAATAAACTAAAATAAAAGCGAATGAAGAACCCTTGTTCCCAGTTGCAGAGTACCAGGAGTACATAAACGCTATGCGGTGTCACTATGTAGGCGATTCCCCCGCGGTATCGGGGTACATGCGATCGCACTTAGCCGCGTCATTCCTATCATATCGTGACAACGCCATCTATCAGTCAAACAGATGGAGCCTGTGGGCAGATGAGTGCGTTTTATCTTTGAATTACCAAACTAAGAGCTCGAAGGCACAATAAGGTGTTTTTTTTGCTTCCCACGTCGCTTAATGGAGTTTATATTGAAGCGGAAGTTTTGCATTTTGTGATCAAATATAGGTTCGTAACGTTTTATGGATTCAATTACTTTATCTTACTTGGGAAAACCTACTTCTAAGTATTTTGGTTGTAACTTATAGAAAGGATCGAATAAACGATGTACAATGTTATCATATCTTGTAGCAGCGCCATCTATCAGTCAGCGTCGCCCGCTGCATTAGCGTCGTCGCCAGATCGATAAATTATCCAACTTCTCTCGACCCATGAGATCCTGGTCATTGTACTAACAAAAAACTAGAAAAATCAAACAAAAAATGCAAAAATCCGTATGTGAGAGAACATAACAATGAACCGTATTTAAAATGAAAGTTCTCCACACTCACAAAGAAACAGCATATCCATCCGACATTACTCCAGCAAAGGTTAATGATGCGTATACGATCACTATAATCAAGCGCACTGCATATAAGCTATTCGAATTCATTCTATATGGAAATCGAGTATTCGTTTAGTCACGTTACTATGAATCGAAACATGGCGTGTTCCAGCTGTTTTTAAAATGTCAAAGTTAGAACGAGTAGGTTTAAATTTAAAAATAGACTGTGTGCGTCAAACCAGCCAGTACCGTATGAGAGGATCGCTATAGAGTATGCATGCTATAGTTAGTGAGGCAGACTGTTAATAAGACGGGCTCTACTCCGCTGTGAAGCACGCAAACTGAATTAAGGCGGGCTTACATGGTACTGAACATTGTTTAATGATGTATTTGGTTTTAATTTGAGGTGTGGCATTGTATTGAAGTATAATACTGATGTTTAGGCTGAAAATTGTACAAGAAGCTAAAAAAGTGAAATAAGAATTTGTTTTTTTTGAATCAATTCACTAATAGGTAACTTAATTAAAAAGCAATTAAACTTGAAAGACATTAAAATAATAATTTTGAAACGTTTTTGAATAAGCCTTTACATTATAGCTATGTTTGTAAACAACCATTTAAAAAACCACGAGTAAAACAACACAAAAACAATTTTTATTAAAAAAAACAAATACCGTCTTGTGTAAATCGCCCTGGTTCTGCCAGTAAGTGGAAATGCACGTACGTTTCCAAGTATGGGAGCGTCATCGGGCCGGTTCTACCAAGACGCAGTTATGTTAACTCGAGGCATTCTGTAATTTGAGCCGATCTCAATGAAACACGCTAATATTTAGAAATTCCAAACGAAAAAAAAAAACAAAACAAGACAAACAACCTCGGAACGCATTAAAAAGTCAACTCGCACTCGCTCTGCAGAATTTATAAACGGCCAGCGTGAATAGAAACGCTAAAAACAAAACACGAATTGTAAGTGACCGTTAAAAAAAAGCTATCACAAATCCTCTAAGCTCAACTGGGCTTTTAATTAAAGGCGTGTAAAGCTACCGTTGTAGCACCGGCCCGTCGTGCAGAGCAAGGAATGTAAATACAATCACTACGAGAACTAAACAAGCTCTAGGCTCCATAGTCGACGTACCTTTGCCTTTTGATTATATGGAACGCGCTGTGAAAAAGTTAGGATGCTGGTAACTGGCTGAATGGGTTGTACTGACTAGACACTTTCAATTTTGGAATCTTGTTTTTTTTTCAATGGAGCTGATTTTATCTTAGTTAGGAGCGTTTAGATGTTTGTAGGTATATTGAATCTATTTCTTGTAGTTTGTTTAAGTAATTTTAACGGTATTCAGTTTGTTTTCTAAGAAATAAGTTACGCAATTATTAGTCACAAGATTAAAATGGTTGGTTCTATTTATCTGTTATCGGCTGTCAACTTAAGATTTCTCTCAAGGGCTTGTCAAGATAATTTAAAGTACACCAATTCGATAAACCGATAGCATTCACCTATTTTCGGAATCTTTGATTAAGATAACAGAGACTTGTGTTTGCAATACTTTCCACATGTTAATTTTGTTGTGGAGTCCCACCACAAAATAATATTCATAAACTTTTTTTTTAAGAAATAAAAAACTACAATTGGAAAAAATCTAAAGATCCCTTTCTCTTTGTTCCAGATGCGATGGGTGAGTAACATTTACATCTGCAAGACAACAGGAAGCCACATAAATCATGGGGAGCTGTAAAAATCAGCATGTTAACGAAAATTCCAATATTCATAAAACTCAAAAATAATTATGGACCTTCGCGGTTTTTTTCGCAAAATAAGTCAATCGACAACACTAGGAGTCCGCGGGGGATTCGAGACGCGTCATAAACTTTGATTAGGTCATTAAAGAATGTTAATTTATTAACGTACCAACATTTCTCATTTGCTGTAAACACACGAAAATCGATCGTAAAACTGACGCGCCAGAGTCGATAATGTAAAACGGGATTTACGACTTTTCGAAAACCGACCCGGAGCGTGTAATCGAAAATCGGCTTTACAGCAGTAAAAGTTATGGTGTAGAATAGGGTAGCCCTATAAAAATATTAATATTCCAAGATTAGTGATTCTCAACTAATTGTGAATTTTCGATATTGTAACGGACGCGTCATTACTTCGTGCAATGGTTTTAAAAAAGATAAAATTAAAAAGTCGATGCGACAACAACAGTTTAATTTTCGAATGCCGAAAAACGCGGCGCTCGGAAACTGCATATTCATTTCGTTCGAAATTCAAGCGATGCATAAAATAAATTAAATTCAAACAATATCAATCGGACACGAGAACACACTCAGGCGTTTTCATTTTGCTATTTATCATAAAATACGGGCGTTGGTTCCAAATTGAATGCTGCCGTCTCTTTCTATCGTGTTGTGTGTGAGTAAGATGGGTATACGTTTTTTTTTCTTTGTTTTTTAATGTGTTATCGGGTTTGGTGTAGGCTGTTTTGTTCTTGTATTGACCACGATATTAATTACAAATATAATGAGGTCTGTTTCATTCATCGTGATTGGGAATTAGTGTTGCCATTGAACATAAATAACTCTAACATAAGTAACTATAATTTTATAGGCTAAACTCATATTGTTCATATTTAAAAGTTTGATAGGTTTTAAATACGAAAAGGTTTATTATGTGTTGAATTTTAAATTTCTGAATCTCTGAAGCATAATATTTTTGAAACCAATGTAGAAACATTTTTTTTAAATATATCTCATAAAACAGAAAAGACTTTTAAAGAATTATAATTAAAATCTCTATATTAATGTAACCCAAGTTAAATTTATAAATTGTATATTTTAACCCCTTATATACCGCTCTCGTTACAATGCAAATGATTAATGACACAAACGTCCTAACTTTCATTCTAACTCCATTCAAAGTGACCACTTTAACTCCCACTTGAAATGCTGCATCCTTTTAAGTTGAAAAATATTTTACTTTTTGAAACTCTACATTACTACATATTAAAAGCATCGCATAGTAGTATATATGAAATAATGAATTGTGTATACGTTTTAGAAGTCTACTAATATTTTATGGGCCTCTTGGACTGATAACCCTTTGGTATCTACGCCATTGTGAAGTACATAGTTGTCATCAAAATAGTAATATAGGTTGATCCTAGAAATACTTACATTAATAGGCGCGTTTGGCAGGTGATAATATATATTTTTGCAGGTGGTAATAATATAAAAGAAGTCGGTTTAACCATAAGTCAGAATTACTCAAAGGTTTGTTTATCAAGTGAGAGTTGTTGTTATGACGTCATAGTTAATCCATTTTAAGTGCAATAAGAAAAGTTTGTTTATTATAAGTATTTAACGCGTTGATGTCTTTTATATGAATTATTTCCCCCCAATATTATTCTTCTCTCAATATTTTGTGTCAAAATAATGATCAGAAAAAATGTATTTCATGTAAAAATTGAAAGATAATAGTTTATCATAAACATATCAAAGGGACTCAAATCCTATTCAAAAGCTGGAACCAATGAACTGTGATGTTTCCTACCTTTTTTAATTAATGACCCACATTCTAAAGCTAATAATGACTGTGTGAAATATAATTACAAGCAAAAAACAACTATAATAACATTCTGCAATGTCGAAAGTCTAGTCAACCATAAAAATCTACACACGACTAGCAAAAAGCTTAATTTCGTCCGTAATTAAGTGCACGCTTAACAAAGAATAACCATGTTGTCATAATCGTTGCAAATTACAATTTGTTTGATGGCTGTCATAGATAATCATGTCCGCTGTCAGATTGACATATCATTACTGACACCTCGTTTTGCAGGCTGCTCCCACTGAAGGGTTAAACGAGAAAAATGACACGTAAGCATTAAAGTTGTCAACACGAGATCGCGGTCTGATGTATTGGCGGAAGATTCGAATTTGGAACGCAACATATAGGTAAGATGGCGACCTTCGCGGGTCGTCGACCGCCCGAATTCCGTTCAGAAATGCAGCCAGTAATTTATATGTGACCATCTATTATTTTGTAGACTCGCGAGGTCCTAAACGCAGCTGACATTAATATATCATTTTACGCGATGGCGGACTCGCACGCTACCCGTCTCGCTCACACCTAAGGAGTAAAACCCCGGGGGAAAGAGACGGCGATAACCGTAGATAGTGTTCGCGTTTTCACTTTTTATAGTAGCAATATATTTGATCAGCTGATCGCTATGACGTTTAGTGTTTGTGTGTTTCTGTAATGTTTTCCATAATTTATTTATTATAAAAGCTTTTAAGTTGGCTAAGGTCAGGGTTTTATTGATATTGTTGAATATTCATAACGTCGCATCTAATATTTGTGGCTGTGGTAGGCTGGACGGTATAATAAATATTGGCTTGTGGTTGCCCGAATTTTACGTAAAATATCATTGGTGCCGTTTGGTTTTATTATTTATTACACTTTATATTGTAATATATCAACAATACAGCGTTATATTGTTTGAGGCATTATTGTTACAAATAATAAATTTAATTTTCAATAATGCTACGTCTATTCTGTCTGTTGGTAGTCTACGAAAACAACGCACCAATTTTTTTTTTACTTTTTAAACTCACGTTATTATTAGGCAAAGGTATAACCACCGTTCTGCCTCTACTGAAAGTAAAGGTGGTTTCACACTGTATGCGTGCGACGGAAAGCACACGTGGTGCCTGTAAATATTTTTGGAAGCAATCGATTTCCGAAATCCATTCTGTGCCCTCACGCCGTAGAGTTGGTTAGACTGTTGGCATTATATGGATAAGGCATTGTATTTTTAACATGTTGAAATATTCAAAGACTATTTCTTATTTAAATTTGTTTAGCTTGATCAAATGTAATTAATTATCCGCAGTGTTTGGACGAAAACCAACTAAATCAACGAAGTTCAAGCCAATACAAAATATTTGCACTGTTTAAGTCTGTGGTAACCATTGGAGACAATGTTACAGATACATATTTTTTTTATCCAAAACTTTCCTAATATTTTCCTCTTCTTAAAAACTACGATTGACTTAGCAAGACGTATTGGTCTAGACTCAGAGTTCTAGGAACAGATGTTAAACCTTTTTACCGTCTATTGCTTAGCCTTTACAATCGAGCTTTTTCTTACAACCGAAAGATTGTTCTATCTCTTCCAAATTTCTGTTTTTCCCAATCTTCGTCTTATCCACACTAATCGACAGGCATTAGCGCGTATCGCACGGCCTGGCATCATTAATCTACGTGACAGTTCAAAATTTAGTTACAGAGGGTCCCCCCCGCCCCCGCGCCGCGCCCGCGCCTCACCCCCGCACCACTCAAACGCGGCAACTTTTGAGGGATGCCGAACATTCGGGTTTTAGTTGGAGTATTTATATGTATTTATTTGGGAGATTAGGTATTTTTTTTGTTGGGAAAGTCAGACTAGAAGTAAACATAGGTAAAAGCTGATTTCAATCTCCTTTTTAACGCAAAGAAACACATCCTTTTGTACCCAACTCCCAAGAATCTCCTACTTAAAATAGGTCCAGACTTAAGTTCTTTTTCTATATTTCTTGTCCGTTTTCAGTTTTGAAAACATAAAGCTTGGCATATGCCAATGTTTTCGTTATAAACGGTTCTGTTTTGATGACGTAGCAAAAGCTAAGTTAGTGGAATCGATCGCCTGTCAAAAATCCAGAGCAATGTTGAAGGTGCTTTGATACCCCGCTGCGAGTGTGGTTGACAGGCGCGCGTCTCCGTGATACCGCTAATTGCTCTCCGCTTTTATACATGCCTGGTACATTATAGCAATTAAGACTAGGAAACCAGACGTATAAATCTTAGTAGATATAGTTTGATATCGATTTTTGTTATCTTATTGAAATTTGTCCACTTCGCGTGTTCAATTTGTTAAAGAGCTTTTAATCAGCTAAGTGCAATGGCCTGTATTTTTAAAGCGAATTAAAAATAAAATATTTAGGTATCAAGGGCGTCTTGAACTCCCGTGTCATACCGGCTTGTATTTTTTCCTCCGAGTTGGCATGAGTAGTCACATTTTTCTATACGTTCCGCATTTATTCGAACATACTCAAACCAAGGTCCATAACAGCCTAAATGCCATAACGCTACGTTTGAATTAAGATCTTGAGTGCTCGTTTTAAGGCTTCAATTCGAATGTGGAGCGGCGGGGTTGTGAAATTTATGAAAATGGTAACGCCACGGCAATGTGTGTCCAACCCTCGTGACTGGCACAATTTTGTATCAGAGTGTATTTTTTCTTTTTTTATTACGTTCAGCGGTAATCCAAGGTTTTTGAATACTGATAGGTAGGTATGAATTTCCCTTTTTTGAGTGGAGCGATACGCGATAAGGCAAATATTTTATAGATGTGTTGATAAAACTACTGCGGCACATTTTCCGGTCGTGTTTTCTGTTTGAACAACATTTTGAGTCTTGCCAATCACAGTTTTTAATAGGCGTCGTAATTAAATATAAATTCCCGATAAAACACACCCTCGCTTGCCGTTACAATGTGTGGATGAGTTTGCAAAAAGTTGGCGACCCTAAGTGCAGCGTAACTCGGAACGGCGAAGTCCATCGGAGTGCTCATTACCAGTTGTAACCTGTCTATAGAACGGTCCACGCCCGCGCACTCACCATCAAATTGTCATTACCAACCCTAGCGATAGTACCACCGCTTTTTTATCATAGGCTGAACGGCGAGTACCTTTGCCTTTTTGAGAGGGAAAATTAGAGACAAAAATGTTTTGTCTTTTTTAGATGAAGAGGGTAGCAAAAGTAATAGTCATCGTTTATAACGATAATAATAGCTATTGGTGACGTAAAAATATTTTAAAATAGAGAAAGATGTAGAGTAGTATTTTACACTAACAGTAGGATCTGACTAAATTCTTTCTATTGTCTGTTTTACGTTATGTAAGTCAAAGCTTCTTTAACGAATTGCCTACAAGATTCAGGCTTCACTGTGACGTCACTGAAGCCCATCGATCCACTTTCCATGATCGATGACGAACTGTCACGTGGAGTCAAGGTCGGCCCCGGCGTGCTGTCAAACTGACAGCTGACAGCGCCTGTCAAACTTGGGTGGCTGAAAAACGCGCGCTGTCACGGTATAATGGATAGCATCCCTGATTTGGTAGTATCGGCCATTTTTGTCAGCAACGGGCCATTGAACTATGCTGTGCTATATTTAAATTTGTTTTGCAATATTTTTCATCGGGTTTTTTCGCCGTTCCATTGACAATAATGGCGTGGATGCGTATTAATAGTGCATGCAAAACGAGTTGGCTTCTCGTTGTAGTCGACAAAATAACGAAATGTTACGCCGAATACATCACTGTTGTTTCAGTTTCATATTTGATTCAATAACTCGTGTTATTCATTTTTTTATTAGCAATACCGTAATGGATTAGATTGGTTTTTGTTTTCAAGACAGAACTGAAAACAAACATAGAACGAAAATGCAGCCTTAATAGGTATACGGTATCGATCTAGCCGTACCTACGATGAGTTATACGTCAAGAGGCTTCAGACCCTCCCCTGGAGCGTCGACCTCCCGACCCTCCCCCTACCTTCTCCCCCTAGCAATAAGACGCATTTTCCTTTAACAAGAAACACTTTTCTTGCGGCATTCCACCGTCTCTAACCTTCGGGTTCAAGTTCAAAAAGGCACTAAAAACCATTACTTGTCACGATATTCTCAACTTTATTATAAGTGGCGTAAGGGGGTTGAAGTTGGGGGTTGCAATTAGTAGAGTTATCCTATGGTTACTGCATTCTGTATAGTTTCTTCACGTAACGGCCATGTTAAGGAGTTCATAAGTTTATGACATGAGAATAGACTTTGAATTTAATGAGTTTGTAATTGGCATATGGTTGCTATTTTATGAATTGACAGTAAAACGTATTCATCTTACTATTTTCGTTTAGGTGATTAATTTATTTTTATAAAATAATCATCAATGTAAAGAATTACTTATGTTCCTAATTAGTTTTCTTCCCAAGACAGTTCTAATAAGAATTGTTTTGTATTTTCTTTAAAATCCTAGTTTATACACTTCTAATTCCTGCCTCATTTATTATTAGGTATTTTTATTAGGTATTTTGCACACTCATCTTCAGTAGATAGGTATAACAATGTTAAAGCGAGATAGACTATAGGCAGTTAGAGAGAGAAGTAGGTAGGTATCGAAACACCATTAAGGAAATTGCTGTATGCGTACCAAGGATATTGGGTCCGGTCGTATTTCTATATTAAAACATCTATGTATTTGACATCGCATTCTATACAGCTCGAAATAACATTATTTTTTATACACTACCCAGAAACAAAACCGAATTACCTCCAAAACATTAAACTTTCTTTGAGTGAAATAACAAAAAAAAGAAGAAAAAAGCCTGAGAAGCCTTCCGACAGCCGGGCCGGAGTACCAGGGCGGCATAAAACCGAGGGATCTCTACCGAGCAGAAAAACACCAAGTGATTTATCGTGAGAAGAACGACATCTTCGCGGGAACGCTTTGTGTTTCGGGTTAGGTACAGGTAGCTCCTGGCAGGTGCTGCTACCCTGGTACCTACATACAAACAGATCATTTGATTTATGCGATATTTCTCTTTGTTTCCTCTTCCTACAGAAACAACTTGTAGAAAAAACATTTTTTTTTATATTTTAAGAAATTTAGCAAAGGAACTCTAAACCGAGTGCAGTTAAAGTAAAAAAGAGGCAGAGAGGGCCCGGCGAAGACCAACAATGAAACAAAAAACTCTTTCTCCGAACCGCACCAATTTTAGCCTGAAACGGTTACAAAGGCGTACAAGGCATCTTAAAAACAATAATTAAATAGTTATTCCAAAGTAAAATAATCGTACGTTTCTTTAAATTATGCCTTTTCGAGATCTAATTGTTGATTGGCTCAATCACTATTATTAAAAAGTTTTCGAGATAGAATCAAAACATATTTCGTATTGTTTCAAATATCATACATACGAATTCGAGGTAATTACTACGTTTTATGTATTATTGTACGATTGTGTTCAGGTTTAATTGACCATTTAATTATTGGTTACATTTTAGTTTTATTGTTGTAAAGATAATTGTAATGCAGGATTATAATTGGATCGGTTAAAAAGTTAATGATTAAAATTCTTTCAAAATACTTTTATTGCCTACTCTGAAATTTTTACGTTTAGTCACAAGACGATAGTTTCACGGGTTACTAAAATCATGACTTTTCTTTTTCTTATTATTTTTATATTATACTCGAATTGAAGCAACTTTTAATGACATGATCACAGAACATTTTGCCTGATAAGTATTTTTTATTTTATCATATAGAAAATTTATCACATATTAAATCTAATCCGTGGTTAAATATGATCATTGAACTCTTAATACGTTGCTTATATGGGTACTTCTAACACATACAGTTGGACATAAATATTATCCCTTATTTTAATTTTACAATAACTAACTGCAAAATCCGTTGCATATTATAATAGACAGGTCCTGACACTCGAAGTGCTCTATTTTATTTCTCTACCGAAATCATCGTGACATTTTCCCGCTCACAAAACGCGTCGCACATGAGTGACTGTTGCGTGCATATTCAGACAATTCCCTACAATTCCTTGCAGGGCTTGCCCTCACATAAATATTATTTGCCACCTCGCGCCCCACGAAATTCGCCAGGTTATTACAATTTTTCGCATTATGAATATCACAAGAAACAGCCATACCCTAGGGGAGACACACCTCAGCAATTTTACTTAATTCCTATTTAGAAGTACCCCCTTATTTTCGCTTACAAGATTTTAGTATTTGTTTATGGCGCTAACTCGCTTTTTGAGTTGGGAACGCGGTAATTTTTCGGCGTTACGGCCGTGTTGTTTAACTTTTATGGGTGCTCTGTTTTCCTTTTGCGATTGGCAGAATGACAAAAGAAATCGTTGTGTGCAAGTCGGGATATATAGATAGTGTATTGAGGTCAAGGGCCAAATAAAAGCGGGTTTTGTATATTGTTTTGTTGATTCGGCGAGCGTCATCGCGTCGCTATCAATCATGCATGCGCCATTGCGCGCGCGCTTTGTTCGAATTACGAATTTGAAAAAGGAACGCGACGTTCGAAATTGTGGCGGTTGCGTTGTTTTCAAATGTAGAACTCCGCCGTCCCCCGTCGAGTTTCCTACTAGCTTGTGTTCTATCGTGTAATTATTCTTCAATTAAAGAATTAAAAAGAGCGTCGTGAGTATTTTATCCGCTGGCAATTATTCTGTTCAAGGCTTTTTGCTGGGTCGAGTTAAAACGCCATTTTTATTGTGGTATTCCGTTGTTTTTGCAGCTTGTATTATCTGGTAATCGATTTAGCTGCGTCTGTGAATATTTTACTTTCAAACAAACATTGCGGGAGTGATATTATGACAGTGTCACACCGTTAAAAAGTGGGAAAATTGCTAATGGTGTATGATATTGCCTCCCCTTATTTTTTGGGGAAAGAAAAGTCTTTGGGGTGGCAGCACCTTCGTGTTCCCGAGTGGTGTTTTTTTTAGTTTTTTTTTTACGTAATGACGCTCTGGGTCCGGGGAGATTTGGACGAATCCATTAGGAAGGCGGGAAGAGCTTAATGTACCTAGCAGTTTTTTTTCTTGAGAATCGAAATTGTCGAAAATAAACGAGTCATGTGTTGCCCTCGAGGACATTAGTCGAATTGTAATAGCTTTTTATACACATAGGAGCTATTTTTATTCATTCGTCTTGTTAAAAGAAAAATGAGTTGTCACTTGTACCTATTACTTATATTTTTGAAAAACAAATTAACGTTGGTTTACACCTACACTTTAATTTTGTTATTTTATTTGCCTACCTTCCGTTATTATCCATTTTCTACAACACCGTTCCTGAATACATTCCCTTAATTACTCACTCAAAAAAAACATCAAACAGTCTCTATGACATCATGACAAAAACAAAAGCAAAACTCAATTTTTCCAAATTCAAACTCAAAGAAAAAAATATTATTCTTTTTTTAAGAATAACATAAACGCAAACGTTCCAAATTTAAACTTTATTTTTTTCTCCAGGCAAATGGTGCGGGTCCCGGCGAGAGTGGTCCTCCCCCCCCGACGTGGCGCGGAGAGTCTACTCCTCAGTGTTCCTCGGCAGTCCTGGTGAATACCCTGGTAAGTTGGTTTTTATACTCGCTGATGAGTAGCTTTCGAATGGTGAAAGAATTTTCAAAATCGGTCCAGAAGTTCCGGAGTTTGTTTAGAATGTAAGACATTCATCACATGGAATAGATTAACTTTAGGTTTAGTAAAGAAATTATTTCAGAGAAAGACCTCGTTTAAGATATTTTAATATAGCCCTTGTAAATAAAGGCTAATATTTACTGTTAACTGTTAAAACATTGTTTTGTTTGCATAATTATCAGTGGTTGAAATAACTTTTTGCATTCTTTCTGTAAGTTACAAGAATCTGGTATCAAACCACGTCACTTCAATGTCAACCACACGCCCATCCATCATGGAAGATTACGTCACGACAGTGCTAACAGATAGCAAACTCAAGGGCTATGTACATTTTGTAAACGTAAACAATGTCAGAACGCAAAGAAAACAAACCTCGGAATAAAAAACAAAGCTGGCCGAAAATAAAAAAGGAACGCACCCAAACATCTTCCGAATTCAAAAAACTCAAGAGATGCGCGCGCTCGACAATGATTTTCAAATCGATACTGACGTTTCGATTGTATCGATAGTAACTCTGCTTAGGGTGATGGCCGGGACTCGGTGACAGAGCATCGATCATTCGAAACATCATGCATTATCGCGGGAGCATCTGAAAGGTCGTATAAACAACATAAAAACACACGCAAAACGTTTACAACTTTATTTTATGCGTATCCAAACTTCTATCTCGCTTTGTTTTTTTATAATCCAAAATGTGTTACCTAACTTAATTTGAAAGCCTCCTACATATAAAATTACAATTACAAAAAACAGCAAAGGTACCTACGCGTACCCGTATACGAGCAAAAAATACATACCTACCTACTCTATCTACTCCAAAATTACTGCCTCAATACCTAAATATCTCCAAATTACTTACCAACACTGCCATCTATCCGCCGTTCCATGAAGTAACACAACATAAAAATCACGAAACGAATTATACTTTATTTTATCACTATAAAGCTCAAATTGGAATGTCGTAAAAGTCAGTCATACCGTTGCTGAAATGCATGTGGTATCTGTCTCTTTCGTGTCAATACGATATGACGTCAATCTATCTCTTTCTAAAGTATCGCGTCAGATTCATTACCTGTTTCCATTACACTATATCAGTTACCGACATTGAACCTGTTCCTATATCATTATTGAGTTCATATTTGGTTTAAGACACCTTGAAAATATTAATTAATGCATTGTTTGAACTGTTTGGTGCTATAAAGTTGATAAAATATTACAATTTCCATTTTAACTCTTTCCTAGTCTATCCTATCTATTAAAAATGAATAAAAAATAAGGTAGCAGTAATTAAACGATAAAAAATAGTACGTTATTATTTTCCAATACCTATCGCACTGAACATAGATAGAATTCCCGCGAAGTAAAAACTCGGTCAGAAAGAGACACATCAAGAAATCGATGCCGTCTTCAAATCGAAGCATCGGAACGTAAAGACAGAGTGCGCCAGATCGCGTCTTTATGACGTGCGAAAGAGATACAACAATTCCTTACGTCGCTATTCTTAAATACGTCTGCATTCCGAAAAGCACTTTACTGGCAGACATTAAGGTCGCATTTTCATTGTTATGATTGTGTATTGACAATTGTCGGTCGCAATAACGGAAAGTTATAACTTCATTTAGACGCTCTTGTACTTGGGTCCTTATGTGGTAAAAAATACGGTCGTTATTTGTTTTTATCGGGAACGGTAGAGGATGCTAGACGGCGGTTGCCATGGTGACGTTGCGCGTTGGAATGCCTCCGCACACCAGTAGGAAAGCTAAGGGTTGCCGATTGCTGAAACATGTTTTTGCTCAAATTAGTGAATTAATTATTTTTTACTACAATCATCAAAGTCGTACTGATTAGCAAATAAATATTTATAAGTCCAGATGGGTGGGAAGTAGAGAAATAGATTAAAATATGTTTATGATCTGTGATGCGTTACCTGAAATTGCATTTTATATATTTTTTGTATGGTATTAATATTTATTATTATTCCTTTCGCGTTCTACCGCCGACAGTCAATAATCTGTTTCCAATATGAGGCTGCTCATTTATCAGGCGTAATTACGAGCATGTCAGTTCAAATAACTTCTAATTTTTAATTTTCTTTCTAATTTACATTATGAATTAGCAGACAGGGACGGGTATATAGCGTTGCTCGAGTGCGAGCGTGATGGGGCTAAATTGCTCAATTTGTGCCCGACTCCATAAGGTGCCTTCGGGTTTCTTTTTCGAAAATCCAATAAGATCGATCGTCGGCCATGTCCGCAAATTAGAGCGGGATTGTTGTTCGTTAGCGCACAGCACGATTCGCAACGGCTAAATGACCGATCAGTGCTCTCACGAAAACGGATTTTATTGCTTCCATCATAAGTGTTATTTTGTTGTGTTTGCGTCACGATCTGCGCTGGGAGTCAAAGGCTTGCATTACCGATGGCTGTTCTGTGCTATCGCGGTCTCGATGCGATCTGCGGGTCATGCGCGCGCGAAAATTGCACTCCAGCCTTCATTATCTTACCAATATTCTACTTATATACGAAAGGTAGCTATTTCCTACGAGTTTCAACCTTCACGGAAAGTATAGAAGGTATATCTAGCGCATTTCACTTACAAACCAGTCCAACTTAACCGATTTAAATAACTGCCTGTGATCCGTTGTCGAGACTAATCGAGCGTAGAGTTTACTTTGAAATATTCCAACACAAGCCGATACAATCAACTACCGTTTTATTTATTATTTTTATAGACGCCTCCACATTACAGTTGGTGTTCTTCGTTACACCGTACAATTTCTTTTGACATTGAGCAAGACATTATTTTATTGTGCCAACCATATTTACATGGACATAAATACACGTCGTAAAGTATGTTTTTATCCTTTGCTAAGTGAATAAAACGTCGTTTTACGGAAGTATGGAATCGGCGAGAGTCGCGCGCGATGGCGACGCTCGTAAAAATGCCGTAAAATAGCAATATTAATAATGAGCCGTCCAGAGAGCGATATCTTAAAAAAATTGACTTTCGATTGTGGCTCGGCGTCTCATTCACTAACGTAATTTGTCAGCGTTATCTTTTTATTTTTTAAATATCGCCGAAACCATGACATTTATTAATATAATGTCGCTAATTGAATTTTAGCGAATTAATGGACTGAGGGCGTGAAGATAACGAATGCGTTTTTAACAAATCAATAAATCCGCGTACAATTTAAATATGTGATATCTCTGAAGTGGTTTGCGTGAGAATGCAATTTGTAGCGTTCGGTTCGGCATGCGACTGTGTGACCTGTAACCTGTGCCGCACAGATTATATGCTAATACAACGAATAAATTTTCATTTATGGCAACACAGAGTATGTGACGTCGGCCGGCGCAGCGGCCGGGCGCGGACGCCGCGAATGTTATTACTGTGATCACTGCTCTCGGTCAGTGTTACCGAACATCATTTACAATTCCCCAACAAAAGATAGATTAACCGTTTGACATTAATGAAGATTTGATTCTTTTGATGGGAGTAGCACATAAATGCGCGATTCACAAACACGCGGCACACCCACGTCTTCATTAAAAGCATTGCCTTATCGATAAAATCGATCTCGTTACGAACAATGAAACCCGTCGAAACAAAAACCGGCCGAGCGGTAAACGAATACGAGAATCGTAATCGGAGCGAACGTCGCGCCAAATAAAATAAAACCTCAATCAAAAATCTCAAGGCATTCGTATCATAACCGGAGCGGTGCGTCGACCCTGCCGCCATATGAAAACACGAACCGTGTGGGTTACACGGCCGCCATCGGAAAAAAACAACAAAAGTATAATAATGTAACGTACTAAGTATTCGTCTTAAAAATACTCGTCGATGTGTGTTGCGCGCATCGCGGTATTAACGCGTCGCTGGGACCGGCAGTAACGCAAACAGGACCGAAAGCTCGGCCGGGAAGGTTGAGTTTGGACAATCGGAGGAGTGCGGTCCTCCAGGCTGCGGGGGGCGGCCGCGGGGGGCGGGGGCGGCGGCGGTGATGGATGGCCCAATCAGGCGGCGGCAGTGCCGGCCGCGCTAATCGAGCTCTGCGCCCCGAGCCACACGCACACACACACACCACACACACCAGCGAACTCACCGATACACCAGATTACACGTAAAAGCGCATCGAGAACCTTTTCGGAGATAATATATAATACGACAGCACGAAACGATATACCGCCGGCATACCCTACCCCACCGAGCTCAGGTCCAGCGGAAAATCGATGAAAAACAGCCGAGACGACAAAGCCGGGGGCGGCGTGCAAACAAAACGAGCGTTCATTCGATGAATAACGTCGTATTTACGTCTATATCCGGGCCGGTGGATCGATAGCCACCAACTGTTGTAAACAACCGCATGAGAGTTGAGGAAAAAACGGGCGAGTGCAAGTGAGCGGTTCCCGGGGGCGCCACGTGACTCATTTGGTGGCTGTCACCGGCAGCGGCCACGTGCTGCCACGCCGCGGCACAACGAGACAACTACTCCAGCCATCAACACAATTGACTCGTTACCCGCGCCTCCACAACAACTGCTTGACCCCGTTTTAATTTGTACCGAATTCGTCCGAGGAGATTGTACAAACAAAATTAATTAGACCTTATCGACTGACAAAAAGGATATATATGCCCATAGCGCTCCATTCTTAAAAGTCTTTCCTGACTAATCTCAACAGAATTGAAATGAATCTAATGAAACGGGTATACGTAAAAAAACAACATAATCGGGATGCCCTACAATCATTTTAACTTTTTTCCAACGTTCGCTCTCGAGGCGCATTTTTTATTATTTTTAATTCTGTCGCTGGTTGATGGTTTTTGTGTTTTTTTGTTGCTTTTCATAAATATTTTAAAATCGGATTCAGTTGGGGACAGGCGCAGCGAATGGATTAGGATTTAGATATTTTCGGGCGCGTAATTTATGCCCCTCTTTGTAGAGATATGAATAATGAGAGGAAAGATAAATCTGGTATCTGCGGCTTGCGGGGAATCGAAATATTCATATCTTAATGTCTGATTTCACGGTTCTCTTAAACCCTCGACGATGTCATATACCTATGTGGATTAAAAGATTACAAACCGACCAAAGTTGAGTCATGACTCAACAATCTGCTCCAAACCCTAAAAGGGAGTTCGAAAATATCATGATCCGTCCACTTATCGGCTTGAATGTTGCTATTAACCAATTTACTAGCAATCATGTGCTCCTAATCATTGGGAATGGTTCTAAATCATCAAGTACCAGCAGCTATTCCAAATATGCGCCTCGTTTACAGACCCTCAACTAAATTATTAGACTGCGCGTAAAAAACGGCCCGCGATGATTTACCGACGTCAATTTTGACAGAACTTAGTTTTGTGTGACCGAAATTATAGTAATTTTATAAAAATAACCATCTATTTTGTGTAAACGTTTTGGTTTTTATGAAAAAGGTATTTTATAATAGTTGCAAGTATGTTTGGAATGCGGTTATTATCCTTGAGATGATTGGTCACAATTTATTGTTGGGTCGATCAGTAGCGGAGCTATGACGGCCCGCAGCGCCCGCTCGTCTAGTTCCTACGAACGAGCTGCGTGTACGACTACAGTTTAGTTTAAACCAACCTCTAACAATCGCATAACTAAACAAACAGTTTACAAAACACCCCAAAATGTTAAAATGCAGTTCACGTATATTACTTAAAATTGCATTCTTATTGGATCCGAAATATTTTATTCAAACGAATTAAGTGATTATTTCTTTGAATAAAATTTTCATTGGAAACACGACAGCGCGCGCCGGCCGAGGGATTCTCGGCGACTTTTTGCTCGCAAACAATATTTTTGCATCAAAATAAAGACAACTTTTTATACTTAAATCGCCTTTTAAAGCTTTCAAAAATAATAATGGCTCGGTTGTAAAGTCTTGAATTTATATATGAGCCCTCGCCGTACAAGCCTGCTTAATATGATTTCTTATAGCGAGAAAACCTTATTAAATAATCTTTGTAAAAGAAAATTACTCGGATGGGCCGATCACAATAAAATCGGGGATTTGACAAGATTAAAATTGTAATTCACGTTACTTGTGACGTGCGCCTTATTGCTTTTCGCGGGAAGTTGTTTTTTCTTTTTGCGGGTAAAGTCGCGATGCGTAACCTCAATCGGAGACGTGAGTAATCCGGATATCGAGGCATGTTCCAAATAAAAAACAAGCCTTGATACCCCCTGCCAGTGTAACTTACACGTAACTCTACCGGCCCCTAAAGTAAATTAAAAAAGGTAAACAGTAACTTGTCGAGTTTGCGATTTGCGACCCACCTATGCCTTTGCCCGTAAGTAATTCGAAGATGTGTGAAAAAATAAAATATTGACACTGGCCGGTGCGAGGACGTTCACTTTGACAGTTCGAATTAAAAAGTTGATAGCGACTTACGCGCTTTCCCGCCTCGCTGTCAATAACTATTCTCTTTATTATTTAAATATCCTTTTATACAGCCTTGCAATTGAAAATTATTATAGTAAAATACACGTATTATTTTAATTTATTATAATTTAATCGGAATTCCTTGAAGTGAGCTAAAGTAACCGTTATTCGGCAACATTAGATCCATGCAAGTGAGACACGCAATTCTAGCCGCCATTACTGCAGATTACCTCTAATGTAATATGGCGGACAATTTGAAATAATTGCACAGATTACATAAACATGGACGCTAAGTAATAATTTGCTGTGTTCTCTACAGAATAGAGTGGATACTTTTAATGATAATTTTAGGTTTGGCATTGTTACTTGCCTAGCCAATTTACTTTGAAAAAAAAACAGTTGTAGGTAACTTTTAAATACAATAGGTGCTTCTACAAAATAAAACGCAGAGTATCCTCGTTAAAGGACGAGTAAATCAAAACCACGCAAATAAAACAAACCTAACAAGAGATGCAATATTACGCCATATACAAACGCTTGTTGCGGTCATGCAACACTATTCTAGCATGAAGATAACTTTTTAAACCACAGCCGTTTTGTCAAATGAGCCAGTTTATATACACTTGGGTTGTAACTTTGTGTTCTTTGTGCGTTTACAGAGCTCGTTAGGGGTTATTGCGTGATGCTAAGTTAATGGACTATCGATTTTTGTCCGTGTGCCTCCACTCGGCGGTAGATGGCGCTGATATCTTTGTTATATTGTAAAGGTACCGATTTAAGGGGTAATTAATAAATTAAATTTCAAAGTATTTTTTCCATGATTTTATTTTTACAAGATAGTTTAAATTTTACACGATACAAAATATTAGTAGTAGAAAGAAAATAATATTTACACTTTATTACAATGAGTATTTAAATAGGTATGCGCTTTGCGCATGCGAAATGCAATTGAACGTTTTATGCAAAATGCGACGCGCGTTCGCCATCTCTTCAATATTTATGATCATCTAGTACTTTTACATTGTAAATTACTTTTCTTTCTAAAGTTCAAATTGTTCAGATTCCAAATACAGAGCGTTTGTTAAAATGTATCTACAAAGTCGAATGCTTAATATTTACTGTTCGTCTTCAGCGAAACGTTTGTACATCATTAGACAACGGCAGTAAATCTTCCTGAATCCGCATAAATTTACATTTTAACAGGCGCCCGTCGGGAGATGATGTCGCACTAAAACATTTAACACTCTTTAAAATTAGAACAAAACAGTTCAATAAGCTCCCTGTGCCTCCATAAAAGGTTTTGAAAAAAAGTCAGCAAACTTTTTAAATTGCGCTCAGCCACATTGCAAAAGGCCGAATGTATTTGAAACTGGCCGGTGCCCGCCGCGTTACCTCTAATTAAAAATAAACGAACAGTGAAGAGGCGTTGTTTATATTTCGAACCGCAGTGCTCAGTGTTGCCACATACATGATGGATATGTAGCACACAGCCCGGCTTTTATTTTTAGACGGGATATTTCCAAAAATCATTCCAAATGTAACGAAATTAAATAAACAGTGTTGTAGGTATGTCATTTAAAAACCATTTACTAAGAAATTCATTGAACTAGTGATTTAATGTTAATAAGTACAGCCATTTGCATATCCATTCAATTTTATTCCGTTGATTAGAAAATAATTGTTCTAAATCGTTGTTTCTTTTAGCTATTAATCATGAATCGATTTGAAACACGCGTAGCTTTGTTTTCAAGTGTTGCTGCTGTAACAAAGTCGTAAGGTGCATTATAATTCACATGATAACGAGGTGGGCGTCCTGCCTCCTGGAACGTCCAGCTTTTTGTCATAGCTGCTCAGGTAGAACGGTTCTGATTCACGCCCACAGCCCTTACTTATCGACTTATAATGTAACCAAAAACAATAAATAACACTAGCTTTGGACTAAGCTTATGAGAAGGTGTGATGTGAAAGATTGAAGTGACTTGTTAAGCGGCAAAATGCCATCTTATTTATGCGCGCGACTCCTAAAACGTCCATTCCCGCCCTAATCCTTAGATTATTCGCCAAATGAGCAAAACTGCTTTTAACGACGCTCGAGTTTATTTTGGTCTAAATAAATGATTGCGGATACCTCTCCCGCGTTTATGACGCCCGGGTAGCGTCTGACAGTAATATTTGCGTTTCACCTGATTTATTTTGCACCTACGGCTAATGTGCAGTACGGGCCATCGTAAAATCTACAGTTTATAGCTTAAATAATAACTGCGCCTTTGACGACCACTCAATAAGATATGCGAACAGTTGTATGTTCTCGTTCTAACGACGCCCGTCGGTGACAGATAAAATCTGCATCCGAAGTGACAGTAGACCGGTGTTGCCAGATACAAAAACTTTGACAGACGTGGCATTACAGTTTGGCTAATCTTGTGCTTTATACTCAGCGTAGCCGTTGAAAAAATCACTGAATTTAATTTAATCGACATTAAATAGTAATTAGTATTCGAGTAACGCGACTTGGTAATGATTCGATAATAGTCCAATAATTATCGATTCGATTTTTATTAGTGTCACGTTCCGATTGAAATTTAAATGCAGCGAGTGATTGTCGGTCGTCTGCACATTGTCTAATTTGAGAACTGATTTACAATTTAATGATCTCTGTTCGGTTTTATTTTACACGTGTTTAAATTAAGCGATCGGAGTTTTGTATCTTGTTTTTTGTGGCTTCATGTTTACTTAGAACGTTACGTTGACCATTTAAAAAAAACTTGGTTTTTGTACTTACAAGATGTAGAGACTGTACAATAATTTTAAAGTTGTTTAAGATGGTATCATACAACGCGCACGCTCTCTTGTATTGGACATATCAAAATGATCAGCAATTCTAAAGTTTCTTCGAACGATGACATCGCGCCATTTTCAAAAACCGTCCTTTAAACCGTTCTAAAATTAATTTGCGCGCCATTACCACTCCAACGATCATTCCCCTGCTCTAGATCCCGCGAAACGAGTTTTTGTTAATATTTATCATCCAAATGAAAAATGCCGGTGATTAATTAAGAAATTGATATTACTGAGAACATCTTTAGTTTCTGAGAATGTCCGCGACTTGACAGTCGTCATTTACTTCGGCCGACGTCGAATAATTCAAATGCGTTACAAAATGAAGAGATATCTCGGTTTACCTGTAAGGACATACGAACAAACGGGATGATTAATCGTTGTACAAGTAGGTATAATGTTTCCCGAAGGTACCAGGCGATCATGAGCGTGGTGGGGTGTTCATAAATACGCGATATGAGCCCTCACACGGAGCTCCTTGGATTAATGCGCTCCTTGTGCAGACCGGTTGCTGGCACCAAGTGCGTGTAGCTGCGTAGGCGACATACCTTTTGTGATTTTAATATCATGTTCAAATTGGACGTACGGCTTGTAAGTTGCCATGTGGGCATTTATTGGTTTCGTAATTAGCACGCAATGGCAACCCTAGGTCACTCACGTAATTTTTAAAACACAAAAAAAGGAAAAACACAGTTCATTTAACCCTACAGTCGCTACATAGTCTTCGATACACAGAACCGCAAGAAACAATCGTCGCGGAGTCTAATAAAGATCACGTAATCAGCAATCAAATGGCGTTTTAGATTTCACAGGGAATAACTTTAAGACGTTAGAGATTCCGACTCTCGGCTATAAAGTAAGCTACGTATCTCTCGTATCGCGTTTAATGAAAACCGTCGGATATCTTCCGTACCGAGTACCTCCCTCGGTTAATGTATGCGATTTTTATCAGCCCAGTCCCTTGCAGGGTTAAAAATATGCAAAAATCAGCACCCGGGGTGAATATTAAGTAATGTAATTTTGTGTAATATTCTACAATTAAAATTCAAATTGAAATCAATGCGCGGATGAACGGCCGGTGGTGGGGAGTGTTTCTGAAGCTCGCAGGGGTCCAGATAGTCCCATTTGGGTTGTATTTATTAACTTGATTCACGATGGTTAAAGGGTTACTGGTTTGAACCGGATTAGGTTAGGTCGGTGTGTATTTTTGTTTACTTTTTTTTCACAAACTCACCTCTAACTTACCAGTATGTAAACGCTTAAGTAAATAGCACAATCCTAAATTTACAAAAAAAAACGTCTAATAAGCCAAACAAACGTCAAAATCACGAATATCATAACCCCTCCATCGCCACGTCTGCAATATCACCGCATCAAATTAGTTTAATATCACAAATTGTCATTTCAGCCCGGAACAGACAATTAAAGTGACTATAACGGGCATTACACTCCGCTGATAGGCAAGTTATAGCCGCTTCGTAGACTATTAGCAGTATTTGAGAATATTTCGACTAAACGTCACATTGTTCGGCGAAGGGTTAAGGGCGGTGTAAAAATTTTGGTGGATTTCAAGTGTTTTAATTTAATGATTTTAATGTAATATATTATTACAAAATGTCCGTATTAAAGCCACTAATCAAGTAGGTACTCACAATTAAAAAAACATTTAAGATATAGTTTGTCGTTGTCGAGGGTTAGAAATCTGGCTACTAACGTTTTAGGCATCCTTAGTTCTTGTAGGAGTGTTACTATAAGGATTTTATTGTTATGCAGCTTTGTTTGACAAGTGTAAAGCATTTTCCAATGGAAAAGCACCGGCTACCGCAATCCTACTAATATTATAAACGTGAAAGTTTGTGAATATGTGAGGATGTATGGATGTTTGTTACTCTTTCACGTAAAAACTACTTGACGGATTTGGAAGAAACTTTACAGTAATATAGGTTATACATCAGAATAACACATAGAGTAGTTTTTACCGCGGGAAAACTTCTCATTCCCACGGGAAACTGACTTCCACGAGAACAGAGTCGCGGGCGGCCACTAGTTAACAAAATAAACGTTAAATAAGTACATGCATCACTGTTAAACTGAAATCAGTATACGTGCCTTCGACTAGGTATTGCCGACGGCGATTCAGCTATTACAGCGCTTCACGTCATTAAGCGGACTCAGCGCTTCTTCGCGCGAGGAGAGTGAACGCGTCAGCAAATATCTGTCATTGACGGGGTTCCCAAATTAATGATTTTATTTTAATCATGTGGTTTTTGAAACATGTTGTTTTGTTAGTTTAAATATTAATTAAAGGAAATTGCTTAAAATATAGTAGCAAAGTTAAGTGTGTTGGAAAAAAAATTGTTTTGTGTTAGCCAAAGGATCGTTGGCATACCCAACTTAACCTTATAATTTTGGGTAGATTTCTATCTATTTTACTTTAAAAATAAATGCGTTCCCATCGCCGTTCCCTTTGTTTTCCTTGCACAAGAAACACAATAGCATCAACTTTGCCGAACAAACACATTAAAGTATTTATAAATGACGTCATTACCTCACCGAGCTATCTATTCCCTCTAGATCGATGCAACTTAACACTTGCACTTTTTTGCTAAGACATATTGAGCTCTATCCCTTTGTGATACGGGGTATGTTTTGGTTAGTTAGTCGGGTGCCAATTTTAATTAGGTGTGGGGTTCCCCCGCGCCCCAGCCCCCTCGGAGCCCCTGATAAGGGTATTTGCAAATACGAGGGACGGCAAAGAAGCCAATCCATCAAATCGGTGAGCGCATTACGACACCACGCTTGTCGTTCTGTAGTGATGTGCCGTGTGAAAAAATTTGGGCCATCGATGTCGATGGATTTGTGAAATTGCGTGAATACGTATTTGTTGCTGAGTTGTCTATCAAGCCAATATCAGAGTTATCAAAAGTGATAGTAAAAGCTAAAATAACGGTTACTTACAGCTTTAAGCTTATAGTTTTAAGATTCAAACAAAATTCATCATAGTTAGATATATACGGGTCTTTTCGGACACGATCCTTTTCTTGGATAGCTAGATAAAATAGTAAAACAAAAACTTTAATAATAAACTCTTAACTTACTCCTTTCCCCAAAAATCCAAAAAATACCATTCCACAAAGATTGCCCAATCTCAAAAAACAAAAATACCGACCCCCCACCCTACCCATGCTTTCAGTTGATTGGCGTAACTCAATCCTCCTGTGCGATCGTACGACACGACACGACACGACGCGGCGCGTGCACGACGCACGGACACGACTAATGAGCGATGCGACGTCTGTTAATGATGCAATTGTACTGAATGAGTATTGAAGTGAAGATTGTTGTGTTTGGTTTGAAGGGGTTTTTTGGTAGTTGGAACTAGGGACTCTAAATCTTACTAATATTAGGTATATAATAATACCACTGAACGGATTTGGATGAAGCTTATATAAAAAAATAAAGGGCGAACTAAAGGTTACATGAGGTACCACGGGAAAGTGCCTAAATTACACGGTAAAGCCATTTAGCTGATGTAGTAACTGTAGAGCGAAAATTTATTGTAAAATAATAAAAAACGAATCATTACGCGTTAAAAAAAACCTTTTTTATTTTATAACTTTACTCTGCATTGTCTAAATAAAAACACGACCCTCAACCAACATTAAAAACACCCACAAAAATAACTACAATGAAAACTAAAACTGAGCATCCAAAATTCTCACATCGCATCCCCCATGGCTCAGTGGCTAGGGCTGCCAAGCTCCGGTGTTCGGTTACCGACAATCGGCTTACAACGCCCAGGGACCGAGCCGTGGATTACCGACTAATGAACAATTCCAATAAAGCACATGATTGATTAGTGTTGCCAATTATATTGGAAAGTATTGGGATTGGTGTAGTGAGTTTTATGGGAATTATCATAACTCGCTTTTTTTATGCATATCTGAAAGTATAAGAGCATAGTCAGGTAGAGAAGATAGGAGAATAGATAATCCAAAATTTAAAAAAATAATATTTAAAATTTTGTCTACCCTTATTATTATTATACCCTTATATGGGATTGAAATCTAAAAACTTGACATAAATGAAAATGTTATACTAAACGTTAAATTAATGGAGAATAGAGAAAATAAAACGATAAATTGAAGCATAAAGTTTGATCCTTTTTGAAATAGGAACACACAAAAACACACAGTTACTCAATTAGTATTTTGTCAAAAAAAAATACCTGAAAACAGGTCTCTTTTATAGCTTCGGCAAGCTTAGTAGCGTAACACATTTTTAGTTTGTTTTCTTCTAAATTTAAAACAACTTTTTCTATTTACTTCCCGTATCAATATTTAACTTAACAACCTTTACCATCTTTTAGTCATATAAAAATCAACTGAAAAACAATTGAAAACATTTGAGACCATTAATTACTTTGCTCTCTCAATAATTAACTTAGTAAACACTATTTTTGACTTCGCAGCGTTGTTTGCACACTGCCATTTGTGCGACGTCACTGGGGTGCCTGTATGTGTGGGTGTGTGTGTGTATGAGAGTGTGGTGATGTGTGTGAGGCCATAAGATGAATTAGGGGATTACCAGAAGTGCATTATGCAACTGCACTCTGATTTCGTACGCTAGTATACAGGGAGATCGGTTTTAAGTACTAACTAGGTGTTGTAGACAAAAGTTATTAAGTATCTTTATTTCATAATGTCCGTAATCATTATAAAAAAAAACTCGCGATATAATTAAATTGATATCTAGCCTGTAGTAATGTAAGTATACCATAATCATTTTAAAATGAAAAAGTTCATAATCCTCATAATATATGTTGTAAAACAATAGCAGAAAACTCGTATTTTTTGAGCAGACTCAGTTAATTTTAGATCGTTATTGACACCCTGTATGTGCCAGGGTGGTATAGGGTGCTGACTAATGGCGTAAGAGTAATTTTATTACTTTGCCCCCATTACCATTACAATGGGAATGCCACCGGTCCAATGTGATATGCAACTTGAGTCGCATTTTGCTTTATGTGACAGAGTTTAATCGATAACGGCAGCGCGCATTACTAGTGATAGTAAAAATGTTAGTAAATTTTCTCGCCGGAACATTTTCATTTTTCGACCTCATAAGCGACATTATTCCAAAAGGTTAAAGCTATACTTTTAGAAAATACATGTAACAATCTAAAAAAAAGTTACGTCAGACAAATTGTCTCGATCATCCATTTTTCTTTACAACTTTCCGAATGTCTCCTCCACTAATACAACAAACAAACAACAATAGAAACGAAACAAATCCGTCTTTTTATTATTTACAAGGCCCGTGCCTTACCAGGGGAAAATAGGAAGACGGAGGTAGCTAGTCCTACTGATTTGATTTGATTCGTGCTACAATGAATTTTTGATACGGTTCAGTGCACACTAATTTGTTTATCGTGTTGTGAACTTCTTCTTTCCTGGTACCTGTGGAACAACATCGGCGTTCTCAATGATTTATTCAAATTTGAAAAATCGTTGCTTGTTAGTCTAATATCTTTTCGATGCAGTGTAAAACGTACTGTAAATGTTTTTGTTCCCATTTTTGTTGCTTGATATAATTTGATTGAAATTCCAGTACACATTTTGCGTTCGCAACCAAATATACTTTATCGCCAATTATAATCTCACCCTCAATTTCGTCTGACATAACGTTGTTTAACAAGACGCAGTAAGATTTAATTAAGTGAACAGATAGAAATCAGTGGTGTGGCAGGTGATTAAATAAATACAACTTGGCAGATACCTAATTAGTATGCCAGACGCACTGTTGATAAGGTGGGCTAGGCGACGCAACATCTCTGACTGAATCCTGTTCGCCTGGTACTTTGGAATTAGCTGAATACATTAATTAAATAAAAATTTGTCACAATTAAGATTTTTATGAAGAAATTACGGAATGGTTAATACTGAAGTTTTCTAAACTTTTGATAAATAATGAAGTTATAGAAAAAATCAATTTTTGAGTTTTGTGATATTTGCACACTGAATTTCTATAACTTTCCAGAACTTAGAATGTTGTCATATTGAAAAATTATTCGGCGACTTCTTTTTACGATTTTTTTTATTTTAAAACGTTTTTTTTTGTTCATAGGTGACGCGAGTAACGCCAGTATCGGCTCCGGAGAAGGAACCGGAGAAGAGGACGACGACACGAACGGAAAAAAGAACCAAAAGAAGAGAGGAATCTTCCCCAAAGTTGCCACAAATATCCTACGAGCGTGGTTATTTCAGCATTTAACGGTAAGTCGCCTTAGAAACTCAGAGAGAAAAGGAAAGATAAAACATTATGTGAAGCAAACGACCAATCTTAATAATTATAAAGGTATTCTTCACTGTACAAACAAAACAATGCAAAACAACCCACGCTCCTACCGCTTATAATTAAAAATTCCCGGCAGAACAATAAATTTTTCATTGTGCAAACAAAGCCCAATTTCCAACACAGCGGAATCCGTTAAAAAGCGCAAAATTAATTTCTCGAAAAGAGGAACACTCGCGACTGAAAATTAACCGAAAATCGAAGAGGTTCACTGGTGACAAGTGATTGATGGAGCGAAAAAAGCTGATTAGCATAGAGACGATGTCGAGAGTACAACGTCGGCGGTGCAGGGCGCAGTGTTGCGTAGTAATTTCTAGAATGGGTTCGTGGAGGGGCGCGGGGGCGCGGGCGGGGGTGCAATTTCATTACCGGTCCGGATCCGCGCCATAAATCACCAGCGCCGAACAGCCAGCTCCTCAGGTGACGCCGCGCCTCCCGAACTCCTAGCCTCGCCCGGACCGACACAATCCCACTTTCTTTATGGCAATTCCACGAATTTTCAGACGAATTTCCACAGTAATTATATTAAAATTGCTACATCTTGCCGGGATAGCGCGAAGACGGGTTCTATTTTTGAAAATATACTCAAATCCATTGCCGGGTCGCACTTCCGTAGACTGGAGTTTAAAAAGTCGCCGGCAGCGACAATCGAATTAGGAAGCTTTTAGCGCGTTCCGTTTGGCGCGTTTTTGCACATCGCTGTCCGCGCCAATTACTGGCTTCCAAATTACTTATAATTGCGTCGCTTAGCACTAAGTGCTTTCATTATCGTCTCCCTGTAAAACAGTCGACTGTATCTCCAACCATGTTATGCTAACTCTCTTCCCTAATCCATTTAAAAACTTTTTTGCATACGCGCTTCCGTTTAAATTGTTTAGCTATTTCGCGCGGGCCGTTAGTGTGACGTCACTCTTCGATATCGGCACTATTCCAAATTGGCGTAAAAAGCGCATTCGTTCGTGGATGAAACTGCACACGTAGCTGTCATTGTGACGTTTGTAATATTCATTCGATTACGTTTCGCGGGAAATGGAACGCCGCGCGGTGACAGCGCGCCACCTGCTCCCGCCACCGTTTGAATTCAGAACCGCGGCTGATTGGTCACTCACGATGTTTCAATTCCAACTTGACTGAAACAAATGAATGTAGCCGCCGTTCGATATGGAATCCAAGATTGAGACTCAAATATGGAACGTTTGATTTGTGCTCCCAACGGTTAGAAATAGCTTCGTATGATCGAATTGAATCGGCCGCTTGAATTAATTTCGAATTAAGTGGCCATTGAGAACAGACCAAAAAGGAAAGTGAGACGATTCCGTATAAGCCGGGAATCGGTGGACATGATTGCATAATTTAAATTCAGTGCAGTGCCGGCAATATTGGTAACAATCTGTATGTGCATGTTCCGTAAACGGTTTGAATTTTAAAACTGTTTGTGATCTACGTGCCGGTGTTAAGATAGCGTCCGAAATTTGAATTCTGCAATTCCCGTTGGCCAATTTACATGGTTTTTGTACGAAAGTTGGCGTCGCGTGTAATCTCGTTGAATCATTAATACATCCGCATATTGCGTCGGTACAGGCGTGGTAAATCTCACTTAATGCCTCGTACCTGAGACCCTCCGAAAATTTCCCAAGAAATAATATTGAATAACGCGGCAGACTTAGAGGAAATCCTACCTTGCGCGACCTTAAGCCCTTCCAGGGGGCTAAAAATAATTATAAGACTGAAGTAATCCCGCGACACAGTCGGGATTTCCCTTTGTTTATGACAATATTTTACTAACTCCTACTCTATATGTTATCCCAAGTTTATACTCGCTTGAGTACATTTGACATTAACCAAGCCCGACGTGTACGCTTAGAAAATAGATATTTTAATATTAAATATTAATAGGGGCGCAGCATAGCGAAAGAGATATTGCAAACGGATTCTTAGGCGTGCGGTGTTGAGTTACGTTAGTATCAGGTTTACTTTGAAAATCACCGCCGTGGAATAGAAGCATCACCGTGAACTCACGCTATATTTTATTTATGCGGTATTCCATGTTATATAATACTGCCTTTTGTGTTATTCTAGCCTTGTACGCGCACTCTAAAATCATAACCCGACTTTAAGATATAAACAATATCGTTGATGCTTTTCATAGCTCATCAACGTACCCATTTACGGTTAATCCAATGAATACACCCCTAGAAATATGGCTCAATTTTGGTGTTTTCGCTGCGTTAAAAATCTTGAGGAAATTCGCTCTTTATTTAGGGAAAGGGCGCGTCGTAAGTTTTACTTGGAGAAGTCGGGGGCAAATTGCTGGCGAATCCAGGGAATGAGAATTTATTAATATTGGAAGCTTGCGCAGGGAGCTCGGGGCATCTTTTGCGAATTAAACGATGAAATGTCCCTTATTTGTTAGCTAAACACAAATATTTTGCCGGAATTCGGACGTGACTCCGGAATTACACCATAAACATGTATCACTGCGCGTGTAACTTAACGTTTTGTTTTCTTATTGTCAGGAAACAGCTTATCGGGATGTTTACTTCGGCCAATAACTATATTTTCCGCGAGAAATCTATGCAAAATATAGAGACTGTATCAAACTGGACCAAAAATCGATCCTTGGTCGACGCCGCTTATTCATAAGCAGTAAATCTCTAAAAATGGCGACATTCAGAAAAATCCATCTGCCGACAACTCGTGAAGGACGACAGAAATCATTTCCGGGCATCCGGTGAGCAGATTTCCGAAAACTACCCACTTTTTAAGTCGGCGACGTTTAATGCCGCACTGGACAGGAAGTTCGCAGCTGCCGGAAATAGAATGTGTAGGTGAGACGACGCTACACTTCAACATTGGATTAGAAAGAGATGAACCGATCAAGTACAGGCTACTTTGAATAGGGAAATGGAGTGCTGGAATGCGAAAATGTCTTTCGCGGCAAAATTAACATTTTGAAGGCTTCGAAATTGAAAATGGGATGGATAACTTTCTCACTCTTTTTCAATAAAATCTCTCAAGTTATTGGCAATGCATTATGAAATCTAATATTGGTTTAAGAGGAAAATGTCAATGCATTAGCTCAGTTAATTATTACGGAGTCATCCGATAGCGAAGAGTTTGCCGAAAGGGTTTCAATGTTTGCAAGGGTCCGGGTTCGAGTTTCAACTCAGATTATCGACTAGATCAGGTTGCATGCGGTTTGTTTAGGATGTTTAACATTAATATTGAAGATAGCTTCTCAAAGATTTATTTATGTTGAATTTTGATAGCGATATTCATCAACATTGATTTTTATCGATCCTTAAACTCATATAGGGACGTTTAATCGCAAAGTTATCCCATAAAATGCAGTAGTTTAACAAGGCATTCATAATTATCAGGAGGTGGTAAATAATGTCATCAAATCTCACCGAAATACGACAACACAAGCAATTACAAACAACAAGAGTCGTAAAAGCCAAGGTGTAGTTAACGGAGTAGACCAAAATTGCCCATTTCATATCTGTTGGCCGTATCGGGGGCCACCCCCTCCCCGGGCCCGCAGAGGGGGCCAACAGTCGTTTAGATAACGCTATCTTTGAGTGGACACAGCCCCGTCTCGGGTTACCGAGATGCTTTTTTGGTATGCATTAGAAACAAGAAAATTGAGTCTCTCTATCGAAAATAGAAAATCCCACAGCGCAGGGATATATGGCGTCATAATCTACAATTGGAAGAAAGACGTTAACCCTGCACCAGGGTATCATAAGTTAGAGACACGCAATATCCGAAGAATTGTGCCGAAAAATCCTCCCGCGCCTTACTTTGATTAATGTATTCGTGTGTCACGGTAATATTGCGCGTAAGGCCGTTATACTCTTTGGCTAGAACCCCGTACATCAGGAGGCGTTATTGCAAATCTAGGGTATATTAAAAAGGGCGGGATATTCCTATTTATGTGACAAGACGAACACCTGCGTTGCCCGAATGGGACCCGCTCGCAGATAACAGAGGTATTTGAAAGATATATGGTTCTTCCTAAGGCTCCCAAGATTTTGTTTCACGAATATTATTATTTTCATTTCATACGAAGCGCTTATTTTATGCCGAGGTATTTATAGCTGACAAAAGCGATTAGCTTTTAGGTTTATTGGACACATACTCGATGATTATTGCAGTATGCAAATCGAAATGTTTATATCCAGATGTCTACCGCCTATAAAGCAAACAGCTGGACGTTATTAAAACAAATGTCTGACCGCATGCGAAACTTGCGTGTTGGCACACCGCAAAGGGCATCGTTGGTGTATCTTACAATTGAGACGTGGATTTTAAAAATGTAGTTCTCGGACCCCCTCGTCCGCTGGGAGCTGTCGTAATAGACGGGCTCCAAACCGGCTGATGAATACTTGATGAGAAAATGAACCCTTCAACTTACGATGGTCACCTCCCGTATAGCCGAGGGTCGTATCAATGCCCACACACGTACAGCAGACCAACGCCCAAACTTGGCGCTGATACAACTTTTTTGATCACCTAATGCGCACCTCATTTTACTACAGTGAATAATTCTCGCCGAGCGAACAACTTGGACGGTAAATTTTGAGCCAAAGTGAATGGGTTACACACGGGAATTTTTCTACCGAAGAAAACTTACATTTGCACGGAAAAGTTGGTGCAAGTAATCTAAAGTTAGGTACCAAGGCGGCAGAGGCTATTTAGATGCACATCTTAACTCGCCCATATATCTAGATTGTGCGCCAAGTTCGCAAAGCCTGGCCAACTTGGAAGTGTTTCCGGATATTTGTCTATTTTTTCCGTCCATGGCGCAAAATTGCAAGTGTGGACGCAAGAAAACAGCGACACTACGTAATCCAATAAGACCCGGGTGAAATTATTGCAGCGAGAAAAACTTTATGTTTCAATTGTTGTAGAGTTAATTAAAACAAAGGAGCCGGTGAATTTATGTGCGCCTAGTGTTACGGGCTCGGTTTATTTATTTAATTTTAATAAACAAGATTTGCATACACAAACGACAGCGTCGCTGTGGCTCACTGATAATGTGAACATTTGCATGTCGCTCGTGTCGATGAATTATCGTCAGGTGCCTGTGTTTACTGTTGCTGTTAATTTGTTTTTAATTGTGTCTTTTTCATTCACAAACGGTATATAGTATTATAGTCGTCGTTATCTTATTCCTCTAGGCAGGTCAGGGTACATAGTAAGTCGTGCCTGCATAATTTACCAGGCGCCCATGGGGCATCAGGAGCTTAGCTAATCAGCCCCGTCGGCCGATTACCCCGGGCCTGCGCGCGCGATAATGCCTCTCGCGCGATTAGCCACGCTGACCACCCCTGGACTTATGCCCGCCTGGTATATTTACCCCAATTCGGGAGTCGTCACAAATTTTAAGCCGGATTTAATTTATCATATAAACCTTTTGGCACAAACGCTTACACGTCATTTAAATTAGGAACAAGTAATACTGTTAGCGCTAAATTGTTTAATATTTCTGCCTCAATTTTAATAAATATTTTCGTTAAATACTTTTTGAACGTGTAAAGTAATAAATACTACGAGTGGAAATAATTTAAAACTGTAGGAGCGATTTCATGTAAATGGAACGGAGAAAAACATGAATTTTAAACGCCATTAACGAAATTGGACAGAAGGACGCGTCAAGACGGATTTATCGCTGTAACTTAGACGTCGCGGACGGATTAATGTATCGCTGAAAAATTCTTTACAAATAATGTATCTTCTCTCTGCATCTGCGGACACGAAAAATACAGATATTAAACAAAAATCCTAAGCAAATTAAATAGTAATTTACTTCAGTTATAAAACCTTTATCATATTATAATTAAAAACAAAGATAGCTCAATATTTAAAACTACTAAATAAGCGGCACTAACCCAGCTATAAACACAAACTCGCCTATACTTTAAAAAGCTAGCGTCTAGAATGTTCTACGAAACAATTACTTAGCCGAGGGGAAGTGGGGGGTGCACCTAAAGCCATTTACATAATGCAGTCTAACTAAACTCCTCACTTGAAATGATTGCCTGGTACTTGGTCGGTGCCAGGAGCGGGTACTCGAGCGGGCCCAGGTGCAACGTCGTGTATTATTAAGGCTTTTTACATTTGCGAGAATAATAAAATGTTCTGTTGGAGATTATTTATAGTTTATTAGCGGTTTTAATGGAAATACCTGGCACTGGGGTAGAATGTACGGATTTTGTTACGAAAAATAAATTAGTTGATAGAGTGAAAGCATAATAATCGAACATTCAGATAAATCATAAATATTGCAACATGACTATGTCTCAATTAAAAAAGATTTCCAATTATTTATTTTGTTAAGGTTTTGTAATCTACACTCTCTACTAAAATACAGCATAATATTAATAGTACTTTGGCTAGAGCTTTTCATAGTAGTTCTAAAGACTTTAAATCTACACGTCGTTGGTTCGTGTCTAGCCAGACTGCTGAGTAACTCACTTTTCGCTTAGTCACGCTTAAAATTGCTGAATTTCATTCTAAGTTTAAAATACTTCAGCGTTCCGTAAACAGAAAACCGAAGAGTATTTTTCGCTTGACCAACCTGTTTTCGTCGTAACTCATATCACAAAGAAAAAAAAACAAAAGAACAAAAATTCAAATCTTGAACTCAGGGATTCTAATTCGCGAATAAGTGCGCGTTTACACTAGCAAAAGTTTCGCGACTGCTTTAAAATTCGGATTCGCATCTTGCGACATAATTCAGTATGTGACACGAAGACATTCAGTGTGTGTACGATGATATATTCGCGAATGTATGAACACGGATAATGCAAAAACCGACTTGTCACATTTTGCCAACCTACCGCCACGCGCCTGGTTCTTGCCAACACGTATTTTATGTACAGGGTGTTGCACAAAATAAATCAAAATTAAAAATCGTTTAAGTTTTGATGAAGTATTTTTGTAGTTATAAAAAATCTTTTTACGAAGTAAAATTACAATCTTTGATCATCATTCTCCTCTCCTTATTGATGAAACCATATTTAGTAAGAACTTTCACTAGATATATTACAAGCAGTATTAAATCAACACCATTCGCACCCCAGTCATTGTTAACTTCGCCGGAACACCTTGTCAACTGTCAAAATAGTGGCTGATATTCGAAGGCACCCTGTATAAATGCGAATATATTACACGGTGTATTTTGCCAGCCATAGCTCACGCGGACGCGATAGCATCTCAATTGAGACGTTAGTGCCCGCCCGCTTGCGGCTTTCGTCGCTGGCCGTATCGTGTGCACGCTCCTTTATACGCGGAAAGCGCATTTTGAAGAAATTCCCAATTCGAACTGGCCGATAACAATCTTTTTTAATCTGAGCCTCGTATCGCGGACTCGTTTTGAATTTGGAATAGAGTTTCGAAATTATTGCCGGTACGTTTTGTTTTTCGGCAGTGCCTGTTTACTTTTGGTTAACTTGCTTACCTTTAGCGATATTGCATTGTGTGGCCAGAATTGCATTATAAAAAAAAGATTATTAAGACTTACTCGTGATCGTTCGTTACAATTGTTATTTTACATTTTTAGCGTTAAATAGTCATCTTTTACAACTAGTCTACAAAAACTTAGTCTAAACGTTGCAATGAAAATTCGGCCTCCTTTGTCAAAACAACCAAGCGCAGCGGCCCCGGCGGTACCAGGCTCGCATGAAGCATGAAAACGTCGATCGGAGGGCGCGTACAATGCCCACGGACAATGCCGGGCGAGATAACCGTGCCACTCCGTCACTCGGCTGACAGGGTTATCGGAGCCAGCGAGGCCGGGTGCCGGCCTGCCGCCCTGGTCACGAACTATAGCGGGTCGTCGAACATGATTTTAATCGATATAGTATTTTCAAAAGTATTCTATTATAACTTTAAATTTCAATACATAGCGTTTCCATCAAAAGTAATAGGGGAGTTTTAATTTAATAGGTATACTCAGGAACATAAAATCTACTATTTTTAAGATAATAATCTTTTTTAAAACAAACAAAATTTTCCTAATTTAGAATATACCAGGTCAACAGTTTCAAAAATCATTTATGCTATTGGTCAAAATAAAAGTACTAGGAGCACAGGTGTGTTCTAAAAGTATCAGGAGTTCAGGTGTGTTTTTAATATCACTGGTACCAGGCTCTCAGCAATCTCGCATATTTAGTATGAAAGTACTAGGTTAGCAGAATGGAATTATACATTCGTCGTTCTCTGGTGACATGGACCACACAATCTTACGCTGCATTGTTAACGTGCTGGTAAATTCCGGCCTTGTACCGTGCCTTTATGTTTTGTCTTTTGATTGGGCTTATCGATGTTTGGAATAATATTATTATAAACAATTTGAAAGCAAATATTTCCCACTCCCAACAGAAATAGGAAAGCTTTATAAACAAACAACTAAACCCAACAAAGCTGTCATAAGTACCAGGCCATCATATCTTTGTAGCGACTTCAAAGAAACTACAAACGAACGCCACAGTTACGTTTGATTAGGCGCGTTCTTAGCCGCCAGGGGGCACACTTTGAGCAGAAACCCCGAGTCCATGCTTTGATATGGAAACCTTCAAGCTGCGTAAAGGCATCGATTCTTGAGACGACATGCCTTTTCGTTGCTCGTTTATGTACTCCTAGTCATTCAGGTTTAAATTTTGATTGAAATTTCACTTGAAACTACGATTTCTATGCTTGTTACTGCCGACGACTAACGTAAAATCAATATTGTAAAAGACAGGCGAATTCAAAAGATTTTTAAATACGGTATCAAAAGGTTTTCTCATTTTTCAACGGTGCTCGATTGACAGGGCTGTCGCTTCGCTTATTGTCTGCCGATGCTTTTATTTCCAGCGTAGTCCAGACATTGATTAGTCAGCACATGTAACCACGTCGTCGAGTAAATTTTGCCGGGCTACCTTACCCGATTTTTCGGAAAAAGAACTAGCTTTCAGTAACTGTCTTTTAAAATATCGATGGACTTAATTACACTTTTACAGCATAGATTGGGTAGAAGCTTACTATGATAATAGTTATATAAATGAAGTTAAATTCATAATAAAGCCTCTAATGGGCCATAGAAAATATAAAAGCGACACATACACACAATAAAACGGTCTATCCAAATTATAATATCAATTACGGATGCATTAACAATTCATATCAAGAGTCAGACAAAGCAGAAACTGGAATCTCATATACGTAATGTTATTATTGTCAGAGAGGGATGAAAAGATTGGAAAGTTAGCTGCGGGAGTGGGATAGCAGGCGGAAGGTAGGCGACGTCGGAGAGCTGTCAAAATGTCAAATTTCGAACGTTGGTGCGGAGCAACTTCAAGCGTGCTCCCACCGCCTGCAGTGTTACTCTAATATAGTTATGTGGCCCTGGTACCACTGCTCGGTTAATATTCATGCATCTCATCTCCCGTTCTTGGTTCTACCGCCATTTTCGTGAAAGCCTCCACCAGTATGAATATGAATGAACACTGCTCAGTTTCTTGAATTGAACCTTCGGATGCACCAAAGCGTACAATAGCTTATGCAAATTAATGAGTACACCCAAAATGATTGAAGCTGCGCGCTATTTATTCCATGTGAGAGATGAAACTGCATTGCAGACTCCGCGCTTCTTATTTTGGGATCGTTTAAGTGAGATGTCAGCGAAATTCCAAAACGGACATGACGCCGACGCAGAAACCAACACGTCCATTCCCAAAACAAAGTAACCATCTAGAAACGAAATTGAAAATTCCAATTTCACGTCCATTTCCTGGTAAAACAGGCGGTTTTCTATTTCATCTTTCAAAAAACCGGTATATTTGTTTGCTACCGATGCTGTCTGTCTCGCTCTTGACGTGAAGGATATTGAAACTGGCCGAAAATGAGAAGTAAAAGTAAAGGGCGATATTTGACGTTTCAATATACACTCATCGACGATGGACGAACACTGGGCGTTTAATTAACATTACACGGCAAGACGGCTTTATGTTTTAAAAACAAACACTCAAGAATAAGTAACAGTTTCAAAGACGCCGAAATATCGAACGAGTGACATCGAAAGCCCCTTCGTCTTAATAAAAACGTTTCGTACATTCTTGGCGTAATATAACAAGCTCGCACTCGACTCGCGGTATTTATAAATGTCAATCACAACTGTCAGAAGTGACAGTAGTCAAATCCCCGCCCAGTAATAACGGTAAAAGGACGTTCCCAATTTGAAAAACACACGTTCAAAGTTCTCGCACGTGCTCGATTTGCCGATTAGTGTTATTTTTGAAAATGGAATCAGGGATCGTGTCGCCTTCGGGTGTGCCCGCCCACAAGATGGCGTCTAATCACCCGACGTGTTCGCGGGAAAAAGAACCCCGCGATATCTACACGATTTTATTGCAGTGATATGTTATTACTAAGTTGAACCTACAATTACATGTGAGTTTAGTGCGTGGGAAGGGATTAGAAAAAATATGTTCCTCAATCCGGCTCGTGCATAATTACAGACGTAGTTTTGGCCATTCAAGAGTGTTCTGATCGATTAACTTTTTTGTGTTGTTCCTTTGCGCTATTACGTTTAATTTATTCAGCAAATTGTAGTATTGGCTGGTACCAGGGTGACAGGGGTCCGACGGAGGTGATTTATCGGGTGTCCGTAGACGTGGCTGTATCCTCGTAGCTGCCGTTTCGGGTCGGGGGTTACGGCTCGCAAGATGTCATTGGGCGAGAATTGGGTGTGATGTGATGAAGATTCAGGCCCCTTGTTCTTCGCCCAATCACAAAGTCAAAAACCTACTTATTCTTTACTAGTGGCCGCTCGCGACTCCGTTCGCGTAGAAGTCGGTTTCCCGAGGAAATGCGAAGTTTTCCCGCGGTAAAAAGTTCCCTTAATTCTTTCATACATATATTTTTGGTTTCTAGAACCGTTTTCGCAGCGCACGCAACGGAAGCCCTCAAGGATGAACAATTTTCCCCGTTTTTTTCCCATTTTCCATTATTTCTTCGCTCCTAATAGTTGCAGCGTGATGTTATAATAGCCTAAAGCCTGCCTCGATAAATGGTCTATCCAACACAAAAAGAATTTTTAAATTCGAACCAGTAGTTCCTGAGATTAGCGCGTTCAAACAAACAAACAAACAAACAAACTCTTCAGCTTTATAATATTAGTATAGATTTCCTTTTTGTTATTTTGTAGTGGACCTTCTTATTATGAAGGTAGAAAAACATAGTAATTTTGAAGCCCCTATGATTACGTAAAACACAGATTGGAGTCACAGTGTAGTCTCGTGGCGGGGCGGGACTCCGCCCCTGTCCTCGGGCTCCGCTGATGACACTGTTTTGGCGGAGTTCTATTATCGGGCGTGTTGTCGAAGTGCCCAATTGATGGCTGCAACAGAAAGTTACATCATTGACAAGTATGCTGTCAAACGGTGTTTCTTTTGTATTTTTAAACGACATACGAAGAAAATCATGACTTTTTTTCATTTAATTGTTTGTTTAAAAATTAAAGACTAAAACGACGTAAACAACTTAAATGACGTAGGTATTCAAAGTATAATACGTACTAGGCGTACAGACACTAAATAACCAGGAGCGCCGAAGCTAAATTCATCATAACCGAAGTACCAGGCAAACAAAGGGACTAGGAGTGCAAACATTTGCTACAGATGATAAGCAGGGCGCGGCGACTACACAGAAATAGTCCATAGACGCGATCAATACCGATCTAATGCTGTCAATTAACACCAACCCCAACAAGAAACTGGAAATACTGATTCAGCTACGGATTTATCCACTCCTGGTGAAAATATCTATGAATTGTGCGACTTTCATTCCAGATATATGGATTCTAAATTCCGCAACAACCAACAGTCAATGCAGCGACCACATCCTTCACACGATGCGCGGAACAGCTCATAAAACGAAGCCGCATCGATTGCTATAACTCACCAGGGCGACATAAAAGCAGCACAGACCGCACTATGATTTACGCTCCATCGATATGTGTTAGATATGAAATTTGTCAAGCGGCTCGCTCGCGGACGCCTGTTTATGCACGCGCGTGGCTCTCCACAAGCTTCGGGGATAAACTCCTTGTGTGGAGTTGGGATTGCCCGTGATTTAGGAGTTCTCACCGACGGCTTATCTCCTAGTATTTAAGACAAACAACTATTACTTTTATACCCAGATTTATTTATCATTTTGCAAAAATTTCAAGCGTCATCAACCGTGCTCGGCTATTCTCGATTCAATGCCGTTTCGAATGCATCGATTATTATTTATTCGATAATATTCGCCCGCAGCGCTAATCAATGTTCGTGTGCGTTTAATATATGCATTTAATTCGTTACGCGTTGAACCGTTTTCTGTTTTAATTATTCAAAATTGTACGCTTTGTCTACTATTCCTTTATTTATTTGAAATTTATTTATTGGTCTTTTTGTGAACTATTATATGGTACCTATGTTATATATTTCATGTTAAAATTGGTCTTTTTCATTTGAAGTAAGAGTTACATTTGATAGTACGTTCCATTCAGGGGTTTCAGTAAAGTATTCATAATGGCGGCCGGGTAATGAATCTGGATCTATTTGAAGTGACATTTTGACAAGACAGAGCCTTTGACTTTGCTCTCGATCTTTTTCGTCTTATTTGCGTCCGCAGGTTGTATGTAGAATGGCATCAGTTGACGATTGCTAGGGTTGTCTCTTTGCTGGTGAATTGACATTTTCTTCGATTTAATAGTATAGTTTAGGTGCTAATAAATTCTTATTTTTCTTCGTAACTTTGCTATAGTTGTGACTTCTAGATAAAATAAGTTATTAAATATTAAATTGATTTCGTAAGATGCAGGGAGTATTTTCAGTTTTTCTTTTAAGATTCGATGTACAATTCAAGTCGATTTAAAAGAAGTCAATAGGTAAATTAGGTGAAAAGTGTTTACATATTTTAGACGTGATTTCGATCTTTAGACTAAGCAACTTTGAATAAACAAGATTCCTATTAACTGATACATATTTTTCTTTCAAGAAAGTTTTTCTCCGAGATAAGTTGCTTTTTTAAATTCATTAGTTCATTTAGTTTTGAATGGTAAATGTTATCGGTGGGAACCCTAGTCGCTACATCCGCTAGTAGTGAGGTTCGCTCATGAATATAGCGTTTTTTTTCACATTTATTTTACATTTATCTGCAACCGTTTGTGTCGCCGCTGCGCTCGAGCCGATACGCTATTATTCTGTACGTAGCCGTTTTAATGATTCGGGGTCCTTTGATGTCCCGATTGATATGCAAAATCCTACTGTTCCAAAAGATGAATCACATTTTTGAACACACCGCATCGGTCGTTTCTTTGGTTCGTGCACGGTGACCTGTTTGGTCGTTTGATGCGGTCCGCTTTGTGGAAAAGTTAATAGGGACGCGTCACACAGTGTCCCAATTCCATCAAAGGCGTGTGAGGTACCAGGGCGGCATAGTCGACCAGCTAGTAACGCACCTATCTCATTTCCTAGCCCAGTTGCGGCTTCCGAACGGCCGTCAGCGCGCCCGCTTCCGGCTCCGAGATTAGTATCGACGCTATTTACCGTCTCACTACTTCTATTGTTTCCATTCGCCGATTCATACCGCGAACAGACCGGTGGCATCGACCCATCCGAACGCGCCAAATTAAGTTTGCATTTCGAATTAATATTGGACGCGGCTAAATTCGTGGCTAAAGAGCTATTTGTTGTAAAAAACTATTTTGATCGGACAAAACTGCGCTGTTGGTTGTCCGTCACGGCTCTGCATAATTTAATAGTCATCCAGCCGCTGCTCGCATTAGGCCCGAGGATTGCCGCCGCTAAAAAAGTCCGCACAATTGACAGCTGTCAGCGGATTGCCCGCGTAGCCACTCTTTTGTTTGTTAGTTTTCGCAATCTGAAGTGGAGCCGCAAAGTTACGAAAATAATGGGTAATGTAACGACGTCATTAAATGGGTGAAAAGACATTTGCGAACATATTCGTTCACACATAAACAAAGCATAAAATGAATAAACAACAAGATAGTAGTAGGGTAGGCATCGAGGCAGCCGCGAGGGGCCTCTGATGGCGCCATCCATCACGCGGTCACATCTCTTCGATAGGGTTACGGCTACCTTCGCACCTTTATGTGTCCCTGGTGGAAAATAAAGACCCTATGCTCGGATATCTTATTTTTTGACATCTATTTGTGGTCGACCTTCCAACCCTGTCGAAACTAGCAAAATGTGACTTGAAACTCCTTGTGGAATTACAATTTTTGAATTTAGATTTTATCAAGAACTTCATTTTAAATCTATCATACTTTGAATTATTCGTCATTCGAAAACTAAGATTGCCGTATTCTTTGCGAGATGCGCGCTATGATTTTTACGACACGTTTGGAATCACAGGGGGCCTGAATATATTATTATTGTTATGGCAACACCGAACGTCGGGAAAATTGTAAAATACGCCATACACTTTTCTTATATGTGAGAATTATGTTTCCAGACTTGTGTCATTAGGGAATTTGGGGTTGGGAACACTGACTGAATTTTTGATAATCTAAAAATACTGGAGTGTTTGTTTCATACAAAAATAAAGAGTTGTAACCGCCTTTCTTGCCGCAAAATAAACATATCTCATTGCGGCGATATTTCACAATAATTATCTTTTTGTATTTTTTGACTTACCTACTATACTTGCTCTTTAGCTATCTTTTCTATCTATGTGAGATTCTCAACCACTCAACTCAAATCGCTTCCACTAGACCATTCATATTCCGGGCATTAAAAACTTCAGTGTTGCCATAACTCATGCTGCAACTTTTCCTATCACTGCCTCGCGTCTCACGTATTTACATATTCTTTTTCCGACACCCCATAGGTTTAGGTGCCAACAAATGGATTGTTTTCCTCAGCGCGGGAGAAAAAAAACAAAATTTATAGTTCGAAATACGAATTTTCGCCGCTTTTTTTTGCTAGGGCTTTCGCGCTCGTGCGTTTTCTCTCTTTCGATTTATTGCAAACTTATGCCCGGTATAATCGTGATTTTAATGCGTACTGCTGATTTATAACGGTCGACGGATCGGATGAGAGCGGGACGGGATTGGTTTTCGAAATTTGATATCTAAATAGCTGTTTATGACTAGGTTGTGTGTACGGCCTCCTTGGGGTCGCGGAATAAAACTTTGTCGATGAAGAAGAAAAAAAAGAGGATTCTTTTTTCAAATTTGTCGCGAGCGTTGGCCTCTGTATAAATTTGACAGGTCCCGTTATCCTTGCAGGGCCCAGGCCGGAGTTTATCATTTTTCGGTTTTTGCCTGCACCGTAATAGGCTTCATAAATTTTTGATATCGTTTTTGTAATTTTCAACGCGGCTAGCGGGTCGTCTGTAAAAACGGCTGACGAACAAAAAATAATCGCACATTAATAAAGATGAGGCTCAAAACGACTATTTTTCGGATCATTCTGTATTTAGCAATCGTAATAAGCAATAAGTTTTGAATTAATCCGTCATTTCAAATGACTTCGAAATGGTGGGCCAT
Source organism: Emmelina monodactyla (assembly GCA_916618145.1). NCBI lineage: Eukaryota > Metazoa > Arthropoda > Insecta > Lepidoptera > Pterophoridae > Emmelina > Emmelina monodactyla. The sequence continues at coordinate 1,102,737 of OU745315.1, read as the reverse complement.
TTTGATTCAACTATACATGAATTTATTATGTAAAGGGGTTGCGGATAGCGGTACAATTATGAAAGCATGCCATTTTAACTCTATATTTTTTCAATGATATTGAATAAGTATGTGATGGGCGGCTTAAAAGTAAAATTCAAAAAGACACGCTTTTTTAGCTTACAACGTACCTATATATAGTATAAAATATGATTGTTAGTGCCTACATATCAAAAACCAAAGCTCTCCAAATCTTACATCGGCTGCGAGCAACCGATTAGAAATCGAACAAGAATAATAAACAGCCGGTTATTGTTCTAACATTAGCCGTGCATTAATGCTATTCGATGGTAAATCTCCGTGTAAATTGTAAAACAAACAATGCGACCTACCGCACACAGACGCTAAAATAACCTCAAAACATGTGCCTTCTCTATTTGTATGCATTTCTGCATCTGATCGATGCTCCGACAATTTCGTAAACATTACACGCTGATATTTAATATAAATACATTATTATAAGTCAATATTTGAAACTGGAACGTTTGTTCCAAATTTAAATTTCCTTGTAAAAAGCAAAGGTGTTATTTCTATTCAGCCTATGTTTTTTTTCGTAGAGTGGGCAAAGTTTTGTTTTTTTTTGTAAGTAATCGGTAAAGGTAAGGTAATTTCTCAATTCTTTGTCCACACTGGATCCGTTGGAGATAAGAATCACGAGTATCAGGTTGCAACGAGGTGCCTCTCACGGACAAAACTGTTAAGATCAAATCGATAAACCGCGAAGTTGATACTTTGTGTACATTTTGTAATTAATCGTTTTACTATTTGACTTGAAAACACTTGAACCAACTTAAATGTATTTGGGTATGAGGCTAACTAGCAATTACAAAAATAAACGCTGTTTATAAAAAAAAAATTAAGAGAATATTATAGTAAGGCTGAATGTGCACGGGATCTATATGGCTTTACTTTAAAAAAGAACTCGTAACCTATATTTCCCGCCACAAAACTCCCATCTCGAGCTGGCTTCATAAAACCGAAGGAGTTTTCCATGTTCGAAGGGTTTGTTTATAGGGGGTGTTTCACAAATTTTATGCGCCGTAAACACTAATCTCGGGCTGTTATTCTGACTAGAGGATCTATAAAAGTTGATCCTTGAACGTCCTGTATAGTAATGTTGGGACTTTTATTAGTCATTTGCTTTTTCATTGGCAATTTTATGCGATAATGTCGATTAATTTATCATTTATATAAATCCAATTATGATAAAAGTTTATATGTGCTTGACTATTTCTATATTTCGAGATAATTATAAGAAAGATTATACGTTCGTAAAAGTAATGACGTAATCCAAAATTGCGTCACTGAATAAAAGTTTTTTTAAATGTATTTTTTATTTGTTACAGCATCCTTACCCGTCAGAAGACCAGAAGAAACAATTAGCACAAGATACAGGGTTAACGATACTACAAGTTAATAATTGGTATGTACAATAATTTTATTTTATGTCCCCCAACCAAAACCGATAAACCGGTGGTATCAAATTTTATTACTCACGCAACTTTATTATTTAATATTTGAAGATAGAACACTGTAGGTTTGGTCACTAAGAAAAAAAAACTACACGCTCAAAATGTAACTGGCCATTTTCGAACCGTTGAATTTGGAACGTTTTTCTTTTTTCGCTCTAACTTGTCATTTAGGTTTGCAACTTTACGCCATAAATGGTGACCGCAAGATGGCGGTATATTAATGAATCTGATATCCTACAGTTTTTAATTAGACCTCCGACGGTTATTATCTGAAACGTTGACAAATAACAAAATAAATAATAAGCTTCGATTTATAAATAAATATTCAAACGAGTATTTGTCGCGCTGATGCGGGCACTTCGATTATCTCAGGTTAGAGTCGCGTTAAATCTAGGTTTTATGAGTAAGTCTAGACCTGCATTAAGTGAATAGGTTACCTAGAAGGTACCTATATTAGGAATGTCGTATCGACATACAAGTTTGTTGCTGCAAGTTCGTTCGTAAATTTTATCGACAATAAACTTTATTAATACCTAACTCGTAAAATGAAAAAATATAGCAACCAATGATTTTATTAACATGAATAAATACGTTTAATGTTAATTGCTGTAATCGATGCAAGATAATAAACATGAAAACAGTTACAAATAAAAAATCGACCCGAATTTTGCGATCCATTAATTTTTAATAATTGAATTCTAAATTTTTACATTTACAACCGGTAACATACACTGGTACAACAGTTTTCCTTGTAGTTGACTGCGCCGGAGTGTGGGTGCGCGGGCGCGGGTATTGCTCAATAAAATGTCAAACATACGGCCGATTGCCGCCACTCGATATGTCGCCTTAAAATTCCAAAATGGCGAATTTATCCGCATAATTTATACCATGTTGTAAGAAAGATATTTTTTTACGCTGACTTAGTCATACGTTTAAAAAAGGACAATTTCATTCAGCAATGCGCAAGCGACTCTTTCAAATATGGAATATCGGGAATTAAAGGCTTGCTTGTGTCATTAAATTATTTTCAACGCAAAGCTTTAGTTTATTTGACAGTTGCGGATAAGATTAAAAAAAAGCTGTTTTTATCTTGTATTTTTCATATTACAAGTTATTTAATTGCAACTTTTACATGTATCATGCAATCGAGAAGTTACCAGGCAATTATAACTATATAGGAGTGTTTAATAAATAACATGAAGAAATCTTATGTTTGTTAATACTAGCAAAGTCCAACAGGTATAATATATGAGAGTAAGTTTTTTCACGTACTTTTTAGATTTGCAAATAGCCAATGCAACAAGTACTTAAAACATAAAATCTTCTTACAAAGGAATTAAAATGTAATGAAGTGCTGTATTATTGAAATAATTTCAATGCCACTCATTAATGTAAATACATTAAGTATCCTATTTAGAAATTCAAACATGTTAATTTCATACCTTGATTGGAATCAGAAAGATTTATTAATTAATAAATGATTTCCAATAGCCATCAATATCAATTAACGTTATTTTCTGATACTAATCTAATTTATTAATTTATTATAAATAAAAATTATTGCTGTTATGTAAACATTTTGCCAATTTCAAATTTGATACCGTAAAAAATATATTAAATTGAATGATTCTCCATTCCATTTGATGCAATAACTTTTTATTTTAAAAGTGATACAAGAACGCGTTAACTTGTTTATAAAAACTTAATTGGTGGTTTAGATAAAGTTAATTTCTCTGCGTACCACTGCCGCCCTGGTACTTCCCAGTGACAGCTACCCAGCGTGGATGAGTGACGCGGGGTCACAGGTCAGAACGCTCTTTGTCCGGCCACTCTCCCGCAAAGCTTTGATGCTTCACAATTATAATCAAATAATAATTATAGTTAAAAATATTAGAAGTGTTATTATTACGGTAATTTGATATAGCTTGATGAGGTCCGAAGACGGTTATGATTTTAATTTGGAATTGACTAACTATGGTTCGTTATTCCGTTTAACTAATTTTAGAAAAGTCTTCTCTTAGAGCATGTTGACAAATATTTCATTGTTTTTCCTACGAATATAATCACTAAAAGCAGCCCAAAGTTTTGAAATTACTTCCATATACCCACGTACAAAAAACAATAATCCTTTAATTATCCTATGACAAATCCTAAACACTCAAATAGTCAATGCATAGCTTGATGAGGTCCGAAGACGGTTATGATTTTAATTTGGAATTGACTAACTATGGTTCGTTATTCCGTTTAACTAATTTTAGAAAAGTCTTCTCTTAGAGCATGTTGACAAATATTTCATTGTTTTTCCTACGAATATAATCACTAGAAGCAGCCCAAAGTTTTGAAATTACTTCCATATACCCACGTACAAAAAACAATAATCCTTTAATTATCCTATGACAAATCCTAAACACTCAAATAGTCAATGCAAAGTGGGCAGCACCCATTACAACCCTTTACAAACAATTCTTAAATCAATTCCGTAATCCCAAAATCAGGTCGTCAAATGATCCCTCAACACTAGCAAATGACACTCAAATATTTTTACGTCCACTAAAACAATCAGAAAGGGTTCATCCCTCTGAATAAACAGGTGAATCATCCCCCGAGTCGAGGACAACCCCGAAACCAGCACAATTGTACCTCTATCAAGAATTTAAAGACTGCTTTATGTTAATAATATTCATAACAATTAACAGCAATTTGACTTAAGAGCTTTTAATGTTAATCAAATTTGATAAGCAAGGCGGCTGGTAACTTTGACAAATTGAACGAATATTTCTAAACAAAATTAATACACGTCGAACTATAAACTCTATCTTTATTGATTACGTTACAGCTGATAATTTATTCAAAGTTGATTATCTAACGCTTAATTGAGTTCTAAAAGAAGATAACGACGTCAATGAAATTAATTCTTATAAACAACAATGTGACACTAATCCGATATTGAAAGTAACGGTTACTTTACCACCGGGAGCACATAACATTGATGCAAATGTCCCTTAATAACATTACGGTTCCGACGACAAGGTTCTACGTATCCGAGTTGTATCAAATTGAAACGGCCGCCTCCGTCTCGCCTGTGGGACTCTGTCGAATTAATGAGCGCTCCCTTAATTCCGATTGTATGGAGATGCAAATTCGTCAAATGATTGTAACGAAGGCATTCTGTCTATTGTTGCGTTCCTGGTACTTGTAATTGATAAGGCGACGCGAATGTTTTCCGTATTTGAAATTTAAATTTTTCCATCCATACCTCTGGGGAGTGTGGTAGAAGAGTGCTTTTCTTCCCTGTTTGGAATTTTACTGCACATCGTCCTATTATCATTTAGACAAGCTATTTGAGGCTTGTATCTTTTAAACAAGTTGAATTCGCCTAGTTCCATAGTCGTTTATATTCAATTTTCGAGTTTTACTGTTACAATACATTATTTTTCGCGTATAAAAACTCGTACTAAACGTTTTCTCAATATTTTTTTCACTTTACTTGAATTCTTAAGCAATTCTGCGCTAGTATCGTGTAGCACAAAGTACTAGGGCAGTATGAACCGAGTGAAGTCATGTATTATTCTAGAACGACAGCCTGTCTGAACGTTTCCTTTGAAGGCTGCTGAATTTATCATGCCCTTAATACACCTTGCGTGGTCGTGAATTCGAAACTCTTGCATACCCTTATCACGTAACTCTTCCTTTTTTATATGCTCCTGATACTTTTAAATTCAGTAACATGGGTTTTTATTATTTATTTATTTGTGCGGTACAAATAAACTAGTAATCCCGTAGGCGTCTTATGTTATCTTTTTTATGAAACAGAATAAGTAGTAAATCTTCGTGGTGCTTACGAACTTGGTAAATCACTTTAATTAAAATTATTAAGATAATAAAAATGTTAACAATAGGCAGTAATGCAAAAAAACATGATAATTTTTTTGTATGATTTGTTCCCAACAGATAGAAAGTGAACATTAATTTAAATGGCCGTAATTTTTAAAGTAATTGTTTTAAATGTTAAGATTTAATTGCAAAACATTATGTTTTGTTATCTCTAATGAGATTGTAAAAAAATCTCATGCTCTTTAGAAAATTAATCCAGCTAGAATTGAGACTGAGAATTGAGTCTATCATGAGATAACTAAGTCCTGGTAACCAGAACGTTATCTTTGCTATGTGCAGTTTAATTTAACCCGGAAATTTGGTCTTTAAGGTCCAAATTCGGCTGAGCTGTGCCGTCAAACGGGCTGATAGATTAATTTCCTAGTCATAAGCGCTCACATCGACCAGGCTCGCATGAGTTGCATGTAGGTCTATAACAGTGAAACAAAGCCCTTGTCTCCCGAAATTGGACGTTGTATCCGCCATCTCACAATACCTATGCACTCCTAGTACATGTATTCTATCTACGTTAGCTATTCCACCTTCAACTAGCTTTGTCTATCCGTCTATATGGCTTATACGGATTATGCGGATAGCATAGGATTACAATTGATTAGTAGTCAATAGATTGTATCCTGAAATTGTTGTGTTAATTATTATTAAGCTATTCTGTATGCTCGTTTTAGTGTTTCGGTAATGTTTATAGTGGTATTTGAATGCGATTAGAGAATATCCGTGCTTATCCGCGTCTATTGAAAGGTATTGCGGGGTTAAATCTTTATTAATCTTTGTACCCGTACATAGTAGTGAGTTTTATGAGAAAAATCTTCACACTTAAGGCGCGTAGCATCAAAGTTAATTTGAGGAGAGTAACCCGGGAGAGCGGTCGTAAACCGGCAGCCTCTCGAAGCAGTAACATATCCTGTAACGAGCCATCAACCTCCCTCGCAATATGTCGCCCTGGTAGCACATAACAATTTGCACACGACACTTACGACACCTCCTTTATGACGGAAGGAGATTTTTAAGAAGCGTTTGATGGCCCGACCTTAGTTTAATCAAGATTTGCCCTTTTTATTTGACTGTCGTCGTCCGTAATTTTTTTAACTTACTGAACAGTTTTAGTAACTTGAAATTTAATGTTTTGAAATTACCTAAATAGTAGTTAATACTTAGGTCCTTCAAAAGCTTGCTCTATTTACTAACAATGTAACAATTACAGTTACCTTTCCACTTTGAGGAGAAGTTATCTCAAAAATTCAGTAGTTCGTTTGAACCGTGCTCACACTGCATAGACACGAACAGGCAATAAGATGATGATAGCCGGCAATTACCTCCTCACCTGTACACGAAATGAAAATACCAGGGTGGCATGTGTGTACGGGAAATGTTGGGGTCGAGAGAGGATCGTGACTCCTGTGAACCGATGCGGGCCCGGTACTTGTGGGTTCAGGTGTATTTTAAAATTAACTGTAATAGGCTGAAAATACGTTGGAAAAACTGACTCAGTTAAAAACTTGATATTAAGTATCAATGGAGTTAAAGATATAAACAAAAAACATCGTTTATTAGGCCATGAAACTTCAACCCTTTTCCGTCCCAACAGAATCCATCGCGACCCCAAATTTTACTGCGCAGCAAAACCGTTGGTCCATTACAGTGCGCCATAAACCCAGCCTTTAAAACATTTACATCGTTGTAAGCTAAACTCGGCATTGGTCCCCGTAGATCCTGCCACCTTCCTCGGCTATCTAACAGTCCATCAAGAATCACTGAAGGACGCTTTATGGCCGCTTGAAGAAAACGACGCGCAAATGACACTTGGGCGGCCCCAAGCATCAACGGAGCTTTCGCGGACCGTTCCACTTGTACGTCTGCAAAGGATAACAGATTGCTTAACAATTCTTAAGTAAATACTGTTCGACTATCGTTGAGCAACTTTTTTAAGCTTCAATCTTGACAAGGGATAAAATAACAATGACTTGAAACCCTTTCACATCAACCTCGAATCACTGCCTTCCGCCTCGCAGGTCATAAGTGCCCGGAAATCAGCATATTTGGCGGGAACATCACTATTTTCTTTTTATTTTCCCGTTTTAGTACACCTTTGGTGAATGTTCAAAAACATCTCAGCCGAAGATGGTCCCATAAGGAGCAGCGGTGGAAGCAAACCGGGAAATGATTTGGCAATGAAATAAACGTTTTGGAATTTTATTATTTTAACATTTGAGTAAACATGTTCTATTGTATGTAGGTATCAACTTTGTATGATTGAGACTCAAATCCTACTTAGCTCATTTCGAATTCACGATCTGCACCGGAGTTTTATTTTTGAGCTTGTGACAGACCAGCAAAACGCAAAATTGTCCAACCAATAGCGGGTACAAACAGACTAAATCCCCGTACATTTAAACTCCACAGCCTAAGCCTTCTCCTGTGATAAAACCGCCATTTCCTATTCGTAATCGGATGAATTTTTACCGTCGCCGTATCGACACTGCAAAGAAAGCATTCCACGCCCCGTTCCGGCTTCCTTATGACTTTTACGATTGAGCCGTTACGATTCTTCTACCTACCGTATTGATTTTAAATTCCGAATTGGAACCCCGAATGAGGGGATTGATAGCGCAAATTTGAATGTCGAACAAGATTTAATGGATGCTGTTCTTTTGTTCTATTTTGGTTGTGGTTACCAATTACGAGGTTTTGAATGTAGAATGCGGATTGAAATAAAAAACAAAAGTGAGTTAAAAGAGGTTAAAATTTTTATGTAAGAATTATGCGAAATCTTGACACGTGTCAAAATTACGACGCCCGTGTATTTTGACGTTAGCGCCGTTTAAACCAGTTCCAATTTAAAACTGTTATTGCTGATATCTGTCGGCATTTTAAAAATGGCCGCAACACCATCGTTTATATCAACTTATGCAAAACACGGAACCGTTAACTTAATGCAGTAGAAATTACATGAAATTACTGTAACGGGCCTTCAATGCCACAATTACAACGAAAACAAGATTTGAATTGAGAAAAACAATTACCTCTTACGGCCTCATAACAATTCACCTCGGGCCGTAAAGAGGGGGCTAAGCCTCAAAAAGACCCCTTACACTCGTCAAAATAATTCATTTTAATTTTCTTTACGGGCTAGTAAACCTTTATTTTACGACGCTTCTACCCGAGATAACTCGGGGACTCCCTTCGAGGCCCTTTTCCTCTCTACAGGCCATCACCTTTTGCCAAAACATTACTGAAAAAAAAGATTCTGTCTTTGCCAGTGACTTCATAAAAAAAACAAAATTCTTTCGAGCTCTTTCGCTTTTTAAAATATTAATTCAAATTAAAAGGCTTTTTGTTTTGCAAAAATGATAAGTCATCTTTCTTGTTGTAATTTAAATTAATTTTTGCACGATTCTTTGTTTCAGGTAAGTGACTTTTGCTGTATTTATACGGCAGTTATTAATTAATGTGAGTACAATAATTACTTATGCTAATCCCGATGCAAGTTGCGGAATTTTATTACGAAATCCTTTTTGTTGTGAAAAATTCATTTACATTTTTTTTAAAACGGTAACGCGCCAAATCTTTTTTTTTCTTTTACGTTTGAGGCAAAGGCGCATGAAAAGCGTAGTCGTGATCCGGGCCACTTAACGCTGAATTAAGAAAACTCCTTACAGTTTTATGGAGTTCTGGTAATTTCGGGACCAACACCCCATGAGAATAACATTTGCGGGAAAAAGAACCAACTTCTACCGGAAGAGCCAGATAATTGCATTGTTTAGTATTACACGAAGTGAAAGTTAAATTGGATTTTCAAAAAAATGCTTTATTTAATAGAAACAAGAGGAAAGAATCTATAGCAAACTTTGTAGCTATACATATAGCATTGGCCGTGCTCCAATGGCTTTCAAATTGAACTCTAGAATTCCGTCACCCGAACTTAGAATTAAAAATGGCGTATTTGAAACACAATGGTTGACCGAGTCGCTCCGCTCCGCCGTCCCTTTCCGCGCCGGCGACGCGTCATCATTTTTCACCGCTCTTCTCCATTCATTCGTTCGCCGCTCTTCCATTTATTTTATCTGAACACCGCACGGTCTGTCCAACGGCACACGATAGCGTCACGGCACTTACTATTGGTTACAGCTGACTTTGCCAAAACAAAAATAACAAAGACAACAAAGCTTTCAAACTTTATATTGAGCAGTATTGGCTTTATATAATTCTATCTCGCGTCTTCAATAATTTGTAGCAGCTACCGTTCGTAGATAGAACCTTGCCTCCTATCGATAATGTCAATAGTAAATTCAAAATACGCGAGCTCGTGGTAAAGGTTTCTATTTCGAAATTCGAACGAACATCAGCAGCTGAGACGATGAGATTTATGGCCAGAGCCATTGAGCTGGAATCGGACTGTTTTGAACTGAGAACGCGTTTTTCCATTCCATATTTGAATTACTGTGGGAATGTAGCCTGTTTAGATGTTTTTTGTTTTTTTTTTGGCGCTCAATCAGGTGATCAATATATTGTAAATATTTTGTTCGGCCGCTAATGAATCTTTGTGGGTGGCATAAATTTATTTAGACAAACGCACCTGTTTGCCCTTTCAGTTCCCGGTGGTCTTCACATATTGAAATGCAAAATATTATTACGAATACATTTAAAGACATTCGTCGGCATTTTGATTCTCTTTAATGTAAAACTGTAGTAATTATTCCCTTATTAAAAGCCAATCCTATTAATAAATAGTAAAGTATTTTTTATCACACAAAGTCGTACATTGAAATCATTTTATCGTTGGGAATAAAACGTTCGTGTAAAAGTTGTTTAAAATGTTGAGCACCCCTTGCTGGAATCAGCAAAAAGGTCGCAAATTCAGCCGGTCGCTACATTTCCCTATCTCATTTTCCATTTGACAAACATCATTACATCTTCCTGTGGCTCCCCTCGCGGCAATTTTCGGAAGCTTTCGGGCGCGTTCGGGGAAGTCCCGTGCCTGTTCGTGTTTAGCTTCTATTTTCAAAATTATGTGCTATGTAACGTTTTTTTTTTTTGTAAAAGAAACCCTATCCAGCCAGTAACACATAGAAAACTTTCGAAAGCGTGTGTAAACAAAACGCGAAGCCATTTGTCAAAGTTTTAATAAATTGGTTTTGTCGGTCCCATGTGTTACATTGTATTTTAATTATCTTTACGTACAATTACAACAGAAAATTACAGACACACACAATCCTTTAGGTGAAGATTAATGTGCTAACGAATTGTTGTTATTTCATCGATTTTTTTAAATTAAAAAGAAAATAATGATGAAAAGATTTAAAAGGCTTAGATTTGACAGTTGTTTCGTGTGAAGGTCGATAAGTAGGTTAATTGTTCTATTTAGGTATAATTTTGTCTATGATACAAAACTGCCTTCAAAACCAAAATAACGAACATTATTCTAAAAAAACACTTAAATTCAGTCATTATCTCGCTGCGTCTGGAATACCGAGCGGATTTTCTGTGACAATGCCGCCGAGGGGGGGATGATTAATTGTCTGTATGGGGGCGGGGGCGGGAAACGGGGGCGGGGGCGGGGGCGATCGGAAACCGAGATGCGCTCCGTGTCGATACGCTGTGTCTTATTCCTACAGTTCGGTAACACTTTTTAATTAATTCCACTCATTGCAAAAAACAAGCCAATAAAGCAAGGTGTTGCCAACGTCGTAAAACGAGAATCCACGAAGACAATAAACTTATTCATGTCATGATCTCTAGGAAGAGCCACCCTACAATCTGTGATTTTATGACATATTACTGAGATGTCAAACAGGAGACGTTTACGATGTCGTAAACTGTCATAAAGCGACCTATGTGCACTTGTTGAGTTTATGACACTGTCAAAACCGTTGGCGCTTACCGCAAAAGGAATAAGATTGAAAATAATGTGCCCGACGAGCGCAGATGAGCAAGCAGTTCATTTGGGAATCGGATGGAAGTGTATTTAGCGAAATTGAACTTTTACTGCCGAAGTTTTGTCGTTTCGTCGACAATTTTGGTGACTGAAATTAGGCAGCCAAGTGAAACATTACTGACGGCAGATTTTCTTCTACTTTTTGACGATTTTAAACGTTTCCAAAGGTCATTAGAGGTTAGTTTACGTAAACCTACGTCCCAAATGGCAGGTCTTGAAGCAATAACGCCTGAAGCTCACCTGCATTCGGCGTAATTACCGAAAACGTTGAAAGACAAATGGTTGCGTTGTATGCTCTCCTGGTACGAGACACCTCCACGTAACTTATGCTCGCCAGGGCGCCCGGTTAATAGCTAATATCGCTGCCTAATGACCATAGTCGTCTTGAGTGTAATGCCCCACATGGGAGCCGAAACTACGGTAAAACACATCGCGCTTACACTCGCCTGGTTGCTTTCGTAATTTACTGGTGATCTTTCATTGTAACTTTCGTTTAATTGTTGTAATGTGCCCCGTGTTGTGATAGACCATGTGACGAGGGATTTACGATTACAAGCCTTTGTGTTCGGTCGGTTAACTCTTTTAAATATACCGTCCGAAGTCGAGTCGAACATATAATGTTCAGGAAGGCATTAGCATAAAAAAACACACTGGTTAGACAGAATTAAACAGTTTTTTTTTATTGAGGCACTGAGCTTCTAGTCTTTGGTCAGCCACTTGCATTCTGTTTTAGCGCCGTAAATGGCAAGACCCGCTGCTTTGCAAATTACGACAACTCATTGTTCTCCAAATACATGCTGCTATCCTGGTAGCAACCATACGATGCCATGAATAAACCTAGATAACTATCGAACTCGAAATTATCTAGATTGCATGTATTTAAATAAATTATTACCCGCCATGACCAATTTTGTTCTGGATATAGTTGTCTCTAAGCTTTTGGAAATAAACCAGTCCTACAGTTGGATCAAAAGTGAAATAACAGCAGTGAATCAAATTAAACGTCAGTTAATCTGATTCGGAATAAAAATTAAAAAAGAAGCCGACACTAAATCACGTTGCCCGGTAGTTAATAAATATTTTCACAACTGACTGTCAAGTGGACGCGTCAAACTATTCGAAATTCAAACTATAAAGAAAAAAGCGTAACTTTTTAATGGATCCTGGACCGGTCGTAAATCAATTGAGTTTAGGAAAACAATTATGCCTTTGTAACTGTATAGGCTATTAACTTGAGGGTGTAAAAACTTAGAATAAACAGAGATTTGGACATTTGACAGGTTCTTTAAACGACATAATTTAAAACAGATTTATTGGGATCCTTTGACGTGCCAATTTGTTCTGACATAAATCTTTTTACAAATGGCAATTCAATCTAATCATAGAGGTTCAGAAGGAAGGAAGTTATTCGTAACCTGATGGGGATGATGATTGTAATTATTACTGTTCTATCCTGTAATTAGTGTAATATTACACATAAGCGCTCCAGCTAACAATGTGTTGTGTGGTAGATAATTTAAGTTCTGTATTTTTAAAACACAATGTTACTGAACTTTTATGTTTTTTTTTGTCTACAATTTTATCTGATTTTGAGTACCAATTGATTGAGCCAAGAGTTGGGTGTAAATAGATACTTTATGAATATAATAATTTAATACTATAATAAAAAAACTCATTTTATTTTATTAATTTGAGTACAGTGCCAATTGCAGCCAATTTAAAATGAAAGCAAGTGCGTTTACAGTCTGTAATCACCTCAGTAATCCTGCAATCTCTGTAATAGTGGGTAATTCTAGTAATTTCCGTAACCAGGGTGGGGACTCGCTGACCAATGACGTGGTAATGACCACTCAGCAAACGTCGCCCACAGTTACAAAAAACTGCCGGTAATTGGCAAATCCTTAAAACACAAAATTATCACTAATTCCATTCATTATCCCATTGTATTCTACTCATAAACAACGACAAATTAACGTGGAACCAAGACGACGCCATGACAGATAAAAGCGCGCGGAATTCAAAACAATTTCGCCAATCGACGAGCGGAGATCCTGCGCTAAATGTCACTAGACACAGTGTTCCCAAGTCATTCAGAATAACCACAAATTGCCCTATTTTGACCCGTGTACCGACCGCAACGATAATTACCTGCGTACTGCGCGTTTTCAGCCAAATGTCAAGTCGTTCTGTTTTTAAATTTTCAACGATTATTGTTTGAAGTGCGCCACGCTGCGGTTGGCGCGTTGCGGTCAGTTCCAAATTCAAAGTAAGGACAATCTGTTCTAATTGGTTTACTTCCGTTGAGTCATTGATTTTACCCGGTTTAATTTAATTTTGATTTAACTGTTTTGTTTGGAGACTGTTGAAAACTTTGTTTGCTTTTTGATAAAATAACATTATGATCGTTTGTATTATTAGTAGTTACCAACTACAAAATAAACGTTCGATCGACTATTGAATATTTATAACGCACGTCCCATTATAGTGTCGACATTTTGAATAATTAACAAGACATTCCATTACTGAACGGCGCCCCAGCTGAAACTGCCAGACATAAAACCCCTTTAATTATATTTCCAATCGATATGAAAAATATAATAGCTTTTCTTAAACAGAAATAGATCATGTCAGGTACTAGGCTCGCATGATCGCACGGCAGGTGTGTTACGCCATGTGAGTAGGAATGTGCGGTAAATTTTCCGGATGCCTTCCCCATGATTTCCTCGGAGACCGTCGGCCCAGATACGGAGGATTTCGATACGATAATACGCTTCTCAATTTCTGCTTGCCTGGTACCCGGACCGGCCACGCCCCGCTCCATTAAATATGTATAAAGTGGATAGTTGATATTTTTTCTTTCTGTAATATCCCCGGGGACCTCATTCCGAGGTATCAATCGACGATATTCGGTCTACCGCTCGTATTTCCGCCCTAATCTCAAGGGATGCGAAAGCTTAGTTTTCCTGCTGTCCTATTTGACCAGCAAGAGCAAAACACTCTTTATTTATACAATGTTTTTTGCACGGCTCCGCGGCACATAGTAAATTGAGTGAAAATTATGGCCCAGCAATAAAATTTTAAAACAGATGTAAACGCGACATAACCGCTAACACAGACCAATACTATATATATAATATATAATAATAATACACTGAGAGAGTTAATAAAGATAACTCAGGTAGAGGCATTATAAAGCATTCTGTAAACGACATCTATTACTCGCCCCGCGAACTAATTGTGTCTCCTTACGCTAAAATGACGCCGCCATGTTGGACCGAGGCATTTCGCCAGACCCCTTTTAGTGCAGGTGTAAAATATAATATTTATGGGGTAAAGAAAGAGTTCGAATGCTTGTTAGTGGATAATGAGGTGCGCGCACAATAATAAATTCGTTCACTGCTCGCCGCGCCGCCGGGAGCGTCCGCTTCATTTGCATCTTTATGCATTTTGAGGCATCTTCTAATCAGTCAATAGTTGGATATTGAATACTGTGGCATATCCGCTCGGCGATAGATGGCGCTGCTGGCCGGCGGAGTCGCCTCGTCATCGTGACTGGCCGCAAACGCTCGGATCGTTAGCCCGACACGGCGCCTGTCAAGTTTTTGACAGTTTTTGACAGAGACATCGATAGTGAACCGCTTCGTTACCGATGAGGCGGGACCGACACAGTCTTATCGTATATTTTGTTAGTTTTACGTTCGATTTAGTCATGTAAGCTTATTGTTACACTTAAACAACTCAGCATATTTTTTTCATATTGCAAGAAGTTTTTATTTATTCACAACTCACCAAGCAATGACAAAAATAACAACTTTTGTAACTGCCTGCAATAAATTCCAATTCCAAACTCAATTTAAATTTAGAAGCAGGAAGTTTCCTTATGTTATGAAGAAGTTGTAATTTTGGATTCATAAGAAAACAAGCAGGTGTCGTGTTTCATCCCGTATTCATGACTCGATATATCATTGCCCGCATCGCTTTAAAAAAAGAAAAGCCATTCGGAATACCCGCCAAAGCCCCGATTTCCCGCCTTGACGTGCAATTATAAAGATAATAACGTTTTCACCTCCGCCAGCGGTTTATTTGTTTTCTCTTTTTTGATTTATTCCATGCCAGCTATCAGGGCTCCGTTTGAGGTAAGGTTTGACGATCACCGAAAATAAACAAAACTAACACATCGTTTTGGATCCAAGAAGTAAAAAACATAAAATCGATTGATATCTTTCGAAAAAAATGATACGTTCCCACGACCGACTGCTGAGAAGGCGCACAAACAAAAAAAACCTAATCCGGTATCTCCAACGCGTAAACTATTTTGATTAGAATGGCATTCGCGCCAAAACCAAACCGATGATATTTTCTCAACATGTCAACCTGGACAAAAAGCGCGCCAAATTCCGAAGCCAGGGCTTGAAATCTCAATTCTAAATGCTTTTTCGGCAGATGCATAAACAACGTCTAATTTATAGAGCTATTCAGTTGACAATAATCATTTGCCTAACCTAAACGGTTCACTTCATGATAAACGGGTTCATTAAAATCATTATTGTAATTTTTCTGTATGTTTAATGTTTTAGTTGTTGTTTCCTCTGTTGTGTGAGCATGTAAGTCCATTTATCAAGAGCTTGGTTCCCGTTTAAGAACGTAAGGTAACACAAAACGGCCATGCGATATACATTATCGTAAATATAGTTTTACAAACAGCGCACCTACCGCGCAAGCAAAAAAGCGTGTGTTTCCCACAGAGCGACATCCGAGACTCAAGAATTCACACAATCGCCCAACATTATCAGAATTTACACCCGGTAATAATGTATAACCTAATCCTTAGGTCAATGCGCGCCTTTTTTAAAAAAGGAACGTCTGACAGTAAGTTGAAGTTGGAAACAAAGCGTCGATCAAGACCGCTCACTCGCACATAAATCAGTTGGATATGAAAGAGACAGGTGCAAGGCCGCCGCCGCCACCGACGCCGGCGATGGGCGGGGTTAGAGCGAGATGTCGCCATCCGCGAAACAAGCGAGTGACAGGGACACAGTGACCCGGTGCAAGGTGCAAGCGGACAGAGTGGGACGGAGTTCATTCATTTTTTTTACATTAGTAACAGTTAAGGCGGTCGGAAAATCCGAAGAAAAACTTGGAAGTAGAAATAGCTCTACTCGAGTCTCGCTTTATATCTTGTGAGGCGATTTCTCTTGAAAGGATTGGCGGAAACACTTTTTGCGTCCTTCCTTAATGCACCAGCGAGTGTTGCCAAATGAATAGCTATTTGAGTTAAACGCAGGATTTTCCCATTAAATTATTTATAATCACAGTATAATGTAATCTACAATTTTATTGTGATACAACAATAATAATGATTCAGAATTACAATTGAATTAGTCTGAATCGGAACGGATTGGGCTATTAACTACCATTCACTGGCTACAATTTTCGTATCATGAACCGCACCGAGTGACAGCCACACAAGACAGAACGCACGTAGGTAATCGCCGGGGTTTCCGTTCCGTAAATATTTAAAATTGGAACCATTACCGACCGCCAAAATAGCAATAAAAACAACATCTCAATTAAAGTATACATCAAACACGAAGTGAAAATAATGTGGAATAATTATTTATGCTAATGTAAGGTAATTTCCGAATCCTAACATAATGATTATTTATTCAAGTAATAACAATTTGTCAAAAGGAATCAAACAAAAAATTACATTGATTTATTGCTTGATACTTAAATTTTTATATTTCGATTTTGTAATTGTGCAACTATCACCCAGAACCTTATTTTGCCTAACTAAGACAAAGCAATGTTATTAAATTTGACCAACCAAATATGAAATATTTTTTCTGTTTTAATTGCACGAAGCCCCAGGAAACAAGTCAAGCTATAATTACAAACAATTATTTCTACTCCTACACATTACAGGAATCGTCAGAAACCTCGACGACACGAACAATAATACATTTAAATAATTCTAGTTATGTCTCGGTAAAATATGTTGATTTCACATGAGAAAGCGGCGTCTCTACAATATGGCAACTACAAACTTACTCGCTGACATTTAATTAAAATCAGCCGTCTCGCATCAATAAATTGGCAACATTATTTCCTATAATCGACTCGGATTGCAATAATGGCGGGAACCACCACATGCTCGCACGTTCCGCGATTTTATATTGGCTCTAATCACGACCCAAATTATCACCGTATCAAGTTAAAATTACTACTCACACTCATATCAAATTATTGTTTTGCTATAAACGCGGCCAATTCTATATCATTACATGATTTTCACCTTCGAAAATTACCGCCATGATTGTAAAAAATGTGCGGAATCACGTAGAATGGAACGTTGCGTTTTATTTTTTTAAATTGTTTCAATCACGTGGTGCTGGCCGTTTAGCACGCTAGCGCTAGGAAATAACAGCTTTGGGGTCACTGACCTCGGAATTTGTAATTTGCTTGATGCTAATTTCGTATTTATAAGAAATAAAAAAGTAATGAATCATGGTATGGAAACAAGCTTAAGGAGGTTCTAATTAAGTACGTCATGTAGAGGTGGACTATATTTAGGTACGGTTATGTTTTACTAGTGTTAATGAATTAAATTCTTTGTTTACAGGTAAGTAAAGACAAAATCCATCTACACAAGTTATATGACAGGGAGTACAATGGATGAAAACGGTAAAGTTCTAATATTTTCGCATTCTGCAATGAACCACATGCTGCGAACTAAACTGCTCGTTTAACCTTTTCGTAACAAATCATTCGCAAACATTCCACAATTTGGCAACACACTCAATGACCAACCAAGTCAAATTAAAAGCATTCTTATTTTAAAATCTCAGATAAAAAATATACATACTTACCTACTCATTGTTAGCAGTAGGTAGGTAGGTTCTATTTGAGCCAGTTTTTTGGAAATAATTCTCAATTCAAAGTTTTTGTTCGAAAAACATCGACATAATTCCATATTTCTATATCAATATATTTTATAAAAGATCATAATGTCATTCAAAATAATTCAAATAAAATCAAAAATTCATTCGTAAATTGACATTTGATTCTTTTAAATTCTAATTTACGCGCTCAACTCGTAGGAGTGTTTTTTTTTCTTCTTTTTTTGGCGCTGAGCTTTGGGTTTTTTATTCCTGTTTCTTTTGAGTTCGAATTTGTGATGTGATCTCTCGGCCCAGGCATACCGAACATATTTGATGTTTACCTTTTTTCTTTTTATTCAGATGGAATTATAAATTCGATTGTGGTAGGTACTTAGTAAGAAATGTTGAGCTACTTAAAGCGGGCTTATACTATCTTATATGAAAGGTCAAGTTTTCGTGCATTCGTCAGGATTTCATCTAAAAGTTAAAATGGTCTGATTTTGTAACTTCGGTTGAATTTAGAAAACACTTTTTACTTTTGGCTTAAAAGGTACTGCTTTGACAAGTTACATAAAATTAAAGCATTTTGCTGTTACTTTTATATACCAACAATACTGTCATATTTAAATATATATTTGTTAATCTTAATTTTGCGATCGTGGGTGTACTTACATCTTTTTGCCAAATGTTTACTATACCCAATCAAGTAACTTCGCCAACCTAACGGCAAGACCGTCAACTCGAACACAGAACTAGAACAAGCCCAGACAAGTATCCATTAATTACAACAGCTACACCTAACCCGTCAGTCATAGCCGAGATAGATATTGGTGTCATCCCGAGTGACCAGGGCGGCAGAGGCATATCGCGTGCCCCGTGACGCGCCGGCCGCGCACAATGCCCGGCCTGCGTTATTGTCCAACAATGCGTGAAATGCCCTGACAAACGATGACAGCCGCCCGGCCGCCCTGGTACCGCCGACCTCCTGCAATTTATGATATCCTATTACGAGATTTAATGACACTAAACGTCAGTCCGCACTGTTCGCGTCGTCCGTCAAGACCGGGAAGCTCCCAAACGTAGGCACCGTGAACGGAATACGCTTAAAGGAGCCAACTGAAAAATTACCATATTCCGTTGTGTAAACAGTTTCCGACAATCTTCTCGTTGTCAGCAGTGCGCGTCCGAAACTCCGGAGCGCCAAATATTTGCCAGAGTCTCATAAATTCAGAGGCGCCCCGCGCGTCCTACCAGGATAACATACATAATGCGCCGCTCCACGGATCGGTAAACATATTGTAATGGAAAACTCCGTCATTGTTTACACTTTATGATGTCCTCGCGCTGTAAACTGATGCGATGCAGATTCTCCCGCAAACAAACACCCATCCCGCCCGAAAACAAGGAAACGCGTTGTTTTAATTTGAATTTCGTATGTCTTTGTGTAAATTGTGAATATAAGTCATTCCTAATCCCTAATAAGCTTTATACCTCTCAAGGTATTAGCACGTTAGTTATTATGAAAGTTTCTTAAAGACGATGGACGACCGTCACGCGTGAGCCTAATCTAAAATACGGCGTAACCGTCAAACGCGTAAATCGCGCTCTCCTTTTGTATATGGGTTCTATATTTACGAGGAAGCCGGAGAGCTGTAGATAGCCCGAATTAAACTTGAATTTAAAACCATTTTATATTAGCTAAGCTAGCTTAGATCGTGCTGCCGCCGCCCGGGTGAGATAAGAGAATTGGGCTGTCAGGGCCGGATGATATATTTGACCAACATTTCCATACCTCCCTCGCTCTCCCCTATTTTCATTTTGTACGTGTCTGCTCCGCCGCGTATCTATAATGTATCCTTTCTGTTTAGGAGTAACATTGAATAAAAAAGCGAAGGTGAGAAGGGACGTTTATTATTTAATAGACTACATTCTGACCTGTCAAACTGTGACAAAGGATCCGGGCTTTTTACTTTTTTATTGCGCGGAAAGATTCCGGGCGCAATTTCGGGTTGTTCGAGCACTGACAGAGATGTTGTATGAGTTTGAATAATTAAAAATTTGGCACGAGAAGTGGCAGTGGTGCATTGCGTCCGGTAGTCGGCAGTTTAAAACGCTCGTTGCTATTCCGCGGCTCATCACAGAACAATCATATTTATCACGTCATATCGCTACCGTTTTCCCGGTTCTTGGAGTTTTCTCCTCCAATTTGTATGCAGTCGTCGTGCTGCATGCTTTAATAACTTTCGTTGCTATCTAAAAATTTGTATTTCCCTGAAGAAACGCTCATATTTTCTCTCGAGGAGGAGGAATAACGTGACAATTAAGTTTTTTTTTCTGTAAAATGCTAAAAACGTTCTCGTTGGAAATTTATTGCCATTAAAGTTTTCCCGAGAAAATCCTTTTTCCATTGGTGGCGCCTTATCCCGGTGGTGATAAATCAGTCCAGTCCATTGTCGTCGCGTCGATGCCGGCTAATGTACAGGGACCATTATTGCTCTGTATTGTTACGGCACGAGCGGATTTATTGTTAACGTACCCTAGCTGATAAGTACGATATTTTGATATGTTAATCATTTATGCACTCCTGGTAGTCGAGAGTGGCAGCCGCCGAGCGGGAGGTGCGAGCTCGCGCGGCTTGAATTATGCACGCCTGGTACACGGTATTAGGATGGCAGGTTGGCTGCTACAAGGGAATCATTTATTAACTTCTGCTGTCCTGGTACCTCTGGTTGCTTTGAGGTCTGAACGGTTCAGTTATGTACACTTGTTTAATGTATTGTCTTGGCCCCTAGTAAATAGCGAGTAAATTTTTTGATTGATCAGAAACTTAATAATATAATGTGAATACGTCTTTACAAAATACAAGTAGTTCTCCTCTAGAGCTCTTAGCAAAGCTCTTGGCAATGGTCCAACTGGATTGACTTCATGTTGTCTTTCGCTAGATGTCGCTAAATACATAGAGTATATGACTCACTACGGCTTGAGACGTTGACGATATATTTCTAAAAAGCAATTAAATTTTACCAACATTACAAAATTGAACATAGACTTTTTACACTCTGAAAACTGTAGCGGTAGGTACCTAATATGTTAAAATATTCCTCCTCCTTTCGTTAGGTACAAGTCTAGAGGTATCAGTCTGATCCACCTTGCAAGCCCTGCTTAAAGCCCATACAAATATAGCCTTTAGTACTTAGCAATACGACCATTGAAGCGTGTCAATGGAAAATCTATCCAAACACTGCATCTGTCACTTTCTAACACCAACAGATCAGTCATTGCGAGAAAGAGTGAAATATCGCTCGCTAGTTGCGACGTCAAACGCAGTTTTCGGTTTTCGCAAACAAAGGAATTAGAGCGAATTCTGTGAGAATTTATGATTCGGTCTCTGTGTGACTAAATTTTCCTTTTTTTCCTCTTTTTCGAGCATTTTCGGTATTTTGTACCCGATCCCTGAAGGACGGGATATATTTTTGCGGTATTACGGCGTTTGCCATTTGCTGAAAAAGAAAATCACAGAGTCTTTTATTATCCATTGAATAACATCTTATGTATGCTACCTCAAGAGATAATACCTAAAAGAATTCATCTTTCTCAATAGCAGTTTTAAAACAATCTAAAAATAAAAAGCCAAGAGATTAATTTCAATATTTTTTCCATTCCTCGATCAGATTGTGTGGAGTCTATTAAAACTTTGTGCCGCTTTGACGTACCTTAAATTCAAACGGTAAGCCATCAGATAAAACTTGAAAAAAAAAAGAAAAAGTAACATGCACAGAGTGACTTTATCGTTGTCCCGTTAATACTCCAATTAAAAAAAAACTCGATGTTACGTGCCTGACATTTCTTTGACAGGTTCTTTAAATACACAAGTTTTAATTGTATTTTTAGCGATATTTGCATTCCTTGAACCGGGAGTTTGTTTACGAAAAAAAAAGAGGCTGTACAGCGCTGAACCTTTGACTTTTCGAGTATCAGGTTCGGTGTAAAAAAAACGTTGAATCTTTCGAATGTTGTAATCAATCTACCGGCATCCATAGCGGACGAGCTCGTGTGGTCATTGATCCGTCTGCCACCCACGCTAACTTTGTCTTACACCATGCAACATGATGGAGTTAATTAATTTACTTTATCGCAAAAAAATTACTTGATTATTAATTACTAAGATAGTCGAGTACATTGACAGTCACGATTTTCGTTTTCTAAATTCTAGAATTGATATCTCGGAGTTTGTATGAGTAAATCAATTGTTAGGTCAGTGCCACACTTATCGTTCGCGCGCCATTATTCGTGGTGTTTCGTTCCACGCAGCGACGCCGCTCATTGGCCACGGTCGTACAACCTGTAATGGAGTAATGGATACACTCACTGCCATCAACCCACCATAATCACAACACATAATGATAGTTATTATTTCGAAAAAAAACCTCCATTGTAACACGAAAGCGTGGCTCACAAATTGAGTTTGTATCAAATTGGAAAACAGTACTTTAATAAGATACAGTTACGCTCGCACAATGGATGTGAATTCGTAAATTAAAAATGGCCGCCAAAACATTGTTTTGTCATTAAAATTCTTCGGTTCATGATGATTATTGTTTGAAAGTAACAACTACTTTCTTATTCAATTAAAGGTAATCATTAAATAATTATTTACACACTTGTGTAAATTTTACTCAGGAAAAAAAAACATTTTTCCTTATTTTCGTTTATACATACATTATTTTCATTTTTTTATATTAACAAAAGCAGCAGGGAGCTAAAACAAACATAAAGCTATCAAATTCCACACGCAACTCAATCCCACCATTAACTAGTTATAACACTCCGCATCTCGCTTTAATACAAAAATCCTATTTGTTTCTCGTAGCGAGATAAAATTTTAAACAGGCTTAAGTCTCTGAGCAATTACAGTCACTTTAAATACGGTAAAAATAAACAGAGGGTCCGGCAAGTGGGGATACACCCTTATCTACTAATGATGCTGCTGAAGAATTTACCAACGACACCTGTGCCTTTGAATAAAATTAAAAAAAAAACAAATGCTGCCAACCTTAAAAAAAAGAAGCATTTTCACCCGCCAAAATATACAAACGTATTCAAATATCCTAACAGCAATTTCGCCACGATAATGTCTTCCATTTCGCACAACAATAATTATCCACCGGCCATGTAAAACAAAGAAGTATTGTATTAGAAAACAGAGCCCAACAAAACAAAGATTAAGACCTAAAACAATAGAGAACGAAAAAGGAGCAAACAAAAGAGGTTTGCAGCTCGAAATTTACGTTTAAAAACAACGTAAATACGGTACCTAAGCGGGATCCGTATCTATCCTATTTAGATATTAATCTAAACGAAAAAGCAAAAGCAATTCGGAGTAGGCAACAAGCTAGCAGAAGGGCCGGGCCCGCGCAGTAATTGGCCATTTATCAAAGTGAAGGGTTAGGGATCGCTCCCGCCGCCGCTGCCGCCCTGGTACCGGCGGCGCAAACAGCGCTCGCACACACTAAACAAACAGACACACAGACTAACAAATACATACGTAATTACAATCACAATTGTAATTTCTCCACTGGCAATAAAATAAATGAAATAAACTTATTCAAAAGTGTTTATATTGGATTTGATACATGAAGATAATCCTAAAATCAGCAATTAGCTAAACTAATCTCACATCAAAACCCGCCAAATGTTGAGTAATTGGAATTGGAACATAGAACGCGATATTGTATCACCATTGTTGTTTGAAAATTGACGGTAAATTTGGCGGGAAATTAATGGAAACGCACATATTTACTCTAATTCGGATAACACTAAAATTCTGACAATGCCAATTTATTTCAGTGAAACTGCTGTGTTTGCCATGAAATGCTCATTCGGAGCCATAAATTAATCCGGTTAGCTGAATTAATCTAATATCCAATACAAACGAAATTTTGGCAAACTAATTTGCGATCCATACCCTAAATAAACAGGTGTACATAACATTCAGGGAGTCGGGATATCGGGCGCTGGCCGGTTTTAAATTCCACGTTTTAGCTAATGAAACTTCCTTATCAGCCACCCTCATTGTTTTGAATTATTACCACGGATTTACTCCCCTCGCGCACCTCGCACTTCTGATATCTTCCCGGCCATTGTTTTATAAGCAATTTTAATTCAAATTTGGACCCGTCTGCTTATTTGCAACAAAGTATTAAATGTGAGTGAAATAACAGACATTAATTTGTCACCGGGGCTCACCCCATGCAATGATTTGAAAGGGTAAATCCGTCGGTGCCAATCCACCCGTGTATAATTCAGGCTTTTGTCTGCGGTGTTATGATCGGAAAAGTTTACGAGTAATCTCCTTGGTTGTCTATGGTGCTTGACTGGGTAAGCGACCATAGACAATAATTAATTTCACCTCTGAGTTAGTATTCACAAACAAAAGACGAGCTCTCGAATATTCACACTCGGTTGCCTTAGCAATATTTATTTCGTTCAAAATCATGTTTAATACAGACGGCCTAATTAAAATAGATTCTTGTAGAACTTCCACAAAAAAGTAATGATATAGTACAAGTAATAAAGATGAAATTATTACTCGAGTATATGATAATTAAAGCCGTTTGAAGCACCAAAATGCATGTCTAATGTTGTTTGATGTGTTTAATAAAGAATACATCGCGTCAAACCGGAATAACAAGCTAAATAAAACAAAACATTACCTCTAGTTAATGGACATCGCCCTCGTATATCTTTCTACATTCTCAGAAAATGATAAGCAACTGGGAGATAAAAACTAAAATGGCGAACCATGGAAATGTCAGCCGGTCCCGAGTCGCATCACTATGCAAATACAGCTCTTAATTACCGAGAAATATCTTTACTACCATCTCTACTAGATCGTTTACTTACATTTCTTTTGAAACAATTATCTAAATAGCTTACGAGCGGTCGGGGTATTAATAACAGCGGATTTAGCTTCTTTTGGCGTCTGTAGCGTGACATTGACGGTTGACAGCGCGCGAAACGTCATAATCTGGCGCGGGATTAGGCGGGCTGCAAGCGGCATCCAAGTTGGCTCGTAAATTCAGCTGTGCCTGCCTGTAACGCACTCGTACCTACGTATTAGACGGAACGCTCAAATTAATACAGCGAGCGACGCGGCACCTGCGGCCGCTTCTGTTTCTTTACAAAATTAACTTCGTAGTTACCCAACAATGGAGCCCGCCCGACAAACTTTTGCACTGTTATTTTTTCCTCCAACTGCGGTGGCTATATTTCAAACTGTCATAGTTAATCTTTTTATCAAACTTGGTTAAATGGTATAAGAAGCGCACCCGTCTGCGTCGTGAAGTTTTCATCTGGCCTCTAATTATGTTTGCAACTTTCTATTTGCGGGGTTTTGCGAAGATATTACTGCAATAACACTTTAATAAATACCCGTGTTTCTTGGCATTTTAAGCGAATAGAACAGTTGAAACGTTGCGCTAATTAAAACGCGGCGTTGTTCGTTTAGCGTTGCGCAATTCAGTAATAATGCCGGGGCCTAGCGGCGGGAATAATTTATATTTAATTTAAATAAGACGACAGGACATTGGTATTCGGAATACGAGTGCGTAATTAAAATTCCCGCCGCGGTGGCGCTGCCCTCGCGACACTTTTCGCGCCAATTTCGACGCGGCCGGAAATTAATTGTGACAGGAAGACGCGGCGGTCACATCCGCTTGCGTTTCGTTACCGCATGCGATTGTATTATCGGCCGGGACGCCATTTATTAAACGCTGAAACGTATCAATTTCACGCTGAAAATGGACTGAAATTAATAAAAAACTCCGCTGACGGGAAAAAGAGAGATTTTTGATAGGACTTTTAAGAGGTAAACAAACTTTTGATAGAAATTCGAGGAATTAAAATCGCATGATATTAATACTCGGTTTTATATTTTTTAAGTCGTTGAAATCTCAAATGGACATCGATCAATATAAGGTGTTGGGTTATCTGTAATTAATTCAACGTATTTGTGATTTATACGTATCGATTACTTAAATACCATCACTTGTCACAGAACTGGTTTGTTTACTTGTGGCCCACACGACTTTGGGAATATTTTCGTGTCATTAAAAACCTTATAAAACCGTATAACAATTAATAAGTGTCAGGTTTAACTGTTAAACGCGATGTGTCCATTATTAATTTTCGATTGGAATAGCAGAGGAGCGATTTTGAAATGAGTTTTTAAATTTGGAACGTCATTTTCACTCGCTGGGGTCGGGACCGCTTTTCGTTTCGCCGGAGTTGCTGGCCGGCTACAATTGCGGATCTGCCGTGGCATCTCGCCTGGGACACATTCGTTACTCCACTAAGGGCCTCTAATGGCCTCTCCTGGACCCACATGGCCCTTAAAATTTTAACCGAGCTTTTATTTATGGCGGCTTTTGTCTTTCGCGCGATACAACTATCACGCGGAGGCATCTATTCTTTATGATTTTGAAGCTGGCTTAAGCAAATATCGGGGTTTCGATCTCCATATTCGTTTACAAGGAGTTCATTATTGGGTATCGAGACACGATAAATCAAACTTGTTCAATGGCGCCATGATTGATGCGGTTGACAGCTGTCAGGACTGTCAGGAGTTGTTATCGCTACGTCACTGCCACTCGGCCGTGTTTAGACTGGCCATTAGTTGAGATAAGTAACCGTTCATTTCAATATATAAATTAGTATTGTTAATTAGAACATTTAGTAGAACGAGCCATAAACGTGTGATTCGGCACTTAACAGCTATAAAATGAGTGTATTATGAGCATCGTCATAACTTATGCACTTTATTATGGTTTAAATTGAGCAAACGAAGTTACCTACTTGTATTAGTATCTGAATTTCAAAATTAGAATTGTAATTTGTCTCTCAAGATGTTCTTTATTTAATTTGATACCATAGAGTAACATCAAGTTTTTTTATTACCTAATCTGTGCTTTCACAGTTGTCGGCAGCGCTATCGCGTCCTGGCCATTAAAATAATGTCTTTTCTTAAAAAGAGAGTTTTAAATGATATCAGAAACTCTACACCGGCCTAAGAGCGTGTTCGATCACAGTTATCTACAGCATTCTTACGAGCCGCAATATATTACTTTCTATCGGTACTCTCGCTGAAAACGTGATTTTTAATAATCGATAAAGCTAACACGCTGTCGATCAGTTAAAAAAACCTATTAGGCTCTAAAGTAGGACGCAGTAAATCAAAGGCTTATCAAGTTTAAAAAAATCTCTGGTTGGTATTGTGATTCGGACACGGCTATTAGTTGTCACATGTGCCTGCTAATTCTGAGCTGAGTCGGCACGCGAGTCGGCCATTACCAAATGCGATAAAAAAACGTATTCCTCATCGAATAGAGACGTTTCGGGATTGGTGCTGTCGTCGCTCGGAAATCTGCGCCCGCCATCATTAATATGACAAATGGTCATAGACAATCCCGCTAGCTTGACAGCGGCTAACCCAGCATTCTTTAATTCAACTTACCGAGCTTTATATGAGATGATTTAACGGGAACAATTTAATTTACATTCGAACATTAGCACACAGCAACCGTGGTGCAATCTATCATTGCTGCAAATTAGTGCGAGCTGCCGCCGCAGCGCGCGGCTGGCGCTACTGTCGCACTCATTAGTGGTCACATCTTGTAACCTATGCTCTGGATTACATCTAGCTCCTCTATGGCATTCGTAGCTATCATCAATTCCCGTTCTATCTTGCTGCAATTAATTTGAAAAACGTTCTTAATCCGAAGTCCACTTAACACCCAAAGTGTTGTCAGCCAGCATCTGTTGTTAATAAATTATGCGACTGTATGGCAGGGAACCCTTTGCCTCCGTTTAATAGTAAATAAATTCGTGTTCCCGTCACGGCAATCAGAGCAATATGGCGACGAAGAGGTTATTATCTGGGCACCGTAACCCTATGTGACACTTGGCGATATTTATTTATATCCGGGCAATATTTATTAATAGCCTGTTTACTTTATCCGAACCTCATCCTATCCTACATGTTTTCTCTTGCTATTTTTAGTTTACTTACCACCGTGTTAAGGAAAATAATCTCAACAGCTCTTTGCCAACACAAAGACTTTCCCCAAACAGCTTTACCTCTTATAACCCCCCGACATTGACGGTGGGTCTCTTGTACCCTGTCAACACATTTTGACAACATCTGTGCATCGATTTTATTGCTAATTTATACAGTTGCGTTGTGTAATTAGACGGTGTGAAAATTTATTGGTTTCATTAGTAAATGTGTTAATACATTCTAATTTGCTTCAAAATTTGCGTCTTCTATACTTGCATCGTTGTCTATGCAAATATTTTTTACTTACAGCATTAACAAAAAATCTTTGAGGTGTTTGAAAGTCCCTCTTCCAACTGGCAGTCATTTAGAAATCCACCGTCCACGTCCATTTGAGCTGCAATTCAGTCGCTAAAGGCACTTGTTGCAAATTAATACGTAGTAATATTCGACAATAACCATTGTGAGCATTCGTCTGACCCTCTGGTTATTAGCTAAAAACGGCGCAAATCTGCAACGGCCCGCGATTACCTCGCCCCTCCCGCCCCGGCAGACCCCGCGGGGCGACATGTGCTTACCTCACTTACCGCCAGTTTAGGGGTTAAGTAGTATATTGCTATTTGCAATTAGAACGACCTTTGTGGAAGAAAATACTGGAGTTGGAATACATATTTTGTGTAACTGCGTATGGTTTGGTATGGACACTTTACTTTAAAAGTCACAGCTTATCTTACTTCACTATCGTACGTACTTTGTTATTGTAAATTCATTTAGGTATACCAATAACTATGTAGATTATTGTCCACGGCTTAAAATACGAAAACTTTATGCTATTATAAATAAAAACCTCACATGAAGCTGAAACAGCGTAATCTCTAGCTTACTTTACTTTTTTCACACAACATTGTTAAGACTAAAGTCTTATTATTACTGCAATCAATCATTGCCTATGTAAATTATATAAAAAAGTGAAAAAGACTAAGAAATAAGCTTATTTGTTAAGGCGTAATGTAACTAAACTAAAATACTAATAAAAGATAAAAAAAGCAATATAGAAAGTAATCCTTACCACATATAGAAAATACCACGCAAAGCAATCAGGAATTCAGAAAGCAAAGGAGCCAATTTGAGCCACCGTCCGTCGCCACCTCAGGACCATTCCTTATTGTCCCGCAGTTCCTGATCCCCTAGTTATAATATTTACTGCTCTCACCTATAATTGCCTGATTTAAGGCAGTTTCTATGCGACTCGGATGTCGTCGGATTTTATGGAAAATATTTATTGGCCGCCATGGGGCGGTGTATGATTAGTAGGCCTAGCATGACCGGTATCGAGATACTCCGTGGGTGGGAGTGGAGAACGAATCGATCTCTATTTTTATGTCGAAACCGGTAGCATGACCTTTGTGAGAGAGAAGAAAACTCACGTCGAGTTTCGATTCCGTGGTGATGAAGAGAGTGTTGCTATTTATGTAAATTTAACATCATCATTCATTCAATTTCTATTTTTTTACAAATAGCCACCACTGTATTTTTGTCTATTGTTAGTATGTATGTTCTTACTAGTCTGTAGTCTGTGGGTGGAGTTAGTAAACAAAACAAATAATGCGGGATAGGTAATCGTAGTTTCGTGAATAAATATTATGTGATATCATAGAAGTACTTCAACATCATTCGTGATCCCCCATGTCAAAGACATCACTTCCCTCAGCATCCTACGCTCAATTTTCCTTCTTTCCCGCTGCTCATCATCATTACATAGTATAAATTCAAGTCGCTAATTCTGTCTGTTTGTATGTTTGGCCGCTAACTCCTCCTAAACCAGTTGAGGGATTTTAATGCGGTTTTCACCTTCCTTTAGGTATTTTTTTCATAAAAATGTTTGAATAAAGAACATTCAGAAAAGGTTTCAAAGAGTAACTAAAATTCAATGTTTCGGGAACAAGTCGCCCAAAATTACACCATTGGGAAGCGTGGTCGGGTCACTAGTATATACCTACTATTCATATGATTATTGTAAGGGACTGCCATAATACTTCAAATAATTACAAACGGTTTTACCTTATGTTATAATACTAGATTCAGGATGCTGCAATAAATGATATTTCTTGAATTCTATATTCTTTATTAATTTAACAAAGTAAAAATAGTTTCACAACAATATATTTTTCAATCTACAACGCTCTCTCGCGAGGACGGGCTCGGTCCGAATGCCAGACGCTACGACAGTTGTGTACAATGTTGAAACCTTTTAAATTTTTAAACATTAAAAATTCTCAAAAAAATTAAAAGTTCTAACCAGCGGCGGCCTTAACTATTGCGAGGCTCCGGGCGGCAGGTCTTTGCGAGGCCCCATGCTATGAAAAGTATGGGATGCGAAAAGGAGACCAATCAGTTTGGGCCCAAATTCAAAAGTGCCGACCAACGATTCTTTTTTTCTCTTAACTATTTGAAATTTTGCCCTTATCATTTATTACTATGGCACCAAAACTGTGGAACCGAAACTTTTGCTGTTATAAGACCTTGAAGTTCTGATATTGCCATACATTTTACCAGCAATAATATTTAGTATATATTAAAAAAAAAAGGATTCAGGCGTAGTTAGTGACCAAGCTCTGGAGAAAGCTAAGTTCTGGCTTTTCTTAAACCAGAGAAATGTTCCATTGACCCATTTCCCTACTTTGCTATACTATAAACTTTTCTAGCGTCTTCTTGAAAGTCACCTGACACAGATGATTAAACCAACACTTATATCAGCGCTGGCTGGCTTCAGACTTTCTTCTTCGTCTTTTTTTCTTTTATTTTTGACTAGTGGCTGCCCGCGACTTCGTTCGCGTGGAAGTCGGTTTCCCGTGAGAATGAGAGGTTTTCCCGCGGTAAAAATTACTCTATGTCCTTTCCTAAGTTCAGTTCTTTCTTCATACCAAATTTCATCAAAATCGGTTCAGTGGTTTAGGCGTGAAAGCGTGTCAG
Organism: Emmelina monodactyla; assembly: GCA_916618145.1. Taxonomy (NCBI): domain Eukaryota; kingdom Metazoa; phylum Arthropoda; class Insecta; order Lepidoptera; family Pterophoridae; genus Emmelina; species Emmelina monodactyla. Next base: position 1,071,495 of record OU745315.1, on the reverse strand, counting down.
ACAGACAGACAGACAGACCGACAGACAGACAGAGTTACTTTTGCATTTATAATATTAGTAGGGATATCCCAGGAAAATGCCTCACGAATACCTACCATCCAGGGAAAGGAGACAGGTTATAACGAGGTTGCACTCACTAAAAAACTGACCTAGCCCTATGTCGGCTACCTGGAGACCATCAAAACTTCCAGCCTCTCCGCCAACGACCCAGAACCTTCCCGGCAAGAGTCGCCGAGACGCGCCACTGTGGGGTCAATGGCGCGCCGGTCGACACCCTGGACCGAAGAAGACGACGGCTCTGCCTGGGGGATTTCGCTATCCCGCAACAATGATCCAGCCTGGGACCGAAACACTAATTCAGGATGCCCAGAGTGCACCGGAACGAACACCTTTCCTGATTTGCGATACACAAGTATCCCAGAACAGGAAGTGAACGGGAATGACCAATCTATTCCATCAACTAACTTACAGTTTCATAAGAACTTTACGCACGAACTTGATCTTTCGCCACAAGGCACCCATGTACAGCTGCTTAGATCACTGTCATCTTTACACATTATCTTGGTTTAACATTGTATAAATAGCTTACATTTAAAAACCACTGTCAAAGTGTCAAAATCAAAGTGGGTACTTGAAACAACCTGCTCCGACGGCTCGGTAATACGACATAGGATGCTGCCGTAGATGTTTTAAGAACCACGAGTGCTCTGTCCATCTCAGCCACCGAATATGCCTGCCGAGTTTGGCACCGAATGTCTCACGCGAAAGAAGTATAACGTAGTATATCACGCTTTGTTGCCTTAAATCAACACCATTAAACAAGAATATCCTTAATAGGTATAGATCCGATGACACCTCTAGCACCACCAAATGTTCAGCGAGATGATCACTGTGCGATTGAAAAAAAGAACAGGAAAACGACCAGCAGCCGGCCAACGATCCTTACTCAGAAGCCGATAAAGTTTTTTTTAATCAAACCTAAGCCACCAATACATCGCCCTCAGAACTGGGTAAGGTTCTGGATACAAAAACTTCCCTCTGGCCGCGATCAGTAGTGGTCAACATGAATATCTCTATTTATTTGCATGATCACGATGAGTGCTGCTGTAAAATTATGGTTAGGTGGGGTTTCAACAACATCAGATAGTGAGACTGTGGTGCACCATCCCAGTCTCTGCCAAACTTGCTCATTTGTCCAATGATCCCCTCGCACTGTATAATAAAAGATCTCATACTGGGCACCGACAATGTGCTAAAGCGCTAGGCCTGAAAAATATGACCATCTTAAAACATCCAGGACTACTTGACACGATAGAAGAAAAAAAAGGGGATTACTTACAAGAGTTCTGCTCTCATGTGATGGTCTTTATCCGCTTACTTACCTACCTACGCAAGATATGAAACTGTTGCAAGACGAACTCCAGCCGTACAAAACGCGTTTAAAGTAGGAAAATATGTTGTTTATGATCCCTGAATAAGATGACAAAAGTTTTTTTACAAATGTATGAAAAAAAGACGTGTGGCACTCGGAGACTGCCGCGGTAAAGATATTGCAAGCATTTTTTAACAACTTATGTAATTATTTATTTATAAATAAACTGCAGTATTTTTTTCGTTTGTTTTTTTTCTTTGATATTAATTCAACTTTTTGTGCGTGGTGACCGATAAGAAAACATTTTTTTTATTAAATAAATGAGAAGCTGATATTGTTCAAAATATTTTTATAAGTCATCAGAAGTTCTGCTATTCATCGATAGATGGCAAAACAAAAAAGTATCACCGCTGTGCCGGTCGGAGTGGGGTTGTTAGGTTATTTTCGTTACGGAATTTCTGGATTCGGTCTCCACGCTCAAGGCCCGCGATAGGAACTATGCAATAGCTTAAAAAGTCAAAAAAAATCGATCACTTCACTTGGGGAAAGGCGTAGTAGGTGGGTTGTGTCCAGAGAAAGGCACTTAATCCTTTCCCGCAATCCGCGTGTCTCTATATCTCTCCGTCGAGGAGTTATCCCATGCGGAGCGAACCGGGGTGATCTGGTGGAAACTGGGTCCCCGAGGTGGAAGGGGACCTCCAAGGAGCTACCGGAACCGAAGTCAGATCTGGTCTCCGACTCACCGTTTTGGGGATATGAGGGGTTCTTTATCGAAGAGTTGTCCCTGGTATTGGTCCTGGGTTGGTGCGGGGTATCTTAGAGGGGGTCAAAAATGGTGTCAGAATTGACCTCCGATGCTCCGTTTAGAAGTTATCCCCTGAGAAGCCAGGAGGGGTGCTCTGGTGGTAGCTGAATCCCGAGGTGGAAGGGGAGTGGTGAGGAGTTGCCAGAACCGAAGACGAAGCTGGTCTCCGACCCACCGGTCCGAAGATATCGCAGGATCTTTGGCGAGGAGTTGTCCCTGCTCGAGATGGTATATGGTGAACCCAAACACCGTGCCGAAGTCTGCCGAACTGAACCGACGATACACGACTTTGCTGCACCGCTGTGCCGGTTGGAGTGCGGGGTGTTAGGTGTTTTCGTTACGGAATTTTTACATTCGGTCCCCGCGCTCAGAGCTAGCGATAGAAGCTATGCAATCGCTTAAAAATCAACTTTTTGAATGAAAAATTTTTCTTTACCCATTAACACGTAAGATGTTGACTTTAGGATGTTAGTATCATACAATGAAATTATCAGATTGATGTTGTCAATCATTTGAAACCATTTTTTTGCTGGCCGGCACTTTTAGTTTTGGGCCCAAGTTTATATGGAGCGTGAATGGTCTCCTTTGCTTGGTTTGTTGCGCGAGGCCCCTGCAAGAGCGAGGCCCCGGGCGATTGCCCCGTTCGCCACCCCCTAAGGCCGCCGCTGGTTCTAACACTTATCAGCTAATTAAACTCAAGTACCTATATATAGATGATGCATGCAAGCACAATTCGACACAATCAATCTCAGTAAAGCAATCTCACAGCTTCTCGTCGTCAAAATTTGAGGAAGAGAATTATCTCGTATTAAAAAAAAAGAAACGTGTGTTTTTGGGCGTGCATGCTATCGATTACGACGTGAGAGCCAAATGACGTATGTGAGTCACTGATCACCGTGAGTTGCGATGAGATAGTGTGCAGTCCTGCTACCGAATTAAAAAAATCGAGATATTCTCACAAACAAATGTCAAATACTCGATATCACGCCGCTTATGCTAAGCCCATAGAACGACCTCGGACGTGACTTCTTGCTTTTCGGTCAGTTTGGGGATTTGGTCTCGAAATTGCAGTGCATAGGTTAAGTTAATTTTGGTCACTTTACAAAATGGCTTCTTTTTTTTTTCATTTATATTATATAAAAGTCACTAAATTAATACATATATCTGTATGTTTTTCAATATAAAAAATAGTTCCCATTTTCTTGTATCTAATTTTTAATTAACAATCGATCGAGTACCAGGCGCCCATACCGTGTAGGATATCTCTAACAGCGCCGCGTGATCCCCGCTCGCCGCACTGGATTTACACAAATCTCCAGCATTTGTCCAAATGCCGAATTATTCACCCTTGCTGAGGCGATGATGATATTTCTGCAGACGGACAAATACCTGAGATTTGCTGTGATATTGTTTGTGAGGAAAGCTTCCAGGGCATTTGGAAATAATACAAAAAATGGGAAAGGTTTTTTTAACAAGATGGTTAAGTTAGTAGCGATTACTTGATTTTAACGTAAAAATATTATAAATAATAGTAAAACAATCGCAAAATCAACGTTATCACGTACCAGGGCCGCAGCGGTCCAAAGGAGGTATCCAAGGGACTGACCAGGGGCTATCGCCGGGAAGCTTTATGAAAACTAATGCCTTCATTTGGCGGCAAGTTGGGCTACTGGCGATAAGCTATGTCACCCGGGTACCCGGAATTACGATTTGGGATTTACCCGGGACAGGGGATGTCCCTGATAAAAGTTTACTTTCCAAATTGCGTTTGTGATTAAACTTTGCGAATTACCGTAAGTTTAATTTCGGCCGGGCTAATATTTACGGTCTGGCGCTTACCGCCTTTCATTTCTGTGAATTATCGGAGAATTCATATCTAAAGTCGGTGAGGACATAGATTGTCTAAGTCTTTGTGAATAAGTCTGTGAATTTCGCGCCGTCGTGGTAGTAGGGTAGAATGGGGCTAGAAGGTCCGGAGGGCCGAACGGGACTCCCGAATTAGACCTTAATTAGGGAAAAAGGGAATTTATTGCGGCTGGCAATACCTCACTTCGGACCACCTGCCCTCTGTTTATGTTGCGCAACCGAACGGCAAAATTGTACACCTATAAATTGTTATTGTGACGGCAAACGCTTGCTATAAGCAACTGTATAAATAAGTGTTTGTTATCAAGAAAACACGACGAAGAAAAAGACAAAGAATATTTTTTGAGTATTTAGATAGGTAGAAAAACTCATTTAAGTTATATTGAAAGTGTAGCGTAGTTATTAAGCAATGTAGAGCTACAAAACAATTTCAATTCTGTAAGGGGCCCGAATGGAATTCTATAATAATACGTAAAATTCGCACACACGCACATAAAATTCACGTAGCGCCGCCTAACACAATGTGGCCCTAAAATATTGTTAATTCAAATGTTTGTAATTCGAAAATAACAATTTCCTTAACTCGAGACAGCTCCCCGACATTTTCCAATAAATGTTACATTCCGCTGAAACAATCCAAGTACAAAATTCTCAAGGAACAATAAATTATAAATTACTCGGGCTCGCTCCCGCTCCTACAATTATCCTACGAATACTCAACGTTACTCAAGGAATTCCGTCTTAACCCCTCGCCCGTTATTTAATTTGCTTTTCAGGTAATTAAAATCCAAAAACTTGGTGCCTAAATTAAATTTTATTCGCGGCGACATCGGCGCGCGCACCCAGTCTACCCCCGCGATGGAGGACGTGTCGGCAGAACTAAATTACCTTTTTAACTTTTCCTATTTAGGGAAAGCCGGGGAAATCTCACAATGATCATAATAATAATAGAGCATGAGTGTGAGGCCGTTTTTATCGAACCGAGTCGCATTTGACCGGTTAATAAAAAAAAACATAAGTTCTCGTCCCTTGGCGCTGTGGAACGGTTAAATCTTATTACAATTAGACGCATTAGCATAGGGAACGAATAAATCAGGGCGCATGTGCATTTTTAGAGTGCATCAACGGGTAACATCGCATTATATGCAATGATCATTTGACACCGGGGTCTGTCAACCCTTGCAGGGCTGCCGCTGGCGCGAAATTAACAAATCCAGATATTCGTTATGATTTATGTGACCCTGCTTATCGGGGGTCCGACTACAAACCAAATAAAATAATAGTTATACAAATGTAAATTCGCGCGGCGAGTTTTGATGTTTAGTTTAATTTACAAATTATATTTTAAACATAATGGCGTTGTTTGTATTGCCTAACACACGCAGTTGTCTTATCTCGGTACGTTTCTATAGGAAATGTTAAGATAACGAAGTAATCTTATGCGCAACAGAACTCATTCGTTTTCAGTAACTAAGTCGTTCATTATCACACTTTACATAACAACAATTTGCTTTTATCCTTTTAAAAATAGTAATGGCGTCTTGGACGATTTTCTAACAAAGAGCGATGAGATTCGGAGCCGTTTAAACGCCATAAAATGGAGCCCTCTCCCGGGAATCGGCCGGGGTGTCCTACCCGCCGGATGAACAGTTAATGAACTAATCTTGATATTAACAAAACATTAGTCAAATCGGACGCTTTGTGTCCCGTCGCTGTAATTACTTGGACCCTTTCAAGGGATAGTAGCGTCCCTAGTCGAATATTTATATACCCCGCGTACCGAACACGGTAACACAAAACATTGATCAACAAAATTGCTTATTACAAGTTTGGAAAATGTCCAAATTAGAGGTAACAATTACCCGGAAAAACTAATCAAATCACAAAACAATCGGGGTTCGTATATCTCGGGAATTGAACAAAATTCATACTGACAGTTAATTTGGAAATGCATCCACGGTACCAGGGGCTCACAAGCTGCGAGGAGATTACTTATTCAGCAGACGTATAACATATTGCTCAAGTAATTGCCTCAAAATACGCCTTGTCGCTTACTTATGAACGCCTGGTACCATATGTGTCTATTGTTACTCTATTTAATGGATTGTTTTCTTTGTTTTGTTTCAGGTTCATCAATGCGAGACGTAGGATAGTGCAGCCAATGATAGACCAGTCTAATAGAGCAGGTAACATTATTCTTTTACGACTACTGATTATTAACATATGAACGCTACTAAAAGCCGTACGAGACGGTAAATCAGGCAGTGTTTATACTAGATAATGCAGAACACAATTCAGACCTGCAAGCATTACTATTTTATTCATCGGATCAATAAGTTGAAACAAAATTCTGCGCAATAGACGATTCAGACCGCACGTACAGACGTTTGAATTTCGAATCGCCACGTACGAAAACGACTTTGATGTCCGAAATTGAGTTACTGACCGCAAAGTCCGAGTGAGCTCATACAGTATGCAGGAAGTTCACCTGAGGAAGTTCCCAAGAGAATAACCGGCTTTCTAGAGCTTTTAACACTGACCAAACGCCGGGCACACCCTCCCTGCACTCTAGCAACTAAAGAGCCAGCTGCGCTCACAAATAATGACTAGATTAAAGAAAATATCGCTGCAGACACCACTCAAGCTAAAACTGAACCTTCCCAGCAACACGGAATAGAATTACAAACGACCGAATCCATTTTTACTTTGTAATTGTAACACACAGTCCATAAAACGTTCCCGGCAAAAATTCCGAGGGAAAAAAGGACGTCGCAGAAAAAGGGCTTACTCTTGCGAACGGCGGGAACGCAAGAAGGGTAAAAAAGAATAATGTCCGAATTCGTTGACCCGTCCCGAGCGATCCATCACTCTCCCCTCCACGGTCGGCGATGTGTGCCTTTATCTAGATACGTACAGACCATTCGGCAGATCCTTCTCATTGCGTCTGTTAATAAATCGAAAAATTCAAATACTACGGTGCTCTTCACGTTTTAATCCTCGCGAAAAGCTCTCTATAAACGGTCGTTCGGAAATGGCCGTACCAACGAACTGTAATTTACAGGCTGCCGCGGTAATGGCGTCGCATCAGAGAGCAATTTATGCCCTTATAATAAATTCATTAGCTGGTGTCGTAGTTCCACGGTGAAACACGGACAGTCCTTTATATAGATAGATATATATAGCGGGAATGTCGACGCTACTGACAGCGTTATGTCCCCCACTGACGCATATATCGATTAATATATACGGCTGTTCGATTAGCTGGAGGAATATCCACTAATGAAAACAAAAAGCGGGCCTCTCGTCGTTGTGTATTCCGCAATGTAACCTAAAGGTTCTATAGAGGCTTACAAGGGAAAGACTCGGCACGCACCAGGAATACATAAACACGCCGGATCCGAACGCCAAACAATATAGTGATTGGAAAAGCGCCTTTTGGCTTGACCGCAGGAAATGTGGTGGCCATTTTCTTTAGTCCATTGCCAAAACAATTTTCCATCTATCCACCCTCGTGTTTTTCCGTCGTCGGCAAACTTGGCGGGCGCCCGCATCCGCCTGCTTGGCTGGACAAGGGAATTTAGAATTTGCTCATGTTTTGTTTTAAATACGTTGACGTTTTACGTAAGTAGGACTATTGGCACGGCTGTGTTTGAATAATAAAGCGATCGAAGAGCGTCCTGTCTGTGATAGTGCACTAAATCATAGTTTCCTGAAGGCGGCCTCCCCTGGGGACCGTTATTGCTTCCTGATCTCCTGGTACAAGGAAGCGCGCACCCGCGCTCGACTGTGTCTTGAATTCGCGCAATTTGCGTTATTTCCTTCGACAAAAACCTAATGAAAGGATTGCGTAGGCCTCCGATAAAGCCTGAAAGTTTGGCAATAAACCGAGAGAAAAATCACGAAAGTGTGATTGTTAATATCAAAGTTTTGGCAGTTATTTCTGTCATAAGTTCTAATCCTTTCAGTCGGTATCGCCGATATCCTGTTGGCATGCAAATTGGCATGGTTTTCTATGGCAGTATAGCGAATGTTTTGAGTTAACCCCGAGACGCGCAAGCTCTCTGCGAGCAATGGCGCGTGGCTCCATAAAGACCCCACGACGATGCCGGAAATCGGCGTCAGTAATGGCCGAACACCATTACTCCTCAATTGATAATCCCCTGGAAATATTGCCTACGGAAGCCATAACAGTTTTGTGGCAAAATTGAGCGGATTTCGCAAAAAAACTAACCTTACAATAGGGTATTATTCCAATTTCCACTGAGCTCGGGGCTTTACCAAGTTTTACTTTGAAACGACTGTTTTAAATTATATTTTCTTGTAACCGACTAAGAATAAAAATCTAAAGTATTCATAATGTGTTTTGTATAATATTTTTCTAAAAGTCAATTCAAAAAGTCTAAATTTGGTTTATACGACATAACGCGAGGTTTTCTTTCTCTTTTATGATTTCTAATATCAGACAGATCTTACTGATAGTGATATTAAAAGCCGCTAAATATTAATAAACTCCTGAGCAACTATATGATTAAAAAAAAAACTCATTTCGCGCGTTTCGTCACTTCTAATTCTAATTAGAATCTCAGCTCAGCTACTCTTTTACTATTTCATCCCTATTTTCAAACTTTATTTTCCAACTCACCACCACCAAGTACCAGGCGCCCATACCCCGCAAGAGCCACTTACCTAACCGCTCAGTGTTCCCCGCAGTGTTCCCGCACGCGGGGCCCAGCGGCGCCTACAGCCCGGAGGCCACCATGGGCTACATGATGGACGGCCAGCAGATGATGCACAGGCCCCCCACCGACCCGGCCTTCCACCAGGGCTACGCGCACTACCCGGCGGAGTACTACGGACACCATATTTAATAGAAGATCGATCTTTGTACATGTAAGTATCTCTTCTGGATATAGACTCAATAACTTATATCAAAAGTTTTAATTAAGGTAGTTATAGTTGTAAAAATGTATCTGTTTGATCAAGCCAAATCTTCCTGCTAGTTTACCGTATGGATTGTGAGATGAAACTAAGTGAATTCGTTGAAAATCAAATGATTTCCATATCTCTTTAAACGACACAGCTCAAAAAGAACAATAATGAAGCAGGCTCCCGATAGCCGAGCCCGATATCGCAACACAAAGTTCTAATCATGCCGGTGCTTTGTTCCAGATATGAATAGCTTGGACATTATTCGGCCCTCGCTCGACGCCGAGGCCGAAATCACGTTGTAAAGCCGACTTCACACTAGAGGTTCGGCCAACTCAACCAATACTCGGCCCTTCGACCAACCGGCCGAAACAACGCCCAATCGTGATACCAGGAGAGCGATGCTACATGTACATAAAACGCGAAACATTTTGTAATATTTGAAACAGTATACGATCTCCTAAATTAAGATAAAAGTCAAATTTAATGTTTAAATGTAAATTAACGCGAAGTGACAATTACGGACGCTGTTAAGTAACCGGTGCAATCACCTATAACGATATAAAGAAACGGTTTTATCATCCGATCAATAGGAACACAGTTGAATGTAACAATAAAAAATGGTTTGATAGTTATCGTATAAATATTTATAGCTAATTGTGTATGTTATTACGTAAATATAAATAATTAATTAGAGTAAGTTGTAACTATCATCGGAAGTACATGGGTCAGAGCAGGATGTCATAGAGATTTTGTAAACAAGTTGTGTATGTCATAAGTTATTTATGAAACTGGTTGGTTTACATTTGTTTGTTCCAGTGAAAAAATGGCTTAACCGTACGGCCGAAACATGGCTATTTTCATCCAGTGTAAACTAACCTTAACATTAAGGACCTAATACAGAATATGTTTCGTATATGTTGCGTTTATTGCATTCATGTTCACTAAACTACATTTATATATATTAAAAAGAATGTCAAATTGTACTTCTAGATGGGCGTCAATTTATTAAATTTTGTAAAGTTATGCCCGCACGCGTTTTATTTTGCGTTGAAAAGGTCTAATACATATCTGATTATATATTTATTATTGTAATAAATATTGTGAGTTGGATATCAAGATTACATCTTGCCTTGGTGTTCAGTAAAGTAGCACAATTTGTAACCGATGTATACGATGACAGATTGATAATTATACAATGTTGAACAAAAAGAGATTTTTACGTCTATTTTGTCTTATGAAACCTGACGTCAAATGCCTTCTATATAGACACAAGAGCACTTACAGTACTCCATTTTAAAGATCTGCAAATATCCCGAATAATTTATATACAACGAAGCATGTATAATTTCAATTATACGATTATGCTATACACGCACTGTATATGAATTATACGTGAGAAAAACAATATAAATTTTATGTTGTAAATATATATTTTACCTTTGGTCAACTGTATTTGTAGATCTTTATATATAGAGAAATAAATGATTAATTTTAACTGTTCATTGTGATTATACACGACTGAATGGAATGAGATAGAAAATTGTGAGCTTTTTATAAAATTCTGTGTAAATTTTATAAGAATTGACCTCGAGTATACGTATTTTGATATAATCTTGAGATATTCTAATGAAGTCTTTTGAAATACTTGAACAGAAATTGAACAACTAAAAAGGCTAAAACGTCTTAGCATAATAATATAGGGAACAAATAAAGGACGTTAAAGAATTGGTCAATTTCTATATAATTTATTGGACATTTTAACCAAAACAGTGAATTATACGTTAAAGTAATGCACGTCATTACTGCCTTAAGCCATGTATACGAAATTGGAAGGTATAACTTAAAATAGCTACGGTTTTAACTTAAGCAATACAAGTTAACCGAAACAAGCTTTATTGTAGGGTAATAAAGTTCATTTTGCGTCGTGTGAGTCGTTATTCAATTGGTTTTAAGGGCTACCCCATACTACATTAATACATAAAGGATCAATCACCTTAATAAATAAGGCTATATTAAATATTGTGTTAATTTCAATTCGTCACTTGTTCATAGATTTATACATACGATCGCCCTCGAAACCAATTATGTAACAATAATTATTTCATTTTAGAAGGTTCGTTAACTTTTGTAAATATATCATCGAAATATTATATAATAACATCACATTTTATATATTCTTTGTATCATACTGTTTCTTTTCCAAACTCAGTATTATATAATTTTGAATGTAACACCTTGTATAATTATATAATTTTGTATAATTATATTATATCTTTCAAAAAACCGGTATTTGTTGATATTTCCTTAATTATTATTGTTATTTGCGTGTAATATATTTTTATTAAGGAGGAATTCTTAAATAGTAGTTATTAGGTATAAATTGAAGATTTTTATTTTGATTTTTGTCTTTAATTATATATGTATATGTACATTATACATAATGATTTTGAAAGTCAACAACGTTATTGTAAATATAGATATAAATGATTAATTGAGTCTCTCGGCGGTTCTGTGGACGTTCATTCGCTGAAGTATTATATATTTGTATGATATGATTTGAGTATAAGTATAATGAAACAGCAGTAAAGTTATATATGTATTATACAATATATATGAATTATACAACAACCTGCGCAGGAGACGAATCGTACTGACGAGATGCCGGCATTATGAATGCTAAGAATTGTGTAAAAAATATTAAAACATAAAAAAAATCTGGCTTGTTTCATTTTGAAATTAATACAATCTTCATGAAAGAAGGTTATTTTTGACCCCGAAACAAAATAATAACCTTTGAAGGAATATAAATTAACTTTAAGGCAAGTCTTCGATTTGACTAGAAATGCACGAAGCTATCAAATCATGTTTTTGCCATAGGTTTGTTTATTTTTCGCATTTCTGTAACGTAAGCATTAAGATGCAACCTTACCTTTACTTATAAAAAGAGGTATGGTTTATGAGTTTTTATATTTTTAGTCAATCTCTAGAAGTAGGTACTGAACCGATTTCAAGAATTCTATCCCCATTAGCAAGCTTAAACCAGGGAAACAACGGGCAGTATTTAATTTCAACGTGAGTGAAACCACGGGCAAAAGACTAGTTAGGTAAGATAGGTCCTTAATAATCAAGATAGAGGAAAGAAGTTAAAGAGATCGAACACACATAGAAACTACAATAAAACCAGTAAAAGATGTTTTTCTTTGAATACTTGATACGTGTTTTAAATAAATGAAAAGTTAGTCTTCAAAATTTGAAAAGCATTACCCAGTAGAAATGTAAAATTAAGAAGATTTTCAAGGTAAAAAAAACTACAACGGAAAAGCTGTTGTTTTTTTATTTTAGAACTTCTGTATCTTGAATTGAATTTGAATTTTAATTGAAACTTATATCAGCTAATATACTATAGACAAATAGTAATAAGTATAAGAAGGTACTCCTTCGTTCACTGTGTGGTGCCTATAACAATCTTGCGCTTGGTTTAGAACCATGACTGTGTTGATAAAGTAGTTTGTAGATTAGTCAAAGAAAAAATTAAACTCGTTCATAGCCTCAGCAGTTTCATGCATTGTCGTTCATACCTTTAGTCTATCCTTACCATTTCCAAGATCCAGAAGACCCGCGGTGCTACGGCGGCGCTACGGCGCGGGTAACCGTAGCGGCGTAGCGGCGTAGCGGGGGCGGGGGCGGGGGCGTGCGGGGGGCGGGGGCGACAGTGAGTAATGGCACAGTGGGACGAGTCCAGTGACGCGGCGCCAGGGATGCCACCAACTTTTAAATCTGTTTCTAAACGATGAAATAAAAAAATTAAAAAATGGTGGCATAGTAACCTACCTAGTAAGTTATTAAGTTCTACCAGCTTTGCTTAGAAACTAAAAAGAAAAATGTAACAAATTACAACAAGGAAAATAATGGGACTTTTCGTAAGTAAGTGAAGTAAGGGAAATGGCACGGAAAATAATATAAGTAAGTAATAGATAAAAATAAAGTAATACTTTTGGGCAAAATTTTTTTTCTGGGTAATCGTAGGTGGCTCTTATTTATATAAAGCCTTGGTTTTAGACCCATGTAACTAACATGCTACGAAAATAAGTGTTTATGTTCTTTTCTCGTTTCTAATACTCCATCGCAAATTATTTCCACCCGGCGGTTCACTTCAGAAACCAAAAAAAACCTTCCAAACCCCATTCCACTTCTCAGATCGATCAATCTCCAAATCGGCAACCCTATTTTTTTCCAACAGAGCGGCGCACAGTAAGCAACGCACCGATTGTATCGCCCGCGGATGCTCGGAGCGGCCCATTTGTCAACCTACCCCCCTACCAACCCCTACACTCGACTTAATACACCCCCCCGCCCCCCGGACCCTCCCAGCGACAAAAGAAACGCGAGCTTCAGATGAAACCGAAGCCTTGTCAATTTATGCGCTCCTGGTAGTTGTGGCCAGATTTCACGTGTTTTGACATGATTTTTTTATGGTAATTCGCATAGTTTTGTTTTTTAGTTTAGTGAGTTGCGATTTTGAACACGAGTAAATAAAATTACGCGATATTTTTTCATTATATTAAATGTAAAAATATTTTAGTTAAATTCTTAGACTACACTCCATCCTTTAAAAGTAACTGTTAAAAACTATCCCATTTTTTATTAATTTTATTTTCTAAATGTCATTTCCAATATTACTTACCTCAAAATAGATTCAACGGTGTCGTGTATAAATAAATACTTTATTTACTAATTCTAAAGTAATTAAATACAATAAATAAACAAACAACCCACCAACCCAGCATATACATAATTGCAAAATTAATAACAAGCGATAAATAAATCACAATTTAATTTGATGTGTTATTATGGAATTTAATAAGGATCACGGTAGCTATCACATAGTAAAGGCAAGGGCGATCGCAATTTAAGCCGTGATCCAATTTACTACGGGCCCTTTTAAGCGACATGTTTATTGGTTAATTAAAGTAGAAACAAACAAGCGACCAGGAGCACAGAGGTACAGAGAGAGAGACAGTTTGCAAAAACGTGTATCAAATGTACCAGGAGGTCAGAAACTAAAGGAGTGCTAGTACCAGGAGCGCATCGAACTGTATAGCTCAGTACCAAGGAAGCAGAAACGTGCCTTAAGTAAGATGGAGTAGTAAAGTACTAGGACAGCAGGAGCGCACTAGGCGCACAGGCAAGAAACAATCGAACTTACTAAGGTAACATAAAACATAACTTGTGTGAGCTTTCAGGTTGTGTTTCAGACTAATTTGTTTTTTGTTATGATAACGCTTGCTTAACCATATCATTTAATATAAGAGTCGAATATTTTCTACATTGGATACAAGGAAAAAACGCAATTTCATCGTTGCTATCGTTACCTTCCTGGAAACACCTGAACTGTGGCACTTTTGCGAAACAATAAGGCAACTTCACAATTTATCTACACAGTCTGATTACGCGTATCGCTTTGCTTTTCTGTTGTCCTGGTACTTTCAGCTATTGAATGAAGGAGATAGCATTATGTTAGGGATGTGCTTTCTCCCTTTTATATTATAACCTTATTTTTGTGGTGGCGTTAGTGGTAATCTAAGTTTATAATAGTTAAGGGGACGAGTTTGAGGTCAGAATTTAAGTAATTATTAGTTGGATTGCTTTACTCTATCAATTTAATATTGAAAATATAAATACAAATGGTAGGTATTAGAATTTTTTCACGCCCGTACAAAAGTTTTAAACGTCTGTTTATTGTAGGTATAGCTACTAGTAGCCGCCCTACTTTTTCCCGCGGTAAAAGTACCCTATGTGTTATTCTGATGTATAACCTATATTACTGCAAAGTTTCATCCAAATCCATCCAGTAGTTTTTACGTGAAAGAGTAACAAGCATCCATACATCCATACATACTCACAAACTTTCACATTTATAATATTAGTAGGATTATGTTGTTCTTTATTGAGTTAGTAGGTCTCAATTTTTGTTACATTTTAGACCTAAAATTGCAAAATGTTCAACTGTTTACTGAAAAAAGAACTCCAAGTGGATATTCTGTTATTTACTAAAAGTTAGTTTTTAATTAATTTGCTGTAAAAAAATAATAATCACGAAACGTTCTCTAAAAAAATTACCGGCCAAATTGAGAACCTCCGTTTTTGAAAGTCGGTTAAAAATCCAACTCTTAAAAGCTTTTAAACAATCAATAATTAAAGAAACAAAAAAATACCACATAAGTTTTAGATACATTTCTATCGTTAACACGAACCTATACCGGCAACACTGGTATACTTCATTAATTTAACTGAAGAAGTAGTTCTAATTTCGAACATAGATTTAATCGTGTATCTTTACATCGACGAACGGTAACCAATAGTGGTTACCGGCAACCAAACGGTGCAATGAATCATGCGCAGGCCTTGTATACAGGGTGTTTGAGATGTTTGGCGTTTATTTTTAAGTTATTCCATTGTGTATTTAAAGGGGGTTATTTTTTTAAAAGGATCATTTTTAATTAAGCAGCATATTCAACAAATTGTTATTTATTAGAGATGGGCCGAGTACTCGGTTTATACTCGGTACTCGGTGTAGGTACTTTGACAATCTCAAGTAATAAAATCAAAATTATGCTACTGCATGAGTACATAGTGAGACAAAATTAAAAGAACAGTAATAAAAATAATCTATATTTAAAATTTAATAAAGGTAAATTATGATGCCTTGTTTGGTGCCCTATCCACCATTTGTCCAACAAATTTTCTTCTGAATATACTTGCGTTCGTTTGTACTTGTATACGCGCGCGAATTTGCGAATTTGATAGAACCGAGTTACTCGGCCGAGAACTCGGTTAAAAAAAAATTTAACTCACTCGGTACTCGGTACTCGGCAAAAGTGTTACTCGGCGCATCTCTATATTTATATTTAGGTGCTTAGCAAATTTTTACAAAAAATTAGATAGGTAAGTGTATAGATATTTTATATTAATTAGATAGGATAGTATATAGTTTGCATAATTGATATGTTTGTGGCATGGTGTTTTCCAAACAAACACGTTTTTATAAAGTATTTTAGCTTTATTAAAAACGATCAACTATTCAATTTTAATTCATAATATCTTTACCTTTTCATCACCACATAAAACATCAAATCGCTAAGATTAATGAAAAAAAGTAATTATCGTAAACGAAATAGGAAATTACTCTTTCAAGCCAACACTATTAAAAAAGCAATATGCCATCAATTCACCTACGACTTTAACTGATCGTAATGCACCAACGTTTATGTACACCATGTATAGAGGTAAAGCGTCGAACCCTGCACCGGGAGGTACAAAGCTCGCGTCCCGCTGCGACTGAGCGTTCGCGACATGCGCCTACCAGGCGAGCAGAACTCAGCATGAGTCGGCCTTTAAATCGCTGATGCTACAATAAATCGTACTTTAAAACCTCCCCCCGCGCCTGCTGGCCTGGTACTGCAACTATTTCACGTTAAATGGACCAAATAACGCTTTGATCGCCGCGCCGGACCGTCCGGCGTTTTAACGATTTTTCGCGAGGAAATTTCCGTTTTCGCTGAACTTATTGTTATTGTTTTGCAGTGCGCTCGCCACAATAACGGTCGGTTGGACACATTCGCCGGCTTCCTTCCGGCAGGACCGCTTCTTCACATTCCAACTTCAGGAGTCGGTTAGGGGTAATAAAAACAATGGACATATTTTCAGTTCGTGGAAATAACGAGCTTCGAAACTGCAGTGGTCGTCGAGTGCCGGTTTCAATTGAATGGTCAACAGCTAGATTCTATAATGGAGAACTTCCTGAAACTATTTACTTCACAAATAAAAAGTCATAATTTTCTAGCAAACGAATATTAAGTTTAATCAACAGATGTGACAATGTAAAAAAAACAAACTCAGATAAACATTTCATTTTAAAATCGGTTAAAACAGTGGTAAAACGCGTGTGATACAGCACCGAGGTACCAGGGCGACACGGCTGGTTAGGAGTTGTCTAACGCGCCGCGACCGCAACACGGATCACGCACTGCAGCGGATTTGTCCCGCGCCTGTTTGAACAAAACTAAACTAGTCGGCACACAGGTCAGTGTTATTATGGGTAAATTGCTTTATTAATGCTTATAATACTTAAGGTTGATTGGTGGGACCAGATAGAACAAGATGTAGTTGAAGCAAAATTCTCCATGTTATCTAACTTTGCAAATTTTGAACAAATTGCTGCCCCGCGAATACTTTAATGATTTTTAATTAGATTATACTATTGCTAGTGACCCGCCCACGCTTCGCAATAGTGTTATTTCGCGCGACTCGTTCACGATACGATGAATTTAAGGTATAACTTTTTCTGTCCTCTAATAAAAATATAAGTGAAGAAATTACCTAAAAGTTTAAGAGGAGTTAGCGGACAAACATACAAACAGAAACAATTTATCGACTTGGATTGATACAATGAAATGATAATGATGACATACATGAAGTTGAAAGACAAATAGATATAAAAAAAACGGAGACACTATTTGTAGTTCTATTAACTCTCAATTACAGACTTTAAAATTTGTTTTTATTTAAAACCTACTATTATTCAAACAACGCATACTTCTGTGCCTGCTTCACTTGGCTCGGTAGTCCGTAGTGAAAAACGTTTGGTTCCGCCACAACTACCTGCTACCTACCACCTACGGGTAGCATTGTCCACAAAATAATCATGGCTGCATCTTCTTCAGCTACGTGTTCTCTTTGTAGGTACATTATTTATCTCTATACCTGGAAATACACATTAAGAAAATATATACCTATAAGTGTTCTCTCCTTCTTCTTTCTTGGAATGGCTTTTCAGTTCTGAGAGAGAACCTATGATTGGGGCTTTTTGACGTGGTTCCCTTTGGAAAGAGTGTTATCACTATGAGTATTATTTTTAACAGCTCTATAAGAACCTGACAGGTCTTGTCCAGCAGGTAGTCGATGGCTACCGCATGAACAAAGAAATTCGGGCTACACCACAAGCGGTCACCCATCCTTACACTGACCGCTGCCAAGGTTGCTTAACCTCAGCAGTCGAGTCGACAATCGAAATCACACCACCGAACTCTTCGACCTGTTGATTGAAGTTGATAAATAAATGCTGTCTTAAGGTTGTCATGTTACAACTACTATTCTACATCTAAACAAACAGCATTACAAGCCAGAGGAAGCAGAGTTTATAACTGGTCTACTTTTTTTTACGGCCAAACAGTATAAAATGACTGACACTGAGACTGAACGTCCAAAAGCTCGCGACACTTCTCCATCTGATGATGCAGGATTTTAAAGAACTAGGTACTCGTAAAAAAGCTGCAATATTTAACAAAGAGGTACTCCTACCTAAACATTAAATATTGAGATATTACTTTTAGTTTTGCATTTGAAATGCTAATTTATTAATTTTGAAGTTATAGATAGGTACTGGAAAAAGGAACGCGGGTCTCCTAGCATTGCGCGACTGGGAATCTAAGGTCCTGGGTTCGATTCGCAGTCGCGCAGTGCTCGGAGACCCGCGTTCCTTTTTCCAGTATCAATAACTTCAAAATGATGAAAATTCATTGTCCTGGTTACTTAACGTGTTTTGACTCTGCAGTTTAACAAATGTTAATATTTTTACAGTGTTCGTTAGATATTTTTGCAGTCTGTACCTTCTAAAACGTCACTCGGTCGGCGGCCGGTGAAAAATGTCGCGGCCTGCAGTTACACGAACTACCCTCAAATGATCACAAACTGAAGTGCTCCATTTCCTGACCAGTTATGTAATGGGTACAGATGCAAGTGAATTCATAGATATTTAGAAGTTTTTTTTTATAACACACTCCACGTGTAATTTCTTAGAAAAACATATTTCGATCATGCATTTGACTTTAGGAAAAAAATACAAATTGTTAAGTATCGCTTTATCTCTACTTATAATAAATCTGTAGAGGTCAATTCTGTACATGAAATATATTTCTAAAATAATTATAAGGGGGTGTTTAGGGATCGTTACTGATGCCAAAAATGCAATCAGTAACATTTTTTTTGTCTGTCTGCCTGTCTATGTGTCTGTCTGTCTGTATAACCTTTATAATAAAAACTACTCGACGGATTACAACGAAACTTGGTACAATTATTTTTCATACTCCTGAGCAGGGTATGGTACCTAAAGCATTTCCCCGCGTAACCAAAAAAAAAATGGTTATAGTATACTTTTCATCACGCTACAACCAATAGAAGCAGAGCAGTGAAGGGAAACGTTGGGAAACGGGAGAAGTTACTCCATTTTTTAAGCTTCCGTCGAGTGTGCAACCTTAATGGTTATAAAGCTACACAGAAATCATGTATGACGGAATTGTTCGCCTTAAAATTATATAAAAAATATTCCAGCACAGCATATGTCTATCTTTTATAGTTGACTCACAATAACACGTGTAACTCCCGATAGCTTAGCAGTTCGAAGCTTTCTGATTATATTTGCATACTCTTACGTTTATAACACTCTCAGTCATCCCTAATTAAAAAAGTTTACATTATTAACTATTCCATAAAAAATAATCATTCAAATACGCTAATAATAAGCCATCGCGCGTGAATACTGAATCCTACTAATATTATAAACGTGAAAGTAAGTAAGTATGTATGGATGTTTGTTACTCTTTCACGTAAAAACTACTGGACGGATTTGGATGAAAATTTACAGTAATATAGGTTATACATCAGAATAAAATTTTTTTGTTTATTTGTAAATTGTATTATTTTATTTTTTTTGTGCAATAAAGTGTACTGCGGCTACTAGTATTTAACTAATTTTAACTATTTAAAAAAAAAGCTAGTGACTTCTTAAATTAAATCAAAAGCAAATGTGCTGAACCAATTTTAGTGTTTTTTTTTTCTGAATTTACTCTACTAACAAACCTATTTGAGAAAACTGTCTAAATGATCGTGGAAACCGCTTTAAAATCCGTCATGTGATTTTAGAAGAGTTAGACGACAAACATTCAAACTGACACGCATAGCGATTTTGCTTTATACTATATAATGATGACACGATTATGTTAATCATTTAATAATGCTATACCAATGATATAAACTATATATTACCTACATACATTTATATACTTAATAGCCTACCTCGTATTCAATGCCCTCATTAGCGAAAAAAAAACAGATTTCTTATCCCCAAGTCGGCAATACTAAAAGGAATTATTCAATTAAACTACGTCCATTATACAATATAGGGACATACATAAAAAGATTTGCAATTTCTTTATTACGTACCTCATTTCAATTCGCTAGTGACGGCCATGTCAATAAGAAACACAAGATAGATACCACCACTTACTTCCGTTACTCACTAATGAAAAACTACTAATAACGTATGTACTCACTATTTTACTTTTCACTTCCAACCTTATTTTAACGGTTTAAGGTTGAGAATAGAAATCATCGGAAATGAGTAGCCATAGACTTCGAACATACGTTTTTCAAAATTTTAACCCATCTTTTCGTCAAACCAAACTCAACATTAACTCACTGGTCTAAAGTACAATTCGCTTTGACACACTCATGCCTCATACCCCCTTTTTCCACTGCGCAATTCAGATTGTTTGCATCGTGTCGCCTTACTCTTTCCCACCAACGTATTGCCCCATCTTGCATCTCTGTCCCTCGCATACGTGACGCGACATTAAGATGGTTGGACAATGGCGGGTCCATTTGACAATAACATTATCTGGTTTCATGCTGCCTTTTGATTGTAATATTGAAAGATATCGACTGCTGTGATTTATGGGCCTGGATCGTAGGCAAGTGCGTGTGGCTTCGAGATTATAACCAACTCCACTTGTAATCTTTAGCAAGTCGCAGATAGAATGTAAACAAGGCATGGACAGGCAATAAAAGAAGGCATTAGGAAAATAATAAATTAATTGTGTTACGAAACCTACCAGGTAAATTTAAACATTTTAAATTTATATAACAGTAACATAAGAAAGAATATTCAACACTTTTTAAGTACCTACCCACCTAACAACTCCATAAGATAAAATGTCAATATCAACATTGTTAGAGATTTTTTATTGGATACATAAAATTAAGTGATTACTAACTATTTAAATATTTTATATATTTACAGTAGTATATCTTTTTTAAATTAATTTTAATTTACCTATATAATTTAATTGATTTAAATAGAATGAAATATAGTTGTCAAAATATGTAATTGCAACAAGACAGAATGCTAATCGTAAATCCCGAGCAATCGTTACTAATTTCCATCTTAGATGTAGGTACTATCAAAGAAACTAATGGATGAAGCAAACGCAACATTGCCAACTTTAAACGTTCTTTAACTAAATAACACTTGCTTATAAATAATTATTAAATCTCACTATTATTAATATTATTTATTCCAATGCCGGCAAAATACCTCAACAAAACAATGACTGATGTTGTTTACATGAAAAGCGCATTTTTGTAACGAGATGGTAAATCAACGATGGATCTAAACGTAACACAATGTTTTTGATCAATAATTTTAACACCATAAAAATAACGTTTTAAAAAAAATGCTATTTACAATACTGCAAGAGGAGTTAAAGTGGCTAGTAAAGCCTTCATTATAATTTTCATCATCATCATCATTACATAGTATAAATCCAAGTCGCTAATTGTGTCTGTTTGTATGTTTGTCCGCTAACTCCTCCTAAAGCACTTAACTGTTTTAGTTGTAGTTTTCGCCAACTTTTAGGGAATTTATTCACTTTAATTTAATATAGAACATTTAAAAAAAGTTTCTTTAAGTTAGTCAAAATTTAATATTTCTTGATCTATTCGGCAAAAAATACACAATGGCGAATATTTAATAAACACTTGTATTTAATAAACAATCAAGAAAATATTTAACACCATTAACTTTATCATTACACCAACTCCAAAACTAACCAAACTTAAAATCTTCAGAAATCAAAAATTAAAAAAATCTACGTATCACTACATAGTATAAAACAAAGTCGCTTTCTCTGTCGCTATGTATGCTTAAATCTTTAAAACTACGCAACGAATTTTTAATGCTTTTTTTTCAAATACATAGAGTGATTCAAGAGGAAGGTTTACGTGTATTATAACATAGTACATGCCAAGGAGTTGTACTCAGAATTAAACGCGTGCGAAGCCGCACGGGTAAAAGCTAGTTTACTTACATTTTCCCCAACAGTACTTCAAGCCACCACCACACTTCTAGAAGCTTCTACCCAGTTGTACGTAGCTACGTTTGCTCGACTGCTCCTTAGTACGCTTCCTTCATTTTGAAATTCCCGCGCGCGATCATTGTAGCAATTTTCTGGAGCATCCGCCGTGAGGAGTGATAGGCCGAGAGCTGGGTGCGGGTCGGGTGAGGATTTTCGAATTCGGGAAAATGCGGGGTTTGTACGACTGGGGCAAGTTATTACGACTCTTTCTTATAAATAGAGTAGAAATTATCATGTTTTCGGATAATTAAAATGTTAGGAACAAACAAAATTATGTTTGTCTTTAGAACCTTTTCTTGTCAGACAGTTAATTAAAAGAATATTTTTGTGTCTAACTGATTATGAAATTTTCGTAAAACTTACATAATGCATACAGCAAAATTTAAAATACAGTTTACAAAAGCTTACCATCATTTTTATCAAGTTATTGAAGAAAACATGAAAGTTATTGCAGGTGGTTCATTGGTTGATTTAGAGATAACGGTTGTTCGAGATATTTTCCGGAAAATTTGATACGGTTTTAAATAATCTTTCCCAAAAGTAAGCTGCGTTATAAGGGAGTTACATAAGCTTATTTTTTAAGCTGATTTCATTTCCACGCTGTCAAAGCGGCGGGCAGATGGCTACTTGTACAGTGGGTTTTCGTTTGTAATGCTACGAGAATTAAGCAGCGGAAAAACACCTTTTTCTGCTTAATTGTGTGGTTTATAGTTAAGTGCTAACATTCTTAATTGTCAGTGCTCATTCAACTCATGATTCTTTACTTATTCAATAATTTAAGAAAATTTAAATCTCTTTAGAAAATCAGCACCGCCTCTCCGCCTATCTCTCGTGGAGGCGGGCGGGGGTGAGCCGGGGTCGCGCGGGGGGGGGGCCCAGTGACGTCGCTTGAGCGTGTGAAAATTACATTCCGAGAGCGCCTCGCATATCTATCACTTGCAAATTTAACTTTAGTTTGTTCACGCTCCAACTGTATACGGTATGTATACTTAGTTGTATATAAATGTGTGTTAGAGTGTGCAATAATTACGTAGGAATGGGAGGGTTGGTGGAAAAATGGTTGTTAAAATTGATCTTTTAACAATCGGCATTTATGGCATACAAAATAATAAGTTAGGGGAAAAACGACTGAAGAAGTTATCGATTTTATATGTTCGGATTTTCTGAAGTGCCTTCTCAAAAAATAAACAAATTAGGCTTTTCAATAATTATGGGTATAATTAAGAGTTACGTTAGATCAAAATAAAAAGCATGAAAAGCAAGCAAAAACATGTAAAGACAATTATACTGTTTTATATATATCTTTAATAACCTTAATCAAAATAGATGCAAAAAAAGAAAAAACTGTTTTTTTTTTTATTTTATCAAAAATCCATAAGTTGAAAACCGATTACTTACTAATAAAACATAATCGATTTATACATAACTAGAACATCCCTATCGTGTGTTAGTGTGTATAATTGCGTGCTTGTGAGCGTTTTGTTTTATTAGTTTTGGGTGTCGCTAATTGAGAATTCGGAAGACGCGGTCGGTTTTGCTTAATTAAAGTTGGGAATTAGTAGATTATGTATTACAGATAATACTCAATTTAAAACTGTATTGTTAAACACAAAACTTATTAGTACCTATATCTTAGATTTTTTTATTTATTTTTATACTAGCTTTTTATGTAGGTACACAGATTTTCTCGTGGAAATATATTGATTCCATCCAAATACAAAATATGTTAAGCCTTTGATGAGCTACTTATAATATTAAAAAGCTTTAACCCAATTCAATCTTTAGGTAAAAACAAAAATGCGACAAAGACGCGACGCGTTCCATAAAAAAAAAATAAGGATAAATTATTCAAACAATATTTCATTACATAACAAAACCTGTCACTGTATCCTTACATCCTTTATTTATCCTTAGCCAATAACGTACGGGTATAAGGCACTTCCTGTATTCTTGAGCCTCAATAGTAACTAAATTCACTCACAGCATACCCAGAAAACCCAATTTAAAAAAGCTATTAAGGATTGAAAAGTCATATTCGCCGCTTGAAATCATCGCTCACACATCAACTCTCAGTTCAGGTGCGATTATTTACATTGCAAATTAAATTAAAACCCAATTTAATTTGAAATCATCGCAAAATTTGATAATATTAATGCAATTTCGGAAAATTACATAAAACATGTTTTCTTTTTAATCCTAAAAATATTGTTTTGCTCAAAACGTAACCAGTGCCTCTCCAGCAATGCCCAGATTTTGTTTTCGGAAGCAGTTCTTTTACACCCCGTATATTTTTTTATCATCCGACGTTTCGACCTTTTTACAAATGCCGTGCTCACGGGTAGACTCAAAAAAAAACATGTAAAAAAATATGATCGCATAAATCTAAAACGTTAAATATATCGGGACTTTAATACCGTGAAAATTATCTTTACCTAGTTTAAACAAAACAGCAGTTTGACAGTCCCCTACACCTAACTACTCGTACTGTAAACATGCAATAAGAACTGGACTTTAAATTAGATATTACTTTTAAAATGCAACCGCCATTTTGATCCAATGAAATCCGCACGAATCGTGTTGTCTGTCGAACTATGGGTGTCCAAGTTACCGACAACTTTTTTTGTGATCTATCAATAGGTACAAAGAAAGTAAGGTTATTCTTACTGCAATGGATATGGATTTTCATCAGATTTGTTGCAGCTTTTTCTAAACACATTTGTATACAGGTTTTCCTCATGAAGGATGGTGTTTGCCCCGTTTAGCAAATGTTTTGGCGACAGTGGTAGTGCTCCACTTAATTTTATACCCGTACTAGTGGCCGCCCACGACCCCGTCCGCGTGGAAGTTGGTTTCCCGTGGGAATGAGAAGTTTTCCCGCGGTAAAAAGTACCCTATGTTTTATTCTGATGTATAACTTATATTACTGTAAAGTTTCATCCAAAACCGTCAAGCAGTTTTTACGTGAAAGAGTAACAAACATCCATCCTTATTTCTATCCATACATACAAACTTTCACGTTTATAATATTAGTAGATAGTAGGAGAAACTCTGATAACAAGATACAATAATTTAAATTTACTTTTAAATACATTTTTTTTTCAATTATTTCGAATTAATACTTTCGTAAAAATGATTTTCTCGATATTGACTCGTGTTTGGATGTAACTTGGTTCTCTTCTAGTCCATTATGTGGTGCCTGTAACAAAGCGCTTACTGCACTTTTTTTAGGGCCACATTATTGGTGTGTTAGTCTGGATATTTATTTATTTAGGTACCTCTCAAGACACGGAATAATAACTTATTAGTATTCATTAAAGGTGCTTATCATTATTTTTGGAGCGGCTAATTTACTTATTTCACCCGATGAACGCTACGTAAGCATAAAGTAACGTAGGCTTCTCTTGCTAATTTCTTTTCACGCGTGTAAAGTCGCAAACGGAAGCTTAGTCTATACATAAAGTTAATACCTTAGGTATATTGTTAATGTTCTAACCCTGTCAACCCCCTCTATTCTTCACAGCTACCCCCTTACTGTGTACCCACCAATCAACCAGCCTCAGTAAGACCTAATGTGAATTTGATTACATTTTACACCTTATAGCCTAGGATTTTTAATGGTTTATGACTTGCAAAGTTAGTATTACAATATTACGGTGTTATTTACATTCAGAGTCTTCGACGATAGTCTACGTACACATGAGTTAGTCGAGCGATGGAATAAGACACCAAAATGAGGTATTTTTAACTAACAAGTTTTTAAAATCGAAGTTCGATACTTTGTGACAATCATTAAGTATTTATTATGAGCGTATTTTCAAAAGCAACTTTATTCTGAAAATAGTATTTAATCTAGTTTTAAGTCAATTTTACAATCAAGACATAAAACAAATTGTATTATCAATGGTGATATGAAGTTCTCAGAATAGATTCAATAATTAAGATTAAAACCCCTTAGAGCGACAACAATGTAAAACAATGATTAAATCAGTATCTATCTATCTATTCTATAAGACCATTAAATTTCAATAATGAAATAATACTTTTTTATTTTTCCCTTCTGACAATTTGTTAACTGTATGCAACCAATCATCAAATATGGACATTTCTTAGCCTAGACTCAATTAAAAAATCTGTGTTGTAAACCTCGTCCAATATTACCTAAAACGGCCTAATAACCTTCTTTATTCCAACCTCATTAAAAACCCAGTGTCCACAAGCACCCTAACAATAACTTGAATCAATAATTCAAAGCTACAAACAATATAATAAGCTCGGAACACAGGTCGGAACCTACGTATGAAACATGCACGAGGTAAATTTTTTAGAAGGCTGCGGCGCCGTTACTAAAACCACTAGGCTTTTTGTTAGAAAATAAGAATACGCAGGACACAGAGGAGATAAATAGTTAAAAATGTAATTGAAAGTAACTGAGTTTTTGGGTTTTTACAGAGTCAAATTCATAGAGAAACGATGGAGGGACATGGCTTGATTGCTCAATGTAAGCAATGAAAGTTAATTACATGGGTTGTCTGACTTAGTTTCAGAGAAACATGTGAAAACTAACTCTTTTTTTTTCATTTTTACACAAAGCAATTCCATGAAAATTAAGAGTTTTCTTGAGGTTTGAAATAAATGTGTGAATGAAGGTCCTGTGGAATGATTTATAAAAGAAAACTCAACGATTTTCCGCCGATTAAATGTAATTTCATAAATTAATTAGCCAATCATAGATGAAATGATATTTAATCGCCTAGAAATCTGAAGGCTGTCTACAGAAACAATAAAAACGAATACCATTACAATAAAAAAATGGTGTATGTCAAGTTCTAATAGACAACTATACACTATGACTTCATTTTTTTCATTTCTAGCTTATAATTATAAAATAAACATTGTAGCAGCTACCTACGGCAACCATTGATCCGGAACATTCTTTGATAATGATGTTACAATCTCATAGATACAAAACCTGACACTGCGCATCAAAACAGAATAAACATCGCGTCACATTTACACGCAGTGATTTGTGTTGCCAGTAATAAGTTCAATTGTTTTTTTTATTTACATGCCAGTTAAATATAACCTTGTTGTTAAACGGGTGTAAAAAGACCATTTCCGAAGCCTGAAACCACGTATTCTTGAGCCTAAATAGTAGCTAAATTCACTAACAGTATACCCAGAATACTCAATTTAAAAATTTATTAAGGTTTGAAAAGTTATATTCGCTGCTTGAGGTCATCGCTCACACATCAGCTAATGTTCAGGAGCGATGGTTTACCTACATAGCAAATAAAACTAAAACACTATTAAATTTGAAAAAATGCGGAAATTTTATAGTTTATATGCAATTTGGTGCAATTATGTAAAAACAAAAATAAAAAAATACATTTTTTTGCTGTTAACGTAACGAGAACCCAAGCAATGCCCAGTTTTAGTTTTCGGAAGCAGTATTTTTACACCCTGTAGGTTACCTTCTGTTTTCTACGAACAGCTATAATGTATGACGAGTATATTAAGAGTGACTTACACGTTAATAAGTTAATGTTAGACTGCATAAACAAAAGGAATATGATTGTTTCCAAAAATGCCTTTTATTAACAAGAAGATGGAAGTGGAATGCTGCGAGCTGCCCAGTCTCCCCAAAATTAATGAAACTGTCAAATTGCAAGGCTGTATGGCTTAGTTCCTTTGCCTGCTCGTATGAGCGAATTTAAAAACAACAACAAGCTGGACGAAACTGACAGTCACATATTTTATTGCATTCATTCTTACGCAGAGCTTATATGCCACTAAGCTATGAGGGGCAAGACCGATATATTAGGTGCACTTAGGAGGAGGCTTTCAGCTAGCAGTGGTCGGCGATTGACTGATTGATTGATATACAAGTGTAAGAAGTAATTGGAGTAGGTTGTATTTGCAAAAAATGCATTTGAATCGTGGGTACAGGATTTTAATACGGAGACATGAAAATAAATAAAATGTGTTTTTTTGTTTAATTGTAGTTGTTCAATTTAAACATAAAATTGATGATAGATCCATAGTTGTTTCAGGGAACTTTAGGAAGCACTTCTTAGTTTAACCATGAATATTGACAGTATTTGATAAGTCACCAACCAGTGGCTCAAATTTGGTTTGCGACGATAGCAAACTCTGATCGTGCACTGGTACGCTAACTGTTAAAAATCGAATGGTTTCTTTGTCTTGTTACAGTTATTAAATGTACACTTACAGTCATTCTTGGAAACCACAGCTCCAACAGACACACAGATACATACTACATTGCCATTATTCTATTTATCCTACTAATGTTGAAAGTTTGTATGGATGTATGAATGTTTGCTACTCTGTCACGTAAAAACTACTGGATGGATTTTGATGAAACTTTACAGTAATATAGGTTATACATCAGAATAACACATAGGGTACTTTTTACCGCGGGAAAACTTCTCATTCCCATGGGAAACCGACTTCCACGCGAACGGAGTCGCGGGCGGCCCCGACTATTTAATTTAAATAATGAACATGAAAACCTTCACATTTATAATATCAGGATCCCACTCGGATTTCACATGTAGGTGTATTTTAAAATATCTTTAGTCATCTCATCGTAGATACTTACAACCATGCATTCAAATTCATTTAATTTTAAACCATTTTCATCATGCTAAACATGAAGCGGTAATTCATTCATGCAAATTTGTGACTTCGTATTCCTCATTTTCCTTATCCAAAACTTCATTCTTCTTTATCGTGTGATGAAAATGCACTTCGCAGCACATATTCATCTAGTGTCAGAGTTTTTGGGAACCGCCTTTTTAGGACCTCTGACGTGGTTCCTGTAGGGTAGTGGCCATCCAAAACTGAATCCAGTTCTTCTGAATAAGTGATTTCTTGAAGAATATGACCACCATAAGGATAATAATATAGGAAGCAAACGAGCATGCGGGTCACCTGATGTTAAGTCATCACCGCCGCCCATGACTACCCGCGACACTGTGGGTGTTGGGGGTGTGTTGCTGACCTTTGACAAAATTAGGCACCGGATACCGCACTCACCGAACGAAACGCAGGAACATCGTCCCTACTTCACGTCGGTTTTCTGTGCGACGGTGGTATTTCACCGGTCGAGTCAGCCCAGAAATCGCTGCAGACAAAGCCTACAACTAGAATCTACCACTCTCAAAATTGGATTGACGACTTGCCCCCTTTCCACACAAGGGCAAATCCAGGGTGGTCATAGGGTACATGACCCCACTCTGGGCAGGGTCCAGGACCTACGTCTAATTAAAATTGTAAAACGTAATGTACGGTACTTGCAATGATTTCTAATGAATCATGAGGGTAGTTCGTATGTTCTCTCTAACCATCTTTTGACACGAACCGCGCTCGGGCCGGTTCAGCTGTCAGTTGCTCATTGGACGCTGCGAAGGCAACCTGTGCTTTTCTGTTCGATGCCGTGACGCCATTTTCTGTGGTCGAATAAAGGATACCACGCGCGTTTCGGGACTCCGCTGGTGTGTTGACGTTCAATCCCAGTGTAAAGGATACGTTATCCAATTTGTGGACTTGTGAATTACCAGGACTGTGACGTTCATAACCTTGGCATACCAAGGATCAGGACTTTGGAAGCTGCTGCAGCACCCCCAGGTGACGTGGGAGTGTTCGGAGGTGAGTGGAGTGTTCATCATTACTCTCTTGATTCTTGGGTTGATTTGCAAGTACTTACCGTATTATCTAATCTATATATATTTCTATATTTTTCCACTTATGAACATCTGACAAGTGGTGGTCCACTAAATCGAAGGCAAAGTCTCATTTTCATCTAAACCAGGTCTATTTATCAGTGTCGGTGTATCATCCTCTCATTTCTGTTAGGACTATATCGCACATAATTTTGGTCCATCGACCCTGGATAGTTAGCTTATCTAGCCAAGTAAATTTACAGTAACATCTAAAAAACAGCTTAGGATTCCTACATTTAGGACGGAAACTGTTATATAGTATATTTATTACTGTATTTTTATGTATTTTACGTACTTATTACATAACTGATCTAAGTTCTTGTGCGTGTAGTGCGTCACTACACATAAAGTTCATCTGTTTAAATCATAAATTTCACTGAGTATTTCTATACAGTTTAGCTATTATTCATTACTCATATTAATATACTTGACGTTCAAGTATATATTTTTGTGTTTTTTTGCATAATATAGCTAAAATAAATAACTTCAATTTTGCATCTTTGTGTTGTGTAGGCACCGTCACAGTTCAAATATGGCGCCGACTAAAGAAGCTGCAGAGTTAAAAATTAACAAAGACTTAGTCATGGCAACTAAGCGCAAAGAAAGATATTTCGAGCAAATACAATTTATTTATGATATGTCAAAAGGTATACAAGATTCTGATTCGGAACAATTATTTCTGTTGCGCGCTTCTGAAGCTGACGTTCTACGTGACAATTACAAAGAAATAGTATTTGCAATATTTGAGTTGGAAAGACAAATTAATCCCGACTCTTCATTTAAAACTAACGAATTAAATAACTTCGATGAACTTTATTACTACGTCAAGTTACGGGTATCCAAATCTCAGTCTAATGTCAAATGCAGTAAGGACGAAAATTCTGCGTCAGGTTCTCGTCCACGTTTGCCCAAACTAGAATTATTTCAATTTGATGGTAATATTGAGAATTTTACAACTTTTTATGAAACTTTCTGTTCATTGGTTCACAACCAAAATAATATACCTAAGATAGACAAGTTTCACTACCTTCTGTCATGTACTAAAGGCTCCGCTTTAAATATAGTAAAGAGTTTACCAATTACAGCTAATAATTACGATCTAGTTTGGCAAAGTTTATTAAATAAATATCAAGATAACCGGATGTTGGCGGGTAGGTATTTAGATAAAATGTTAAACTTTTCACCACTTTCTAAGGAGTCTTCTACTCAATTAAATATTTTTATCGAAACATTTGAGCATTCATTCAAGGCCATACAGGCACTTAATATTGATGATTTAGGTAGCTATGTGTTGTGTCATATTGCGTTGAGGGCACTCGACTCTCAAACTAGGAAAGTATTTGAGCAAGGGTTGGATCAACAATCAATTCCTACCTTTGAAAACTTAATTTTATTTATTCAGAATCAGATTAAAGTTTTAGATCACTCAACATTAATTTCTAACAATCAAGTAACAAGTTTTAATCAAAATAAAAGACAACTTAACACAGATGTGAATAAAAAACCTACATATAACAAACAAAAGAACTTTAATTACTTTTCTAGTCATTTTGAGCCCACCTGTTTACATTGTAATAAAAATCATTTAATTTTTCGCTGCGAACAGTTTCGTAGGTTAACTGTACCACAACGCTTTGATAAGGTTAAAACTTTAAACTTATGCCACAACTGCCTAAAACCTAATCACAGTGCTATAAATTGCCGTAGTAACTTTAAATGTTATATTTGTCAACAAGCGCATCACACTTTATTGCATATGAATGAAGTAAACAACAACAATGGCAGCCCGGCCGCGAGTGCGCCCGCGCGGCCCGCTCCCGGCGCAAGCGCCTGCCATGCGTCTATACCTACGCACTGTAGCTATGCAGTCATTCTGGGAACAGCTGTTGTTTACGTATCCGATGCGTTTGGTGGTTATCAACTTTGTCGCGTGCTTATTGACTCCGGCGCACAATCGAATTTCATTACTATATCTTGTTTACAACGCTTAGGGTTGAAGCAAACTAAATGTCCATTTAATATTTACGGATTAGGTGGTGAAAACGTCAAAAACTTTGGTATGACCTCGTTAAATTTAAAGCCAGTCATTAATGAAAATCCAAAATTTAATATTGATGCCGTAATTTTACCTAAAATAACTGCTGACTTACCTATACCGTTCAAATACCGGAAAAGATAATTAAAAAATATAAAAACCTAGTGTTGGCTGACCCTAACTTTTACAAACAGGCACCGGTTGACATAATTTTAGCTGGTGATATTTTCCCTCATATTTACGACGGCGAAAGAATTAGTTTTTCTAGTGATGTGCCCGTGGCCATCAATAGTGTGTTTGGTTATGTAATAGCGGGAAGACTAGAAGTACCTACTTCTAGCGAATCGAATGTTGTAGCGTCTACAACTTCGTTGGTGTCGTACACCGTTGAAGACAATCTCATTAATGACTCCCTAAAACGTTTTTGGGAAGTGGAGGAGACGCCGTGCGTTCTTCCATTGAGTCCAGACGAAGAGATTGCAGAAACCATTTTTAACGAAAAACATTATCGCGACCCTAGCGGCCGGTATGTTTCTCCTCTCTTATTAAGACCTAACCACGAGTTGTTAGGCGATTCTTATGACATGGCCCTGAAACGGTTAATGCATGTCGAGCGCCGTCTCGCACGCTCGCCCGTTTTGCAGCAGGCTTATACTGATTTCATGTGCGAATATGAAGCCTTAGGTCATATGGAACCGTACTCCGGCACAGAAGCTTCCAAGTACCTGATACCGCATCACTGCGTGCTCCGCCCTGAGAGTACTACCACTCCGCTTCGCGTAGTATTCGATGGGTCGGCTAAGACGACCAACGGCGTGTCACTCAACGATGCATTGTTGACGGGCAGAAAGTTGCACAATGACATTCTAAAAATTATTATTAATTTTCGAAAGTTCGAAGTTTGCCTCTCCGCTGATGTTTCGAAAATGTATCGTTGCGTACTGATAGACCCCGCCGAGTGTAGGTACCAGCACATCCTGTGGCGCGAGTCGCCGCAGCAGCCGGTGCGCGTGTTCGAGCTGAAGACCAACACGTACGGGCTGCGCTCGGCCCCGTTCGTGGCCGTGCGCGCGCTGCACCAGCTGGCCCGCGACGAGGGCGCCCGCTGTCCGCGCGCCGCTCAACTGCTGCTTCACGGATTTTATGTTGATGATTTTTTGTGGTCATTTCCTACCGTTTCAGATGCTATGCAAGTTCAAGATGAGCTAACCACACTTTTAAAATGTGGTGGTTTCGAGCTCCGTAAGTGGGCCAGTAATAAGGTCGAACTTCTGTCCCGTATGGATGCGGGTCAGACTACACAAATTAATTTTCAAGACGACACGTTATCGTCATCGCTTAAAATCTTGGGTTTGACTTGGTTACCATCATGTGATTGTTTTTCGTTTAATTATAATTTACGCGATCGGGTTTCAACAAAACGCTCAGTTTTAAAAGTGCTCGCTAGCATTTTCGACCCTGTTGGTTTTATTTCACCGTGTACATTTGTCGCCAAATGTATCATGCAGGACCTGTGGAAACTCAGTCTCGGCTGGGACGAGACTTTACCACCTGACTTGTGCCAACAGTGGAACACATTTCTTTCAGAGCTCTCAGAACTGTCAAGGTTACGTATCGAGCGGCATGTTTTAATTCCCGACTGTACTTCTGTGCAGCTCGTATGTTTTTGTGATGCGTCATCCAGAGGCTACGCGGCTTGCATATACCTACGAAGTGTCAATCACCAAGGTCAAGTCAAGGTCAACCTATTGACAAGCAAGTCAAAGGTTGCACCTATTAAACCAACGTCAATACCTCGGCTTGAACTGCTTGCAGCCGTGCTGCTTGCTAAACTGGTAAATTTCGTCGTACGAAATATAAATGATTTTAATTTAAAGATAATCGCGCTCAGCGATTCGACAGTGGTTTTATCGTGGTTGCAAACACCACCTTACAAATTAAAGACATTTGTTGCTAACCGTGTTAGCCAGATAACCGACATCGTTCCGTCAGACCGGTGGAGGCACGTGAGCAGCGCGGACAGCGCGGCCGACGTGTGCTCGCGCGGCGCGCTGCCCGCCGCGCTCGTGGCCGCCGCCGCCCGCTGGCTGCGCGGCCCGCCGTGGCTCGCCCGTGACCTTCACGAGTGGCCCACTACTACTATTGTTCCGACTAAGATGAACGATCTCCCTGAATTGAAAACAAATTCCGACACATTTGCATTTACTTCACAAATTGATTTTAATAATGACTTAGAAAATAGTTTTAACAATTTTTCAGATTTTAACCGTTTACAACGAGTGATAGGATGGTGTCACCGTTTTATTAACAATTTAAAGCTAAAAGGGTCAAGCCGTGCTTCAGGTCCCTTAACTACTAATGAGCTCAATCAAGGTCACTCGTCAATAATAAAGGTCATTCAACATAACAATTTCTTTGAAGAAATAAAACTTTTAAATAAAAATCAATTTGTCAAGTCACTCTGTAAGTTGTCACCGTTTATTGACACCCATGGTTTCCTCAGGGTGGGGGGTAGGATTGCTCAATCTGCTCTGCCGTCAGATGCAAAACATCCTTTACTTCTGCCCAAAAAGTGTCATGTGACTAAATTAATTATAGAGTATTTTCATAAAACCTACCTGCATGTAGGTCCCCGCACTTTGCAGGGTATTTTACATAAAAAATACTGGATAATAAATGCTCGTAGCATTATTAGGTCAGTTCTTTCAAAATGTCATAACTGTTTTAAATTTAAACCGACTGTTTTACAACCGGCTATGGGTACGTTACCTGCTTCGCGATTGCAGCCTGATAAGGTGTTTAATCATGTTGGATGTGATATCGGTGGTCCGTTTTATGTCAAAGAAAGTTTGCGACGTAATGCTAAGATACATAAAGCGTACTTATGTTTGTTTATTTGTTTTTCAACCAAGGCAGTTCACCTCGAAGTTATAACTGATCTCAGTTGTGAATGTTTTTTAGCGACATTTGATAGGTTTGTTGCACGTCGTGGACTTTGCACTTGTTTATACTCGGACTGTGGAACCAACTTCGTCGCAGCTGCGAAGCATTTAAAAGATGTTTCTGCTTTCTTTTGTAAAGAGCGTCGCGATCAAATACTTGACGGTTTAGCTTCGCGTCACGTTGACTGGAAGTTCAACCCACCGAGCGCCCCCTCGATGGGAGGCCTGTGGGAGGCCGGTATCAAATCAGCGAAGTACCATTTGTATCGGGCAGTCGGTGATAGAGCTCTCACGTTTGAGGAGCTCACTACTCTGTTTTGTAAGGTAGAGACGATAATGAATTCACGTCCTTTGTGCTCATTATCTGACAACCCTAATGAATTTGACGTTCTAACCGCGGGTCATTTCCTAATAGGTCAAAGTTTGCTGGCCGTGCCAGAAGTTAACCTCACTGACGTGCCTCTGAACAGATTGTCACGTTGGCAATCCGTCCAGATGGCTTCGCAGTCTTTTTGGAGGCGATGGTCTGATGACTATCTGCACACTCTCCAACAAAGAGCGAAATGGTTCACGTCGCCTAATAACATTAAAGTTGGAGAGTTGGTATTGATAAAATCCGATCTCTCTCGTCCTCTCCAATGGCCGTTAGGTAGAGTAGAAATGATTCACCCCGGCGGTGACAATGTCGTTCGCGTTGTTTCTGTAAGAACTCAAAACGGTGTCTACAAACGTCCAGTTAACAAACTATGTCCTTTACCTTATGCAAATTAACATTTAGATTGGCGGCTTAACCTCCAAATAGTTTTTAGGGTATTAATTCTTATTAAGTTTAGTTTACTTTTAGAAATGAAACGTTTTCATTTCATTACATTAATATCAATACTAATTGGGTACACTTACACATAGGCATACTTAGTGAAACGTTTTCACATAGTCTTTTTTTATTAATAAGATTCTTAAAGTTTTAGACGGTTAATAAATATGTATGTATGTGTATTGTTTATGTACTCTTATATATTTTATACTGGAAATCATTATAATGATTTCGGTGGGGGGTATGTACGGTACTTGCAATGATTTCTAATGAATCATGAGGGTAGTTCGTATGTTCTCTCTAACCATCTTTTGACACGAACCGCGCTCGGGCCGGTTCAGCTGTCAGTTGCTCATTGGACGCTGCGAAGGCAACCTGTGCTTTTCTGTTCGATGCCGTGACGCCATTTTCTGTGGTCGAATAAAGGATACCACGCGCGTTTCGGGACTCCGCTGGTGTGTTGACGTTCAATCCCAGTGTAAAGGATACGTTATCCAATTTGTGGACTTGTGAATTACCAGGACTGTGACGTTCATAACCTTGGCATACCAAGGATCAGGACTTTGGAAGCTGCTGCAGCACCCCCAGGTGACGTGGGAGTGTTCGGAGGTGAGTGGAGTGTTCATCATTACTCTCTTGATTCTTGGGTTGATTTGCAAGTACTTACCGTATTATCTAATCTATATATATTTCTATATTTTTCCACTTATGAACATCTGACAAGTGGTGGTCCACTAAATCGAAGGCAAAGTCTCATTTTCATCTAAACCAGGTCTATTTATCAGTGTCGGTGTATCATCCTCTCATTTCTGTTAGGACTATATCGCACACGTAATGTATTGTGACTGACCACTACTATGTTACCCCCTCTCGCGCCATAGCTGGTTCAGCCCTTGTTTAAAACAAGCCCTTGTTTAAAGCAAGACACAGCCTTGTTCAGGTTTTTCGTACTATGACGTCACATATTGTACGTCATAACAAAGCCTGTTTATAACTGACAGGAATCGTGATGGATTGTAAGAAATTGTGATAAGGCCCCTGGTGAAGGTCGCAGAACAGTCTGGACGCAGACAACCCGCCAGTGGATGTCCTATGGCTGAAAATTATGATGCTGTTAATTTATAAGTATATTCTTCCATAAAAAAATGTTTAGGATATGTAAAAGTGTTTAAAGCTTAGAGCATTTAACCAAAGGAGATGGCATAGCAGGCCTTTCCCCTCAGGCAAAATCTTGGTCATAGTGATGGTCATAGTCGTGAACAAAAGTACCACGCACGGTACTTGATCATTCTGTGTCGCTCTGTCATGTGTTTATGGGCTCCACAAAATGGTGATTTATTCGGTTTTGTTTTGTAAACGACGTTCAGAAACTTCGAATTTACGTTTACATGGGATTTCATATCACCTGTTAGTATATTTGGCAATTTACTACACTATTTATTGATATTTTCGAATTTTAACCTTGATCGTAACGACACTTTAAACGATAGCAAATGTAAATAACGAATACTACATTGATATATTACTCTCTAGATGGAGTGTTGCATCCAAAACGTCACTCCAAAAGCGGCGCAAATTTTTATGAATGTGTGCGTGACGCGCGTATAACACTATTCAAAATTGTGCATGTGTACGTCAAAGGGATACCAAGTTATAAAATTAAAATTCAGAAGTTACCTATGCAAATTTTATTTATCAAGAATAAAAAAATATTAAATTAAACATTTTTTTTCTAGTAATTAATACACTAACATACAGAGACAAGCGTCAAAAATGCGATAGTTTAATAAAACTGTTTAAGTGCAGTACTTACGTGGCCTTAACACTTTGCAACGTCCTACTAATATTATTTCATACTAATATTACAAATGTGGAAATTTATGTTTGGATATTTATTTATTAGTTTCGTTAAAAATACTGTTAAACTACGCATAATGAAGAAGATGTCAAAATTCCGCTTTAAAAAAAAAATATATAATTATAATTATTTTACGTGCTTAAAAAAAACGGAAAATTTAATTTTTTTCCTACAAAAGAAGTTGGCAGCACCAGAACATTTCAAAACATTTTTTCTATTCGAAAACTAATGTAATGTTTTCTAGTATTTTACTACAAAATCATTATTAAATGCTTAAACTAACCGAAATAACGATAAGCCAGGGATATTGGTAATGTTTCTTGAACTATTACGGCAACCTTTGAACGCGCATTCAGGCATTGTTGTCTTTTTTCCTAGAGAACCTCTCTGCTTGACGGACCAAATGACACTAACGTAGGATGTACGTATAAATTGGATTTGGTAGCTTATTTTTTGCGCCGCTTTTGAGTGTCGGACTTGGTATCTAGAGAGTAATATATCAATGGAATACTATATTAGGGAGACAAGCTGCCAACGCTGTCAAAGCTGACAACCACTGTGATGAGATTTCTTTTTAATTTTTTTTAATGTCGTTTTTACAGGCCGGGATTCTAGACAGTGATGGGAAAATAAAAGTGAATTGATTTGAATGACTGGTGGGATGAATGAATGGTTCGAAAAATCTAAAGTTTAGCAGACAAATATTACTAAATAGCGCTTACAGGTTTTAAGCTAAGACTTGCGAAGATGCGGCCTTGTTATCTACTGTTATAACTCATTAATAAAACAATTATTTAGAACTATAATGATTGTATTGTATTCTGCTAAAATTCTATAAAAATAAAAGGATTTATTTTAAACTGATGTTACCCACTCATTTTATTTATTCCTTAGCATCTTTTTTTAGATAAACCAAAATTTGTAAGTGTTTTTACTAAACACTTACAAATCTACAATTGTAGTAGTATTAAGAAGAAAAGGTAAATTTAATAATTAAATTGAACTAAAAAACTTCATTCGTTCAATAAAAATACCCATTCATTCTTATTGTTATTGTCACATCACTTCCTCGTCCCCCACTAAAAGTGTCTGAAAAATATGTTCCTGCTAAAATGATCTTGTCATCTTCTTTGGTTAAATGCTCTAAGGTTTAAAGCGATGATGTGAAAGATAAAATTAATTCAAATATACAGGGTGTCCCAAAAGGTTACGTAGCTGGGAAGGGGGGTGGTAGGGGTGGTCACAAGGGTCACCAGAAAAATAATAAAAAAATTCCCCTCTGGATATTTCAATAAAAAAAATACATTTTTTTAAAAACTAAAAATTTTACACCTTGTTACCCTATTTTGCTTATTGTACCTACAGAAATAGCTGTATTTGAAAAAAAAACCTGTTATGTAATCGTCAATAACCCTTTATCAAATTGAAATAAAAAAAACTATACATATCTAGCCAAGTTTTAAAGAAAATTAAGTTCTTGTCCAGTCAAGGACTTAGTAATTACGACTTCACTCAACTTCTTCCAAGCGTACTGAAAAAAAAACGTACTACGCAACTCCGGCGAGTAAGTTAAAAAAATAGGTAATTTTATTGCAATTCCAAAATGGTATAACACTTATTTGAAAAAATCATACTGGGACATTTAAAAATATTTTTCGGGAACAATACTCCTGCAAAAATAAAAATATCAAAAAACAATAGTCTCAAATTCGTACGCAAATACATTTTTAAATGTCTATTCTGTTGCTTTGATGTTACTGCCCGGTATAATTCTCAAGATTGGTGTACAAACATACTTCAAACATTCAAGTACAGTCTAGGCTAGATCAACGGGTAAGTTGTAAAAATATGGAGCTTGATTTGCGCATCATTTGTGCGTACCACCGTGAGTGTCAGGCGGAATTTTTTGCCGCGCACTACGCAGATGTGGAATGAACTTCCTGCAGCGGTATTCCTGGCTACCTACAACATGCGGCTCTTCAAGTCGAGAGTGTATTCCCACCTTGAAGGCTCAGCAACACACCCCCAACACCCACAGTGTTGCGGGTAGTTATGGGCGGCGGTGATCACTTACCATCAGGTGCCTCGCATGCTCGTTTGCTCGTTTAATAAAAAATAAAAAAGTTTATGAAAAACCCATCAAGGACTTGGTTGACTTGAGTTCATTTATGATGCTCATTTTTAAAACGACGCAGGGCATATTGTATTTATGTTGGTGGTAGACATTTCGAGCATTTTATTAAAATAATAAATTATAATTTTGTTTTCTTTCGAGTTTCATTTAAAATCGCAACTGTAATGTCGAGTAAGCTGTGGCCGTTTTGAAACTAACTAACCGAACTTTTTTTGTATGGAAATAGGATTTATTTTTACCACGCTTTTTATTTGTTATCACAGCTTACCTAGTCTTAGACAGGGTAATAGATGTCTATGGCCTATACTGAAATTATAATGAATATTACCAAAACTATTTTAGGGATGAGCTGAAAGTATTAGTTAATAAGCCACTTTTAGGTAAGAGACCAGTTAGATAAGCTAATCAAATCTATCAAACCTTTGCTTTTGTACAGACCAGACAAGGTGAAGCTTGATCCTTTACATCTTTCGTTTACTTGAGTAAATGCAGTAAAGATTATTTTCCCTGGCATATGGAAAAACTTAATCTAGCCTTATTCGAATGTTTGAGGTATGTCTGTACTCCAATCTTGAGAATTATACCGGGCAGTAACATCAAAGCAACAGAATAGACATTTAAAAATGTATTTGCGTACGAATTTGAGACTATTGTTTTTTGATATTTTTATTTTTGCAGGAGTATCGTTCCCGAAAAATATTTTTAAATGTCCTAGTATGATTTTTTCAAATAAGTGTTATACCATTTTGGAATTGCAATAAAATTACCTATTTTTTTAACTTACTCGCCGGAGTTGCGTAGTACATTTTTTTTTCAGTACGCTTGCAAGAAGTTGAGTGAAGTCGTAATTACTAAGTCCTTGACTGGACAATAACTTAATTTTCTTTAAAACTTGGTTAGATATGTATAGTTTTTTTTATTTCAATTTGATAAAGGGTTATTGACGATTACATAACAGGTTTTTTTTTTCAAATAAAGCAATATCTGTAGGTACAGTAAGCAATATAGGGTAACAAGGTGTAAAATTTTTAGATTTAAAAAAAATGGTTTTTTTTAATGAAATATCCAGAGGGGAATTTTTTTATTATTTTTCTGGGGACCCTTGTGACCATCCCTACCACCCCCCTTCCCAGCTACGTAACCTTTTGGGACACGCTGTATACTAACTTGACATTACAGCTTATATTATTAATGTTGGTATTTAAATTGTTTTCTGCATGGCAACACTAAGAATCACCTATTTTATAGGTATTTAGAAACATGAAAAAACCGTTATGCGTGGTGAGTGCGAGCTAGCCAAGTGAAGTGAGGTGCGAAACAATAAATATTTTTGTAATTAGAATACTTTGAAGTCGGCATCGCAACGTCTACGTAAATTTTTTCATGAATAACACACAAGTCAGTTAATTATTAGCATGCTATTAAAGTA
The DNA here is from genome assembly GCA_916618145.1 of Emmelina monodactyla. Classification (NCBI taxonomy): domain Eukaryota; kingdom Metazoa; phylum Arthropoda; class Insecta; order Lepidoptera; family Pterophoridae; genus Emmelina; species Emmelina monodactyla. Next base: position 1,030,319 of record OU745315.1, on the reverse strand, counting down.
AACGATATTTTAATGTTCTGAAAAAATGTTTAATCTAATTTTTCAGATTCACAGATATGTTTTCAGTTCAGTATTTAATATTTTAAGTTAGTATGCAAATAGATATCATAAATCATCAAAGCTCTCGCGACTCTACATTTCCTTTCCAAATTGATACAACTAGCGCCATCTGCTGTCAAGTAGCAGAACTTCTCGTGTTCATAACACGAATGAAATAATAAAAAATATACTAAATAGAAGGAGACTATTTTGTATCACTACAAATTAAAGAAACCTTGCTGAATACTTATTTAAATATTGAACATTGCCATAAATACAAATATAAATCAAAATCAATCTACTGGTCGATTGTCTTAACAAAACATGTAGAACACTGTCTCGCCATAGGCAGAATATAGCTAAGTTTAGAAAAACTTCAACAGGCAATTTCGGAAAACGTTAAATTTCTTTTAATGATGAATGATGACCGAGCAAGCGAGTCATGTGATGGTAAGTGATCTCCGTCGACCATAAGTTTATCAAGTTTACATATAGTTTTCAACATGTTTCTCCGCTGAATGAGCATAACCTAAAGAGTTTTAATGCCTCTTATTAATTTAATGAAGTGTAGTAGAGCAGTTTCTTTGTGATCTCTATACATTCTCTTTATAATCATAATGTTGATTTTATAGAGTCCTATATAGTAGGTATGTAGTATTAGAATTTTGTTTTAAAATACACACACGACATATTGTATTGATGTATGTTATATGTATGTTATACAGGTTCTTTATCTAGCTTTTGTTGATATCGCTAGTTCTATTCGACTGATTTAATGTGAGTTAGTGTTTTATAGTGTACTAACATCATTATAATCTTATTAATATTATAAATGTGAAAGTTTGTGAGGATGGATGGATGTTTGTTACTCATTCACGTAAAAACTCCTGGATGGATTTGGATGAAACTTTGCAGTAGTATAGGTTATACATCAGAATAACACACTATACTTTTTACCGCGGGAAAACTTCTCATTCCCACGGGAAACTGACTTCCACGCGAACGGAGTCTTTATACTTAAGTACTTATTGTAATTTTTCAACTGCAAAAAATCCTAACTTGCCTTTTATTTATTAAAATAATCATTCCACCGACACTATAGTCTACACGCCGACATAAAAGTCACAAAATTGACTCTCAAATGAGAGCAAAACGTTAACGTCAGTAAATCTTTAATAATAAACAAATGTAGCGCTCTCCGCAATGGGCCCATCATGCAAATCCTGCGGTTCAATGGCGGCATTAGCGTACAATGAGCTGCGCAAGAGTCGATGCGCTTTCATCTTCGCCGGGTGACGCGGGAAAACATTTTTTTTTATTCCAACTTTTTTTCCACTCGCTTACCATACCGCCAATGTCATGAGACTGACCCTTTTTGACAGAAGACACACAAAAACAAACGCGTGGCACAAAGCATCCGCATCATTCACTATCTGAGCTGTCAATCAAAGAAAGTCACTTTAAAAAATCGAAACAAAAAATCTTTGTTTTAATTAAGCGCCAAAATGAGTCTAGGTCGTCGACCTCTGAAACAAAAGTGTTCCGCGACCCTCGCCCGATCGTGATAGCCTATGTAACTCATTATTACCAATTTAATTTTATATTTCCAAGCATCCATTAGCCTTCCATTCACGATCAGGCATCAAGACCGCGCGCCCGTGCCTGTACCAAAAAAAGAAAAAAAAAAGCGCGCGTTCAGCCTTTTACGCTTAAAGTTAGATTGATCTGTCCTTTTCTATCGCGCCCGCGTCGTTTTCTATCTTTGTCTTGCAGTAATAAAACATAATTGCTTTTAAATGGATAGGATTGGCGATGGAGAGACTAATAACTAAAGAAGCAATTTGGAGGGAGCGCACCTAGCCATTAGAAGGCAGCGTTTACAAAAATTGTCCGATGAATATTCATGGAGCAGACAACGGACTCACACAGGCGGAATACATAACAATTTGTCGGTTAAACCACATTACATCCATCAACATAACTTTAAATAGATTACGGAGTCAAAAACTGAAGTTTAGGGATAAATTGACGACTTCTGTGGTGCAGAGGTATATACACGGGACTGCTAAGCGGAAGGTTCCGGGTTCAATTCCCGGTCGGGCCAATTCCGTAAAAATGGTTTTTCGATATTGGCTCTTGTCTGGGTGTAACTAGGTTCTCGCCTAGTCCATTGTGTGGTACCTATAGTAAGAGCTTTGCTAAGTTTAGGGCCACACAGTTGGTGTGTCAGTCTGGAGATTTTTTTTTAATAAAGGGTATCATTTACACGAGAAATGAAAGATTGAATTTCGCCATTCCTGGAGCCTCACTGGCGAATAATTATTAAATCAGTCGAAATAAAATAAAAAAGAAAAGTTTCTTTCTTATATTAGTTTCTTCTATAAAAAGTGAGGCCCCTGGCTAGTATTATCCTGAAGGTGGATGCTTGTATTCAACTTTGTTCCGACGTCTTGGTGACACAATCGCGCTAAAAGTGTAGTTGGTTTACGCCAAAGATAGATTCTATTCTACTATTTTCGATAAGTTCTCAGAACATGATTAGTCCTAATCACATGAGGAGCTACATATTTACCTACTTTAAGGGCCGGTTTTTCAATAGACAGATAAATTCTATCTGACAGAAAATCAGTATGTTTTCGTTGCAAGTCAAACAAAAATACTTGACATACCTATGTATGAAGTGACAATGAAAACATACCTCTTATCAGTCCGTTAGCATTTATCTGACTATTGAAAAATCAGCCCTAAAGATATTAATTTGGTTAAGGTTAATTAGGTTCAGTATCCGTTACTGTCGTAATTTTAAGATATTACTCAGATCAGTTTTCAGCCCTAGTGCTAACTAAGAGGCCATACTTAGTTGTATCAACACAAGCAAGGTTAAAACATGGCGGGTCATATAGACCCGGATGACTCTAATCTAAATAAAACAACGTAGTTATGTAAAATTTAGTCTTAATTCAGGATTTAAAAATGAATAGGTACCTACCTATGTTAGCAAAAGTTTGCTTACAGTATTTACTTTTATTAACGTGTCTGAATATGCCTTACCAATATTTTTGTTTAAAATAATATTAGTAAATAAATACCTAGCTCAAAAATTTTCGGCATAGTTTTTCAGACAGATTTAAAACGTATTTTATTTGAAGCCATTTAACTCAGTGACGATTAAAAAACCTACTTACATATTTTTTTCTTCTTTGGTGAAATATTTATTCTCTAAAATAGAAAGAGAAATGGATACGATTTTTTTTTCAAGTAAGTAAGTAGGTAGAGAACTTTAAAATTAAAGTTAACTAAGACGAATACTATTATTTAACTTCAAAGAAAAATCCCTGTTATTTACCGTCCGTTATTTGGATATATAGAAATAAAACAAATAGTAATACATAATATATAATAAACATTTACTAATTCTTGTGTCATTAAACATTATGTTTGTAGCATCTTATCACGTCTACCATTATTAGATAAAGTGCTCACATAAAAAACTATAAAGGTCAGTAGTCAAAAAACCTAATAGATATGAATTTCCTAAACGTACCTATATCTTTTCTTACAATACTGCTTTTAAAATACTTTTTTTTAAAGATATCATAGCAAAACTTCAACAGAAGCTCATAGCCTTTTTTATGAAGACACGTCGAACGCCAACCAATACTGCTTGGTAGTTACGTATTACTGAATTATAACCTCACCACAACTGCTATTACTTAGTAATTATACACAGAGACACGCCCCCGCCCGCGGGTTTTGTCGGGGTACCAATCTGGTAATAGGCAGGTTGGTCGAGATAGCTCGAAGAGGCACCATGGTCCAGGTTTCGGACCAAGTGGAGGACAGAGCATGCAGTTTCGTGCATGAATTTGTGTTATTTTTATTTTCTTAGTTTCGTGCATTAATTTGTGAGTTTTTTTTTCTTATTCTGCCTAGTTTCCAATACAAAGTAATTTTTTTGTAAACAAAAGTAAGTAATTACATTAAAAGTCTTAGTATTACATATTACTTAAAACAATTTAAATACTTTCTGCGGTAATTTCGTATTACCGCAGAAAGTATTTAAATTGTTTTAATAATATCGTAACTTAAAGTATAGTCAATATTGTAGGTACCTAAGTATTTGATAAAGTTTGATATTTTGATTTTACCGAATTAACCTAATCTTCGATTAAATCTGACCTTCATAAAATAAAAATAAAAGGACGATTAGACATTTAAACCATAAAAAGTAAGTTTAAATAAGATCTCTTTTAAAACAAAGGCATATCAACTAACTGATTATTCACTAAAGTACCTAATTCTTAAAACCGAATATAATTTTCTGAGTTAATCTCCGTTTAAGCGATAATTGTTTTCGTACCAAAACATGGTCAAATAAAACCAAACACAAATAAAAAAAATATATATTTCCAAGAACCTTAAAACAGGTAGGTTCGATTACATATTTTTTTTAATTGTTTCGTTTTGTTAACCGGACGCGTTGTAGGTACGAATCTCACTCAATCACAAATGCAGCGATCAAAATGTAAATTTTATCATTTTTTGTTATTTTTCTCCGCCCGCAGTTACCAGGCTCACATAACTACCTCGCAAATTATACAGCACTCTTTATGTTTTTTAATTGCTACGAACGCGCCATGCCACCGTCTTCGCCAGCGGCCCCCTGACCCTTCTATTTTTGAATTATGGCGCGCCAACACGTGATTGGACGGCGTAGACTCAGTACATTGTATTTATTACCGAAGCGTTCAAATGGGGAGGCGATAACATCTAAAATGAAAACCTAATTGCGGGCAATGCCGTCAGACGGGTTTTTATAAGTTATCCGTACGTCCATCGCGATCGTTCAATCAGCAATACAATAACAGAAATTGCTAAGCTAGTACATATAGGCAAGTATCAACATACAAATCTGTCCATATCAAAAAAATCTATTGTAGGTAAAAAACTTATGTAAACTTTATTTTAATTTATGTTTAAGCGCAAAGATATATCTTTCAACACTCTTTAGGTAAGTTCAATGTCCGCAAGACATTTTCAAGATAGGCACGTATATACGTAATATCAAACAAGTCATTTTTTTTATTTTTAAAAACAGTAAGACTCCCAAACTACTATGGTACAGTCCAGATCCAGTAGCATGAACTTCTTGGAGTGATATAATATTTTAAATGAAGAAGATGAGTATTTGAGTAACGTGTTCAATGAAAATCATAGAAACGCGCTAAAACTTATTTGGTTATTCATAATGTTTTCTAATCTAAATAATACAAGCATAAATATATATACTTACTTGGTTAAAATACGTGAATCCTCTTCAATTGTTGCACACAAAAAAAGGCTTTGTTTGAATAAGTTGTTTATTTACATAAGTAGGTACTCTGGTAGTTGTCGTTATATTAAAAAATCATTCGTAAAAATCCTTAAGCTAATGTTACTTTCATGGTCCAACTGTGATTTACCACAACTTTTACCAAAAGTAAACTAAAAAAAACAACATCGATTACCTAAATAACAAATCGTTAATCGAAGCAAATGAAAAATTTTCGAACGTAAGCTTTTACGTCAACGTCAACAGAGAACGTCAAAATCGCTCCCTCCATCACGCGCTCGTGTTTCGTTTCCTCGTCCCGCCCTCTCTTCCCTCAGATCTCGTTTCGTTCGACTCGATGACATAACAACAATAACCAAGCAAGTTACGCAGTGTTTTGTTTTCATAAAATATTATTAAACTGACTGTGACAGTGGCTATATTTTGTTTCTAAGTAATCTACCTAATGATGTCTTACACTTTGATACGCCAATTACGCCGGACGGCGCTGATATCGCATCATATTCGCCTTGAGAGCACCTTGACCAATCTTACCCAGGAAGACTTTGTGTTTCGACCTCCACTGGCTCAATGGAACAAGATCATGCGAGAGGCAGAAAAGATTGTTGGCTACCCGACCTCCTTCATGAACTTGAGATGGCTATTGAGTGACGAATTTGCAAATATGGCCATGCATTTGCGAAAAGTTGTAAGTGTATTTTCTACGAAACTTTGTTTACTAGAATTGTTGAATAAAATTATATAATTCATGACATTGACCTGGACCGCCCTTACACGTGAGTCAAAACCGGTCCCTTGATCTTAAATGCAACACACAAGGTCACAGTTATAAGTTAAATCATTTGAATATCCAATCAATGAAAACAAGGTTTTCTGTTATTATCTAGTATTATTTTATTATTTCCAGGTAGACACCAATCATCCAATTATAAAAACAGCCAGGACAATATTATACAATGAGGAAAATAATCTACAACCCTGGGGATTAATCATTTTATTATTAGCTAAAGCTGTTAACACGTCTACATCTATGGTGATGGCAAACACTGTATCAGAGCAACAGCGAACACTTGCAGAACTCACCGAGATGATCCGCACAGCACACTATGTACATAAGGGTCTGCTAAACATGTCATTGGAAGAAAGAAAAACAGCTGACACTGCCATGTTTGCTAATAAAATAGCCCTGCTCATAGGTGACTACTTAATGGTTACTGCAAATGGAATGTTAGCGACTTTGAAAAATCAAGATTTGTCTTACATTATATCAACGGCTTTGAGAGACTTGAGCGAAGGAGAATTCTTCGGTGAGAGAGATGTTCAAAACTTGCCTTTCCCAGGTAAACCAGTTAGCAAAAACGATGATAACTTTCAAATCAGCACGGACACTTTGCCACTTGATGTAACAAATACAATAGGACTTCCAATACGAGAGTGGACTATACGGACTATGTACAACGGTGGAACACTCTTTGGTCGAGGTTGCCAGGGTGCTGTGTTACTCAGCGAGCAAAAGTTTGACATCCAGGAGAAAGCATATCTATTTGGCTGCCATTTGTGTTTAGCATGGCAAGCGGCGAGTGAACTGCAGAAATTCACCTCAGACAATAAACACACATTTTCTTTAGTTAGTGCTCCTGTGTTATTTGCTTTGAATGATAACCCAGATTTGTACAAGACAATAGAAGAGTACAAAGATAATGTTAGTAAGTTAAATTATGAGAAATTTAAAATGGATGTTTTAAAAACAGATGCCGTTGAACGGACTAAGATGTTGTATTTGGATAATGCGGAGAAGGCTAGAGAGTATGTAGCAGTGTTTGGACAGAGTCAAGCAACCAGTGCTATAAGACAATTAATAAAAACACTGTAGTATTAAGTAGGAAGTTTTAGAATAATGAAAAAAAATAGGAAGTATTTTAATGTTCTAAAAACCAACTTGGTTATTAGAGCTTAGCGTAATTTTTTTTTTTACTGGTTTCTCATTTATTACAAAATGATTTGATTGTTTTATAAATAAATTATTGCTATCCAGTGAGATATTATCATAAGTTACCTAAAAAAGTACAATTAGATTGTATGATGGACTATTTTGATAGGGGCTATAAAGTTATCATAACTTATATAGTTAATTGATTTTGTAATTAGTATAAAATTATCATCTTTTGCTGTCAAAACAATGCTTAAATACTGGTTAAATTCTTTAACAGATAAAAAAACACAGATGCTTAATATTTTATACATATTTATAATAATATTTTAACAGTTAAGTACCTAAGTGATAAGTTGTAAAATGTTTCCTATGCCAGTTTTACACTGCATTTTTGTGATGTTTACTTTGTTTGAAGTTTGAATTTTAATGTACGTTGAAAGAAAGAAAAAACATGAATACAAAAAGTTTTCCTTATTTTTTTTACCAAAAACGTACACCCAAACATTCATTTGTTTTTCAATTTCCTAGTTACCAAGTAGTTACAACATTCGAATTGCAAACGTTAATTTTGCTTCTCATTTCCGGGTTATTATAATCGAACGTGAAAATCGTGGTCACGCCTGTCACCTTCGACATCTGAGTGACGCGCGTTCATTATAATTTTCATTAATTAAATTCATTTGCAATATTTTGCACGTGCCAATGTAATTATTAAAAAGCTTGGATAGATGACGCTGTAACGGGAATTACCTACATTTTTTTGTAGATAGCAAAAGGAGTTCGTCTAGTTAACGTTATTGTATCTAACCGAAATGTTCAATTCCTTGAGCAATAAGATCCAGTCGCTTCGTCTACTCCAGATAATACTACGACTTCTTACCGTAACGGAGCGAAATTGTTTGGCGGTTAAAATAGGCAGTACGATACCGGCACAAAACCCCAGTGAAATTTTAAATATATTTAATATTGACTTGAGAAGTAGATAGGTAACTACTGAAAGCTAACAATATTTATTGGGCTCTAGATTAAACATCTCCTTAAATTAACATGAATTAATAGAAAATACAACAGGTAGCCGCCATTAGATTCAATCCAAATCCGCGCCCAACGGCAGTGACGCCAACCAGTGATGTCCATCGAATGCTAGGGATGTCCAGTTACCGATTACTTTTGTTTTACCGCTAAAACTACTTATAATTAAATCTCAGTTCCAGGAACATACATTTATTTCTCAATATACTGCAGAGCCTCACTATGGATCGTCAGCGCCATCTTTTGTATCGCCCCCCGCGCGTCCTGCCCGGGGAACCTCTCGCTGTATCTCAAAGTGGCCTCCAGTTCCTCATCCAAAAACAACGTCAAATACTCCAACGCCCTCGTCGTCTGCACTGCGTAGAAAAACTGCTTGTACTCTAGCGGTTTCTTGTTGGTTCTCGCTTCGAAGATATGCCTGTAGAGTTGAGGGTACTCCCACAAAGCTAGAATTACGGGCGCGCTTACCAAAGAGTAGTTATAGGGATGTGTGAAGAATTCCTTCACGTCTAAATACAATTGCCAGAGTAAGGCTAAATGACCGCCTAGGCAGTAGGCGTTTTTCTCCATCTCTTTTCCCCGTTTGGCCAGTTTCATGGCAGCTTGGCAGCCTTTTCCAAGGATGCTGCCTGTGTTTAGCATGGTGCGGAGTTTCCATTCGTCTTTACCTTGACCGAGGAATTCGTTGCTTCCCATCACTTTCAAGTTGTCTTCGTTTTCCCAGTCGAAATGGCGTTCGACTTCGTTCAGTGCTACAAATATTTATTACTTGTAAACCTTTACCAACTTAAATGACTTTCTAGGTGATATAAATTAAAATTTACATACAAAAGTCTAATTTTTCAATACCTAGACTAAACTGAGAAAATCTATAGTTAGTTACCTTTTGGCGGAGTTGGCAACGGCGCGTTGTCCACGTCCTTAGGTCCAAACGCGTCTCCCTCCACCAGGTCTCGCAGTCCGGTGGAGATCAGCTCCGTCACCTCGTTGTTGCGAAGCACCCCGAGTTGGTGCAGACACGTGGCCAGCAGGTAATCTCCTGAATACCAGAATATCCCTCAATTCGGTTAAAATTTTGAAATCGGTCGCCTGATTTAGGGGTTGCTGGGGGTTGGGGGGTGGGGGAGGGGTCTGAACCCCCCCTGACCATTTTCAGCCGCCGGAAAAAAAAGGGGCGCAAAAAAAAAATGTTTTTAAACCCAGTAGCCCTCAATATGGCGACCTTTAGTAGCCAATTTATATGTATAAAAACTCGCTTCAATCATGAGTCAACGGAGTCCCGCTTCTTTTTCTGGCAGTTTAAAAACAGTAACCTAACTAACCTAACCCTTTGATGTCAGATTGTGTCAACTCGGAGTAAGACATTGCTATTAATAAATACAATTTGATTACCTCGATTGTATTTCCAGAGTCCAAAAACGTAGCCAAGTCGTAGAAAAAACACAAAACAATACGGAAGAACACATTCACATATACTCGAAAGCAAAGAAATGACGCGAGCTACGTACAAATTTGTCATTAGAGCTGTCAATATCATTCATCCAAGATGCTAAATGCGTTTCGATTCACGTTAATCACCAAAAAAACATTGACAAGCTGTACTAAAGCATAAAAGTTACGTTCCGATTTACGCAATTGTGCAAGTAGGTATTTAGGAAATTTTGAATTTTTAAAAAAAATATTTAGACGCAACTCCGGCAGCCAAAATTACTTGTAGGGGGTTCGGACCCCTCCCCTCCACCCCACCCAACCCCCCCCCAACCCCTAAATCAGGCGACCGATTTCTAAATCCAACCCCTCAATTCCATTATTAACCCGGCTTTTAAGTCCAAAAGACTACTTTTCCATAAATCTAGTTTAAGTTAACGCACCTGTCAAAAGCACAATTTTATTCCCATACAGCAGATCCTGGAACTTGTCCTTATGTTTCTCCTTGTCCTGAAGGTTCTCCATCGTCTTATGTATCAGGTGTCCTGTCCTCTTCATCTCCACTATTTCTGCTAATCCTCTCTGAGCGTGCAAGACCCCGGAATCATGGTGCGCTTCGGAGAAGTCTCTCTCGTCGAACCCTGCTGCTTTGGACGTCAGAAGTATGATGAGGCCTACAGACTGCAGGTTGCTTTTGGAGCCAATAAGAAGAGTTTTGGCCGACTTCAGAAGAGGGTGGTTTGTTCCGACCTGGAAAGAACTCGTCATAAAACATTTGTCTTAGACTATTTTTACTTTGGCAGAATGGTTGCTGGTTTCCTGTAGAACCCACCAGCTTTCTCAAGTGTATGGCAGTGTTGGCTATTTCGTCGTTGAACAGCCACCTCAGGTTCAGGAAGGAGGTGGGATATCCCACGATCTGTTCAGCCTCAGAGACCACCTCACGCCAGTTGAACTCCTCGCGTGGTGCTGACCGGCTTACGTTGGGGAATGGATCATCGTTTCTGAAAAGCGATAGACAGTTACTATATAGATAGGTATTATAGACTTAATAACCTACTGGAGCTGAAAGTTTCTCATTTCTCATTTGTATCTTCATATAAAAGTTAATTATGGTAAGTAATGCCTAAGTACCTACCTACTTAGGTACCTCTTTTACGTAAAGGCTGTAAAGTTAACTTACGAGAGATATAGGTAGGTATCTATCTACCTACCTGCCTACTGATAAAAACTAAATAATAAGACTTTGGTTTTAAACTTACAAATCCATATTATTCAAATGATCGGTTTCAAACCACCGTTTACTTAAAATAGGAAGAGCCAGTTTGCAACTTCCTTTCCCGCCATTTTTGCAAACTAACTTCCGGATAAGCTCGAGAGAATTCATTTTATTGATTCTAATTTATTATATGGTATTTATCCATTCAAAACAGTGATCAAAACAAATAAAATTTCCTTATAACAATATTTATTTTTGGCACTTGACTGTCACAAAAACCTCACCGCTGTGACAATACAAATAAAGGCTTTATCTAGTTTTGTATATGTAAGTTGTCAATTTTAAAAATTTAAAGGTAAATGCTCGCACCCCAGATTTGAAAAAAAAAACACTTATATATTAAAAAATCATAAGTTATTTTTTGTTCCCATCTTTGCTAAAAACCTACACACACAAACGGAAATGAATTTCTACCGCATTATAATTATGATTAGGTACTTTTAGTTTAGCTAACTCACAGTTACAACTAAAGTTTTCATAACCAAATCATATGAACGCAAGATAAAAACCCTACGTAAAACTTTAACGTTTATAACACCCATAATACCTACCCACAATCAATGGAATGGCCTCTTAATTACCAATTTATCCTCATTACCCGAGTGCTTACAATAATCTTGATGCGTATCGAAAATTTAATCGTTCACGAAGATTAACTGCACACCGTTTGTTAGCCAAATCGCTTACCATCAAGCTTATAACTTCTATACATCGCAGAATTAAAATCCAACTTGTTATTACGATCCCAGGACCCCTGCCGAGCACCTGATTAACTGAACATTACTTATATCCGAAGATATTTGCCATTAAAAAGGGTTTTTTAATATATTTTAAGATGTTCCTTTGATATGTTGGCGATAAAAGTCGATTGTAAAAATGATTCACTCGCGGTAAAATGTTGGGTTGTTCATGTTTTTATTGTGATTCTGCGACGAATGCCGTATTTGGTTATTTTTTATGGGCAAGCGGTATATTTACATAATGAAACACACTTAATATTAAAAAAAAGAAACTAGAACGTAATCGGCGTCACCCCAAAATGTACCTAGGTAGTAGCTACCTTCCACCCAAGCCAAAGTGAATTTGAGAGTTTCCTAACGCATCAAAGCTATCATCCAGTTAAAATATCTCCTACGCTTCTATTACACCATACTAGAATTCTGCTAAAGTATCTCAATCCAAAATAGTCGGTAATTTCCGCACATGCAGTGCAGTGACCGGGAACCGAACCCGGGGCGATGGCGACCCGCTGAGCCGCCGTGTTTATCGAGGTTGTAAAATCTAGGAATTTATGAACCACATACCAAATGTTTCAGGATACCTAGGGTAACTAATAATTGGACGCATAATGGTATAACTAAGTATTTAATAAGAATTCATAATCAGCTACTAAGCTCGTAAGGTATAGGTACGTTATTTTTAAAAAGAGTGTATGATTCTAGCTTAGTATATTTTTTGAAACAAGCCTGTAGTTTTTCTTTTGCAAAGGATTCAATTAATTTGATGGAATGAGCGTTTAATAAACTATAAAATAAATTGAGACGGAAGGTAGGTAGGTAACTTACGTAATTTATTATTGATCTTCTAAATGTATTGCCTTTATTTGACATGAAATCTTTAAATTATGAATAAATGATGATTATGATTAGGTATAAGACCTATAATATCTCTTTAGTAGGGAGTTAAACACGTACCTTCTTAGTAAGGCACATAAATGCCTACACAAAATTACAAGCATTATAAAATAAAATCATAAAACAGTTATATCCTCGAATCGGTAATAAATTTAAAACCTATAGAAATAAAACGAAGGAGTTATAAAATTACGAGCGCGCAAGCCAGTAGGAGCTTGTTCCCGCCCACCTATTATAAAGCATTTTCAAAATTGGAACAGATTACAATGTTGCCAGCATTGCTTGTCATTATTTGCGCGGGAATTATTACGCGGTAAAGTCGTATAAAAACCGTAATCGCTCGCAATTATATTAAGATTTTTTGGTTAATTACACTTGTTTGGAAAAATACGACCGCAAGAAAATTGTTGCACGTAGTTTTGCATCGTGTACTAACGTTTAAAAAATTACCTGGTTGAGGCTAAAGCACTAATGCAGTTTTCTTTGATAACGGTCATGCAAACGTCAAAGAGATCGATTGAACGAAGTTTACCGTACGTAAATTGTAAATACCTACTTTCATGTTGGACTGGTTGGAGGTAGAAGTATAGAATCTAGAGAACTTAGGTATCTTTGTTACAGTTTTTATTTGTCATACCCATTTAATTGTTTATATACTTAAGTCAACATGACCTGTTTAGTTAGATTAGCAATATATTTAAAACTATCATCTTACCTAATTGCTTGCATCATCATCATATTATGTAAGAGCGGTTAGGTATAGTAGGTACTTTCCTATTATAACCGCTCTTATTAGATCCTTTATGAACCATAAGCCATTTCTAAACAAACCATTAATCTAATTCAATTTGCGAATGCGACATAAATCAGCGTAGGCGCAGGCGAACGAAGCGAGAGTGAAATATGGCGTCTGGGCGCGCGAGTGTCGTTTCCCGCCAGATTTGCATAGCTCAGCGTTTGTGATTCCCGCGCTTTTCCCACGGCTCAATACAGATCGAGGATTAAATTGAAGGTGTTCCGAGGTAAACTACAAAAGGAGAAGTTAATGGTTACTTATTCGAGGATAACAGGTATTTGCTATCAATTGCGCAATGTCATGGCTAGATTGTGAGGCTCGAAGGACCAACAGTATATTTCTGAAATCAAACTAGCTAAATTTCCAATTTTATTCTCACTACTCATGACCTAAGTATTTGCAGGACGTAAAATTATAAAAACATATTTTCTCTTAGGTTTGGATTACAGTGTCATGTATAAACTTTTTTTATTTTATAGTACTTAAGGAAGTAGTTAACTATTTGAAAACCTACCTACGTCTTGTTTTTTTTTTTAACAAAACGTGTAAAAAACTCTAAGTAGGGTTAAAAACAAGACCGCAACTTTGTTTGAGCCATTCAAGCCCAACATGGTTTCTCTTACCATTCAAAAACGCACAAGTAACAAACCGCGGTTTATTTAAAACTTAAAATGACGATTGTCATGGAATCGACTACATACGCACGGCATTAAAATGAAGCGCGGCGCCTTTGCCGCGCGCCATTTGAATCACATCCGCCATCTTGTTTTTTTTGGTGCGAAAGGCCTGACAGTGACAGGTGGTAAGGGCACTCAGAAAAGTGGGATGAGACTGGATGGGCTTTCGTAATTATTGCAAAAAATGTGCATAATGATACAAGATTACACATACTTAAGTTTGTAACCACACCCTAAGTGTTGGTTCGCTAAATTCCAGTTGCAGGACTTGCATGCATTTTTTGTGACTATTTAATGAAGACTGCATTTACATAAATGGCAACTCCTCTTGATGTCGTTTTTCAAAGCATAATTTAGCCTTTGCGAAGTCATTACTTAACACAAGATATGATGCAAGTACAGTCAGCAACAAAATTCGCTGTACGTTGTATTAGATTCGTACTAGATAGGTAGGGTAATTAACCAAAGCTGCAAAATCTACTCTTATATTATGCTATCGGTAAACTCTCTTTTGATAAATTTCAAACAGTAAACGCATTTTCAAACCATCGTAAGACTTGTCGGAAATAAAAAAAAGAAGTAGATTTCCTAATCATTTATGCCAAACGAATGATCGGACAAGTTTTAATTCATCGTTGCTCACGTAGGCTCCATCCAATCTACCTAGCAAATAAAAATAAAAAAAATAAGTAGGTACCTACTTACTACTATATTACTGTTATTTGGACAATAGTTGTCCGATCAGTTTATATCAGCTTCTTTAACTGATGTACTAAGACAAAGGTCTGGGAGTTACAGTCCCTGGCTTTTTATTGTAGTATTCTTGCACTTTTGCTCTTGAAAACTAGAATCATTTTTGAAAACCTCAGTTTCCATCGGTACATTTTCCGCCTATACTCGAAAATTTAAACTCGTATGAAACTTACTTTAAAAAAGTTAATAATGTTTTGCAACTAAAACAAATTTTTCGTATATAATTAATTAAAACACCAGTGTATTTAAAAAAAAGTTTATTTATCCTAAAACCTTAGAATATTTACTGACGATATCTCTGTAAAACTTGAACACAACACCGCTTGCCTCGCGGCATCGCTCGAGCGCTTCTTTATACGTATCTTCACCGAAACTGCCGTCCGTGAAACCTGCAATAAGTAACAAAACGAATGACACTATACCTTTTATTTATAAAGGCAGTTTAAGCCAGTATTAATAAAATATATATATATCTTTGTCAATGCTATGTAACAACTTTGGTAAATGACAGAGACAAAGCATAGTTTGACTAGAACAGGCCTAAACCATGTTTATAAATAGAAGTATAGTCCTATTTAATAGGCTATTTTACACTTTTTCGAAAACTGTTTTAAATCAATCTTGAAGTCGTACTGAACCTGTAGAATTTTTATTTTAATTTTAAATTACTGAAAAATGCCATAAAACATACTTTTTGTTTACGATTTTAAAATTGCGCGCGGAAACATGCTGTTTCGACTGGTGACGTCAGTCCGATAGTAAACAATACATTTTGTTAGAAAGCAAGTGAAAATATTTTCGGAAATATGAGTTATAACCCTTATCATTGGATAAAACAAAGGATAAACGTTCACAAACTTAGTAACTTGATAATTTCTACAAATCTTCTCAAAGCACAACAATGTGTTTACTATCGGAGTGACGACAAGTCATGGCGAACAGCGTTTTTTGACATTTCAAATACAGATTATAAAAGTCAATTTTAAATTTGAATTATAAAATTTATAATGCATTTCTATGAATTAATATCAACGTTTCTCGTTAATATTTTACGAAATCTATTACAAAAATTCACTTTCATATTTTTTCTTGCATGGTGTAAAATACCCTATTATTAGTATATCTACTGAACTTTGAAGTCATTTTATACTTATATTCTGAAACACGCAAACGTCTTCTGACACGATTTTCAGTGTCATGAACTTTCATTACAATAAGGCATACAATATCCTTTTTAAAATAAACAAGCTTTCCGCCATGCGGTTTCACCCGCAACTGAATGTTTTTTCCCGTGGCAATATCTTATGGAACCCTATTTTTTCCAAAATAAAATATAGACTACTCGTGGATAATGAAGCTTTCGAATGGTGAAAGATTTTTTTAAATTGGTCCAGTAGTTTCGAGGCCTATTCATTTCAAACAAACAAACAAACAAAAAATCAAACCTTTCCTCTTTATAATATTAGTATAGACAAAACACGTTATTATCCTGGCATCATTAGTTTAAAAGTATTTAACTATTTCTACAACAAACACCAACCTGTAACCAGCGCCTTATCCCTTCCATCAAACACAAAGTTCATGGTCGCCCGCACTCCCTCCAGCTGGCTCCTGGATGGTTCTAGAATAATGTTTCCAGAACCATCGACGGCGCACGACACGGCCGCGAACACCGTGAGCATGCTCACTCCGGAGTTCAGGAGCGCTAGGCAGGTGCAGTTCACGCAGCATGAGAGTAACTGTGTAAGAAACAAGTTGTTGTATTAAAGCAGTGAAATTAATTTGTGAATTGGTTCTGTTTATTTCATTCTCCTTAAAGAATGCAGTGTAGTTTTTTGCAAGGAGACCGTAAATTTTTGAAGACAATAGCAATAATGCTGGGTGAGTTTATTGCTTATTGTAATACATTAACTGTATGGAAACTCACCCCTCCACAATCTTCCAACTCTTGCACAGTCACAGAGATGCCCGTCCGAGGGTATAAACTACTCTGTATCGCCGATTCACAAGTCTGTTTTATTATATTCTCTTTATATCTGGAATAAGAAATTGGCAGAATGAAGTAACACTTTTCTACACAAGACATACACAAATTGGTATCCTAGAATTTTCATAGCTAATTTTACTATTCTGTGGAAGCATAAGTGAGTAATTTGAATATAGAAAAGTACCTGTCTGCAACTGATGGTTTCCCTCCTTTACTGCTAAACAATACTTCTAAATTTACTCCATCTATGCTTTGACTTTGCATTTTGATATCTAAGGGTCCATTCACACTAGTTACTACCACTGTGTCTCCTGAAAAAACAGATATATTTAGTTACTAGTGGCCGCCCGCGACTCCGTTCGCGTGGAAGTCGATTTCCCGTGGGAATTATAAGTTTTCCCGCGGTAAAAAGTATCCTATGTCCTTTCCCAAGTTCAGTTCTTTCTTCATACCAAATTTTATCAAAATCGGTTCAGTGGTTTAGGCGTGAAAGCGTAACAGACAGACAGACAGACAGACAGACAGACAGACAGACAGACAGACAGACAGACAGAGTTACTTTCGCATTTATAATATTAGTAGGGATAGTAGGGATAGGAATGTTTTAAAACTAACTTTGTTTGGAAGAATGCACACATTAGAAAGAACATATTGTTATACCTAAAATTGCTTATAAATAAGTTATGAAACTATTATTATACTAATAAATAAAAAAGTTATCAATTCCTAGCTTATTTTGTTAAAACATAAGAATAAGCGGTGTTACACTACCTTGCGATAAAATAGCAGATCCATCTGACTTTGAGAGATAGCTAAACTCACACTTCATAGGTTTAAGTTTAAACTCGGACATAATTGTGGACTCTGCAACCATTATTACGAAATTTATATAAACTTCATGAAAATCAATATTGTTTTCAAAACAAAGTTCACAGGCAACATGTGAATGTGACAGTGACGTTATTTACGAACGACATTCCAGACCGATGACAGTAACAATATGCGTTCATGAATTTACAATTTCGATTTGAATCTTTTGATGTGAAGTAAACTTGTAATCTATCAATCAACTTCATGTTCGATTTTGTCATTGAAAAAATCATCCTCGATTTTTTTTACTAAACTGAAATATTTAGCTAAATGTATTAACAAAAAAGTCAACATGTCGTGTAAGTATATGCTGGAGCCGGAAATAATAGCGGCGACAGAAAATGTTCTTCCGGAACTCAATAATGATTTGGTTTTGGCGAAGAACTTTCTAAAGCAACAAAGTGCACCTACCGGAGACTCCTTGTAAGTACCCACCGCTTACCTGCGGGGTTAGCTGTATGTTGTTTTCAATACAACCAAAAAAATCAAATTATAATTTGAAATAAGCTCCCTTTTTACATAAATTGAGAGTAAATTCCGTTTATTTCATGTTCTGATAAAAAAAAACTCTGTGATACAAATATTTCTCAGCATCATCAAGCCCTTTTACCAAGGTTTTTCTTCATAACAGATATGACCACTTAGCAGACCTCATCCACAAGATCATAACACACAAACCTCCCGATGTAGTCGACTACTTCGAGCAGTATTCATGGCAGGTCAAGCAAGAGAAGTTGAAGCCGAATTTCGACCTTCTCTCGGACTTGTATCTGAGTCCACCACAGCTTGAGGAGATCAATCGCAGGGAGGAAATGTTCAGGGTATGGAACATGTTTTCTTCCAAAAAACTTAGGTCACTCTACTAGGAAGGTTGTAAAGTTACGTGGCGGGAAAGGAATTTAAAATATGTATAATAAAGTTATGCGCAGCTTTCAGCAGTAAGCTTCAGCTTCTTACCGTCATGCCTGACGTCTGTGCCTTTGAAATTCACTAAACCATAAACAATTTAACTACAACTTCAGCCATTTATGGTCACTTAGTTTTGCCCTTATTGCCCTCTATCAGTCTACGACTTGCTTCCGTCACAAAAAGTATTGATAGATTTACTTCGTTTAGTTGGTGGCAGAAAAATACGAAAAACATGACCACATGGGAGAAGAGGAGCAAGAGTTGGACTTGGAAGAAGAGAGTTCGAAACCTAGAATTGTGGATATTATAGAACAGAACTATTATTTTAGAGAAGTATGTAATTTTGCATACAATTCATATGAAATAAAGCATTGTATTATCTACTGTTTTGTTGAAAGTGAATAAAAAATACCAAAGAACTTTCTCGATGGCAACATTCTGATATAAAGAAAACCTACCTACTTCTTTTAGGCTGGTTACGGCCTCCCTGACCACGAATGCTATGCTCTTCATATCGCGTTAAACATGCTGGCCATAAAGGAGCCTGTCGCTACTGTCAGGTTAGATGTATAGTTGCTAAACTAATAAGCCTAACAATACCTTCAGAATATGAATTCTGCTCAATGGAAAAATAATATAAAATTCTTGTTTGCAAAGAAGTTTAGATTAGAGGTTGCGATAGGCAGGACGTTGCTAGCAGCCCTTTAGTTCATGATTCCCTTAACCCCTAATCACTTCTTAGGACAACCAAAGGATGATTTGTCGTTTATTTTATGCCTACTACTACTACTAGGATCTACACATTTGGGTTTTTCGGTGGCCCTTTTTTTTGGGGACACCATTTTCACATCCGACTCTTCAGTATTAGTCTGTTCCGCTCTTTAGGACGTAATTTTAAATCCCGAAAATAATTCTAGATTCTTCGGTAAAATCTTCGGCACAAAAGCCAACTACTACGTCGCAGAAACGGACCTGACTATTGACGAACTTGACAGAAGAATTAGAGTAAGTATCCAACGGCTTTAACTTTGTAATTATGAATATTTAGTAACAGCAAAATACGTATTAAATATAACTTATTGTGTTAAGGAATTTGATCTGAAAGACATGCCTGGTGAAGGTGAGGGCGAAGGAGAGATCTTACCAAAAGGAGAGCAAAAAGAAGAATGTAAGATCCTACATACCTTCCTATTAACCTATACATATTTTATCCCTCGATTTGCTCAACTTTTATTAAAAACTGACTGGTAATAAATCTTTTAGTAGGAGAAGGAGAATATTACCCATCTGGGGAACTCCAACCTCCCAAGTTGCCTCCGGTCCCCGTATCGACTTGGCAGAAACCACCACCCATTCCGGTAGAAAGGCCAGGTCAGGGGGTCAATAAGAAGGTAGAATAATCGACTTCAATAATTAAAGGATAAAAATCTTAACTCTAGTAATGTCTAAAATAAATTCTTTCTATAGGTATATTGGGTGTGCAATAAGCTTGGTGATCCCTGGATTTGCCTTCCTGATGTGACACCGGAGCAAATACGAGTTTGCAAAGTCACTGTTCGCGCTATGACCGGCGATTTAGATTCTGAGGTAATTTTAGCTAATATCATCTTTTTTGCCCTAAAACTTGGACAAAAATAAAAAAAAAACATTTATTTCATCATTAAGTAACTTAATTACATTCAATGAAAGTCAAAATATCGATCATCAGCTTATCATCAGTCGGCCGAGAGAAAAAAGCTGGCGGAAAAAAACTCGGCACTCTTTAGTCCATCACCAATTATACAAAATCAAGGCATACAACTACACCAAGACAAGATAAAAAGTAAGGTCACAAGACGGTTAAATTGAAGTAAGAAAAATACAACTACTTACTAATTCTTGTGTCTTGTCTTGGTCTAGATGACAGGAAAAGGAAACGTAAGAACAGCGCCAATCAATTTTTCTTTGTAGGTGTTGCTTTTCCCACCGTTTGACGGCACGGAGCGCCACTACCTCCGGGCGGTCATAGGCCGCATCGCAGCCGCCACAGCCATATCTCCTCAAGGGTTCTACACCTACGGATCCGGTGAAGAAGAAGAGGACATTGATCTTGAAGAAGGAGCTGGTCAGTTTATAAAACTCCTGATCTTTTATTTATGAATGGTTTCTGTGTCAGAAACAAGTCCACACCACCCATAGATCTGCTTCAGATATAAGTAGGGCAGGTAAAGATTAAGGATTCCTAAATTCGTGATCTGCAGGTGACGCGAACTACAACGTGAACCCGTTCTATCACGGACATACCCTGAAGGATCTCACTGACCACAACCTGACGTATTGGGTGCACCACGGACGTTACATTCTAAAACAAGGAAGGACAATCTGGTGGAACCCTAACGCTGAAATCGTAAGAATATTTTCTTTAATAGAGAGCAAAGTAGTCAAAATTTTACAAACATAAGGGTATATAAGTAATAATAATATTTTCCTAGATTAAACTTGAAGATTTTTTATCATAATATTAGCTGTCTTATATTCGACTTCACTATTTCGCTTCTTAATTGCCAATTTCATGTACCTATAGCCGTCCTACGGTTGACAGTATGAGTCTATAGACATTGCTCTACCATCAACGGCCGAAACCAATATTCTACTATAGTTAAAACAAAAACACGGATAATGATTTACCATAGTTACCTACACAAATAACAAGGCGTCAAAGGTTAGTAGAATATTGGTTTCGGCCGTATAGTCAAACAACATAACTCTTAACCAGGGCGAAGGTTTAGAAGAAGAAGAGGACGAGGGCCTGGAACGCGAGCCTCCTGAAGTAGGACCGCCACTGTTCACATCCCTCTCTGAAGATGCACGGGTGGAGGGTCTGCCGGCGTGGACCGCGCGCGTTAGTAACGTGCTGTCTCCAGACCGCGCGGTCGCCGTGTTGAGAAGCAACCTGTGGCCGGGAGCCATCGCGTATGCTACTAACGGGAAGTAAGTCTTATGAATTTAGAATGACCATAGTTTATCAAAAAGGGTTGTACGACCTAAACATAAGTCTTCACAAAACTTTTTGTGTCTTGCTCAATCTTAAGTAAGAGGAGTATTATATTCCTTGATCTCAAGTGTGGTTTGAACAGGAGTTACAAGTTACAACCCTGATTCTGAAAATCAATCCTGGAAGTAGATATAAAAGGACCAATTCATTTGTGGTGTGCTTTAGAGTACAGCTTGATAGACATTGACTTGATTGACACCTATGACCATGACACTTTTTAGAGTGGTAGAGTCTAGCTGTAGGCTCTGTCTGCAGCGATTGCTGGGCTGACTCGACCGGTGAAATACCACCGTCGCGTCGCACAGAAAACCGACGTGAAGTAGGGACGATGTTCCTGCGTTTCGTTCGGTGAGTGCGGTATCCGGTGCCCAATTTTTCTCGAAGGCTCAGCAACACACCCCCAACACCCACAGTGTTGCGGGTAGTCATGGGCGGCGGTGATCACTTACCATCAGGTGACCCGCGTGCTCGTTTGCTTTGCAAAAAAATGACATTTCTCTCAGGAAGTCCGAGTGCATGTACGTGGGCTGGGGCACCAAGTACCTGCCGCCGAACTTCTCCCCGCTGCAGCTGCCGGCGCCGCAGCCGGAGTACGCGGTGGGGCCCGAGGTCATGGAGGCCCCCGATCCCACCTTCGCAGAGGAGGAGGTTTAAAAATATTCCTTATTAGTGTCTGATTCATTTATCCGTAAAATGCTCACTGTACCAATGATATGGTAAACCGGTTCGCAGTTACCTAAACCTTCACAGTCTTACATATAGAAACATAATGTGCTCCCGCGACTCCGATCGCATGGAAGTGGGTTTCCCGTGGGAATGAGAAGTTTTCCCGCGGTAAATAGTACCCTATGTCCTTTCCCAAGTTCTGTTCTTTATTCATACCAAATTTCATCAGAATCGGTTCAGTAGTTTAGGCGTGAAAGCGTAACAGACAGACAGAGTTACTTTCGCATTTATAATATTAGTAGGGATTTTATTACACCTTTATTAATAACCATTTTTTAATTTGCAAGAGTAGCCCTCTGAGCAGTTAAAACAGTCGAGCGTAACCTCGGAACGTGGCCTTATATTTTTTTTTACTATTTTCAGGCATACCGCATCGCTCGACTGCCTAAGCCACCGCCGGAGATCCCCGGCGAGGCGGAGGCCTTCGGAGAAGAGGCAGAAGATGAAGACGAAGATTAAAGTATTAATGTTTACTAGAAATATTAATGTTTTTGTGCGTCGTGTATTGACAGCGGCAGGAATTTGAATTTAGAATACGGTAGTTTTAGCTTGCTTGAATAAACAACATTTTATGATGGTTAATTTAGTATTTTTTTATAATAGGGCCAACTTGCATAGATTCTTGTTAATGCTAAATAAACTAAACATGTTTTTTGCTCGCATAAACTAAATTGTTAGCAAACATACATTTACACATACCTACCTTAATTGCGATTTTACACTTATAAACATATATCTGCAGTAAAAACATCCACTTGTCCTTATTTACATTACAGCTTCCCTATCCCAAAGTATTTTTAATGTCTACGTCCCGACGTTATTTTCTATATTGCTTTCGTATTTGTACTTTTAGAGGGTAATTATTAATTCAAATAAGCCGTCATAAAAAAAGCCTGCAAAGTTACCTCTAATTTAAATCATATGTGATTCACGGACGTATAAAAATTAGGACAAAATATTTCCTATGTATCACATATGATTCATCGGACAGGGAACCTGTTAAAACTAACATACAAACGTAAATAAAACAGTTCGAAACGATCAACCACTTTATTAACAACCATCACTTCTTTCCCTTATGCAACTGCGGCGCCGACAGCCGTACTTTGCCCGGGAAGTTTCTAGCGATATTTTCTTCGCGAACTGCCTTGAGTAAATCCTTTTCTCTATTGGTAGCATTTCGGTCTCTGAGAAACACTTGGACGGCTGTTTTGGCAGCTTTACCACGTTTACTTGTGCCGGGTGTGAGTTTTACTTTGTACCTGGAAAAAATGTTTTTATTTAATAACCACTGTTACGAATGTTATATTTTTTTACTGTTATGTATCTACGGAACTAAGCGTAAACACAATTCTAACAAAAAACTGTTAATTTCCACTTGTTAATAATGTTTGGAAGTAACTTCTCGATAAAATATCCTAATAAATGTTACGTAGTGAAAACTGTATTAAAACCTGATGCGTGGTAAAGATGACATCGAATATACATACAAATATACACCGCTGCATTAGAACTATCTAAATATAAACTTTCAAAAATACTAGCTAAAATCATATCAAAATCTAAACCTTGCTATACCAATTTTTGTTCCACTTTGTATACCTATGTACTTCAATCACTCTTACCATAAATTTTCTATTCATATAAAAGTAATACATACTTATAGTTAATGAGTGCAGAATAAGGCGCCACCACAGGTACCGCGAACAACAACTCGTCTTCAGCTAGCGGCTGACCCGATAGCTGACAGAGAAGCTCTAAATCCGCGTCCGGACCTTGAGGCTCGGCCTAAAGGAAATTTTATGTGAAACTATAGATATGGTTATGATTGTAGGTGTACAGATACACAAATGTAAACATATATTTGTGAACATAGTTCTAGAAACATTGCTATCACTTTCTCATACTAAGTATAGGAAAAAGACGGGTATATTGGTCTCATTAAAAGTATAATCATTGCAAAATTTTACGCTGTTGACTCAACGTGTCATGTTTGTGAGGATGTATGGATGTTTGTTACTCTTTCACGTAAAAACTACTGGATGGATTTGGATGAAACTGCAGTAATATAGGTTGTACATCAGAATGACACATAGGGTACTTTTTACCGCGGGAATACTTCTTATTCCCACGGGAAACCGACTTCAACGCAAATGGAGTCGCGGGCGGCCACTAGTCCTCAATAAATTGACACAATTTTGACATCAAGCACGTCAAAATTTTGGTGATATCTTCTACACAGTTTTTTTTCCTATATTTACCTATTCTTCTGGGCCTTACCTCCACCTCCACGCCGGGTTCCTCTGCCTCCTCATCTTCATATAAGACGGGCGCTGGTTGCGGTATCTTGGGCCCGCGCGCCGCCTGCTTGCTTTTTGAGGACTTGGTGACGGACGCTTTTACGGCCTTCTTGGACTCTTTGCCTTGGGACTGGGGGGGGTTTTGTGACTATTATTTTGACAGTTTGTAAACAAAATAATGTTAGATGAGTTTAGTAATTAGTGCTGTAAGTGGAAAATTGAATGAATAGTAGAAATTACGAGGATCGTCAAAAATGTGGAAAAGCAGTAAATTTTGACGTGTTTCTATAATTGATGCTGGATGCTGGAACCACGAGTAAAATCTTTATTTTGCGTCGATGGTTAGGATAATGTTTTACCTTTTTCTGTTTGAAAAGATAAAAAAAAATTCAGCATTACAAGTTCTAAAGCCTAGTAGGATTTGACATTGTTTGAATAAACTTGTAATGTAACATAAAACACTCTACAAAGTGGACTAATTGCTCTATCACTCCATTTGCATCAACAAAAACTAATTTATATCTTCTACCTGCAATAGCCCCATCATCATCTCTCGGTCCTCGTCATCCTGGTTCTTGTACTTCTCCTTCATCTTCTTCATCTTCCCCTTCTGTCCTCTCTTGGGGAGGTTCTCTTCTTTCTTCTGTTCTTTTTGCGGGGGTTTCTTGACGGGCTTCTTGTTGGTCTTCTTGGGGAGTGCGGGGAATTTGAGTGGGGTGTCGTCGGCTAGGGAATATATTAGTCGTTAATATTGAGATAATATGTTTTGATATTTGATAATTAGTAAAAAAAATGTTTTCCCGCGGTAAAAAGTACCCTATATGTTATTCTGATGTATAACCTATATTACTGTAAAGTTTCATCAAAATCCGTCCAGTTGTTTTTACGTGAAAGAGTAACAAACAAACATCCATACCATCCATACTCACAAACTTTCACGTTTATAATATTAGTAGGATTATTACGACCCATGAGATTTATAATTCTTGTCAACTTTACATAATTATTAACACTATGTTAAACACAAGTCTGTAGGTAATCTAGAGTAAATTAAATAACTCACTGTTATCGGAAACCTCAGATATAGTTCTAGTTTTCGACTGCACAGTTACCTCGCCTGTTCCATGATCTACCTGTCAAATTATAAAACAAAGAATCTTGCATCGAAACATCAAAATGTCTACACAATTATTACTCTGAGTATAAACACTTTTCATAAAATCATTCTTATTTACATGCACATAAAAATGCAATTACAATAGCTCGTTAATCACGTGTTCAGGTAAACGTATTTAAAAGTTATTGTTATTTAAGAAAAAGCACTTAAGAGGCCTTACGTTTTTTTCTCCACCGAAACGCATTTATCGTGATTTTTCATACTTTTCGACGTTCAATTACGAGAGAATGGTTAAATTTGTACAAGTAAATATTAGCCTAAAGTATAGGAAATTTATTCATCTAATGAAGTGACAGAGAAAAAATCAGGTTATTTTCTTTTATTTTGTGTATTAACTGTTTTTTCACGTACCCTTTTCGCAGTTTAAAAATTATGGTCTTCTATGCCGTTCGATAGGTACTAAAGTGATAAACTTGAATTCAAATAAAAATATCTATTAAATTCTTCATACAGTGTTCCACTGAAGTGACAGAGAAAAATATACAAATATTTATTGTTTCATTACTAAAATAATTGAATAAAACGGTCGAAATACGTTAATAATCGTTCAACTTCATCGCGATGTTTGACATATTACAGATATTCCATAAACAATGATTTTAATATATATTATACATTAAAATATGGACAATCTAAATTGAAAATAAAAATATTGAATTAAAGTCATTATATTTTTTAACAAATACTTTCATGAGCTCCTTATTACCAAGCGCATGAGCCGCGTGAAATCAGTCCCGGCCGAGGCCTTCAGGAGAGAGGACGTATCGCATCGTTTCCCGCGCGCCTGTTATGCATTCCGGCGTGCTTTTAAGTTATATGCGGCCTAACGTTGTTTGATACTTGGGTGAGTAAAGTAACAATTAATTAATGCATGTAACTGAACTATGATTGTCAGAAAATTAAGATAATTGTATTGTATTCAAAATAAATATTAATTAGCGTGTGCAATTATTTATTATATTGTATGTATTTAGTTTATGCTTTTTACTTCATTGAAGTTTTATGCTTGTAGGTATCAAATCAGAATCAGAATGGGCAATAAAAGAACAGAATTCAAGTTGAAAAAGAAAAAAGGGCAAATCTTGAATTCCTTAATCATGCAAGAGATATTAAAAGGTTAAAAAATTCTCATACGGATAAGCTACCAGAAAATGCCACCAACACAAACAGTATTCAAGTAAGTATGAAAATCGAAATAATAGAGAAAGATAAGGAGTTATGTAACGTCATGGAAAATAAACTGAAAAAAATCTAATTCGACTGTTTTCTCTCGACCTGAAACTATCGATTCGAGATTAGACCGGCAAATGGAAATAAAAGAGCCCGAATACATTTTAGAAGCAATCAAAAAAAGGGAAATGATTAAAAAACGAAAAGTTGACGAAGAAGAAGATAATAATATGTGAATTGTGATTATGTCATTTTTTTAGGTTTTTTTATGTTTGTTACACGTTATAAATTAATTAATCAATGCTATGTTTTATTTTCCCAATATTATTTCATTTAAAGACAAAAAGTATCCAATCTATCAAAAGATCAAAACCGTTAAATCGTACTAGACAACGACGGCTCCGAATTACGCAATGCACACACGCGTCCGAGAGCTGCTGCGTTTGTGTGGGTGCGAGTCAAATACCTATTTTGACCCGTCTCGAAAAAACGTAAGGCCTCTTAAGTAAGTCACAAGAAATAAGATCTTTTTTAGCTTGTGTGTATATTAAACTTACTTTTATATGTGTATCAGGGAACACGTCATCTTCGCTCTCGCTCCCACTCTCCTCTTCTACATGTTCTGTCTCTTTTTCTCGCTGCGGAGACTCATCCTTGATCTGTATATGTGTGGTCTCTTCTGTAATTGTGTCTAGATGTTTGTCTGTAGGCGTGTCTTCCTTATCTGAAGGCTCGTCTGAAAGAGATGGGAAATGTGGTTATGTTTGAGAGTGAGAAGGAAGGAAATATGAATTTGGTGGTGAAATGTTGAATTGGATTAAGTTGTATTTCGGTTGCAATAATCGAATCAATTTTGTTACAAAATCCAATTTACTACTAATTTGAGTACGACATATTTTTAAGACTATTTTACTAGCATGGATACATGTGCTTTAAGCCCCAATCTTTTTTTAATGAGATAACCAAGCAAAAGAGCAAGCGGTTCAAATAAATAAATAAATGGGATCACGCCGCCCATATACACCCACAATCACATTGGTTTCGGGGGCGCGTTGCTGGCCTTTAAGAAAATTGGGCACCGGATACCGCACTCACCGAACGAAACGCAGGAACATCGTCCCTACTTCACTATGGTTTTCTGTGCGACGGTGGTATTCCACCGGTCGAGTCAGCCCAGTGATCGCTGCAGACAGAGCCTACAGCTAGACTCTACCACTCTTAATTTCATTAATAGTGCAGTGTTTTAGTTTTATATACCTGGCATGGACACACCTTTTCGCCAAATCTAAAGTTTATTCGTTTTTAGTTTTATACGTATGAGTGAAGGATCTCACTATCCAAAGTGTAGTGATCTCACTATCACATTAAAAAAAAACAAAGAATCTCACCATCGTCAGACACCACGATTTCCTGCTCGTCCTCGGTGTCCCGGGTAGTGGTGACGTCACCGATGACGTCACTCGCCTGCTCTGACGTCAGCGGCTTGCGCTCGTCGCGGTGCCGGTCTATGCAGCTGTCTTCTAACTTGAGGGGGAGATTATGGAGTTTTAGATAGATTTGCGATTTATTTAGTTTTTTTCTTACATTTTATTTGTACGCTGTAAAGATTTTTAAACACGTTCTAGTAAAATATATATCTAAATAAAAACTGTATTTTATGTACTTTATGTATAACTGTACTTTATGTATCCAATGAACAAAATCAAATCTTGTTGTAGACAATTAACAGCAAATTAATAAATTAAAATGTAAGTATTAATTACCTCAGTACCCAAATGTGTAAATATTTTGACGTGAAATGTCAAAATCTATATAAAAACGAACAACTTTATTTCACCCGGTGGGGCTGACTAACTATCCTACTTATATTATAAACGTGGAAGTTTGTGAGTATGAATGGATGGATTTATGGATGTTTGTTACTCTTTCACGTAAAAACTACTGGATGGATTTTGATGAAACTTTACAGTAATATAGGTTATACATCAGAATAACATATAGGGTACTTTTTACCGCGGGAAAACTTCTTATTCCCACGGGAAACCGACTTTCACGCGAACGGAGTCGCGGGTGGCCACTAGTTACCATATACATTAATACTAACAAAACCCACTCACCCTAAACATGAAGCTGAACCCGAACTGCATGTGTTCGGGCAGCAGGTAGTTCTTCTTGCCGCGGATCATGAACGAGCCCGTGGACAGGTACTCGCCGGTGGGGGCTGACTTACTATTACTATACACATACTAATGAAACTCACCCTAAACATGAAGCTGAACCCGAACTGCATGTGTTCGGGCAGCAGGTAGTTCTTCTTGCCGCGGATCATGAACGAGCCCGTGGACAGGTACTCGCCGGTGGGGGCTGACTTACTATTACTATACACATACTAATGAAACTCACCCTAAACATGAAGCTGAACCCGAACTGCATGTGTTCGGGCAGCAGGTAGTTCTTCTTGCCGCGGATCATGAACGAGCCCGTGGACAGGTACTCGCCGGTGGGGGCTGACTTACTATTACTATACACATACTAATGAAACTCACCCTAAACATGAAGCTGAACCCGAACTGCATGTGTTCGGGCAGCAGGTAGTTCTTCTTGCCGCGGATCATGAACGAGCCCGTGGACAGGTACTCGCCGGTGGGGGCTGACTTACTATTACTATACACATACTAATGAAACTCACCCTAAACATGAAGCTGAACCCGAACTGCATGTGTTCGGGCAGCAGGTAGTTCTTCTTGCCGCGGATCATGAACGAGCCCGTGGACAGGTACTCGCCGGTGGGGGCTGACTTACTATTACTATACACATACTAATGAAACTCACCCTAAACATGAAGCTGAACCCGAACTGCATGTGTTCGGGCAGCAGGTAGTTCTTCTTGCCGCGGATCATGAACGAGCCCGTGGACAGGTACTCGCCGGTGGGGCTGACTTACTATTACTATACACATACTAATGAAACTCACCCTAAACATGAAGCTGAACCCGAACTGCATGTGTTCGGGCAGCAGGTAGTTCTTCTTGCCGCGGATCATGAACGAGCCCGTGGACAGGTACTCGCCGGTGGGGCTGACTTACTATTACTATACACATACTAATGAAACTCACCCTAAACATGAAGCTGAACCCGAACTGCATGTGTTCGGGCAGCAGGTAGTTCTTCTTGCCGCGGATCATGAACGAGCCCGTGGACAGGTACTCGCCGGTGGGGCTGACTTACTATTACTATACACATACTAATGAAACTCACCCTAAACATGAAGCTGAACCCGAACTGCATGTGTTCGGGCAGCAGGTAGTTCTTCTTGCCGCGGATCATGAACGAGCCCGTGGACAGGTACTCGCCGGTGGGGCTGACTTACTATTACTATACACATACTAATGAAACTCACCCTAAACATGAAGCTGAACCCGAACTGCATGTGTTCGGGCAGCAGGTAGTTCTTCTTGCCGCGGATCATGAACGAGCCCGTGGACAGGTACTCGCCGGTGGGGCTGACTTACTATTACTATACACATACTAATGAAACTCACCCTAAACATGAAGCTGAACCCGAACTGCATGTGTTCGGGCAGCAGGTAGTTCTTCTTGCCGCGGATCATGAACGAGCCCGTGGACAGGTACTCGCCGGTGGGGCTGACTTACTATTACTATACACATACTAATGAAACTCACCCTAAACATGAAGCTGAACCCGAACTGCATGTGTTCGGGCAGCAGGTAGTTCTTCTTGCCGCGGATCATGAACGAGCCCGTGGACAGGTACTCGCCGGTGGGGCTGACTTACTATTACTATACACATACTAATGAAACTCACCCTAAACATGAAGCTGAACCCGAACTGCATGTGTTCGGGCAGCAGGTAGTTCTTCTTGCCGCGGATCATGAACGAGCCCGTGGACAGGTACTCGCCGGTGGGGCTGACTTACTATTACTATACACATACTAATGAAACTCACCCTAAACATGAAGCTGAACCCGAACTGCATGTGTTCGGGCAGCAGGTAGTTCTTCTTGCCGCGGATCATGAACGAGCCCGTGGACAGGTACTCGCCGGTGGGGGCTGACTTACTATTACTATACACATACTAATGAAACTCACCCTAAACATGAAGCTGAACCCGAACTGCATGTGTTCGGGCAGCAGGTAGTTCTTCTTGCCGCGGATCATGAACGAGCCCGTGGACAGGTACTCGCCGGTGGGGCTGACTTACTATTACTATACACATACTAATGAAACTCACCCTAAACATGAAGCTGAACCCGAACTGCATGTGTTCGGGCAGCAGGTAGTTCTTCTTGC
Source organism: Emmelina monodactyla (assembly GCA_916618145.1). Taxonomy (NCBI): domain Eukaryota; kingdom Metazoa; phylum Arthropoda; class Insecta; order Lepidoptera; family Pterophoridae; genus Emmelina; species Emmelina monodactyla. The sequence goes on along the minus strand of OU745315.1, from coordinate 998,931 downwards.
CGCGGATCATGAACGAGCCCGTGGACAGGTACTCGCCGGTGGGGCTGACTTACTATTACTATACACATACTAATGAAACTCACCCTAAACATGAAGCTGAACCCGAACTGCATGTGTTCGGGCAGCAGGTAGTTCTTCTTGCCGCGGATCATGAACGAGCCCGTGGACAGGTACTCGCCGGTGGGGCTGACTTACTATTACTATACACATACTAATGAAACTCACCCTAAACATGAAGCTGAACCCGAACTGCATGTGTTCGGGCAGCAGGTAGTTCTTCTTGCCGCGGATCATGAACGAGCCCGTGGACAGGTACTCGCCGGTGGGGCTGACTTACTATTACTATACACATACTAATGAAACTCACCCTAAACATGAAGCTGAACCCGAACTGCATGTGTTCGGGCAGCAGGTAGTTCTTCTTGCCGCGGATCATGAACGAGCCCGTGGACAGGTACTCGCCGGTGGGGCTGACTTACTATTACTATACACATACTAATGAAACTCACCCTAAACATGAAGCTGAACCCGAACTGCATGTGTTCGGGCAGCAGGTAGTTCTTCTTGCCGCGGATCATGAACGAGCCCGTGGACAGGTACTCGCCGGTGGGGCTGACTTACTATTACTATACACATACTAATGAAACTCACCCTAAACATGAAGCTGAACCCGAACTGCATGTGTTCGGGCAGCAGGTAGTTCTTCTTGCCGCGGATCATGAACGAGCCCGTGGACAGGTACTCGCCGGTGGGGCTGACTTACTATTACTATACACATACTAATGAAACTCACCCTAAACATGAAGCTGAACCCGAACTGCATGTGTTCGGGCAGCAGGTAGTTCTTCTTGCCGCGGATCATGAACGAGCCCGTGGACAGGTACTCGCCGGTGGGGCTGACTTACTATTACTATACACATACTAATGAAACTCACCCTAAACATGAAGCTGAACCCGAACTGCATGTGTTCGGGCAGCAGGTAGTTCTTCTTGCCGCGGATCATGAACGAGCCCGTGGACAGGTACTCGCCGGTGGGGCTGACTTACTATTACTATACACATACTAATGAAACTCACCCTAAACATGAAGCTGAACCCGAACTGCATGTGTTCGGGCAGCAGGTAGTTCTTCTTGCCGCGGATCATGAACGAGCCCGTGGACAGGTACTCGCCGGTGGGGCTGACTTACTATTACTATACACATACTAATGAAACTCACCCTAAACATGAAGCTGAACCCGAACTGCATGTGTTCGGGCAGCAGGTAGTTCTTCTTGCCGCGGATCATGAACGAGCCCGTGGACAGGTACTCGCCGGTGGGGCTGACTTACTATTACTATACACATACTAATGAAACTCACCCTAAACATGAAGCTGAACCCGAACTGCATGTGTTCGGGCAGCAGGTAGTTCTTCTTGCCGCGGATCATGAACGAGCCCGTGGACAGGTACTCGCCGGTGGGGCTGACTTACTATTACTATACACATACTAATGAAACTCACCCTAAACATGAAGCTGAACCCGAACTGCATGTGTTCGGGCAGCAGGTAGTTCTTCTTGCCGCGGATCATGAACGAGCCCGTGGACAGGTACTCGCCGGTGGGGCTGACTTACTATTACTATACACATACTAATGAAACTCACCCTAAACATGAAGCTGAACCCGAACTGCATGTGTTCGGGCAGCAGGTAGTTCTTCTTGCCGCGGATCATGAACGAGCCCGTGGACAGGTACTCGCCGGTGGGGGCTGACTTACTATTACTATACACATACTAATGAAACTCACCCTAAACATGAAGCTGAACCCGAACTGCATGTGTTCGGGCAGCAGGTAGTTCTTCTTGCCGCGGATCATGAACGAGCCCGTGGACAGGTACTCGCCGGTGGGGCTGACTTACTATTACTATACACATACTAATGAAACTCACCCTAAACATGAAGCTGAACCCGAACTGCATGTGTTCGGGCAGCAGGTAGTTCTTCTTGCCGCGGATCATGAACGAGCCCGTGGACAGGTACTCGCCGGTGGGGCTGACTTACTATTACTATACACATACTAATGAAACTCACCCTAAACATGAAGCTGAACCCGAACTGCATGTGTTCGGGCAGCAGGTAGTTCTTCTTGCCGCGGATCATGAACGAGCCCGTGGACAGGTACTCGCCGGTGGGGCTGACTTACTATTACTATACACATACTAATGAAACTCACCCTAAACATGAAGCTGAACCCGAACTGCATGTGTTCGGGCAGCAGGTAGTTCTTCTTGCCGCGGATCATGAACGAGCCCGTGGACAGGTACTCGCCGGTGGGGCTGACTTACTATTACTATACACATACTAATGAAACTCACCCTAAACATGAAGCTGAACCCGAACTGCATGTGTTCGGGCAGCAGGTAGTTCTTCTTGCCGCGGATCATGAACGAGCCCGTGGACAGGTACTCGCCGGTGGGGGCTGACTTACTATTACTATACACATACTAATGAAACTCACCCTAAACATGAAGCTGAACCCGAACTGCATGTGTTCGGGCAGCAGGTAGTTCTTCTTGCCGCGGATCATGAACGAGCCCGTGGACAGGTACTCGCCGGTGGGGCTGACTTACTATTACTATACACATACTAATGAAACTCACCCTAAACATGAAGCTGAACCCGAACTGCATGTGTTCGGGCAGCAGGTAGTTCTTCTTGCCGCGGATCATGAACGAGCCCGTGGACAGGTACTCGCCGGTGGGGCTGACTTACTATTACTATACACATACTAATGAAACTCACCCTAAACATGAAGCTGAACCCGAACTGCATGTGTTCGGGCAGCAGGTAGTTCTTCTTGCCGCGGATCATGAACGAGCCCGTGGACAGGTACTCGCCGGTGGGGCTGACTTACTATTACTATACACATACTAATGAAACTCACCCTAAACATGAAGCTGAACCCGAACTGCATGTGTTCGGGCAGCAGGTAGTTCTTCTTGCCGCGGATCATGAACGAGCCCGTGGACAGGTACTCGCCGGTGGGGCTGACTTACTATTACTATACACATACTAATGAAACTCACCCTAAACATGAAGCTGAACCCGAACTGCATGTGTTCGGGCAGCAGGTAGTTCTTCTTGCCGCGGATCATGAACGAGCCCGTGGACAGGTACTCGCCGGTGGGGCTGACTTACTATTACTATACACATACTAATGAAACTCACCCTAAACATGAAGCTGAACCCGAACTGCATGTGTTCGGGCAGCAGGTAGTTCTTCTTGCCGCGGATCATGAACGAGCCCGTGGACAGGTACTCGCCGGTGGGGCTGACTTACTATTACTATACACATACTAATGAAACTCACCCTAAACATGAAGCTGAACCCGAACTGCATGTGTTCGGGCAGCAGGTAGTTCTTCTTGCCGCGGATCATGAACGAGCCCGTGGACAGGTACTCGCCGGTGGGGCTGACTTACTATTACTATACACATACTAATGAAACTCACCCTAAACATGAAGCTGAACCCGAACTGCATGTGTTCGGGCAGCAGGTAGTTCTTCTTGCCGCGGATCATGAACGAGCCCGTGGACAGGTACTCGCCGGTGGGGCTGACTTACTATTACTATACACATACTAATGAAACTCACCCTAAACATGAAGCTGAACCCGAACTGCATGTGTTCGGGCAGCAGGTAGTTCTTCTTGCCGCGGATCATGAACGAGCCCGTGGACAGGTACTCGCCGGTGGGGCTGACTTACTATTACTATACACATACTAATGAAACTCACCCTAAACATGAAGCTGAACCCGAACTGCATGTGTTCGGGCAGCAGGTAGTTCTTCTTGCCGCGGATCATGAACGAGCCCGTGGACAGGTACTCGCCGGTGGGGGCTGACTTACTATTACTATACACATACTAATGAAACTCACCCTAAACATGAAGCTGAACCCGAACTGCATGTGTTCGGGCAGCAGGTAGTTCTTCTTGCCGCGGATCATGAACGAGCCCGTGGACAGGTACTCGCCGGTGGGGCTGACTTACTATTACTATACACATACTAATGAAACTCACCCTAAACATGAAGCTGAACCCGAACTGCATGTGTTCGGGCAGCAGGTAGTTCTTCTTGCCGCGGATCATGAACGAGCCCGTGGACAGGTACTCGCCGGTGGGGCTGACTTACTATTACTATACACATACTAATGAAACTCACCCTAAACATGAAGCTGAACCCGAACTGCATGTGTTCGGGCAGCAGGTAGTTCTTCTTGCCGCGGATCATGAACGAGCCCGTGGACAGGTACTCGCCGGTGGGGCTGACTTACTATTACTATACACATACTAATGAAACTCACCCTAAACATGAAGCTGAACCCGAACTGCATGTGTTCGGGCAGCAGGTAGTTCTTCTTGCCGCGGATCATGAACGAGCCCGTGGACAGGTACTCGCCGGTGGGGCTGACTTACTATTACTATACACATACTAATGAAACTCACCCTAAACATGAAGCTGAACCCGAACTGCATGTGTTCGGGCAGCAGGTAGTTCTTCTTGCCGCGGATCATGAACGAGCCCGTGGACAGGTACTCGCCGGTGGGGCTGACTTACTATTACTATACACATACTAATGAAACTCACCCTAAACATGAAGCTGAACCCGAACTGCATGTGTTCGGGCAGCAGGTAGTTCTTCTTGCCGCGGATCATGAACGAGCCCGTGGACAGGTACTCGCCGGTGGGGGCTGACTTACTATTACTATACACATACTAATGAAACTCACCCTAAACATGAAGCTGAACCCGAACTGCATGTGTTCGGGCAGCAGGTAGTTCTTCTTGCCGCGGATCATGAACGAGCCCGTGGACAGGTACTCGCCGGTGGGGCTGACTTACTATTACTATACACATACTAATGAAACTCACCCTAAACATGAAGCTGAACCCGAACTGCATGTGTTCGGGCAGCAGGTAGTTCTTCTTGCCGCGGATCATGAACGAGCCCGTGGACAGGTACTCGCCGGTGGGGCTGACTTACTATTACTATACACATACTAATGAAACTCACCCTAAACATGAAGCTGAACCCGAACTGCATGTGTTCGGGCAGCAGGTAGTTCTTCTTGCCGCGGATCATGAACGAGCCCGTGGACAGGTACTCGCCGGTGGGGCTGACTTACTATTACTATACACATACTAATGAAACTCACCCTAAACATGAAGCTGAACCCGAACTGCATGTGTTCGGGCAGCAGGTAGTTCTTCTTGCCGCGGATCATGAACGAGCCCGTGGACAGGTACTCGCCGGTGGGGGCTGACTTACTATTACTATACACATACTAATGAAACTCACCCTAAACATGAAGCTGAACCCGAACTGCATGTGTTCGGGCAGCAGGTAGTTCTTCTTGCCGCGGATCATGAACGAGCCCGTGGACAGGTACTCGCCGGTGGGGGCTGACTTACTATTACTATACACATACTAATGAAACTCACCCTAAACATGAAGCTGAACCCGAACTGCATGTGTTCGGGCAGCAGGTAGTTCTTCTTGCCGCGGATCATGAACGAGCCCGTGGACAGGTACTCGCCGGTGGGGGCTGATTTGGACACTTGGTGCGCGTGCACCCACCACGCGCGGGTTAGCACCTTGGCTTCCCACGCCACGCTATAACCATTGATTGCATATAATAAATAATAAATCTCCAGACTAACACACCAACTGTGTGGCCCTAAACTAAGCAAAACTTGTACTATATACCACACAATGGACTAGGGGAGAACCTAGTTACACCCAGACACGAGCCAATTTGGAAAAATCATTTTGACGAAATTGGCCCGACCCGGGGTTCGAACCCGAAACCATCCGCTTAGCAGTCCGGTACTTATACCGCTGCACCACAGAAGTCGTAATTATTTGAGAAATAGCAATTTGTTGAAAGTTATTACTGTTTGGGAAAGAGGTAAGAAGTTGAAACAACAGATAAACGCCGGTATCTAGTGATTGAAGATGATTTTGTAGGAGTAGGCATGAGTAGCAACAGTTAGACGCATTTTATTGAATAGTATAGAAAATTAATTACGTTTCAGGCAAAATTTGTGTATTTGAAGAAAAACCATTGGACAAAACCTTATAAGTTTTTTCCACTAGTAAACCACTTGCGGTCATCGTCATCATCATTTCATACGTATACGTAAGTGTGTGCTGAATAATATTATTATTATCATCATGACATAATATTCCTCCTCGTTAAATACAAAAGCACCACATGTCAAAATAAGCAAATTATACAGGAGCGGCATTGAAAAAATAATTTTGATAAATTCATGTTTTTTGTCAAAACTATGTGTACTACGTAGATTATTTTGGTACCAAAAGATGCGTTATTAAATACCCTATTATTAAATAAAGCTATATCTATTAAATAATCGTTATCACTACATAGTATAGAGCATAGTCGCTTATCTGTCTGTTTGTATGTTTGTCCTCCAACTCCTCCCTAACCAGTTAACGGAGTTTAATGCGGTTTTCGTTATCTTTTAGATACTTGTTTTACTTAAATTTATAAATACAGCAAAAATCAAAAGTAAAAGTATTTTTAAATAAGCCAAAATTCAATGTTTCGTTAACAACTCGAACAAAATGTCACCATTGCGATGCGTGGGCAAATCACTAGTATACTAAATAACCTATAATTTTAAATTACTTTGACTTGATGCTTACAAAAAGAAATAAACGCAATGAGTAAGTAAAAAAACTCGTTCTTGGTAGGCACTTTGATAAAACAGCCGTTGCCGGCATTTTTATTGTACCTATAAAGGCGATTAAAGAACCAAATGGATGAAAATAAAACATATAAGTGTATGATAACAGTTAAAGTAATATTGTACTGAAGCTTCAGTGGGTAAGATACTTTCTTCAGAAAAATACCTACTATAATCGTTTTTATACAAACTTTTCTACTTCTATGAATTACATTGATTTTCAAATATTTTAACATTTATTTACAAGTTAAAATTTACTATCATAATTATATGATATATTTTTATTTTAAGATATAACAAAAGGTATGTTACCCCTGATTTAGAGTCGGGACCGCCTATGGGTGGGCTCGGCATGTAGTAATCGTCATTTTTTAATATCTTCAATATCCAGAAACCGTTTTGGTTATCCTATTAATATTATAAACGTGAAAGTTTGTGAGTATGGATGTATGGATGGATGTTTGATACTCTTTCACGTAAAAACTACTGGATGGATTTTGATGAAACTTTACAGTAATATAGGTTATACATCTGAATAATAGATAGGGTACTTTTTACCGCGGGAAAACTTCTCGTTCCCACGGGAAATCGACTTCCACGCCACTAGTAAGTCAATGCCGTTTGAAATCCGAACGCCCATCGGCGGGCCCGGCATCTCAGTTAAAAAGTTGTGCACGCCGATAGGCGGGCTCGGCATCCAATGGCTTAACCTAGTTCCCATTTAAGGCTCACCTATAGGCCACGGCGGCCTGCCCCGCCTCGCTGAGCGTCCTCGGCGGCACCACGCCTCCTCTGTTCTTTATAACGACACTGGCGGCGCCGGTCACTTCCGCATGAACGTATATGTCGGTGGATCGCATGTAGCGCTTCACTAACAGTTCGTTCTGCTGTTGATCGCGACCGCCTATCACCTGGGACGGTGTTATGGGGGTTAAGATTTGTATGATAGATATGTACTGAATGCAAAAACAATTGTGGTTAGTTTGTTTTTTTTTAATGACGAATAATAAAAATTAGATTTTTAAAAATGAATTATAAGTAGTTTGATTATTATTAATAATATCTCAACTATAGCTTGTGAGTCTAGCAACCCTGTAAAAAATTAGACTTCTTACTGCTTTCATAAAGCGTTTACTATGCGTTTTCATTTTTACGTTTATCCACTCACTCTTCCTTAACTAAACGGATTTTGATGCGATTATTATTAAATTTTTAATCTCAGTAAAAGTTATTTTCAGTAAACCAAAATTCTAAGTTTCGTAAACAAGTACTCACAAAGTTACAACACATTCAAATTATACTTACCAAATAGTTATCAGACGATATAAACCAGAAGAACTTTTCAAACCAATATGTCTTCCTCGCTTTACTAATATTGCTAATAGTGTGCGCTTCCTTCAGCGTCTGTTTAGTTTTACGTTCAGCGCTTTTGAGCGCTTTTCCGGCGGATTCGAGCGTTTTCTGCTGCTTTTTAGCGGCGTTGCGTTTCTGGTCGTAGAACCTTGGTGGAAGAAGATGAAACATTGAAAGTTAGCGAAGTAAATACATGCTTTTCAGCGTATTTATAAAAAAGCATTTAAAATTAATAACCAAATGATTTAGTAGACCCGCAAAATTTATTACACCTCTCTATTAAGCAAGTGATAAAAACACTCATTTTATTGAATACTTAAAATTAAAAAAGAACGTCAGTTCTTTATTTTTGTTTTCATTCTTATAAAAAGATCAATTATTTACAACTTACGGACAAAGTTCCTTTTACAAATTTGTAAAATACCAATTTAATAAGTATCAAAATCTATGTTACATTTGTTTAAAAAAAAGAGGAAAATACTCACCTTCTAGCATTAGCGAATGCAGTCAAAGACAAGTCGATATCCACAACCATTGGCTCTATTTTCTGTCTGTCATTATCATTTTCATCATTATCATCACCATCATTATCATCATTATCATTATCATGATAAGGGTCAGTGAGGTAAAGACTGATGTGATTGGTGTTTAGTTTTAGATGTTTGATGCAAGAAGCTATGGGATCACCATTGTCTTGAGCTGTTTTTACCAGCTCTTTTATATCGTCCCAGGACATCTGTGTAAATGTAAATTTGATAACTTAGAATCATGTTTGAGTATAAATAAGTTGAATGAAAGGGAAAGAATGTATTTTTGAGGCACAGGTCAAATAATATTTAATAAATTAACGTGAAAGAAAACGATATCAAATCGGTTTCTGATCAATCGGCTAGATTGGAAAATATTTAAAACTTATAACATCGGTTGTATACCCGATACAATCCAATAATACGAAAGGCAATTTGACGTTAAATTCAAAAACCTGTTAACTGATTTTAATATTTTGAATTTTAGTACCTAATAAGCCTTAATTTACAGTTTGTTTTCCTATGAATTTCACTTTGAAAGTACCCTCAATCTTCTCCACACCTTTTTTTATTAAATTTTACCTGATTAGCGATAGCAGCGGTGATAGCCATTCGAGCCTGTTCCACCAGAGGTTCGTTCCTCGCTATAAGCTCGGCCGCAAGTTTGTCTTTAGCCTGAACCCGCTCGAGCTCCGTGACCCGCTTGTCGTGATCTTTGCGAACGTTCTCGAGCTTCTTGAACGCCTCGCGTTCGACTTGGATCGTCTGGTGGAGGAGTATAGGTTTTGTTGTAAGAGGAATAAAGGCGGTTTTCATTTGAGGTTTTGACAGATACTTATAAGATATTTCTGTCAAAATGAGACGAATTTTTTGAGACTCAATATAAATGTTTTCAAATTACATAAAACGAAAAATAATCAGATACATTTTCGCAAAGGCAATTATTAAGGCAAAGTATCCGAATATCTGGTACTAAAATAAACTTGACCTAAAATTAGGAAAAACGCGGAAGCCAGCCATAAATCCTCTTAGTCCACGTGCAAAGCATTCGATTCTTTCACAGTTTAAAAAAATTCAAAACATGTCAAAACATTTGTCAATAAATTTACCCCCTTACCTTAAGATCAATCTTCTGCCCTTCCAAAGCCGAGTAGAACTCATCGGCCGCCCTATCAAAGGTGTCATATTCCACATGAGGCATCTCAGAGTGTTGTTTAAACAACGCGGGATGGAACTCCTGGTTGGTGAGCAGGTCCGGGCCCGAGCCGGGGTTGGGGCGGGCCTCCTTCTTCTGGATTATGTAGCCCTGGTACAAGTGATAGTTTGGTTGTTAGTATGAAGAAAAAAATAGGTTTCAGGTGGAATGAAACAGTGGATAGGTTTAGATTGCGTTTCACATTAAATTTTTTTATCTTACAATATAATCAATGCGAAAGTTTGTGTGTGTGTGTGTTTGTGTGTGTGGGTGTGTGATTGTGTGTGTGTGTGTGTATCTTTCTTCAAGTGATACCAAGATTTATGATTTAAAAAAATTCCCTGCAGTAATAATTTTGAAATACTGAAGTACCTAATAAATTAATTAAATCCATTTTAACGAATTACGCGTTTATTTAACAATATATATTTAACAATTTTCCAATACCGTGCGCACGGGAAGACTGGTCGTAAGAATCCGGTAAAATGTGTTTAATTTCAAATAACGATCATTCAAATATCAAAAAATTCATTACTTCGGTGTCTTTTGTAACACTATCAATCAACACACTCATCATTACATAGTATAAATCCAAGTCGCTAATTGTGTCTGTTAGTATGTTTGGCCGCTTTTGGGCTGCCGTACACGGGCCACAGGCCACGGGCCACAGGCCACGGGCCACAAAACGCCGCCACTGGCATATTTCCTGTTATTTTCATACATTTTATATGGACTCGCCGCACACGGTTGTCGCCGGTGGCGGCCACACGCGGCTTAATAAAATGTATGAAAATATGCCAGTGTCGGCGTTTTGTGGTTGTGGCCTGTGGCCCGTGTGCGGGAGCCCTTACTCCTCCTAAACCAATTGATGGATTTTAATGCGGTTTCCACCATCTTTTAGGGAATTTATTCATTAAAATTTGTAAATAAAGAACAATCAAAAAAAGATTTTTTAAGTTAGCTAAAATTCAATATTTCGTGAACAAGTCAGCCAAAATTACACCACTGCAAAGCTTGGGCGGGTCACTAGTATATGTATACTATCTGCTTACACCACACTAATACAACACCTTCAACCACCTTCCTCTAACCCGGCACCCTACCTTAGCCACCTCCCTCCTGGCAACTCCCACCATGCTCTCCGCCTGACCGATGGCTGCCACCAGCGCGTCCAGCTGCTCCTCCACCAGGAACCCCTTCCCTGGTTGATTGGAGATCTTCATGGAGCCGGCGAGCCCGTTGGCGAGGAGCACGTGGTCTATGAGGGAGGCGCCGTATTCTGGAAACAGGTGGTTGATAGTGAGAATGATTTTGACATTAGTCATTATTTTGCCATAACTTGATCAGTCATTATTGATTAGTCATTACTTGATCTTTAGGATATAAGGATTACATACAGGTTATTATAAACTCTTAAGTGTAGTTATAGATAAGTAAGCGGCGTTGCTTGAAAGAGGTAAAGTCAAAGTTTAATATACAATGTTTTAGTACTATCCTCTAATAAGAAAAAGCATTATTTGATCTTTGTGTAATTTGGATTATTTTAAATATAGATAGTTTTAAATTTTAAAGTTCATTCCAAATTTAAATTACGAGAAGTACTCGGCCGTCATTTTGTTTTCGGCTCGTCATATAATATCACTAGTGGCCGCGACTCCGTTCGCGTGGAAGTCGGTTTCCCGTTTTCCCGCGGTAAAAAGTATCTATATGTTATTCTGATGTATAACCTATATCACTGTGAAGTTTCATCAAAATTCGTCCAGTAGTTTTTACCTGAATGAGTAACAAACATCCATCCATACATCCATACATACTCACAAACTTTCATATTCATAATATTAGGTGGATAACAGTAATTTTATTACAAACATTTTGTTAACTTATAATAATGTATGAATAAAATAATGAAAAAAAAATTCAATTACAAGTAGCTTACCCAATTTTGGATTTAATATTTTCTTCAAATTATCTCCTGGTTTACTTTTAGACAATATTTCCTTCAAGGCTTCTGCATTTGGTGGTTCATATTCTGACTTAGCTCTGTCTAGAGGGTACTTTTCTTTTACTGCAAACCTGAGGTGTAAGTTCAAAATGTCATTTGAATTAAGATATTTTCAAGATAGGTACATCAAACCTTAAAGCTTGGTTTGTAGGAAATATCAGTTTTAAGTTTTAGTGCCTCACCGTATTTTATCCCCCTCAACATGGGGACGTAGAACATTGAGTATAGTCCAATCGCAGTCTGTAAGAACAATGTTTCCTCGGTCATACAACTCCAGTATGACATGGTAAGCTGCCTCGCCGCTGCCAAACTGAAGGTCTACGATACGGTCAATACCAATCTGGGAGAGCTTTTCTAATCTCTTGTTCTTTAGATGTTTTCTGAGCTGCAATGATTATTGAATTTAATGTAACTTGAAAATAAGTAATAAATATTTTTTATACTGATATTTTGTTTCTGAGTTATTTGAAAAATGCAATAACAAAAATAAGTATATCATAACTTAACTTATTAGGGTATAATAAGTTTATTATTTTCAACAAACCTTCATAGTAAAGCCCGAAGGGGCAACATTCTTTGGCCACTCAAACTGTGTGGTATGGAACCTGTTTCCCGACTCTAGCAGCAGCACACTCTTCTCCTCAGAGCGCTGGAGACGGATCACATACGTGCGGTTGTCAATGTCATACACCTGATTAACTCGCATACCAATTAACCTGGAATATAGAATGTTTGTTTACACAGTTGGAAGTTCAATGTTACGATGTCGCAAACGTAATGAAGCTATTCGTTAATAGATGAATAAGACTAAAAGATGGTAAATTTAAAGATACAATAATTCTATAACAGATTGAGGAAGTGGTAAACAAAAATAATACCTTTGCAATTCCGTCACCATGCAAACTATATCGTAAGTGTTGAAGCGCGTCTTCATTGTGATGTTTTGTGGAACGAGTATTATAAGAAATTATATAATTTTCTACTAAGATAATCTCATTAATAAAGAGAAAACTACATTGCTGTTTTCTTGATTTTCTTTTTGTATCAATCAATCTTGGGTTATTTTCCTTTTGTAATTCATGTGTAACGTGTTGGCAATTGATTCTGTCTGACTGACAGAAAACAGATGATTTTGAGACTGACAATGTCAATTTTTTTCTTGGCAATTTATCGTAAATTATGTAAAGGAGCTCAAGTGCACTGGTATCACAAACACATTAAAATATTTCAAATAAAAAATAATATTTATATTACAACTAGCTGACCCGGCAAACGTTGTTTTGCCATAAAATTATTTTATCACTTAAGGGTATATAAAATAGATAGAAGCCGATTCTTGGACCTACTGAATAGGCATAGGCATATAAATTTTGTTAAAAATCGGTAAAGCCGTTTCGGAGGAGTGAGGTAACTAACATTGTGCCACGAGAATTTTAAATTAGGATAACATTTGTTTTTTTGTAAACCCTAAGTTCCAAAATTTTTATTTACGCTCGATTGAATGTTTCATTAAAAAAATACAGTTAAATCGGCATTTGATTGATTGACAAAATATATGTCATGTAATGTATCACTGTCAATCTAGTCAGTCACTGAAAGAATCAAAACAAAACAGAGCAAAGTACGTTCATTTATAGTGTCGATTTTTTCATTATTGCTTACTATTTTGAAACCAATATAAACTTACATCTCTGCATAATTGGCCCTAGTATCGGCACCTACACTGCAATTTCGATTTTACTATACTTTACTTACATAACCTCAAAACCAGAATGGCAACCAAATTTGAGGCTGCAGCGTACAATTTCCGCAAGAAGTTTCCATTCGTGAACAAAGACTTACTTCGTTGGTTCCCTGGGCACATGAACAAGGGTCTTAAACAGATGCAGAACAAGCTATCTAGCGTAGACTGTGTTATTGAAGTCCATGACTCCAGAATACCATTTTCCGGTCGAAATCCTATTTTTACCAACACTGTAACCGGTGCTAAGCCTCTTATACTAGTCCTGAATAAACGAGATTTAATACCGCCAGGTTTGATGCCAAAAATCAGAGAGCAAATAAAAGATGAGCAGAAAGTGGTTGATGTTGTGTTTACGAATGCTAAGGATCAGAATTGTCGCGGCTTAAAGTCGTTGAGGCCGTTACTAATTGATACAATCAAAGGTTCCAACAGATACAATCGAAGTGATGAATTAGAGTACAATGTGTTAATCATTGGTGTTCCAAATGTGGGCAAATCTTCAATGATAAATATGCTGAGATCAAAACACACACATGCTAAACATGCTTTACAAGTGGGGCCTGTAGCTGGGGTTACCCGAAGCATGCACAACAAAGTGAGAATTTGTGGCAACCCAGACATTTTTATGTTTGATACTCCAGGTAATTAATTCATTTCACCAAAATACTAGTTATTTTTGAGAAAATTTACTATACTTTAATCTATAAATACAATACAATAAGTGCATTTTTCCTCACCTTTTAATACTTTAATTAATCTTTTAGGTATACTGGAGCCAACTGTGTCAGATATAGAGATGGGTCTGAAGCTAGCTCTCTGTGCTTCACTACAAGATCATCTAGTAGGCGAAGAGATAATAGCCGACTACCTCCTGTTTTGGCTAAATAAACATAACAAATTTCAATACACAGACTTTATGGGACTGGAAGAACCTTCTGATGATATCAATCAGGTAATTTTATAATATCATAACTTGGTATTAAGAATACGGTTGACTTTGTTATCCCCACATATTTGTAATTGTCAACCTGCTACATTTTTCCCTTTTTACTATGTGTTTTATTCAACAAGCATTTATTTACCAAGAATTCAGAAAAGAATGGAACTCCACTGTACATATTTGTTCTGAATTGCCACCAATTATACAATCTTGGCAGTTGATTAAATACTGTCAGTAAAAGAGTAGCTGTGCAAATACTATGTATTAAAAACTTGTAGGCACTGCAAGTCATGTGGTTGTTGTCTTAATTATTAGTAGGCAAGTGGCATTACATCTCTTAGCGTAAAAAAATGTAGCAAAACAGCAAGTTAACTACCAGTCAACCTTGACGTAATAACTTATAACCACTCAGAACAAACTGTTACATACTCTCATATACCTTGTTACATATTAATATTATGCACTTAATTCTTACGTAAAAGGCGAAAATTTATTTAATGCATTTAAACACTTTCAAAAAAAAGAAGGTTTGTCTTTTACATAAAAATCATCGTTTCGAGGCCATTTTGCGTAATTATTTTTTGCAAATTTAAAACAACGGCCTAATTAATTTTAAAGTTTCTTCGTAACCACAGTATTTCAAAGTATGCCAAAACGTCGAAAATTTTAATATCCCTACTAATATATAAATGCGAAAGTAACTCTGTCTGTCTGTCGGTCTGTCTGTCTGTCTGTCTGTCTGTCTGTTACGCTTTCACGCCTAAACCACCGAACCAATTTTGATGAAATTTGGTATGAAGTAAGAACTGAACTTGGGAAAGGACATAGGGTACTTTTTACCACGGGAAAACTTCTCATTCCCACGGGAAACCGACTTCCACGCGAACGGAGTCGCGGGCGGCCACTAGTAAATCTATACAAGCGTAATATTTTGTAAAAAAATATTATCATCAATGCCTTTGTAATTAATTGCCTATGGTTTAAATTAAATAAAGCTTTAGTTACTTCTTCACAGGTATTGCTAGCGGGAGCGTTGAAATACCACCGGATTCGAAAACATCGCGATTTCGACGGCTCCATCCGCGATTACCCAGACTTGACAGAAGTGGCTCGTCATATGATTAGGGCCTTCAGAACCGGCGATCTCGGCAAGACCTTCCTAGATATAGACATTTTACGGACACAGGAAAAAAACAGGCTTATGGCGTAGGCTACAAATCTGAGATTAAGTTGTAATATAATGTAAATAGCTATGTTTAGTAGATCTGTGATTACTTAAGTTTGAATAAAAAATATATTTATACAACTGGGTTTTTACTAATTAGTTTTATTTCCTAATTGAAGGTAAGTATTGTGATTTGAATTAGACACATCAAAAGAATAAATGCTAGGCACCTTCAAACTCCAAATCACAAATAATGAAAACTTAAAAAAATAAATATTTGCCTTCTACACGTTTACCGAAGTAGCGTTTGTAAAAAAGGTCATCTTTCTTCCATGACTTTTTTCTCAATGCCGGTAGGTACACCATGGGTAACTTATGCATGAGATTCATAGTAAATATGCAACGAAATCCGAAACCGAAGTTCAAAATCATAAACACCCGTGTTATCCGACGCTTCGTGTAAGATTTTATTCGCATTGCGTCTGTCTACCATAATTCATCTTTTGACCTGTGTTAAGTCGTGTTGAACAATTAACTTCAGCTAAAATATCTAACTACCCGTTTCTTCAAAATATTTGAACGGGTTCGAAATGACGTTAACAAAAGTAGTGGCTATAACTGGGTGCGACAGCGGTCTAGGCTGGGCGTTGGCTGCCAGGATGGCCCGTGAAGGGTTGACTACAGTAGCTGGTATGATATGATATATCACTTGACCATACGTTTCAATTTGGGCAGGATTATTTCACTATCAGACTGTCTGTCCCCGCAGGGCTAAAATAATGTCCTGCGTTTTAGCTTTTGCAAACCCTAGGAACTTCCTATATGAAATTCATAGCACTCGAATTACGATTATACCTACTAAAGGTAACTTTATAAGAAACAAATAATATTAGCGGTCGTTTAATTGCTTAAATTTCCAGCTTAGCTTGTTTTCACGTCGTGAGTCATGTAGACTTACCTACAATTTGCGTAATATTACATGGTGTAAATCAAAGTGGCTATTCGTGTCTGTTTGTCCACTAACTCCTCCGGAACCACATCAAATTTGAATGCGTTTTTTTTCAGGATTTAAGTATTTTTTTCACTAAAAGATAATTTTGATTAAGTTACAAACATACAAAAGCGACTTTGCTTTTCTACGTAATGATAATGTTGATATCTACAAACTCCGTAAGCCTCCCGATTTAAAACAAACTAAAAATGGTTACGTCAGGTATGTTAGACACGGAGACGGAAGCAGCAGCAGCGCTGAAGAAGTACTGCGTAAGACCTTACCCGTTAGACGTGACGAAAGATGACAGCGTAGCGGGGTTCAGGAACTACGTAAAAGAAGTGGTGGACGAAGACCCTGACAATAGTAAGTAAATAACCCCGTTCCGATGGAAAAAGAGAATATCGATTAATAATCTCAGTGGTTTAAAAATTTAAAGAAGTCTGTAGGTTTGGCTAAGGCTTATTTTAAATGTTGAGAGACTTGCAAACGCTGACTCACAGTTTCTTTATCTGCTTGGTAACTATTCAGGCTATCACTTTTATAGCCACGCCTTTCTAGTTTCTAGTAGGTGTTCTTTTTGTAAACCCATATAGGGTTCTATCCATACTTATAACTTGTTAAAAATAACGTGTACCTAGAGAACAAGTACATAGGTAGGTACCTACACTTTATAAAGATTTTATTATCACATAAGATACTTCGGTCTCAGAATGAAATACCATCTCTTACCTGGAATCACACGGGTCATGTTTTAGTCTCGATTACTCATATTACACTTATGTCTTACTTAACTCTACAAAGTTCACCAGGTTAAGGTACCTCCTGAAAACTCCTTAAGCAAATCTCCAGTTCAGACTTGATTCTCGGCTTCTCTCATTTCAAGAGTTATACGCAATCGTGAACAACGCTGGCGTGATGACGGTGGGCGACTTCGAGTGGCAGACGGGCGCCATGGTGCGACACACGCTGGATGTCAATCTGATGGGGGCCATGCGGGTCACCGCAGCCCTGCTGCCTGATGTCAGACCGCAGGCTAAACAGGTATATGATGTTATGAAGGTAGCTAGCTATACCTACGTGAAAATATTTAAGACTAGTGGTCGCCAGTGGCGTAACAATAGGGTGGCAAGGGTGGCAAAATGCCACGGGCCCCCGACCCAAAAGGGGCCCCTGCCCAAGAGCTCAAAAATTTTTTCTTACATTGTATCTCAATCTCAGTTGATTTTATTATATTTGAGACAACTAAAGACCATAATAAGTACAATTTCAATTTAATCGTTAAGCATTTCAACCAACCTAAATCTAAGTTGATTCATTCTTAGAGATGTACACGTTACTCGTGACAAGTAATTTTACGTATTTATGACCATCCAAAAACTGTCAATCAGAATACCTGTAATTGCACATCTCTATTTTTTTACATATTTTATAGAGTATTGAACATCATTTTTAAACCAACTGAAATCGCGTTTCCTTCCAATGAACGAAATTGTTTCTAATTTCAGTGTTTTGAAGGTCTCCACTTTAAAAGTTTCAAATGAAACTGATCTATTTGAAAAGCTGACACATCTGAATCATTTATTTATTTATGAGACCTTGCTGATTTATTAATAACTAGTGGCCGCTCGCGACTCCGTTCGCGTAGAAGTCGGTTTCCCGTGGGATTGCGAAGTTTTCCCGCGGTAAAAAGTTCCCTTAATTCTTTCATACATATATTTTTGGTATCTTGAACCGTTTTCGCAGCGCACGCAACGGAAGCCCTCAAGGATGAATAATTTTCCCCGTTTTTTTCATATTTTCCATTATTTCTTCGCTCCTTATAGTTGCAGCGTGATGTTATATAGCTTAAAGCCTGCCTCGATAAATGGTCTATTCAACACAAAAAGAATTTTTCAATTCGAACCAGTAGTTCCTGAGATTAGCGCGTTCAAACAAACAAACAAACAAACAAACTCTTCAGCTTTATAATATTAGTATAGATAAAAAATCATTTTTCAACACACTTGCTCGGAAAGCTCGCATTATTACATCGTTTTTAGAGGCATAAACCAAGCTATTACACACTCGTGCATAATAGGTAATATTAAACACTAGTGCGTACTAGAATAATCATTACCAAGTTAAGGTACTGCCTTACTGCAAATTATAAGCTAGTAAATAGAGCATTTTCAGTTAGATTGGATAATACAGTTTTTTTTGACAAAGAGGTTTAATGCCACTGAAAATCCATTTATATATTAGAAAAAAAACATATACTGTTTATTATCAAATTATGGATAATAAACAGTAATTTGTTACGAAATATTTGTATTTTTTCTCAAAAAGTATATTTTCAAATAGGCTGTATGGCGGCTGTTTGGCGCGTCGGAAGAAAAGTTAAGCGTTAATTCTCGAATTATTTATACGGGGTGTAAAAGAACTGCTTCCGAAAACAAAAACTGGACATTGCTGCGGGATGCTATGATTAAAATAAAAAAATTTTTTTACCTGATTTTCCAAAATTGCATTAATACTATCAAATTTGCGATGATTTCAAATTAAATAGGGTTTTAATTTAATTTGCAATGTAAATAATTGCACCTGAACCGACAGTTGATGTGTGAGCGATGATTTCAAGCGGTGAATATGACTTTTCAATCATTAATAACTTTTAAAAATTGAGTTTTCTGGGTATGCTGTTAGTGAATTCAGTTACTATTGAGGCTCAAGAATACATGGTTTCAGGCTTCGGAAGTCTTTCTTGTCTTTTTACACCCGTTATTTAGTTTGCATTTGTTGCTGTGTAGGAAACTTTTTATGCAAAATATATTTGGATTTCCTCGCAAGAGTGTTGAAAAAATGCATATGGTACTCGTTATCAACATTTTCATTATACACGAGGCTGATTTATGCCCTCGCCTGCGCCTGTGGCTCGGGCTGCAACCCTCAGCCTCGTGTATAATGAACAATTTTACACACTTGTATAATAACACATTTTTGGAATAAATAAATGTGTCCAAAACTAACACTGACAAAAACGACGACGAATGAGACAAGATTAAAGCTATGTAACTTTAACTTGGCCATTCTGTCTATTGAAAATCATATGATGCGAACCAGAAAGCTCGAAAAAAGATTTTTCTTTATAAATATCGTATATAAATTGTATTGTAATTTTTATTTAATTGTAAATGTATGCAGATCTTTTCATGGTGTTTGTTTTCATTTGTTCCTTCACCGAAAAGCTAGCGAATAGATGATGAAAGCATTGAGATATTATATTCTGTGGATGAATGTAAAATCTCTAATACGCATTAAGCTAGCGTGGGGGCTACAGACCATTCCTCTCGCCGAAGATGGCCCTTAGTGGGGTATATACCTAAAGCGTATAATTGAGAACGCTAAAATGCTCGAACTTTATTAAAATTGAACTGAGTACCTACAACGTGACGTTTTTTACTGATGATACCATCTGGGCCCCGTCATAAGAATTTGCCACGGGCCCCGGATGGTATAGCTACGCCACTGGTGGTCGCTCTAGACTCCGTTCGCGTGGAAGTCGGTTTCCCGTGGGAATGAGAAGTTTTCCTTCGGTAAAAAGTACCCTATGTGTTATTCTGATGTATAATCTATATAACTGTAAAGTTTCATCCAAATCCGTCCGGTAGTTTTTACGTGAAAGAGTAACAAACATTCATTCATACATCATACTCACAAACTTTCACATTTATAATACTAGTAGCCGCCCGCGACTCCGTTCGCGTGGATGTCGGTTTCCTGTGGGAATGAGATACTAAGTATAGATATTTAGCATTAACACATGTAAGAAAGCTAAGTTTCTACTTCAGTAAAGTTGTGATTAAGGAAGTTATGTTCAACGCTCTTTAGTACATACCTATACGTAACTAAACTAATAAAACAAAGATTGCCTGCCCTAGATAAAGAAGCTTTGCTGAATCACGAACCCACCTTTACCTTTGTTTACTTACTTACGAAACTCACTTATCTTTGACCGCTTTTTCCCTAACCTTAACCAGGGTCGTAATTAACACCAGGTAGACATTTCAGGTATCTTTACCACCTTATCCCCAGCTACCCAACCCTCCTCGTATCATCAGCGTGGCCAGCCACTGTGGTCTCCACGCGCTGCCAGGGTTCGCAGCCTACAGCGCCAGCAAGGCGGGTCTGATAGCCTGGACGCGAGCGCTGAGGGTCGAGCTAGTAGACCATGGAGTCAAGGCTGTGGCCTTTGTACCAGGTATAGATTGGCGAATGGGTGTGAAAATGAATTGAATGGAAAATACCTACGATTTTACGTTTAAAATTGATAGCGTACCTACAAAAACACAACAAGATATTTTTAGTTTTATTTTATTTTATTAGGTAGGTACTTCATTTTAAAAGTTAAGTAATACCATTTTCATACCTACCTTTCACTTTTATCGCTGTAAACACTACACCTAAAGATAGCATTGCGATAACAAGTCACGATTTCGGTAACTATGCCTGACTAAGCCTTGATCATTTACAGGTGGATTTGTTGGCTCCAGCAAGATACTGTCCCAGCAGTCGAACTACGGACAATCCATGTTAGATCATTTGAATGACGAACAGAGAGCATACTACGGTCCAAGAATTACCGCACTTACCAACTATATGTCTTTGGTATCTTCAGAAACAAGATACGACTCAGTAAAAGATGAACAAATAATTGAAACTTTCATGCAAGCACTACTAGATGAGAATCCCAAGGAAATATATAAAGTCGAGTCGTTTAGATACATGTTCTATTACAATTTATTTAAAATGCCGCTGCCTGAATCCGCTTACAATTGGCTAGTAAAAAAGTTTTTAACCTTCCCCGAAAAATAAACATCATTATTTACTTACTGATGTACATTTAATGAATATTCGTAAAGACAATATCTTTCTGATTATAATATGCGCATAACAATTAAGTACTGAATTAACAATTAAAGAAAACGTATTGTAGAGTAGCAGTGTGCAAAAAATATTAGTAGGTATCGCCGATATCAAACTGTGAAACTTGACAAGTTATTAAACTGACATGTGCCTGCCACAAACAAATCAAAAATACACAATCATGGAGATGATACAATTAAATCCAAACCACGCAAAAATAATGTAATGCGACACTTAGGACTTCTTAGCAAGCAGTTATTATGATAGAACTGTTTGATTGAAGAAAACGGCCAGGAAAATGAATATGCTGGAGTACCTGGAGTCCGCCATGAACACCATACAGGAATACCGTCACCTGATTATAGAAATTGCGACCCACTGCTACCCCATCATACAAATGTCCAAGATCCACACTGTGTGAATATACGGAATAGCATGAAATTCAATCAGTGTGTTCATGTCCAAATCTTCAATCTTTTGGTTATTTGAGACATCTTACTTTGACCTATTTCAAAAAGCCTTATCAGTTACCGAAGTAAGCATCGTATCGTCTCTCTTTGACACGCCAACAATTCAGTATCAATCTCCATGATGACCAACTTTCCGAGACCAAACGTTACTAAGTCAAAGGTAAGGCTATGTCCTGACAGTGCGTCTGGATCATGCCTTTCTACTGATAGCAGTCAACCAGCGCGAAGCTCCACTTCTGCCCCAAGAACCAGTAAAACCACCGTACAGATACGTGACCATAAACCTTACGAGTTCACGACTATGAACACTATCAGCTCTCGAAGGACCGTTCCTAAATGCAGGGTTGACTACAGCAGCAGTTCTCAAGAATCCTTCAAGCCTATCAAAGTGAGCTGCCAGCTAAAGGTTGCCTATCCCTGGAGTCCTGACACTGGCAACAGTTGCACCGACGTGTACCCTAGTTCCAGCGACTCCTCGCACGCTGAAAGAAGCCCCAGCGAAGACAGCTTCGGCAACAAAGACCCTGCTGTCAAACCGACTGCCAATGCTTTGAAATTGAAGAAACTAAACAAGAATCCGCAGAAACAAACATAATCATTGCAAATTACATGTCAAAAATTTACAAAAAAATAGTTTTCTTGTATTAAAAATAAACATAAAAAGTGAAGGTAACGCGTTTGAAATCTTTAATCGACAGAGTTGTCTGCGTTTAATTAGGTACCCTTCACTTTCGACTTCCCAAGGCCAGAGACGCGTTGTAGACAGTTTTAGTCAATTTGTGAAATCTGTGATTTCTGTATAGGTACCTATAGTAAACACCTAGTAGGAAACAGTTGTTGATTGCGGTAACTGCCGGCAGTTATGTAGGTACACAAATCTTTACTGATGACGCATATTATTTTTGATGACGCCTGCGACCTACATTTTATATATTCTTACATTCTTCATAATATCTACTACATGGCTATACCATGGTTTATTTTTCTATTCATCTTTGAAATAAGAAGAATGCAATGCATATATGGATAGATTTTTATTAGCTGTCTTGCATGTCCTTGACGGAAACGCGTATCAATCCTTCACATTTAAACCTTTTAAATCCTACAACTAGCTGTAATATTAATAGGAAAGTTTGTTCCACGCAAAGCTACTGAACGGATTTGGATGAAATTTAGTGCGACTACTTAGGAAACTTATGACCTTGTGACTAATATTGTAAACATGTTTCAAGTTTATTTTTACTTCATTCTAAGAACTTGTAACTATAAATATACTTGACTATTAAAGTTAAAACCTGTTCTCAAAATAAAAGATCTAACGATAAAAAAGTCAATTGACGTTCATATTTTACTTAACTCGTCCTAAACCGGTTCTTGTTTTGTTAATGCGGTTTTAAACATTTATTTGATAATATTTACTTAAATTCGTAAGTTAAGAACATTTTGAAAAAAAATTTTTAAAATTGGCCAAAATTCAATGTATTGTTAACGGACTAAACAACACCATTACGGCACTAGTTAGGTAGGTATAAGACCGACCGACCCACTTTTTAATATGTAGGTATCTAAGGTAGGCCCCGATTCTGAAAACACTCTCTAAACTAAACTAAAACTATCACCGTCACTTACTCGTCAATAGACAGAGACAGGTAATCATTTTAGTCCTGTCAAACTATAATGTACGTACATTATGACACTGCGAAGACAATTTTAGGGTAGTCCTCAGCGCATTTCTTTAAATTTGACAATGATAGGACCAATGTACCTGTCTTTTTCTAATACGAAGTATGTGAAAGTGACAGCGATATTTTTAATTTAGTTTTAGAGAGTGTTTTCGGAATCGGGGCCTTGTTTTTGTTTTTATAACATGTCAATAAATAAACATAAATTACAACTATAAATAAAACATCAAAGTCTTCAACAAACTTATATTTGTGCGATAAATATATGTTAAATGCATTTTACGAAATAAACTCATGTAAATATAAACAGGTCATGTTACTTGAACTTCAAATTACTTTAATTGAGGAGGTGACTAAGATGTTTAGCTGTAATTCTATTTTATTAAACTGCTCATTAAGGATTTTTTTATACCAAGAAAGGTCTTAAAATAGATTTGAAGAATTTGCCCAAATCTTTAGCAACAACCTTACTATTTTAAAGTAATTATGCTTTATTTTAAATTGCGTTTAAAAGCTAATTATATTATATAACTTTTGGTCTTAACTAAAGATAAGCTATTTTTCAATTTCAAGAAGATTGTTTTAAACTGGAACATTAGCTAGTCCAATAACGGACTTGTAGTATTTAGGTTCACTGAGTGAGTTTACCAGGAAGGCTCCGAGGTCCGTCTTAGTAATCGCACGTCCAGGCGATGCCTTGGGGTTGATTTCAATTATTACTTCCCGGCTTGGGTCATCTAAAACAACAATTAAAATATTAGTTTCAAGTTCCAAAAGGTTAAGTTATAGACCCTAATAACGCATACATACCAGAGATATGCGGTGGGAACACGGCGATCCAGTTTAAACCACTCTCCTTGATTGCATCATACATCCGTTGATGGTCTTTATTGATCTCTACGAAAATTGGGGGCACCTTCTCTGGTTCATAGAATAGGAAAGCAGACAAACATGCTGACACTGTCTGTACATTTTTGGCCCTCATAGCTTCAAGGATATTCTTAGTGCCTTCTGACATATCAGAGGTTGCCTTTAAGTCATTGCGTGTTCCGAGCACAATGACAACCCCATCAACTCCTTCCACAGCCTCATGAACAGAGTCAGGCTCCAAAACATTCCCTTTTATGATCTGAACTTTGTCTTTAAGATGTTCCGGTACTTTGGCGGGGTCGCGAACAAAAGCACGAACTTGAAGCTCTAAAGAAATTAAATGGATAGGTAAGACTACATTAATTCCAAAGAAATATTAATTTTATTAGATTTTGCTCACCACTTTTAACTGCAGCTTCCAAAGCGCAGAGGCCGGTCATGCCGGTAGCACCGAAAATTACTACTTTCTTCATTATAGCACAAAAACGACGAATCGATCACAATTCAATACTTTCTCAGGTATCGTTCACCTACAAACACAAGAGGAAATCTGAAGGAACGGCGGATACTCTCAACGAGATAACAGATACGAAAGGATCCACTACAGTTATTATCTAATCAATTGAAGTAGTTTTAAACCGTGTGAATTGGAGATAGATATTGGCTAACGTGCGTGCGGCGCTGACGGTAACCACTAAACTAATTTACACAGCTTGTGGAGTTGAAAGGCAATTCATGAATATTACAACGACTATAATCTATGCTTCATTATTTACGTAAGATTATAACAAGTTTTACCGGAAAATTATGCAAATTACGAAAATGTAAACATCGAATTAATGACAGTGACAATTGACACTGACATGAATTTGTCATGCCATTTTAGAGATTGTATAAAAATTGATTGAAGAAACGGCCAAAAATATATAACTCTTCTATTATTTTTTTATGAGAGCTAAGATTATAAAGAGGTAAAGTTTGTGGATTCAAAAGCAAGAAGCGGCCAAAAATATATAACTCTTGTATTATCTTTTATGAGAGCTAAGATTATAAAGAGGTAAAGTTTGTGGATATGGATGTTCCTAAAGGTTTTTTTTTGCTAGTTGCCAATTACCCTTAAAAATATTTTTACATTCTTGTTTCTTTTGTTTCTCTATGAATACTCACAGTCGTAAGTGATGGATTACAGCTCAAACCCTCTCGCTATCCGAAAAGGAGGCCTGTGCTCAACTACTGGGACATATAAAGGCTATTATAAAACTTTATGATTTTTTTATAACACTTCCATAATATTCGATTTTTTACTCTTTATGAATTTATTTCTGCGTTTCCACATAACGCTCATAACGAACAATTCACAACACGTGAACAGTAAATAAAAATGACACATCTTCTTCTGTCACTTCAGTCAGTCCAGTCTCCAATCTGTGTACCTATCCCATTATGAAGTTACAACACTAGTAACCTGAAAACTCATGTGTTTTTGTTGTTAGCTGAATGTGATCGTTCATTAGTTTATAGAATTTGTAAAAAACAATGGCTGAAAATGAAGATTACTTTCCTCGGGGAGGGAAGAAACCCGTAGCAGCAAAGTTCTTCAAGCAAAATACCAACGTAAGTTTTATAATTCGTAATAAAACATGCTATTATGTACGCGTGTAAATGGTTTTGTATTATTTCTAGTTCTTAGGCGCGCCGGAGAAGACAGCTAAGAAAAAGAAAAGGCCAAAGAAGAATACTGAGGGAGATGATGGTTATTTATCTGATGAAGTTGGCCAAGAACTTAAAAATCTTCAACAATATTGTACACCTGGCATTACCCATAAGGTACGTTGAATATTAGCATTTTAATCTAAAATTATTCACATTGAATAGACTTTATTAATTATAATTTGTTATTTCAGACCATTAAAGAAGGTTTATTAATACTTGGAAGAGTACAAAATGTAAGCGACACAAAAGTAAAAGTGTCGTTACCATCCAAAATAGTTGGAACTGTGATGGCTTGTCACATCAGTGAGGCTTACAACAAACAACTTGAAGCCTATGTTAATGACCAGGTTTGGACAATTAAATAAACTTTTTAATTAGCATTTCTTAATTTACAATTCTAGACCTGTAAACTCTTTCTGCCTTCAAACTTGAACTGTTTTGATTTCATAAATGATTTAGTAAGTACTTAAGTGGATGGTTGATAAGATTTGTTATTAAAAGGCACCTAAGTATCTAAAATGCTAAATTAGTGTGAAGATAGATATTTAAAACACCTATAATAGTTATAAAAACTCGTAAGATTTCTGAGATCATTACTTATATTTAAACTCATTTTGATGTATTTATTATATGTGGTTATTGATTTATATTTTACATAAAATGACAGTTTTATAATTTTTAACATTCCACAGATAGACAAAGTCCGTGAGCTCCAGACAATGTTCCGACCAGGGCAGTATGTAGCCACTAAGGTATTGGAGGTAGACAAGGATCAGATCATGCTCAGTTTTATGCCACAGCATGTTAATGGAGGCAGATCGCTCACTGATTTAGGAAAAGGTATAACACATATTTTTAAAGCTTGTTTAGGGTGCTAAATTATTGTAATATTTCCTAGATTTATAATTATACGATAAAAGGCAACATAGGGCCTATCTATGTAATAAACTACTTATATAAGGATATAATGTGTATAATGAAGTATACCATTAGGAGTATTTATTGGTGTGTTAATTTACAATTGTAATTGTTAAAGGTTTGGTCCTGCAAGCAGCAGTAGTGTCTGCAGAAGACCATGGCTATGTGATGGACATTGGTGTGCCCAATACCAAGGCATTCCTACCAATGAAGAATGTTAACCCTGATGTAGAAATGGGTAAGTGTTAACTACTAATTTATTACAAAGTGTTAAGGCTTCTTGCATTCTTCTATTGACAATAAAATAACTTTTTAACACATAGATAATGCTATTGTCATGATTCTTGAAACAGTACTGTCTGAATATTGTTTTGTCGGAAATAAAAACAATTTTTTAAGCTGCAAGAGTAAAGACTAATCAGATGGATTAAAAGCCTATTTGTCTATCCAGTGGCAACTGGTTTCTCTCTCAGTCCATAGTATAGTTACCATAAAATTATTCTTCTTACTTCGGAGACCAATAGCTGTGGCTATTTTAAAATACACTATTGTGAATCAACCACTGCAAAATTTCAATATAAAATACCACCTCTAGACATTGGCACAATCACTTGGTGCTGCATCACCTCGACTTCCCCGGAGACCAGTGTGGTGACATTATCTGCAGACCTGGAGGCTCTTAACAAAGCCATTGTCAGAAAGAAGACCAACAGTCCACTACTGCCGGGCACCCCGGTGTTGTTGACTGTAGATAAGGTAGGAAAATTCATGATATTTATTTTATTTTATTTATTTGTCCAGACTAACACACCAATTATGTGGCCCTAAGGTAAGCAAAGTAAGCACTTGTGTTTTAGGTTCCACACAATGGACTAGGTGAGAACCTAGTTACACCCAGTTATATTAAGTGAGATACAAGTACAAAATCCCCCTGTGTCTTGTTTAACTTATTTAACATTTCATTTCAAACTTTTTGTTTTGTTTTGTTTTGTTTATTGTTTTGCTGTTATTTAAACGAATAGAACTCCCGTCTTCTTCTGATAATACCTCTTAAAACGAGACAGTTATACCCATAGTTCAGCAGTAGGATTTTCTGGTCAATAATGTACATTATTATGAACTCTTAACATAGCCTTTAGAGAACGGTATTGAAGGCAGCATCCTCGGCGACATGACCGCCTACGTGAAGAGAAACCACGCCACTGCAATCAAAGGGAAGAAACCAGGACTTGGACAAAAGGTAAGTACATTTAACTTTCCCGTATTCATCAGTACATTAATAATATTGAAAGTTTACTAAAAAAAAAATTTAGTAATAGTAAACCAGTAAAATAGCATTTTCTTGTAAAATAAAAGTTGTTTCAAACTGTCATATATTTTTTTCATTTTGACATCTGTCAAAATCGCCAATCAACCTTGTCAATCATCTTACTTTCGTTTGAAAATGAACTTTATTCCAAGTCTCTTAGAATAGTAATTGCGTGTGTCAGGTGAAAGCATACTTGCTCTACGTGATGCCGCCGCGCCGCAGTCCGTTTCTGACGATGAGGAGCATCTTCGAGGCCGCGTACCCCGACCTGAAGGAGGAACAGAAGCTGCTGGATGGAGATGTGGTGGAAGATGCGCAGGTAATGTTGTCAGGGTTAATAAATAAAATGAGTCGCCGGAGATGTTGTTAAACTTAAAATTAAGAAGTGTTTAAGTTGAAACTGGACCAAATTGTCTTTAAAAGTGTTCAAAGTCCAGTAGGCCTATTCCGTATCTCTATAGTGAAGATCACTTTGGTTTAGTGTACAACGATTAACTGTCAAACGTCAAGTTTCGTATTCTCTAACCTCGGTGATTAACTGCGATGACGTCATGAGCACCGAAAATTGGTGATCATCACCGTAACACATTTTTAACGTAGTTTTCATATCGATACTTTTGAAATCGCGATTGTGTAAGCATAGTGGACATCAAATTGTTAGTCACCGTGATTATCACTATTGTTTTGAAAGACACTACTCAAAGGCAGTGTTTTATAGACTTTTGGTGATTATCACCGAAACCTAAAGAAAGAAAAAGTGGGTATTTCACTAGTGTTTGATTGTGATTTGTTGTTGTTGTGAGTTGTTATTAAAAGAAATAGCTGAACTTTGTTGGCATTTGCTAAAGAAGAGCGCAGAAGATATTTTGCGAATTCAGAAGCGCCGCCTTCGCGACGCTAGTAATCCTATGCAATGCAGTTGCCTGACCGAGAATTTATAGCCAATTTTCAGTTAAGTAATGCTGGATTTCAACAAGAATTTGGAAGAGCTGCGACCGCATTTACCACGAAGTCGAAGAAAAACGGCTGACCATGACCATCAGCACCAAGATTTTACAGAGGCTGCTATAATTGAGGCAATACCCTGATAACTCTATGCGTATCCTTGTCCAGACTATGGAATGCTAGAAGTCTTTAGTTAAAAGTTATCTTAATATCTTATTTATACTAGTGTTAAGCAAGGTTAAGCAGTCTTATTGTGCATGTTTTCAAGTAATGACTTAAAACTTTTTTGATTTGTTTAACTTGTTTATTATAAAATAATTTGTCTTTACATTCATTTAAATGGTTTTATAGTCAATCAATTCAATAAATGTATAATACATTATACATAATATTGTACCTACAGGTTTTTATAGTAAAAGCTTAAGAGTTTTTGATTTCTTTAACTTATTTATTTTAAATAATTCATCTTTACAGTAATTAACATGGTAATATTGTTAATCATATTACAATACATAAATGGACCTGTTTAATATAATTGTTAGATTAAAAGGTTCTTACTACTAAACATATATTTTTTTTAATTATGGTTAGTGTTTATGAACTTTACTACTTATTGGTATGTTTTGTGTACATTACCAGTATTTACAATCATTATAAAGAAATTTAGGATCTATACGTATAACTGAAAATTAGTTTGTTTAAAAATATATGCATTTCTAAAAAAAAATTGAGTTTATAATTATGATGACTATAATACCTTAAGATTTAAAACTGAACCTTTTACAATTAATATATAAAATGGGGATTGTATTTCTATATAAACCAATGTTTCGTATAATTATGTATATTTTCTCAAATAGGTATAAAAAACCAATTAAATAAACTAAAGTTAATAGGCAAGCGCACCCCAGACAATCCTTACACCGTCGCATGACCTATTATTGCCAGCACTTTCTTCTCTATCGCATATAGGAGTAAAAGTTTATTAGGCTGTCCATCTGTTGCTGCTGCATTTCTTCTAGAAAAACCAGCACTTTAAAAAAAATATTTTTTAAAAGCATTAACAGAATAGAGTTTAATGAAATACAATCACAAAAATTCAATTTTTTTGTACTCATTACGGCACTTAACCACTTATGTTTTTTGAGTGCATTTTTGTGTATGGGTCCAACTAAGGGTAAAGTGGTAACAAAAATTTGTAAGGAAGCCACCTTTTTCATATATGTATATTAAGTACAAACTTCAAATTAGTGTTCATGTTGTATTTTTAAAATTTATGTAAAAGTCTTAAGAAGAGTAAGATTAAATTTGGTTTTATTGAAATAAACTATTTTAATGTGGACTTACTCTTCGCCATTGGTCAGGCCTTTTCGTTGTTCCCCCTGCGACTGTTAAATCTGCCTGGTACCGACTTCCATACTTCTCGTGTGATTCTAGCACCATACCTACTAAAAAGCAGTCCAACGCTATACCGCGTTGGAACACCGCAAACTCCACCATCAATTCCATTTGCCTCTCTGATACTCTTCGTGCAGGAATCTTAAATAGATATTAAACATCATATTAACTTGCCTTTCTATGAATTTGTAGCTACGTGGGTAAAATAAAACTAAACATCATCTACTTACCTTTTTGCAATTAACTCAAAAGCTAAGTAAGTATAACTTCTTAGATTTACGCGATTATTATTACTTGAAATTAAACTCATTTTAACGGGTTTTACGCGTTTATTTTATTATTTTTGATTTTCCGACGTTTCGACATTTTTACAAATGCCGTGGTCACGGGTAGACGGTACGGTAGTAGTAGAAACGTCGGAAAATCAAAAATAATAAAATAAACGCGTAAAACCCGTTAAAATGAGTTTAATTTCAAGCTAAGTAAGTACTAAAAGTCTATATCACTTATTTGAAAACTTTGTTTTACTAACACAACATTCGCACATTAGAATATTGAAGGAAATTACCCGCGCCACAAACAATAACATTGGAAGTACGTCATTGTCAAGCGTATAAACCTCATAAAATAAAATGTTAATAACGTCAAAGCATTATAACGCTCAAATGGGATTTCTCTACCTAACCGTATAACAGTCGATAAAAAATAGAGATGTGAAGTGGCTTTTTGAAGAGCACTGTCTCGAACACGTTAATCACCGTAACTTGATATCCACCGATTGTGTTACGCAATACCAATGTAATAAAGTTCTCAGTTGTCATCAAAGTTCGGTGTACAACCAAAGCTTGATAGTCATCGGCACTGGCAAAGATAGGCAATAGGCCTGCAGAGCCGATAAACTTAGTTGGCTTTTTGTAGCATAAAATAGATTTTAATACTATAATTTGAATTAGACTTATAATTAAAACTTATTATTTATCACATTAAGCTGCCATACTTTACAGAAACCATTTATGTTAATCACTAGCAAAATTCATGATTTCGTCACAGGTGCTAAAGATAACCGGCCGCAGCGTGATATTCCGTCTGTCTGCGGGTAGTTTCGGGTCGATGTCGCTCAAGAGAGTGCAAGTCAGCGAAGACCTCACCGACGAACAAGTGCTGGCCAAGTCTTACCCTGTTGGTAAGTTATAAAATAACAGTCTGGTTTTATTAATGCTTGTCTTGTTTTGTTAATATTTCGATGAAAATGATAATCAGAGTGTTACGTCAGTGAAATAAGTGTGTATTCTTATAGGAAATATAATCCAGGGAACGATTATTAATCTAGCTACTCTTCTGAAGTACGCTTAAATGTTTAATTTTGTAAGTTTGCAACTGTCAAAATCTATGACTGAATCTTCCTATTACATGAAAAAGTTTATTTCAACAAAATACTACACCGACATTACTTCATTCACCATATATTTTTAAGTGACATTAAAACTGTGTCACTAAGTAACAAGATATATAGATTTTTAAGTATTATAGATTTTTTTAAGGAACTTACATACTTAGTCTTTCTACTGGGTGGCGCAAAAGTACTGGCACTAAAGAAAATATCATTATTTTTTTTATATGATATTTCCTGTCATTCTGTTGTTGAAAATTGTGTAGTGAACAAATGTAAAATACACTGAAAATAAACATGGACCGTTTTACTCCACAAGAACGTGGAATAAACGTGTCATACTTAGTGAGGGACGCTTGTCCAGGCCGTGTTATCTCTCGTTTTGGCAAATTGCCTTGGCCTGCAAGATCACCCGATCTAACCAGTCCAGAATTCTTTTTTGGGTTTTTTTGAAATCTCGGGTGTATGTGAACAAGCCTCAGACCCTCGCAGCTCTAAAAGAAAACATTCATCAAGAAATAAGGAACATATCGCAGGAAGTGTTACTGCAAGTTATGCAAAATGCCATAAATAGGGCTCAAATGTGCATCGACTCTGGAGGTCACCATTTAAAAGACATCATCTTTAAATCCTAATGGTACGAAATTTAATGACCCAAATATACATAAAAAAACCTAAATCAAGTTTTCGAATTAAAAAAAAAAGGTATAGCTGAACCAAATAGGGTCTTTACTTTTGCGCCACCCAGTATATTAAACTCCTAGTAGACGTAACCGTATTTCCTTGCATTATTCCCCTTTCCTTCCCCAGGCAGCAGCCACAAGGTCCGAATCCTCCAGTACAATCTCTCCGACCACCTGTACTCCGTGAGCGATGACGTCACGGTGCTGGAACAGAGGTACTTCAGCATCAGGGACGCGGCGGTGGGCGAGCTGGTGGACGGGGTTGTGAGGAATGTGGGGGACGCGCAACTAAGGGTGGGAGTTGGGAGGCTCGTCGGTGAGTTTGTGGAGAAAATCTTTGAAATTATAGATACTGGAAAAAGGAACGCGGGTCTCCGAGCATTACGCGACTGGGAAATTTGTTTGTCTGGGTTTGCCCAGGACCTTTAGAAAACCGGTCTAATGCGGACCACTGAGCTACCGCGCCGTTAAGGTCCTAACGAAATTTCTAGAAAATCTTATTATGTTTTTTTATAGGGATTTCGTATTCTTTAATGTCTAAACAGTGTAGAGCAAAGTCTTAAATTGCGTGTTTGTGTTAATTCGGTTACTTGTAATTTGGTGTGGTTTTTGTGATCATTCGAATATTGTTTTTGAGAAAGTTTAAAAGTAGGTATAGGGCTTGTTTTAAATTTATGTAGTTAAAGTTAGTGAAAAAAATCCATGTGCTAATTTCCTTGTGGCTGACTGGAGGATAAAAATCAAAATATTAAATTACTAAATCAAATCAAATAAACCCTTAACCCATGACATTCCAAAAACATGTTTTAGAAAAAAAAACTTAAGGTAACTTAGTACTTATTGTAACTTTTAAGGTACCAACGGATAAAGCGGCAACTAAAACCTTCTTTAATCTGAAAATTATAAACATTTACTCTTTTCCTACAAAATTTAAGACTTTCACTGATAGATTCAAATGAAAGACCTTCTTCTTAAAGTACATTTTCCCACAGGAGTGGTCCCGCACAGCCATATGTCGGACGCGGGCTACTACGTCGACCCCAAGAAGGCGCATCTCTCCAAACTACCCAAAAAGAAATTCAAGGCAAGTTGTTTATATTAAAGTACGAGCGACCCGCCCACGCTTCACGATGGTGTAATTTTGCCGACTTGCCGGCGAAA
This sequence comes from Emmelina monodactyla, assembly GCA_916618145.1. Taxonomy (NCBI): domain Eukaryota; kingdom Metazoa; phylum Arthropoda; class Insecta; order Lepidoptera; family Pterophoridae; genus Emmelina; species Emmelina monodactyla. The sequence goes on along the minus strand of OU745315.1, from coordinate 964,816 downwards.
CCTTGCATTTTTGCTAACTTAGAAAAAAAAATTCTTAATGTTCTTTACTTACAAATTTTAATGAAAAAAATACCTTTATGATGGCGTAATTTACGCCGTATTTGCGTAAACCGCATTAAGATCTGTTAAGCGGTTTAGGAGATAGCAGACAAACCTACAAACAGACAGAATTAGCGACTTGGATTTATACTATGTAATTAAAGTAAGGTATAATATTTGAAACTTTATAAATCATCTAGTTTTAGTTAGTTAGTCTTATTAAAAATATGAATGTGAGACAGTGGCCCCGATTTCATTTCCTTCTCTTTACGTTTTTACTTTCTTTGCGCTCACTTAGTCGATTATTAACATGTTTCAAGTAGTTGTAAATTTATCTTTTAATTTAATGCAGCAAAGTTAGCGGTTGTTATTCACGGATGGCCATTTAACCACTACAATGTAAAACGGTCTTTGATTGGCTATATTAAGTATTATGTCGCTAATCAAAAACCGAAGACAACGTCAAATTTTCAATTCAGAAACTGGCCGTTTATTTTATTCTAATTATACCATACCATAATAGTACCATATAAAACTACAATATAAAAAAATCTAAATCCACAGGAAGGCAAAGAGATCAAGGCTCGCATCCTCTCCGTGGACCCAATAAAGAACATATTGATCCTGACGGTGAAACCTTCCTTACTCAACTTGAGCAAAGAAGGCATACTCGCTGAGTACAAGGATGCTGTGGTGGGAAAGGCCTATACCGGCGTTATTAAGGTAATATTTTTAGTAAGATTCAATAAATAAGTATTTAGATTAAAATCTAATAGTATTTTTTTTTCTTTTATTGTAGGTACTGTGCAATTTAATGTGCAATATTGTATAGTGAACTTTAACTTATTTGCTTCTGTTTAAAAATACGTATCAAGTCAAAAATGTGACCTATCTCTTTGCCTTTTGAGTAAATTCGATAAGATCATTTAAAGGAAACCCATATAATTTCTTGTAGTTAAACTGAAAGCAACTATTTATCCAAATCACAAACACAACTAATTTAATGTGTCAATCAGAATGGCGGGTAAACCATCGTGTTGAGCATTGAAATTGTGTTTATTAATTGCTTATGAATTGCTTATATTTGCTTATCATGACCAGAGAATTGCTTATTGCATAATTTAAAAGAAATAATACATTAAAAGTTTACCAGCCATTCTGACATCAGAACGGCTGGTCGACCTCTGTAGTGTAGCAACTGTGTAGACTTACTGAAATATTCCTTGGCCAAAAATTGCTTATCAATTGTTTATTTCATAATTTCTGAGCCTAAACCCTGTTACTTCATCTGTACCTAAGCAAAGAACAACATTAAAACTTCCATTGAACAAGTGCCTGTTAAAATAATGAGAGCAAAGTAACATATGTACAAAATTGCTATTGTATGACCAAAGGTTTTAAAATGTCTATTATAATTCTTTTTTACAGAGAGATATAGTCCTTGTTCTGTAATGGGCCTGGGTAACGCACATTTTATTTCTGTATACACTGGGTCACTTGCTGCAGGAATGTTATTGATATTTTGGAATAACTGTTTATATGGTAAAAACGCTTTTCTTTGTTCCTCCAGTGAATTAACAAACTTTCTTCCTCTTTTCATTGCGAAAAACAATATAAAAGCACTTTAAATTACTTAACTCAACGCAACTACGTAATTGATATTGCAAGTAAAAACTCGACGAGAATAAGTTATAAAAATAAAAGGAGGGTAGATTCCTTTCAACTCGAACTGGTAAATTTATAGACATTTTAAAACCTTTGGTCATACAATAGCAATTTTGTACATATGTTACTTTGCTCTCATTATTTTAACAGGCACTTGTTCAATGGAAGTTTTAATGTTGTTCTTTGCTTAGGTACAGATGAAGTAACAGGGTTTAGGCTCAGAAATTATGAAATAAACAATTGATAAGCAATTTTTGGCCAAGGAATATTTCAGTAAGTCTACACAGTTGCTACACTACAGAGGTCGACCAGCCGTTCTGATGTCAGAATGGCTGGTAAACTTTTAATGTATTATTTCTTTTAAATTATGCAATAAGCAATTCTCTGGTCATGATAAGCAAATATAAGCAATTCATAAGCAATTAATAAACACAATTTCAATGCTCAACACGATGGTTTACCCGCCATTCTGATTGACACAATTTAATGGTCCATAAATCCGATAATCATTTTACCTGTTTTCCTACAACCTACCATCCTACATTCATTGTACTTTACCTCCCCAATTTACAATAATTCCTCTATTCAACCCCCGCAGTATATTCGCAACGACTACTTGCTGGTATCATTCTTCAACCACGTGACTGCGATCGTCACGAAGAGCTACGTCACGAAGGAAGACGCACAGAATATAACACAAGTGTTCCATTTGGGACAAATTGTAAGTTTTCTAGGAACTAGAAAATATATAATTATGATATTTTTTTATTTGTGTTTATTACTTAGGAATCTCAAGACTTTTCCTGACACCTATTTCCAAAATTTTATTTCATCTCTATTACTGGAGTAGCTTTTTTATTTGAATTTCTATAAAAATAATAATTGTCAGAGAAGTTAATAATTTAAGGCTGGTCAAGACACTGTGTTATTTATAGTAATTTTTCAGGTAAATTGCACAATAATCAAGGTCGATGTTGAAGCAAAGAAAATGGCAGGCAGTCTTGTTACCCCCCCGTTTTGGCCAAATGTAAGTTAAAAACTAACTTTCTTTTAGAAAAAGTATTTTTTTAGCAATCAGCTTTAATACGTATTTTATTTTACAGCAAAAGCCGGAAGTAACAAAGAGAAAACAAAATGATTCAACAAAAGAAGATCAAGAAGTAATTCCTAATAAAAAACGTAAAACTAGTGAAAGTAAAGATGCTACGAAAGAAGCGAATACAGACACGTTAGATAAAACCAAAACAAAGGTTGAAAAGAAGAAAAAGGATAAGAAACAAAAAGTTTCAGAGAGTGAAACGACAACAGACCTAGTAGAAGAAGATACTGAAGTCAAACAAAGTAAAAAGAAGAAAGAAAAGATTACAGTGTCTGAAGTAGATGATAAACTAGAAGAACCTGAGGAAAGTAAGGATAGTAAAAAGAAGAAAAATAAAAAACGAACCGCCAGCGAAAGTAGTCTTACTAATGTAGTTACACAAGAAACAACGACAGAAAACAAACAAGATGAAACTGAGAAACTAAAAGATAGTAAAAAGAGGAAAGATAAAAAACGATCGGCTAGTGAAAGTAGCGCTAGTAATGAGGTACAATCAAAAGTAGCAGATGAAAACAAAACAAAAAGTAAAAAAGAAAAGAAAAAGAAACCAACAGCCAGTGACGATGAAAGTAAAAAACAATCAGAAGAAAGTGACGCGATAGAAACGGACATATACGAAGACGAGACAATACTATCACCGCGAGATCAAGGTCTCGTAGACCTCTCTGACTGCGAGACTCTAGAACAATACAGAAAACGATCACACCAAATCAGAAACTCAATAGAAGGCAAACGCCAACGAATAATCAAAATCAACGTCAAAATCAAAAACATCGAAAGCAAAGGACTCACGCCCAAAAACAAGAAGTTCCACACCGCCATGCATTCAGAGAAACTCATTCTAGAACAGAGCATAGAACTCTTAGAGGCATCGCTGCAAGCAGTCAGAGGGAAATGCAAGGAGTTAGACAACAAACAGGAGAAGAAACTGAAGCGAAAGGACAGTTTGACTGACAGCGGGAACGAAGAGGAGAGGAAAAAGAAGAAAAAAGAGAAGAAGAGTGTAGGAGAAGATGTGTTGGAGAGTAAAGTGTCGGCGCTGCAGATGCCGAGTGTGAAGGACTTCTGGCGCGACGACGACAAGCAGGTCGCGCCGGGGGAGTCTAGCAGCAGTGAGGATGAGGTAAACTTATATAAGCGGTAATTTTTAATGTTTTTTTTGTTTACCACACGTTTTTTTACAACTTTGATTATCAAAAAATGACAGTTAGAAAAAAAGTAATTAGAATGTTTAAAAGTATATCGAAAATATTATTTTTAGAAACTGTTTAGAAGCTTTAACACACTAGTCTGACTTTTAACCTTTTTAAAAAAGAAAAATATCACATTAATAGAATACCTTACAAAGTAATTAAACCTCAACCCAATATATTCCATCTCCAAACACAGCAAGAGGAACAGCCCAAGAAGAAGCGCAAGAAGCTGTCCGTAGCGGAGAAACTAGCGAAGGTTCGAGAAGAGGAAGCCAGAGTGAGGGAGATGGAAGACCGCGCGATGTGTTCGGACGCACTCCCGCGCAGCTGCGAACAGTTTGAAAGAGCGATCCTAGCGGCGCCGGAGAACAGCCAGCTGTGGATCGCTTACATGGCCTTCCATTTACAGGTAGGGGACTTTAGCTTTAGGTTATTGAAGTGGTAGAGTCTAGCTGTAGGCTCTGTCTGCAGCGATACTGGACTGACTCGACCGGTGAAATACCACCGTCGCACAGACAACCATAGTGAAGTAGGGACTATGTTCCTGCGTTTTGTTCGGTGAGTGCGGTATCCGGTGCCCAATTTTGTCAAAGGCTCAGCAACACACCCCCAACACCCACAGTGTTGCGGGTAGTCATGGGCGGCGGTGATCACTTACCAGCAGGTGACCCGCATGCTCGTTTGCTACCTTTATTATAAAAAAAAGGTATGGATTACTGGAATGAGGTTTTTTAAATGGTTTTTGTAAAGTGAAAAGATTATCGCCCCTTTAAAATCAGCACTTAGATTTTGATTTAAAATCGTTTTGACATTTGGATATCTTGTTTCACGAAAATCTATAAATTGAGAAACAAAACTATCATATTCTGTACAAACTAAATTCTAAATTTTATTTTTTAAATATTGTTCGTGTACTATACCTCTACAAAATATAAACGCCACCTAAGGGCCTGACTTCTTGAATAGTCGAGCTTTTCTCATAGTAAATTTGAAATGTTCATTTACATTATTACGTATTTTTACAATATTTGACATTATATTTTGACTTTATGTGACATTTTTCTATTACCCATTCAATTTATGTCATAAACAATGTTCCCGTAAGCTGCAATCATTCAATTATTAATAATCTTCTGTAATATCCAGTCGACAGAAGTGGACAAGGCTCGCGCGGTGGGCAAACGGGCGTTGTCTACAATCTCATTCCGAAATGAGCAGGAGAAACTCAACGTGTGGCTCGCTCTTATCAATGTGGAGATACGGTTCGGAACCAAGGTGAGTAGTAAAGGTGTAAATAAAGACTGGTGGCCACCCGGGAATGAGATGTTTTCCCGCGATAAAAAGTACCCTATGTGTTATATTGATGTACAACCTATATTAGTGTAAAGTTTCATTAAAATCCGTCCAGTAGTTTTTACGTGAAAGAGTAACAAACTACCATCCATCTATACATACTCACAAACTTTCTCGTTTATAATATTAGTAGGATTGCTTGCGTAGCTTCGTAGTGGTGTAATTTTGACAGAATTGTTCGCGAAACATTGTATTTTGACTGACTTAAGAAAAACATAATAGTCTTACAGAAGTATTGGAATAAATACGTGAAAGATGGTTTAAAAACTCTATTTAAAGGGAGATAAAGAATAGGTCTGAAAAAAAAACAGGTCTGTTAATTACAGCACCTTCATGTTGTGTTTGTGAAATATACAGATACGCTCCTGACGATATCTTTATACTGATGTATACCTAAAAATAAGTTTAATTTCTTGTGATATACGCCTTAAAATGAGTTAATTTCAAGTGATATATACATTTATATATATCGCCGAAATGCAAACTACTTATATCGATTTCGCCATAGTTACTTTCTACTGGTAAAAGGTTTATTAAAATCGAATCAGTCGTACCGAATTATTCTGAACACTCACAAACGCTACCACTCTGTTTAAAATTATTCTATCAATATTTATATTCATAGTTCATTCCTAAAAACCTTGTTATCTTCCATCTAGGAAACCCAGCAGAAAACAATCGAAGATGCCGTCCAGCTGAACGAGCCCTACTCCATCCACTCCGCACTCCTGGACATGTACCTGGAGACGGGACAGCTCCAGGAGTTGTCGACTCTCGTAGACCTCATGATGAGGAAGTACAGGCGACAGCCGGACAGCTATGTGGCCTGTGGGGGTGTTTGCTACAAGGGTGGACTGGTGGAGAAAGCACGGCAGGTTATGCAGAAGGCGATTGCTGTGCTGGATAAGAAAGAGCGTAAGTTTGAGAGCTTCGCTTTAAAGAATGTCTGATATGTTCTACTTACTCCGCATTTTGACGGTTACTGTTATAATATGTGTTTTGAGAACATGTTTCTGTAAGACGATTAGTTATGGATTTATCAGATAAATGCGATTGTTTTTATATGGGTTAAAGTTTTACTTTTCTTCACAGATGTGTCAGTCCTAGTCCAATTCGCATTATTAGAACACCGCCACGGATCCCGCGAGAGATCGGAAGCGATCTTCGAACAGATCGCGGCGGTCTACCCGAAGAGAGTCGACGTCACCTGCGCGTACGCAGATATGCTCGTCAAGTGTCAAGACGTTGACAGGGTTAGGTAAGGAATTGAAGAGTTTGGGTGGAGAGATAAGGATAGGTTTTAAAGGGATATACGGCGGGAGTTTAAGGTAAACTTGTCGATGATAATAATACTTGCAAAACTTGAAAAATGCTTGACTAATTATGATTTGACCGGAGAGAAAGATTTTACAGAAAATCTGTTGAAATACATACCTCAGTTGAATACATACAGTCATATTCTGGTAGATTTCGTGCGCTACTCTTGTTAAAATATTAAGGTATTCCTAGATATTTTAATGTTTCATTTAGAAACCCTATTGATTTACCCCATTGGTTTAACCAAATTGGTTGGTTAAAATTATTTTTTTTTACAGACAAGTCATGGAAAGAATGACGTCTCAAAAGTTGCCAGCTAGAAAAATGAAGGTGCTGTACAAAAAGTGGATAGAAATAGAAGAAAAAATGGGAAGCCCTGAAGAAGTAGAAAATATACGACAACGCGCCTTGGATTATATTGAGAAAGCCAAGTTTTAATTATTTAATAAAACTAATATACACAATGAGTCAATCACTTTTATTTATTAAAAAAATACGAATCTGTGTTAGTAGCATTATTGCCAGCTATAAAACCTTAAAGAAAACTAAACTATTATAAAAACTACACACTTATAACTAAATTAATATAAATATTTGAACATGTAGGTTTTAGTAGTTACAATCGTGTTATTATTTATTACTTTTTCGAATACAGGCATCGGTGGGGGAGGGGGCGGGGCGACTCCATTGGGAACCTGCTTCTCTGGCACTGAATTTTCATCCTTAAGTTTAGGACATATAAGTCTACTATTGTTTGGCACTAAACTGCCGTAAATAGAAACTGGTGGGCAAACTTCGTATCCTAACTTTGCATAAAACTTTTCTTGGCCTTTTGTAGATAAGTGTAGCATGGTCCGCTTCAAATTATTTCTACAATACTCTTCTACTTGATTCATCAAATACGTTCCTAGTTTTCTACCTCGAAGGTTTTTACTTATGACTACAGTTTCAATAAAGCAACTCTCAGGTATGCTTGGAATTGGAGTCAACTTGCAGTGTCCAAGAATTAGTTTCTTATCGTTAATTAAAATTAAACTTGTGGGTAATTCGTCGCATGAAGCCTGCAATGACATCATCCTAGCCGTTTCGCTGCGAGGCCATTCTTCGTTGATTAAATCGCAACATGGTTTTACATATTCAGGGTGTCTGTGTAATAATAATACTTTTAGGTTTTCAAAATCCATTTTCCTAGGGTCCCTAGAAAAAAGACATATTAAATTAATAACGACAAGAGTGGAAGAATGTCTACAAAGCAAAAACCTAATCACCCTTTTACATAAAAAAAACAAATTGTCAAACTTGTCAATCAAAATCAGAATAGTTGTCAATCGAAAAGGAAAACATTGCAAACAAATATTTGCATTTTTGAGAAAAGCCCATCGTATTTCACTGTAAAAGTTATTGCAAAACTTACCTTAAATTGTTTTTGTGCCGTCACATCTATTTACCACTTCTTCATAAGGTTTGTACATTTTATAATATTATTTTTCGAGCGTAGGCCTGCTCGCGCGCGTCGATCGAAGACCAAACTAACCTAGATTTATCTGTCACCTGGCCGAAATGATTCGTTCAAGTCTGTTTATTTTTATATTCTCGGCGTAATCTTCCTTATTACAGCATCTGGGTCAATTAGATAACTTAAATAATGTGTAACAAATGCACTTTTCGATAAAGAGAAAGGTAAAAGAAGTCCGATTACTAAACTTGTTATGTTACTGTCTAGGTTATTGTAAATACAGTTTCGTTATCTCTAAACTATCTATGAATTTACATTTATAATAGATTTTATTGCTTTTTAATGGTTTAGACATTCGCTCGCAAGTTACTAAACAACAAAGGGGTATGCAACTAAAGTCATGTTCTGCCTACAGAATGGATGATGATGACGACGTCCCTACCTTGTCCGCTGAGACATTCGCAGCTCTACAGGAGTTCTATGTCGAGCAGGAGAAGAGACAAGAAATATTTAACAAATTGGAAGCTGATGACAAGTTAAAAGATAACATATTGTTTGATGAAAATTGGGTATGATATAAAACTATTTAGTGTTTTACTTTTCCAGTTTAAAGGTCTCTATTCTATTTTAAAACATATGTTTTGATTTTCAGCAACTGAGCCAGTTTTGGTATGACGAGCCAACAGTACAATCATTAGTAACAGTAATTGATAAAACACTGCACGAAGGAGGGCGAGTAGCGCTCATCTCTTGCCCTACCTTATTTGTACCAGTAAAGAGACAAGTTGGAGATCATGCAACTGGTATGAAATATCAAAATGGCTTTCTATAGTATATTTAAATGTATTGTAAATTTAATGATTTCTATTGTTTCAGTATCACTTCTTGAATATGACAGAAGGTTTGAAGTGCACGCTCCGGACTTCATATTCTTTGACTACAACTACCCTGACAAACTACCACCTGAAATACTCAAATCCTATGATTTAGTTGTTGCTGACCCCCCTTTCTTGTCGGAAGAGTGCATAACTAAGACCTCAGAGGCTATCAAAGCATTAGCAAAGAATAAAATTATTGTATGTACGGGTGCTATCATGAAAGAGCATGTAGAAAGGCTGCTTGACTTGAAACTTTGTTGTTTCCAACCGCATCACAGGAATAATCTTGCTAATGAGTTTTCCTGCTATGCCAATTTTGATCTTGACGGAGTGCTGAGATAATAATTGTGAAAACAAGGGGCATTTGTTGATTCTGTGATTATATTGTTAAGAAAATAAAGTACCTTGTTAAAAAAACTTGCATATTTTATTCAGCTTAACGAAACTATTATTACATTATGCTGGTTAACACTTCAATTTAATATTTGTCAAATTGTTTTAGGGCCGATTTTTCAATAGTCAGTTAAGCCTTCAGATAGGACTTATTCTATGGATAGCAAGATTGTGAATTTTTCAATTAGCGGATAAGCTCTAACAGAAGGTTAAACTCGATAACTGGCGGTTAAACTTAGCTGCCTCTTTTTGCCTCAGTTAAGCAGTTATCTAACAGATTATTTGACGTTTCTGTCATCATGCGTATGTAAATATAGGATAATTTATTTGTGTTTTGCTTATTTTTTGTAAAACCATGGATATTTTACTTTATTTGAAGACAATAATGTATAGTTATCAAAACGGGACAAAAATGTATATCACAAGAGGTTTAATTTTGAATATCTGTGCAGTAAGCTATTGTTGACATCACAGATGTATACATTTCTAGATGGAGTAATACGTTTGATGTGTGCGTGTCACAAATAACACACTGCTAAAGATACGCTATATCAAAATGAGGATTTTTTGAGAATTATATTAAAATACTAAGTAGTTATTAAGACATACAGTAACATAAAGTATCTCTGAGAATATGAAATACGAAATCGATTTTTTAAAAAAGCATCAAAAATATTCTTAGCAATCAATGTAATAAGATAGAAATACTTTCTCAAAGTTTACAGACACATGTTAAAATATATTGTATTTGTAACTTTTATTTGTATTTTTTTTCGGTGGGCTCCATCTAGTTTTCGGTATATCTATGTATTATCGTCGTTGACGGCAAGTCTTGATGTCAAACCTAAATTTTTTGTCAATTGGGACACCCGCTGTCAATGCGTTGAAAGTTTACAGTCCTTTTCTAACAACTGTAAAATATATAAGAATGTCTCTTTCTTGCACAAATATCATTAGGATAGCTAGCAGAGGGTTATCTGACCATTGAAAAATTGAAATTTTATTATTCGTCTCAGTTAAAGCTATCTGGCTGTTCGATATCTGGCGTTTTAACTATCTATTGAAAAATCGGCCCTTAACAGGTTATAATACTCGTAATTGTTTGCTTATCATTATTATTAGTAATATTATCTGAATAACAGAATCAAAAGATTACATCGTATTTAAATAATAGTTGTTATTCAAAAGAATAACAACCATCTCAAAAATAATACTTCAAAACTGACTTTTTCTATCAAACGATAACTTATAACAGAAAATTGTCCTACACCTTAACAAATTTTACGAAAAACTTTATAGCGCGATTTAATTCGATTAGGGCGCCATCTATGTTCTTAAAACGAAACTTGGATTGTCTCAAAAATCTTAAGGCAATGACTTATGGAAAACTCGTTATTTTTCACAATTGTGTTGTATATTAAAATAAAATTACAAACTAGCGTTATATCTGACTAAGAATCCGCGCCGACCGCACTCTGCAGTCACTTGAAGCCACAGATCTCCCCCAATAGATTCCGCATTAGAGGCGACGACCTATGTTTCGCCACCATGCCATTGAAATCGTAGTGCGGTAATCATGAGTCGGGTTTTCTGGGCGGTATCAAAGAAGTAACCTAACTAACCTAACCTATCGATGTTTTTTCTCCTTTTTCTGGTTTAACCAAGAGTAAGTGGCTACACCTAGTTCTAAGCGGCTAAAACAAGGTGCAGCCGCGCTTCGGGTTTTAGCCGTAACATATATACTATTTTTTTAAAGAAACACGAGTTTACCCGAGTAATATTTAATTAGAGTTTGAAAGTTATACATCAACGATGTCGATGTATCGATATTTTTCGTAAAAAGAGGTTGCTTAACTTGTTATAACCAAATTTTAAACTAGATTTCCACCCACAGCTTCGCATGTGTCGGTGATATCGTGTAGCACCTTCCTATTGGGTAAAAATATTTCCTTTAAATCTAACATTTATAAATAAGAAACCCATGCAAACTTTGTCCAAAAATTAAAAGTGCAGGCCAGCAAAAATAAACGTAAATTAAATGATTGCCCGCATCAATTTGATAATTCAATTGTATGACACAATAGTCAATATCGTACTTTATACATACCTACATCATAGGAATAATCTTGCTAATGAGTTTACCTGCTATGCCAATTTTGTTCTTGACGGAGTGCTGAGATAACAAGCATACAAGGGGTATTGTTAGGAAAATAAAATGCCTTGTTAAAAAAACTTTCATATTTTATTCAGCTTAACGAAACTATTATTATTACATTATGCTGGTTAACATTTCAATTTGATATTTGTCAAATTGTAGTTTTATCAGGTTATAATTCTCGTAATTGTTTGCTGAAGGCATAACGGAACAATTTTAGGATGATTCCGAATTGAAATTCATACATTACACTAATAATGCAACATGACTTAAACAATTACATCCCTCAACACCAATTTGAACTAAAACTTAAAACTTATAAGTAAGTTAAATTCATTAAATTGTGTATTTGAGTTTTAATAAATAATAAAATATTCAACTATAAATATGCATACAATCACAATAAATACATTGTGTACACTAATGGTTCATTTGTACTAAAATAATTCAGATTATCATCACTTATGCTTGCACTACATTTTTGTTATATAAAAATATTATGATATGGTTTCATAAAATACATAAATATTTCTACAAAACGCGATACAAAATTCCAAGTATCTAAACCACTGTGATTTGTGTATCGCGCGTTATTTATACCTTTAGACCTGTATAGTTGGATTTTAAACTCTATGTAAACTACATAACGAGTAATTTCGTCTATCTACAAGGCCGTAGTCACAAGGGGTCGATCCATGCCTTATTGTCTACGTGGTATTTATTATAGTGGTCTTATTAAATGCTCATTGTCCACAAAATATTACCGTCTTTAGCATGAGCTTAATGTTAGAAAATAGAGGGTTTGCTAATACATAAATATACATTCTAAAATATGAACTTTCTATGGGTATTCATCTGATTATATTTGTTAAAATAGGCATAGCCAAATAGATATGTGAACTATATTTTCTTGTCTTTCACATTATTGTCAGTTAAAAGATCATTATTCTGTAGTAACTCATGCTAAAGTCTTAATTAAAAGAGAAATACACGCTTCATAGTCCTATTTAAAACTTATTTTGTAAACCTTTTTTCATATCATGCATGGATATAGAAAATGCACACTAGTCGCGATAGGCAGCATGCGTTAGTTATGTCGCTTCAACAAAAGAAAGCTCATAAAAGCACTGCTCTCGCGGAAAATAGAAAAAATAACAACATACATAGAAAACAATAAAAAAACAATTGTGCTTAGACACCAAACATATTAAAAAGGCTGTTTGTTCTGCGAAAACTAAAACAAAAAGAGAAATAACTTATAAGTTAAAAGAAAACGAAATATTTTGACATTTTTTTGTCACTATTTCCAACATGTGCATAAAATTAAGTCTTTATGAACTTATCCTAAATGAGGATATATAAAGTGATGTGAATTCTAAATTATTTTTATCAACTATAAATATATTCGAAAAACATCATCACAACGAACGCATGTAATCTCTAGATCAACTAGGGAAGACCTATCAATTGGACGTTCAACGGAAAATAGGCCTTACTACTTACACGATAACGTTATCTTACACGTCAAAATGCAATCGTCTGTCAAACATTGCTGTCAAAATTTGACAGACGGTTACAAGTTTGTGAGAATCTTAGCATATAAAAGATTGCACGAAATATACAAACAAGTCTAATATTATTGCAACGCAGGGTTATACCGCGGTCTTAGAGGCGCGGTTTATTAAATATTAATAATATAATTTGGAATAAATTGAGTTTCTAACGTTTGAAGGCACGTTGTCGCCGGGGGGGCTTGGCGTTGGCGAGTTCTCCTGAAATATAAACAAAACCTGTTACATAAGATTACACAGATTGAATGAATTATATTATATTTTACTAGTGGCCGCCGGTGACACCGTCCGCGTGGAAGTCGGTTTCCCGTGGGAATGAGAACTTTTGCCGCGGTAAAAAGTACCCAATGTGTTATTCTGATATATAACCTATATTACTGTAAAGTTTCATCAAAATCCATCCAGTAGTTTTTACGTGAAAGAGTAACAAACTGAAAGAGATTGTATCCTATCATACGAGCTTCTTTACTACAGAAATACAATTCAAAGGATGATCAAACGTTTTATACCCAGTAATATTTTTATCTGTCTTCGCTGAATAACGGAATCAGAAGGTTCATTAACGAATCGAATCACGAAAAATGAGAGAACGCTGATCTGACATTCAGTTTATGTTTCGAGAGAAGAGAAATACTGACATTAATTAAGTGTATAATGTACTTAAATAATGGTTGTTATTATAAGAATAACAACCACGTCAAAAATAATAATTTCGTATATCCCCGAGCGGCAGCGTTCCTGTTTTAAGTGGTTAATTTTCGCAGTTAAGTGGTTAAAAGTGACTTTATCTATGAAAATGTTCTAAACCCTAACAAAATTTACGAAAAACTTTATAGCGCGGTTTAATTCGATTAGGGCGCCATCTATGTTCTTGAAATGAAACTAGAATCGTCTCAAAAATCTCAAGGCAATGACTTATGGAAAACTCGTTATTTTTCATAATTGTGTTGTAAACTAAAATATAATTATATCTGACTAAGAATCCGCGCCAACCGCACTTTGAAGTCTTATGTTGATGAATGTCGCTGTTCTTACTATTATACGTTTTTGGAAACAAAATCAAATAAATAGTCTGTCAAGCCTCCCTACGAAAATTAAGGAAAAAGTCTGGAAATCTTGCAGGTTAATTACTCTTTTTCATGTTGTTTGATTAAAATTTAATTTTTCGTCTTTAATTTATCTACGTGTTATTTAATTTTAATGTAGTTTAAATGTATGTACAATGCAGTAAGACTTTGGAAAATACGCTTTACTGGTGTTATTTTCGAAATCTTGTTCACGATACATTGAATATTGACATAATATTGTATACTTTTTCAGAAGAGCAATTTTGAAAAGTATTCTCTTAAAATAAATATGAAAATCTTATCGCAATTCGTTAGGTGGTTTAAAAATTAGTTAACGAATAAATATACAAACACACTCGAATAGCGACTTCGCTTTATACTATATTAAATTAAGTAATAAAGTAGCATGTTACCGGCAAGGTATGCAGCGAGTAATGCGGCGGCGACGGCTATAGCCCTCAGAGCGAGCACCGCCACGAGCAGCAGGCCGCGGCACAATGCCGCCCCCGCACTGCATATTGCCGCCCCCGTGCCGGTCACTGCCGCCCCCCGCGCCGCCCCCGGCTCCACCCTCCACAGTCATCCCGTCCCACACTTGCCGCTCTCGAATACGCCCTGAATATACGAAATACTTAGTTTATAAGGATAGGTTCATTATGGAAACATATGTATGCATATTACATATTTTCTACTCAATCAGGCAAAAGTGTAGATAAGGATAACTGTATAGTGTTTCTAAATACACTATATGACCCAGATAATAAGTCGTTACTTAAAAAAAATCAAATAAAACTGTGAAATACACTGAATCCTTTTATTCCGTAAAATAAATATTTTGTAGCTCGTGTATATTTACATTTTTTCCGTCCGTGGTCACGAAGAGACAATAGTCTTAGCCGTCCTTAAAGAACAATGCCTTTCGACAACTGTGGCACTTGGAACCTGTGTAGGTGTCGCGTAACTCGAATATCTCACTAATATCATACTAAACGCAGCAACATTATTCAGCAATTTCATTCAAAATTTTACGCGATTGCGACTCGAAAACCGATTTCGTTCAAGTGTCCCAACACCGATACCTTTCAAAGGTATCGAGTTAGAGGACACCCCCACAGTTCCCGGTTGTCTCCTCACCTTCCTGAAGAAGGGATGCAGCGCCACGAGCAGGTCGCGGGTGAGCGGGCGGCGGTGCAGCGGCGCGGCGGGGTGCGCGGCGGCGGCGGCCAGCAGGCGGCGCAGGAACCGCTCCAGCGCGGCGCGGCGCGAGCGGGCCACCGACTCGGACGACCACAGCTGGCGCGGCGGGAACGGGATCGACGACACCTGGAGGAAATCACGGCTATTGAACTTCTTGAGACTAAAGAAATCACGGCTTTTGAAACACCTGGGATGTATAAGATGTATCGTGTTTTAAACTTCTTGAGGCGAAAAATTTTATGCCTTTTGAAGTGCCACAATTGTAGTTTAGTCGATAATGTGCCATCATATTTCCTACTTATTTTATAAATACAAAAAGTTATGAATATGTATACGTACCTATATAACGAATTTGGATGAAATTTGGTATAAAGATAACCTAGTTAACAACGTTAAATTGTATCTCTCGTTTTTTTATGAATAGGTTTTGGATTACTCTCGTATAGCGGTAAAATTATTACTCACGTCAAAAAAATATACGTAAGTATGCTTACTCTTTACTTTATAAACGAACAGACGCGAACGACGATGACTAAACACTACAAAATACAGTAGAGGTCAGACGCGGATTTACATATTTGCCGCCCATGGGCTTTAATTTTTTTGCCGCCCCTATAAAATTTAATGCCCTCGATTGCAACAACATTACGCTCGGTCTATTTGCATACTTTTTTTTTAAAGCTGAAGTGCATTAACGGTCTTTGTTACCTGTGATGAATAAGGTTTCTTTTTCATTTAATTTCATGTCCGTCCACGTCTTAAGTATTCAAGGCCAAACTACAATTATAAACACGCAAATGGTCTAAAACCAAAGGAAGTGAGAAAATTGGCCAACATTTTTTGTGAAGTTTGACGTAATTTTAATCAGATGATTTCTGGGAGGCACACGGAACAGAGAAGTAGATGGAAATGCTATACGACAAACTTACTAGCGGAACCGCTGTCGCCAAAACTCACACATGGAACTGATAATAAACATAGTCACTACATGTAAACAATTGTTTTTATTGGTATATGCGACCAAGTGCCAGTATGACTTTATTTCTAAATGCTGCCAAGCAAAAACACACCTTGTCAGTGAAAAATAGAGTTTACTTAACTGAAACCCATAATGTATTTACGACCTTCCGCAACTTACTTCACGTTCTCGTTGACATCCAAAAAATTCTGTGAGAGTCAGAATGGCGGGTGTACCTTAACAGATTCGAGCGAGTCATATGTAAAACTTTAGTAGGTACTATTAAACAACAATATTTATTGGACTCTAGATTAAACATCTCTTTAATTAAACATGAATTAGTAGAAAATATAATATGTAGCCGCCATTAGATTCAATACAAAATCCGCGCCCCACGGCAGTGACGCCAACCAGTGATGTCCATCAAATGCTAGGGATGTCCAGTTACCGATTAATTTGTTTTACCGCTAACAGTACCTAAGATTTACTATTTGGTACCAATTAAAGAAATTGGTGTACCTCCTTAAAAGCAGAGATATAACCAAATGCGAGTACACCCGCCATTCTGACTCACACAAAATTCAACTTTTTAACAATAGGTGGCGTTCCTACATTTAACAATGTAAGTTGAACTTTATTTCTTGGCAAATAAAGTTCATGTTTACAATTGTTATGTTTTACGTTACAATAGAATTAGAACAAATATGAATTGAACTTTACTGCTTTAAAAATAAAGTCGATATTGGATTAAGAAAACGCAATACGATCACAGCAAAACACAACCGAACACGACAATAAGACAGGTACGACTGAGGTATAGGTTTGCGAGCCTCCGCTTACTAGTGGCGCGCGTGCCCCGCCTACTACACACTTCCATCTACTTCTCTGTTCCGTGGGGAGGCATTAATAAATAGAACGCCAAAATTAGGGTTTATATAATTTTACAGCATCTTTTCTGAAATTCCGACTGAACTATAATAGATGATCGTCGGAAAAAAATAAACAAGGTAGCCAGAATAAGAGTAACGTCAACTTTTTTTTTACTGCCGTGTATTTTCCACGATTTTTCATAGTTTACGATTAACGTTTCAGGGTAAAATTGCTAAATTTCCTATTTAAATTCGTTTTTTGCTACTAACTTTTTTAAACTGTGCTTAAACTAACCAGCCTTTTGACATTAATAGAAGTTACAAAAAGTTTGATCTTAATTTGAGAAATGAAATTATGTTTAGTAAGATATCATTTGAATTTTCGAGTTAAAATTTAAAATCTAAAGACGTAATAATTAGGTTCTTAAGTAGCTTTAGAAATTGCGTTTGACGCTTAAGCTTTCATAATATTAATAATCATGCTTAATTATCAATTTTTCGCTAAAACCAGCTTTCAAACAGCGCGGCGAAATTTTTGTAAAATATCATTTTGTTAATAAAAAGTTTTTTTTATCCGATTGTTCAGGAAGCTAATTTATGATAGAAAAATTGGAAATTAAGCCAACAAAAGCCTAATTATCTTAGTAATCTTCCATTTGAATTTTAATTTGAATTCAAACGGTAACTTACTTAACATAATTTCTCATCTATCTAAGATCAAACTTCTGTAAGTTCCAGAATCTCATTAAAATGGTTTTTCGACATTGGCTCTTCCCTAGTCTAATTGTGTGAGCTTACTTTAGGGCCACATAATTGGGGTGTCAGTTTGGAGGTTTATTTATTATTTAATGGCATCAGGCTGATTATCTATCGACACTCACGCGCACCTCGAACTCGTGCTGAGACACTCCCCACCGTCGCTGATATCTATATAACAATGCAGCCACTATCTCTGGGTACATATAGCACTCACCTGGTCCCCGTACTGCCGGTTCATATCTTGCCGCAGGTCGCGGAACCTCCTATACCGGCGCAGCAGCAGCCAGCGCTCGGGTCCGACACTCACGCGCACCTCGAACTCGTGGTGCGTGCCGGCGCCCGCGCCGCGCGTCACCCAGCCCGGGATGCTGATCACCGTGGCTGGCGGATCATTGGTTAAAGCATTATCATCGTTAGATAGTATAATCCCGAGATACTGACCACGGTCGCTTGAGATATAGACATGGGTTACAGCAATATCATTGTTAGATAGCACTAGTGGCCGCCCGCGACTCCGTTCGCGTGGAAGTCGGTTTCCCGTGGGTATGAGAAGTTTTCCCGCGGTAAAAAGTACTCTACATGTTATTCTGATGTATAACCTATATTCATCAAAATCCATCCAGTAGTTTTTACGTGAAACATCCATACATCCATACTCACAAACTTTCACGCTTATAATATTAGTAGGACTAGTAGACCGGCCACGCGTTGCTGTGGCTAAGGTTTTTGCTCTATTCTATTTTACAATTACATTATATTGCGACTTTAAATTGAGATATACACTATCCTATCTTTCAGATTGGATAAAACTGCACACAGTTAAGAAGTTAAGGATTCCATCGCGATCGAACAACGTGACACGAAATTTATGTATATTAAGAAAAGTCTAAGTTACGAGTAAGCTTACCACTGTGACTGGTTTAAACAGGAATTTAAATGAAGTTGTGCTCAACACTGTGGCTGTATACCAACGTACGCTAGGTAAATCTATACCTATAAAATAACTAGTTAACCCACCACGTTTTGCAGTAATTAGTAATTTTAGACTTTTCGTCTTCTGCACGACACGTTAAATTTTAGGTAATTTGAAAAAAAAATGAATATTCTTTATTTACATATAGTTTTAGTGAAATTATTTTTTATACTCCCTAAAAGATGGTAACGACTAAATTAAAATCCATTAAGTGGTCTAGGAACCGATAGTTGACAAACACACAAACAGACACGATTAGAGACTTTGCTTTATACTATGTACCTAATGATAATGACAAGTCCTGACTGACAGGCAAGCTGATTCAACATCGCCGAACGTAAACACTACTCTCGTAGCTTCTAGCCCAAAAACTAGATAGAAAACATATAAGCATAGGACACATAAGCATAGGAAAATATCCTTGTCAATTTATTAAAATCGATTCAGATTTGGATAGGGGGAAATAAGGAATACGAAAATAATATTTTGAATGGACAATTTTTATGCTACTTACAGAAATCAACTGGATATTGCAAACCAGGCGACGGATCCTGTAAAAAGAAAACAATACAATAAGTAAAATATAAAACTAAAGTTTAAAACCATTATATACAACTAACTAGTACCCGCGACTTCCTCTGCGATAAAAGTGATTTTATCGTGGAAATGAGCGGTAAAAAGTAGGCTATTTTCATCCCAGACTGTTGAACAGTTTTAGTATGACAAATGTACTTTTTTGAAAAGCTAATGAATTGAGGAAGTTTTTAATGTAATTTTTACGCAACATTATTTGGACTTTTTTTTAGAAAATTGCTATTTACTGTCATTAGACTTAATTTTCTTTTTAAGTTGTACTTGGTTTCTTGACTTTTTCTAAAACAAAGACGATTTTTGTTTAACAAATTCTAATGTAAAATATCATTTTAGTTATCAAGCTACCATAAAACAACAAAACATTAAACTTAATTTTGAATTTTTCACTAAAAGGATTCATTTGAACTTCGAAAATGGGGTATTTAATAAAAAAAAAAAAATGTTGCATAACTCAGAAATTATCAATTTTCGGACATGGTATGATATGACTTAATTGACTGCAAATAAGCTCTACCTTAACCCCTTAGAAGGAATGTATCGCATTACCAATCACCCTGTATATTCCAAAATTCATTAAATTGGTTCAGCCGTTTTGACACGAAAGTGGAACATACAGACAGACAAACAAGACATTTTATTAATAAACACGCTTTAGTTTATAACTTTCTTTATAAGAAAAAAACATCAAATATGTACTGAAAATACCAGCACTTTGCTATATTCGATCGCTAATGAGGCGTTAATGTTTTCAGTTTAAATGTCGTTTGTTAGCTAACATCAAAAAGTTGCTAAACTCTAATATTTCATCCTGAATATTAATTATCAGCTAAAACAGTGTCTTTACAAATATTGTAAACACAAGTAACAGTTTTATATTTTTCAAATGAGAAAAGAAAGCTTGTAGCAACGTCTGGCTCTTAGTACAGTGACAGCTGAACAGAATCACTTACTTTTTGTGTTGTTTAATAAATCATAAAACAGTAATGTAGAAACTACCCAACAGTTGAATCAAACAATAATCGATGAATCTCTGTAAAACAATCGAATAACTACACCATTTTTTCACCCAACTCACAATAGTAGCGACGACATATCTGTAAATCTATCGAACAACTACATTTTCCCATGCAACTTACGATAGTGGCGACGACATCTGGCTCGTAGTACTCCTGGTTATTCCCGTGTTGCACGACATTGTTGTGTTGCACATTGTTGTGTCGCAGCGGGTGTTCCCACGTGTCGTGCAACTCGTCGTTGGAAGTCGACACGTTGTCCGAACCTTCTAGATCGTGCTCTTTTAGTCTGCGGGGTAAAGAAGGCAGGTTTTATGCGAAAACTATCAGGTATATGTTTAATGGATCAACGCAGATATAAACAATCAAAATATTAACACAGATAAATTTTACAGTTTTTTTAAATTTAACAGATTTTCCCAATCAGACGGAAGTCGCTTTCGTAAATATCTTGATATTGACATAAGATTACGTAAATGTTGAAAAATATATCAAAAGGTTGCTCTAATTTGAAGTGTTTAGTAGTAAGTGCGTGGTAGCGTAGTGGCAACAGGAACGGGTCTTCTATACCGAAGGTTCCGGGTTCGATCCCCACTAGAGTGTACCACTAATTTGGTCTTTTTCAAATTATGTACATGTTTATCACACACTAACGGTGAAGGAAAAACACCGTGATACCCACATAATTGGATGACAATCCATCATGTGATCCACCAACCCGCCCCGAGCCAGCGTGGTGGATTACGGCTCCCTCTCGCTATCCGAGAAGGAGGCCTGTGCTCAACTATGGGACATATATAGGCATTTTTTTTTATTAGTAGTATGTTAAACTTTTGTTATTTAAAAATGTACTACAATTGTTTATCCGTCGGTTTTTATTCTCTCTTTCAAAGCCTACTTTACTTCATTCCACGATCATTAAGCATACAATCTCTCCTCACCTACCTCTTTTACCTTAACATCCACTCTCACATGAACTCCCAGTATAATCCTCACCTGTGTATGAGCGGGTCGTCCCCGGCTGGTTCTCGACTGTTCCCGTTGTCTGTGGTCACTTGCATGTCGCTCTCCGATAGAGTTAGCGAGGGAGTCTCCTGTAACGACATTACTTATAAGGTATGATGACTTTGGGCGGGTTGTATCACAACTACTTAACGTGTCTGTCAACGTTAAAAATGGCGTTAACCACCTGTCAAGCTAGAAAACGGGTTGTTTCACTAATGTCAGCCTTTAACGGACGTTAAAAATTAACGATTACGTTGACCGGCCATCCACCCACTGGTTAACGTAACTTTTCTCTTGTGTTGACATTGACGAACAATTTTTTTGTGACAAAACAACGCTTTGTATTTGACGTACGTTAAACATCAGATGTAATCGTCAAAAAGTTACGTACGTATGATACGTTAACCAACTGTTTGATACAACCCGCACTTAGTTGTTGTAGAACAAGGAAAACTGAAATAAATTTGTGAGTAATCAAAAATCTGTAGTTTATTAATCAATTACAGCAAAAAATAATTCCGATTTGCCTGGACGTTTAATTTTCGCGTTTTAGACAATGGCGGAAAAGGGTGTCACGCCAATACAGTGTTGCTGTTGTGTATATTTAAAAAATACCTTTGTACCGATGCTTTCAATAGCTCCTAAAAATGTAATTCATAGGTCAATTACATTTGTTAATTTTTATGTCCACATCCAATATTTTTTACACACTTTGACACATTTCAGATTTCAAAATCTATAAGTTTTGCCAGATTGACTTATTTTATTATTTTTCATTTCCTTTTCCTCTTAACTTTCACTAAACCTGTGCTACAAAAAATAAACATCTAAAATCTAAATAATGTAGTGCCAAGATAGGTTTTGGCCTTTCGTATAGCAGTGGCCATTCGCTAATTGTATGAACTAGAGTATTAATACTGGGTGTAAAAGAACTGCTTGCGAAAACAAAAACTGGGCATTGCTGGAGGGGTTCTGGTTACGTTTTAAGCAAAAAAAAAATTTTTTGTAATGATAAACAGAAACATTTTTTTTACGTAATTGTACAAAATTGCTTTTATACTGGGTGTCCAGTAAACAATGGATAACCTCTGAAGGGCTGATAGTAGAACTAAAGGCAAGCCTAAAAAATAATTGATAAAAAGTATAACCCTTACACTGCTAGAAATATGGCGCTTTAAAAAAAAACTTCATATTTTTTTGACTGTGTTCATATTTTTACTCTTAACAAGGTCAAATCACTTAATACCATCATTATTTCTGTGCTAAAATAATTAATATTAACAGCATCAGTGAATAACTACCAAAAAAAATATCTAACTAAAGTATTTTTCTCAAAAAATAATGTTAAACTTTTGATTTGTGTAAAATTTCTAAAGAAATATTTTTGATGTGGAACTTTGAACAGCTCTGGTGTAAAAAAATAATATGAAAGCAACAGTGGCCTATGATTTCAAAATATTCCTGGTTTAATAACGTTTTTAAAAAGATGTAATATGTCATTATTGTAATGAAAAAATATTGAACTAATAGTATTAGTGTGTAAAATGGGATAATTATTTAGTTCTAGCAACATTTAAAAAATACAATAAAACTAAAAACATATGATTTTAAACTGATATTAATTGCAAACACATTGAAATAATTGAGAGCAACTGTTCAAATTGTCTATCCCCATCCTGATGCAGGCCCTACATTTACGAATAAAGGATCTTCAAAAAAATCGCGCGTTTCGTCGATCAGTGATTGCAGGGGCCTGAACACGAGCTCGTAGATCTTCTAATGAAGTTACTGGTTACCGGTGAAACTCTTCCTTAAAATACCCCCAGTGAAAAAGTCCAAAGCGTTTAGGTTTAGGCGGCCTACGGTAGGTAGTTGTTAGGGTAGGTTTCGTCAAGTATGCACATAATGCAACAGCATAGTGTGCTAGACAGCCTTCATTTTGAAGCCGATATGAGTCGCGGAGCTCTTCGGGCACGTCTATCAATAAATTGGGTAAGTCATTTTGAAGAAAATTTGGATCACTTTCTCCTGTTAAGTTGATTTCTTTGAAGATCCTTTATTCGTAGATGTAGGGCCTGCATCAGGATGGGGACAGACAATTTGAACAGTTGCTCTCAATTATTCCAATGGGTTTGCAATTAATATCAATTGAAAATCATATTTCTTTAGTTTTATTGTATTTGCTAGAACTAAATAATTATCCCATTTTACACACTAATACCATTAGTTCAATATTTTTTCATTACAATAACGACATATTACAACTTTTTAAAAACGTTATTAAACCAGGAATATTTTAAAATCATTGGCCACTGTTGCTTTCATATTATTTTTTTACACCAGAGCTGTTCAAAGTTCCGCGTCAAAAATATTTCTTCAGAAATTTTACACAAATCAAAAGTTTAACATTATTTTTTGAGAAAAATACGTTAGTTAGCTATTTTTTTTGGTAGTTATTCACTGATGCGGTTAATATTTATTATTTTAGCACAGAAATAATAATGGTATTAAGTGATTTGATCTCGTTACGAGTAAAAATATGAACACAGTCAAAAAAATATGAAGTTTTTTTTTAAAGCGCCATATTTCTAGCAGTGTAAGGGTTATACTTTTTATCAATTATTTTTTAGGCTTGCCTTTAGTTCTACTATCAGCCCTTCAGAGGTTATCCATTGTTTACTGGACACCCGGTACTATCAGATTTCGAATTAAATAAGGTTTTAATTTAATTTGTAATGTAAATAATAGCACCTGAACCAACAGTTGATGTGTGAGCGATGATTACAAGCGCCGAATATGGCTTTCAACCCTTAATAACTTTTTTAAATTGGGTTTTCTGGGTATACTGCTATTGAATTTAATTGAAGTGGTCTTTTTACACCCGTTATAATTGACCTGTATAGGCGTGACCATCATGTTCCGGCGGGTGTTCCCGTTGTCGAAGAACGAGTACTGCAGCGCCATCTCCAGGCGGACGTACTTCTTCTGCAGGTCCTGCAGCACCTGGAGCCAGATTATGTATTAAATTAGTGAGTTAAATGGCAATGTTATATAAAATATATTCAAAGAAATTAAACTCTGTGAAGATAATTGTGTGTTTGTATAAAGCAATGAAAGAATTAAGATAGATTTAGACGTAATTTGGAAAGCAAGGTTTTCGGCTACCGCAGACAAAGTTACAGGTTTTACAGTTTAAGTAAAGTTTTAAAAATTAAACACAAAAGTGGATAGAAACTGTTTCTTAATTCAGAACATGTTCAGTGACATTTTTGTCTATGTAAATAGGCGATGCGAATACAAAGTCGACCGGCTTTGTCACCTCGTCACAAGGTTCATAGTTGCTTGCTTGCTATGCTTATTATGGGCCTGTCTACATCTAAATGAACCTTGTCACCTCGTCACAAGGTTCACTGTTGCTTGCTTGCTATGTTTATCCACGTAGGTATGTATACAGTACCGCGATCTGGTGGTTGAGTTCCTCCTTGGAGCAGTCGTTCTCCAGCGAGGCGATCACGAGTAGTTTGTGCGCGGCGATGCGCGAGCACAGCCGGCCCAGCGCGCGCAGGGCCTCCGCCTCTGTGACCTGGCGGCGGCCGGGCTTGTCACCTGGCATTGTCATTACGTAGTATGAATACAAGTCGCTAAGGCCCAATTGCAGGGAACGTTTTAACCTCGGGTTAGCTTCGGGTAAGCTAACTCAGGTTTAAATTGTAACTACTTCTTATTTCAATCGATAGTGGCGCCATTTAAATCTGAGTTAGCTCGGGTTAAAACGTTCGCTGCAATCGGGCCTAACTCTGTCTGTATGTTTGGCCGATAACTCCTCCTAAAGTATGTAACGGATTTAAAAGCGGTTTTCTCCATATTTGAGGGTATTTATTCGTTTAAATTTGTAAATTAAGATCGTTTAAAAAAAGTTTTTTAAGTTAGAAAAAATACAAGGTAATTTTGCCGACTTGCTCGCGAACAGCAAGTCGGCAAAATTACACCATTGCAAAACGTGGGTCGGTCGCTAGTAAATAATAAATCTCCAGACTAAACACACCAATTATGTGGCTCTTAGGTAAGTGCAGTAAGCTCTTGTGTTAAAGGTACCACAAAATGGACTAGGGGAGAAACTTAGTTACACGCAGACACGACCCAATGTCGAAAAACAACTTTTCGATGTTGACCCGACCCGGGGATCGAACCCGGAACCATCCGCTTTGCAGTCCAGTATAGTTAACGCTGCGCCACAGAGGTCGTCATATAAATAATATATGAGCACCCAGTGTCACTGCCCTGTAACCACCTACATCTCATCCAGCAATGACAGCAAGGAGTTGATCACCCAACATTTGCTCAGAAAGGCAATTATTAAAACACTAATTGATTACATGACAAACTCAAATCCTACTATTATTATAAACGTGAAAGTTTGTGGGTATGAATGTATGGATGTTTGTTACTCTTTCACGTAAAAACTACAGGATGGATTTTGATGAAACTTTACAGTAATATAGGTTATAACGAAAGGTTCTCATTCCCACGGGAAACCGACTTCCACGCGAACGGAGTCGCAGGCAGCCACTATAATACTACAACACTTCAGTAAATCTGTCAATTCAACTTACTAATTCGCCTCCTATGTCGTATCCGCTGTCGATCGTCCGGCGACCGGTCCACGGAGCTCGACGACTGCCCTTCTATGATCCGCGGCTAGAACAAATGTTTTAATATAACATACATACTTGTATGTTTAGTCGTTAAGCGTATGTTCTGATGGTGAAATGATTGAACCGTTTCTTTTGAGAAAATTTAAAACTATAGAAGATAATAACGTCATAAAATAATGTTAAGATAGAATTGCGAATAGCGTACAAGTAAGCCTTACTCTAATAAAATGAGACGAAAAGCCCTGAAA
This sequence comes from Emmelina monodactyla, assembly GCA_916618145.1. Lineage (NCBI taxonomy): Eukaryota > Metazoa > Arthropoda > Insecta > Lepidoptera > Pterophoridae > Emmelina > Emmelina monodactyla. Next base: position 938,359 of record OU745315.1, on the reverse strand, counting down.
CACTCATCTGACCATCCTTACAATGCATCAGGGGGTCTACCGGGACTTTACAATCGAAATCATATGCGTGCGACCGAAGTAAGAACGAACTTGATGGAATCCCTTACCGGCACTTTATCACGACAATTTGACAAACTTGACAGTTCAACTAGGCGACGACACAAGTCCCGGTAAGGTGTTAAGACGATAATCGTAACAACAGGAAATATCGTTTTAAAAGTCGTAAGTCTCGGTACCAATCTCGCGATTTTGATAAGATGCACGATACGACCGTCAAGTCCCAGTAGACCCCCTGGATTCTCTCGCTTTCAAAGAAGCAGGCCTGTGCCTAACCACGGCTGTAACATACATACATACATATCGTCACGCCTGTCTCCCATTGGGGTAGGCAGAGCCATATACTTCGGTCTAGACATACTTCTTGCGCTTCTTTCACATATATCAATCTCTTCATACAAGCTCGTCGATTACTTTTGATCCGTCCCTTTTTAATATATCGCCAATTTGGTCGATATACGACCACGGCTGTAACTACTACACTATCTCACCTTATGATACTCCTCCGTACTGGACAGATCGTCGCTATCGTCCACGCTGGGCCCCAGCTTGAACTGCGGCGTCAGATCCTCCCCCGCGGGGGTTGCGGCGGGGGGCGCGGCGGGGGCGGCGGGGGCGGCGGGGGGCGCGGGGGAGCCGGACGAGGCCGTGTGGAACGTGGGCGAGGGGGAGGTGAGCGGCGCGGGGAGCGGGTCCAGGCTCAGGCTGAGGCTGGAACAATGGATTAATGGAAATAACTTGACAGATAAATAAAAAGCCTGTATATGTCCCATAGTTGAGCACAGGCCTCCTTCTCGGATAGCGAGAGGGTTTGGGCCGTATTCCACCACGCTGGCTCGGTGCGGGTTGGTGGATCACATGATGGATAGTCAACCAGCCATGTGGGTTTCCTCACGATGTTTTCCCACATCGTTAGTGCGTGATAAACACGTACATAATTTGAAAAAGACCAATTAGTGGTACACTCTAGTGGGGATCGAACCCGGAACCTTCTGTATAGTAGACCCGTTCCTGTTGCCACTAGGCTATCACGCACTTTCACTTGACAGATATGACGGGTGTAAAAAGACCACTTCCGAAGCCTGAAACCATGTATTCTTGAGGCTCAATAGTAACTAAAATCACTTACAGTATACCCGGAAAACTCAATTAAAAAAGTTATTAAGGATTGGAAAGTTTTATTTGCCGCTTGAAATCATCGCTCACACATCAACAGTTAGTTCATTAAAACACAGTTTAATTTGAAATCATCGCAAAATCTGATAAAAATTTTTGAACAATTCGTAAAAAAAAATTGTTACCAGTGGAGGTGTCGCGTAACGCGAATATCAATCCCTTTGAAAGGGATCGGTGTTGGGACTCTTGAACGAAAACGGTTTTCGAGTTGAAATCGCGTAAAATTTTAAATGAAATTGCAGAATACTAAACGTAGCAACATTATATAGAAATTTTATTCAAAATTTTACGCGATTTCGACTCGAAACCGATTTCGTTCAAGAGTCCCAACACCGATACCTTTCAAAGGGATTGATATTCGATTTACGCGACACTCCCACAGTTTCCCTCCAGCAATGCCCAGTTTTTGTTTTCGGAAACAGTTCTTTTACACCCCGTATGTAGTCATTGAAGAAAGTTTAACACGAAACATAATTATAATGAAACAGAGTGACATTTAGAAAAGGATGACGAACTTTTAGTTTTGATTGGCTATTTAAGTATATAACTAAGTACTCAAAATAATGGCTTCTTTATAAAAACATTGATGACATACATAATGCTTTTTCAATTTTGAATTGAGTAAAAATGATTTATTTCTCATTATATTAACAACGAGTGTTAGAGTCTAGCTGTAGGCTCTGTCTGCAGCGATTACTGGGCTGACTCGACCGGTGAAATACCACCGTCGCACAGAAAACCATAGTGAAGTAGGGACGATGTTCCTGCGTTTCGTTCGGTGAGTGCGGTATCCGGTGTCCAGTTTTGTCAAAGGCTCAGCAACATACCGCCAACGACCACAGTGTTACGGGGAGTCATGGGCGGCGGTGATCACTTGCCATCAGGTGACCCGCATGCTCGTTTGCTCCGTATATCATAAAAATAAACTTACTGAATCTTCAAAGCGCGGTAGCTCCCCAGTTCCTCGGTAGGCGGTAGATCGAGCGCTTCCCTCGTGGTGCTTCGTAGAACCAGCTCTGATTTACTGCGCTTTATGCTCTCCGTGGACGACACGTCGCTGTCTTCTTCTAGATTAATAACAAGATTTTGACACTAAATAAAGGTTTTGACAGTTTTTGTATGGAAAGAGACAAAAACTGCCAAATTTACTAGATAGGTATTTAATAACGTTGTTGTTTCTAAAGTCAGATGTTCGGTCTCAGTGACTTTTTCTCTTTAACCAGCCCTAACCGGTTAATTGGCAGAAATAAAAAAGACGCTTTAAGCAACACAGTCGAGTTTTGCAAAAAATCTACCGCCAGTACATGTGCTATTACTCTATCTATCACCTGATAAGATATCATTTCATAAAAAGCTTTTACGAAAGAATTTATTTACCTATGATATGAGATGATATTTACAATTAAGCTTAACCTACATTTTATTCTACGATTTCTCACTCTATTTTTTTCCTATCACTATTTTTTAGTCTCCCTGCAAGTAAACACTAAGGGCGGGTTGCATTACATCTACTTAACGTGTCTGTCAACGTTAAAAATGGCGTTAACCACTGTCAAGCTAGAAAACGGGTTGTTTCACCAATGTCGTGACTTTTTTTGTGACGCAACCCTTTGTATTTGACGTATGTTAAACAACTGATGTAATTGTCAAAAAGTAACGTACGTAGATACGTTAACCAACCGTTTGATACAACCCGCCCTAAACCAATGTATCTATTCACCAGTGGAGCCGACAGCCCTTTGCACGGCCGCCTGCTGCGCCGCGAGTCGCTGCAACTCTTCCTGGACCCGCTCGATGTTGGCGCGGTGCAGGGATACTGTCGCCATGCGGGTCTGGAGCTCCTCTTCTAGCTCTACTATCTCTTTTTTCTGGGGAAATAGATGCAGGTTAAAATCTAGTTAAAACAAAAAGAAGTATACATAGAATAAATAGTTGTAAAGAATATAGTTCTTCTTTCGTGAGAGCATTAAACATAACTATTTGCAAATAAACTATTAGTTTTCGAATCAAGGTGCGTGTCGCTCAGAAAAACATCGATTACAGTCGCATTAAAAATTACCATTTAAATAGTTGCGATATTTACGAAGAAAATATACAGAAGAACACACCGTTTTATATGTAGTACGTTTTAAACAGGCCCAGAAGATTTAAACACATTATCTTTTTTTTCCAAAAAATATTAATAGGACTTATCAACCTTGAAATCAAAACATTCGCCTAAAATGTATCATTAATGTTTAATCCCCATCCCATAGCTTCCACACATCAACATATCCTTATTTTTCAACTTACATGTCTCTCAACAGTGTCCTTGATATTATCAGTAGTCGCCGAGGGGCACTGCTGCAGCAGCCGCATCAGACACTCCGTGGACGACTCCGAGGTAGCACTGCAGGGGCTTGATGGCTCGCTCTGTTTGTGAACAGGCAGACAGCAAATACAGTACTGTGGTAGCTACTAGCGAGGCTAGCTTTACTCACGTGGATATTAAATTAGTAAACACTAGTGCCTGCCCGCGACTCCGTTCGCGTGGAAGTCGGTTTCCCGTGGGACTAAGAAGTTTTCCCGCGGTAAAAAGTACCCTATGTGTTATTCTGATGTATATCCTATATTACTGCAAAGTTTCATCCAAATCCGTCCAGTAGATTTTACGTGAAAGAGTAACAAACATCCATTCATCCATACTCACAAACTTTCATATTTAAAATATTAGTAGGATGATGTAAGCTTACGTCAGTCTCTGATAAGGTAGCTTTCAACTGGTGTAAGAAATTTTTAGTAGGGTTTTCAAAGGTTCTACAGCCATCCAAACTCAAGATTTTTACCATACCACCATGAAGTTTTATATAGCAAAATCCCTATTTGTGTACGAGGGTGCGTTTTTAAGTTCGCGGAATGAGAGGGTTGGAGGGGGGTGATTAGGCTCATTAGGACCGTAACGCGTTCAGTGACTCATAATTAGTATAAATACGAGGTTTCATTGTTATCAGACAATTAGTCTTTGAGCTATCGTCAACCAAGCAACATAATCGGGAGTGAAAAGTCACGCCGCCGCAAAAACCACAACGCGTAGAGTGTTCACGTGCATTTTTGGACCTCTGCAGTGACGACAAGGATGGTGTATTGAGTCGAATTGTTACTGGAGACGAAACTAGGGTTCATCATTATGAACCTGAGTCGAAACAAGACTCCATGCAGTGGCATAAAAAGGGCACAGCACCCCCCAAGAAGTTTAAGGTGTCACAGTCAGCTGGGAAACTCATGGCAACGGTCTTTTGGGACTCAGAAGGAATATTGTTGATCGATTATAAAAATAAAGGTGTTTCTATAACCGGAGAATACTACGCTTCAATATTAGAGCGACTAAAAGAAGCCATTAAAGAGAAAAGACGGGGAAAATTGACGAAGGGTGTGCTGCTTTTGCACGACAATGCGCCCGTCCACAAGAGTCGCGTTGCGTTGGCTGCCCTGCATAAGGTGGGCTTCGATATTTTAAACCACCCACCCTACAGCCCAGACCTAGCCCCGAGTGATTATTACCTCTTCCCAAAAATGAAAAAAGAGCTTCGGGGTAAAAAAATTACCACCGATGATGAAGTTAAGGAGGCAGTTTCAGCGTATTTTGAAGACAAAGATAAATCATTTTTTTATGAGGGTATAAATAAATTAATTGAAAGGTCTGAAAAATGTATCCGTCTTGCAGGTGAATATACTGAAAAGGAAAAATAATTTGGTTTTTTTATTTCCACCCCTTACCCTCCATTCCGCGAACATAAAAACGCTCCCTCGTATGTCCAGTAACTCCTCTTAAACCACTCAACAGATTTAATGCGGTTTTTACTGTATTTGAGTTACTTTTTCCACTGAATTTGTAAAAAAGAACATTCAGATTTTATAAAATAAGCTAAAACTCTACGTTCCATTAACAAGTAGACCAAAATTACAGCATTGAGAAGCGTGGGCGGGTCACTAGTATTAGTATAAACGTTAGCTGCTATTAATCGTAGCACGCACTTTGATTGTTAATAAACCGAATTGATATTTTGTAATTCTGTTAGTTTACAGTCCAATTATAAAGACATAGACATTGAATGGGACACTATGATTTATTACAATTCCCTTGTGTAAATATCATTTTTGTGGTATTAACAATAAGATTATTTGTAGTTGACGCCCACTTTTAACATATACTACGGCAATAAATGATTGAGAATTTCCATACCTAACCAAACTTTAATAGGAGTATCATATCCCAGTAATACACAGATAAGTACAATTATGTATATTACTGAGCGATTAGGAATCAAATTGATTTCATTTGATGAAACGCATTTAATACCTAACGCTTAAAACCTGTATAAAAACTTATATGAGTTTTATGAGATTTAAAAACAGTAATGTTATATAGCTTGTATGATGTATAAATATTATAAATAATAACCAATAATGTATTCTATGAACAGTGCAATTGCAAGCGTTTTATATAACATGCAGAAAATACGTAAGCGAAATAAGTTAACATGCTTTAAATAGGGCGGAATCACAGTAAACATGGAAATTAATTAAGAACTCCTTATGTTGTAGTCCTATTCCTTCATTCTTGAGCAAACTCAATACTGAAATTAGTTTAAATATACGAAAATATGTATCTGCTTTTATGAATGAAAGTAACAATACATATACTTAAAAACTAGTATAGTTTGAAATGAGTTCTTGAATAAGGCGGTTAGAGTACCAGAACTTAAACTGATTTCATAGTATTGGATTTGGGCTAACTTTAATGCGTACAATAATTTACCTTTTATAATCAGAAGTCAAGCTTTAAATTTCTTTTTTATCAAATTAATAGCTATGACATTTGATGCACTTTGCTTTATTGTAATTCGTGTTATAAACATTGAGCTATAATTCTAATAACTTATTTATCAATGGCTTATTAATGCGATTGAATAGTCGGTTCTAAGTAACCGTAAAAAAGTCCCTCTCAAGCTTAGTTTAGGTATATAAAATATTATCTAAAAAATTTGGCCTATAGTAAATATATTTTCCGCAGGCCTAATTTTAGCACTGCTTCATTGTTTTATTAAGTTTTTTTTCCTTTTACTTTATACATAACAGAAAACTATATTCTCATATAAGTAGATTTATTTATTTAATAACTTTATTGTACCATAAAGTATAGGATACCAACAAATGCACAGAAATTTACAATTTAAACACAGCTACAATTTATAATCTTTTCTGGGAATAAATTCTAAACATGAATTAATAAAAACTGTAAATCAATTCATGTTTAGTACACATATTATAGGTCTACAAAAAAAATATTGTCGGGATTAGTTTCACAAGCCCTTTCAAATCAAAATTGTTATTAATGTCACCCATTTCATTACAACCATCCTTAACTGACTCTGTTTTAAACCCCATTAAGAAAAAACGCGTTATAACACTATAACAACCACCATAATCAAAACCGTACTTGTATCAAAAAGCCAAAGCCAGTGCCCCATCATCCCTCTGACACCACACAATTAAGACATGAGTGGATGAAGGTGATATGTCATATTGGCAATTATCACCTTCATCCACTCGCCTCTTCTATACTGCAAACGGCCAAATCAAGAACCTCCCGTACCCCTGGAACCCTTACCTCATCAATCCGGCACCCCCTCGCCACCAGCCCCCGCAGCGAAGATCTCACGAACTCCTCGAGGTCCGCCGTCTTCGCGTCCACCGTGGCCTGGAGCTCCGCGACACGCACTTCTTCCGTTTCAGCCTAGCGGGGGACAGGGGCAACGTAAATAAAAAATGCGGACGTGAATTCTCGTTTCAAAATTTTAGACTATTTTTTTTAGGATTGTTATTAATTTAGGAATTTAGTTACCAGAATTTCGGGTTCGTACAGAAACATATTTCAAACGCAATTCATTGTTCACACTTAAAAACACGAACTGATAAACGACAATTCACATTCCAAAATAAAAACAGCGCAACTAACAACTGTCGAATATTAAATTAAAATAATTGATCACGGCAAGTAAACAAGTGTAATGGACGTGTTATCGCGGGCGAAAGTGGGTGCATGTTGTGGGAATGAGAGGTGCACAATCAACGCATTGTCTGCGGGTTCGCTACTGGCTAGTGTCAAGATTACCACTACTAGTGGAGCGCGATCGAGATTTTATCAATCGTTTTCGCTTATTTCTCGACAGAATTTTACCCGTTTGTAATGAAGAAAAGTCAGTTAAAGAAAGTAATGGGAAAGCGATTGCTTTCTAAGATTTAAGTTTATATTACTACAAAAATCTTAACAACTTTTGTATATTTTTTTTTATTGTTGTTGGTTGGAAAATGTCATATCATAGGCCACCGAAAAAATAAATCATTAACAAACAGTTTTTGTTATAGTCATAACATATATGAACGAACAAAATATTTGTTCAATTTATGAATTAACTAGTGGCCGCCGGCGACTCCGTTCGCGTGGAAGTCGGTTTCCCGTGGGAATGAGAAGTTTACCCGCGGTAAAAAGTACCCTATATGTTATTCTGATGTATAACTTTTATTACTGTAAAGTTTCATCAAATCCATCCAGTAGTTTTTACGTGAAAAAGTAACAAACATCCATACATCCATACATACAAACTTTCACGTTTATATTATTAGTAGGACTTAACGCAAAAACACAAGAATATCACATTCTTATCTACATTACTTTAGTCCAAAAAATCATTCGACAAATCTCGATCACATTGACCACTAGTAGCGGCAACAGTAAACAAATGCGCGGGACAATGACATTACGACATACAACTACGTAACTACAGATAACGAGGGGAATAAATATTTTATTTACAACAAAAAATCTCTAATTACTACTCTCGGGGTGAAGTATGACATTGTGTCTTAAGAAATTAGTCTTTATACAAGAACTTTATGAAATGTTTGCTTAACACACAGTTTGTGAGAGAGCGTTCGACGTTAAGATAAAATATATTTTTATTAGGATTTGTTTTGTTTATAAAATAAAAAAAAGAGAATCAAATTAAGTTATGACAAAAATTGTTGAGTTTCTTGATTGGTTAGCCAAGTTACTTTTGTAAAAAGCTTAACATTTTTTTTTTACTGATCAGCCGAATTTCATAATTCGAAGGAAATAAGGGATTTAAATTGGTTTAAACGTGAAGCTATGAATTATTTTATATGTACATGTGGTATACGTGCAGTGAGTTTTATCAAGCTTGTTTCTGGAAACCTTATTATATCTATTTTACCACTTGTGATAAGATTTGCCGAGCCTCTGTTATCCTTCTTTACCTACTACCATCGATTTCTAGTCATTTCCTTTTCTTTTTAACTTATATTGTTTAAACATAAATTGAAAGTTTGTTTTGTAAAATGCAGAAACCTGTGCATTCTAACTTCGTTAAAATAAAAGATGCAACAATTTAGCCACTCAATTGCTGTTTTATCATACTTGTTATTATTATTTAATTGTTAAATCATGTATCACATTTCGATTTAAACCGTATCAAACAAGATGATAACAGACATCTTATCCATTGGTATTGCCTGGGAAAGGGGTAACAGGGGAGATCCCCTAACATAAAAAATATGCTGCTTCATTTATATAAACCCTATACATACGTCACTTGGAGACATTTTTTTTATCGTATACGGAGCAAACGAGCATGCGGGTCACCTGACGGTAAGTGATCACCGCCGCCCATGACTACCCGCAACACTGTGGGTGTTGGGGGTGTGTTGCTGAGCCTTTGCTAAAATTGGTCACCGGATACCGCACTCACCGAACGAAACGCAGGAACACCGTCCCTACTTCACTATGGTTTCTGTGCGACGGTGGTATTCCACCGGTCGAGTCAGCCCAGTGATCGCTGCAGACAGAGCCTACAGCTAGACTCTACCACTCCTACAATGTATGCCTACCTGTTGTGTGAGAGTGGTGACTGCTGGCAGAGTGTGGATCCTCCTCCTGAGTTCTAGTTGTCTCGCTGTAAGCGCGCGGCGTCTCAAGGACCAGCCGCGGGGGGTCGTGGCGGTGCGAGGAGATGAGGAGGCTGCCCGCTCCTGGTATATCACACCAAGATTATTTTAGCTTCTCTTTTTATCACAAACTAGCTTTCCGCCCGGCGGTTTCACCCGCAACTAACTTTGTTATCTTACGGAACCCTATTTTTCCAAAATAAAATATAGCCTATGTTACTCGTGGATAATGTAGCTTTCGAATGGTGAAAGAATTTTTAAAATCGGCCCAGTAGTTTTTGAGCCTATTCGACACAACCAAAGAAAGTTTTCCTCTTTATAATATTAGTATAGATAGAAAAAAAATTGTCGGCTGAGTTCTTCTTAATCATGCATTTGACTTAAGAACGATTTCCTCTAAAGTCCTTTTCGATAAGGTTTGTAATCACGTACTTAAAGGTACTGTTTTTAATTAAATAAAATTAAATGTTTCGAGATCATATTCTTGGAAATTACAGTCGTGCGAAGTAAAGGTAGATCACTATTATAATGGATATATTAAAGCCATAACTACAAGTTTACGATGCAAAATAAACGGTAGAAATAACAATTCAAATACATATAAAAAAATGCGCAACGCTGACTAGGGTCATTCGTTTAAGGGCTAATATTACACAGACTAACTTAGAAAAACCCGTTTCTTTTAGATCAGTATTTTTAAAGCAACATCTATCTAACTATCAATTCCACAATCAGTAAAACTAATGTTACAAAAACATTTTTATAAGGTGATCACAGATCTTAAAAATACCTTAATAATTATATAGGCACTAATAAAAGCATCAAGCTGCACTCACATTTGACAAAGTGGAATATAAAAATAAACCTTACCTCATCGAGCTGTCTTTGCGCCTGCAGTAGCTGTTCTCTTTCTGCCTTCCAACTCTCTTCTCTTTCCTGAACCCAAACGCACAATTTTTGTAAATACTCTAAATTAAATTTATGCAAAAAGAAAACTCTGTATTTTATATTCTTTTATTTTTACTTCTAAACCACCTAAAAGATTTGATAATGATTTCAACACCTTTTAAATGTGTTCTGTGTTAATTTTCAAAACGTTTAACCATTCTTATTTTAACATTTGGTAAACCAATTTTGTTTTCATTTCGTACAAAGCAATCCTACTTCATTACATAGTATAAATCGAAGTCGTTAATTCTGTCTGTATGTATGTTTGGCCGCTAACTCCTCTTAAACCAGTTGAGGGATTTTAATGCGGTTTTCACCATCCTTTGGGTATTTTTTTCATTTAAATTTGTATATAAAGCACAATTGGAAAAAGTTTTTTAAGTTAGCAAAAAATCTATGTTTCTTGAGCAAGTCGGCCAAAATTACACCATTGCGAAGCGTGGGCGGGTCGCTAGTACGAGTATATTATAAATGTGAAAGTTTGTGATTATGTGGGGATGTATGGATGTTTGTTAATCTTTCACGTAAAAACTACGGGACGGATTTGGATGAAACTTTGCAGTAATATAGGTTATACATCAAAATAACACATGGGTACTTTTTACCGCGGGAAAACATCTCATTCCCACGGGAAACCGACTTCCACGCGAATGGAGTCACGGGCGGCCACTAGTATTTTATAAAGAACGATTATAAAGTTGTAAAAGTGGCAATAATACATTTGTCCTCCAACTCCTACAAAACCACAAGACGTATTTTAATGATTTTTACCATTCTTTAGGTATTTTTATTGAATAGGTTTATAAGTCATGAAATAAAAAATATAATACTGCTAATTTTTCGTGAACAAGTCGACTAAAATTACACCCTTGCGAAGCGTAAGCTAACCACTTTAATACTAAGGGTTGTATAAAACATACAAATATAAATTAATATTTATTTTCTAATAAATGTATTTACCTGTTGTTTTAACTGCGACTGTTTCCTCGATCTCTCGAGCTCCGATCTGCTAGTAAGTCTGTCGTTTACTGCCTCACTCTGTAGGTCTCTGCGCAAAGTAAAAAACGTTAATTTAACCGTATATAATTGATTATATGTGTTTGACAATCCATGTTTATCGTGGTTGGCATTCTTGCATGATTGTTTTAATGATTGCTTCTAACGTTGTATTGTAACCAAATTTGTTAAGTATAGTAATTGTAGATCAAACATCTAAATTCTTTGGATCAATCGAAATCTAGTTATATATATTTTTTACAAAATTATCTAGAAACTAGTGGCCGCCCGCGACTCCGTTCGCGTGGAAGTCGGTTTCCCGTGGGAATAAGATGTTTTCCCGCGGTAAAAAGTACCCTATGTGTTATTCTGATGTATAACCTATATTACTGCAAAGTTTCATCCAAATCCATCCAGTAGTTTTTACGTGAAAGAGTAACAAACATCCATCCATACATCCTCACAAACTTTCACATTTATAATATTAGTAGGATAATCAGATTTATTTAAAGACAACACTCAATTAATGTGTCGTTTATAATTTATTATAATGAGCTAGGCACTGTGTCAATTTTAAAAGACAGAATATTATACTTTCTCGATGCTGTAGGTATATCCTACTAATATTATAAACGTGAAAATTGTGAGTATGGATGTATGGATGTTTGTTACTCTTTCACGTAAAAACTACTAGATGGATTTTGATAAAACTAGGTTATACATCAGAATATCATATAGGGTACTTTTTACCGCGGGAAAACTTCTCATTCCCGCGGGAAACCGACTTCCACGCGAACGGAGTCGCGGGCGGCCACTAGTTCCAAATATTTATATGAGAAGTATGACATTCGTAATTAAAACGTGTTATTAATTGGTGCCACATTTAGGGTCCTTTTCTATAGACCACGTGACATTAATAAACGTCGTGAACGGCTGAAACTGAACGTAAACACATTTTTATACAGTTGCTCAAAAAGTGGCGTATTGCAGGGACGTTTAGCGTTCGGGATTTGGGATGTGGATTACACACTCTTGCTTTTTTTTTACCTTTCCCGCACTCGTGCGTTCTCTTTCCCAACTGTCAAAATTAGTATATTTCAATACAAGTGTGGAAAGGCTGTCATTACAACGAGTTCCGACAAATGTCTTCCCGAGCCGAGGCACAGCCGAAGGCGAGGGTTGACAGGCGGGACGAGTTGCAATGACGGTTCCGCACGTGTACTGAACGACTATTTTTAATAAAGTTGCGAAAAAATAAAGCAATTTAATAAAATATAAAATTAGTATCGTAAATGTCGAAATAACTCATTTTGAAAATAGCGCCATTTTTTCTTCACCCATTTGGTAGGCAAAGGTTACTATGCCAATACAAAGAAGAAATTTTCTTCGCGAGTTTAGTTGTTTGTAGCACAAAATGAGTTATTTCGACATTTACGATCCAAATTTTATATTTTATTAAATTGCTTTATTTTTTCACAACTGTATTAAAAATAGTCGTTCAGTACACGTGCGGAACCGTCACTGCAACTCGTCCCGCCTGCCAACCCTCGCCTTCACCTTAGACATTTGTCGGAACTCGTTGTAATGACAGCCTTTCCACACTTGTATTGAAATATACTAATTTCATCCCACCCGCCGCAGCTTGGACGCCTCCTGGGGTCGTTGTAGCGGACCATGTAAGAGCCAATACGCACTGTCGACTTGTCGCCGGCGACTCAGTCTCTCGGCGACCGAGTGCGTAAACATTCATTAAATGAGTCTAAACTAAAGAAAGTCACATTGGCTCTAATACACCACTATACATACGTGGTGGAAGCATGCAGGCTGTCGGCGCTGGCGTGCAGCTCGGTGGTGGACCACGACAGCAGCGACAGCCGCGACAGGTTCATGTGCGCGGCGCCCTCCTGCCGCAGCTTGGCCGCCTCCGCCGGGTCGTTGTAGCGGAACATGTTGGTGCGGCCCAGCAAGATTATACAACCTAGAGATAAACAATTTGACATCTTTAGTAGCAGGTCGGTTAGGTTTATAAAAGTTTGATGTCTGCAAGTATAAATAATTAACTATGCTACGTAGTTTCACCCGAATTTGTTATTAAACGCTATAACGTTTTCCGTTTGAGCAACATTTTCATAGTTGCTTCTTTAAGTCGTAGCGTGATGTTATACAACCTATAAGCCTTCCTAAAATAGCTGTTTTAATTTTTAAAGTGCATTAGTTTTTCCTGAGATTAGCGCGTAAAAATATCTTCAGATTTGTTTATATAACTATAGACTGAAACACGAAAGGTATATACAGAAAAAGTCTTCACTTTAAAAGTCGATATTTTCGTTTTTGAAACTAACCTGATTCGGAGATTATCTAGAAAAAAATGTTGTATCGAACACTGTGCTTTAACACTACAAACGGTAGGCGTTGGATTTGCGATGTTATTGTTATTTATGTTTTATTCATACATTTTCATGTAGCAGAAGATTAATGAAAAAAACAACATTACATCGTGTGGAATTATAAACCGAAACATTTTAGCTGTGATTCAAAGTCATCGAAGGAGAAAGTCACAGCTTCAAAACAAACGAAAGTATCTCAATTCTGAGTTATTAATGAAATGTATTGATAAAACTGGAAACGTAATCAGCGTAACGTATATCTATAAACAGTTTTCGTTTTATTACACTATTTGTTTAAGTAAAAACTTTATATTTGTATGAGTTTAAATTACTTTTAAGCCACGAAATGGATTTTAATACGGTTATCACTTAAACGAGATAATCACATCTAACGGAAATTTGACTTCATCACCGTCGGATAAATATTTAAAGTTAAGTAACATTTACGAATTACGCTTAACTTAGAAACACTATAAAATCACAACCTGTAAACAACATCATCATCACTAAACCAGCACATACCTTGGCTCAGCTTGGTGGGTGCATGCACGAGCACGGTGTTGAGCCAGCAGTGCGCGCCCGGCGCCGGCGCCAGCACGGCCTCGCCGGCCGCGCGCAGGATGCTGCAGTGCCGCGGCAGCACGCCCGCGCCCGCGATCACGATGTCCGGCGTCGGCACCAGCGAGGACGATCCGATCACTGTCTCACCCTCCTGCGGAACAGTGGGAGACGATAGTGTGTATGTCGGAACATGACCCGATCACTGTCTCACCCTCCTGCAGAACAGTGGGAGACTGTCGACGACCTCTGTGGTGCAGCGGTATATATACCGGACTGCTAAGCGGATGGTTCCGGGTTCGATCCCCGGGTCGGGTCAATTTCGTAAAAATGGTTTTTCGATATTGGCTCGTGTCTGTGTGTAACTAGGTTCTCCTCTAGTCCATTGTGTGGTACCTATAATACATGTGCTTACTGCAACTTCCTTTAGGGCCACATAATTGGTGTGTCAGTCTGGAGATTTATTTATTATTTATTTACTATAGTGTGTATGTCGGAACATGACCCGATCACTGTCTCACCCTCCTGCAGAACAATGGGGGACTAGAGTGTGTATGAGGACGACCCGATCACTGTCTCACCCTCCTGCAGAACAGTGGGGGGCTATAGTGTGTGTGTCGGAACATGACCCGATCACTGTCTCACCCTCCTGCGGAACAGTGGGGGACTATAGTGTGTATGAGGACGACCCGATCACTGTCTCACCCTCCTGCAGAACAGTGGGGGGCTATAGTGTGTGTGTCGGAACATGACCCGATCACTGTCTCACCCTCCTGCAGAACAGTGGGGGACTATAGTGTGTGTGTCGGAACATGACCCGATCACTGTCTCACCCTCCTGCGGAACAGTGGGGGACTATAGTGTGTATGAGGACGACCCGATCACTGTCTCACCCTCCTGCAGAACAGTGGGGGGCTATAGTGTGTGTGTCGGAACATGACCCGATCACTGTCTCACCCTCCTGCAGAACAGTGGGGGACTATAGTGTGTGTGTCGGAACATGACCCGATCACTGTCTCACCCTTCTACAATAGCAATAGGACGTAGTAAACTAGAAGGTAAATACTTGTCCATTTGACACGCACTTACTTATACCAAATTTAAGACTAAGTATATGGTTTTCCTTGGATGCCATTGTCAGACCAAATTGAAATAGGGCCACACGGAAAGCACAAGCTTTTAATTAAAAATAATTATCAAAATCGGTTCAGAATGATCCAACTTACCCTCTTTTAGGAATAGCCATTAACACTTTTCGAAAGAAAACTATACTTTTTAAATGAAATCAAACAACAAAATCACATAATCCTTTATTGTGATTACGGTGATAATGAATATCACCGTAATCTCGGAACAGAGAAGTAGATGGAAGTGTGAAGTAGGCGGGGCACGCGCGCCACTAATAAGCAGGGATTGCAAACCCATACCTCAGTCGTACCTGTCTTATTGTCGTGTTCGGTTGTGTTTTGCTGTGATCGTATTGCGTTTTCTTAATCTAATATCGACTTTATTTTCAAAGCAGGAATAGTATATTTAATAACAAGTGTGGAAAGGCTGTCATTACAACGAGTTCCGACAAATGTCTACCCGAGCCGAGGCACAGCCGAAGGCGAAGGTTGACAGGCGGGACGAGTTGCAATGACGGTTCCGCACATGTACTGAACGACTATTTTTAATACAGTTGCGAAAAAATGAAGCAATTTAATAAAATAATAAAAACACAATAAATTCGTCAATTTAAATCTCTAAATTCGTCCTATGTTGATATGTAGCGATTTTTTGACCTTTTCGGGAAAATGTTATTCGAAGCATTTTGTGCAATTATACTGAGTTCCAGTGGTGTTAATTCAAACATATTTGAAAAATGCAACGAACAATGAAACTCGCAAAGAAAATTTATGGCGAATGGCGCCATATTTTCTCCTCCCATTCTGGTAGGCAAAGGGAACTATGCCCATACAGCCAAGTCTTAAATATATTTTTTTTATTGATA
This sequence comes from Emmelina monodactyla, assembly GCA_916618145.1. Lineage (NCBI taxonomy): Eukaryota > Metazoa > Arthropoda > Insecta > Lepidoptera > Pterophoridae > Emmelina > Emmelina monodactyla. Next base: position 922,240 of record OU745315.1, on the reverse strand, counting down.
TGTAATGGAAATGAAAATTAATGAGATAATATGATAAAACCTAACCTCACTAATTCAATCAAATCATTAAATCTGATATCGAAACAAATTAGTAGCTTTTTTTAGAAATATACCTACGCTACGTATTAACATGAATCATAAAAACTTCATGGTTGGTTTTTCTTTTTAATAGACATTATTTTGACAGTTGGCAAAGAGAACGCACGAGTGCGGGAAAGGTAAAAAAAAAGCACGAGTGTGTAATAGCCCACATCCCGAACGCTATACGTCCCTGCAATACGTCACTTTTTGGGCAACTGTATTAAAAAGTTCAATTCATATTTGTTCTAATTTTAATGTAACACTGCTTCCATCTATTGTGGAGATGCTGAAACATAAAACATAACAATTGTAAACATGAACTTTATTAGCCAAGGAATAAAGTTCAACATACATTGTTAAATGTAGAACGCCACCTATTGTTAATAAGTTGAATTTTTTGTATGTCAACGCGAACGTGAAGTAAGTTGCGGAAGGTCGTAAATACATTATGAGTTTCGGTAAAGTAAACTCTATTCATCACTGACAAAGTGTGTTTTTGCTTGGCAGCATTTAGAAATAAGGTCATTCTGGCACTAAGGATATGCGACCAAAAAAACAATTGTTTACATGTAGTGACTATGTTTATTATCATTTCTATGTGTGAGTTTTGGCGACAGCGGTTCCTCTAGTAAGTTGGTCGTATAGCATTTCCATCTACTTCTCTGTTCCGTGACCGTAATAATTAAAACCCCCCTTTTAATATTACCTTTAAATGATACAGCGTGACTCCAGTGGACAGCAGGTTATCATCGATCCCCACTAAATGCGGCATATCGGAGTCCAACACTACTCCCAGGCCACTCTTCCTAAGACCTAAAGCCTTCTGCTCCTGTAGTATCTGCTGGGTTTCTCGCCACTTTTCCGTCCACTTCTCTGTAAGGACTTTCTCTTGAGCTTCCTTTCGTTGGAGAGTCGCTAGCACGTTGGATTCGGGATCCACGGGGCTCTGGGTTTAAAGAAAAAGAAATAAGATTAGTTAAATAAAAAGGTTTTATCAATGCTAAGGTTTTCTTTTGTAAAAAAAATTTACTCAAAGATCTCATAACTTATGTAATGTCTTTCTGTTGAGATTACTTGAGCAGAATGTTATAATGAATAACGATGGCCTTCGTAGCCAAAGCCTTAGGAGAAGGTTTCATTTCCAGTAACTACTTATTAGCTAAGACTTGTCAGTCATATCATGAACATGGCACATGCAACTATGCCGAAATATCGGAAGACAAATTAAGGCTATGATCATGGTAAATATCCTGTGAACAGTGTTGTGATTTTGACATAGTTCATACACTCATTACAAAATCCACTATTATTTATAATACTAACCGTATTATGTGTAATCTGTGCCCGCAGTTTGTCGATCTCCTCCCTGAGTTCTCTAATAAGTTTGACATTAGGATCTTCATTGATAGTTGGTTTGTTGATGATGTTCTTAGCTCGGTTCGCGTAACGGAGGGTCGACAGTGTTTCACCGTAGTTGCAGTCAGCTGGGGATATCTGTGGGATAGGTATTTGTAGGTAGATTTGGTGGTAAAAAAACAGGTATTATGTCAAAAACACTCAGAATTGGTAAAAATTCTGCCATAACTATCAGAATATTTTAAACTGTCTATGCAGTTTCAACAAATTAAAGTGGTCTGTGGCTACCATGTTTCAATGGTATTTGCCAAATTTAGAACGGAATAATGTCAAAATCTAGAAAAAATACTCTAAGGTTTAAAGGTTTCTGATCTTATAAGATATATTTATTCATTTATTACAGTGTATACTCACAGCGGCAATCATGATGGTCTTGGAGTTGCCGCCGAGCGAGTCCTTCAGCAGCCACGTCAGCACCGAGTCGCGGTACGGGATGAACACCTGCTTCTTGGACGCGCCTCGTATTAACTTGTCTGTTGTTGAAGAATGAGGAGTTAGTGTAGTGCTATGAGTGTTTTTTTTTGAGGTTATAGGAGGAAAGGTTTTGATAACTTAGTTGTGCAAGATTGGGATATTATTAGTTTAATAGATTTGAATGGAAAATATTTCGGGTACTTAATGACAATTGACAATGACATTGTTTCGCCATTCAATTAAAAATATTCCTATTACAAACGGTCGTAATCAATCTGTTAAGTCTATGAACATTAAACTAGTACCAACATCTTTCTCCACAGTCCTCAAAGTCTACCACCTCAACCTAGACTTCAACAATAACATATTGTTTTCATACAACGGGTGTAAAAAGACCACTTCCGAAGCCTGAAACCATGTATTCTTGAGCCTCAATTGTAACCAAATCGTAACCAGTTCCCCACCAGAAATGCCCAGTTTTTGTTTTCGGAAGCAGTTCCTTTACACCCCGTATTAGTTGGCTATCGTGTGTACTGACTGTTGGAGGCCTCGGCGAGCGCGGAGATGACGGAGCCGAGCGTGACGAGCGACTTGTTGATGTGCGCGCCCTCCACCAGCCGCTGCCCCGACGCGCCCGTGGCGTCCGCGCGCTCACTACACATATCATATTGTATTTAGAAAGCATAGCATAAGGACTGTAAGAATTAGGCATTAGAATAGATGGGCTTTTCCAAAACATAAACTGGCCAAGAGCAGCAAATAATAGATAAGTATGCATTCAATTATAAAAAAAATACAGAGTCTATTTAAACGCTACCAGCTAACAAATGTAAAGTTAAATCAAGGACTATTAAAAACTTAGGGTTGATATCTTCACCCTTTTCTTTTATTAATTATCTTCCTGTTTTAATCCCACTTCAAATAGGGTCGGCATAACATGTTTCTTCCTTCCATTTCGCATCTCATCTCGGTACTTACTTTTATTGCCAACGTTCTTCTTGAAACATGTTCTTCAGACCCCTTCATAACATGCCCATACCACGCTTACCTATTACTGCCCATCTGATTCGTCATTGGCACTACTTTCAAACATACTGACATACTCCGTATGTTATCCATCCTAGTCACTCAGATCGGTCAGGCGAGCTGACGACACGTGGTTCATGGCGGGCCGCGGTCGTTGACCCACGAGTGACATCTGTATGAAGCACCCACCTCCCCGCCAGGTCCACGAGGTGCACCTTGCTCTCGGTCTCGCTGGGCAGGTTGCTGTGCGGCAGGTAGCGCGCCTGCACGAACGTGACCGTGAAGATCGCGTGCGAGCGGGACGACACGTCGTTCATGGCGGTGGCCGCGGTGGTGCGCTGCGCGTTGCCGCGGTGCATGCACTCCTGGCGGAGAAAGAGATGGGTATAGGTGTGTGGGTACGACTTCAAGTGATGAAAAAAGAACGTGGACAGAAGTAGCGTTTGTTACTGAGTGGTAATGTAGCTTTTTAATACAGTTGCCCAAAAAGTGACGTATTGCAGGGACGTATAGCGTTCGGGATGTGGGCTATTACACACTCGTGCGTTCTCTTTCTCAACTGTCAAAATAATGTCTATTAAAAAGAAAATTAACCAACCATGAAGGTTTTACTAAAAAAAAAACAAAGAAGTTTTTATGATTAATGTACTAGCGTAGGTATATTTCTAAAAAAAGCTACTAGTTTGTTTTGATGTCAGATGAATGATTTGATTGAATTAGTGTGGTTGGTTTCATTTCATTTCATCTCATTAACTTTCATTTTCATTTCATATCAATAAAAAAATTCTACTGAAGACTTGGCTGTATGGGCATAGTAACCTTTGCCTACCAAATGGGTGAAGAAAAAATGGCGCAAAATGAGTTATTACGACATTTATGATCCTAATTTTATATAATTGTTTTTTTTTTCGCAACTGTATTAAAAATAGTCGTTCAGTACACGTGCGGAACCGTCATTGCAACTTGTCTCGCCTTTCGGCTGTGCCTCGGCTCGGGTAGACATTTGTCGGAACTCGTTGTAATGACAGCCTTTCCACACTTGTATTGAAATATACTATTTTATTAGTGAAAGAAATGTTTTAATCGGTAAAATAGCTGGAGAAATTGCTACGCTACGACATACAAACACATAAACTTTAGCTTAATAGAAGTTTAATGTAAATTTTAAGATTTACGCGATCATTATTAATCGAAATTGAACTAATTTTGAAGCATTATTACGCGTTTATTATTTTATCTTTGTTTTCCAACGTTTAGACATTTTTATAAATGCCGTGGTCACGGATATATACATATTTTTGACGTCTACATAGAATATAGTGAAACACGATTTATTTTATTCACCGCCATCTGTTTCGTAATATTCTTATAATTTTCCGGGTTCACACAATAGGTGCTGACGGTGTCTTGCTTGATTTATCTGCTTTTTTGTCTGCTGGTTGTTCTTTTTTATTTTGCCCAGTATTGGATTTCAATTCAACCATCTACTCTAATTAAGTTAGAATGTTTTTTATGTTTTTTAGTTGCAATAGTTTCTCTTACCAAGCTAGGAATAAAATGTTTCTCTTTTGCTAGGATTTTAACGGTATCAAATCTTAAATAATGGTTGGGCATATCCATGGAATGTTCACAGACTGCAGATTTTGTATAGCGACGGTTTTTGACATAAGTGATATATTCTTTTATACTAGTAGACACGTTTCGTTCTGTTTTGCCCATATATGAGAGCCCACAGTAAATTTTATAAACGCCTGGGTCATACAAAGGAATGTTGCTTTTTACGGGACGAAGATGAGGTTTTTAATGAAGCCCACTTCAGAATGCCCCCAATTCTGTCAGTAACGTCCTTTATGTAAGGCATGTTAACTGGTCTACTTAAATTGTGTTGAAAAAGCAATCAACCACCTAAAACAAGTGCTTCGGGATAACGACTTGAAATCGCCACGTCGCACAGTGGAGTATTCGACCTCAAAATCCGGTCAAAAATATTTTTCGACTTTTTCCGATTAAAAATGGTATAGAATGACATATTATCTCTGTGTAATGTTTTTAAATATTATAAATTGACGATTTAGGTAAAAAGAAACACAATTTAAAAATATGCATATTCATAATTATATTTTTATTCATAATCTCTAAATTTCTTACGGGTCTACTATTAAAAACAACTTTATTGTCTCTGGAAACAACTGCCGCTGGATTTCATCTTCTACCTTTTTCGCCCGCAACTCAAAAATGGGTCAGAAGTCAGCAGGAGCGTGTTAAATACATCTTTATTACAAAGTTCACGAGAGAATTTTCTTAATCTGTCTATAGTTCCTAAAATGTTTATTTCTGGCCACTGCTGCTTCCTACGATAATTGCCTAATAGGCAAAAGGGCATGTTTAATAATGGCAGGACAATGCACAAGTTTTTTGTGTAATGTAGGTGACATTGGGTGCCAGTTGTATAACTCTACGTAGAGTTCAGTAGTTTCGTTTGCAAACCTTGTTAACTTGGTAAACTATATACTTTTACAACACCATCCAGCTAGTTTCCATTTTTCAAAAGAAACCTTGCTTCGGTGTTATTGGCCGAGGTCCATCTTGTCTTAAATTCAGATTTAAAGTGTCTCGGATCACTAACTTATGTCCGAAACTGATTTTTGGGACAATTCGTGATCTCTCGAAGTCTTGTTTCCATATCTGTCAATATTTGATCCAATTTTTGCTTGGTGCTATCTTAAACAATAGCGTACCAAGATCTCCTAGACATTTCGATGTCATTTGATACGAAACCTGACAACAAAAACATATTATAAAATAAAAGACGAAAAAAAAACTGAATAATACCTACACAATTAAAAGCTCTATATAAAAAAAATGTGTGAAGATGGGTGACTTTTTTCTATGTAAATGACATGCGCAAGAAGTATAGTAAAAGTAAAAAAAGAAATATTTGCTTGATCGGACCTGACACCATAACAAAAACACAATAGGCATGATGACTGTGAATAAAATACACAAAAATTATGCTACCATCTAATGAAACGTAAATAAAATATTAAAAAATAACAAGGTATTATTATAATTAAAGCGAGATTAATTAATATTTTTAAAAAATAAATCTACAAAATACTACAGTCCGCCATGATATTCTGAACGCCAATCAGAGCGAATGACGTCTATATTGAGCATGGTTCCCAACTTAGGGGTTTTCCCCCCAAATTTAGGGGGTAAATTAGTTGGATGGGATTTTTTTTTATTTTGTTTTTATTCTAAAAATTAACAATTTAGTTTTTTCTTATTGCTTTTTTAAAAATAGTCAGAAAAATAATTTATTTTTACTAAAATAATCGGTTATAGATATTATACGACCGTGCAGATTCCTTCTAAATCTTGAAAAAAAGAAGTTGGTAGATCTACCTACTTTTCGAATTGAGTTTGGTCAGAAACTACCAACTTTTAGAGTCGTACGGAAGGATTTATAAAAATTCGAGTTGGTAACACTGCTCAAGAGTGACGTCAAAATTGACGCCATGACACTTTGGAGCGTTTTGGTGGGAATTTTAAACATAAAATTTTAAATTGATTTTTTTCATATAAATCATGCTTTTTTTTTCCGAAATATGATATTTTTTACAATAAGTATATATTTCTGAATATGATACAACAGTTTTTCAAAATCTGTCATCATGCCTATTATATTTTAAAAAATAATCAAAAATTTCCATACTTAACTATACGTGTTTATTTTTAATACTTTATATTTTAATACTTTACTAATATATTTTTAATACTTTATTTATATAAACAAGTACATACCATGAGCTTCAGTATCTATTTTACAGTTTTTCACAAACCACCACAAATCACTCAAAACACAGGCTGCAAAGTTGCTTATAAAAGCGTACCGAAACAGAAGACTCTTGCGCACAAAGTAATGACTAAAGTTCGACTCCCTGCTACGCGCACGGGGGGGTATGCACCTATTTTTTATTACCGGTTTAAGTTGGTCTGGTTACTTAGGTATACTCAAAAGCTTAAATTAAGTGACTTTAATATTTTTTTTTTTTTTTACTTTTGTCCGGATTTTGAGGTCGAATACTCCACTGTGCGTCGTCGTCGCAGAAACCGCGTCAACCCACACACACATTGAAAGGGGTTTTATGCGGAGGTAAAAAGCGTTGCATTAAGCATTTCAATGAAGCAAATAGAGGGAGGCTGTAACTCCATCTCATCTCCAGCTAACTAACGTGAGAGTCATACGACTGACGCAAAAATAAAATTTATAGTGAAACTTTTTAGATTAACGAGATTATTTTTACGCGTTTATTGATATTTTAGAGATGTTTCACGTTGATGAGATTTATATTTGATTTTCCGACGCCACGTTTCGGCATTTTTACAAATACCTTGGTCACGGGTAGACTGAGACGTTGAACATCTACATAGAGTTTATTAAAACACGATTATTGACATCAACGCCAACAGTTTCGCATTTTTCTCGCACAATTTCCCGGGCTAAAATTGCCTCTGGTCAATATGACCCGGCCCCTATTATCGCCGGGTTAAATTTCATATTTTCTTGAATATTTGAATAAAAACTTGGTTGACTAGCTTTACGACTGCTGTGTTATAAGTTTTTGAATATAGTAACAGTTGTTGTAATCCTAACTCCTTACTAATAATATTAAATCACTAGTGGCCGCTCGCGACTACGTTCGCGTAGAAGTCGGTTTCCCGTGGGAATGCAAAGTTTTCCCGCGGTAAAAAGTTCCCTTAATTCTTTCTAGAACCGTTTTCGCAGCGCACGCAACGGAAGCCCTCAAGGATGAATAAATTTTCCCGTTTTTTTCCCCATTTTCCATTATTTCTTCGCACCTAATAGTTGCAGCGTGATGTTATATAGCCTAAAGCCTGCCTCGATAAATGGTCTATCCAACACAAAAATAATTTTTAAATTTGAACCAGGAGTTCCTGAGATTAGCGCGTTCAAACAAACAAACAAACAAACAAACTCTTCAGCTTTATAATATTAGTATAGATATGTCTTTGAAATCAAAACAGCGAAACCGATTTTAAAAAAATTAGGATTTTCCATAATATTCATGGACATGTTCAACAGCCTGGGATGAAAATTGACTACTTTTACCACGGTAATAAGTCTTATTCCCACGGGAAAATATTTTTTATCGCAGACGAACTTGCGGGTACATACAGGACAAAAATAATATCATAAACGCATAATTATGCGTTAAAATAAGTTTAATTTTAAGTAATAGAAATTTAGATTAATAAATTTAAAATGCAATAAAGTTAGCCATTATTTCTCCATTTCAAAACAAAGCAATAATCAAAGTAAAAATAAAACAACTTTACTCTGATATCAGGCATCTTCTAAAATTTTCAATCGTTTCCATTAAAAATAAATTTTATAAACACAGCAAATGCTAATTATTATTTCATATCGCCTTTAAATATATATTTTTTAAACCACCTATTAAAGCAAAAAGGTAAGTCCGCGGGAGTCCGCCCGCGACCACGAAAGGTGTAACCCTGTCGAAACGTCGGGCAAAGAGGTACGTTACCTTTTTGCTTTAAAATTACCGCGCGAAATCCGGATAGTGTAAAAACAACACCTATTATATTTCCTCGTTATAAAATAGTAGTGTACCTGTATATCATCATAATCGGACACGAGGTGCTTGGACAGGTCCTGCACGTACGGGCCCAGCCGCGGGTGCTCGCGGACCCGCAGCGAGTGGCTGGACTCGCCGCCCAGCAGGTCCTTCACCTACACACCAACAAACATACAGTTAACATCACCTTTATAATAAAAAAAAACATAGTACATACAGTACATAGTAGTGAAGTTGTACCTGCAGGCCTACCATGAACTCTTATTGCGATTCAGTTTAGGACCTAAACTGAACTGCGTCACTTATTCGTACCACAACGTTACTTAAACAAACCTAAACTAGGTCGCTAGTTTGTAAGCCATTCAGCTGAAATAGTTCATTCTTTTGCAAGCAAATTCGTACCAGGACGTTACATTTCAACCTAAATTGAATAGCTTAAATGTCAAATTAAGCGATTCAAAAAAAGTTGCTTCTTTTTTTGCACGAAGTGAATCGTTTTGTGAATTACTTTTTAAAAATAGTGAGAATATACGTATTTCAGTTCAATATTTAGTGGGTTTTATAAGTATATGTAAATAAAGGGTAAAAATTATGATTAGCAGAGCATTTATGAAAATATTTACGGCCCTAAAAAAAACTCTTGGGGCTAAAAGCCCTAAGTTGGCAAGCCAGGAATAATACCTGTCAAATCAAATATGAGTGAGTGTGCGTTCAAAAACGTATTTTATTCATTTTTACGACAGCACTAAACAGACTATTAAATAAATTACTATAATTTAATTAGTGCTAAAAATAGTTTAATCCTATTAATATTATAAATTTGAAAGTTTGTGAGGATGTATGGATGGATGTTTGTTACTCTTTCACGTAAAAACTACTGGATGGATTTGGATGAAACTTTGCAGTAATATAGGTTATAAGTAATTAGTAATATCAGAATAACACATAGGGTACTTTTTACCGCGGGAAAACTTCTCATTCCCACGGGAAACCGACTTCCACGCGAATGGAGTCGCGGGCGGCCACTAGTGTGGTATAATTTGATTTTAACTAGTGCAATTTTAAAATGTATTTTGTAATTTTTTTCATAAATAAAAACCTTTACCAACCAACATTACTAGGTTTCGAAACGCAACTTATTTACATCGAGTGAAAGAGAAAGAATTAAGCAACGACTGTAGAGCGTCATTTCTTTCTCACATTGCGGACCACAGACAAATCTCGTTCATTCGTTCCTCCGTGTGCGATTCAAACGCCACTCACCATTAAACACTTCATGGTACGAATCTTAGCGATTCAGCTTAGGAACCTAAACTGGATAGCATCGAAATTGATGGTAGGCCTGCTGATAGTAAATATTGTAGCGTATAAAGTTTTTTTTTATATATTTAATCTTCAAGTACCCTTGTACGCAGCGTGATAATGGTGTAATTTTACATTTGCTATGCGATTTTTAGATTTAGTTATTAGTTTTGACACAATGTCAAAATGATATAATGACAAAATCAGCACAGATCAGTATTCGATTTAAACAACAATATTAGTATTATTTTTTGTCACATCACTAAAATTATAATAATACTATACTATAATAAGTACTAAAACTAGTTTAATCACAGTTCCACATACTAAACACACCCTACAAATACAATTATTATTCTCACTAATGTTACAAACGTAAAAGTTTGTGAGTGTGTATGGATGGATGTTTGTTACTCTTTCACGTAAAAACTACTGGACGGATCTTGATGAAACTTTACAGTAATATAGGTACTTTTTACCGCGGGAAAACTTCGCATTCCCACGGGAAACCGACTTCTACGCGAACGGAGTCGCAGGCGGCCACTAGTTATAAATAACCCAACCCACCTTCTCATTGTATATCTCCAGATACGACACCTCGGTCCTGTAAGAAGCGCCGGTCTCCTTGCCGGCCGCCATGCGCGCGAACAGCTGCCGGCAGATGCGCGGGATCAGACCCTGGTTGTCCTGGGAGGGGTACAAGAGATAGAGGTTAAAAGGGATAATGAATTACCAAGGAAAAGATATGATGGTGTTAAGTAAATGTCACAAAATAGGGTTAAGATATTCTTTTCTTCATAAGACCTTTAGTAAATGATCGGTCGAGTTCTGTATTGAGAATTTGAAGTTACAGTTTCTTTTCTGCATTTGTCAATATTGTTTTTCTGATCTATTGCTAAATTATAAGTAGTCGGTTGAATAAGGATTATTACAAACGCTTACAGCATAATATGTAATACATTTATTTTCTACTTGAAATGCTTTAACGCACTTTTAATCTAGAACAAATTATTAACATTAGGTGTGTTATCTGAATAAGATCATGGACTCAGCAGGTGACTTGCGGTGCTGGTTTTCAGTCATAATTTCAGGGCTGGACCTATGGGGAGCAAACTGGGGTACCTGCCTCGAGCACCAAAATTAATCAAAAAAAGTTATAGATTACACCAAAACATCCAAAAAAGACGCTAAAACTTTGCTCCTGCATTAAATATAGATCTCTTTCTGCATGATACAACAATCCCCATGTATAATGGACCTACCGGCGCCCCCATCATGGTAAGGTCTTCCACGTCACGTCTACGCCCAGGTCCGAGAACGGCTGGATGTATACCATACTGCGCTGTAATGTATAATGGACCTACCGGCGCCCCCATCACGGTGAAGGTGTTCCACGTCACGTCTACGCCCAGGTCCGAGAACGGCTGGATGTATATCATACTGCGCTGTAGTGTATAATGGACCTACCGGCGCCCCCATCATGGTGTAATTCTTCCACGTCACGTCTACGCCCCCGTCCGAGTCGGCGAGGAGCCTCAGTTGGCTCCTCCCGAACATCGGGGGGCCTGCTGCGGCATGCCGGCGCCTATATGCCGGCGTGCTACGCAGCATGGCGCTGTACGGTGCGCCCGTGTGGGCGCACGATCTGCCGGAAACCAACCGTGCCCTGCTCCGTAAGCCCCAGCGCGCCATCGCACAGCGAATGGCGCGGGCTTACGGCACGGTTGGTCACGGGGCGGCATGTGCCATGGCGGGCACTCCGCCATGGTACTTTGAGGCCGAGGTGCTGGCCGCCGTCTATCACTGCACGGCGGACAAGCGGGCCCCGCCAAGGGGAGCCCGTAGCACCGGAGGAGAGGGTCGCCGTCTGGCGAAGGGCCCGCGAGGTCATGCTCCGCCGGTGGACGGCGGAGATGGCCAACGCGGACTACGGGCGGTGGACCCTGGACGCCGTCGGTCCAGTCATTGAGGGCTGGATGGACAGGAGGCATGGGTTCCTCACCTACCGTCTGGTGCAGGTCTTGCCCGGGCATGGTTGCTTCGGAAATTTCCTGTGCCGGATCCAATGGGAGGGATCCACGGCGTGCCACCACTGTGGCGCGCCACCACTGTGGCACAGTGGTGGCGCGCCGGACGACACAGCGTGGCACACCCTGGCCGAGTGTCCGGCCTGGGATGCGCCACGTCGTCGCCTCCAGGCGTCCGCTGGCCCGGACCTCTCGCTGCCCGGCTTGGTGTACGCCATGCTGGGCTCCGAGGCGGTCTGGGTCGCGGTGGCCTCTTTCTGCGAGGACGTAATGTCGCAGAAGGAGGCTGCGGAGCGGGTGCGTGAATACGATCCTCTCGCGCCCCCGCACCGCAGACGTCGAAGGGGCCGGACGAGGCGCGATCGCGCCCAAGTCCAGCCTGGTGGTGGCCAGTGGGCGGGGGACGTGGGAATCCACCTGCCCGTATTGCACGGTCCACCACCACCACATGGCGTACACCAAGCCGGGCAGCGAGAGGTCCGGGCCAACGGACGCCTGGAGGCGACGACGTGGCGCATCCCAGGCCGGACACTCGGCCAGGGTGTGCCACGCTGCGCCGTCCGGCGCGCCACAGTGGTGGCACGCCGTGGAATCCTCCCTTTTAATCCGGCACAGGAAATGTCCGAAGCTGCCATGCCCGGACAAGACCTGCACCAGACGGTAGGTGAGGAACCCATGCCTCCTGTCCATCCAGCCCTCAATGACTGGACCGACGGCGTCCAGGGTCCAACGCCCGTAGTCCGCGTTGGCCATCTCCGCCGTCCACCGGCGGAGCATGACCTCGCGGGCCCTACGCCAGACGGCGACCCTCTCCTCCGGTGCTACGGGCTCCCCTTGAGCCCGCTTGTCCGCCGTGCAGTGATAGACGGCGGCCAGCACCTCGGCCTCAAAGTACCATGGCGGAGTGCCCGCCATGGCACATGCCGCCCCGTGACCAACCGTGCCGTAAGCCCGCGCCATTCGCTGTGCGATGGCGCGCTGGGGCTTACGGAGCAGGGCACGGTTGGTTTCCGGCAGATCGTGCGCCCACACGGGCGCACCGTACAGCGCCATGCTGCGTAGCACGCCGGCATATAGGCGCCGGCATGCCGCAGCAGGCCCCCCGATGTTCGGGAGGAGCCAACTGAGGCTCCTCGCCGTCTTGAGGAGGCGTTCGCGGAGCAGGCGTAAGTGCTCCGCGAACCTCCATCGGCATGATATGTTGACGCCCAGATATTTTATCTGGGCCTGCACCACCACCCTCCTCCCGGCCACCACGACGTGGGCGTCCGGCGGCGGCTCCCCCCGAGGCCCATGAAAGTATATGGCCTCGGTTTTGTGGAGCGCCACCTCCAGTCCTAGCCGCCCGATACGACGGGCGACCAGGGTTCCCCCCACCGACGCCCGGTCGGCCGCCTCCCCGAAGTTGCGCCCCCGCGCTGTGACGAGGGTGTCGTCCGCATAGCAGACGACACCAACGCCATCGGGGAGGACGCCCCGGAGGAGCCAGTCATAGCCAATATTCCACAGGAGCGGTCCTAGGACCGACCCCTGCGGAACGCCCGACTCCACCGGCCGCCGCCTCATGCGGCCGTCTGTGCCGACGAACAGGACCTCCCGGCCTTGGAGGTAGTCCGTCAGCAGGGCCCTCAGGTATGGAGGCACTCCGTGATACCGGAGCGCCTCCAATATTGTGGCGTGGGGGATGGAGTTGAAGGCATTTTTGATGTCGAATGACACCGCCATCACCCCTCCCCCCGGCCCAAGTCCAGCTTGGTGGTGGCCAGTGGGCGGGGGACGTGGGAATCCACCTGCCCGCATTGCACGGTCCACCACCGTCGACGGGTGGGAACGATCGGGCGCTCCCGGTCGTTCCCACAGGCCCCCCTACACCGCGGGGGGGTCAAAATGGGTCCGTCGTGCAGTAGACGGGCCCATCGCCGGTGAAGTCGTGGCGTAGAGCCGCCGGTCCGGGCCCTACGGCTTCACCACAAAGGCGAAGACGGAGCGCCGCGATGTTTTAGTGGGTAGTCCCCTGGGCGACGTGTCAGTTGCCCAGGTGGGAGTCCCACACACGCCCCCCGCCACCCCGGTGGGGGGTACGGTGCGTAAACGCATTTCACCGCGCAAACAAAAAAAAAAAAAAGGTCCGAGAACGGCTGGATGTATAATGGACCTACCGGCGCCCCCATCATGGTGAAGGTGTTCCACGTCACGTCTACGCCCAGGTCCGAGACCGGCTGGATGTATACCATACTGTGCTGTAATGTATAATGGACCTACCGGCGCCCCCATCATGGTGTAATTCTTCCACGTCACGTCTACGCCCGGGTCCGAGGACGGCTGGATGTATACCATACTGCGCTGTAATGTATAATGTGCTGTAGTGTATAATGTGCTGTAGTGTATAATGGGCCTACCGGCGCCCCCATCATGGTGAAGGTCTTCCCGCTGCCGGTCTGTCCGTACGCGAACACGCACGCGTTGTACCCCTCGAACGCGGACTCGATGACGTCCACGCCCAGGTCCGAGAACACCTGGATGGATGGAAAGGGGCAGAATTCAATTACATACTTTAACTTTCCCTCGTTTTTTTTAAATAACAGTGTTAGAGGTTATATGTAGTATTAATTCCAATAAGTTAGAGGTAGTATGCAAATATCTTTACGTTAGCTATCAACCAAGACTATTGGCTTTACCATGATTCCTATCTAAAATGAAGAGTTATGCATTTAAACCCTCCCATGTCGAATTTATTGTGAAGAGACTGTAAACTAAAACGGATGTAAAAACACCACTTCTGAAGCCTGAAACCATGTATTCTGGAGCCTTAATAGTAACTAAATTCACTAACAGTATACCCAGAAAACCCTATAAAAAAAGTAATTAAGGATGATATGAAAAGTCATATTCGGCGCTTGAAATCATCGCTCACACATCAACTGTTGGTTCAGTCGCGATTATTTACATTGCAAATTAAATTAAACCCCTATTTAATTGGAAATCATCGCAAAATCTGATAGTATAATTGCAATTTTGTAAATTAAGTAAAAATTGATTTTTGCTCAAAACCTAACCAGTACCCCTCCAGCAATGCCCAGTTATTGTTTTCGGAAGCAGTCCTTTTACACCCCGTATTGTCATTTGTTTACATCTATACTAATATTATAAAGCTGAAGAGTTTGTGTGTTTGTTTGAACGCGCTAATCTCAGGAACTACTGGTTCGAATTTAAAAACCATTTATCGAGGCAGGCTTTAAGCTATATAACATCACGCTGCACCTATTAGGAGCGAAGAAATAATGGAAAATGGGAAAAAACGGGAAAAATTATTCATCCTTGAGGGCTTCCGTTGCGTGCGCTGCGAAAACGGTTCTAGAAACCAAAAATATATGTATGAAAGAATTAAGGGAACTTTTTACCGCTGGAAAACTTCGCATTCCCACGGTAAACCGACTTCTATGCGAACGGAGTCGCGAGCAGCCACTAGTCTTTCATAAAGCTTTCAATTAGTTACAGATCTCAATATCCTAAAACGCCCCGTCTCCACATTACCTGTTCCTGCGACGCATAGTTGTTGTCGCGGTGGTCGTACGACCAGTACGAGTAGTCGAACGTGAAGTCTTTGTGCTTCTCGCGGACGCCATCGCTGGGCTCTTTGCTATTCTGGAACATAAGGAGCAAAGTGTTAGAGATTGCAGCTCTAGAGGTGGAATACTAAGTCGAGTTTTTGAGGTAGTTAAAAGTATAAACCTTTGAGGAATGTTTAGTTTTACTTTATGAAAGCTCAAGATTTTGATACTTCAAGATTGAAATATGCATGTATTTTCCTACTTATATTTTGTTTGGTGTATGTGCCAAACATATGTGCAAAAAACTAATTTCTAGAAATGTTATTAAGTAAGGAAGAAATATAACATTGAGGGCCGACATTTAACCTACGGTAGTAGACAAACAAGTAATAAAATAGGTCTATTTAGATACGGATGACGTCATACGAACTAGTGTACAGATACCCAATCTAGGTTTAATGGAACTACGAGGCAACGCCCGAGCAGATTGTAATCTGTCTATAAAAGGTTTTTCCAACATTCCCATGTGAAATGAGATCGCTTTAAAAGACTGGACTAGGAATTGGTTCACATACGGCAGGTTCCGGGTGTGATACTTTATGGGCTGGGTTAAAATTTTAAAATCGGTCGCCTGATTTAGGGGTTTTGGGGGGTTGGGGGGGTGGGGGGGAGGGGTCTGAACCCCCCCTGACCATTTTCAGCTGCCGGAAAAAAAAGGGGGCGCCAAAAAAAAAAAATTTTTTTTAAACCCCTCTATATGGCAACCTTTAGTAGCCAATTTATATGTATAAAAACTCGCTTCAATCATGAATCAACGGAGTCCTGCTTCGCGGGACTCCTTTTTCTGGCAGTTTAAAAACAGTAACCTAACTAACCTAACCCATTGATGTCGGATTGTGTCAACTCGGAGTAAGACATTGCTATTAATTACCTAAGAATTATGTAGACACACTTAATAAATACAATCTGATTACCTCGATTGTATTTAAAATTAAGATTGTAGAAAAACCACAATATCATTCATCCAAGATGCTAAATGCGTTACGATTCACGCAATTGTGCTAGTATTTAGGAAATTTTGAAATTTTTTTAAAATTATTTAGACGCGACTCCGGCAGCCAAAATTACTTGTAGGGGGTTCAGACCCCTTCTCCCCACCTCCCCAAATTTCGAATTGTTAATATAAAAATCTAAGTTTTGGGGTATAATTTAATCAAGTCTCTATTAAATGTGTTAAGTCCAGTAAGTTCCTACGAAATTTATACTTGATTTGTTTTACTTAAAATCGTTTTTCAGCTATATGCGCGTAATTTATACGCAGTTTAGGTTAAACTTGAAATAACCTCGATTGATTAGAAATATAGGCATACTTTGTTTTGCGGAAATTTTCAATGCATCTATAATAAAACTACTTGTGCCACAATTATATTTATTTAAGGTGCCTTATAAATGTTCTTCTGCCCTCATCCATCATACACTTATTTTGCGTCTTCGCAAAAGACATTGAACTAATTCTTTGTATAAAAAAGATAAAAAAAAACAAGTCAGAAGTAATTTTACAAAGATTTCTGAAAATCAGTGCCATTTACATGTGCATTGTAACATTTTAAAGATTATTTTTAGAATGTTTGTGTTATCGGTGTGACTAATGTTGGGTAAACATACATTTGACTACCTACTTGTTTTAAACGAAGCGAAATATTAGGCTGAAATCAAACCAAGCTCTTGTGTGTCGTGTTTTTTTTTGTTATCAATTACTTTTTTAATGTTGCAGATTTGTAATATTTTTACCGTTTCTGGCAATCTTTTTGAGCTTAACAATAGGTTATTATTAGCCAGTTAGGGCCATTTGTTCGATTCTAACTGACCATTCGAACTACCGCCTCTAAACTTATAAAACAAACTAAATATTATTCGTATTTTCTGAACATCAAGGTACTTAAGCTTAGGTCCTTCTAAAAGTCGTTTAAGTTTTGCAAAGCAACGGGCGTCTATATAAATACCCAATGAGGAATATTTTATATAGTGAATGGACCAGTTTCAATAATGTTGCGCTTGCGTCATTATACCTAACGTAGCGTTACATACTCGAACGAGACGAGACACTTCCGAAGTTACGAAAATCTTGGAGGTTTCGTCATTCACTGCAGTTTTTGTAAATACATCGTTATTTTTGAGATATCACCTTGTTTCTTGTGTATTAAGTAACAATTCTTATATGAATGTTCTTAGTTACTTAGTCTCTTTGTTTTACTTAGATTCTAAAGAGGCAAGTATAAGCTTTATGACTGACTACACAGAAAGAAATTGTATTTAAATTCAAAACGAAAATGTGTCTTGAGCAATATTTTTTTGCGTAAAAAATATTTCACTTCATGTAAGAAATATCTCTTCACACAAGGCGGCACTGAACCATCAAGGAAACACTTTTACATATTAAATAAAGAGCGCAATATTCATGGAAATAAGAATTTCGAGTTTTAAATTAGACCCAAGACAATTAAATCAAATTTGATAAGTTTCAGACATAGTTTTATGGTTCTTGAAAGAAAGATATTCAATTCAAAATTACTTCTCTAAAGGAAAGAGTTCACATACTGGATCCAAATCTATAAGTTCTTACATTAGTAAGAAAGAAAAAGAAGTCGTTTCAAAATAGTTACATTCTCAACTGAAATAATTTTTATTATTTATTTCTTTCTTTAAAAACGACGGCCTAGGCCTTCTTCTTCCAAGAAACAAACTTTCTTAGAATAAATATTTTTTTTTTTTTCTTTCTTCTTTGGCAATTAATAATTTACTAATAAACTTTCTTGGTGATTATATAGTGTTGCCAGAGATACACTAAAATCCCTAAAATCTCTTTTTATTTATATTACGTATCCTAATAATATTATACCTAAATGTGAAAGTTTGTGAGTATGTATGAATGGATGGATTAATGGATGTATTTATGTATGTTTGTTACTCTTTTACGAAAAATTTACTGGACCGATTTGGATGAAACTTTACAGTAATATAGGTTATACATTAGAATAACATTATAGGTTACTTTTTCGCATTTATAATATTAGTAGGATAAATTTAAATCCATAGGAAACGAGATATTTGCAATAAATGTGCCCTTTAGCCCAAAAAATGATATCCTTTAAATTTAACTTTAATACGGAATTAGAGCATGCAATAGGATACTTTTAATGTTATATTTATTAATTAAAAATAAATCTTATTGTCTCCATAAATTTTTAAGCAAATTTTTAAAAGTGCCTGCTTCTCAATTTTATAGGCATATAGGTAAGCATTTAAAAGAATAGTCCTTTTTTTCTTCATATTTCGTTAACCAGTTCATTTAATTTCATCATTAATATACGATTTTTTATTTATTTTATAACGACACTTTTTTATATTTTTTTATCAATATTTGTTTGATGGAAATATTTTGTCAACTTTTTAGCCCTAATTTGACCGTAAGATAATGGCAACATTATTTTATTTCGTTCGAATACTTTGTTTGAAATTGTTTGTTCGTTCTTCTTCCTTTCGCGGTTCGTTTTTATTAAAAGTATTATTTTATTAGATAACGAAAACTACTGAACGTCGTTATTTTTTGAATAATGGAATCAAAAATAACTCTACTGGAGTGAATGAATAATCCGTTGTTAAATAAGTACAATTTTTGTATTAACATTTGGTGCACACCACCCTTAGTAGGAGTTTAAGGTATGTACCTATTTTGTTTGTCATGCTTGTGGCTCATAATAACAAATTAATCTAAATCTGGCATTATATTGATTGTTAACTGTTAAATGTTAATTTTTTTCAGGAAACTAAAACCAGAAGATTACAATTTCCTTTCAGAAAATATAGCCTCATATTACATGAAATCTGTTCCAACTTCAAAATCGTATGCGGGCAAATACATTCCTGCAAAGGGGAAATTAGTAGATAAAGTGAGAAATCTATTATACATTTCTGAAGCGAAAAGAAGGACAGCAATCAGGGACTCAGATGTTACTAAAATCAATAATACAGAGGACTTTGGTATGTATATAATTTTTTTTAATGTTTGAATTGGAACTTTCATATGAATGGCATTGCTTCCATTAATAATAATCTGAGAGGAATACATACTTCATACTTATCCATGCTTTATATTTTAAATACTAAACTAACAATATCTGTCTGTAATGCTTTCACTTTGACATATTTTTAGTATTTATTTTTTTACATTTTAGATGCAACAACTGAAGAAAGTATTATATGCATTATATGGCTACAAAACAATATCGAACCCTGGGAAGAGGTTATTGAAAAGTGGCGAAATACATTCCCTATTAGAAAAAATCAAGAACTAAAGACAAGAACTTAAAGACAATCCATGAATAACTCAAAAGATGGAGTATTTTAAAAAAAGACAAAGGATATGTTTTTGTAATTCAAGAAATTAGAACTAGCAAGAAGAAACATTATTATTCACAAACAATCAATAATAATTGTATCAAAAATTTAAGTATCTGGTTTCAATAAAGGAAATTCTTAGAATAAGTAGGTACCTAAATCTTTTAATTTTCAAGAACCATGCAGTCTAGTACCGAGTAGCAATATAACTACATTTAAGTCTGTTTGTTTCTTGGTCTAAGAATTAACGAAATTTAAGCAAGCAGAAGGCAGTTGATATCTAAGAAAGATAATGTTTTGAATAAATAAATTGTAAACATTCTTTCAAAAAAGTTACAACTCAAATCAAAGTGTCGAGTTCTTGAGATGAGATGAAATTATTTGTTGGAGTAAAAAATTAGTCAATACGATTAAGCATTTAAATACTTGATATTTTAAAATATAAAATTGCTTGCTACAAATATCTTATTGTTTCCTGATATACAAAACAGGATATATCTTGGGCTAAATAAACTTATTTGGCAAAAGCAATAATTTCTTTCTGTGTAGTGGCCGCCCGCGACTCCGTTCGCGTGGAAGTCGGTTTCCCGTGGGAATGATAAGTTTTCCCGCGGTAAAAAGTTTCCTATGTGTTATTCTGATGTATAACCTATATTACAAAGTTTCATCCAAATCCGTCCAATAGTTTTTACGTGAAAGAGTAACAAACATCCATACATCCATACATCCTCACAAACATTCACATTTATGTAGGATGATAAAATTAATTGATTATTCAATGATATAGTTATTCATCACTGTCGTTATTGAAATGAATCATATATTAAAGATAACCTTCGTTACAGACCTCCTGTTGGTGTGTGTAGAGATAAATAGAATATTGTGAATCACACCGGGAATATGGCGCTTATTTTTATCTTTAATAATTGTTTTTTGGGAACGTAACTCAGCTATAAAGAAATTAAAGTAAATAATCGTTTGATTGATTGTTTGAAACACAAGTTTAATACTTCACCTAAACCCTTTTCTTTTTATGTCAGAGACTCAATTGTGGTTAACGAAATAGTTCAGGAAATAAATACTATTACTCTATGAAAGTCGTTTTAGTAGCCAGTTTATGTATTTAATTTGAGAAGCTCATTATCATATTTATTAATAAATCTACGAGGATAGTAAGGGACAGTCGTATCCTGTTTGCCACAAATACTGTTGCATACAAAAGCGATGTAAATGATGTAATTAATTTGCATTCATAGATTTGCCATTAACATCGTTGTATTCAAATGGTTTAATTATTTATGATTGATGCCCGGTTGCTATCTTACTAGTAAGTTTGCGAGAAAAGGAATAAAGATAAGTAAGTTTTAACGAGTACCTTCAGTTAAATTTTCAACTGGAAAGATTTACGGATCGTTAAAATAGGTAGTTTAAACGACCCGTTTGCGTGTATGGGAACTAGACATACACGAATTAAATCAACTTAGCAAATCGCTTAGTTAAGGTCTGACGCATTTTACAAAAACAAAAAAAAACATTAATTCGCGTACTTTTAAATTCATTTATTCAAACCCTTACTACAAGTTGAAAACTACCTGTGCTTGCAGGTAGTTCACATTTCGAACTTTAGTTAAAAACTGAAAAGTTCCTGGGAATGTGATATAGTGTTAATTAAAAAAATCCTTTGTTTTCACTACCTGATAACGTAGCTTATTCGGCGAAAGATAAAAAAAGATACTGTAGTTGTCAGTAGTTTCTAATTTCACTTCTTAAAAATATTATTAGTGTAGAATGAATCTGCTTTATATAGTAATTTACCTACATATTATGATTTATTTATTGAATGCGGTAAAAAAGCGGAACTCCATTTCCGATCACCCCATTAGTCATACTACATGACGCCTCTTCTTCAATTCGTTACAAAAATATAGTATATAGTATAAAGTGTCTAAAATATGCAATTGTTTTTCCATAATTTATTTTATTAAAATAAAAAACAATAATTTGCCTTTCAAATTATGTTCTTTAGTTATCGTCTCTTAAGCTACTTACGAGTATTGGAATAATTTTGACAGATTTAAGTAAACAAAACTAACCTTATAGATAAGTAGACCCAAACCATTTAAATAATCAGCCCTTCGTACCTAGGGATTGCAATCCGGCCTCATTTTCAATCCGGCCGGATCCGGCTGGATATCCATCAATCCGGCCGGATCCGGCCGGATCCGACCGGATTTATCTAGCCAGGATAACTTAACTTTGGACTGGTAAGGAAATGTTAAAAAAACGATATATATATATACGAATACGAAATCACCTTTATTATTACTAAAAGAAAAATCTCAAAAACAAAACAATCAA
The DNA here is from genome assembly GCA_916618145.1 of Emmelina monodactyla. Taxonomy (NCBI): domain Eukaryota; kingdom Metazoa; phylum Arthropoda; class Insecta; order Lepidoptera; family Pterophoridae; genus Emmelina; species Emmelina monodactyla. The sequence continues at coordinate 900,046 of OU745315.1, read as the reverse complement.
CTATCTTATCTGACACTATCTAATAATTAACCTTAATTGAGATCACAATAAATAATCACAATAATTATTCTTCATAATATTCTTTATAAATAATCACTTTTTACTTTGAAAAAACGATCTTAAAAAACAAATTGTGTTAATTGTATCATCTCCCAATCGACTTCTAATAGAGCTACAAATGTAGCCTGCGGCCGAGAAGGCTCTTTCAGCTTCTACACTTGTAGGCTTAATTGTGAGCAAATAATCATTAATAGCAGACAAGTATTCTCCTCGAACTCCTTCACTTTCGAATGCAGTCATTTCTTTTTTTAATATTTTATCAAAATCCATATTTTTCTTATTCTGTATCGTATTATAAGAAGTCATTTCTTGCTGTATCTTTAATTTTAATTCTTCTTGTAATGGTATTTTACCAAAACATGCAATTACCGGATCCGATCACCGGATCCGGTGTATTGGTGCCGGATCCGGTAAGTGTATATTGACGCCGGATTCACCGGATTGCCGGATCCGGTTTTCCGGATTGCAATCCCTATTCGTACCACTTATTTTCCTTAACAATAACAGCGTACGTCCCTATAGTTGGCAATGACCTCTTCAAACAGCGAGAGGAATTGAGCCATTATCTTCTACGCTGACTCTGCGCAAGTTGATGGAAGCTTATGATAGATCAAACTATGACTTACCTCATGTTTTTTCCCTAAGTCTTATCCAAATAAGTGTTACGAGGGTCAAACTGAAAGTTCTTAGAAAATCAAAAACTAAGCATTCTAGCAAGTTATTAGTTTTATTATAACTTTTCAAAATAGCGTCCATTTACATCAATACATCGCTGCATTCGATGGAACCATTGAGAAAAGCACCTTGCCCACTCGGCCTTAGGGGTCTCTTCGACGGCGTTTTGAAACGCAGCCACTGCTTCTTCGGCGTCCACAAAATGTTTTCCTCGAAGTTTTTCTTTTATTTTCGGGAATAAATAAAAATCCCAGGGTGCGAGGTCGGGGCTATACGGCGGGTAACCCAGTAATTCCACGTCTGAGGTCGCCAAATAGTCGATCGTTTGCCTGGCGGTGTGCGACGATGCATTGTTGTGATGAAGGAGGATCCTGCTGCGGGGTCGTTTCTCTCGAACTTTTTCTTTTTTTGTCTTGGAAAAAGTTCGAGAGAAACGACCCCGCAGCAGGATCCTCCTTCATCACATCAAGTGAGAAAAACTTCGAGGAAAACATTTTGTGGACGCCGAAGAAGCAGTGGCTGCGTTTCAAAACGCCGTCGAAGAGACCCCTAAGGCCGAGTGGGCAAGGTGCTTTTCTCAATGGTTCCATCGAATGCAGCGATGTATTGATGTAAATGGACGCTATTTTGAAAAGTTATAATAAAACTAATAACTTGCTAGAATGCTTAGTTTTTGATTTTCTAAGAACTTTCAGTTTGACCCTCGTAACACTTATTTGGATAAGACTTAGGGAAAAAACATGAGGTAAGTCATAGTTTGATCTATCATAAGCTTCCATCAACTTGCGCAGAGTCAGCGTAGAAGATAATGGCTCAATTCCTCTCGCTGTTTGAAGAGGTCATTGCCAACTATAGGGACGTACGCTGTTATTGTTAAGGAAAATAAGTGGTACGAAGGGCTGATTATTTAAATGGTTTGGGTCTACTCATCTATAAGGTTAGTTTTGTTTACTTAAATCTGTCAAAATTATTCCAATACTCGTAAGTAGCTTAAGAGACGATAACTAAAGAACATAATTTGTAAGGCAAATTATTGTTTTTATTTTAATACAATAAATTATGGAAAAACAATTGCATATTTTAGACACTTTATACTATATACTAGGTATATTTTTTTTTATTTTTATTTTTTTATTTTTATTTATTTGGGAAACAAACAGTTATAAATAATTCTTATTGTAGTCTTAATTAGTAACTTATAAACTAGTGAAGTTTCCACCAATTAATTAAACATAATTAAGTGAGTGAGTTTAAACAAAAAATAAGAAGCAAAGCAAACAAAACATAAGAAGACGAATTCCATTAGTGAACTCCTTACAAATAACATAGTAAAGCGAAATTAAACAATACGTGATTTAAGCTGTTAAAATTGAGACAAGCTGTTTCTTAAACTCATAATACTTTAAGTTGAAGTGATCAAGATCAACTAAATTATTATTATAAAATTCAGTTGATCTTTTGAGAAAAACATTACATGAATAATTTGTCTTACTTAAAGGTACATAAAATAAAGTTTTTCTTCTAGAATTAAGTCTACGGCAGTTCAGAAAAATCTCTGCCAATAAGTATTGGGAATCAACCATATTGTTCAACACTTTGTAAAGATATAATTGATCATTTTTTATTCTGCGTGATTGCAATGAGGCAAAAACTGGTGTTTCGATATTTTGAAATCTATAATTCAAACATTTGATAAATTTATTCTGTATTCTTTCAATTTTATTAATATATATGTTACAGTCATAGTGATTAAATGGATATTATACATAATGACTGGTCATTATTTATAATAGCCAAATTGACTAGACAATGTAATAAATTAATCACTTTATCTGGACATTATTCATAATAGCGTGTCAAAGTTAGCCAAAGTAATAATATGGCCTAGCCGACTTGTTTTACGGCTAACACCCGTATTTAGAACATCAATAGGTTAGGTTAGTTAGGTTACTTTTTTGATACCGCCCAAAAAAAGGAGTCCCGCGTAGCGGGACTCCGTCGACTCATGATTGAATCCAGTTTTTATATTTATAGGAATATATTTTTTGTTACAGTTTTCCATATAAAAAAGTCTACTAACCGGCTAAAACTAGGTGTAACCGCACTTCGGGTATTAGCCGTAACATATACATATAAAAACTGGCTTCAATCATAAGTCGACGGAGTTTTTTTTGGGCGGTATCAATAAAGTAACCTAACTAACCTAACCTATTGATGTTTCCAACCGGCTAAAACTAGGTGCAGCCGCGCTTCGGGTTTGAGCCGTAACACAAACGAATATCTACTTGTTTTATTACATTATCCAAGTCTTCGAAGATATTATATAAAATAGCCAGTTAATGTGATTAATTTTGTGTTAATTATCACTTTATCTAAATTGAGTAGACATTATATATAATGGCTAGACAGTATATATAATATCCAGATTTATTACTTTGGCTGTAACATATATATTATATTGTGGACACCAAACAATCGTTGCGTATTCTAAAATCGGCCTTATGAGCGAGTTATATAACCTAATGTAAGTATTTATATTTTTAAATTCTTTGCAAGTTCGAAGTACAAAACCTAACATCCTGTAAGCCCTTTTAGTAATTTGTTCTATATGTTGCGAGAACAAAAGTTTTGAGTCTAACTGTATGCCTAGATCCCGCACTTCCGTCACACGAGTAATGCCTATTCCGTTTATGTTATAATTAAATGTAAATACTTTCTTTTTTCGGGTAAATGTTATAACGCTACACTTTTTAATGTTAAGCTCTAAATGATTAATTTTGCAATAATAATTTAATCTATCCAAGTCCTCCTGAAGTTCCAAGCAGTCGGATTCTTTGTAAATTGGTTTAAAAATTTTGTTGTCATCTGCGTAAAGTAGAAATGAAGACTTCTGGAATACCTCTTGGATGTCGTTAATAAAAATATTGAATAAGAGGGGGCCGAGGTGCGATCCCTGTGGTACACCCGATTTAACAGGAACAAATGTAGAGCAGAAGCCTCTTACTGTCACTGCTTGGCTTCTGTTACGAAGATAGGACTCTATCCATCTAAGCAATACTCCATGGATACCCATTGATTGAACCTTCTGGATTAAGATGTCGTGAGATATTTTATCGAAGCACTTGGAGTAATCGGTGTATACAACATCCACCTGAGCTCCGTCGTTCATATAAGCAGTGACTTTATCAATGAATTCGCAGAGATTTGATTCCGTACCTCGTTTATTTACGAACCCGTGTTGTTGTGGAATTAATTTAGGTCGCAGCAATGGAAACAGTAAATCATATACGATTTTTTCAAATAATTTAGGAATAACGGACAATTTGGAGACTGGTCTGTAATCGGAAATGTTGTGAATATTACCTGACTTAAAAATTGGGACAACATGTGACATTTTCCAGATGTCTGGCATAACACCACATTGCATACATTTGTTAAAAATGATATGCAATGGTCTACTTATACTTACATAGCATTTTTTTAAGAAAACGGGTGGTAAGCCATCTGGTCCAGCACCTTTTGTGACATCCAAATCCCTTAAAGATTTTTCCACGAGATTAAGAGGTATATTTAATAAAGAAATTGATAAATTTTCAGTATCACTAGAGCACATAGTATGTGCTGTGGAAGTTTGGGAATCGGCTTTAAATACTGACTGAAAATAGTGATTAAATAAATTACTTATATCGTTTCCGTTATCAGCCTTCATAGTGTCCAAGAACATGAAATCCGGAATAGTGTTAGAATTGCGCTTGGAGTTTACAAATGACCAAAAAAATTTACTTGATTTTTTAATGTTTTCTTCAGCGTTTGTGAGAAAAGACTCATAGCATTCTTTTTCAACACTCTTTTGACGACTTCGTAATAAACAAAACGAATCATAATCACATAAGTTTTTGTACCTCTTCCATTTTTTATGAAACTTTAATTTTTCTTTTATTATTTTGATTAAGGATTTGGAGAACCATATGGGATATTTTTGAGTATTCTGTTTAAATTTTGATGGAATGTTTTCACTTATTACTTGACTCAAAATATTGTAAAAATTTTCCACCGCTTTTTCTACACTATCAATGTCTAAATGGGACTTCCAATCAATCTCCAACAAAATTTTGTTTAGAATATCATAGTCAGCGGTACTGAACATCGTTACCCTACGAGCCGGACTGGCCAGCATTTTCGCAAAACGTACTGGAACAACTATCTCGAGAGCAGGATGATGACTATCAAGTGGAACTACGGGAAACTTGCATTCCTGTACTGTACAATCTATATTACAAAATATTAAATCCAACAGTCTTCCATTCGAGTTTTTGATATTATTAAATTGATGGAGACTGTTAAATGACATAAACGATGATAAGTCTGAGATAATTGCAGTGGTACTGTGAAACAAATTAACAAATTTATCGTTTGGAGTGTTTTCCCACAACGCACTCCTAATGTTGAAATCACCCGCTACCAAGGAAACATCGTCAGGAAAATTCAACATCATCGAACTTATATTATCATAAAATTCGTTTAAGGCGTCCTTATGGCTTGGTCCGTCCGGTAAGTATCCACAGAAAATACGGATACAATTCGAGTGAGCTACATTTTTGAGACGGATAGATACTACAATGGCTTCAGCTGATGCGCCAACAAATGTTATGGGACTACTAGATTCAACAGTAAATCCATGGCGGACCGCAATCAATACCCCTCCTCCCATCCCGTCACCCCTGGCGGCATAATCCCTATCACTTCTGTAAATATTATAAGTATTCGAATCCAATAATTCGCTATTAAAAATCCCCTGCATAAGCCACGTTTCGGTAATAATAATAACATCATATTCTGCACTACTGCAACTTTTATAAAACTGATCAGTTTTGGTTCGAAGTCCACGTGTATTTTGGTAATAAACCTTTATATAATTAGTCATTGATGAAGGGCAGAATACTTAACATCCTATCAAATACTTTATTGCAATTACCTAATTTAAGTTCATTTAAAACAATTGTTCTCAAAATATAAAAAACATAAAAATATAAGTAAAATAAAATAATTATAAAAAACTCAAATAAATGAATAAATATCAGATCATAGAGATCCATCAAAATACTCAGTAAATAAAGATTACCAATCACAATTTTATGCCTCTTTACTATGCAATATCGAATAAAATATAAAATTGATTCCCAAACGGTAGAGCTTTCCGAACTTTGACACAATACAACATTTAAATTACAAGAAACAGAAAAAACAAATATTAAAATTGACATAAAACCAAGAAACAACAAAGAAAACCTGCACAGACTGCAAATAGTACCTACTACTTCAATTTTTTTAAATCATTTTCAGATACTATATTTATAACTTCGCTGTTATCATTACGACGAACCATAATATTACAATTACGAACCCAAACAAATTTATAGTTTTTCTCTTTAGCCATTTTTTTGGCTTGCTGCAGCAGACCCTTATTTTGTACGGTGAGGTGATCGTTAAAGTATATCCTAGTATCACCCTTGTCACCTGTAAATCCAAGCTGGTTGGCCTTCAAGTTAAGTTTCCGTAAACTTGATAAAAAGTTGTCTTTTTTATAACGAGCAATGAACTTTACCAAAATAGGTCTTGGAGTTTTCGAAGAACTATTCATGTGTGCGACTCTTGTTATAAAATCTATATCGCAATTTAAATCTATTTGATGATTGGCGAGTTTAGATATTTCAGTTAGTATCTGAAGTAAGTTTTCATTTTTAGATTCCGGAAATCCTGAAATTTCGATATTTGACCTTCTGGCCCATTGTTCATGGGCGTGATTGTCGGTTTTGACTTTCTGGAGTGATTGCTCCATAGAAGATAACTCTGTGCAACGACTTTGGATCTTCTTTACATCCCCTTCCGTATTAGAAATTCGCTTCTTCAGTACTTCGTGTTGATCGTTGATAAAATTAACAGAGCTTTTTAAGTCTTCAATGTCTCTACGAATGGGTGCCAACTCCAATTTTAATAATTTTTTATAATCTGTATTAAGTTCCCGTCGCAGTTTTTCGTTTTCAGCACTGAATACAGCTCGAATGTCGTCAAGAGTGAATGAATTGCCCGTCTTAGTTGGTTCTAATACAGCGCTACTATTGACAATATAGGATGTTGAAGCAAAAGTTTGGTCTAGGCTTTCGTATGACATATTCATAGAGTCGTCATTATGTATAGGGAGTTGCGTTTTCCGAACTGGTGTATTTTGGTTCGATGGTTTACGAACAGTAATATTTACACAGTTCGGACACTTCCACGAGCTTAAGAAAGCCGGCTTTAACTGGCAAAACTGTTCCTTATTCAGGTTAAGGCATTCTATATGATAGGGATTTTCACAAGTAGAACACTTCATAACATTAGTATTCTTCTGATTTATAGATTTATTACATGCCTTGCAATTCATGATTCTAGTTGTTATAAGTTTATACTTCCGAAGCAAAATCTGGATTTGGTAACTTTGCTCTTGAAAAAGTTCAGGTTGTTTTATCGTAGGGTAGTTCGAATGTTTACTTTCTTAATATTTGAAAAACTTGAAGAAATCACTTTGCATTCAAAAATACATACGTGATCCAGATCACTTCGACAACAATCCACAATATAACAATGATAACAATCACTTCTTAAGCTTTTGACTATTTTTAAACTTTGAAATACAATGGAGCAAGATGTAAACAAGTTCACTTTTTTTTTTTTTTTTTTTGTTTTTTGGTATATTTTTGTAACGAATTGAAGAAGAGGCGTCATGTAGTATGACTAATACTCGTATATTGTCAGGGGTGATCGGAAATGGAGTTCCGCTTTTTTACCGCATTAAATAAATAAATCATAATATTAAATTACTATATAAAGCAGATTCATTCTACACTAAAAATATTTTTAAGAAGTGAAATTAGAAACTACTGACAACTACAGTATCCTTTTTTTATCTTTCGCCGAATAAGCTACGTTATCAGGTAGTGGTATATCACATTCCAAGGAACTTTTCAGTTTTTTAACTAAAGTTCAAAATGTGAACCTGCAAGCACAGGTAGTTTTCAACTTGTAGTAAGGGTTTGAATAAATGAATTTAAAAGTACGCGAATTAATGTTTTTTTTGTTTTTGTAAAATGCGTCAAACCTTAACTAAGCGATTTGCTAAGTTGATTTAATTCGTGTATGTCTAGTTCCCAAAAACGCAAACGGGTCGTTTAAACTACCTATTTTAACGATCCGTAAATCTTTCCAGTTAAAAATTAAACTGAAGGTTACTCGTTACCAAAACTTACTTATCTTTATTCCCTTTCTCGCAAACATAGGCCGTAACTAGTAAGATAACAACCGGGCATCAGTCAATCATAAATAATTAGACCATTTGAATAAAACGATGTGGATGGCAAATCTATGAATGCAAATTAATTACATCATTTACATCGCTTTTGTATGCAACAGTATTTGTGGTAAACAGGATACGACTGTCCCCTGAAGGTTATCTTTAAAATATGATTCATTTAACTAACGACAGTGATGAATAACTATATCATTGAATAATCAATTAGTTTTATCATCAGTTATAAGGCTTATACTAGCCTCTTTAGAATGTAAGTAAAACAAAGTTACAGACCGAGTAACTAACAACATTCATATAAGAATTGTTACTTAATACACAAGAAACAAGGTGATACTCGTATCTCAAAAATAACGATGTATTTACAAAAACTGCAGTGAATGACGAAACCTCCAAGATTTTCGTAACTTCGGAAGCGTCTCGTCTCGTTCGAGTATGTAACGCTACGTTAGGTATAATGACGCAAGCGCAACATTATTGAAACTGGTCCATTCACTATGTATATAAAATATTTCACAGAAGGTATTTATATTTGGTAGCCTAAGCCGCCTACTTGTTGTTTTGCAAAACTGAAACGACTTTTAAGGAAGCTATTAAGCTAAGTATTTCTAAATTCTGAATAAGCGAATGATATTAGTTTGTCTTTTATATAGAGGCGATAGTTTGATCCTAAACCAGTTTATTAATGGTCAGTTAAACTAAGAATCGAACAAATGGCCTTAATTGACTATAACAACCTATTGGTAAGTTTAAAAAGTTTGCCAGAAACGGAAAAATTAATCTGCAACATTTACAAAAGTAATTGATAACAAAAAAAACACGACACACAAGAGATGCTTTGTTCTAATATTTCGCTCCGTTTAAAACAAGTAGTTAATCAAATGTATGTATACCCAACATAAGTCACACCGATAACACAAACATTCTAAAAATAATCTTTTAAATGTTACAATCCAATTGTAAATGGCACTGATTTTCAGAAAACTTTGTATAAGTAATTACTTCATTTTTTTTTCTTTTTTTTTAAACAAAGAAGGTGATTAATGTCTTTTGCGAAGACGCGAAATAAGTGTATGAGGGCAGAAGAACATTTATAAGGCACCTTAAGTAAATATAATTCTTGCACAAGTAGTTTTATGTTAGACACAAAACAAAGTATGCCTGTGTTTCTAATCAATCGAGGTTATTTCAAGTTTAACCTAAACTGCGTATAATGACGCGCATATAGCTGAAAAACGATTTAAAGTAAAACAAATCAAGTATAAATTTCGTAGGAAAATGAACTTAACACATTTAATAGCGACTTGATTTAATTATAACCCAAAAACTTAGATATTTTATTTTAACAATTCGAAATTTAGGCAAAGCACTATATCTTGCAAGCTATAGCATGTGCTTTATTCTACAATCCAAACTCAGTGTATCGAAAAAGCATAAAACGGAAACAGAGTTGGTTCAGTTCTCAGGGTTAAACTGTAGTTAGCTGTGCCAACAAGTTAAATACATTCTTACTGCAAAGGTAAAGGTCTATACCGTTACATAACATATGCTTTTACCCGAGATATTGTACAATACTGCAAGTAGCACAAGCAAATACGTACTCAGTTGTTTTTTCAACATTTTTTTTTCGGTTCCTTTTCCAAAGGTAAATACGGGACCCTATTACTAAGACTCGCTGTCCGTTCGTTCGTCTGTCTGTCACCAGGCTGTATCTCATGAACCAAAACAAGTTGAAATTTTCACAGATGATGTATTTCTGCTGCTTCTATAGCTAACTAAAACTAACCTAAGACCCTTAGACCTAATGCCACTGATCGCGTAATTAACCCAAGTGCTTAAGGGTATAACAGGCCAAGTAAATATATAACTGATTGTACGGGATTATGAAAATCAAAACAATTGGTCGATATCTGATAATAATAAACAATCGATGTGATACGAAAGTTGAAAACAACATAATAGTTCTCATCGGAAAATACATCGATTGGACTGATTTCTCTAATCGTTCACAGAATTACAAACATATTTTGTTGAATAGATATACGAATATCGATTCCTAAGCATATATTTTACAAGTCATCCTTCTAACTATCCGAAAAGACAAAAAAAGGTTCTTATCATAATGTAAACATTTATTTTAAAAACAAAATAAATTCGATTAAAACTTGATAATCACACAATCAACTTGATAGTTTACGTAATTTACGCGTTTTCTCGTCAGGTGCTACATACAAACAATGAACACATGTTATATTCTATCTACAGCTATCTATAATATTTTTACAGCTGTTTTAAGTCTTCTGCAACCTCGGATTTTCAAGAACCAAGTATATTGCAAATTACACAACAACCTTGATAATAATGAACTTGGAACCGTTTTGCAGTTCAGTTGACCTATTGTTTGGTTACGAATTTTGTATAACATAGGGGAATGATTGTAAAAAGGCAATAAAAAAGAGGTTAGGTATACTTAACTCACAGAAGTTTATCTGTCTGTTTATGACGTTATCAACGTTGTCCATATCAACGTATTATTAAGAACAAAGCAGTAATAGTGTAGGATTCCCATCTTTACATAAATTGGTTTGGTGTTATGAAGAGGTGAAATAATACAAGCTGTGAGGACGAGCGCTACGCATCACCATGCCATAGCAATAGGCGTTGAATCGACAAACAGTTGAATTTGAACGTACAACCAACGCAGCGGCGGTCGACCATTCATACACAGATCAAAACGACGTCTCTACAGGAATTCATTGCGCCCACAAGTCAATCAGCTATCATTTACCTCCCAATTAAATTTGCTACGTATTTTAACGCTCGAGAAAATAGTCGAGAGCGGAAACAAGTACCCATTAAATATACTAACAAAGTTTTGCTTTCAACACGTGAAGATATTTGGTCCTAGCATGTCTGTAATCATACGTCAGCTTTAGTATGCATTGATGTAAATCAATGTGATGTTTACCATATTCATCCATCAGCATTAAATGAAAATAATGTTTAAACCTGTCACAATAAAGTCCAAATTGGAGTAAAGCTTTGTATTTTGTAGTACATCATCATTCATCAAATTCCTTATCTCCACCATCATTTCAAATGTGTTGATGTGTGACGGAAACTTTCCTTTTCAACTGAATTGAGATATTTTGCAACATTGCTAATTGAATTGTATTCTATACTGAAACTAATTACCTGCACTGGCAACTTTGTAAAGTGGTTTTTTCTTTATCTACCAATCACTATAAGGAAGTATATGTTATAAATTAATTATGATTCTCTGTTTAAATGTGTTGAGTGATTAAACTTTTGTCTTTGTGACTGGGATTGCATTGTTTTATTTGTGTGATTGGTAATTGTAATTGTTTATGATTTTTTGTACAGTTTTTACACATATTTTAACCAACATATTTTTATAGATGTCTCTACAATTTTTTGACTGTAATTTAAAAGCAAGGTGCTTGCTTGTGAATCAAGTACTACCACTTGTGTAACTTTAATGTGGTCATGAAATCCATTCATGACCACATTAAATGCTGTACAACTCTACTTTTTATGAATTAACTATCAACACTAAGAAGTTATACTATATCTACTGTTAACATGGCCTTCCAAAATAAAAGGGTGGTTTTATTATTTAATGGGTAAATTTATCTTTGCATTTGTCAATATAATCAATGCTACAAAATTGATAAGACTGTTTAAGACCAGTTTATGTAGTTTTAAAAGACTTGATGGTGAGTTCTTAAGATTTCAGTCCAAGAACTCCTTTTAATTTGTGTTTATTGATGTTGATAATCCATGCATTACTTTAGCTTGAGTGTTTATTTCTTGAGTTTATAATAAAGTATGTAAACTTACTTTGACAGCATTTAAAGTTGTTTTCTTTCCATCCATCTGCACTATGAGTTTCGCCTGCATGTCCAGTTCCCTAAAATAAACAGTTAGTAGTTAATGTTAAGAGTAATTTGGTGGCTAATTGGTAACTCAAATTAACTATTTTATTAGTTTATATTTAAATAGCTATCTTTATGAATTAAGCTAGGTAGTAATCTAAATTTTTAGATTTAAATAATGCTGAAGTTATGAAGTTACTAAAGTATGTAGGTACCATTGAATAATCTTATTAGTGTTTTAAAAACCCAGACACAGTTTCCAATTTTAGATGTTTTATTAAATTAAATTACAATTATAAATGCTATAAAGCAGATGTTTCAAAGAGACTTTAAGTAATCAAACATAATAAAATATAGCATTAAATTAATCAACTTCTCTTATTTATGTATATCATAGTCATAAAGTCTACAAATAGGAGTGAATGATGTTCATTAATGTTCATTATATGTATGTATGGTAATTATAATAGTACATGTTAATTTCAGTCCAGTTATAAAACATTACAGTTGCAAACTTGAAATAAACAGTAAATAATTAGTTATATATTTAAAGACATATAGACCAGGGTGTCATTAATCTTGAAGAATGTTTCAGCAATCATAAGAATTTATGGATTGCAGATGCAACACCTATGTTTGTAAACACACAAAAATGCCAGTCATAACATTGGTACAAACTTAGTTTTGGCTGTAGGTAAGTAGGTCAAAAACTTTTGTGTTCTTTCTATCAACTTTCATCTAAATAGCGAACTGGTATAAGTACCTACAGCTTGTTCTTATTACAACTGAACCGTGAAAGTCATTGTCGTTCAACACCATAGTGTTTTTCTTATTGTACTTTCAAAAACTTAACAGGTAGTAAAGATTCTTCAAAAATAATTACAATTGCAAAATTGTTTGTGAAAAAATGCATTTTCAAATATGAAGGGCGTGAGTGTGTGTAATATTGTCCCCCAATAACAATATAATAGCCAGAGCACCTCGACCAAACCAATTTAGATCAGCCGTTAGGAAAAACAATACCTTTGATTGAAGGGGCGGACCCTGACAGCCACTTTTACCGAAGCCATTGTCATACATTATCTTGCAAATAGATTTGGTTCTTACTAATAATTACATCTAAAACACAAAAATACGACACAAAATTATTATTGACGACATACAGAAAAGCAAACTGATCGCACTGTAGAGTTGCTGAATAACCAACACTAAAATCACTTTTTCTTAAACGTCAGATTGATTTCGAAACAACTATTTAAAACACTACGTTGCTCTAAAGTTTTTTTAACGTTATAATCATATACAAACCATAGCAAATACATTAAGAATATGAACTATCTTTAAAACTTTGTTTACCTTGTCACAGCATACTCAAGATTAAACTTAATAATAATAATAAGAAAGATGAAATAACACGAATGTGGAACCTCCGCAAAGTCACAATAGTCCCAATAGTTCTTTCTACAACCGGTGTCATCCCTCAGTCGCTGCAAGAATCTCTAAAAACAATAGATCTTCCGGAACTTACCTATATAAACCTTCAGAAAGCAGTTATTTTAAATACTTGCAGGATTGTCAGAAAGTTTCTACAAAATGACTCTACGATTTCAGACCAAATACCTCTACAAACAACTCGAGCTGATGTAGACTTGGCTTAGGCCCGTGGACATCTCTCTTTTAAATCAGCTGTAAAGCTAGACTTTAAAAAGTTAAAAAGAAAAATAATAATAAATAATAAATCTCCAGACTGACACACCAACCGTGTGGCCCTTAACTAAGCAAAGCTTGTACTATAGGTACCACACAATGGACTAGGGGAGAACCTAGTTACACCCAGACACGAGCCAATATCGAAAAACCATTTTTACGAAATTGGCCCGACCGGGAATTGAACCCGGAACCTTCCACTTAGCAGTCCGGTATATATACCGCTCCACCACAGAGGTCGTCAAATTAATAAATAAAGAAAGAAAGAAAGAAAGAAGAAAGAAATATTTATTTATTTACCAAATAAGAAGTATACATGAATCACAGGAAGACAACGTTCCCCGCACTAGGCAATCAGCCTGTATCGCGGGAGAACTAATGTATTATTAGAATAGTATTATAAATCAATTACACAAGTTATAAAATTTCAATAAATATTACAAGAGTTAAGTAACAGAAAATAAAATAAAATAAAATAAAAGCAAACTAAAACTAAAATAAGAATATAAATAAAAATAAAATCAGACTTCTTATTGATAAAACAAAGAAAAATATAGAGAAGTGTATGTGAAATTGTGTGTGTGGTAGGTATAGTGTGTGTTTTGGATATTTAAGTGACTAAGTAACAGGTGGAAAGTACAACATTTTCGGTCGTGTCATAATCAAGATCTAAAAGAACATCTTTGACAACTTTTTTAACTTCTGGAAAGGATGTTTTGGTTAGATTTTTAATATTGTTTATTTTTCTATAAATATGAGGGAAGGCAAAGTCGCTGAAACGCTGAGCAAAAGAAGATTTTACAGTAGGCTGTGGAATACGAACTCTTAAATTATAGTTTGACGGATTAGGAACAGGAATTTTATTTCGAAACATGTGGTAAGATAAAGTAGCTTTATAAATGTAAAGTTGTCGTACAGTGAGCACTTTAGCTTCTAAAGTATAAAAAGTGTGTGCATCATTGTTATTAAATATTAAGATTTTCTGTTAGCTAATAATAAAATACAAACCATTGAGATTGAAATAAAACTCTTTTTAAGTAAGCACTGCAAATGATTTCCATTTTGAGCAAAAATCTTTTAAATTGGCAAGCAAATTATGACATTGACATCATGACTCATCCCCAACGACATTGACATTTGACTAGTATATTTTTTCTTGGCTAATTTCCTTCTAATTGTATGAAACAAATTTAATGATTATTATAAAATTCCGTGAAAATTAATTTCTTTTCTAATATATAAACTTTCATTTGGTTCATGCAAAATTCTCACAGCGAATACAATTATTATATTTCATTACCTTTGATTTAAATAAAAAAACTTTATCATAGTTTGTAGGATTTGTCAATCATTATACAATATATATTGTTTGAAGTAAATATTTTTTTAGTTATTTCTATTGTCACACTAAAATTTAAATCGCTAATCGCACCTCAACACAATCCGTTCATTCAAATCATTCAAACTTTATGCATTTGGGAAAAAACCAATAAATTTCATTCATTCGGAGTTCAGTTCAATCAGAGAACAGAAAAAGGTTAGAATTTTATTTTCTCAATTTTCTTGGTTTTCCTTAAAAAAATAGAGTATTACTGAATATTGTAAGGTCCCAAACTTATTTTCAGCAATATTTTAAAGTTTTAATTTAATTTCGAATTGTGCCTGTTGTTGAAGTTACATAATAGTTTTGGTGGTTTACCTTGCAGAATCAGCCGCCAAGATGAGTTCTGACGCGCCCAGCCGCCCTATGAAATTCCCTTACACCATGTCTGCTAAGATAGCTCAGTTTCCATTCAAACATTACATCCAAAACCAGTGGATCTGGCGTTACTGGGTGGCTGGTCTTACTCTGTCTTTGCCAGTCTTCTACAAGATCCATAAAATGGGTAAGATTTTTTTTCAGTTAACCTTCGTAAATCCTATTTTCCCTTTATTTTGTAATAGGTATGTTATGTTGTGTAGAATACTCATCTTTTTAATCGAGTAAACCAATATTAGTGGTACCATGTTTTATCTCTGTCAGACAAAAGATGGTTTTACTGCAAGCTTACACTCTGATTATTAATAACAAGTATATGTGTAAAGTTGTACTAAACTTTGATGTCTTTTCTAGCTAACTCTCCCGAGAATGTCAGCAAATGGGCTGAGATCAGGAAGAGGGAGGCCGCTGGTCACCACTAAACTTATATTGTAATAGTTGTAAGAGATCCTTAAAATCATGTTGTAATGCTGTGAATAAATAATCATCTAATAGTCACTTGCATTGTTTAATTGAATGATTAATAAAATAAAAGTTCCAGAAACTTTTAAGGGTGCTTTTTAATTACTAAAATATAATTATAAAAACTTATAAATTACATCAATAAATAATCAGAGGCAAAATTATTGACAATGTTATTACTGTATACAGTTGAGATATCACAAAGCGGACACACATCACTATTAGGAATGCATAATTCAAAAATGGAGCACAAACTAACCACAACAAATTATTCCATGCAACAAACAATTGTTCATTTCTAAAAAATAAATTACAGAAAACAAGAAAATACAGTATTACCAATCACAAGAACAAAACGAACAAATCATAGAATTTTGTAAACAAAAACAAAAAAAACTTATTTTTTTTATGTGAAATGAAACTTTTTTATACTACAACTTACACAAAAATGTTACCACAGGCCAAGCAGCCTTCTTAATTTTAACAAAAGGTAGTCTACACAGTATTTGGGTTTCCCTGAATTTGTACATTTTAAAACTAATGTGTTTTAAACTAGATGTCCAGCATCTCTATACGGAGTAATCACATAAAAATAATGCAAAGAAGATTTACATGAGCTTCAGGTTACTTTACTTATGCAATTAAGTTTCTATTACTCTTGTTTCATAATTTTGAAATCATTTTATATTACATTGCATTAATGAACATGCAGGCACATTTTTTATATTTTTTTTTATTTTATTGTGACAATTTATCTTTGGAAATCGTATTTGTAGACATAAACATATGTGTGGATGAGAGGGAGAGATGAATCTCTAACAACAATTCACATTTATTTACCAAATTGACATCTATTTAAAAATTACGAAATAAAGTTACGAAACACCACTAAAATTTAACGTTCGTACATGTCTTGGTTGTACTGTATATCGCAAAGACGGTGTGACGTATCAGTAACAAAATGGCGCATAATAACACTGCAATTCGTATCACCGACGACGCATCTTTGCTGTTACATGAATTATAAGTCCATTTTCTTCTATTCGTTTTCTGTTGTCCACAGAGTTCAATACATTAAATGCACTGCAACAATCTTCATCCATTGATGGATATTGTATTTATTGTCTCAACACTACACATCACTCAGTAGCACACATAGTCTGAATATTTCGATGGCAGAAGTAATGATCATTTGAGTTTGGCCTTCTTTGCTTTGGGCGCTTCGCTGTCGTCTGATGATTTCCTCCTCTTCTTGGAGTCCTCGTCATCTTCGACAGTAATCTCGGGTAGTTGGGGCAGCTCTAACTCTGAACACCTCTTTTGAAGGTATTTCTCGAAGCGGTAGCCAGCTCTGAAAACAAAAAGGTTGTTATTTAACATGATAAAACCTATGGTATTAGATGTTACAAACAAGCTATAGTAAACTTAAAGGTAAAATTGATAGAATATAAGAATTCTTCCTCTGCTTTCAATTACTAGCCTGTTAATAACATCTACTAAGGTTTATAATTTTACCTGGCAACAGGATGAGTATCAATGTTGTATGTATAACAGTTGGTGAAGATGAGCGCGAGGTCTGCCACCAACTCCTCGTCGGTGCTGTACTGCTGCTGCTCCAACTTGGACCTGATGATGGACAGGTCCATGGGCGTCTCGATTATGTCCAGGTAATCTGGCACCTGAGAATATACATTTTACATAATTATTTCATGAGTCACAAATGTATATTAAGTGAAATATATCATTCAGGAACCTTATCACAGCGCTACCTAACGCATTTAATTACAGTAAAAAAACTTTTACTTATTGTAATCAGTCCAGCCGTCATATAATACGATATTGAACCATCGCAAAAAGTGAATAGATTACAGAATCTATCACCATTAAGTATCACTTCGGCCACAGAACCAGCCAGCAAGACCTTCCCACTTCAGCTACATCCTGCCACTTTTTGTCCCACACTTCAGCCACATCTAGCCACTACCCCACCTACCTCCTGCACATCGACGGGCGCGTGGAAGGGCCAGCTGTCCTTGTGTTTGTCGGCGTCCTTCATCAATTGAGCCAATAACTCCGGGTGGAGTTTTACCTCGTTGCGGCGGCGGCGGGACGGCTTGGAGTCTTCAGCTGCAGTAGCGGAATAAAAAAGATTTTTTTTTTTTAAGGTTTTTCTAAAAATCCATAAACAAAAAACATCACCGTTTTCCTGATCCGATGCTTAAATAAAAGATTACTTTAATGCAGGGACTGAAAACGGTTAAGGTTTACCGGTATTTCAACCTGTATAAAAAAGCGGTACCTTAATTTTATACCGGTTACGCAATCCTTGAACCAAAACTCTACCGGTTGTTTTAAGGTTTTCAGAATCGATACCGCTATCTTATAAAGGTATAGCATATAATTATACCTTTAAAATTCATACAGGTAGAATATTAGAGGTTTAACCCATATGATTTTTTCGGTATCGTAACACGCTCGCTCGCTACAAATAAAGTAGATTTTCCGACAGCAGACTCACACATTCTTGAAATAAAGTGATACCTTTATTTATGTAAAGATTATACCATAATATTAGAAGTATACCGAAATATTATTGTAATGGTTTTTTATTATATTCTTAAAAATACGGTACCGAAATAAAAAGGTATGACGTCATACCGAAATAAAAGGTAGGCCTATTTTAACCGGTTTTCGGTCCCTGCCTTAATGAATTTCGTAAAAATATACTAACCGTGTCCATTGGTCAACGAATGCTTGTTTTTCTTTGAGAAGGATTCTTCCTTGGATCTGTGAAAGAAAAACATAAGTTATGGAAAGTATACTAAATATAAGTATCTGTGTTTTCTTCTAGGGTCCCGTTGTTTTAGACAATAACAATATGTGACCCCCAAGTAAGCGCAGTATACATGGTTTCGAACCCGATCTTACACTCAACAGTCTGGTACACAAACCGCGGCGCGACAGACTTGGTTTTATGATTAAAGAGAGTGATACATACTTGCGTCCTCTCTTCCTGGCACCATTAGGCGCTGGTGACACATCCTTGCTGCCTCTAGACTTGGTCTGCTTCAGTTTGACCAGTACTGTGTTGTATTCACTATCCTCTGAATCTAAAATCATATACACAACATTAATTTTAATGAAAAAAGAAGGTTAGAGAGACCAAACATAAAAGTAATGCAAAATAAAATGAAATGCAACAACTAAATGTCTGGCAAAGAACAAGATAAACAAAGCAAAAGACCAAAATAATAATAAGGAAAGGTTTGCATGCCAGGCAAAGAAGAATATAAAAAAACAGTTGCAAATGAAGTAGGTAAGTTAGAAAAGAAGAAACCACAGCCAAAATAAACCTTATAGTGCAGTAATAACGAGCGAGAAATACCAAAGGAAATGAACCAAATAATGCTACAAATAACTAAAGTAATTGCATTGTAATGCTAATGAGGGTAGTAAAATAAAATGACCAAATACAACCCAAACTGATGAATGGTTACAACCAGTGAACGAATGAGTTCATGAATGAATGAGTGGGTGAGTGAATGAGCGAGTGGATGATTGAGTGGGTGAATGAGTGGGTGAATGAGTGAGTGAGTGAATGGTTGAGTGAGCGAGAGAACGAACCGCTGGAGTTTCTGCTGCTGTTGTTGAGAGCTTTCGTATACATGTGGATGTTGGAGATAGCGGCCGCGGCGCAGCGGCGACTACTCGTTCCTATGAAGATTATATTCGCTTTAGCCATAGAAGTTCTCGAGTAAATGTAAGTAAAACAATAAGCTGTTTTGACTTCGTATATTGTCGTTACTGCATTGAACGATGTAGGATTATCATGAAAGTAAAACTTCAAAAGAGTAGGAGAAACACATTACATCAATTAAGTTTTATAGTCTGTCACACATTATTTTTAAATTCCAGTAACCAATGACACTAGACATCAGTAATTTACTTCTACGAAAGTGCATAAAGACACAGTAGATGCTCCTGTCACTATCCCGCGTTCTGCTACTTGTAACTGCAGCTGTAAAGGCTATAGAGCCACTGAGTTAACTAGCCAACCGCCGTTCACTGGGCGAAAGCCCCCCCCAGTCAGTGCCTTCTAACTTTGTCCTAGCTAGCATCTACTGCCCGTCTTCACTTACTGCGGTTGCCCACTCGTCGCCACCTGGGAACCTGTAGTCTTACCTGCCAGCGGTGATACCACGCCACCTATGCCTGGACACACTTCCACTCTCCACACAGGGAGTTGCGACCACACCTGTATACATCTCACCTCTGGGTCGTCCGCTACAGTGTGTATATCTCACCTCTGGGTCGTCCGCTACAGTGTGTATATCTCACCTCTAGTTCGTCCGCTACAGTGTGTATATCTCACCTCTGGGTCGTCCGCTACAGTGTGTATATCTCACCTCTGTGTTGTCCGCTACAGTGTGTATATCTCACCTCTAGTTCGTCCGCTACAGTGTGTATATCTCACCTCTGGGTCGTCCGCTACAGTGTGTATATCTCACCTCTAGTTCGTCCGCTACAGTGTGTATATCTCACCTCTGGGTCGTCCGCTACAGTGTGTATATCTCACCTCTGGGTCGTCCGCTACAGTGTGTATATCTCACCTCTAGTTCGTCCGCTACAGTGTGTATATCTCACCTCTGGGTCGTCCGCTACAGTGTGTATATCTCACCTCTAGTTCGTCCGCTACAGTGTGTATATCTCACCTCTAGTTCGTCCGCTACAGTGTGTATATCTCACCTCTGGGTCGTCCGCTACAGTGTGTATATCTCACCTCTAGTTCATCCGCTACAGTGTGTATATCTCACCTCTGGGTCGTCCGCTACAGTGTGTATATCTCACCTCTGTGTTGTCCGCTACAGTGTGTATATCTCACCTCTAGTTCGTCCGCTACAGTGTGTATATCTCACCTCTGGGTCGTCCGCTACAGTGTGTATATCTCACCTCTGTGTTGTCCGCTACAGTGTGTATATCTCACCTCTAGTTCGTCCGCTACAGTGTGTATATCTCACCTCTGGGTCGTCCGCTACAGTGTGTATATCTCACCTCTAGTTCATCCGCTACAGTGTGTATATCTCACCTCTGGGTCGTCCGCTACTGTGTGTATATCTCACCTCTGTGTTGTCCGCTACAGTGTGTATATCTCACCTCTAGTTCGTCCGCTACAGTGTGTATATCTCACCTCTGGGTCGTCCGCTACAGTGTGTATATCTCACCTCTAGTTCGTCCGCTACAGTGTGTATATCTCACCTCTGTGTTGTCCGCTACAGCATATATATCTCACCCCTGGCTCGTCCGCTAGTGTATAGTACTCACCCCGCGCGCGGCCGCCGCTGCAGTCGGCGCACAGCGCGCGTCTCCGCGGCGCGCACTCCTGGTGCATGGCGGCGGCGCACAGTGTCCCCCCCCCCGCACAGTGTGTACTCACCCCGCGCGCGGCCGCCGCTGCAGTCGGCGCACAGCGCGCGTCTCCGCGGCGCGCACTCCTGGTGCATGGCGGCGGCGCACAGTGTCCCCCCCCCCGCACAGTGTGTACTCACCCCGCGCGCGGCCGCCGCTGCAGTCGGCGCACAGCGCGCGTCTCCGCGGCGCGCACTCCTGGTGCATGGCGGCGGCGCACAGTGTCCCCCCCCCCGCACAGTGTGTACTCACCCCGCGCGCGGCCGCCGCTGCAGTCGGCGCACAGCGCGCGTCTCCGCGGCGCGCACTCCTGGTGCATGGCGGCGGCGCACAGTGTCCCCCCCCCCGCACAGTGTGTACTCACCCCGCGCGCGGCCGCCGCTGCAGTCGGCGCACAGCGCGCGTCTCCGCGGCGCGCACTCCTGGTGCATGGCGGCGGCGCACAGTGTCCCCCCCCCCGCACAGTGTGTACTCACCCCGCGCGCGGCCGCCGCTGCAGTCGGCGCACAGCGCGCGTCTCCGCGGCGCGCACTCCTGGTGCATGGCGGCGGCGCACAGTGCGCACGCGGCGCGCAGGCGGCCCCCCGACCCGCACCACCCGCACACGGAGGGGACCTCGTCCGAGCTGCGGACGTACGACCGTGGTTTAACAAAGTTCTGTGCTCGTAGCCGGGGTTCGAGGTCGCCTTTGTAATTGAAATCTTCGAAAATACGTGGGGACATTGTTTTTCTATCTATGAAGTCATAAAACTTATGATCTCCGGTTAGAAGATTGCTAACTTGAAGTGGGTAAAGACCAGGGTAAGTTTCACTTCACACTAACACAGAGGATTGAATCCGTAAATAATATAGTCCGCGAAACATAATACTCAAACTTCAAACGTTTCGCATGACTCTTATTCGGGCACTATTCACTAAAATATACTTATGCTTTTTCCATCTTTAACTATAACTTGATATATTATGAAGGAGATAGATATACAGGGTGTTTTGTGGGTAAGTGGCCAAATGAAAATGGCGGATAGGTGAGGCTATTAGCTATTTACTTCCACTTATTAAATTGCATTTTAGTTCAAGTTTTAGAATTTATTCGATTTTTAAGATTTTCCTAAGAAAATCCCGATTTTGTCAATAGTTCAATGTTTTTTATATTTATTGTCGGAACAAAACGAAAATAGTTTTAACTTAAATCCTAATACTGTTTTTTTCAGATGCAATCATAAATTTATACAAATCATCCTACTAATATTATAAATGTGAAAGTTTGTGAGGATGTATGGATGGATGTTTGTTACTCTTTCACGTAAAAACTACTGGATAGATTTGGATGAAAATTTGCAGTAATAAAGGTTATACATCAGAACAACACATATGGTACTTTTTACCGCGGGAAAACATCTCATTCCCACGGGAAACTGACTTCCACGCGAACGGAGTCGCGGGCGGCCACTAGTCTCATATAAAGTTACAGTGGGTTCATAAACTTCGTGGAAACAGTGGGAAAAAAATGTTCAGTCAACTTTGTAATGCAATAAAATTAAAAAAATTAAGAGTTTGAAAATTTCATTTCCTTTTAAAAACTTCTTCAGTTAATACAATTTATAATGATATGCTACATGTAATGAATAATTAGAAATCTCAACAGAAATAAGTAGTAAGTTAGTCCTCAAAGACACCTGGTAAGGAAGGTACAAACCCTTTATAAGTGGAAGTAAATAGCTAAAAGCCTCACCTATCCGCCATTTTCATTTGGCTTCTCACCCTCCAATCACCCTGTATAGCTCTCACTTAGCTAGTTAACGTTCTTAAACATTGTAATTTTAATCAGCGTATGCCGAAGACCAGTTTAAACTACTACATATTTACATTACTACCTATCTCTTTCTTACATCATAGTGTCGCCAGAGATGGCTATATCTCTAGTTAGTTGGTTGGTTGGTTCCGAATTGAGGTTTATGTATGAAAATGAGTCAGCTAATCGTATGATTATTTGTCTTCGAGAAATTATAAGAAAACTAGCTTTTCACCGCATTTTATAATTTAGATGTTATTTAAAATATACATGACGCCCGCCCTCTATTTTGATCAAAAAGTTTGAAATGATTAAAGTAAAAGACATTAAACATATTTGATATTTTCTTCACATAAATACATTTTGAATTTCTGATTTTACTTTTATTTTTACTACTCTTCTTCCCGACTAGAGCAACATTTTACATGCTCTAAGGTCTTACATACGTACATTCAATTTCTTTTCTTACATAGCTACTTAAAATTCTATATTTCGTGACCAAGTCTTCAGAAACTACACCACTGAAGTTCTTAGCTTGACCGTTACACTATAACACCAGTAAAACTACTAACCTGTTGAGTTCATCATCGATGTCGTCGTCTGAGAACAGTTTCCGTTTCTTCCTGGGCGTTCGTTCCTTCACGGGCTTCGGCTTGCACACCTCGCAGAACCAATCTCCTTCTGGCACTTTCTATATGAGAATGTTAATACAAAAATAAACTTTAGATAGAGACTGGACATAGTAATGTTAATAGAGTGAAAATTTTAGGGGATAATAGACTTTATTATTGAAAAGCACAAAGTAGATTATTGGAGCAACTAAGATTTTTACTAGACATATGGACAAGCCCCTTGTTATTATATAGGTAAGGTTATTTTATTATCAGTATATTCTGTTTTGGAAAACAATTAAAGCTATAGTAACACACATTCAAAAATAACGCAACAAAACATATCATTCATTTTACAATGGTACTAATAACAACAATATAATAACAACAACCAACAACACTATATAATATTAAAATGTTTACCAATAAGTATCAAAATGCATATCCAATTTTGAAGAAAATAATTTCTAACAAAAACATTTTTTGCAGTGTTGAAACCTTACCTAAAATTACTGTAAAGCATATAATTCAGAAACTCCATTAAGTATGGCCAATAAATACGCAATACAAAGCATAACAAGTATCACTCAACACATTTATATGTATCAAACAAGTTGATTACCTTCGGCTTTGGTATCAGAACGCATGGAAAACCAATCATTATCCAAATTAAAAATATCTTGTAAGCTTGAATAAATTCTCCATTTTTTTTTTAATTTTGAGACAGTCAGAATTATTGTTCAATCAATCAAATGTTTATAAGTTAACAACATATATTCTTAACTTTGATCAATCAACTAATTATGTATTATGTTATATTTTTTAATGAACTTGTAAACCTGACATGCCAAAATTATGTAATATAATCACTGGTGAAATAAATGATTTACTTATTGATTTAACTGATATGTTTTCTAGCTAATAATCCAACTTCTTCTTAAGTCTTATCATCAATTTGAAAATCCTACTACACTGTTCCAAACAAAGTTATAAAAAAAAATCACTTTCAAACCGTTAACATATAATAAAACCCACTCACCGTCAACTTAGGCTTCAGACAATACAAATGGTGTCCCTTATTGCATCCATCGCACAGCAACATATTATCCGGGTCGGTTTTCCTCCGGCACAGCTTGCAACTAGCATTGAAGATACTCGCTGACCACATAATGCTGGAGTCTAGAGCCAGCAGGTGCAGGACTATCTGGGCGAAGGAGTGGCTCCTCATCAGGGAGACCTCCCAGCGCTCGAGGGCTTCCAGGTCGAGCGGCTTGTTCTTGGCTTCGCGGTCTTTGCGCTCTTTCTCGTCTAGGCCTGGGGAAAAAAGGGTTGATGGTTAGAAATGACTTATATGTATGTATTATGGGTGTGTTTTACTTTTAAAACTTCGATATTAAAAATAATTTGTTAATAAAAAATTAAGGCGATATTTCATGTACGGGACTCCCGTGCAACAGGGATATTTATGGTCCTTTATTCAAGTCTAGCCTTGCTATTGTAAATTTTCATGGTATATTTATTAAATTGTCTGTCTTAATGTTCTGCTTTCACCTTGAAATGTCATCTCATTCCCAGTGTAAAAACAAGAATTCACGGGTACCAACTGGCCAATGCCACTAATATTATAAACGTGAAAGTTTGTGAGTATGTATAGTTGGATGTTTGTTACTCTTTCACGTAAAAACTACTTGACGGATTTGGATGAAATTTTACAGTTATATAGGTTATACATCAGAATAACACATAGGGTACTTTTTACCACGGGAAAACTTCTCATTCCCATGGGAAACCGACTTCCACGCGAACGGAGTCGCGGGCGGCCACTAGCAACTCTCATAAATCTGTTAGTATGTAATACCTAGCGGCCTCTTCAACTAGTCTCAGACATACAAATCACTACAATAGTCACCCAGCGGCTTCAAGTACTAGCCAACAACTCTCATAAGTCTGTCTGTATGTATTACCCAGCGGCCTCTTCAAGTACTAGTCTCATGCGAAATGAAATGAAATTACTTTTTTGTACGTAGGATTAAAAACTAATCTCTTATACATTGTCAAAAGCATAAAATAAAAAATAAAAAAGATGTCACGGGACACCCCTACATTCATCAGCAATGTCCGTAGTAGACCCGTCCGTAGTAGTAAATGCATATAAATGACTACAATAGTTACCTAGCGGCCTCTTCAAGTACTTGTGATGCACGGCCTGCTCCACTTGCAGCAGCGCGGCGGCGAGGCTGGCGGCGGAGGGGCTGGCGGCGGGCCGGGACTCCAGGGACTGCAGGTGCCGCCCGGGGTCGCGGTACTTGATGACCTTGGACACGGGGGGCGGGGTGCCTGGGGGAACATACGAGATTAAAATATATAGCCTTTTTGGTATGAGTGTAGATCAAATTTCAGCTTGATGATCGGTAACGGGGAAGTGGGTCAAATTTAACTTGCAAGTTTGCACTGGACAAATATACTCGTATATGTATTGCAAGTAAACATTGTAATTATAAAGTGTTTAATATTAAATTAGTATTAAAAATGAGGTTGGCGTTTAATAGAAAATAAATGCTATGTTAGTGGCGCTTTTGTCATTAGAGATCATGCCAATTGTTCAATTCAAAAAGTAAGGCCACATTTGCTATTTATTACTAAAACAGCTTAGAAGGTGGTTTCCAAAAACTCTGATACTAAATGAATATGTGCTGTAAAATGCATATTCTTAATTTCCAGTAACCCTCACCATTATGTAACTGATCTCCTCCATTTACCACCACGGCGTCGGTGAACTGTTTCTGCGGTCCCCACGATAAATACTCCGCTTGCTTGTCGTAGCCGCGGACCATTATTGTACCGCGCCAGGCTTCGCGATCCTGTCACAAATATGTTACATTTTATATTATCTAACTTCTTTATATTAAGAGTATATAAACGAAAGTTTTATACTTATATAGTTATATTATTCATATAGTTCACTTTTTGATTATCAACAATGTGACGAAATTAGTTTTCGACCTGTCGGTAGACTGTGGGAAAAAGCCTCAGCATTCTTTGGTCAAACAAAAAACATACAAAATCAGTAGGCTAACAGACTAGGACATGAATGAAAATAGTTAAACTGTTTAACGATGCGTTGGTTCAAAGGTTTGACCTCCGTTATTTACACATTTCACATAAGATTGAAAGACATCAATACATGGTTCAAAATGTCTTTAACTACTTAATTTACACATCATTTCACCATCTTCTCGATTAACTCCTTCAAACCACTTTCCTCACCTTAACTTTGATAGTCCCCAGGCACCCGTGGAAGATCTTCTCCTCAAGTTCCAGTATATGATCTCTGAGCGACAGTTCTATAGCTTCTGACACTGACACGTTTTCAGGGACTACGAGCGAAGGCTGGACTTTACGACGCGTCCAGTGCTGGTGGACTACTGGAGCCTGAAACAAGAATTATGTTGGCATTTGTGTCGTTTCCAAGTTACAACTCCGAAAAGCAAACGATAGATATACATACAGTTATCAGTAAAAATATAATAAGACAGAGACGGGTAGAATGTTAGCACTGTCAAAGTATATATTGCATTATGACACTGTGCAAGCAAGTTTAGATTTATCCTCAGCGAATTTCGAACAATCCTGTATTGGAATTAATTTTAAGACCTGCCTTAAGACCTGCATTTTAATACACCTGCCCTTTTCTATAAGCATAAACGTAATAGAATTATTAAAATCGGGGCCAAAGACAGGGCAATTGTGACCAACATTAGGCTTTAAAGTCTTTATAAAAACCTACTTGTCCTAAGAAAGATTTGCATTACTTTAATACTTGTTACATACCTCAGCCACACCAGGGTTCAGCATGTGAATGGGGCACTTCTTGACGTACTCCACCAGACTGGCCTTGTCTTGCTCCAGCGCTTGTTTCAGTTCGCTCTCTCTCTGTCCGCGCTTGTTCAGCGATTGTATGAGGGCATCGATCTGTTCTTCGGTGTGGTAGACCCACCAGCGGGGACGGTCGCTCTGGAAATAAAGGGAAATCTTGTTATTTTGTCAGGATCAACATGAGCTTTTGCTTTTTAGGTTTTGATTCAAATATGTTTGTAAAATTGCAGGAAATTATTGATTGACATTATTGACACAGTTTAAGTATAGTTAAACTTTGTTTTGTTTCTGTCAGTAACGAAAGTTGTTACATTGAGTTGAAAATGATTGATCATGGTTTTCATAATACATACATGGACAGCAAAATAACCGAGCCAACCGTTGCCTTCGTAATCTAATTCATTTTCTTAAAAAGTATGTAACTTACAACCATCACAGTTATACCTTAAGAGACTTCGATTATTGACAATTAAAATTAACGAAAACATCGTGTAATTCATATGCCTTCGAACCCATTTATTCGTCTGTCCGTTTGCCGTGTGCAAGCGGCTTCTTGGCAGAGTTGCTGCCATCTAATAGAGAATGTATTCAAGCAATTCCCTACCTTCCCGTGTACATAACAAGTGCTATTTTCCCCCGAGCACACCATCAGCTCGCTATACGCGGCGGCGGGTTCCAATGCGCTCAGTTTGTGCGCCAGCCCGTTGACATCTTCGAGCGGCTTCTTGGCAGAGTTGCTGCCACCTGATGTAGAACGTATTCAAGCAATTCCTCACCTTCCCGTGTACATAACAAGTGCTATTTTCCCCCGAGCAGACCATCAGCTCGCTATACGCGGCGGCGCTGCCACCTGATGTAGAATGTATTCAAGCAATTCCCTACCTTCCCGTGCACATAACAAGTGCTATTGTCCCCCGAGCACACCATCAGCTCGCTATACGCGGCGGCGGGCTCCAATGCGCTCAGTTTGTGCGCCAGCCCGTTGACGTGAGACAGGGGCTTCTTGGGCGAGTTGCCGCGCGAGCTGGCGCCGGAGTCGTTCTCCTTGTCGCTACCACCTGGGGGAAAGTAGGGGTTAATAATGCAAGTATGTCTTCAGAGTGCATGGTAGGGTAGTGGCTATAGAAACTGGGCTAATATATTGAAGGTTCCAGGTTAGATGCCCACTAAGTTGTACCACTAATTCGGTATATTTCAAAATATGAACATGTTCATCACGCACTAACGGTGAGGGAAAACATCGTGAGGAATTTCTCATGATCTGATAATCATCCATTACATGCTTGAACCAACTCGCACCGAGCCAACATGGTTAATTATGGTTCAATTCCTCTCGCTATCCGAATAGCTGCTTAACAGTGGGATGGAATACAATACAAATACTCTTTCTTGCACATTAAAAATATTTAGAATATCGCAAAAGGCAGCCTTATTGCTCGAAGCAATTTCTTCCAGGCATGTATCTAAGCTTCTTATATTATCTTCCTATACTTCATTGTTCTTCGGGTGAGGGTGCGTTGCCTAGCCTTTGAAAAAATTGGGCACCGGATACCGCACTCACCGAACGAAACGCAGGAACATCGTCCCTACTTCACTATGGTTTTCTGTGCGACGGTGGTATTTCACCGGTCGAGTCAGCCCATTAATCGCTGTAAACGGAGCCTACAGCTAGACTCTACCACTCTTCGACGTACCCTTCTCCCGCTCATCGAACAGCCTGGTGACGTAAGCCAGCACGTCGTCGTGGTCCCCGGGCGGGTGGATGGGCGCGGGCTTGTCTCGGCACGGGCCGCGGGGCTCGGGGCCGGCCTCGGCGAACAGCGCGCACACTCGCCGCCCGATGTAGTAGCGGCGGTAGGCGCGGTCGGAACCTGTGGCGAAAATAGTTTAAGGTTGAGATTTATGGCGTGGGTGTTTTGGATTGAACAGTCAATAGAGTAAAAGCTGTAAACATTTTATGTATGTGTTACGGCTAATACCCGAAGCGCGGCTACACCTAGTTTTAGCCGGTTAGAACATCAATAGGTTAGGTTAGTTAGGTTACTTTTTTGATACCACCCAGAAAAAGGAGTGCGGGACTCCGTCGACTCATGATTGTAGCCAGTTTTTATATACATAGGTATATTATTTTTTTTACAGTTTTCCATATTAGAAACATTTCTAACCGGCTAAAACTAGGTGTAGCCGCACTTCGGGTATTAGCCGTAACATATGGACAACAAAATTTTGTTATTTTACAATGAAAAAACACGAGAGATACACAATTCGATAGTATTGAAAGCTTAAGAGCTCGTTTTCGATTTTTGTTAACAAGAATAGCGTTAAAAGATAGATGGTAAGTGATTTGAATAGATTGATGGTAAATACTAATTGACTAAAGAAGCAGTTCCTTAATAGCCCCAGTTCCCAGTAGTCTTACCACTAGAACTACTGGGAATTTTTTTCCCAATAGTCTTACTAGTAAGGCCTTTTAAGGGAATTTTGGTTCCCAGTAGTTTTAACAGTAAAACAAACAAGTTACACTATTTGGAAGAAAATTCCCAGTAGTTCTAATGGTAAAACTACTCTAGGAACTGGGGATTAATAGTGTGCTTTTACCAAGTTCAACTTACCAAGATACATGGCATACTCAAACAGCTCGTCCTGCAGCTGCTTCAACTTCTTCTCGTACTCCTTCCTCTTCTCTTCACTCTCCTCGTTCATCTTCTCTATCTTACTCTTCAGTTCCTCGTCGGCCAGCCTCGCCGCTTCTCCCTTCAGTTTGTTCTCTTCTTTCTTGACTGCTGTCTCTTTCTTCAACTCCTGTCTGGCCGCTACTAGCTGAATCTCGCGTTTTCGCTCGTTAATTTGCATGGTTCGGAGTGTGTGCTTCTTTGTTTTGTAGTCTTCTAGATTCTCTTCGATGACGTCACGGAAGGCCGCGTAGCTTAGCAGTTGGTTCATGAGGCATTGGATTATTTGTAGCATGTCGCCTGTAGAGGAATTTGGGATTGGATTACTCAATACTTTTTTCATTTTAATCTGCAATGTTGATAGTGTCTGAACTAACAGCTGATGTGAGGGCATTGACCTTTTCAATATGTTTTTGGTAGGTCACTGACCTGTACTAATCTGCGCTATATGTGTTTGCTGCAGTTCGTCCCTGCTGCAGTAGCCTTCTTGTTGCTGGTACTTCCAGGTCCCTAGTATGTAATTCTATTGGTGTGTGTTGGTCGAGTCACTGACCTGTACTAATCTGCGCTATATTTGAATACGACAGTTCTTCCCTGCAAGAGTAGCCTCCTTGTTGCCGATACCTCCAGGTCCCTGGTATGTAATACTAACTACTGGTGTGTTGGTGGGGTCACTGACCTGTACTGATCTGCGCTATGTGCGAGTGCTGCAGTTCCCGCACGGCGCTGGGGCAGTTCCTCCGCAGGCTGATGGCGGGGTCGTCCCTGCTGGAGTAGCCGCCGCGCTGCTGGAACCCCAGGTCCCTGGTATGTAATACTAACTACTGGTGTGTTGGTGGGGTCACTGACCTGTACTGATCTGCGCTATGTGCGAGTGCTGCAGTTCCCGCACGGCGCTGGGGCAGTTCCTCCGCAGGCTGATGGCGGGGTCGTCCCTGCTGGAGTAGCCGCCGCGCTGCTGGAACCCCAGGTCCCTGGTATGTAATACTAACTACTGGTGTGTTGGTGGGGTCACTGACCTGTACTGATCTGCGCTATGTGCGAGTGCTGCAGTTCCCGCACGGCGCTGGGGCAGTTCCTCCGCAGGCTGATGGCGGGGTCGTCCCTGCTGGAGTAGCCGCCGCGCTGCTGGAACCCCAGGTCCCTGGTATGTAATACTAACTACTGGTGTGTTGGTGGGGTCACTGACCTGTACTGATCTGCGCTATGTGCGAGTGCTGCAGTTCCCGCACGGCGCTGGGGCAGTTCCTCCGCAGGCTGATGGCGGGGTCGTCCCTGCTGGAGTAGCCGCCGCGCTGCTGGAACCCCAGGTCCCTGGTATGTAATACTAACTACTGGTGTGTTGGTGGGGTCACTGACCTGTACTGATCTGCGCTATGTGCGAGTGCTGCAGTTCCCGCACGGCGCTGGGGCAGTTCCTCCGCAGGCTGATGGCGGGGTCGTCCCTGCTGGAGTAGCCGCCGCGCTGCTGGAACCCCAGGTCCCTGGTATGTAATACTAACTACTGGTGTGTTGGTGGGGTCACTGACCTGTACTGATCTGCGCTATGTGCGAGTGCTGCAGTTCCCGCACGGCGCTGGGGCAGTTCCTCCGCAGGCTGATGGCGGGGTCGTCCCTGCTGGAGTAGCCGCCGCGCTGCTGGAACCCCAGGTCCCTGGTATGTAATACTAACTACTGGTGTGTTGGTGGGGTCACTGACCTGTACTGATCTGCGCTATGTGCGAGTGCTGCAGTTCCCGCACGGCGCTGGGGCAGTTCCTCCGCAGGCTGATGGCGGGGTCGTCCCTGCTGGAGTAGCCGCCGCGCTGCTGGAACCCCAGGTCCCTGGTATGTAATACTAACTACTGGTGTGTTGGTGGGGTCACTGACCTGTACTGATCTGCGCTATGTGCGAGTGCTGCAGTTCCCGCACGGCGCTGGGGCAGTTCCTCCGCAGGCTGATGGCGGGGTCGTCCCTGCTGGAGTAGCCGCCGCGCTGCTGGAACCCCAGGTCCCTGGTATGTAATACTAACTACTGGTGTGTTGGTGGGGTCACTGACCTGTACTGATCTGCGCTATGTGCGAGTGCTGCAGTTCCCGCACGGCGCTGGGGCAGTTCCTCCGCAGGCTGATGGCGGGGTCGTCCCTGCTGGAGTAGCCGCCGCGCTGCTGGAACCCCAGGTCCCTGGTATGTAATACTAACTACTGGTGTGTTGGTGGGGTCACTGACCTGTACTGATCTGCGCTATGTGCGAGTGCTGCAGTTCCCGCACGGCGCTGGGGCAGTTCCTCCGCAGGCTGATGGCGGGGTCGTCCCTGCTGGAGTAGCCGCCGCGCTGCTGGAACCCCAGGTCCCTGGTATGTAATACTAACTACTGGTGTGTTGGTGGGGTCACTGACCTGTACTGATCTGCGCTATGTGCGAGTGCTGCAGTTCCCGCACGGCGCTGGGGCAGTTCCTCCGCAGGCTGATGGCGGGGTCGTCCCTGCTGGAGTAGCCGCCGCGCTGCTGGAACCCCAGGTCCCTGGTATGTAATACTAACTACTGGTGTGTTGGTGGGGTCACTGACCTGTACTGATCTGCGCTATGTGCGAGTGCTGCAGTTCCCGCACGGCGCTGGGGCAGTTCCTCCGCAGGCTGATGGCGGGGTCGTCCCTGCTGGAGTAGCCGCCGCGCTGCTGGAACCCCAGGTCCCTGGTATGTAATACTAACTACTGGTGTGTTGGTGGGGTCACTGACCTGTACTGATCTGCGCTATGTGCGAGTGCTGCAG
Organism: Emmelina monodactyla; assembly: GCA_916618145.1. Taxonomy (NCBI): domain Eukaryota; kingdom Metazoa; phylum Arthropoda; class Insecta; order Lepidoptera; family Pterophoridae; genus Emmelina; species Emmelina monodactyla. The sequence goes on along the minus strand of OU745315.1, from coordinate 867,032 downwards.
TTCCCGCACGGCGCTGGGGCAGTTCCTCCGCAGGCTGATGGCGGGGTCGTCCCTGCTGGAGTAGCCGCCGCGCTGCTGGAACCCCAGGTCCCTGGTATGTAATACTAACTACTGGTGTGTTGGTGGGGTCACTGACCTGTACTGATCTGCGCTATGTGCGAGTGCTGCAGTTCCCGCACGGCGCTGGGGCAGTTCCTCCGCAGGCTGATGGCGGGGTCGTCCCTGCTGGAGTAGCCGCCGCGCTGCTGGAACCCCAGGTCCCTGGTATGTAATACTAACTACTGGTGTGTTGGTGGGGTCACTGACCTGTACTGATCTGCGCTATGTGCGAGTGCTGCAGTTCCCGCACGGCGCTGGGGCAGTTCCTCCGCAGGCTGATGGCGGGGTCGTCCCTGCTGGAGTAGCCGCCGCGCTGCTGGAACCCCAGGTCCCTGGTATGTAATACTAACTACTGGTGTGTTGGTGGGGTCACTGACCTGTACTGATCTGCGCTATGTGCGAGTGCTGCAGTTCCCGCACGGCGCTGGGGCAGTTCCTCCGCAGGCTGATGGCGGGGTCGTCCCTGCTGGAGTAGCCGCCGCGCTGCTGGAACCCCAGGTCCCTGGTATGTAATACTAACTACTGGTGTGTTGGTGGGGTCACTGACCTGTACTGATCTGCGCTATGTGCGAGTGCTGCAGTTCCCGCACGGCGCTGGGGCAGTTCCTCCGCAGGCTGATGGCGGGGTCGTCCCTGCTGGAGTAGCCGCCGCGCTGCTGGAACCCCAGGTCCCTGGTATGTAATACTAACTACTGGTGTGTTGGTGGGGTCACTGACCTGTACTGATCTGCGCTATGTGCGAGTGCTGCAGTTCCCGCACGGCGCTGGGGCAGTTCCTCCGCAGGCTGATGGCGGGGTCGTCCCTGCTGGAGTAGCCGCCGCGCTGCTGGAACCCCAGGTCCCTGGTATGTAATACTAACTACTGGTGTGTTGGTGGGGTCACTGACCTGTACTGATCTGCGCTATGTGCGAGTGCTGCAGTTCCCGCACGGCGCTGGGGCAGTTCCTCCGCAGGCTGATGGCGGGGTCGTCCCTGCTGGAGTAGCCGCCGCGCTGCTGGAACCCCAGGTCCCTGGTATGTAATACTAACTACTGGTGTGTTGGTGGGGTCACTGACCTGTACTGATCTGCGCTATGTGCGAGTGCTGCAGTTCCCGCACGGCGCTGGGGCAGTTCCTCCGCAGGCTGATGGCGGGGTCGTCCCTGCTGGAGTAGCCGCCGCGCTGCTGGAACCCCAGGTCCCTGGTATGTAATACTAACTACTGGTGTGTTGGTGGGGTCACTGACCTGTACTGATCTGCGCTATGTGCGAGTGCTGCAGTTCCCGCACGGCGCTGGGGCAGTTCCTCCGCAGGCTGATGGCGGGGTCGTCCCTGCTGGAGTAGCCGCCGCGCTGCTGGAACCCCAGGTCCCTGGTATGTAATACTAACTACTGGTGTGTTGGTGGGGTCACTGACCTGTACTGATCTGCGCTATGTGCGAGTGCTGCAGTTCCCGCACGGCGCTGGGGCAGTTCCTCCGCAGGCTGATGGCGGGGTCGTCCCTGCTGGAGTAGCCGCCGCGCTGCTGGAACCCCAGGTCCCTGGTATGTAATACTAACTACTGGTGTGTTGGTGGGGTCACTGACCTGTACTGATCTGCGCTATGTGCGAGTGCTGCAGTTCCCGCACGGCGCTGGGGCAGTTCCTCCGCAGGCTGATGGCGGGGTCGTCCCTGCTGGAGTAGCCGCCGCGCTGCTGGTAGCGCCAGGTGGCGGCGCGGGAGCCGGTCGAGCCGCCGGATGATAGCAGGTGGAGGCTGCAACCACAATAAATTGTATAAATAAAGTCGCTAATTGTGTCTGCTAAACTAAGCAAGGGATTTAAATTCGGTTTTCACCATATTTAAGGAATTTTTACTTAAATTTGTTAATAAAGAACCATCAGAAAAAGTTTTTATAAATTCGCAAAAATTTAATGGAAGTATCGTGAACAAGTCGTCAAAAATTACACCTTTTCGAAATGTGTCTCAAACTAAATAAATAAATCAAAGTCGCTAATCGTGTCTGTTCTAAGATAGTTATCGCTAAGAATATTAGTCCAATCTTACCGTAAAACTTCACTGACTGTGGTAGGATCAAGTGGCAGTTTACTGAGTGGCATTCCGAGGTATGTGTGCGACCATTTACTGGCCTTAGTGGCTAGCTCCATCTCACGGTTCGCGTCCATTTCTATATCGTCCTCCCCTTCTTCAGCTGGAATAGAAAATCAATGTTAAAACTATGAGAAATAAGGTCTATCTTTGTCTGGCCAAAACTATTTGAAAGGGCTTTAAAATTGTTGTAATAAAAAAATGGAAGCATACAATACTAATCAGTAAGTAAGGTGATGTTTAATTGTAATTTAAACTAATATAAAAAAACGACTATTTAAGTTTTAGTGACTTACCATTAAACTCCTGTATATGCCCATTCTCATTATACTCCTCCGCTTCATCCTCTTGCAGCTGGAATATGGTCGTCAGGAACATCTGCACCAGGTCACACAGTAAACCAGCATGCTCCGGCATCGTGAACGCCTTCCGAAGAGTGTCCAGGTCTAGGTCGTAGTGGAAGAACTCCTTCACCTTCAGGATGTCGGAGAAGTTGTGAACAAACTCCAGGATGGACAGAATGTCGCCGAAGTGCTCCTGGTCTATTCCGGGGACCTCTACGGGGGTGCCTTTGGGGATTATCTGTTGGAGGTGTGAAAGTGGTGGATTGATGAATTAGTATTTAAAGCTTAAATCAACACTCCATAAATATTTTGTTAGAATGAAGACTAATAGTACTCATAGCAGATTCGAGAATTCGCCAATTGCAGAGGTAAACAGTTTTTATAGAACAACATCTTAAAAACACAGCTGATCTCATAGATTATGATTTTTACAAGGTTGTGACACGATTTGAACTCATCTATTCATCAATAAAGTCCAAACTTGCATGTCCAAACTTTTTACCTTCTTTATCTGTTCGTCTTTAATTACCTTATGATCTTCCAACTCCAGATCCTCCTTAACCTTCTGCCATTCTTTAATATATGCTTGCAATTTAGCATTCTTCTCCTTCTTCATGGCCTTCTCATCTTCTCTCTTCTGCCGGAGCTGATCCTCCGCTTTCCTCATCTTGTCTAGTAGTTGTTGCTGCTGCACTCTTTTGGCTGCGGTGTCAGCTGGCGATTGCTTTGGTTTTGACGCTGTTGGGGTAATAATAAATGCTGTTTAAGATTTGCTTATGTTTTACATTAACTTGTAGTTAATGGGGCTACTGGCACGGTACTAATAAATAATCTGGTGTATATTTGTTTGGATCTTTTGTTTGTAATATAAATGTTTTTTTCATATAATAATCTAATAGGGTTAAGCTTCATACTAGTTGGACAGTTATAGTTTTATTGGAATCAAGCTACAGTAAATAAGTTTTATTTGATAAGTATAATTCCTATAAGAAAGGAAGGTAAATAAATAAAGGCTTAAGCAAGGTTGATCAAAAAGTAAAATTAAATTCACTGTAACAAAATCCTAAAAATATTTACTTTTTTTTTTTTTCTTATTAATTATGGTTAATGTATTTACCATCATTTTTGTCTGTCTTCTTAATAAACTTATCCATAGATTCCTGTTTGCCACTTTTATCTGGTGTTGCCTTTTTGGATTTGTTAAGTTTGGTAGCAGAGCCAGGCTTAGTTGAGTTCTTGGTGGGAGAAATACTGGTCTTCATGAGTTTTTTAGATGGAGCAAATACCGGTGGGTTGCCAGTGAAGATCTGCTCAAAGTTAACTTTGGAAATATTGTATTTGTCTAGTGCTGCTTTCTGAAAGATTAAGAAAAGGAATATCAATATTTTTGTAAAGAACTTTTTATGTATGGTAGCCTTTAATACTAAAGTAATAAGGCTTCTTTCTAAGATAAAATATAAAAACACATTACCTTAATACAAATAATGCCTCCAGGGCCCTGTTCAACGAACTGTTTGAGGAACAGTCGGTTTTTGTCTCTTGTGTAGATGCCTTTACGTCTGCGGACTCTGTCATGTGGTGTTGAACCGATCTGACCACCAGAGTCAGAATCATTGAACTGTTCTACTTCGTAGATGTATGACGCAGCTGGCAGTATTGTGTTACTAAAAAGTAATAATGATGTAATTGAGTTTTTTTAGGATATAGATTTTTTGTAAAAAAAATTAGTGGCATCACAAAGAAAAAATAAAACTGCATTAATATGAAACAGACAAATAGGCATCCATATTGGATAAAATAATAGTTTCATGAATTAATTACAATAGACTTAGATCAATTAAAATATAAAATGAGTTACTTTGTTATTTTAAGTCTTTATTTTTAATATGTGTATTTAATTGGTATTGGATGTTAAATAGCAGAAGCAAAAAAATATAGATAATGTTAATGTCTTACCTGCCAGGCAGTTGTTTCTGCGATGTGACGGAGAGTATCTGTGCCTCTGCCCACTGGTCTCCCTCCAGACAGGCCTCCACTACCTCCCCAACGAAGTACCTCTCTCTCACATAATTAAACAAGTCCTCAGACATCTCAGCAAATGAACTCCTCTTTGTTTTGGTTGCCAGGTACAATATTGGTATACGCAGCTCCAGAGGAAAATCCTTCAGTTGCCTCCGGGCTGCCTTCTCACTCTCCAGAGCCTCAGCATAAGTCAAATTATTCTTCCCAGTCATTTCACAAGTCCACACCATGGAATTAACCAGGATAATCCTTTCACAGTACTCTCTATAAACAAAAACAATACGAAAAACTCAGAAAAACTGACAAGAAAACGGCCCGCATCGACTCTATTGTACAGCATCGTGTCACATTAGCGCAATACTTCGCTACGGATAGCGCCAACAATGTCAACGGACTCACAAATAGATAACTAACAACTTTTACCGAGTTTTTTAGGGAAAAATGCGCGAAATATATGATTATAGAATACTCACTCATAGTCTTTGAAAATCTCGTCGGTGATCTCGCAATGGAAGACCTCGTCGTCATCGCGAAGGTACTCCGACACCGACGATTTCTCAAAGGCTTTTCTTTTCAACAGAGGCATGTTGAGAGTTCGCGGGTCACAACAGCGGAATACAGATTTTCAAGTCTTTTTACTACAAAGACTCACTTGGGTTTCACTTAACTTTGTGTAGCGCATTTAAGCGAATATGTTTTTGGACAAATCATAGAAAACTAGCAATAATTTACATGAATACAGCAATGGGAAATTGTTGCGTGGTTTCGGTTGACAAGCCAAAAAACGGCGCGCTCGCTTCTTCCTTCTACGCGAGACATATGAACTTGGTGTTTCCTATTTTCCACCAATTCTGACTAAGATAGTAGTTAAATTAAATCTATACAAAATTTTAAACAATTATATAAATTGAAAAACCCGAACACAGACAAGAAAAAACTATTAAAAGTTAAACCAAAAAACTGCTATGCTTTTAAATATCATGGTTTAAAATACTTGCAAACTTTATTAAATACTAGTGGCCGCCCGCGACTCCGTTCGCGTGGAAGTCGGTTTCCCGTGGGAATAAGATGTTTTCCCGCGGTAAAAAGTACCCAATGTGTTATTCTGATGATGTATAACCTATATTATTGCAAAGTTTCATCCAAATCCATCCAGTAGTTTTTACGTGAAAGAGTAACAAACATCCATCCATACATCCTCACAAACTTTCACATTTATAATATTAATAGGATATAGATTTTCCGGATATCTATTACTTTCAAAATACGCAATACCTATCACAACTTTAGTCACCCATTTTTTATTTTATTGAATTTAAAAATGTATTTGAACGCGATTCTCTGCATATTTCTACTGACAACTTTTTATTTTAAATTCTTATCGTGCAGCTATACCAAAAAGACAAAATACGAGCATAAAACAATATCGTCATATGGTTCCGCTAAATGTAGTACCTACCACCTACCTACTAATATTACTTTGTACATACCAGCACGATCCCTTTTATCGCATAGTCGGTAGGTTATCCTACTAATATTATAAACGTGAAAGTTTTTGAGTATGCATGGATGTATGGATGTATAGATGTTTGTTACTCTTTCACGAAAAAACTACTGGATGGATTTTGGGTTAACTTTACAGTAATGTAGGCCAGAATAACATATAGGGTACTTTTCGCGGGAAATTCTCATTCCCACGGGAAACCGACTTCCACGCGAACGGAGTCGCGGGCGGCCACTAGTAGTTTTATAAAACTTAATTTAACGTCGTTTTGGCTGCAGAAAACTATATTAAATACTAAATGTCTATGGTTCTAATAATATAGTCATTGTCTCTATAGTCGACTATTCTATGCTAGTTATAAAAACTTATATCCTTAAAAAAATATTAAACATATCATTAACTTTATGCAAATAAATCAATAATTGTGTTGTTTTTATAGTAGAATATTTTAATAAATATAGAAACACTCTAAATGTCAAACGAGATTCACAGTGTCAAACTTGACAACTAACCTACAAAAACAATGTCCCGTGTAAATACATTTTGACGAGTTTGAAAAGGCTCTAAAGATAAGAAAAAAGTGTGTCAGTCGTTCATTTAATATTATGTTGAAACGATTACCACAAAATGCCTAAGGAACAGTATCGGGAAACTTACGTCGGGCGCAAGATGTAAGTAGGGTTATGTTTACATCGTCATATGATATTTGTTTTCTTCATATTTCATAGAAATTTACCTTAAAATTAACTAAAACTCTGTTAAAATATATTATGAATTAAATATCTATGCAAATTTATTTACAATAATCCACATGATATCTACATTTCTTTTGTTTACATAAATATTTGTTTCTGTGGTGTACTAGATCGCATGTAACGTTCAACGTAGACAGCGCGTCGGACATCCAACAGGCGGCTCACTTGCAGGTCATCACTAAGAACCTCTATGCTCAAGATGGACAGAGATTACCGGCTGCTTATGGCGTACTGGATCGTCGAATGGTAAATAAGATATTTCAGAAAATTATAAACATTTAGCTCAGAGTTCTATATGCAATGTTTGTTTTTATCCAGGGTACAAATCAGAAAGATGCCAACTGCGACACCTGTGGCCTCGGTATGGCCGATTGTCCTGGACACTATGGGTACATAGACTTGGCTCTTCCTGTGTTCCATGTTGGGTACTTTCGGTCTATCATCACTATTTTGCAGACGATTTGTAAGGTTGGTACTAATCGTTTTTTTTTGGATTTTCCTACCTATCTTAAAGTAAATTTATATGTTTAACTATTTTCTTGACAACTTTGCAGCAATGTGCAAGAGTAATGTTGTCAGAGCCTATAAAGAAGTCATATCGCCGCAAGTTCCTGCATCCAGAATTGTCCTACCTACACAAGAAGACTCTCCGAGCAGCTGTGTTGAAGAAAGCCAAAAGTTGTACCAAGTGCCCATCTTGTGATGCCCTCAATGGGGTCGTCAAGAAGAGCCCTGCGGGCATATTGAAGATTATTCATGATAAATATAAGTTAGTATATTTATTGATTAATATTAACCCTTGTTTTAATCATTCTTTCCTAAACTTAATACTCATATTGAATTAATGAATTAATTGAGTAATATAAGCTATATTTTATAATATTTTTTCTTTATACCTAGGAACAAAAAGTCAACGGACCCAATGGTACAGAAAGTGTTAAACACATTCCACAATGCAGTAGAATCTAACAAGGAGGTCCAAACTATGATCAGTAGTGGACTCGTCACTGAACTGAGCCCTTTGGAGGTATTACAATATTTCAGAAATACTTCTCAGCTAAAATCAACTTTATTAAACTATATTTTATATTTTGAGAAAAATGTAGCGTCGAGAGTTTTTGTCCCACCAACTTTTAACTCTCTATTTATCTACTTGCTACTTACTATTACGAATTTAAAGCCGAAATACCGACAATAACTTGATAGAAACAACCTAAACTACTACGATTTGATACCTACGAGTATTACAATGCTAAATTCAAAACAAAACAGTGACCCATTCATTTTGTCCACCAATATTATCAATACGTAAAGTTTGAGAGTTTCTGTAAAGGGTAATCTCTGAAACTTCTGTTGAGAAAAGATCTATTTCTGAAGGGATCTATTAATCACGAAATTATTTTGACATATCGAGTCAGCTTCGTCACGCATTCTACACTTGGTCCAAAATTGATATGATCAATTTTTTCAATTTATTTGAGTTTCCTGTCCTAGGTAATGAGCTTGTTCCGGCGTATCCCTGATGAGGACATTCTCCTGCTGGGCATGGATCCTCGCGCCAGCCGGCCGCAGGACCTCATCCTGACGCGACTGCCGGTTCCTCCGTTGTGCATCCGACCCAGCGTGGTGTCTGATGTGAAGGCTGGCACGTAAGTCAATTTGCTGGGCATTGGAGAGGCGTTTCCAGATGATATAAATATCGAGATTTCAACACCAACTAAGTGTAAGATTTTTCGCAGTGTAGAAAGTTGCGTTCTCGGAATAATTAAAAATGGTATAATTAGCAAAAGGTATCTTCAAACAAATATCGAGTTTTTTTCAAAATTTTGTGATTAACTGGTTGAAAGATTTTGACACAGCCCAACAAGGTATTTACCACGCACTTACCGTATAAAATCAATCTCATTTCTTTCATAAACACCACTTTCCAGTACCTTGCACCAATTGGAAAAAAAAATCTGTTTGCATAAGTATTTTTATTGTAATCAACTTCGTTTGTCTCACAATAAAACTCCAATACTACTCTACTTCTACTTTTGACGACCTCTGTGGCGCAGCGGTAACTATACCGGACTGTAAAACGGACGGAACATTGGCTCGTTTCTGGGTGTAACTAGATTCTCCCCTAATCCATTGTGTGGTACCTGTAACACAAGCGCTTAATGCGCTTACCATAGGGCCACATAATTGGTGTGTTAATCTGGAGATTTATAATAATAATTAAAAAAAACCTGCCAGTAACGAGGACGACCTCACCATGAAGCAGACGGAGATACTCCTCATCAACGACGTGATCTCCCGCCACATCGCCAGCGGCGGCAAGTGCGAGCTGGTGCAAGAAGACTGGGACTATCTACAGCTGCATGTGTCGCTGTATATTAATAGTGAGATGTCCGGGATTCCGCTGTCAATGCAGGTGGGTGTTTATGAACCTGATGGTGGAATGCTGGAGATTATGGAGTTTTAGTGCCTTTGTATTTTTTTGTTATTTTATTTTTCATTTGGTAAGTTTTATTGAGTGTTGAAAACAATGGAGAACACATTTAGCGTGAGGATAAGTAACTTAGTGTTATTGTGTGACGTTGCATTAAAAGAGTGTACGTACGTGCGTTATAAAAAGTCCAATTATTTTGTTTTTTTAACTGCTAATGTTTAAACTTTTTAAGTAAACAATAACACAGTGAAATTGACTTTTTAGAACCAAAACTTTACCTTTAGCAATCGATCAATCAGGCGGAACAATACTTTTAACCAACTATTTACTGCATTATCAATCTTATCTTAGCCTACTGAAAACAACCAAGGCTTCCCCTCAAAACCTCATCATCTTTCCCCCCTTCTTGCAGCCGAAGAAGCCAGGCAACTTTTCCAAGGCTTCCCCTTAAACCTCATCATTTTTTCACCCTTGTAGCCGAAGAAGCCAGGTCGTGGTCTGGTGCAGCGACTGAAGGGCAAGCAGGGCCGGTTCCGCGGCAACCTGTCGGGGAAGAGAGTCGACTTCTCGTCCAGGACCGTCATCTCCCCAGACCCTAACTTGCAGATTCAGGAGGTTAGAGCTTGCGGGTTTAATCTAGGAGATTTTTGAATAATGATCTGTCATTAATCACCGTCGGTGTGGTAAGCCGTGTCATAAAAATGCGCAAAGCAAGTTCTTATATAAGTATTGGACCTGATATCTTACGATATACAAAACATCTGCACTCTCTTACGTATTTATAAAATATTATATTTTCTTAAGTACAATTTGATATTTACACAGCTTAATAAAAAATGGTTTTGACATTGCTTAAGAGAACTAAGTATTTCAATGCTAAGCAGAGTGGCACTCCCGCTCTTCCATAGGCTTCTTCCCTTCTATTGAACAAACGTGTTTTTTACCGTTTTTTTATAAACAATGTTACGAATCCCTTCGCACTTGGCCGGTTTTTTCTCAATTCCACTCTATTAAGGTGGATTTTTCTCTACTCCACTGCATCCAGGTGGGCGTTCCAGTCCACGTGGCCAAGATCCTCACGTACCCCGAGCGCGTGTTCCCCGCCAACCTGCAGTGGCTGCGGCAACTGGTCCGCAACGGACCCGACTTACATCCGGGGGCCAATTATGTGCAGCAGAAGGCGCAGCAGCACAAGAAGTTCCTGAAGTACGGGAACAGGGACAAGATTGCGCAGGAGTTGAAGGTAGGGGTGGTTTTAGCTGGGCTATTGTATAAGGGATGAATTGGTTTAGTTTTGATAATGTCTTTCAAAATGAATAGGAAACTTCTGTTTTAGAATTTGTGAGTGTTAAAATTGTTTGTTATTTAGTGATACATTGTACTTTTAAAACAGTCAAAAACTAGCTTATTCCTTGTCATCCTAAGTTTGATTATGATATTTAACTAAATAACGCTTTTGACATTTCCATTCATTCTTTCGTTCGTACTATTCATTTTGACAGTGACGTATACTTAAAACTGTCAAATTCCTGTAAACCTTTGAAACGTGTGTCTGGTTTCTTCCCATTCCCACCCAGTGTGGAGACATAGTGGAGCGCCACCTGGTGGACGGCGACGTGGTGCTGTTCAACCGCCAGCCGTCGCTGCACAAGCTGTCTATTATGTGCCACCGAGCTAAGGTGCAGCCGCAGAGGACCTTCAGGTAGACCAGGGAATGTGATGTTTTAGGCTGAAGATGAAGGAAATATAGGCTACTGTAATGACTTGAATACTAAAGAACCAAAACTAAAGACTTTGATTGCGTTAGTTTTTCAAAAAGTGACTCAAAAGCGTTGTAAGATCGTTCAAAGTCTTCTCTAGGTCCTAATTTTTATATTGAGGTTAATGTAAAATTCAAAAATGTTTGTGTAAATAAATTTAACACAAATTATTTGGGTTAAATCTTAACATTTATTATTAGCGAACAATTGATTCAAATATTTGCTGATAACAGACAAATAATCTAACAAAAAATCGTTTAAAAGATTTTGACATTGCCATCAATCATAATCTAAACGTCCAATCCAAAAACAACCATAACGCTCAAAAAATAAGGCATATATTCCAGATTCAACGAGTGCGTGTGTACTCCCTATAACGCTGACTTCGACGGCGACGAGATGAATATGCATCTACCGCAGACAGAGGAGGCGAGAGCCGAAGCTCTTATATTAATGGGGGTAAGGGTCAAAATGGAATGGATAAATTAAATAAAAAGTCGTAAAAATAGCGTATTTGTGTTGTTTTCACAATGTTAACTATTTTTTGAGTGGTAGAGTCTAGCTGTAGGCTCTGTCTGCAGCGATTGCTGGGCTGACTCGACCGGTGAAATACCACCGTCGCACAGGAAACCGACGTGAAGTAGGAACGATGTTCCTGCGTTTCGTTCGGTGAGTGCGGTATCCGGTGCCCAATTTTATTTATTTATTTATATATTTTCTTAAAGGTCAGCAACACACCCCCAACACCTACAGTGTTGAGGGTAGTCATGGGCGGCGGTGATCACTTACCATCAGGTGACCCGCATGCTCGTTTGCTACCTATATTACAAAAAAAAAAAAAATGTTTTTGAAGTTATTCGTAAAAAGTCACAAGAATTTGACACACGTAATTTTGACAGAACCGTTGTTGTGTAAGGTAGTTTGAATCGATGTTATTTGCCTTACATCTAATGTTTGTGTGTAACTTTGCTAGTATTAATGAAACTTCTGTTTTGAATCACAAAAGAAAAGCCTATCTCAAAGTATTATTTGATCATATTTTTAAGTATATAACTTAGGTGCGATTCGCATTTTAAAAAATATGAACCTTATCCTACTAATATTATAAACGTGAAAGTATGTGAGTATGGATGTTTGTTACTCTTTCACGTAAAAACTACTAGACGGATTTGGATGAAACTTTACATTTATATATTTATTTATTTATTTATATCACACACAACAGACTACCACTATTACAGAAACAAATTATACTTAAATATATTTAAAATCTAGGTTGCATTCCATAACAATGTGTGTACATAAACACTAACAAAAGGAGATTTCATTAAACAGTGTAACACATGAACATACAAAAGTTGCAGTTTACAGTAATATAGTTTATACATCAGAATAACACATAGGGTAAATTTTACCGCGGGAAAACTTCTCATTCCCACGGGAAACCGACTTCCACGCGAACGGAGTCACTAGTAAAACCTAATTTAGAACCTTAATTCCCCCACCTAGAACAAGTCCAACCTCGTAACCCCCCGCAACGGCGAGCTGCTCATCGCGGCCACGCAGGACTTCATCACGGGCGGCTACCTGCTGACCCAGCGCGACACCTTCCTCACGCGCGGCGAGGCGCAGCAGCTGGCGGCGTGTCTGCTGGCCGGGCCCGACGCCAGCATGCGGGTGGACATGCCGCCGCCGGCCGTGCTGAAGCCGAGGCGGCTGTGGACCGGGAAGCAGGTGTTCAGGTAGGTGGGAAGCAGGTGTTTAGGTAGGTGGGGTGGTTCCAGTCTGCTGGCCGGGCCCGACGCCAGCATGCGGGTGGACATGCCGCCGCCGGCCGTGCTGAAGCCGAGGCGGCTGTGGACCGGGAAGCAGGTGTTCAGGTAGGTGGGAAGCAGGTGTTTAGGTAGGTGGGGTGGTTCCAGTCTGCTGGCCGGGCCCGACGCCAGCATGCGGGTGGACATGCCGCCGCCGGCCGTGCTGAAGCCGAGGCGGCTGTGGACCGGGAAGCAGGTGTTCAGGTAGGTGGGAAGCAGGTGTTTAGGTAGGTGGGGTGGTTCCAGTCTGCTGGCCGGGCCCGACGCCAGCATGCGGGTGGACATGCCGCCGCCGGCCGTGCTGAAGCCGAGGCGGCTGTGGACCGGGAAGCAGGTGTTCAGGTAAGTGGGGGGGGAGGCGGGGACAGTCAGGGAAGCAGATTTTTAGGTAGGTGAGTGAATTGCAGCTGAGAAATAGAAGAAAGGTAGCAGATTGCAGGTGAGCAGTGGAAGACAGGAAAGCAGATCTTCAGGTAGGTGGGGTGGAGTGGTTGGTGGGTTGGTTGGTATGGTACGAATTAAGTGTTATCTATGGCTTCTTTGGTTTACTTCCTCTAAATTACGAAAATTAGAAGGTTATTATCATATTTCATTACAAGGATATTAAAGAAAAAAACTTTAAAAGGTGTAAATAAAGTAAAATTCGATGTTCTGTAATCATTTTCGTGATGAAAATTGCGCCCGTGCAAAGTTAGTTGGTTACAATTTATCAATAGTAAGCCACATTGGCTCAGATTTTTATTTAAGAAATTTAGCGACATAAAATAAAACACCTGAACTTTAACAGATTTATTTTTCTTACAGCTTGTTAATAAAACCCAACAAAAAATGCGAGGTGAAAGCGAATCTTGAAACTAAAGGCAAGAACTACACTCAAGGCAAAGACATGTGTGTTCAGGACTCTTGTAAGTTTTACTACTGAACTTTATATAAAACATACCCTAAAATTTTCCAAGTTATAATTTTGATATATTTTTCTTACAGACGTAATTATAAGAAACTCGGAACTCCTCTGTGGTTCAATGGACAAGAGTACCTTAGGCTCGGGGACTAAAAACAGTATATTTTACATTCTGCTTAGAGATTGGGGCGAGGAGTACGCCGTGAGAGCCATGTGGAGGTAGGTTCTAAACGTTAAGTGAGATAGAGGCGTGAGTGGTGAACCTTGTAGTACACCTATTGTGTTTTGATAGATTTCTAACATATGAGAATTTAAGCTTTGTTATAAATTATACAAAGTATCTTAACGATGAATTTGCATGTTTTACACGTTACCTACTACACCTTCTTTTCATTTAATTTTGTTAATTTGTAAATAAAAACAAATAAACAAAATTAAATGAGAAAAAGGTGAAGTAAAGTGTAACATAAAATAAATGTAATAGAATTAATTTATTTGATTTTAAAATATTTGATTTTAATGAAAAGTTGTTACGGATAATTTTTTTCTAATGTCAATCTCAATGGCCCCGATTCTGAAAACACTGTCACTAAACTAAAACTATCGCTGTCGCTTACTGTTCAATAGTATAAGATAGATACAGGTAATCATTTTAGTCCTGTCAAACTAAAATGTACGTGCAATATGACACGGCAAAGGCAATTTTAGGCTAGTCTTCAGCGCCTTTCGTTCAATTTTACAATGATGTGGACTAAATTTAGTGAGACCAATGTACCTGTCTTTTTCTATTACGAAGCATGAGAAAGTGACAGCAATATTTTAAATTTAGTTTTAGAGAGTGTTTTGAGAATCGGGGCCAATATCACCTTAAAAGTATTATTTTGACAAACATATTTCTGTCAAAAATCTGTAACTACTTTATTGTCAAGCAATCTAAAACAGTGTTGTGTTAACATTACGGTTCAGATTGGCTCGCATGGCGTCGTATTACATGATGAACCGCGGGTTCAGTTTCGGAATCATCGACGTCACGCCCGGGAAGAAACTCATTGAAGCTAAGAACAAATTGTTGGATATTGGGTAAGTTATTAGTTACATGCAAAAAAAAATCTTTTGCTTCTTTTAATTACGTTATATAATATGTTTTATTATGACAGTTTTTAACTGCAGAGTTTTCCCATTTATTTTACTAGCCACAAATAAGTGTTATAAGTTAGACGTGAGTGAATGTTGGCAGCATCGCAGCAGCTGCAGTATGCGAAAACAGTCTTACAGAAAAAATATATGAACCAATTTAGGTTGTTTTATTTTCGTTTAAACATTGACTTGACCTAGGTGTTCTATACATATATAGCTAAACTTAATAACAATGCCCTTGCAATGATTTGCAAATACGGCACATTTTCGTAATCAACCAACCAAGACGTAGCTTTTATTTGTGTTCCAACACAACTTTAAGAATAACTTATATACACCTTCATAACTTCTCTTTTCACACGAGATCTTACTTTCAAACCTCCCCCTGCAGATACGGCAACAAACAAAACGTAGTAACACACAATGCAAAAGGTAAACGATTATGAGCTCTATTCACACGCAGTCTAACGTTTAAATCTCTTTGTCCAGATACGGCAAGTGCGACTCGTACATCCTGGAGATGGAGAAGGGCACGCTGCAGTGCCAGCCCGGCTGCTCCGTGGAGCAGACGCTCGAGGCCGTCATGCTCAGCGAGCTCAGCAGCATCCGGTATGGAATATTATCAGTTGATTCAATAAAGTTTATTTTTTACAAATACAGGGTGATTAGTATGGCGATACTTTCCTTTTAAGAGGTTAAAGTAGAGCTTATTTGCAGTCAATTAAGTCATATCATTCCACGTCCGAAAATTGATAATTTCCGAGATATGCAACATTTAAGTTTTTTTATAAAAAACCCCAATTTCGAAGTTCAAAAGAATCTTTTTATTAAAAAATTAAGTTTAATGTTTTATTGTACTATGATAGCTTGATAACTAAAATTATATTTTAGATTCAAATTTGCTAAAACAAAAATTGCCCTTATTTTAGAAAAAGTCAAGAAAACAAGTACAACTTTTAAAAAAAGTTAAGTCTTATGACAATAAATTGCAATTTTCTAAAAAAAAGTCCATATAATGTTGCGTAAAAATTACATAAAATACTTCCTCAATTCATTAGCTATTCAAAAAAGTACATTTTTCATACTAAAACTAAGTATTTGATTGACAACTCTACTAATAAAAGACGTAACCTCTCTCTTGGAAAGACTCTATTTTGTGGTTACCGCACACTTTTGCAGGGTTTTCTTTGGTTGATTTCGCCACCTCGCACAGTGATAATGCAATAACATTAAGGTCTGCAGTTAAATAAATCTTATTTGTAAAAAGCCAAACCTTCAAGTGTGCAACCTTTGCGGTCAAATAGAAAAAATGTTGAGCGCGGAAAAAGTGACCTCAACAAATCTTTAACCCCTTAGAAGGAATGTATCGCATTACCAATCTACCTGTATTATCAATTGATTCAATAAAGTTTATTTGTTACAAATATTTTTTTCTTGTGTTTTACATTACACTACAACATTTAATTATAGTAGATTTGATTGATAAGATTACTTTTTCGAAAACAACAAATAATTGACGATATCGTATTTAAATATTTTGACACATAAGTCTCTTTTGTCAAAATGTTTATGTTTATTTGGGGGGCTTACAGCTGCTTACATCTAAATAAATGTCAATGTATTTTTATTTTTAAATAATTTAGAAATAATTTTAAAAATTTATTTAAACAAAATAACAGTTTATCTGTAAATAAGTTTAAGAAATAATTAAAATTTTACTATTAGGTATTATGTTTACTTTCAACGAAAGTAATAATAGTATATTTAATTGAACAGTGAGTTGGCAGCTAAGGCATGTTTCCGAGAGCTGCATCCGACCAACGCCCCGCTTATTATGGCTCAAAGTGGCTCTAAAGGTAAGTTTGTTTTAAAACAACGGTAACAATGTCTCTTTACTCTTAATTATGAAATAGCAAATACAATACGTTTGGTCAAGCCTTCAAAATTTTATCCAGCAGGTCTTTATTATCATACAGAGAAAAAATTTGTGATACGACTTTGTTTTCGAAGTTTTTTCTGGAACTTCTGACTCTATATTAATTTTCCCCCAGTTTAAAAACTATATTATCATGTTGTTACAGACTAACTTTGACATTGGCACCGATTCTGAAAACACTCTCTATACTAAACTAAAACTATCGCCGTCACTTACTCATCAATAGTATAAGACAGAGACAGGTAATCATTTTAGTCCTGTCAAACTTAAATGTACGTGCATTATGACACGGCGAAGGCAATTTTAGGCTAGTCCTCAGCGCATTTCGTTCGATTTTACAATGATGTGGACTAAATTTAGTGAGACCATTGGTCTGTCTTTTTCTAATACAAAGCATGGGAAAGTAACAGTGATATTTTTAATTTAGTTTTAGTTAGTGTTTTCGGAATCGGGGCCATTGAACGACATGGTTCTTTATAGTAACGATATACAATGTTGCCAGGCTCGAACATCAACATCTCGCAGATGATCGCGTGCGTGGGGCAGCAGGCGCTCAACGGGAAGCGCGTGCCCAACGGCTTCGAGGACCGCTCGCTGCCGCACTTCGAGCGACACTGTGAGTTATAGCGACGAATGAATATATGTGTTACTAGTGGCCGCCCGCGACTCCGCGTGGAAGTCGGTTTCCCGTGGGAATTAGGTGTTTTCCCGCGGTAAAAAGTACCCTATGTGTTATTCTGATGTATAACCTATATTACTGCAAAGTTTCATCAAAATCCATCCAGTAGTTTTTACGTGAAAGAGTAACAAACATCCATCCATCCATCCATCCATACATCGTCACAAACTTTCACATTTATAATATTAGTAGGAAGTAGGATATACGGTTAAGTTACTTTATAGACAAAACAGTCCTCTGTGTGTGTTTTTATAAAAGTAATTTGACGACCTCTGTGGCGCAGCGGTAACTATACCGGACTGCAAAGCGGATGGTCCCGGGTTCGATCCCTGGGTCGGGCCAATATCGTAAAAGTTGTTTTTCGACATTGGCTCGTGTCTGGGTGTAACTAGGTTCTCCCCTAGTCCATTGTGTGGTACCTTTAACACAAGAGCTTACTGCACTTACTTAAGGGCCACATAATTGGTGTGTTTAGTCTGGAGATTTATTAAAAAAAAAAAAAAAGTACGTGTATGAAGTTATTACGTTTTCATGAGTTATTTTTCGTTGGAGTCTTTTTACTGTATTTAAAAAAAAAATGTTAAAATCGATTTCTATTGTAAGTTGAAAGATATAACATATCTTCGTTGGTGATTTTTTTCTTGGAATAGTTTTTGTAGATTATATTATTGTTAGTATTATAATGTTATGAATTACTGACGTTTTACTCCAGTTCAAAAAGACGAATGAGTGCTACAAATACGATTTTGTGAAGTTTATATTTGTCTCTTTTGAGGTCGCGCAAAACAATATTAACAGTCAAAATATTTAACCGAACATTCTTATAATTTTTGAAAATATCTTACATTCAAACCTAATTTCCAACTAAACTACACACCATCTCCTCCAGCCAAGATCCCGGCGGCGCGCGGGTTCGTGGAGAACAGCTTCTTCTCCGGCCTGACGCCCACGGAGTTCTTCTTCCACACGATGGGCGGCCGCGAGGGACTAGTGGATACCGCCGTGAAGACCGCCGAGACCGGGTATCTGCAGCGGCGGCTGGTTAAGGTAAGATATGGGTTTAAGGTAAAAAAAGGAAAGTAAAATACACTTTATTGCACAAAACTTAAAAATCAACAATTTACAAGTAAACAAACACATAAGCAAGAGGTGGCCTTATTGCTTCAAGCAGTTACTTACAGGAAAACCTGGCAAAGGAGACAAAATACGAAAGAAAGGGATAGGTGCAATAATTATCACGAACAGTACAATAACAAGATTTAAATACATACGAAGATAAGATATAGAAGTAAAATATGAACGATAGAAGTATACCGGGTGTCCAGGAAACAATGGATAAGCTCTGAAGGGCTAATAGTAGAACTAAAGGCAAGCCTAAAAAATAATTGATAAAAAGTATAACCCTTACACTGCTAGAAATATGGCGCTTTAAAAAAAAACTTCATATTTTTTTGACTGTGTTCATATTTTTACTCGTAACGAGGTCAAATCACTTAATAACATCATTATTTCTGTGCTAAAATAATTAATATTAACCGCATCAGTGAATAACTATCAAATAAAATAGCTAACTAAAGTATTTTTCTCAAAAAATAATGTTAAACTTTTGATTTGTGTAAAATTTCTAAAGAAATATTTTTGATGCGCAACTTTGAACAGCTCTGGTGTAAAAAAATTATATGAAAGTAACAGTGACCAATGATTTTAAAATATTCCTGGTTTAATAACGTTTTTAAAAAGATGTAATATGTCGTTATTGTAAAGAAAAAATATTGAACTAATGGTATTAGTGTGTAAAATGGGATAATTATTTAGATCTAGCAAAATTAAAAAAATACAATAAAACTATAGAAATATGATTTTCAATTGACATTAATTGCAAACCCATTGGAATAATTGAGAGTAACTGTTCAAATTGTCTGTCCCCATCCTGATGCAGACCCTGCATCTACGAATAAAGGATCTTCAAAGAAATCAACTTAACAGGAGAAAGTGATCCAAATTTTCTTCATAATGACTTACCCAATTTATTGATAGACGTGTCCGAAGAGCTTCGCGACACATATTGGCTTCAAAATGAAGGCTGTCTAGCACACTATGCTGTTGCATTATACTTGACGAAACCTTCCCTAACAGGTAGGTAGGCCGCCTAAACCTAAACGCTTTAGACTTTTTACTGGGGGTATTTTAAGGAAGAGTTTTACCGGCAACCAGTAACTTCATTAGAAGATCTACGAGCTCGTGTCCAGGCCGCTGCAATCAATGATCGACGACACGCGCGATTTTTTTGAAGATCCTTTATTCGTAGTTGTAGGGCCTGCATCAGGATGGGGACAGACAATTTGAACAGTTGCTCTCAATTATTCTAATGTTTTTGCAATTAATATCAGTTGAAAATCATATTTCTTTAGTTTTATTGTATTTTTTATAATTTTGCTAGAACTAAATAATTATCCCATTTTACACACTAATACCATTAGTTCAATCTTTTTTCATTACAATAACGACATATTACATCTTTTTAAAAACGTTATTAAACCAGGAATATTTTAAAATCATTGGTCACTGTTACTTTCATATAATTTTTTTACACCAGAGCTGTTCAAAGTTGCGCATCAAAAATATTTCTTCAGAAATTTTACACAAATCAAAAGTTTAACATTATTTTTTGAGAAAAATACTTTAGTTAGCTATTTTATTTGATAGTTATTCACTGATGCGGTTAATGTTAATTATTTTAGCACAGAAATAATGATGTTATTAAGTGATTTGACCTCGTAACGAGTAAAAATATGAACACAGTCAAAAAAATATGAAGTTTTTTTTTAAAGCGCCATATTTCTAGCAGTGTAAGGGTTATACTTTTTATCAATTATTTTTTAGGCTTGCCTTTAGTTCTACTATTAGCCCTTCAGAGCTTATCCATTGTTTCCTGGACACCCTGTATAAGTAAATATATACATACTTTAGTGGTATTCGTATAGCAAAGTTAGGTAAAAAATAATTGGTTTAAGCTTTAGATTAAAAAAAATATTTATGTAAGGTTTTTTTACACTGTGTGAACAGTCTTTTGATGTTTTGATTCTTTGAATTTATTGATTTCTGTGAATAGCCACACATTTTATGTGTAATTAGTGGCCGCCCGCGTGGAAGTCGGTTTCCCGTGGGAATTAGGTGCTTTCCCGCGGTAAAAAGTACCCTATGTGTTATTCTGATGTATAACCTATATTACTGCAAAGTTTCATCAAAATCCATCCAGTAGTTTTTACGTGAAAGAGTAACAAACATCCATCCACCCATACATCCTCACAAACTTTCACATTTATAATATTAGTAGGATTTTTATTGGTGTTCTTTTTCCTATAATAGTTGACGACCTTAGTGTCGCCACGTACGTACTTATACCGTACTGTAAAGCAAAATTCCCGGATGCGATTAATGGGTCAGAAAATGTTAGTTAATCTGGTTGTAACTAGATTCTTCTCTAATCTTTACTAATGAAAGCGCCTACTGAGCCTACTATTGGGCCACCAAATTGGTGTGGTAGTTAGGAGATTTATTATTACTAGTGATCGCCTAATTGTCGAATTCCGATGAGAATTTATTCAAATTATAAGTTTTAAGATTCTATTGTCAAAGACTCTATAATCACATATGAAAGTTTTTTATAAATTAACACACAGTTAAATGTTTTTTATTGACTTGAGTATTCAAATTATATAAATCTTCTTCACTAATTACTATAAAGGGTGTTCAGGGCCGAGCCGCCCCTGTGTGCGATGTGTGCGGCGCACACAGGCGCCTAAGCAAGAGGGGGGCCCGATTGTTTTTTTTAATACAACATAGTTGAAAAAATTGTCTAAAAAAGGCGCTTCATAAGTTTCGCACACATGCGCTTCATAGGTGTCGCACACAGGCGCTGCTTAGGGTCGGCGCGGCCCTGAGGGTGTTCCATTAAGGCCGAAACCCAGTGGTAGGCTGAGGCTGTTCATTTTTACAAACTTGACTTGAAACTTTTTCAATGTTTTTTAACAGCCATCAAACCTTAGGCTTTCGCTGGGTTATGGCTTGACCTCGGCAAATAGAATTTCTTGTATTAACTATGTATGTGTCTAATTTTAAACTCCTACGGACCTACTCGTACAAAAGGTTTTTTTTTTGCTTCACGTTTTGTTTACTATCCCAGAGTCTCGAAGACCTGGTGGTGCAATACGACATGACGGTCCGCAACGCCGTGGGCGAGGTCATAGAGTTCCGCTACGGGAACGACGGCCTCGACCCCGCGTGCATGGAGGGCAAGGACGAGCCCGTGAACCTGCAGCGGATCCTGGACGACGTCAGAGCTAGCTGCAGTGATAGGTAGGTTTGCTTGTAGTACTATATCCTACAGCATCTCTGTATGGAGGGCAAGGACGAGCCCGTGAACCTGCAGCGCATCCTGGACGACGTCAGAGCTAGCTGCAGTGATAGGTAGGTTTACTTGTAGTACTATATCCTACAGCATCTCTGTATGGAGGGCAAGGACGAGCCCGTGAACCTGCAGCGGATCCTGGACGACGTCAGAGCTAGCTGCAGTGATAGGTAGGTTTACTTGTAGTACTATATCCTACAGCATCTCTGTATGGAGGGCAAGGACGAGCCCGTGAACCTGCAGCGCATCCTGGACGACGTCAGAGCTAGCTGCAGTGATAGGTAGGTTTACTTGTAGTACTATATCCTACAGCATCTCTGTATGGAGGGCAAGGACGAGCCCGTGAACCTACAGCGGATCCTGGACGACGTCAGAGCTAGCTGCAGTGATAGGTAGGTTTACTTGTAGTACTGTATCCTACAGCATCTCTGTATGGAGGGCAAGGACGAGCCCGTGAACCTGCAGCGCATCCTGGACGACGTCAGAGCTAGCTGCAGTGATAGGTAGGTTTACTTGTAGTACTATATCCTACAGCATGTATTTATCATGTACCTATGTATAAAAATAGTTTATAAGTCAGTCCACAATGCTGTAGGCTTTAAATCGGGTTAAATTTTAAATTAATTTTATATTTGAATTTTGTTAGCCTGTTGATAGGGTTTCTAAACTAATTTGAAATCTAATCAAGTTTAACTATAACCCGCAATTCTTGTGGCATATGAAACTACCAAATGGAAAAAAACTTGACTAAAATTAATTTACCTTTCTATTAACTCGTTTAAGCAAACTTGACATTCCACTTCACTTTTCTTTCTATAATGAAAACGATTTTCTCCACATCAGCATAAACTACAAAATAAATAAATATCCAAATATGGGTATGCTTTATTGCACAGCCCACTAGGTATACACCAACATAACTAAAGATCAGTGCATTATATTTAGGGAGGGCGAAGCACTAGACGGCGACGGTATAGAAGCGGCCGCCGAGGAAACTCTCAGACTGGACGACTTCAAGACTTGCACTGATGAGTTCAAGGCTGAGCTACTGTGAGTATACTTTAAAATTATTTATCTTTATCTGTATTAATCTTAGATTGTATTTTTTCTAAACTTTTCGTCTTTATTAATTTACAAAGATATAGAGAACGCATAATTAGAACTGCCTTTTAGTACGCTCAAATATTGCATTTTAGAAGTGTGAATTAAGTAGTACCTAGCACTATTGACAATTATCTAAGAGATTTGGCCCCTAAATAAACTCGCACAACTGGTTTAATACATTTTCCTATCGTGGGGAGTAAGGCTAATTGATAAGGTGAGAAATAGCGAGATCCGAAATAGATGTGGAATGAAAGAAGATATTGTGACAAGAATTGAGAAAGGTATGCTTAGATGATTTGGTCATTTAGAAAGGATGGATGAAAGAAGGAATACGAAAGAGATACACCGAGCGAGAATGCATGGCAACGTCGGTGCGGGACGTCCAAGGCGGACGTATATCGACCAAATTGGCGATATATTAAAAAAGGGCCAAATCAAAAGTACCCGTAATCGACGAGCATGTATGAAGAGATTGATGTGTGTGAAAGAAGCGCAAGAAGTATGTCTGGACCGAAGTAGATGGCGATCCATAGTCTCTGCCTACCCCAATGGGAGACAGGCGTGACGATATATGTGTGTATACCCTATCGTACCTTTATTAATCTTCCACAGTAAGTTCCTCAAGTCGATCTCCCGCAAAGTCCGCAAGCTGCGTTCCCTGTACGCGAACTGCGGCGCCGTGGCGACCTCGCTGGAGCGCGTGACGCTGGCGCAGCTCGTGCGGTTCCTGCGAGTGTGCCACGACAAGTACCAGCGCGGGGTCATCGAACCCGGCACCGCCGTGGGGGCGTTGGCCGCGCAGGTGTGTACAGACAGACAGACATAGCATTCATCTCGTGAAGTTCATGAGAGTGTGCCACGACAAGTACCAGCGCGGGGTCATCGAACCCGGCACCGCCGTGGGGGCGTTGGCCGCGCAGGTGTGTACAGACAGACAGACATAGCATTCATCTCGTGAAGTTCATGAGAGTGTGCCACGACAAGTACCAGCGCGGGGTCATCGAACCCGGCACCGCCGTGGGGGCGTTGGCCGCGCAGGTGTGTACAGACAGACAGACATAGCATTCATCTCGTGAAGTTCATGAGAGTGTGCCACGACAAGTACCAGCGCGGGGTCATCGAACCCGGCACCGCCGTGGGGGCGTTGGCCGCGCAGGTGTGTACAGACAGACAGACATAGCATTCATCTCGTGAAGTTCATGAGAGTGTGCCACGACAAGTACCAGCGCGGGGTCATCGAACCCGGCACCGCCGTGGGGGCGTTGGCCGCGCAGGTGTGTACAGACAGACAGACATAGCATTCATCTCGTGAAGTTCATGAGAGTGTGCCACGACAAGTACCAGCGCGGGGTCATCGAACCCGGCACCGCCGTGGGGGCGTTGGCCGCGCAGGTGTGTACAGACAGACAGACATAGCATTCATCTCGTGAAGTTCATGAGAGTGTGCCACGACAAGTACCAGCGCGGGGTCATCGAACCCGGCACCGCCGTGGGGGCGTTGGCCGCGCAGGTGTGTACAGACAGACAGACATAGCATTCATCTCGTGAAGTTCATGAGAGTGTGCCACGACAAGTACCAGCGCGGGGTCATCGAACCCGGCACCGCCGTGGGGGCGTTGGCCGCGCAGGTGTGTACAGACAGACAGACATAGCATTCATCTCGTGAAGTTCATGAGAGTGTGCCACGACAAGTACCAGCGCGGGGTCATCGAACCCGGCACCGCCGTGGGGGCGTTGGCCGCGCAGGTGTGTACAGACAGACAGACATAGCATTCATCTCGTGAAGTTCATGAGAGTGTGCCACGACAAGTACCAGCGCGGGGTCATCGAACCCGGCACCGCCGTGGGGGCGTTGGCCGCGCAGGTGTGTACAGACAGACAGACATAGCATTCATCTCGTGAAGTTCATGAGAGTGTGCCACGACAAGTACCAGCGCGGGGTCATCGAACCCGGCACCGCCGTGGGGGCGTTGGCCGCGCAGGTGTGTACAGACAGACAGACATAGCATTCATCTCGTGAAGTTCATGAGAGTGTGCCACGACAAGTACCAGCGCGGGGTCATCGAACCCGGCACCGCCGTGGGGGCGTTGGCCGCGCAGGTGTGTACAGACAGACAGACATAGCATTCATCTCGTGAAGTTCATGAGAGTGTGCCACGACAAGTACCAGCGCGGGGTCATCGAACCCGGCACCGCCGTGGGGGCGTTGGCCGCGCAGGTGTGTACAGACAGACAGACATAGCATTCATCTCGTGAAGTTCATGAGAGTGTGCCACGACAAGTACCAGCGCGGGGTCATCGAACCCGGCACCGCCGTGGGGGCGTTGGCCGCGCAGGTGTGTACAGACAGACAGACATAGCATTCATCTCGTGAAGTTCATGAGAGTGTGCCACGACAAGTACCAGCGCGGGGTCATCGAACCCGGCACCGCCGTGGGGGCGTTGGCCGCGCAGGTGTGTACAGACAGACAGACATAGCATTCATCTCGTGAAGTTCATGAGAGTGTGCCACGACAAGTACCAGCGCGGGGTCATCGAACCCGGCACCGCCGTGGGGGCGTTGGCCGCGCAGGTGTGTACAGACAGACAGACATAGCATTCATCTCGTGAAGTTCATGAGAGTGTGCCACGACAAGTACCAGCGCGGGGTCATCGAACCCGGCACCGCCGTGGGGGCGTTGGCCGCGCAGGTGTGTACAGACAGACAGACATAGCATTCATCTCGTGAAGTTCATGAGAGTGTGCCACGACAAGTACCAGCGCGGGGTCATCGAACCCGGCACCGCCGTGGGGGCGTTGGCCGCGCAGGTGTGTACAGACAGACAGACATAGCATTCATCTCGTGAAGTTCATGAGAGTGTGCCACGACAAGTACCAGCGCGGGGTCATCGAACCCGGCACCGCCGTGGGGGCGTTGGCCGCGCAGGTGTGTACAGACAGACAGACATAGCATTCATCTCGTGAAGTTCATGAGAGTGTGCCACGACAAGTACCAGCGCGGGGTCATCGAACCCGGCACCGCCGTGGGGGCGTTGGCCGCGCAGGTGTGTACAGACAGACAGACATAGCATTCATCTCGTGAAGTTCATGAGAGTGTGCCACGACAAGTACCAGCGCGGGGTCATCGAACCCGGCACCGCCGTGGGGGCGTTGGCCGCGCAGGTGTGTACAGACAGACAGACATAGCATTCATCTCGTGAAGTTCATGAGAGTGTGCCACGACAAGTACCAGCGCGGGGTCATCGAACCCGGCACCGCCGTGGGGGCGTTGGCCGCGCAGGTGTGTACAGACAGACAGACATAGCATTCATCTCGTGAAGTTCATGAGAGTGTGCCACGACAAGTACCAGCGCGGGGTCATCGAACCCGGCACCGCCGTGGGGGCGTTGGCCGCGCAGGTGTGTACAGACAGACAGACATAGCATTCATCTCGTGAAGTTCATGAGAGTGTGCCACGACAAGTACCAGCGCGGGGTCATCGAACCCGGCACCGCCGTGGGGGCGTTGGCCGCGCAGGTGTGTACAGACAGACAGACATAGCATTCATCTCGTGAAGTTCATGAGAGTGTGCCACGACAAGTACCAGCGCGGGGTCATCGAACCCGGCACCGCCGTGGGGGCGTTGGCCGCGCAGGTGTGTACAGACAGACAGACATAGCATTCATCTCGTGAAGTTCATGAGAGTGTGCCACGACAAGTACCAGCGCGGGGTCATCGAACCCGGCACCGCCGTGGGGGCGTTGGCCGCGCAGGTGTGTACAGACAGACAGACATAGTGTAAGAGGTATTAAAAGATAATTCTCCTAGTTGTTAAGTGTTTATTGCTTGAAACATGTAATTAAATGAGTAATGATAAAGGCGTAAATTATACGATTATGCTTGCTAGCTAGAGTACGCGCGACGCGGTTGCTGGTCGGTTACGCACTAAACTGTTAGAATTGTCACTGCGGCCGCGGTACTCAAACTACAGTCAAACATGTGCGGCGTTAGCCCGTACATCCTCCCGGGGGCATAAAATACCCTTAACTAAGTAAGCAACAATGGATATGAGACAGATGAAGGGCATTTTATCTTAAATATTTCTCTTAATCTAAATAGTCTTTTGCTTATTTTAATTGACACGGAATACAGTTTGTTTACGATCAGGCTCGGTGCCACGATCTTGTTTACGCGCACCGCACATCACTTGCACTACACTATCACTGGGACAGCTACTCTCGGCGGCGACTGCTTGCTCCCGGGCGGCGACCGGCCCGGCGGCGCCTGTCACCGCCAGCTCCATGGCAGCAGCGGCGTGTTGCGGCGGCACACGCCAGCGACGCCTCACGCGCCTCAAAACAAAGATTGCGCCTGCAATCAGTACTATCGCCAACAGTACATAGATCGCGACGTAGTGGTGGACATCATACACAGTCACCTCCGTCCACTCAGCTTGTCCCTTCATTTGCTGGATATTTTTATCGATATTGGCTAAGTCCATCTTTCTACTCTCAATATTCGAATCCTTCATGTCCTGCAGGATCGGCAATGATAAGTTGATCAGATGGTTTATAGGTGGTATATCCGTGACAAGTACCTCAGGTCGAATGTGTAGAACGTCAAGGTGCATTTGCTTGTGTGAGTAAATAGTGGAGTCACCGAACTTAATTATACAATCATTTGAAGTAGCTACTATGCCTGCGCGCAACAGCTGATAGGATGTAACCCGATCCATTCCACAATGAACTCGAGCGGTGCACGTCTGGCAGCAAAAATAAAGATATGTGTTGCTTGTATGTAGATTGACCCACTTATTACTGCATGTAGATAATGTTTGTTGACATGACGTCCTTGCCTCGTCAGCAGATACACACAAATCGTTATCAGTTCTCAGCTGGTAGACAGGTGAGCGTAGGTAACACAGGTAAGTTCCGGATTCGTGATGTAGACAATCACTTAACTCATAAGTAGACAGTGGTATATAGGTATCTCTTCGTAAGTTAATTGCTATATGTGTAGATCTAGGTTGAACAGTAATCATTTTATTTTCTTTACTGTGCATAGGAACAGAAATTAACTCGTATAGTTGGTAGGTATCTCTGCTTATCAGTGGTATTCGTATTTCAAAGATTAGGTATTCCTTTGTCATTCTAGTTTGAAACTTAAGTAGTGAATATATTTTTCTAAGGTCTTTATGGACGTTCTCTATAGGTAGACTTAAATCGGACGGTAGCTGTGTAGATACAATGCTGAGCTCATGCAGAAGTTGTTCGGGAGTAATTAAGTGAAAATTGAATTTTCCGTTATAAATATCGGTAATTTGATTTAGTAAGGTACTTTGAATTTCCTTTAGGTTTTGTAGAGCGTTGCTAGCTGTGAGGGCTCCGAGGTTGAAATCGTTTTTTATACTATTGATGTTTACATTTGCTGCTACATTGTTCAAAGATTTCTCTAAAATTCTAAGGTTTTCATGGATAGAATCGTGTTGCTTATGTATTGAGTCCTCGGTGCGTTTGAGGAGGTTGTATTCAGCTTCAACGATCGAGGTTTGGTTTTTCCAAAGGCTAGCTAAGTGTTTTTGGTTAGCTTGTATCTGTAGTATATCTCGCTGGTATTGTTCGGCGAATCTCTCATCAAGTACGCCGAACAAGTAATTAGATACGTAGCCGACCCCATTAATAAGGCCCCGACGCTGTCTGGCTCTCGTGCGGTCGTGCTGAGTCAACAGCATTTGATTGTAGTATTGTAATTCCGAGTATTTGTGACGCAGTTGGGTTGATAAAACGTCACAATATGAAGTATGATTAAGACTTATGCAAGTTTGTTCTAGTCGCTTGATGTACTTATGTAGAGCAAAACAGCCTTGCCAAAATGGATCCATTTCGTAATAAACTATAAGTTTCCACTCATCACGTAACATCTGTA
The DNA here is from genome assembly GCA_916618145.1 of Emmelina monodactyla. Lineage (NCBI taxonomy): Eukaryota > Metazoa > Arthropoda > Insecta > Lepidoptera > Pterophoridae > Emmelina > Emmelina monodactyla. The sequence continues at coordinate 838,158 of OU745315.1, read as the reverse complement.
AGTTTGAAATTTTATCAAAGTATAAGCTTTGTGTTTCATTGAATCGATTGATGTGTAATTCGCTGTGTGCTGTTGTTAAGACATTTAAAAATATCATAGCCGAAAAGAGTATATTTATGAGGTTGTATCGCTTTGATTTTTCTTTGCTTGTCACAGCAGCAGTAATCGTTGTCTGTGTGGGAGGTGGTTCTGTAGTTTCGCTTTCAATTGGTAAAACCGAAAGTTTTAATACAGGGCGATTCAGATATCCATTTTTCGTTTTTAAGGTAACCACTCTCACAATATCATCGCTGCCTGGATGCAGCTCCACAACTCGGCCCATAGCCCATTTCCCGGGTGGCAGATGGTCTTCATGTATACAGACAATGTCACCCACGCTGATGTTCTTTTTCTTCCTAAACCATTTGCTTCGCACATTAAGTTGAGTCAAATACTCGCCTTTCCATCTTTTCCATATATCGTTCAACAGTTTCCTTACTAGTTGCCATCTCGTTCTAGCATCCTTATCAGTTTTATATTCAAATCGCCTCTACAAGCTAGAAAATGTGCCGGTGTAAGCACATCCAGGTCCTCAGGATCTTCCGTCAACGCACACAAGGGGCGAGAGTTGAGAATGGCCTCAACTTGAGCTAGAAGGGTTGAGTATTCCTCAAAGGTTAACTTTTGTTCGCCAATAACTGGTTTTAAATGACTTTTGAGGCTTCTTATTGCCCTTTCCCATAAGCCAGAGGCACTTGGCCATGATGGCGCCTGGAAATGCCACTCAATGTTCATATTCGTGATCTCGTTCAGGAATGCTGTGTCTATGATTTGCTGTAGCTCGAAGTATTCTTCTTGAAGATTTCGAGCCCCTTTTACGAAATTAGTTCCGTTGTCGCTATAGATATGATGTGGCGCGCCTCGCCTCGCCGCAATCCTCCTTAATGCTGACAAAAATGCTGCGCTTGATAGATCAGAAACTAATTCGATATGAACCGCTTTCGTGACCATACATATAAAGAGGACAATGTACCCCTTGGTCGTTTTGATACCTCGACCACTATTTGCTTTGACGTCCACAAAACCGGTCAAATCCACACCGGTATGATAAAATGGTGGGGCTTCGACTGTACGTGGCTCCGGAAGTGTCCCCATTAACTGAGGTTGATGTTCTGGGTTGTGTTTTCTACATAACACACACTTTCTGATATGCTTCTTCACCGCTCTATTACCACCGACAACCCACAATACCTTTGTCTCAACCATGTAGCTGTTAGTCGGGCCCCTCCGTGAAATGTTTGTTTATGTGCTTCTTCGATAAGCAGAGTTGTTAATCTGCTCTCATGTGGTAATATGATAGGATTCTTAGCTTCAGGTTTTAATTGTGACTTATTCAACCTACCACCCACCCTTAAAATTTCAAATTCATCTAGGACTGGATTTAAATTTAGTATTTTGCTATCAGATTTAACCATATTACGATTTAACAAGTATTTAATCTCCTCAGTAAAATGATCCCTTTGTACGTGTTTTATTATAAGTCGTCGCGCTCTTCGTAACTCTTGTAACGTGAGATAGGTAGGTAGTTGTTTGCGCTTCAAGTTAAATGCTCGTAGAATCCATGCAATAATAGCTGTTATTTTTCTTATCGAACTATGTTTATGTAAGAGCTCGTTTATTAAATGTGGTTCCGTACACTTTTGAACGACGTTTATTTGCTTTAATTTTGCTTCTTCGCTAGTTTAAAAATTTTTCGGCTCGCTGTTATTCTCGTACGAAATAAGCCACTGTGGCCCTTCCCACCACAACTTATTGTCCTTTAAAGTTGAAGCTAGTTGACCTCTACTCGCGCAGTCAGCGGGGTTTTCGGACGATTTTACGTATCTCCAACTTTGCTGTGGCATTATCGGAGTTATAAGTTTTACTCGATTGCAAATAAATGGTTTCCACCTGCCTGGGTCACCTTGCAGCCATCCCAACACTACCTTTGAGTCGCACCATCCAAACACCTCGACATCGTAGTTAGATAAGTTTTGAAGAATTTTTTGCATTAATTTGGAAAGTAGTTGAGCTCCGCTTAGTTCTAACCTTGGTAGTGTGATTTGTTTTGTTTGTGGCACAAGTTTTGTTTTTGCTGCAACTATGACCACAGATACATCGTCGTTTCGTTGAATTCGTGCGTAGACGACGCACGCGTATGCTCTTGTAGATGCGTCACAGAATCCATGTAACTGGATTTTGTCGCTCTCGCTGCTTCCTATCCATCTCGGGACCTGACAATACTTTATGTTACTAATATCTGCTGCTAGCTTATTAAACTCCGCTAAAATGTCACCGGACACTGGGTCATCCCAGTTCAAATCGGTCTTCCAAACATTTTGAAATAATATTTTTAGATTAGTTACAATAGGTGCAATCCAGCCCAAGGGATCAAATATTTTTGATATTTCGCTTAGTAGCACTCGCTTGGTGGGTTTAGTTGGCAAACTAGTAAAAACGTCGTACTTAAAGATGAATTTATCTTCTTTTACATTCCAGCTTAGACCTAACGTTTTTGTGCTTTCAGATTTAAAATTGAAGTGGTTAGTTTCGCGTTTTTGATCTTCCGGTAAGTTTTTAAGTAACTCATCACAATTCGACGCCCACTTACGTAATTTGAATCCTCCTGCTTGTAAAAGTTGTATAATTTCATTAACGAAAGCATGTCCTTTATTTATTGAATGAAAACCGTCGAGTAGATCATCCATAAAGAAATTGTTTTCCAAGACTTTGGCAGCATCAGGATATTTGTTTCGTTCATCTTCCGCCAGCTGTTGCAACGTCATCATGGCGAGGAAAGGAGCCGCTTTTAATCCGTAAGTAACAGTTGCTAGTTGGAATGTTTTAATTTGCTCATTTACGTAATCCCGCCATATGATGTTTTGGTAGATCTGATCTGTTTCTTGCACTAGTATTTGGCGGTACATTTTCTCGATGTCCGCGGTAACGACGAATTTATATTGCCGCCACCTGATGATAAGTGCTTGAAGATCCTTTTGGAGATTAGGCCCTCGAAGCATGACGTCATTTAAGCTTACACCAGTTGAAGTCTTAGCTGATGCATTGAAAACAACTCGAAATTTGCTTATATTGCCCTCACCCTGTTGCTGAACACAGTGATGGGGTAGATAGTAATTTGGTGACGTCATCTCTTGATTTTCACGCAATTTCATGTCAATCTCAAGTCTTGATAATCGGCTATAAATTGCTTGTATTGCTTCGCTAGCTCGCTTTGTCTTTGCAGTTTTCTTTCTAAATTATGAAATTGCGCTATCGCTATATTTTTCGATGTACCTAAGGTGTGCATTTCACCTTGACGCATCGGCAGTCTTACCACATACCTACCGTCCGAATTGCGCTGAGTAGTTGTTTTATAAAAACGCACACACTCCCGGTCTTCGCTAGATAATTCAACGTCATCCTCAATGTCCTCTAACTCCCAAAATTTCTTAATGTCATCTATGTTGTTCAGTACTACATTACAGTGAAATGACCTTGCTATAGCCCCACACAAGATCCAGCCCAGATGTGTTTGTTGAACTATTGGTACCTTATTGTTTTCGCCTCGTAGGATGCCACTTAAAATAATTTGAGAGTAGATGTTTGCCCCAAATAATAAGTCAACGGGGCGACTAACGTTAAATTCAGGGTCAGCTAGCTGAATACCATTCAGATGGTTCCATTCGGGTTTGGAAAACGATTCGGTGGGAAGGTTTTTAATTAGATTATTCATAATAAGTGCCTCTGTAGTAAAGTTGAAGTTATTGTACATAGATGAACATTTAATGTTTATGACTCCTTTGCAGTTGTTTTGTTTCTCTCCAACGCCAAATACTACTCCGCTACAACATCTACGTTTGATACCAAGCATTTGTGCTGCGTTTTCGGTAACTAAAGAAATTTGCGATCCCTGATCTATCAAAGCACGCATTACTTGTTGTGATCCATCTGCTGCTGTTACTCGAACTAAAGCTGTTGCTAACAGAACTTGCGATTCATCCTCCTGTGTCACGTGCGAGGTACCGGTCATACCTTTAGTTGTTTCGACCCCGGATGTGGATGGCTGAGTCTGTAGATATGCATCGTGCAACAAAGTGTGGTGTTTGCATTTACAATTGCGGCACCGTTTTACGGAAAAACATTGTCTTCCATTATGGTCAAATAAACAGTTTTTGCAAACGTGGTGTTGGTTTACAATTTTCAACTTTACCTCAGGCGGCATATTCATAAAGGTTTTACACTGGTATAATAAATGATCGGTATGATTACAAAGAAGACATCTGATACCGCTGTTTGTCGGTTTTATCACATTGTTATTGTAAGAAGTGTAGAATTGCCTTTGTGGATAATTATAATTGTTTGATGTTTTCATGCTGTTATAATTAGTTTTATGTATATTTGCTTTAGGCACCGATGTTTCGTGCTTTCTACGCGATGCTTCTAAAGTAGTAAACTTGAATTCGAGAAAATTTATGAAATCTTGCAGCTCGGGGAGCTCGCGTGGGGTTTTCAATGACTCAATATAATCTGCATGAGTGTTAGAATCCAACTTTTGGCATAATAAATGCACTAAAATAGGGTCCCATGAATTTATATCCACGCCTAAGTTTTTGATAGCGTGCAGGTTTTCCAATATTGCGTCATGAAGCCTTTTTATGGGAAGCATAGATTGTTGTTGAATGTTTGCAATATTTAAAAGTAGATTCATATGAGAAGTAAATATCAATTTTCGGTTGTTGTATCGGTTGTTTAATATTTCCCAACAGATGGAATAGTTGTCGGAACTTACGGGCATATGACGTATTAAACTCTCTGCTTCACCTTTCAGCTTGCTTTTTAGGAATTGCATTTTCTGTGCACTAGATAGAGATGGGTTGTTGTGGACTGCTTCGTAAAATAAATCTTTAAAAGACGTCCATTGGTTGTAATTACCGGTGAAGTTCGGAATATCCATGACTGGTGCGGACTTTTCTCTATGGGCCACCGACCACATCTTCTTATTGATCCGTCTTTTAAGATTGGTATAGGTTTGCTCATGCATTAAAAATACCTGCTGATAATCCGTTTCCTCTCCAATTACTTCGGCCTCAATCTCCCAATGAAGATTGTCGATAGTTGCCCAGCGGGACTCCAAGTTCTTCAGCGTGTCTTGAAACTCCCACTTCTCGTCAATACATTCTAAATCAATGCTAGCTACCGTCCTAGAGAACGCCTTAAAATTAATATATTGCTTACGTAACATGTCGTCCAGCTTGCTTGGAACACCCCGAGATACCTGTGGTTGGCACAAATCTCCCACTTGCTTCTGACCAGCTGATGTAGACGGTTGCTGAGTACCCATCGATGCTATTTGCTGCTGCTCGTCGCTAGTTTGCTGCTTAGTTTTGCCGGACGGCAAGGTTACCTGAACTTTACGCTGTACCGTGGCAGGGCTTCTACCTGCCATAAATTCATCTTGCTGCTTTAAAATCATTGCCTTTAAATTTTTGTAGGCAGCCATTGTGCGTTCAAAATCACCATTAATATAATAAGGTTCGTCACGGATGTTATACCTTGCGAGTTCGACATGATTGTTTTCAAACTCCTTCCAGTAAGACTCCAAGGTCTCCAACTTACGTTTGCAGTAATCTGCTGCTGTTTTCCGCTCCGCTCCGTCTTTGTTAAAATTAATACCGAGCTTATTAATAGCCTCGATAATTTCGTTTTGGCTATAAAGTAAATCCTCCATTGCTAGATAATTGCTCGACTTGTCGATAGTACAAAAAGGAAAGATCTTACTTGGACTTAGCCGTTGCTTGCTTACGATCCAGATCCAGAACACTGTAATCCAGAATTGCGCTAGTAACTCCGCACACACGAAATAAGGTCCGCCTGTACGGAGGCTCGAAGGACCATGTAAGAGGTATTAAAAGATAATTCTCCTAGTTGTTAAGTGTTTATTGCTTGAAACATGTAATTAAATGAGTAATGATAAAGGCGTAAATTATACGATTATGCTTGCTAGCTAGAGTACGCGCGACGCGGTTGCTGGTCGGTTACGCACTAAACTGTTAGAATTGTCACTGCGGCCGCGGTACTCAAACTACAGTCAAACATGTGCGGCGTTAGCCCGTACACATAGCATTCATCTCGTGAAGTTCATGAGAGTGTGCCACGACAAGTACCAGAGCGGGGTCATCGAACCCGGCACCGCCGTGGGGGCGTTGGCCGCGCAGGTGTGTACAGACAGACAGACATAGCATTCAACTCGTGAAGTTCATGAGAGTGTGCCACGATAAGTACCAGCGCGGGGTCATCGAACCCGGCACCGCCGTGGGGGCGTTGGCCGCGCAGGTGTGTACAGACAGACAGACATAGCATTCATCTCGTGAAGTTCATGAGAGTGTGCCACGACAAGTACCAGCGCGGGGTCATCGAACCCGGCACCGCCGTGGGGGCGTTGGCCGCGCAGGTGTGTACAGACAGACAGACATAGCATTCATCTCGTGAAGTTCATGAGAGTGTGCCACGACAAGTACCAGCGCGGGGTCATCGAACCCGGCACCGCCGTGGGGGCGTTGGCCGCGCAGGTGTGTACAGACAGACAGACATAGCATTCATCTCGTGAAGTTCATGAGAGTGTGCCACGACAAGTACCAGCGCGGGGTCATCGAACCCGGCACCGCCGTGGGGGCGTTGGCCGCGCAGGTGTGTACAGACAGACAGACATAGCATTCATCTCGTGAAGTTCATGAGAGTGTGCCACGACAAGTACCAGCGCGGGGTCATCGAACCCGGCACCGCCGTGGGGGCGTTGGCCGCGCAGGTGTGTACAGACAGACAGACATAGCATTCATCTCGTGAAGTTCATGAGAGTGTGCCACGACAAGTACCAGCGCGGGGTCATCGAACCCGGCACCGCCGTGGGGGCGTTGGCCGCGCAGGTGTGTACAGACAGACAGACATAGCATTCATCTCGTGAAGTTCATGAGAGTGTGCCACGACAAGTACCAGCGCGGGGTCATCGAACCCGGCACCGCCGTGGGGGCGTTGGCCGCGCAGGTGTGTACAGACAGACAGACATAGCATTCATCTCGTGAAGTTCATGAGAGTGTGCCACGACAAGTACCAGCGCGGGGTCATCGAACCCGGCACCGCCGTGGGGGCGTTGGCCGCGCAGGTGTGTACAGACAGACAGACATAGCATTCATCTCGTGAAGTTCATGAGAGTGTGCCACGACAAGTACCAGCGCGGGGTCATCGAACCCGGCACCGCCGTGGGGGCGTTGGCCGCGCAGGTGAAAATGACTTTCATTACCAATCATGTACTAAAGTAATCGAAAATATATAAGAAACTGATTCTAAAGTTTGTGTTCAACATTACATCATTCTAAATCTATTTGAATTGCAAATTAAAAAAACCCTAATTACTGCATCAACTCAAAACCTCTTTCTAAAAAAACCCTCTACACCCTTCCTCCCAACAGAGTATAGGCGAGCCCGGCACCCAAATGACTCTCAAAACCTTCCACTTCGCCGGCGTGGCTTCCATGAACATCACCCAGGGGGTCCCTCGAGTCAAGGAGATCATCAACGCTTCCAAGAATATTTCCACACCGATCATCACTGCTGAGCTGGTGGATCCTTACGACCAGGAGTTCGCCAGGCGGGTGAAGGGGAGGGTCGAGAAGACTACGCTGGGAGAGGTAAGAAGATTAAGGGGCCTTGTTCCATGATGATAGTTTATAATGAGGTAGATACGTTTTATGCCACCAATGTCATTGGAAAAAGTGTATAGTTTCTGTGACAGCTTGTTAACTTCATTATCATTATCATCATCATTATCATAACATAGTATAAATCCAAGTCGCTAATGCTGTCTGTTTGTATGTTTGGCTGCTAACTCCTCCTAAACCAGTTGAGGGATTTTAATGCGGTTTTCACCGTCCTTTAGGTATTTTTTTCATTTAAATTTGTAAATAAAGAATAATCGGAAAAAGTTTTTTTAAGTTAGCCAAAAATCAATGTTTCGTGAGCAAGTCGGCCAAAATTACACCATTGCGAAGCGTGGGCGGGTCGCTATCACTAAATATATTCCAAATTGGTGTTGCAATCTTATATATGAAACGTATATCTTTTGTATGAAAAGTGAAGTAGGTACCTTCTATAAAAAACCTACACACATATGAGTACACTCATGACAATTTTGTCATTACATAGAAATCATTCGCAATCGTGATATGTTACAGTTCGCGAGAACTAAGCTGAGTTTCTTTTTAACTGTTATTAAAACTAAAGTTGAATTATAGTAAGTAATGTTTCTTCCTCGCTAGATTACAACCTATATCGAGGAAGTGTATCTCCCTACGGAATGCTTCCTTCTGGTTCGTTTCGACGCGGAGAGAATCAGGCTACTGTCGCTTGAAGTCAGCGTCGAGTCTATTGTGTATTCGTGAGTATTACCTTTATAAGTGATTCAAATTGGATGAAATATCAAGCATATATATTAAATCTAACTTGTAAATTTTGTTAAAATGAAGTTTTTCTTTAACTATTTATAGATAATTTTTCTGTAGACAAAGTTTGTTCTTACTAAGTATTTCCCCTAAAAGTAGAGATTTAATAGATGTCTGCGTCTTATTGTTTGGCTTATTCAAATACGACATTCATCCCCCCTAGCATTTACACATCCAAGCTGAAAGTAAAACCCGGCGACATCGAAGTAGTCTCTGACTGGGCCATCAAGGTGTGCGTGGAGCGCGGGCGGCACTTCGGCGCGTCGTTCTCGCTGCAGCAGCTGGCGCGCACGCTGCCCGGCGTCGTGGTGAAGGGGCTGGCCAGGGTCGCCCGCGCCGTCATCGCCTGCGACGACACCACCGACCCCGTCAGGTGAGGACGCTGTTCTATACGATGGATGACAACTAGCGCGCACGCTGCCCGGCGTCGTGGTGAAGGGGCTGGCCAGGGTCGCCCGCGCCGTCATCGCCTGCGACGACACCACCGACCCCGTCAGGTGAGGACGCTGTTCTATACGATGGATGACAACTAGCGCGCACGCTGCCCGGCGTCGTGGTGAAGGGGCTGGCCAGGGTCGCCCGCGCCGTCATCGCCTGCGACGACACCACCGACCCCGTCAGGTGAGGACGCTGTTCTATACGATGGATGACAACTAGCGCGCACGCTGCCCGGCGTCGTGGTGAAGGGGCTGGCCAGGGTCGCCCGCGCCGTCATCGCCTGCGACGACACCACCGACCCCGTCAGGTGAGGACGCTGTTCTATACGATGGATGACAACTAGCGCGCACGCTGCCCGGCGTCGTGGTGAAGGGGCTGGCCAGGGTCGCCCGCGCCGTCATCGCCTGCGACGACACCACCGACCCCGTCAGGTGAGGACGCTGTTCTATACGATGGATGACAACTAGCGCGCACGCTGCCCGGCGTCGTGGTGAAGGGGCTGGCCAGGGTCGCCCGCGCCGTCATCGCCTGCGACGACACCACCGACCCCGTCAGGTGAGGACGCTGTTCTATACGATGGATGACAACTAGCGCGCACGCTGCCCGGCGTCGTGGTGAAGGGGCTGGCCAGGGTCGCCCGCGCCGTCATCGCCTGCGACGACACCACCGACCCCGTCAGGTGAGGACGCTGTTCTATACGATGGATGACAACTAGCGCGCACGCTGCCCGGCGTCGTGGTGAAGGGGCTGGCCAGGGTCGCCCGCGCCGTCATCGCCTGCGACGACACCACCGACCCCGTCAGGTGAGGACGCTGTTCTATACGATGGATGACAACTAGCGCGCACGCTGCCCGGCGTCGTGGTGAAGGGGCTGGCCAGGGTCGCCCGCGCCGTCATCGCCTGCGACGACACCACCGACCCCGTCAGGTGAGGACGCTGTTCTATACGATGGATGACAACTAGCGCGCACGCTGCCCGGCGTCGTGGTGAAGGGGCTGGCCAGGGTCGCCCGCGCCGTCATCGCCTGCGACGACACCACCGACCCCGTCAGGTGAGGACGCTGTTCTATACGATGGATGACAACTAGCGCGCACGCTGCCCGGCGTCGTGGTGAAGGGGCTGGCCAGGGTCGCCCGCGCCGTCATCGCCTGCGACGACACCACCGACCCCGTCAGGTGAGGACGCTGTTCTATACGATGGATGACAACTAGCGCGCACGCTGCCCGGCGTCGTGGTGAAGGGGCTGGCCAGGGTCGCCCGCGCCGTCATCGCCTGCGACGACACCACCGACCCCGTCAGGTGAGGACGCTGTTCTATACGATGGATGACAACTAGCGCGCACGCTGCCCGGCGTCGTGGTGAAGGGGCTGGCCAGGGTCGCCCGCGCCGTCATCGCCTGCGACGACACCACCGACCCCGTCAGGTGAGGACGCTGTTCTATACGATGGATGACAACTAGCGCGCACGCTGCCCGGCGTCGTGGTGAAGGGGCTGGCCAGGGTCGCCCGCGCCGTCATCGCCTGCGACGACACCACCGACCCCGTCAGGTGAGGACGCTGTTCTATACGATGGATGACAACTAGCGCGCACGCTGCCCGGCGTCGTGGTGAAGGGGCTGGCCAGGGTCGCCCGCGCCGTCATCGCCTGCGACGACACCACCGACCCCGTCAGGTGAGGACGCTGTTCTATACGATGGATGACAACTAGCGCGCACGCTGCCCGGCGTCGTGGTGAAGGGGCTGGCCAGGGTCGCCCGCGCCGTCATCGCCTGCGACGACACCACCGACCCCGTCAGGTGAGGACGCTGTTCTATACGATGGATGACAACTAGCGCGCACGCTGCCCGGCGTCGTGGTGAAGGGGCTGGCCAGGGTCGCCCGCGCCGTCATCGCCTGCGACGACACCACCGACCCCGTCAGGTGAGGACGCTGTTCTATACGATGGATGACAACTAGCGCGCACGCTGCCCGGCGTCGTGGTGAAGGGGCTGGCCAGGGTCGCCCGCGCCGTCATCGCCTGCGACGACACCACCGACCCCGTCAGGTGAGGACGCTGTTCTATACGATGGATGACAACTAGCGCGCACGCTGCCCGGCGTCGTGGTGAAGGGGCTGGCCAGGGTCGCCCGCGCCGTCATCGCCTGCGACGACACCACCGACCCCGTCAGGTGAGGACGCTGTTCTATACGATGGATGACAACTAGCGCGCACGCTGCCCGGCGTCGTGGTGAAGGGGCTGGCCAGGGTCGCCCGCGCCGTCATCGCCTGCGACGACACCACCGACCCCGTCAGGTGAGGACGCTGTTCTATACGATGGATGACAACTAGCGCGCACGCTGCCCGGCGTCGTGGTGAAGGGGCTGGCCAGGGTCGCCCGCGCCGTCATCGCCTGCGACGACACCACCGACCCCGTCAGGTGAGGACGCTGTTCTATACGATGGATGACAACTAGCGCGCACGCTGCCCGGCGTCGTGGTGAAGGGGCTGGCCAGGGTCGCCCGCGCCGTCATCGCCTGCGACGACACCACCGACCCCGTCAGGTGAGGACGCTGTTCTATACGATGGATGACAACTAGCGCGCACGCTGCCCGGCGTCGTGGTGAAGGGGCTGGCCAGGGTCGCCCGCGCCGTCATCGCCTGCGACGACACCACCGACCCCGTCAGGTGAGGACGCTGTTCTATACGATGGATGACAACTAGCGCGCACGCTGCCCGGCGTCGTGGTGAAGGGGCTGGCCAGGGTCGCCCGCGCCGTCATCGCCTGCGACGACACCACCGACCCCGTCAGGTGAGGACGCTGTTCTATACGATGGATGACAACTAGCGCGCACGCTGCCCGGCGTCGTGGTGAAGGGGCTGGCCAGGGTCGCCCGCGCCGTCATCGCCTGCGACGACACCACCGACCCCGTCAGGTGAGGACGCTGTTCTATACGATGGATGACAACTAGCGCGCACGCTGCCCGGCGTCGTGGTGAAGGGGCTGGCCAGGGTCGCCCGCGCCGTCATCGCCTGCGACGACACCACCGACCCCGTCAGGTGAGGACGCTGTTCTATACGATGGATGACAACTAGCGCGCACGCTGCCCGGCGTCGTGGTGAAGGGGCTGGCCAGGGTCGCCCGCGCCGTCATCGCCTGCGACGACACCACCGACCCCGTCAGGTGAGGACGCTGTTCTATACGATGGATGACAACTAGCGCGCACGCTGCCCGGCGTCGTGGTGAAGGGGCTGGCCAGGGTCGCCCGCGCCGTCATCGCCTGCGACGACACCACCGACCCCGTCAGGTGAGGACGCTGTTCTATACGATGGATGACAACTAGCGCGCACGCTGCCCGGCGTCGTGGTGAAGGGGCTGGCCAGGGTCGCCCGCGCCGTCATCGCCTGCGACGACACCACCGACCCCGTCAGGTGAGGACGCTGTTCTATACGATGGATGACAACTAGCGCGCACGCTGCCCGGCGTCGTGGTGAAGGGGCTGGCCAGGGTCGCCCGCGCCGTCATCGCCTGCGACGACACCACCGACCCCGTCAGGTGAGGACGCTGTTCTATACGATGGATGACAACTAGCGCGCACGCTGCCCGGCGTCGTGGTGAAGGGGCTGGCCAGGGTCGCCCGCGCCGTCATCGCCTGCGACGACACCACCGACCCCGTCAGGTGAGGACGCTGTTCTATACGATGGATGACAACTAGCGCGCACGCTGCCCGGCGTCGTGGTGAAGGGGCTGGCCAGGGTCGCCCGCGCCGTCATCGCCTGCGACGACACCACCGACCCCGTCAGGTGAGGACGCTGTTCTATACGATGGATGACAACTAGCGCGCACGCTGCCCGGCGTCGTGGTGAAGGGGCTGGCCAGGGTCGCCCGCGCCGTCATCGCCTGCGACGACACCACCGACCCCGTCAGGTGAGGACGCTGTTCTATACGATGGATGACAACTAGCGCGCACGCTGCCCGGCGTCGTGGTGAAGGGGCTGGCCAGGGTCGCCCGCGCCGTCATCGCCTGCGACGACACCACCGACCCCGTCAGGTGAGGACGCTGTTCTATACGATGGATGACAACTAGCGCGCACGCTGCCCGGCGTCGTGGTGAAGGGGCTGGCCAGGGTCGCCCGCGCCGTCATCGCCTGCGACGACACCACCGACCCCGTCAGGTGAGGACGCTGTTCTATACGATGGATGACAACTAGCGCGCACGCTGCCCGGCGTCGTGGTGAAGGGGCTGGCCAGGGTCGCCCGCGCCGTCATCGCCTGCGACGACACCACCGACCCCGTCAGGTGAGGACGCTGTTCTATACGATGGATGACAACTAGCGCGCACGCTGCCCGGCGTCGTGGTGAAGGGGCTGGCCAGGGTCGCCCGCGCCGTCATCGCCTGCGACGACACCACCGACCCCGTCAGGTGAGGACGCTGTTCTATACGATGGATGACAACTAGCGCGCACGCTGCCCGGCGTCGTGGTGAAGGGGCTGGCCAGGGTCGCCCGCGCCGTCATCGCCTGCGACGACACCACCGACCCCGTCAGGTGAGGACGCTGTTCTATACGATGGATGACAACTAGCGCGCACGCTGCCCGGCGTCGTGGTGAAGGGGCTGGCCAGGGTCGCCCGCGCCGTCATCGCCTGCGACGACACCACCGACCCCGTCAGGTGAGGACGCTGTTCTATACGATGGATGACAACTAGCGCGCACGCTGCCCGGCGTCGTGGTGAAGGGGCTGGCCAGGGTCGCCCGCGCCGTCATCGCCTGCGACGACACCACCGACCCCGTCAGGTGAGGACGCTGTTCTATACGATGGATGACAACTAGCGCGCACGCTGCCCGGCGTCGTGGTGAAGGGGCTGGCCAGGGTCGCCCGCGCCGTCATCGCCTGCGACGACACCACCGACCCCGTCAGGTGAGGACGCTGTTCTATACGATGGATGACAACTAGCGCGCACGCTGCCCGGCGTCGTGGTGAAGGGGCTGGCCAGGGTCGCCCGCGCCGTCATCGCCTGCGACGACACCACCGACCCCGTCAGGTGAGGACGCTGTTCTATACGATGGATGACAACTAGCGCGCACGCTGCCCGGCGTCGTGGTGAAGGGGCTGGCCAGGGTCGCCCGCGCCGTCATCGCCTGCGACGACACCACCGACCCCGTCAGGTGAGGACGCTGTTCTATACGATGGATGACAACTAGCGCGCACGCTGCCCGGCGTCGTGGTGAAGGGGCTGGCCAGGGTCGCCCGCGCCGTCATCGCCTGCGACGACACCACCGACCCCGTCAGGTGAGGACGCTGTTCTATACGATGGATGACAACTAGCGCGCACGCTGCCCGGCGTCGTGGTGAAGGGGCTGGCCAGGGTCGCCCGCGCCGTCATCGCCTGCGACGACACCACCGACCCCGTCAGGTGAGGACGCTGTTCTATACGATGGATGACAACTAGCGCGCACGCTGCCCGGCGTCGTGGTGAAGGGGCTGGCCAGGGTCGCCCGCGCCGTCATCGCCTGCGACGACACCACCGACCCCGTCAGGTGAGGACGCTGTTCTATACGATGGATGGATGGATGGAATATAGAGTGACGATACTACTGATTCTACTAGGTTAGAGGAGGAAGAAAACCAGATTGACTTCGTTCTTAACATTTGAATTAAAGCGAGCCGAATTTATGCGCTAAACAATGACACAAAGTTCATGTTTCTACGATGGTTCGTTTTGTAGTTATTAAGATCAGACTGTATAGACTAATTCGTGCGGTTAAGTTTTCCGTTATGGCACCCTGTGTAGGGTAACAATTTTGAAGACGTTTCAAGGTTGGTTTAAATAAGTATTTATTATCCAGAAACATTTATGAAATATATTATCTTTCAGATACAAGTTGTGTGTGGAAGGAGAGGGCCTGCGAGACGTGATGGCGACCTACGGGGTCGAGGGCAAGAAGACCACCTCCAATAATATCATGGAGGTAACAATATTTGCATTTACTCGTTCTTAACGAAGGTACTTACACGTGAAATGTGCAAGATTCCGTTTTGTAGGTATTTATATTTTCTCTCTTTTGCATTTTCCTTTTAAGTTTAAAAGACAAATAAATGCATTTCCTATTTTTTTTATTTCCTGCAATTAAAAATGTTTTCTTGAAGCGATGAGAATCGATTGTTCTTCAAAATCTTAGTTTTTGAAACAATACAATCCACCATCAAACAGAAATCGTGCACTTTCTAAACTATAAAAATATTAC
This sequence comes from Emmelina monodactyla, assembly GCA_916618145.1. Taxonomy (NCBI): domain Eukaryota; kingdom Metazoa; phylum Arthropoda; class Insecta; order Lepidoptera; family Pterophoridae; genus Emmelina; species Emmelina monodactyla. The sequence continues at coordinate 822,984 of OU745315.1, read as the reverse complement.
CGCGATTTAAAAAACGTGCAGCGTCATTCCGAAATTATTGTTATCTACTTGTAAATACGTTGATTTGTTTGAAAAGCTATCATATCCAAACGCTATTATAGCTATCATCATCCTACTAATATTATAAACGTGAAAGTTTGTGAGTATGGATGGATGAATGTATGGAGGTTTGTTACTCTTTCACGTAAAAAACTACTGGATGGATTTTGATGAAACTTTACAGTAATGTAGGTTATACATCAGAATAACACATAGGGTACTTTTTACCTCGGGAAAACTTCTCATTCCCACGGGAAACCGACTTCCACGCGAACGGAGTCGCGGGCGGCCACTAGTATATCCCTGTAATCATAGCCACGTAACAACAAGAGCATATCCTCCAGGTATACCAAACCCTGGGCATCGAGGCCGCCCAGTCCACCATAATGTCTGAGATCGCGGGCGTCATGGCCGCACACGGCATGGCGGTGGACAGACGACACGTGCAGCTGCTGGCCGCGCAGATGTGCGCCCGCGGGGAACTGCTGGGGATCACCAGATACGGCCTGGCACGGATGAAGGACTCGGTGCTGAACTTGGCCAGTGTAAGTATTCAATTATACAGGGTTATTTCTAATTAGCGCATCACCTCTTGTAGGCAGCTTTTCTACATCAATCCCAACAACATTTAACCAACGAATAATTAATATTAATATTTAAAAAAAAATAATTTGTTCCATACAAATTTATTAGGTGCATCTAAACAGTACGCAACTGGCGTGGCGGGCGCGCGGGCGACGGGGGGGGGGGCGACCGGTTTAGGAACTTCTTACAAAATACAAAATTATAAATAACAGAGCGCACTAATTTGTTTTTGTTTTTGTGTTAATTATCAAGTTTTGCAAAAATTCGTAAAACAAATGTTATTGGGATTGATGTAAGGAAGCCGCCTGCAAGAGGTGATGCGCTAATTACAAATAACCCTGTAGTTGCGGCTTAATTTGTGTTAAAATAAAAGCCTAAATAATAGTAGCCTAAGTAAGAATTATAACTTTTTATTTGGGATTCTACTTTACAACTTTTCATGTTTAAACATATACAAACGTGCGATTTCATCCAAATCAAATTTGCAATAGCGGGTGAATAGAATAAATTTGTATGAAACTGACACTTTTGACAAGCTTGCAATTTGACAGTTTCATACATATTTTTCTATTCACTCGCAATCGCAAATATCACTTGCCACTTGACTTGGGGGGCTGTTGTACCTTTATGCCGTGATTGATCGACAAACATCCACTTTTACAATACGCTACGCTTCCACAATTCACAACCTAATTCCTTTCATCCATCCGTAGTTCGAGAAGACCGCGGACCATCTGTTCGACGCGGCGTACTACAGCCAGCGCGACGGCATCAGCGGCGTGTCCGAGTCCATCATCGTGGGCGCCCCCGCGAGTATAGGAACCGGGGTGCTGCAGCTGCTGCACCAGCATCCACCGGCCGAGACCAGGGGGAATGAGCTGCTGTTTGACCGGGAGGATGTGCATAGCACGATATGGCAGTGAATGCGGGATATCTACCATGTGGCAGTGAATATACTCTGACTTATCATGTTGATTGTTTTATTTATCATCCTACTTAATATTATAAACGTGAAAGTTTGTGAGTATGGATGGATGTATGGATGTTTGTTACTCTTTCACGTAAAAACTAATGGATGGATTTTGATGAAACTTTACAGTAATATAGGTTATACATCAGAATAACATATAGGGTACTTTTCACCGCGGGAAAACTTCTCATTCCCACGGGAAACCGACTTCTACGCGAACGAAGTCGTGGGCGGCTACTAGTACTGTATAAGACAGTGATACAACGTTGCTGTTTGATCAGAATATGCGTACTACGATATGGCAGTGAATACCTAAACTTGACAGCGGATTTAAGGTGGATACTCGGAAATGCGTGTTCATCTATCGGTGTATGTCTCGTGTCCCTTCTATTTGACCTACCAGTAGGTCTAGCGATGCAATTTCTACGACTCGTGGTCCCACCGCTCGGTTGGGCTATTAGACATGCAAATAAATAAAATAAACCTATGACGGTAGACCAGACCCACCGTATTTACTATTGGAGTGTAATTATCTAATTAAACCTTTCTAATTTTAATCCGTGAAGTAATGTTAAGGGAGAAAAAAAACTTGCCTTTTTTCTTATATTTAACAAGTATTATTTTGATTAACTGAATTTTTGTAGTGGTATTTATATTTTCTCGACAAAAAACTACTAGGCTATCAGATTCACGGAGGAGTTAATCTATAATAACAATTCAACGTCCTTTATTGAGAGTTTTTCTTACGTTACTCATGTGATTAAACACACTAGTATATCATAAGTTTTAAAGATGTTAAGTAAGTTTTAAGGCACTGTGCAAACAGGCAATCTTCCAATGTCAGCTTCTATTAGTGCATACAACCATCGTAAAAACTGTTTTTCTAAGGTAATATATAAGTCTATTAAGTAAAGACCCTGCTCATTAATAGAAAATAGTTTATTTACGTACTTAGTATATAAATATGATGACTTGACCATATTTTTTAGTAAATTTATATCTAGGCATAAGCTTGAAAAGTAAAATGGAAAGAACACTCGTCTTATATAAATATCATAACTTTGCCTTATTTATACAACAAGATCTTTAAAAAAGAGAATCAATTAAGTATAAGAAGAAATGGCAGAATTCTTTGATGAAAATCTAGACTATGGGCGTGTAGCCTAATCAATTTTTATCAAAAAACTACTAGGCGATCAGCCCCCCAAGTCAAGTGGCAATAGAAAATTGCGATAGCGAGTGAATAGAATAAGAAATGCATAGATTTAAATCGTTAGATAGGCTCTTACCGCAGTGACACCGCGCCGTGTTGTTCCACAGTCGAAGTGAGTGAGCTCACTAACCTGGGAGTGCACGAAAGAGAAAGTAGTGTTTGCAACTTATGTAGGAGAAAAAGAGATGACACTATTTTCTCAGTTCACTTGTTGTGTATAGATTGCAAAAAAAACAATGCTACAGTTTTTGGTGTCGGGGCCTATCTAACGATTTAAATCTATGCATACAAAGTATCATGCAAAGGTACCTATTTACAACTATAAATTATGAAATTAAAATAAAACCATATTTTTGTTACGGTTTACCTTTTAAATAAATATTTTTTTTACATTCATACATACATTAACTGAATCCATTTAAAATAAATTTTCACTAAAACATGTAAAACCGCAATCAGCTGATCGCAGAAGCCGCCATTTTGTCGCCGGAGTTATCTACAAGGTTTTGATGTACGCTTCATTTTCTATTCTATCAAGGCGAAACGCTTGTCAAAATTGCCACATGGCATGGAAAAGTCAAAAAGTCATAGCTACGATCTTTCAGTTTCTAAGGAACTTTTGTATGACAACTTGTTTAGGCGTGAATACGAAATGCCACTTGACTTGACCCCCAGAGCTGCCAAGGAGACAAATAAATTGAGACAGCCCGATAGAGTGAGAGAAATATGTTTTGATATTTTAGGATGTCAAAGTTGTCAAGTTTGATGAAGTGTCTCCATGAAATATAATATGCTGCCAGTGCGTTTTTACTGAAATAAAGTACTGATATTAAAATACTCTTAGGCCCACTTGCACGTTCCAGAGTTAAATAGTTAAACTCTAAGTTAAGCCCTAACTCGAGGTTAAATGTTTTATTTTACTTGCACTGCCAAGAGTTAAGACATAACCACGAGTTAATTAATTAAATAATTAAACCGCCGAAGTTGGAGGGTTAAATGACTAACTCTGTCTAAAATTATGTCCACTGACTTATTCTAAGTGCCCACTATGATGATGTTTCGTAGTATCGAGGGTACAGTGGTTCAAATCATTTTTCTTAAGCATGCAATAATTGTCGGGTGGTTCTTTAGATAAAAATAAACTATCAAAATTATTGATTTTTTGGAATACGAAACTGTTTTAAGTATTTATTAACATAATGTTTCAAAGACATAAGTATTAAAAAATAAATTAATAAAATACTTATACTTAGCATTTTTTTGTTGGCCAATCAAAAACCGACTATTGGAAAAATCCAACATAATATACCAAAATAACATTCGAAATAATTATAACCGTTGTATCGGATTTTCCATAATTATATATATTTTCTTGTAAACCCTCAGCGATGCAATTAACTCTTTGAATTTTATGATATCCGAATATGGGAGTGTAGTATCTAGTCTTAATATTATTTGTAGAAAAATCTCTGAAAAGGAAAGAAGACAATTTCAATTCCGGTAATAACTCCTCTACATGTATGACGGCCTAGTATTTTACAAATTCTTTATACTCAAATTATTTTATTGTTAAAATATTAACTTCTATAAAAAAAACTTAGTTTTTTTGACTGCTACTAGTTTTGAACAAATGAAAATTTAACGTGTTCAATTAAATTCTTACTAAACTTTGTTACTTAATACGTATTAAAAAAGTAACACGGTAGGGCTACGAGACATACTTTTAGACCATGCCTTGGAAGTCACTTTTGAATGTTCTTCCGATTTTTTACCCCAAGTACAGTGGCGAATAAAACTGTCTACTACACAAAAGCGTTAGTGTATATGGACTATATGGCAGTGAATACATTATGCTGGCATGTTGGTTGTTTAATTCATCATACCCACGGTATGCTAGATCATTTTTGTTTGATTACATTTTACAAGTTTTTGAAAGAGATTATAATTGAGGGGAGCGAATCAATTATTTTCTTTCTATTTTTTTTTTTATAACTTAAAGCTGAATTCAAAATATCACTAGTACTGACTCCAAACAACAAAAAAATATTAAGATCTATTTATTAATCATTAACAATAAATGCGCACATATTAACTTAAAGCACTCATCCCTACTCTACACTGTCTCTTCACTAATTAAACCCGTAGTTATAATTATCCACTAGTACTCTCTACGCGGCTTTGGCCAGCATTTCCTTGTGTTCAGTAAGTTTGGTCCACTTCTCGCTGACTCGCCACAACCACATCGCTAGCTCGTAGTCCTGCGCGAGTTTAGAAGGCTCGGTTTTCTTCATGTCACTGAAAAATTAATGGTTTATGAAGTGACTGGTTTCGCCCTGCAGTTTCACCCGCACCCCATGCATTTTTCCAGGTCTATCTATATGTATACAGTTCTACCCGAATCCTGGTTGGATTTTGTGATAAGAAACTAACACACATAAATACTTGCAAACTTTCGCATTAAAATGAAAGCAGGATTTCGAGTCAATTTCTTTTCTGTTTTAGTTTTGCGTCGCGAGTATCATTGAGTATTAACTTTAGTATAATTTTATATCTCAAATACATACAACTATTAATGACATCTCACATAAATCTTTTTTTTGGTTTGAAGCTGAACCCTCATCTCATTGTACTGTCAATAGAATATTTATTCTACTTACTAGGAAATATTACAAAATACAATATTACAAAATATTTCCTAGTAAGTATAGTAAAAAGTATGTTCTCCAAAAATTTAAAAATAAATAAATAAAATAAATGAGTAGCTACAGCTACAACTCACACATAGTAGTCGCCCACGCTCTGCCTCCCGACCTCGTCGTCGAGCGCCGCGTGGACGTACGTCTGCGCGCCGAGTCTCGGGGACTTCATGAACGGCCAGAACAGCGGGTAGATGACGAACCGCGTCAGCGACTTCATCATGGGAGTGTGGCGGGATATACCCGAGTCTGTGAGGCCGGGGTCCACGCAGGACACGGTGATGCCCGACTCTACGAGTTAAACAAGTATGATGGAGACAGAACAGCGGGTAGATGACGAACCGCGTCAGCGACTTCATCATGGGAGTGTGGCGGGATATACCCGAGTCTGTGAGGCCGGGGTCCACGCAGGACACGGTGATGCCCGACTCTACGAGTTAAACAAGTATGATGAAGACAGAACAGCGGGTAGATGACGAACCGCGTCAGCGACTTCATCATGGGAGTGTGGCGGGATATACCCGAGTCTGTGAGGCCGGGGTCCACGCAGGACACGGTGATGCCCGACTCTACGAGTTAAACAAGTATGATGAAGACAGAACAGCGGGTAGATGACGAACCGCGTCAGCGACTTCATCATGGGAGTGTGGCGGGATATACCCGAGTCTGTGAGGCCGGGGTCCACGCAGGACACGGTGATGCCCGACTCTACGAGTTAAACAAGTATGATGAAGACAGAACAGCGGGTAGATGACGAACCGCGTCAGCGACTTCATCATGGGAGTGTGGCGGGATATACCCGAGTCTGTGAGGCCGGGGTCCACGCAGGACACGGTGATGCCCGACTCTACGAGTTAAACAAGTATGATGAAGACAGAACAGCGGGTAGATGACGAACCGCGTCAGCGACTTCATCATGGGAGTGTGGCGGGATATACCCGAGTCTGTGAGGCCGGGGTCCACGCAGGACACGGTGATGCCCGACTCTACGAGTTAAACAAGTATGATGAAGACAGAACAGCGGGTAGATGACGAACCGCGTCAGCGACTTCATCATGGGAGTGTGGCGGGATATACCCGAGTCTGTGAGGCCGGGGTCCACGCAGGACACGGTGATGCCCGACTCTACGAGTTAAACAAGTATGATGAAGACAGAACAGCGGGTAGATGACGAACCGCGTCAGCGACTTCATCATGGGAGTGTGGCACATAGTGTGAAACATTTACCAACCTTTGTACCGGATTGTTAGCGGGACGGATAAGATTCATGGACCAAGCCTTTTATATAAATTGTTAATATTGACATGTAATTTCTTCTTTTCAGTGTTGAACAGCTCAAAATTAAATTCAAAATTATATTTGTATTGTCAATTTCATTTCGCTACAACATAGATTGAAGATGTTAAAAACCATCTCCCTGAGAAGTAAGCTTATCAATCGCCTTACCCATAGTCCGTCTAGCCAGTTCCCTAGCGAACAGTACGTTGGCGAGCTGGCTCTGGCTGTAGGCGGCCCGTCCGTCGTAGTTCTTGCTCAGGTTGAGGTCCTCCTTGTTGATGACGCCGCGGTAGTGCGCCGACCCTGACACTATCACCACGCGGGAGGGCGCTGAAGCCTGGGAAAGTGATGGGATAAGTATGTTTTTGAGCGAGGGATGGTTATAAATGTGTTTCAGTGTCTAGAATTTTTTCGTAACTAGCTTTTATTCGGAGTAAAAGTCCTTCCTTGAACCACTCAATCTATCTATTAAAAAATACGCATCAAAATCCGTTGCGTAGTTTTAACGGGGACAGAGAAATCGACTTTGTTATATCATGTCGTCCACACCGAGTCCGGTGACGGCGACTTCTTGCTATGTAGTGAAAGGTTAGGGTGTAGGGAGCATATTTTAAAAGTTTTGTAAAAGATAAATTTTGAATTGAAAAGAAAATAAAAGAATCATAAAAGTAACACGAGAAGGATGTTGTTTACATCATTCAAGTTTTTTTTGTTAACTTCTGTTATAGCTCGCATAACAAATTGTGAGCTGATTTCCTAGTATTATTCTCTGTTTTAATCTATTTTCTTTGGCTACAGTAAAAAAGTACGTAAAATTAAAGAAGCTGAAAAAAAAACTTCTGCCTGAAGCTTCTGTCGCGTGGAAATAACATAGCGAGCAATTACTCCATAATACAACACTCCTTGATAAGATAGCTGATAAAGATAAAAGTTTTTTTTAATCTATTGGTTGGAAAAAATATATTTCAACATACAAATTCACAAACTAGAAATGTAAAATATAAAGATGTTAAATTTGGCTAATGTATTGCGACTTGCGAGATAAATATCCAAATTTCATTTACATACTTCAAACAGCTATTGAGATAATATGATCGAAAAATAGCAATTTTTCATATCTACTATATTCCACTTCTAGATGACCTAGAAAGTTCAAATTTGGCATACATATAGTTAACTGGGTAATACAAACTAAAATAAATAAAGATTTATTATTTAATCAAAAAAGAAACACTTACTTAAAATGCATCACATGTGTGGCGCAGAAGTATATGAACCGGACTGTAAAGCTGATGAACACGGGATCGACTTGAACCTATAGTAGATTGATTGATTGATACAAGTATGTAAATGTTACCTTGAGCGTATCCAGCATGAGGTTGGTCAGCAGGAAGTGTCCGAGGTGGTTGACCCCGAGCTGCGTCTCGAAGCCGTCCTTGGTGACTCGCTGCTTCGGCGGCGGCTCCATCACGCCCGCGTTGTTCACTAGCACGTGACAGTGCGGCTCCTCTGACTTGAATCTGTTGAGAGTTGACGATGATGTCTATTGGGAGTTGACGACAATGATGTCTATTGGCAGTTGACGACAATGATGTCTATTGGGAGTTGACGACAATGATGTCTATTGGGAGTTGATGACGATGATGTCTATTGGCAGTTGACGACAATGATGTCTATTGGGAGTTGATGACAATGATGTCAAATACCCAGCTAACAAGCATTTGTCACTTACATTCAAAAAGTGTAACTTAAAATTCCTTCCAAAACACTAACTTCACTTCTTTAGACAAACGTTTTAAGTATAAGTGTTAGGAAGTAATCTTGACAGCCGTTTAATTCTATCATTACGTGCAAAAATCTAGTGTAATACAATACCTATAGGTACCATTTAACCCTGCTAGTTCAAACTGTATTCTTATTCATTACCATAGCAGGAGATTGGGACTGCTAGGCTGGTAGAACTTGTAAAACTCCTACTCAAATTAAACGAGCTACCCGCCCACGCTCCGAAATGGTGTAATTTTGGCCGACTACAGTCCGGCCACCGAGAGAATGCGTTTCTGACACATTTTGTTTGAAATAACGAGTTAACTTTGAAAGGCCGTCTACTAAATAAACGAAAAAAAAGTCATCTATTTTGACCCTACAAACAAATAATAAGTAATAAAATGATATTAATTCACACTGATTTTAAATTTTATAACTGAGGGCTTACTGTAAGGGTAATAATTACTGATCTATACTAATATTATAAAGCTGAAGAGTTTGTTTGTTTGTTTGTTTGAACGCGCTAATCTCAGGAACTACTGGTTCGAATTTAAAAATTATTTTTGTGTTGGATAGACCATTTATCAAGGCAGGCTTTAGGCTATATAACATTACGTTGCAACTATTAGGAGCGAAGAAATAATGGAAAATGGGGAAAAAACGGGGAAAATTATTCATCCTTGAGTTCTTCCGTTCGTGCGTGCGCTGCGAAAAAGGTTCTAGAAACCAAACATATATGTATGAAAGAATTAAGGGAACTTTTTACCGCGGGAAAACTTCGCATTCCCACGGGAAACCGACTTTTACGCGAACGGAGTCGCGAGCAGCCTCTAGTAAAATATATATTTTCAAAAATATAAACAGCACTACTTCTAAACAGTACAAGGCAGGCAGCTCAATCTTAGTACAAAACTGATGGAAATGACACTGTATAATAGTCCAAAATTAGGATTTATTTATTTCCTTGTACCTACTGTTTTGCTTTCAAGTAACTTTTAATTTGGTAGGATTATAATGGATAGTTAGTACTAAATACAGAAACCAGGGGCGCTGCAATCATTTGAGTGTTACTGCTTAATATAAATTCTATGTAAAAAGACTGACACAAATTTTCAAAATGTAATAGTTTTATGCAATTATTCGAACACTTTACTGCTAAAATCAAATTTATGATATATTTTTAAAATTTCGCACTTATTAGTACGGATTTCATGAGAAATACACTTTATGCAATGTAATTTTTTAATTTAGAGGCAAGTGATTTCGAAAGTTGGTAACACTAAATATGGTGCCTTGTGTTAGCCACAGCTGCATGTTTAGTTTTCGCACATCAACTGTGATGACTAGGACATGTTTCAAAATAAAGCGTACAAATATTGTCAAAATTGATATAAAAGGACAAAATAAACTGTATAAAATCTACACCTACAAATGTATCATTTCAAGTCTATCTGTAAACATTGTAGTAGCTGCTATCTGAATCTATACATATGTATATTGGTTAAAAGTTGCTAAATCGCGTGTACCATGGCGCTAGTAATGACGTTGCCACTATAGGGGCCGAGATTGGTCTCTATTACAGTATATAAAAGTTACTTTATGGTACAAGGCTATGTACTTATGATATTTTCGTAGGGATGTGCTAAAAATATCAGTTAATTTTAAAGTTATCAATCAATTGCTAATAAAAAAGCAGAATTAGTAGCTGGGTTATAAAAACATGATATCGACGTAAATATGGACATGCTTTAAGCAGAATTATTGAAAGAAAATAAATCGGCAAATGTTCGATATGAAATAGATGAATTGGCTCTGCAGTACGGTCATCGGGTGCTGAGACTTATACCATATCATTGCCAATACAATGCTATTGAGTTTCGTTTGTAAAAAAGCAGCAGTTGGATTTCCTTCTAGTTCTTTTCCACCTTGGGCGTAGCTACAAAATTAACGTTATACAAGTATCTTTAATCTAATTATTTACGTACCTACAATAAAACAATATTGTTTCGATTTTGTTTTTTTTTTCACCTAGAAATTTTAACTCGTAACAACATGAAACTATTTTTATATTATAAATAAAATATAAATAAGATAAACAAGTTTTTTTTCTAATGTTGATTGAAAAATTATTTATCAATGTTTTTTTTACCCCAACATTAATGGCATGTGTCACAAACGCATTCTCTCGGTGGCCAGACTATAGCTCACGAAATATTGAATTTTGCCTAACTTAAAAAATCATTTTCTGAATGTTTTTATTAACAAATTTAAATGAAAAAACTACCTAAATGATGGCGAAAACCGCATTTAAATCCGTCTTCTGGTTTAGGAGGAGATAGCGGCCAAACATACAAACAGACACAATTAGCGATTTGGATAAATCCAACCGTAGGTTACTAGGGTGTATTCCCTACCTGGCCACGAACTCCCGAACGGACTGCAGGCTGGCCAGGTCGCAGGGCCGGCAGTACACGAACTTGTTGCCCGTCTCCAGCACGACCTCCTTGCGCGACTCCTCGCAGCGAGCGATGTCGCGGCAGGCCATGAACACCTGTAGGAGAAATATACAGATTTTCTCGTGATTTGAGTTAATTTCATCTTTCTTTTGTTTTTAGGGTTCCGTACCCAAAGGGTAACACGGGACCCTATTACTAAGCCTCCTCTGTCTGTCTGTCTGTCTCCGGGTTGTATCTCATAAACCGTGATAGCTAGAAAACTGAAATTTTCACAAATGATGTATTTCTGTTGCCACTATAACAAAAAATACTAATAATTAAACAAAAAATATATACAATAAACGTCCCCATACAATAAACGTGTTTTTTTCGTATTTTTTTGCTCAATATTGAAAACGGTAACAGGTAGACGCTTAAAATTTTCACAGAATATTGACTTGTTTATATTACCTTTCAAAATAAATAATAAAATAAAAATAAAGCAAATATTAAAACCCATACAACAAACGTAATTTTTCATCTTTCATTAATCTCATCTTTCTTTCATTATTTCATGTAATCGAAACAAGTAGGAAAGGAGACTGGGCAAAAATATATGAAACCTGGGAGCACCCTCCAATGGCATTGAGATATATGTCGTTGGATAGGTCTTTTTAATTGGAACAACTATTGCTATAACAGCTTTGTTGAAACAACTGTCCGTTTTGAGTTATGAGACATTTTATAACCTATGATAAATAATAAACTATTTTTAAGTATAGGTTTAATATCTTAGATATCTATGTACTTTTCAGGTACAAAGATAAGGGTAAAGATAATAAATATTTTTGGAGAGAAAAATAGCAAGAGTCCACAACAATATTATTAAATTGATTTTTATTTTAAATGTACTAAGCACTACATCTAGCAGGGTGTATGATAAATAAATAAATCTCCAGAATTGTATGGCCCTACGTAAGCGCAGTAAGCGCTTGTGTTATAGGTACCACACAATGGACTGGGAGAGAACCTAGTTACACCCATACACGAGCCATTATTGAAAAATCATTTTAACGACATTGGCTTCAAACCCGGAACTATCTGCTTAGCAGTCCGGTATATGTACCGCTGCACTACAGAGCTCGTCAATGATATCATTTACAAATATGCTAGTACATTCAACGCTATGCTAGTGGGTCCTGATAGAAATGTACAGCAATATCCTGTTTTTATATTGTTTTCATATGATTTAAAAAAGATCTTTTAAATCTACTACTTCTACTAGGTAAAATCAAGTAGGTATAATTACAGATATAAACTACTGTTAATATAACTAACTTAAAGATACATACATAAAACATAACTTGGGAACTTCGTTTGGGTACCATAAAAATATAGCTTGTTTCCCCTTTGATTTGGGTTTTAGAGTAAAAACACTTTTAAAAAATGGTTATAATAAATACAACACACTCGACTCAAATAATGCATGTTGTTGTGTATATGCAGCAACCTCTGGTCGTTCTTTTGGGAGATTATCTGACAAGACGTGTTGTTAATATGTTCCGCGATAGAGATTTTCCATAGCGGATCAAGATGCAAAATAAAAGTTCTGTGTGATAACCTAATTCAATAAACAGAGAACAGAGGACCAAAAAAAGGTTTTTTGAGGGGGGTGGGCTGCCCGTGCCTACCAGTACGCGTACGCGCGTTCGTTTCTAGTGTCTAATGGAGTTAAAAAGCACATAGATATAAATATATTAAACATATCTAAACTTGAAAAGTAGTTTTTTTAATATTTTTATTTTGTCTCATAACTCAAAACGGACAGTTGTGACAACGAAGCTGCCATAGCAATAGTTGTTCCTATTCAAGAGACCTATTCATCGACATATATCTTATTGCTATTGGAGGGTGGTCCCAATTTGCCCATTGTCCTTTGAATGTCTATCTAATTAGAAACTTAGCCCCACCCCCTTATTTAATAGTTTGCACAAACGACTAACAAGTTTGTGTAACTTGGCAATTTTGACAAGGAATTTGCCGTGATGCTGTGCCTTGGTTGTATCCGGCTGCTTAGTTAATCTACTTGTCTCTTAGTTGTTACTGTGGCAATTGCCAAGATTTCAAGAGTAATAAATTTAGCCGGTAATTCTTACGGTGTACAAGAGAAGTTACTTATAGACTTATTTTGTGTATATTTTTTTCAGGCAATTGAAGCCCTAGTGTAAGGCTAGTTTTTAATAAAATAAAGTTAGGTATAGGTGTATCCTACTAATATTATAAATTGTGAGTATGGATGGACGTTTGTTACTCTTTAACGTAAAAACTACTGGATAGATGTTGATGAAACTTTACAGTTATATAGAGTATACATCAGAATAACACATAGGGTACTTTTTACCGCGGGAAAACTTCTCGTTCCCACGGGAAACCGACTTCCACACGAACGGAGTGGAATATAAAAGAATAGTATTAATTAGCAAGTAACCCTGGCGCCTCGCTTGGCGAACTCGTGCGTGGCCTCCTTCCCGATGCCCGCGTTGGCGCCCGTCACCACCACCACCAGCTGGTCCGCGCGCTTGCTCTTGTCGAACGGCGGGCCGCTGTGGTAGTCCCTGATGACGTGAAGAAGTAGTTAATGAATACCAGATACCAGAGTAGACGATAATTCCTGATGACGTGAAGCAATAGTTCATGAATACATACTAGAGTAGACGAATTTGTTGGAAATGTTAGTTTTATCTGGAAGATTTCAAATTAACTTGGGATATGCTATAGTCTATGTCAATAGTAATACGTACTTCCACTTTCCAGTGTCTAAAACTTCAAAATTATTAAATTAGCATTTTAAATGCTCAATATGTTATTGGCAAAATGTTTAGAATATTTTTCTTTCTGTATGTTTTTACTCAATAATTTAAAAAAAAAACAATTTTATAAGCAAATCTGCTGCCCCGGAAAACTGACCCCCTAGGCTCCAGCCTACTCAGCTTAATGGTAAATCCACCACTGGGTTTACCTTATTCTATCCAGTTCTCTAGGATGTGTTAATAAATCGCGTATTACTTTCTTTTACATTAGAATTATAAAATAAATGTATGAATTACTTGTAGAGGCAGGTGCCGCCGACGGCAGCAGCGGCCGCGGTTAGGATCGTCACCGGCAGGTTGGGTACCCACATACTGCAACAATACCAGCCAATCTCATTATCATCATTACATAGTATAAATCCAAGTCGCTAATTGTGTCTGTTTGTATGTTTGGCTGCTAACTCCTCCTAAACCAGTTGAGGGATTTTAATGCGGTTTTCACCATCCTTTAGGTATTTTTTTTATTAAAGTTTGTAAATAAGAACAATCGGAAAAAGTTTTTCAGGTTAGCCAAAAATCTATGTTTTGTGAGCAAGTCGGCCAAAATTACACCTTTGCGAAGCGTGGGCGGGTCGATAGTATAATTATAAACTAACGTACCTATGAAAAAATGTAGTTCATAGATTTACATAGCAAAGGAAAATTCTCATAATCGGAATAAATATAATCTCCAGACTAACACATCAATTATGTGGCCCTAACGTGCAGTAAGCGCTTGTATTATAGGTACCATATAATTGACTAGGGAAGAAACGTAGTTGCACACAGTCCCGGAGATCGAACCCGGAACCATCCGCTTGACAGTCCGGTATATACCGCTGCACCATAGAGGTCGATTTATCACACCTCGAATCGTAGGTGTCATAAATCGACCTCTATGGTATATTTTTGTGTTTAAGGATTTCTCTTACCTGCATTTGTCCATATTGTAAATCCAGAAAGAATTGATGAAAATGGTCAATTATCATTATTATTACGCTAATTCTGTGTGTATGTATGTTTGTCTGCTATCTCCTCCTTAACTACGTAACCGCTTTCAATGCGGGTTTCTCTATCTTAACCGACTCCTTGCCACCGTCATTTTTCGAGCCTTTCGTTCGTGGCCCCATACAAATTCAATGACATGCTAGTCGCGTCACGGGCCCTCCTAAATGATGACGCGACTAACGCGTCGTGGGCCACTGCTGATGTTATTACGCTATTTTAGACTTTTTCAACTAAAAGATTACAAAGTGAGACCTGTTATTGTTTGTTATGTTTCATTTATTAGTTTAGTGTATTTAAAAGTGTCGATCTACGTGTTTTATACGAGATAGAAGGTAAGTCATAGATTTCCACCATTGGTTGTCAACCTGTGGGAAGTATTTTATCGCAAATCAAAAATCTTCCGTTTTTACATCTAAACTATTCATTGGTGACCAAAACATAGTAATTATTTTTATAGATTTGCTAAGTTCGAATCCTGGCTTTAATAATAACACTTTTCAATAATTAGTAGGATAAACAGTTACCTGTAGGTAGGCACCCTATGGTTGACAACCACTGGCAATTTAATTTTCCAAAAAAAAAATAGTGGCCCTTGATATTGGTGTTCCTAATGAGTTAATTTTTATATAAAATAAGATATTTTATTGATTAAATCAAATAAAAATTTGAATTGCAACTATTTTCTAATGACGCACCTCTCGCGTCATGGGCCTCCCTGAAGGTTTCTTCATGACGCGCTAGGCGCGTCACGGGACAGGTATTTTTTTCATTTTAAGTAGATTAAGAACATTCTGATAAAAGTTTTTTTAATTAGCCAAATTTCGATGTTATGTGAACTAGTCGGCCAAAATCAGACCATTGCGAAGCGAGGGTCAGTTTTAAATAAAAAGGATAGGTAAGTAAGTTTCATATTTTTTATATTTCTCTTTTATAACTTTACAATTGTTCTGTGTAAGGCTAAGTGGTTTTGTTAATACAATATCTTACAGTGCTGTGAACTAAACTTAACTTTATTAATATTCCTTTACGATTCAAAATAGTTTGGTTTAGCCGGAACAATGTGACAGAATGTGTTATTTAAATTATTAATTGTAAAATCCTAAGGCATTTAAACAAACCTCCAAGGTTTTTATGATCTAGCAAAACAATGGAAGATCAGCGAGCGCTACTCTAATATGTTAAAACATTTATTAGTAAATCAACAATAACAGTAAACAACAACTTTTTAAAAATTAACTAGCTCACATTACCAACTGATACAACCTCTTTAAAACAGGACCTTCTCTTCCTTAGCATGGCAACACTAAAGCACTCTATATCAGTCTGACTGAACGGAAGGTGAAGCGTTGATAAAACTGCGCATACGCTGCCACTAACTTACAGCTAAATACGGTCGCAAAGCACGATAAATTTCGTACATTTACCTTATGACATCAAATGCATCTGTGCGAGCGTGACGCAAGATATTTCTACGCGAGAGCGACAGAGATAGGTATAAAAGGTCAACGTACGAAATGCTTCTTGCTAAGAGACTGCACTTTAGCTAAAAAATACGCAAGCAAATGAATCCAAATAAATTTTGCTTAGCATATGAATTACCGTAGCAGAAGTTTTACTTAAATTCACTGTATGACTGCTTCCTTGGCAGTAGTTATTGTGTATAAGGCAGTTGATTTCTCAATATTTACTTACATATAAAACTGAAAACTTACAAAACTTGACTATACAATTACGTATTTAAATAAGTTTTGTAGTGGTAGCAGCCATATAGTAAAAATAGTAACAAATGCTAACTTAAATTTATGGGGCGGCGTGTCTGTTTAATAGATTTAATAATCATTTATACATATATTTATAGTAAATAAACTATTGCAAATATGATCAGGTACAGTTCTTTACGGCAATTCTTTACCCTGCCCCTTCTCGCTTCCTGTGTCTCATTACAAATTTGTTGTTATACACAATTAAAGGTTCTTTTACTAATTTCAAGTTTTTTAACATCTCACTATTTTTCTACCCCCTTACTTTTGTAGTTAGGTTTGCTTTTGATATGTTTGTCTCACTTTAACCGATTTAAATCGATTTAAATGGCAAAGACCAAAACTAACCTTAATACAATAAGTAAGGTTGTAAGTATTTAATTACAGGGACTAGGTGGTCAGGTTTCGATACAATTTGTGTATTTGCTAATAGCTTTAGTAATTTACAAGAATTCGATATACTATATAAAATAATTTAATACAAAATATTTGACTAAAATTGACAAGAAATATATCTACTGTGCGTTCTACCTAAGACATAAACTACCATTTCTAGAAGCGTTTATAAAGTTGGAAAATAGAAAACCGAATTAAGTATTTATAGAGATTTCAAAATTATTAAGTTATTAAATTATGCGAGAGCTAGGAAACCACCCTGATAACATATCAAAATCTCACTATTTCTTTATATATTGCTGTCATTTTATATTGTTCTTAATCAGTTTTAAAATACGGACTTTTCTTATATAGATACGAAATTGATAATTCCGGTTTCAAATTATCCTGTTTTTAAAGATTTCTGATATGAGCGTACAAAAATAAAAAAGCGCCATCTCTCGCCGAGTACCTTAACTACGTCCTTCTATATCACAAGTGCAGTCAACATTCAGTGCACCCCTTATTTCTATCCTCGAGAACAATCTAGAAGATACTACGAGCCAAATGCTATCATCTCTCTCACTTTATCTATATTGAGTGAGTGAGTTAAAGAATAGTAATCTTAAGAAGAGAATGAAGAAATAAGACGTGACATTGCAATACCCATATACCAAATGGTACCTTAATATTCTTAGAATAAAGCGGTAATTAGCATGGCAGTCACAGTAATGGATACGTCGCGTTTCTATAAGTAACAATTTCAATAATTTGGTCCTATACACGCTAAAAATACTTAATTAATAAGTGCAAACTGGCAAGAATACAATTCATAGTCAAATCCACAAGTAACGTTGGAACCATGAGGAATTTAGTGTCGAATTATTTGTATGAGATTCATAATTAAAATTGCGGTTAGTTGTATAATTAATTAGTAGTTGCTCCCTTAGGTTAGTATCTACATTTTGTGATTGATAGTTATTCAATTATACCCTAGGTTCATTAGTCTAAACGACTTTGCTTTACAAAATCTAAGTTAATAAAATGTTAAACGCAATTCTCTAAAAAAAATTAGATTTTATAATACAAAGTCATGTTTTATCCCACTGGTGACATATCACAATGTCCCAGACTCCTCAAGGATGCCAGGATACCTCGCAGTGGATACAAAAATTGTGCAGTACAAAAGTTCAGTGAACCTTACCTAACACGATTTTAGGTACATTTAAATCTAGTAAAGCGTAAATTATTATTGTACAAGACTTTGAGCACGGGTCTAGTCAACTACCATTTCCGTTTTCGTGCTTAGATCTACATGCCTCGCGTGTTTCTAAATATCTTCGGTCCTTAACTATGTTAGTGTATAGATATGACTTCAACATTGACTAGTATAAATTGATTGATCACGGTTATTAACTGGTATTCGTGTTGAGGATTGTGTTGCTTTTTGATTTGCTGGTGTCGTGGGTGGGTACGGGTTTTGAGATTCCTACTTTAACGATACCCCGAGGGGCTCCTTTGAGCGCTTGAACGGCTTGATCTAACGTGGAGTTCCGTATGCTGACCCCGTTGACAGATAGAACGCGATCGCCCGGCGATATTTCCCCACTTTTCTCCGCGACACCGCCCGGGACTAAACTACGCACTACGATCACGGTCCCGTGCGCGTCTACGGGATCTTGGTAGTCCAGAATTGAAAAACCGAGACCCTGATCTGCTTTCACCAGCTCTACAAACTCCTCTTTGTCTTGCCACATTGCCAACCCCGATACGCACTCGAGTGAATGAGATTTCTTAGAGTTACCGGAGTGGTTGGTAAGTGTTGCAGTGCTAGACGTGTGTAGAGAGGTCTCAGACTGTGCTTTGACGAGGGTGGTCAGGTTGTTCAGGCTGCCGGATATAATTTTCCTCGCCTCGAAGCCCTCTCTGTCCGGCGCGAGGTTGACGACGGGTCGCGGGCCGGCGTCGACGCTGCTCCTCGCACACACTAGCCGCACTCTGCTCGGCAGCTGCTTCAGGATGTTGACCACTTCTGTGTGTGAGAGTGAAAGTAGTGGCTTGTCATTGACTTGTAGCAGCTCGTCCCCGGCGGCGAGGCAGCCCTGCAGCCCTACAGGGCCATCAGGCAGCACGGAGCGGATGTAATGCCTTGGACGTACCTCCTGCCCACCTTCAACGTCTACCGTTCCTTCTAAACTGATCCCTAAACCAGACAATTTGGTAACTTCTGCTATTATGACTTCTCTTTCAGAACCGATCTGTTCCTCCCACTTCTTCTTGACCTCTAAAGGATCCTCGGTTAGGATTTCGTCCAACTTTTCGTCGAGTTGTTCCGGCGTCGGCTCGATGAGGTCATTGTTGGCGACCTCGAGTATGCTCGAGTCGATGGTGGTGTTGGACTCTGGCTCCGGTTCGATCTCCGTGTTGGTGTTGTCCGCCTGCGAGGGCACCGGGAACCATGACAGAGTAGTTGTAGCCGAGGGCGACGGCGACGCCGGCCTCTCCTCGTTGTTGAAGATCGCCAGCTGGAGGTGCTCAAACTTCGGCCCGCGTAGATACCGTTCTAACACTAAATTCACAGATATACTAGTGTTCTTCAAAATGTCCACAGCCTGAGGGTTGGTCTTGTCGAGGAGCGAGACGCCGTCGACCTCGACGATGCGGTCATTGATCCGGATCTTGCCGCTCTGCTCGGCGCTGCTGCCGTCGATGATGCTCTTCACGAATATCCCCGAGAGCTCCTCCTTCTCGCAGACGTACCCCGCGACCGTGATGCCGAGGCCGTACACGTTCTTGCAGAGCGTCACTTGAACAAGTTCCACTTCTGGTAGTTGTGGAATATCTGGTGGGGCCGTGACCGTGATGGTCGGTTCCTCGTCCAGGTAGAGCTGGGCAGCGGCGAGGAGATGCTGGTGCAGCGAGTCGGGGTCGTGCAGCAGGCGGGTGGGCACGAGCGCGGCGCCGGGGCGGGCGCCGGGGGACGCGGGGGCGCCGGGCCGCGCCACCACCAGCCGCGCCCCCGCCCCCGCCGCGCGCACCACGCCCGCCACCTGCTCCGACGTCAGCCCGCGCACGTTCACGGCGCCCACCTGCAACCCATGCTGTCCAATTAACATCAAGAGCGAAAATAAGGATGTATTAACACCAATTGCAAAACAGTGACTGCCAACTGTACATATATTAATGTTTCATCATTTAAAACTACACAAAAGAAATCAACAATAGGAACTATTTTCTTGAAAAGATGTTTTGATAATGAAATAAGAATGAAGAATAGAGATGTTATTGTCAGCATCATTTTGTTATAACAACACAATAATAGTTTTACAGTAAAAATTTATAAAATTAAAAATTTTTTTGCTTCACTTTCTACAGAGCACTATTAAAAATTTAGTATTATATAAGGATGAAATTGAATGACCATGTTCCTCGGCTAGCAATACACACATTGCACTTAGAGTAACAACTACATACTACTTACTGAATTCCACTTAACTAACTAATAGATTGCTAACCCATTGGATGCCGAGCCCGCCCATCGGCGGGCAAAATGTTTTAACTGAGATGCCGAGCCCGCTCCTGGGCGTAATTATTTCAAAAGGCTTTACGTAAGCCAAATCCAAATAAAAAAAATGAGATTTTAGGTAATGGTTTGTTTCATTACTATTGACTCATAACCAAAACGGTTTCTGGATATTGAAGTTTTCAAAAAATTTACGATTTCATGACTACGTCTCGACACTAAGTCAGGAGTAACAAACCTTTTTAAAAATAAAAAATAAATATGATATATTTTTATATATTATATTGTATAAATGTTTAAATATTTGAAAAAACAATGTAATTTATAAAAATAGAAAAGTAATAGTAGGTATTTTTCTGAAGAAAGTAGGAGATCTTACCCACTGAAGCTTCAGTACAATATTACTTTAACTGTTACATACACTTTTATTATTTATTCTTATTCACTTGGTTCTTTAATCGCCTTTAAAGGTAAAATTTAAATGTCTGTACTTGCTGTTTTATCTAAGTACCTACTGTTGTTAGTAAAAACTGCCTTGGCACGTGCTGGGAGTTTGAACTAAAAGAAAGCCGACACTAAGGTTTACCAGATTTTTATTGGCTTCCGTGAATAGAAAAAATGTTAGAATACAAAAGAACAGTCATAAACTGTCAGTAACATGTATTTAGGAAAACAAAAGGAGTCGGAACGCAAATTACTAAAGCCTTTTGTGTAGGATCAACTACTTTTTTAATTGTTATTGTCATGATTTATGATATTTTTACTCCGTGCGAACTTGGTCATAAATCACCAAAAAGAGATATCTTATTCCATTGTTACACTCATGCGCAGAATAGGGTCTTTTGTAAGTGCATACCTGCAGTCGATAAACAATAGAAAATTATTTGTTATCGACTCAAAATACGCTATTGCGTAACACAAACACTAATGACTTATTTTCTTATCGAAAATTTGAACACAAAAGCGCCGCATTCGCCCAACACTAGATTTTTTTTCCTGCTTCGATGATTTATGACCGAGTTCGCACGGAGTAAAAAATTTGACTATAGTTTTGGTGATTTTCACTAAAAGACAAATATTAAAATTTGTGGTTATCACAAATATAGTTAGTACTCGATTGTATGGAACTATCTATAACAGTTTTCGAATTGAAACTACTGCATGGAACCTCTGTACTTGCATCTTTAGTTCATTGATAAATAGTATATAGTCTTCGCTTTTAGTTTAACTTTCATTAATTCCATGTGTACCAAGAGCGAGTTTTTTTACTATCAATTGCGTAAAAACAAACGTGTATTTGTAAGTAATTGAAACAGCGCGTTAATAATGTGAAACGTTTCAATATTTGAAAATAGGTACCTAAAAAAGGTTGACGACGTCTGACTTAAAACGACTCATGTCGAAATCTATAAGCTCATGCCGAAAACTTAACCGAGATGCCGGGCACGCCCGAGGGCGTTCAGAACTCATTGTATGGCGGCATCTGGGAATAGATGTAAATTTTCAGGGAGGAAGTGAATGGGTTAAGTATTTATATTATTTCCTGCAATGCCAGTATGCATTACCTACATTGATTCTAAATTTTATAAGTAGATTTAAAGATTTAATTCAAATTTTTTTTTTGTTAAACGAAGGTTCAATTAGATATTGGTCCCCATTCTGAAAACACTATCTGGCCTAAATGAAAATCATTGTCATGATTTACTAAGCTAGTATAAGACGGATTATATTTTTTCCAGATCTCAGTGCATTTCATCAAATTTTACAACATGTCTTTTTCTAATACAGTGGACCCCCGGTGGTAATCCGGCTCCTGTCTAATCCGTCACCCCCTATAATCCGACACGATTGAACATGTAAAATGAAGTATGATTTGAAGTTCAGAGTAAGTTTTAAATCTATAAAATGTACATATGTATGTAGAATCTTTTTATTTGATCTGTAATTTGTTGGATTACAAGGTACTCTATTGTACAAAAGTCCCAACTATAGGGGGTCTTCTGCAGTACCCTATAATCCGACAAATTCGATAGACACTGCCTTGCAAAGCGTTTGTCCAATTACCGGGGGTCCACTGTAATTAACTTTAAAAAGAGACAGTGATATTTAAAATTTGGTTTGGGGAGTGTTTTAGGAATTGAGGCCAGTGAACGGAATTAAACTTTGAAGTTGTAAATACTGGAAAAAGGAATGCGGGCGTCCGAGCTACCGGTAGCTACGGTAGCTCAGTTGGAAGAGCATTGGACCGGTTTTCCAAAGGTCCTGGGTTCGAGTCCCAGTCGCGTTATGCTCGGAGGCCCGCGTTCCTTTTTCCAGTATTTACAACTTCAAAATTAATAAATTAGCATTTATAATGCAAAATTTAAAGTAAAATCTCAATCATTAGCTTGTTTCATCTTAATTAGTAGTTAAATATCCTGTAAAGGTATTTCTACTGAAATGAAGAGGCGGAAACTCCTCTCATTTGATGGAATAACGTCAGCTATATGACGGTAGCTCAGTTGGAAGAGCATTGGACCGGTTTTCCAAAGGTCCTGGGTTCGCGTCCCAGTCGCGTAATGCTCAGAGGCCCGCGTTTCTTTTTCCAGAATTTACAACTTCAAAATTAATAAATTAGCATTTATGCATATATTAATGCAGATTTTAAAGTAAAATCTCAAGGAATTAAACTTTTTGCTCTATTAACAAAGGCTGTTTGGTCTATGAAAGTATAGGTACTCAAATATAACATTCTGCTTCATGAAGACCAATATAATGCTCTTCTATTTAAATACACATTATATCTAAGTTGGAAGGTTTCTTATTATTTTTTATTGGTGACTTGATTTTATCTAAAAAATATAGTTTGTGAAACAATATCCTAAGACAAGTGAAATGAAATGAAATTACTTTATTGTATGTAGGATTAAAAACTAATCTCTAATACATTGTCAAAAGCATAAAATCAAAAATATAAAAAGATGTCCTGGGACACCCCTACATACATCAGCAATGGCCGTAGTAGACCGAGAGAAAAAGCTGGGGGAAAAAACTCTTGGCACTCTTCAAATTTTTAACAATCATATTTAGATTTATATTAATTTAAAAAGTGTACATTCAGTGAACATAATAATTATTTTCTCGTACCTCAACATTATTTAAGTAAAAAAATATTAAAGTGCTAGTGAACTGAGGAAACTTCCCGCACCACAACTGTCTTTCCTCATAAAATCTAGAGAAGCTAAACCAACATAAAATGGATGATATAAGTAGCTTGTCATTGAATTCATGACTTACAGATCATAAACTAGAAGATCTGGATACCTTCTACTTTTAAATAATAAATTCAATAGAAGAACTGAATTAGAGTTCATATTTATGTTCAAAGATTGGCAGTCACTATATCTGGCGTATTAATAAGTAAGTAATATCAACCTGTAGCAGATGATCTCCTGGCTGCAGGCGTCCATCGCGGTCTGCCGCGCCGCCGGGCACCACGCTCTTCACCACCACGCCCGTGCTGCGCCCGCCCACCAGGTGGAACCCCAGGCCGTTCCCATCGTTCCCCAACTCCACCACCTCCACTTGAGCCCACTCCGTGGTCAGCACCATCGCCCCAACCCTCGCACTGTCACCCCACCGAACGATCCATCCCGCCGAGGTTATAAACACTACTCGCTCCGACACAACGCATAATCAAACCTCCACACACAACCAGGGCATCGGAAATAACGCGAATGATGCCCGAAACGCACGGTTTACGTAAAAAAATAAAATTCAGCTATAAAAATGACATTTACATACTTGCTAAAAATGTAGACAGCTAAATGTTGCCAGCTCCCAGGAGATGTTGCCGAAGTTTGCTGATGTAAACTACATACATAAGTGTAAAATAATATTTAAGTGAACTAAAATAAAACTTAACGACTACCATTCGAAATTAATGAAGTGTTATGTACAATATTTTTGATTGTTAGTAAAATTGTTAAATTAAAGTAGAAAGGCATGGTTTTCTTAAAAAAAAAGTTAAGAGTAAACAAATGACATTAATTTAATATAATTCATGATTTCTAGACAATCTTGCCCGATTAATTATTCATTCTGATGTCAACCTTAAAAAGCCTAAAAGGTATTTTTAGGGTTCCATAAGTACTCTAAGGCAATGGAAATTGGATGTCATTTTTATATACCGCGTTACTGAAAAAAAGAGTTAGTTGTACGTAAGTATTATATTTATGTTTTATCTATTAAGACCAAAAATCTTATGGTCTTCATTCATTTTATAGATTTCCTTTCAGTTCTGTTCTGGAATGTCATGACTATAGAATACAGTTCATATTTTCACCTTATGTTTTTTGTTACCGTTATAACAACAAATACCTAATAAAAACAAATATTTCAATGTTCTCCCATACAAAAAAAAAGTTTTTATATTTATTTTCATAAAAATCTTATTAATTAACCCGCAGTTTTATTGCAGACGCTTATAATATTATAATTTATTCTTCCAAGTGTTCCAAGCACTGACAATACGATTGATTTGTCTTTTTTTTTAATACTATATTTTTTGAAATTCTTAGTGTCTTTTATTTATAGATTTACCAAAGTTGAAACATTTTTAACCAAGTTCATTTTAAGGAATTGTGTGGATTTAAATAATTTGATAAATACCCAATATAAAATCGTATATTTTACATGGCAATCATAATTGAGATCGGTATCCCCCAATTTCGTCAGAGTCATCTAGTGTAAAATTAAGGCAATAATACTTTGAACAGAATTGCTACAAACAAATAGATGGCGTTAAATCTAAGTACAAAAACCAGCGCTAGAGGTCACTAGTTAGGGTTTACTCTAGGATCAAGTCTACTATCAATTAGAAATGGGAATAGGATTGCTATTACGAATTCAATAATTGAAATTAACGGATTGCAAAAGTCTGTCTGGGTATAAATGTAATTTGAGAAAGGAAGAATCAGTCCTTCATTCACAGTATAGGTAATACATAGGTAAGTTACCATAATGGTGTTAAGAATTCCTAAGTATTTATTATACTACCTATGATACGTGGTTTTATTATTTTCACCGTTTACCTACGCAGCGTACACAAGAAAAGCTCTCAAAAGTTTCCTATTTTTACAACATTTTTCAAAACTGCTCTGCTGCTATTAGTCGTAGCGTGATGTTTATAGCCTATATATACCTACTATTTTCCTTAATACCTATTTATTTACCACAATAATATTGTTATAACTCTAACCAGCAGATAGGATAATGGTTGGCCCTCTATATATTTGGTTCAGTTTTGGATCTGGGAAATAAGCAATTACATATCATATTTTTTGCCAATTGCACAACCGTTGGAAATTTCTTCTGACCTGCAGTTGTTTCTCTCATGCAGCACCGGACAGTGGCGGACAGAGAGTGATAGTAATAGATTTTTCAACTACCTTCAAAAATCCGTGAGTACAAAGCAAACACGATTAACTATCGAATAGTAACCGTACATCGTATCAATACTTACGACAGGATCATCGCTTTCGTATCGAGTTAACTGATGGGGTACAAAAGTCCTGCGTGATCGCTTCTATCGTCAACCTCCGTTTTCGTTTAGAGAGATCGATAACTATGCGATTTGAAACGGTTGTTCCTTTCTTTTAAGATACTATGTTACTTAAGAAGAATTAGATTAGGTAACTATTACTTTTTTTTATTCTTTCGATTGGCATCATAAAAATAGGGGTGATTTTTTTATTCATATTTACGTGGGTGCGATTCCCAGACGAAGCAAGAAATTTTTAGAAATTCTTTAAATGCAGAATTACTAAGTTTAAAAAATAAAATAAAGTCTTCTTTCAGCAAAATATCCTATCTACGATATTTAAGGTAGGTACTTTCCTTTGATGTCCCGTAGTCTTGGGACGCCCTGTAGGTACTTATATCAATGACGTATTACAAAAAAAGAAAAAAAAAATAGTAAGGTAAAAGCACTAACTATGGAAATTATAAGGATTATTTTTACCACGCTTCTATTAGCTTGGGTTGTATGTTTGTATGTATGTATGTATGTAACGGAATCTTTGAGCTTAATTTTCACTGGTTTCTAAAAGTCTGATCAACTTGGAACTTTGCATACGTATCAAGGACCGATGACAATGCAATGTTTTGATAAGAGTTTCTCATTATCCTTATAAGGACCGCCAGGATTAATAAATTCATCTTAAGATCCTTTGTAGGAGAGTAAGAGAGACAGAGCTAGCGCGCGATCTGCGCATGCCTCGCACTCTCAGAGTTACTCATACTAAAAAACACGCTTTTATTGTTAATCAAACTAAAAAATAGAAAATAAAATTATAAAACAGTAGTAGCAAGTCGACCTCCGCTCCTCGAGAGCGAAGATAATAAATCTATGTACCTCCGATTAGAATTATAACGAAATTAAAATTATAAACAAAACAATTCAAATCGGAGTAAAAAGCGTGGGGTGCTCGATATACTTAGTAAGTATAAAATCATTCTATTAGCATATATTCCACATAAATCCAAAACAAATTTTTAAAGAGCCTCAAATATAAATGTACTATTTCGAATGAGCCTGTTCCAGATATTCATTCACTTGAGAATAGAAGAATAGAGAGAGATATTATGTTTCTTCTTAAGATTGTATCTAACAACATAGACTCAACTTACTTATTGCATAACATCAATTTCAGTTGTCCCCGTTTAAGCTCACGTCATCCTGTACCATTTCAAATACCAAGAACTAAAACTAATTATGCTAGCAATACTTTTCTGTACAGATCATGTGAAAATTGTAACAAATACTGCTATAATGTTGATATTTTTTATAATTCCATTGAATACATTAAAAAAACTGTTAAAGATAGTATAATAAATTTGTAATTTTAGTTGGAATTAATTTTATAATAACTTAATAATTATTGTTTTTTTTATTGAGTTTATATACCTAATTTAGTTTTTTGTGTGTGTTTTTTTTTCTTTTAAAGTTGATTTGTCTGCCTTAACTTTACTAACCTTATTGAGGAAACTTAACTGGTTTTGGCATTATTTACTGTATTTAGCTTTAATTAATTATGTATACTGTATGTTTCCTAAACAAATAAATAAATAAATAAATATTTATGACAAGAGAGTTATGAAAATGAAGTAAAATGCACCCCACGCATTTTACTCTGATTTGAATTGTTTTGTTTATAATTTTAATTTCGTTATATTTCTAATCGGAGGTAATTGACTATAACTGATTATATTTAGTTTTATAATTTCTTTGTCATTAAATTTTATTTTCTATTTTTTAGTTCGATTAGCAATAAAAGCGTGGTTTTTAGTTTTTTTTAACTATTATTTATTTCTTTATTGCTCTTTAATGTTTACGTACACGTTTTTAAGGTTTGGGACGTTAATAAATAGTTACTTTAGTGTCTTTTAGAATAAGTTTTCGATTCTTAAAATAAGATTATCAAAATTATCTTAATTAAATACCTATACTCTCTGTCAGACTTCAGTTATGGACATCTAATATCGGAAACCTAAATATACACAAAATATTCACATTTGGAAAGACGCTTCATTTGCTACTCATTTAAAGACGATAATAAACAATTAAAAATGATAAAAATTAGAAATGTTTTACTAGTATTCAAGTACTTACAAGTTGGAACATTTTTTTAATACACTGATTGAACGTTAGTTCGTAATTGGGTCCAGGCATACCTACCTATAAGCAGATCCAATTATGGACTTTGAAGTGTAATTTTGGGGCGTATAATTAATCTTTTATTATCAATTATAACAAAAAGTAACAACACAGACACCTGCCATATACTCGTAAAAAGCTTATCAATGTACCTTCTGACTTCAGCCATCTGAAGCTATGTCTAAGTCATTTAAAGAATATCATTTTTGGTCCCGTCGTCAATTGCATCCTATTAAGTCGTACATCAACATGTTTTGTTAGGTACCTTCTCCAAGCCCTTATAGAAATCTAAGAATATCACTAGAAGAATCTCGTTAAGTACGACTTGTTACTTCGACTATAATACTTATATACCTAACTAAGAAGTAAGTGTGAACTTCAGGAGAACATACAAAGATCTTTTGGAGGTCTTTTGGTGGTAACTTTCGGATATACAGCTGCATATTTCAGTTTACTCTTTTAATAGTTATTCAGTGAGAATACTTATAACAATAATTCCTTATAAATATAATGGTTTTTCAGTAATAAAATGAGTGCCGTTACGTTACAAATATAAAAATCACAGCTTTACATTTTCTATTAGGTACTTAAGGATCTTCTTAGTACTTATAATAACGTATAGATAACCATTGCATTTATAGTTTGGAAGGAGGAAAATTGGACTATTAAATGAAACAAAATATATGTTTTTACATTAAATAGTTTATTTAGCTATTTTTTATCCAGAACTTGGTACTGCAAAGATACACTATAAATCTTCCCAGAAAGACCGAATAAGGTTTTTTAACTAGGTTGCGGGGAGTCATGGGCGGCGGTGATCACTTACCATCAGGTGACCCGCCTGCTCGTTTGCTAGCTTCTCATAAAAAAAAAAAAAGGTACTTTTATAAATATCAAAACCATTCTATAAATATCATAACAAATACCATTACAAAATTAACTTAGTAGTTGGTTAAAAGTTCAATTATCTTCTTCTGAAAACATATACCTAAGGGAATAAATACTATTATAAAATTAACACAGGTTCTTTTTATTAAACCAACTAAAAATCTGCTGTACCTTCATGTACAAAAAAGTATAATTGTAAATAACTTCTTCACTTAGCTTATTTAAGATTCAAATTTTTATACAAAGAACAGTTCGAGGAAGGTATGTAGGTAACTATGTGCGCTTATTTACAATCAGCTAACTTATCATCCCTACTAATATTATAAATGCGAAAGTAACTCTGTCTGTCTGTCTACGCTTTCACTGAACCGATTTTGTTGAAATTTGGTATGAAGAAAGAACTGAACTTGGGAAAGGTCATAGGGTACTTTTTACCGCGGGAAAACTTCTTATTCCCACGGGAAACCGACTTCCACGCGAACGGAGTCGCGGGCGGCCACTAGTTTAAAATATTAAATAGGTAAGTTTAAACTTAGCTCATAATTTGTAATATTGAGGAAATTAACATACGAATTTAACGTTATTTCTGGGTATATGCCGGGTACATAGCAATGTATTATATTCGTTTATGACCTCTAAATTATTTTATTTAATTTGTAAAATACCTACTCGTAAATTTACTTTTTGCCATACATTAATGAGTCCAAACTTATTTTTGATCTTCTTATAAGCTTTTGAAAACGTCATCTAAAATTTTAGAGTTATATGGCAATCTTTTTATATCACTTATTTATAAAAGTAAGAACAACAATATACATATTAGATAACAACCGAATATATATCAGTATCATTAAGTTACAAATAAGATAACCACTATTATTAAATGCTAACTACACTTACATGTCTAACGCAAACCTTCAACTATAGTTAATTTATCAATCACTCCGTCTAACGCCGGGTCAAACACAATGCGGTATCAATGAGTGTGGTGTCGCAGCTAATGTGCCGCGGTGGATGTGAGAGCGGGCCGGCTGGGCGCGGACTGGCCGCCGCCCCGCCCCCGGGGTCGGGCCGGGGGGCGGGGCGGGGGGGGCGGGGCGGCGGGCGGGGCGCGCGCGCGGCGGCCGCGGCACTCTCGCCCCGAGAGCCACTACACGAGCCGAGTGGCGTCGAGAGCGGCCGTCGGATGTCCGCGCAGGGCGGCGCCTACTCGCCCGGCGAGGCGCTCCCGGAGCTCAGCGCCCACGAGCTGGCGATGAGCCTGTCGCCCAAATCGGCGCTGCTGCAGCAGAACCTGTCCCAGCTGCACCTGCAGCACTCCACGCCGTTCTCCGTGACCGACATCCTGTCTCCCATCGAGGAGTACCGCAAGCTGGAGCTGGGCAACCCGCCCTCGCCCTACAGGTGCGTGATCGATCGTCCCCGCGCCCCCCGCCCCCCCGGGCCCGCGCCCCCGCCCCGCTCCTCGCAGGTACGGTGCGGCCGCGCCTCAAGTGACCACTCGTCCTCGCGACTCGCTCTAATTTCGCTCTCGTCTCGATAATACTTATCTCTCGCCTGCAATGAAACGTAAACAAGAACATTTGGGAAACAGTTCGCGATTTTTTTTACGATTTGTCAACACGAATGAGACGACTTAAAAGTGTTTGTAGATATTGATAAGTGTTGTGAATCGCGAGTCCGCCGGCGACACCACGTACCTACATATGCCTGCGGAAGATTATTTCTTTATGTATGTATGCAACAGTGAGTGAATGAGACCGCTATAAGATCCACTTTAAAGTAGTGCTCAGTGCTCGTATAACTTAGGCCTAATAAATAATTTAATAACAAGTTTTAAAATAATATTATATAGAAAATAAAAACCAAAATATAAATCGGTACGTAATTTAAAATAAAGAATAATATCAAAGTTTCAAGTGTTTTAGTGAAACTCGTTGATGTCTTAGTTAAAGAAATTCGTGACGCTACGCAATGCTACGGTAAAACATCTAATAATTTATTTGGACTAGTTTTAATAATTAATAGTTTCTTTTATGTGAATATAAAAAGGTCGAATAAGACAAAATAAATATTTGATAAGAATTAAACGCAGATATAACCTAACTTTCGGGCGATCGTTAATATTCCACAATTTAATCATCAAAAAAATTTGTTCTGTTTATATATAACACGAGCGGGTATTGACAATTTGTTGTTATTAATAGACAATACGCTGCCTTGTTGTTATTTTTTAAAATCTATACCTAACTTCACAATTAATAAGTTAATAAAAATAAAAAAATATTTTATAGTAAACTTTATTTAGTCAGGAGGTTTAGAATGTGATGCGTTAGCAAGTTTCTTTATTAGAAGCAGATTATTTATTAGTTCTTATGAATTAGTTACATCATATAACTGCTAAGTACGGCGCAAAAGTTTTTTTTTTGCGAAGTTAAGATTTTTTTTCGTTCTTCCTTACATTCTCTAAAATATAGACTATTTAAATATTTTAAAGCGCTATTTAATTTCGTTCAGTTGAGTTATGAGTACGGTGCCCCTTAAATTTCGGAAACGTTAGTTAAAACGCGCTTTACAGTTAATAAGAAAAAGTGTGAGATAAAAATATCTATAATTTTTAATCAATTAACCTGTCATCAACTAGTGAGAAATACATAGGCTGCTATTATTATAACGTAATATAAAACTTAACTGAAAATCTATCCAATTAATAAATAATGGTAATAAAAACATTTAAAACAAAACAGCCAGAAACAAATGTGAATAGTAAATAAATCACTCAACAAATCAATGTAGGAACAATTAAATTTTTCGTAATTTAAATGTTCGTTCGTGATTAATAAATTAGATTTAAACATACGCAGAATGGATCGTCGTTTTATACAATGTGGACATTCATAACTTACTAGATAATTATACAGGGTGTAAAAAGACTGCTTCCGAAAACTGGGCATTGCTGGAAGGGTACTCGTTACGTAAAAAGCAAATTTTTTTTTGTGCCAATTTGCATATAAGCTATCAAATTCCGCATTATTTCAAATTAAAAAGTGTTTTAGTTTTATTTGTTATGAACACCATTGCTCCTGAACCATTATCTGATGTGTGAGCGATGACCTAAAGCGGCGAATATCAAGTTTAAACTTAATAACATTTTTAAATTGCGTTTTCCGGGTATATTGTGTTAGTGAATTTAGTTACTATTGAGGATCAAGAATATATGGTTTCAGGTTTCGGAAGTTGTCTTTTTACACCCGTTATAAAAAAAGACTAGGATTAAGAGTCGCCAAATTATATTGGAAAAGAAGTAGCTCAGATTGAAAGCGGATATGAATTTTCATAAAGTTTTTTTGGGCTTCCTATGTTCGGAGTGAATAAGTAGTACTAGTAGTGGTGGTGCTGCTAATATAGTCTATATTTAGAAATATTAAGAATAAAAACACATTTCGTACGTTTAAACAAATAATTTCAAAGCTAAAGTAAAAAACATTACACTCAAGATTATATCATGGACGTTTTTTTAAAAATGCTATCTGAAAAATTATGCGCTTAACATAACAACGACTGTACATTTTATAAAAATCAAAGATTTGTTTGTATTTTAATGAAAAAAAAAACCTTAAACAGTAAGAACTGCATCAGAAAAGATAATAAAGATTTTATGTCTTATATTAAAAGTAACATAGGTTTATTATATTTTTTAAAACTAACAATTAATTTATTTATGAAGTATCACCAACACGAAACATATTAAAATGACACAATAAACACTTAAAGGATAAACATTATTATAGGTGTACACAACATTGAAATATAAAAAGCCAGATAACTTATAAAATAGTGATAAATGAAAGATAAATATTTAAAAATACTTTTATAAAAATTACATATATAATAATAAATTATAAAAAATAAATATACATA
Organism: Emmelina monodactyla; assembly: GCA_916618145.1. NCBI lineage: Eukaryota > Metazoa > Arthropoda > Insecta > Lepidoptera > Pterophoridae > Emmelina > Emmelina monodactyla. The sequence continues at coordinate 789,981 of OU745315.1, read as the reverse complement.
TTATATTATTCTATTACTTTAATCTAAATTTGAATTATTTACGACAACAGTGCAGTGTTACAAAGACTCGAGATATAAATAGTTAGTTACTAAAGTGTTTCAACAATTTATTTTTAAAAATTTTGAGGGAATCGTGGAATATGTCCAGATCCTATATTTCCTGGAATAGTTGGTTATATTTCGAACACATACTTGAAATGGGATGTTGTAAACCTAAATAAGTTCTATGTTAAATATAACTTAAACGGGTCCTACTAATCCTACTAATATTATAAACGTAAAAGTTTGTGAGTATGTATGGATATTTGTTACTCTTTCACGTAAAAACTACTGGGCGGATTTTGATGAAACTTTACAGTAATATATACATCAGAATAACATATAGGGTACTTTTTACCGTGGGAAAACATCTCATTCCCACGGGAAACTGACTTCCACGTGAACGGAGTCGCGGGCAGCCACTAGTAAATTAATAATCGGATTAAACATGACAGATCTTAATCATGTATGTCTACTACTAAAGCCATTGTATTAAATATTTATATTTATTTTACAATAACACTTAGACATGGCTACGTATGGAGGATAATAGGCCATTGAAGTTGTTTAAATATACGAGACCAATATATACAGTGCCTAGCTCTACCTTTGTTTAGATACCTAGGTCTTAGTTACGGTAGGAAGCCTAGGTAACTAATATTGACCTGTACTTAGAGCTGAGTTGTAAATAAATATATTATAACTTTTACTAATGAAAGTTTCGAAATCTACGTCAAGTGAATTCTTTAAAATAAAATTTATACGCATTATTTTGTCACGACAGTTTTTTGGTTAAATACGAAAAAATAATCCTTGTAATGTCCATAGTTGGTTCTTTTACCTTACCTATGTAGATGAACTAAGGCTCATCCGAAGATATTATTTTGTTTGTTACTTCATTGATCATTACTTCGATTTCTGCAATGTCTCTCTATTTTCCGTTGACAGTTATTTCTAGTTTGTGCCGAAGCGTGCTTCCGTAGCTCTCTACAAATGCATTTTCTCAGAAGAGTCACATTTTCTATTTCACTTTTGCAAACATAAAGTTTATATTATTAATTCACAAACTAATATTAATAATCGTGAGTAAATAATTCATATATAAATAATTCACTTGTTTACTTCGATTGTGTTTTGTATAAAAGTCGAAATTAATATTGTTTAATTAGACGCTATGAGTAAAATGTTTGCCCTACAACCTAAATCGTCGTCATAATCCAAAATAGTTACTCAACTAAAATCAAATTTATTCCAATTAAAGACTAGCTTAGCATTTTCTTATATTTTTCTTATTTTTATGATAGTAAATATTTCTAAAACTAAGTTTCAAAACAACCGTATCCGTTGGTCCTAGGCTTATTTCTCTCGTTCGATTCCGCCGGCCAAGCAACCCACAGATAGAGCCTTTAAATTACGATGTAGGTACAGGTTTTTTTGCTGACATCAGTGTACTTTACATAAGTATTTATTTTAATATGATGGAGTCACACCTATATAAGTGTGTGTAAGTAATTTAGGTAGCCGAGTAGTTGTGTTTTTAAAAATCAACAGTCATTAGCATATTTTGGTCATCACACGATTTTCATGTCATTTTAGGCAACTAAGATTTTGTGGCTTAAGTAAGAAAGATTTAAACTAATTCAGGTATCTATAGGTAATTCAGGAGTTTGAAAAAGGTACCTTAAATAAAATTAATTCTGACGGTTTTGGGATTTTAATTAGTTTTTCTGACGAATCTGTTTTAAATTCTGCCATATTGGAGAAGACCTAAATAATTTAAGTATGCATTTTTGTTAACATCAATGTCATTCCTTAACTTGCATAATTTCAAATTGAAAGACTATGTTAGTATTTATACTGTTTTAGGCAATGAGATGATACAAAATATTTGTGTTTGTTCCCAATACCTACGAAGTAAGCAGTACTTAAGTAACACTAGAGATATATATAGACATGGGTAGCCTTTGTTATACGAGAATTACGTACTTAATAATACCTAATTTAGATTGTTGCTTTACTGTCCATGGAAGTCAATGCTAGGATAACATCCGATAATTAAAATGACTTCCAATTAGCAATTAAAACGCTTGGCGCCAAATTTGCCGCGCTGTCAAAACTCAATTTGTCAGGTCAACATTCTAAATGGCAAAGGCAAAATTTTCTATTCAGCCTATTTTCTAAAATATGTGTTAGGCTAGGGGAATTAAGGTTTAAAATTGTTTAATGATCTGTGGGTGATGATAGGGATGGGAAAGATTAAATTGTGTAAATAGGGATTAGGGAGATAAGCGGGGCATTGTGGAGGTGATGAGTTTGGCGCCTGCGACGCGCGTGTGTGTGTGTGTGTGTGTGCGACAGTTTGTGGGCTGCCAATCAGTTGGATACACATTTTTATTGTACGGTCATTGGACTCAATAAAGTGTGAAAGGTTTTTTTTTCACATGCCTAGTTAGTAACATTAGACTTGGCAAGGAAATCGAAAGGCAGTTCCGAAGTTATTTGCAAACGTAGCCTGAAGTTAATATATTAACTTATTGGCTAATTATTGAATTTTCAGATAAATTATTTTAGATAACTCATTGTCCCTTTACAGATAGATATAGTTATCAAGGATTTATATTATAAGCCGATGAACAAAAATCCGCAGTCTAACTAGAGGAAGTTAATAAACGGGCAATACTAATTTAAAAGGTATCAAACAATATAAAAAATATATAACTATTTGCAACAAACCTACTCCAATTAAATCACAAAATAACATGTGTAATCGTTACAATGGTCTTATGCCAACTCCCTCAACCATTTTTGTATATTTGTATTTATTACATTTTACGTTTGGCAACAATCAATTTGATTAGGATCTTCATTTTGGTCACGTTTTGATAGATTCACAGATTTGGATGCGTTTTAAACTGTTATTTACATAATTACTACGCATAGGTTTGGTCAATCCAATTGGCGATCGAACGCGAAACCTTTGGTATGGTAGATTTTCTAGATATGATTTAGGCAATATGAAACACCAAATAGTAGTTACTCTTTCGTTCTCTACTACTCACTTGCATTAGGCTCAAATAAAAAAGTAATTAAACAAGCAATGAAGTACGAGTAAATGCTTTTACGTCTTAACTGCCATTTATGGCATACTAAGTACTACAACTTAGAATGACGAGCTTTTAGTGGACGTTAGCACATCTTGTAGCAATCATAATTACCTTTACCTATTTAAACCATCATGGCTAATGAAGTTACTTGTATGAGATATGAGAACCAATATGCTGTGAACGCAACATCAAAAGTACCTACTTAATAAGAGAGCCAATCCCAAGTAAATAGGGAATAAGCCTAGGGAGATGAAGTAGAAGTTGATCTAATCTGGTATCCAAATCTGATATCCCTCTCTCCCACAGATCCAACTCATCGGGCAGCAGCATCAACTCGCCGCTGGGCCCGGCGGCGTCGTGCGGGATGGCCACCAACCCGTACGCGGTGCCCCTGTACGGCGGGGCCCCCGTGCAGGGGTACGGCTGTGCCCCCGCCGACCTGCCGCACTACGGGGACATGCGGGGCGCCGGGTGGTACCCCGCGTCCAACGACCCCAGGTTTGCCAGTGAGTCGAAGGCCTATACCGCTCTATTACTTACAGATTCAGATAAGCCCTTTTTTAAGGCTTGTAGGTAGGACTTGCTACGGTGAAATGAGAGAATTAATTCTGTATAAACTAACTAACAGGAAGTTACGCATTGTTCTGTAAGCGCCATTATGCAAATTAGGGATTTTGATCTAGATGAATCGTTTAATACAACTAAGTATCAGTATATACTTAGCGTAGGATTTAAATAATAGAGGTTATGGAATTAAAATTAAAACACAACGCAAAATTTAAATTTATTTACAATTTTGTCAATGATGAAAGTAGTTAAAACTGACTATCAACTTATTTATTACCAAAAATTTTATATTTTTATCCCGCCATACACCTACATCCCGCGGCACCATACCATTCTCTCAAGATGGCGTCCTCCCACGCATGCGCGCTGTAACCCGACCCGTGTTCGCGCCACACGCGTAGATACACTAGTGGTGTTATATTACATACGCCAATTTCATGAAACAAGATACTATTGTAAGGGAGAGAACCGTTTTGTGCAATTTGTGACGGTATCAATCGCTGCTGTCTAAACAGATATAATTGAAAGTTAAATTTTTTCAAAAAAACAATGAGAGCATAGTAAAAATAATCGTAGAACAGTTTGGAAAAGGCCTCAAAGACGGAATCTAAGCGAACCTTAACTTTTCATCATATTTTTCAGATCGATTATATTTATATTATATTACTTGAGCACTAAATATTGCTGCCATTCAAACTCTCCAGTCACGGGTCTGCTGGTAGAAATTTCACTGTGGAATAAGCAGAACTTTTGTACTCACATTTTATTTTACAGCTTTATTATTGAGTTTGTATTTATTGTAACTGTGTTTGTGCAAAAATATTAAATAAAAAAAATAATAATAGTTAAATAGAAAACCAACAATCCAAGTACCTACCTAAACTAAAATCAGTTTCCAGTGACATAATGTTGAGTCAGCACCCGATTCAGTTGAGAATTTACGTTAATTTAAGGTTCTGCACAATTATATAGATTTTCCGCATTTTACTCACTTGAAAAAAAGAATCTCTCTTTTATTTTGTCTCTAATCAAAATCCCCATGCTACATTCTTCTCTCTCAATATCCAAATCGATTTAAAAAAGCATCTCGGTAACAAATCGGCGTTCATCTTCCATCGCCCGTGTTGCAATCTGAGCTCTGTGTCAACACCATTAACCTGAACCTGCCACCAAATAAAAAAAAACTTTTATTTGGCTCCGTGCCTCCCTGCCCGCGCGCGGTCTTAGTAACCTTAGATCAGTAAATGTAGAGGAGATATGTAGACGGATAGTAAAATAAAGTTTATATTCACATACTAACTATTTAAGTCAGGCAGGGGCGCAACCTTTTAGCAGGCAAGGGCCGCATGGTGAAAAAATCGACCAAAGGCGGGCCACACTTGTGATAGTAATATATATTAACAAAAAATTCAATGGTTTTAAATTTAATAAACATGTGAAAGCGTGGTGGATTACGGCTCAAACCCTCTCGCTATCCGAGAAGGAGGCCTGTGCTCAACTATGGGACATGGCTATTTATTTATTTATTTTTATTTATGCCAAATTTTATTTTATATGTATATTTTTTTAATACATTCGCGGGCCGCAAAGAAGACGTCGGAGGGCCGCATGCGGCCCGCGGGCCGCGGGTTGCCCACCGCTGATTTAAGTAGTTATAAACTCAGTTAATAGTTTTTGTAAAAAAAAAAGTAATCCCTTAAATATAAAAAAATGAGAGTTTATTGAAACATTATAAAAAACAAAGTTATTAAGATAAAAAATATAGACAGGTTCAAAATTCTTGTAGTTTCTAAGTAAAAACAATTAATGTCACTTTTTTTAATACTTATAACATTAACTTAAATGTAACCACTTTTTTATCTGGCGGGCGATGAATTATTTTCGAATATGATGGATAAGTCCTTATCAAAAATAAAAATGAATTCCTTATCAAAAATATAAAATTATATATTAAATAAAATGAACCCAGGTGTAAAAAAACAGAAATTACCTTCGTTCAAGAGGTTAACTCTATAATAATAAATCTATAAGCTAGTTTCAAATGAGCTAGTTCCAGAAATTAACTCTAACATAAACAAGTGGCTTCACCCATTTTAAACAGCTTCTATAATGCAATGGGTATCCTCATCGCAGTCTTCGGTAATTTGATCCGAAGCCGGGAGCGGTGTCGCGTGTAGGTACAGGTGCACGCTCTCTTTGTTCAATAAACCACGAGTCAACAGCAACTGGATTCTCGAAATATAAAACTAGAGTAAAAGGAACTTAAAGCAATTAAAAACCTGTATTTTGGTGTATGACTCAGCGAAATCAATATTCAGGCGTGTACCTGTATTATAGGCACTTTTGGTCGATGAGATAGTTAAGAATATGATTAAGACTAAAGGAGTTAATAAGATAAAGGTACAAGGTACAAACTTAAAAGACAACTGTTTTTATTTATTTCATGTAGTTTTATATCGAATATACAAAGAAATGAAGAGGCATTATAACGTTACTTTTTAAAATAATCTGTTTTTATTTTGGCTCATAAATATTCCTTACATCTTCGGTCACATTACTTTGAAATATCTACATTTAAATTTAGTTAGATAAAGTTACCAAAAGAGGTATCTTGAAAACCAAAACTTCATTAGCATTCCCAATTGAAAACTAATTCCGAAGTGTCCTCGAAAATCAAGATGGCGTCGATGGTCAGCCGACATCGTCTACCGACGAACACAATGCAAACGAAAGACAATCCAATTCACAATACCCAGTAGTCATCTGGAGAAAGTCTAAATAGGACGGAGCACGATTGGGGCCAGACGACACAACTCTATAATTACCTATAGTTGGTTTGGGATACAGAATAAAGTTTGATTGCTTAAACGAGATTGTAAAATAACTAGCAAGCGAGATTGTTGTCTGTAGAAACATAACTTTTATAGGTTAGTTTCATCTGTCAGTTAATTATAATTAGGTACATATTGGTTCGCTAGGTGTAATCTTACATCCTATGAACAAAAAAGAAAATAACACATAGTGGAGAGAAGGTAAATCTATCTTTGTTCGATGGTATCTTGGTCACTTAAATTTATTCATTTTTTATAATGATGGCCTTTTATGCACACACTTCCGTAATAAGCTCCTTTACCTTCTAACATACAAATAAATAATTACTAATAGTTTTACAATTACCTACTATTCAATGAAGCATCAAAACACAGCTGTGCCTACGCAACGTGTAACGGTCTTCACAAATTTAACAAGTGATTAACCGCTTAAAATAACAGGCACGCTTCCGCACAGATAAGTATCTGTAAGCGCAGATTAGAACGGTACATCTTAACCGGGCGAGTGTTTAACTACAAAAACACGCTCTCCAGTACCGTCCACCGAATTATTACAACAAAAAAATATAATTAGAAAAAGTGGTCCAAAAATGTTCCCCTGCGGTACTCCCGCTCCCGAAGGTACCTGCGTAGGGAGTTGTGTAGGCAGAGACAAAATAAGCAATTCCATCCGATCGGCTTCATGTTTGTCCACCACTAGAGACTTGGCTGCGTAAACATTCTGCCTCACGTCCGCAAATAGTAGGAGGTCGATGCAGTCGAAAGCTCCTCTCGAAACCGTATTTTAAGTATATTTCTATTTTGCGATAATTACGAACACTCTGTATCGACTTTCTGTCTTTGGTATTTAATATAGTTGGTATTAGCACCAGTGACGGTAAAATTCGATACCTGCATCGTTTTCGAGGGTTGCTATACATCAAAGGAGTCAGCTACACTCACACACGGTCAGCTTGGCGAAATTAAAACGGCCGCGGGAAAAAAGTAAGTGTGTGACACACTTAGTCGGCATGTAGGCGAGGCTAATGCGAGGCGAGTGGACGCGTCACTCGCAGACCGCCGCCGTTTATCTTTCTTTAGTGTGGCAACATCGAGGGAAATAGCCGCGGAAATGTTTGCTATTTCATCCCGTTAAAGTTGATGGAACATTTTCTATTACGGTTTGCTTTTAAAACTGTTATGATATTTTTATATGAGAAATAAAATGTTGAAGTAGGCCGTAATAATTTTTATGGTACCTATTATTTTAACTACACTTAAAAATATTTACTGGGTTTCAATAAATAACTACTAAATCAAATGTAATTAATTTTTATAGTCAAAAGCTATAGATAGAGCTTTTTTAATAATGCGTCAGGAACTAGCTAATACACCAGCAAAAACTGCCCTTCAATGCTTTTTTAATAGACAGTGAAGGTTTAAACCCTCCGTGGCAAAACAATTTTTAATCGTTCCTCATTCAGCAGATCTGCGCCAGATATGATCGCTGGCACATTGTATTTTTATAAGACACGAGGGGGAGCTATTGTAATACAATACCGCTATTATTGCTGTGTTTGTTCACGCACAATTTGCCGGCCGGCGCGTTTATTTAGTGCTGGCAACATTTGATGGCGGTGACAAGACGCGCTGTCTGTTTAATGCGATTAAAATGTACCGTGTCTGGCATTAATGGGGATTAGCGGATATTTGGACTATTTGTAGGTTATAATCTTCTGCATGACTTTAAGCTGCAATCAAAATTGCGGAGTCACTTAATTGGCGATAGTTAGGTACAAATAAACTGAGCAGGCGTATTTTTATTTTAGTTTCACTTGCAGCTCTGAATCAATAAATTATTCGTCATTCTTAATGAGGGGTTCAAAGAATTTAAATCGCGCTTGAGTTTGTAAAATTTGTAACTTAAAATTTAATCTTTGTTTCATATGTAATTTAGAATACTTTATAATAAAAACACTGATGTCTAAACTCTCGCGCAATCAAGTTTAGAAAATGCGTTGCAAAATCCATTAGTTGTCAGTAAATATTGACGGGAGCCGCATTATGCGATGTGTGAGTGTTTCGGTAGCACAAATAAACTACATGTTGTTCAAATGTATTGACGTCTTTCTTTAAAACATATTATTATATGGAATAAGGAACTTTGACCAAGAAGTTGCACGTTACATATTAGCTAAGACGTCAATCAATTGAATACTAACAGAACAAGGGTCAACTTAAAAGACGATGAAGTTATATTAGAATTTAAATCTTATTTCAAAGTAGTGCAAATGCGAATCTTTAGGTTTTCATTATAATTTACGATCTTACATATTTGAAATACTAAGAACACTTCACGCTCCCACAAAACCAAAACAACTGGATCAAAATCTTTGTTATAGTCAACTGTTTCACGTATTACTCCCGTTGGTCAGAGATTAAAATATATTATTTGATTGTTATTTTCATAATGATCTAATGAAATAACAGTAATGACGAGCATCATTACCTCAGTACAGCACTTCAACATTTCGTGGACTTCATTTACCGTCAAATAAAAACGAAAGGCACTCAGGAGTTGAGTGCGTGTCTGTTTGTTTGTCTTGAGTCCACGAGAGCCGCTCCGTGTGGCGCATGACCTCCAAAATGGTGTTTATTTATATTTCCATTTACTTACGAGACACCAAATCAGTAGGCGTGTTATTTTAACTTTGACAAAATTTTGAGTGCCTGACGGATGTTCGGGTATTGTCAAATTGTATTTAAAAACGTGTGTTAAAGTAGTTGCTTATTTTAGTGATTATATCAGGGATATGATTCAAGGTGTTTACAGTTCTTTTTATTAAATACTAGTGGCCGCCCGCGACTCCGTTCGCGTGGCAGTCGGTTTCCCGTGGGAATGAGAAATTTTCCCGCGGTAAAAAGTACCCTATGTCCTTTCCCAAGTTCAGTTTTTTCTTCATACCAAATTTCATTAAAATCGGTTCAGTGGTTTAGGCGTGAAAGCGTAACAGACAGACAGACAGACAGACAGACAGACAGACCGACAGACAGACAGAGTTACTTTCGCATTTATAATATTAAGTAGGGATATCTCTATATATAGGTCTCAATGAGCCACCTTGTGACAGCTTTTAAAATAAACTACCATAGATAGTATCGTGTTTTACCATCTTTCCATATTAAATAATGTTAACAGTAAATCAAACGTAGGTTTGCAAAACGTCACATATAACTAGTTATATTCAATTGAACAAACAGAACCTTGAAAGCATTTTATAAAGAACCCAACACCCAACAGCTAATTTTGTAGCGTTGAATTTGGCAACGCGGGTCACTCCCGCTCCCCTAGATAATCTTTATAACTGGACAATTTCACGCCAATCCGGGGTCATCAGATGCACTCACAACACTGCGGGGGTCCGTTATTACCCCGCCAGATCGGGGCTGGTGGCGGTGGCGAAGTTAGCGGCAAATTGAATTGCAGCTTACGGGGGTAGACGTCAAAATGATGATGGTGAAGGTTAGGATATGGGGAAAACACTAAAGTTTGTAGAGTCATTTGAAACGGAAAAAAATATTATAAGATCGTCCAAACTTATAAAATTACAGCGTGAAGTTAGATACCCATAAATAAATCTCAATTATTGATCATAATCTCAATTATTAATCATTCGATTCATACAAAATGTATTAATGTGATTGAAAACAAGTAGGTACATAAGAACCTACTTTATTTTTTAGTGATTTGCTGCGACAAAACTTCAAATAACCGATAAAAATCCAAATCATCTCCGAAATATAGAATCCATTAAAACCGTGATCCGTAACCAAATGGTGTCCCACATCATCGACAGTGTCACGTCCACTCGTCCCGGGTTGTAGGTACGGCGTGGTCACCCGCGCGCCGTTCAATTATCCCGGGTTGTTGACAAAATATGCGCACCTTACTAGTAGGGTCCGGAGGTATAGGGAACTTATTTAGAATAGTTATTGTGGGTTGACATGTTTTTCTTATTTCAAACGTAGTTTTGGTTCTTTGTAATTGTTGAGACTAACAGTCTAGGATAAACTGGTCTTAAACATATTTTTAATTAAAATAGTCAAGATTTAAGTTACCTACATCATTTTTAAAACAAAAAATACTTGATGAAATATTATTTATTAAATCAAAAGAATATTTTTATCTGAACGCATTTCAATAACGGAGCCGTCAAAACACAAAAAAATCTCTACTACCAACCCGGAAATATTTTAATCCACTCCACTTAACATACCATCAAGATACTACTATTTGTAAACACATATACCGCGTCATTACCCATCGATCACAACCCACCCTCGACAATGATACCGCGAAACTTTTCAATTAAACCTCATTTTGGATCGCTACTGGCCGATAAGAAAATGCCCGACGGCCATTGACAGCGCCACAAAAGTTTTTTTAAACGCAAGCTGTGCCTACGCCAGCAAAAAAAAAAGAAAAAAAAGAATTTTATTTTTAAATTGTTTTTGTGCTCTGGAATAATAAAGACCAAACGTAAAGTACAATAGGTTTGAAATAGGGAGTTATATTGAAAGGGCCTTCTCGTATTTGGAGTGTAGTGTAAATACAAGGAGTGTATAATGTGTGGAGGATTTCTGCTTCCGAAACTGCTGGCGATACGGTTCTGGTATGATATTAGAATTTATAAATTTTATTTGCGAATGGATGTCGTTTGGAAGTGATATGAAATATCCAATATCGGGCTTTATTGTGAGCGAGCGTTGAGATGAAATTTCGCCGTGGCAAATATTTTAAATGATTTTAGAAATCTCAGTGCGATAATTTTGGAAAAAAATATTTTAATCATCTTATCACACGGGATGGTTCCCGATTTTTTTTTGTTATTAATATTCTTTGTATCTAAGATTTAAATTATTAAACTAAAACCTATAATGTAAACGAATTACAATGTAACACTTTTTTGTTTGCTACGGAGTATAGCTACGTGCTACGGACCGTAGTCAAACAAACATGTAAAAAAAAACAATATTAATTGATTGAATATGCGCTAAATAGGCGGGCAGCAACGCATAACGGATGGACTATTTTTGATTTAGGTTTTGTTAGGGATGTGTCTTGATCTGTAGTGTGTTAGCTGTTTTGAATTATTCAGAACGCTCAGGGTTTTAAAGTATATCTCCGGTCGAGGATTTATAGAATGGAATAGATTTTAGAGTTCAGAATTAACTATGTGATGTAGTCTTTATGTTTAAGTTGATTCCATCTCTATTAAAGCTGCCCGAAATAAACTTTAACTTGCAAAACACCCATTTTTTTATTCCCGAAGATAACATTTTGATTTTTATATGTTATAAACGAGATTAAATTTTAGTGGTATTTTAGATTTAGTGAGATTGGCGGAATGCTTGATAAAACCAAGATGAGGCCTTTTTTATTTTAATCAAGGTTAAAAAATATGAATTAATTATAAGACAATATAATAATAAATTACTTTGCTTTTGATAAGGCTGCCATAAGGGTATTTACAATGCCCAAAGGAAGAACCTAATCATATTTATACCTTAACCAATTTAGAAAACGATTATTGATTTCACATTGATTCCCAGCGAGAATCGAACTCTGGACAAAGGTTACAACCCCATTCTCACACCAGACAGGTCATCCAATGAGCCTGAATAATATATCGCTATTATCTTTAAACGCGGACTTGAGTATTGATCCCTATTTATTTGGTGACTTAAGTGCAGGATCAGTATTGAGCACAGTTTATTTACCAGTCCAAGTTACCCTTCTACTTTATTTCCGAAATGCTAATCGGTGAATACATTTACGCGTAATTTGTCAAACTACAATAGTACCTACTTTTAAGTTATTCGCTATTTGCAGGCTAACCGCGTTTATATTAATTAATCAAAAAGTTTCAACCTTAAGTGTAAATTTCAAAAAAAAGAAACTGATCTGTTTCACTTAAAAAAACTTAAACTATGATTTGATTGAATTTTGGCCATTAGTTCGTTTATTCCAGTCCAGCTTCTCTCAATTTCTTGCAAATGCTTCACCATAAAAAAAAACTTAATGCATGTACAGTAGATAGGTCTTAATAATAATATAACAGTTGACCATCCTCTCTTAAAATTAAGGTTATCCCCTGCCAGTGTGTGAGTGAGTGTTCAGTTTCCAGGCTGATGACGTCATCGTCGGGCGGCATGGGCCACGTGAACAACATGGGCGGGCTGGCGGCGTGCGCGGGCCCCGACGCCAAGCCGATGCAGTTCCCGCTCGCGCAGCGACGCAAGCGCCGGGTGCTGTTCACGCAGGCGCAGGTGAGTGTGGTTTAGACTGTAAGATGAGGTTTAAAATTATATAATAACTAGTGGCCGAACGACTCCGTTCGCGTGGAAGTCGGTTTCCCGTGGGAATGAGAAGTTTTCCCGCGGTAAAAAGTACCCTATGTGTTATTCTGATGTATAACCTATATTACTGCAAAGTTTCATCCAAATCCATCCAGTAGTTTTTACGTGAAAGAGTAACAAACATCCATCCATCCATACATCCTCACAAACTTTCACATTTATAATATTAGTAGGATAACAATAATAATCTCCAGACTGACACACCAACTGTGTGGCCCTAATCTAAGCAAAGCTTGTACTATACGTACCGCACAATGAACTAGGGTAGAACCTAGTTACACCCAGACTCGAGCCAATATGGAAAAACCATTTTTACGACATTGGCCCGACCCGGGGATCGAACCCGGAACCATCCACTTAGCAGTCCGGTATATACGAGTATACCGCTGCAAAACAGAGGTCGTCAATTATTAAGACAGGTTTTAAAGTAACACATCATGTAGTTCTCGACGGTTGATGAACACAAATTAAACGCAAAAGTTCTTATTCTTGTTGTAGAGTACTGTGTCTTTGCAGCAAAAAAATATCAGTTTGAAAATCAGTGCACCAACTAAAATATCATTATTAGGTATTGCATAGTATAAATCCAAGTCGCTAATTCTGTCTGTTTGTATGTTTCTCCCAAACCCCGTTACGGATTTTAATGCGGGTTTCGCAATTTTTAGGTATTTTTTTCATTTAAGTTTAATAAAGAACATTCAGAAAAAGTTATTTTATGTTAGAATAAATTCAAGGTGTTGGGAATAAGTCGCGCAAAATAACACCATTGCGAATGGTGGGCGGGACGGTAGTCAACCATAAAGTTGAAAAGTAAAATTGCAAGTTTTAAGGGTAGGTTTTAAGCTAAAACCGTATGTTCTATTCTTGAAAATAATGCTTCCTTAAGCAATTTTGAAACGAACACAGTGTTAGGAACTGTAATTTCATCCCTACACATTAATCGCACTCGAAGCAACCCCAAGCGGAGGTCAACAGTGCACAATCATGAAGCTGTTGCGATCATTTGACACTTGGTGTAGCGACCCTAGCTAATGATAGAGTTTTACCCCGAAAGCTCTAGAGTTTATACCTCGAAAGCTGGGTTCTTTAGGTGACGTTTGTCTTTTACTGGCATTTACATATAAATAGCTATTTATCTAAGTTTATGGAGACGCACAATGCGAACTCAAATCGCAATGTCGCTAAAGGCAAATAGCATTAGCTGGAAAATTTAGTTTGACCACCTGAACAATAATTACGAATTACACCACATACTGTCCCACTAGTCCTGCCTTTGTGGGTTACAACCCCGTAACACTTTGTAACGTCACAAAGCGCACAAAAGCTTAGCGTAATGAAACATTCCTGTTATTCGCCGACTCGCCTATACGAACAACAGTGTACAGCTATTTGATTGCGAGGTCCCACCCCCGCGCCCCCGCCTACCCCCGGCCACGCCCCCTGGGGTGCACACATACAACCACGCTATGTACTTACTTACTTGTGTACGGTTCATGTAATTAATTCTATTCCGGGAAGCAGCCAGTTTGTTTTCAGAGGCTGCGTGTGTGTGCGGCCAGTGTTGCAAAATTATCACATTTTCAGGGGCCGAGGACTTTTTGTAGAGTAGGATGTAAGGTTAGATGGATGTAACGGGCTAGGGCAGACTTAATTAACGTTGCTTAGTATTGTAACAGTTTGTTTATTTAATTATGAAGTTAAAAAGACGTTTTTGTTGCAGGTATACGAATTAGAAAGGAGGTTTAAGCAACAAAAGTACCTGTCAGCGCCTGAGAGGGAGCACCTAGCGTCGCTCATACACCTGACGCCCACGCAGGTACATCGCTTTAGAGAAACGCCTCGTTTCATACTCGTATTGTAACGAAACCAAACACGTGTCGCAAACAACCGTGCAACAAACAACACCCACAAATAGCTGCGCGTGACGACAGCGGGGCGGCGACGCCCGCGGCCACTGTTGCCAACAGACAACATAAATCACAACGTAATCGCTTTCATACGCTACGCCTCCAGCTATCACACAACACGACCCCGACATTCCCTATTACCCGGATTCAATTACCGAATACAAAACGCCCACGATAAAAGGGCGCGAAACGCCGCGGGCGGCCATGTTCGACTACTTCCGTTTGTTATTTTTACCACTGGCAACGTACCCGGAAGATGCGTTCAGGTTGGCTCGTTAGATACTTCTTGTTTCACGCCCCGACGGCATTCGAGCCCGCGGGGATATCGCTTTGATTGTCGACGACGGACGGAAAAAACATCGTTTGATTTTTTCGCAAAGGACTTTCGAGTGCTGTCTTCAAATTAGTGCATGCGTGGAGGTAGGTTTTGAGTGCTTACATGTTATGAGCGTGGATCGAATCTGCGATGCTGTGCGATGTCAATAACGAGTTCCATTATTAATATCTGTCAGCGACACGCGACCCGTTTTCCCACATTCGCGTGCGCCGTTCGAAATTCAAATCCTTCATAACAAAGACTCAATAATCTCGGCCGTGTCAATATAAATTTCATAAACTCACAGTGTAACCCTAACAAAGGCCGGCAAACATCCATGAATAATCTCCATTTTGAGGGTGTCAACACCATTTACGGCGACGCGTTTGAATTTGCGCCAAAACAAACGTCAAACGGAGTTGGCGGGAACAATGGCGGCGGGTGTCACGGAGGCGCGCGGTAATTCGCCGATTACAATGCGGTGCATTGTCGTAATGTTAATTGGTTCACATCATAACACAGTGCGAGGTCACAGCCACCGAGCTATTGTGCGGCTGTCTAAATACAGCCTAATGGATTGGCTAATAGATTAAATTAATTGGTATTAGAGTAATTAACATAACCACCAAAGGAAATCTACCTATAGTGCTCATGAATCACGCAAGAGTTTAAGTACGTGTCGATCATTTGAGCTTAAATGTACCAACATGTATCAGTAATAACCATTGGGAATTCTATTAACATCTCAACATCGATGTCCTATAACTGCGAATAACACAATTCTGAAAGCAATTAACTCGGCAAGCGCTTAGAACCTAAACGCTGTACGAGTTAAACGCATTCCGTTCCTGCATATTCATACTGGAGCAAAGTTTAAATAGAGAACGCGGCGCAATAAAGGCGAAGTTGGAGCAGGAGATGGCCACAATATTCCGCAGTATTTGACGTTCCGTTCGAGTCTGCAAACAGAGGGCTCGCGTTTCGTTATTTAACTTAAGTAAATTTCGATGTTCGCGACGCGCCGCCACTGTTGATACTGCGACTCCCAGCGGAAGGCTGCCCGCTTCTATTTTCAAATGTTTTCCTTCCTTGATTTTGATTCAATAACAATCCCTTTCACAAACATATTTACTATAAACTGTCTCTTTACTCGGATACGTCGATAGCTTTTTCTTTGATAAAAAATCAATAATGAATCAAAGTTCAACGGTCGCGCTGAGAAAACTTGGGTGTAATGAAAACAATAGGCTGGCAACACAAAGCGAGTCCTTTTGTCTATGGTCACGATCGCTGTGGCTGCGTTCGTGGCCGGATGCGCGCATGCGGGCTCCTGCCGCAATGGAGCCAATGAGATAATGGTGCTTTATCAAATATTAGACAATGATGGACTGTCAGACTGTTCGCTCTCTGGTCGATGGACGTTAAGTTGAAAAATTGCACCTATTAGGCTTTTTAGCGGTTGCTGGGTTGCGGGTCCGAGGTCCTTTCGGTCGCGAAAAAATATGTTGCTTCAGCGATAAAGATAACTAAAAAAGACCGCATTAGTCCGAAGAAGAGTGCACTGTCAACGAAACTATAAACCCTAATCTTTAATTACTGATTGAATAGTGAATATCTGAACTAATTGATACCTTACTAACTACTCACCTAGACATCATTAACTTTCGTATATTATATTAATTGGGAGAACTTTTTCTAAAAATCCGCCGGTATATTGTAACTATTGTCGTATTTGAGTCCTACGTGACAGGTGACTTGAATGAAAGATTCCAATAGTTCCTAATATAATATTTATTGATACGTCAAACGCAAACGGTGTACATGGGTGGACTGCCGAGTGCAGCGTCCTATATTCGTAACAATAACATTTTGCTTATCATACATAAATGTACCCCTACAATCTAAATAGAATATTTTTAAATGAGTAAACCAAATATTTTTACTTCCATTTCAGAAAAAAAAACTATTTGGCTGAGAATTAACTTATACTTATCGCTTTGATGATTAAAAGACAATAATTTGTTCAGAAAACTTAGGCCGTTTGATAAATGAAATGAAACTATATGAAACTATATTTAAAAACATAACGTAGGTAAACATTTTAAGTAGGTGTTTGCACTAGGATGTACCTGTGTGGCAGAAACACCTGCTATTAAATATCTTCTGCGTTTTGTGGGTGTGTATGTTTGTATGTGTATGCGTGTGTGTGTGTGTGTGAGTGTGTGTGTGTGTGTGTGGGTGTGTGTGTGTATAGGTATATGTGAAGTTAGTTTGAAATAAAAACAAAATAATTCTTATGATTGATTAGGAAAACATTTTTTATATATATATATAATTTACGAGGGTGGAACTAGTAATTTTTCAGTGTCGTCATAGGTAAGTTCGAGTAGCCACTTCTTAAGACGTTGTTTGCAGTCATAAATGTTGAGACTATAGATATTAAGGATTTTATTTACAGTTGTGTATACATATGGACCAAGAAAACAAAAATAATGGTGACTAAAAGATGTATTAAAGCGATGAATGTGTAGATTGCTTAAAGCACGTCTGGAATTATTTTCATTAAGGATGAGAGGAGTATGTTTGTGTTGTGTAAGAATTATAGAGAGTATGTATAGCCTGCGTACAGATAAAACCTCACAATCAGTATACAGTTGGGTAGTTGGGTATAAACGTGGCTTGAACAAACAGATTTTAAGTATTATTCTTTGTGCTCTCTCGAGAAGAATAAGGTTGCTTTTTCCTGCACCTCCCCATACCGGAATGCAGTAGTTAATTATTGATTGGCATAAGGCATAATATACAGTTTTTATGGTGTCACTATCAGCAATGTGTCTTAATTTAGCAAAAACATATGTTAGTTTACGTATTCTACTATTTAGTTTAATTATATGATTTTTAAAAGTTAAGTTTTGATCCAGAACTACACCCAGGTATTTAATTTCTGTTACTTTTTCTAGAGAGTATAACAACGGGCTGCAATTATTTAAATTAGAAGATTTAAGTGCTGTTATTTTATTGTTATGATTTTTTGGTAAATTTGTATTACGAATGCAGAAAGTCATATATTTAGTTTTATCTAGATTCAGTGTAAGTAGATTTGTATCTAACCAAAACTTAAGTTTATTGAAATTTATTTGCGCTAGTCTGTATGTTTCATCCCATGTTTTTGCTGAGGTGAGTAAAACAGTATCATCGGCATACGAAATTAAAGTGCTATTTAAGAGAGAGATTTGTGGCATGTCGTTGATATAAATTAAGAATAAAGTTGGACCTAAAATTGAACCTTGTGGTACGCCGTATGAAATTTCATTTTTGTCACTAACAAAAGTACCTATTTTCACATATTGACTACGCCCTGTAAGATAACTACGAAACAAAGATAACTGATCCCCCCTAATACCTATCGCCTCTAATTTTCTTATGAGACGTGGGATAGACACACAGTCAAATGCTTTAGCAAGATCTAAGAAAATGCCAATGCATTTTTCTTTAGTATCCAACTTCTGGACTATCCAGTCTGTTAGAAGTAGAACAGCATCAGAAGTAGATTTGTTTTTGCGAAATCCAAATTGATTGTTAGATAAAATATTTTCTTTTTCTAAATAATTTATTAGTCTGTTATTCATTAACTTCTCTAGAATTTTAGAAAGGGAGTTTAATATAGAAATGGGACGATAGTTAGATATGTTATCTTTAGAACCAGATTTATATATGGGATGTACAACGGCTATTTTAAATTTATTTGGGAAAATACCACATTTAAAACATAAGTTAAATATATGCGTTAAGAAGGGAATAAAAATTGTTTTGTGTGACTTAATTAATTTTGATGAAATGCCATCCCAGCCTGTAGCACAATCCATCCTTAGTGACTCAATTATATTATTTACTTCTGTTTCGTCTGTTTCCGACAGTACGAACGAACTCGATGTTGTAGTTTGAGAACTATTGCAATACGTATTGGAAGGTACATTTACATTTTCAGCTAAATTCTTGCCCACATTTGAAAAATACTTGTTTACTTCGTTGACGCAGGTTTGAGGATTGGAGGTATTTATCAAATCGTTTACATGTGATTTATTATTTGTTAAATACACTGACTCTTTTATAGCGGACCACAGTTTTTTGGGATTTTTATCAGCTATTTTTATCATGTTACTTTCATATTCATTTTTTAGCCTTTTTAGTAAGTTATTGCAGAAGTTACGATACCTTTTATAAATTATTGATAGTTGTATGTCATTTCGGTTTTTAGTTTTATGGTGTAGGCGGTCTCTATGTCTTATACAACGGAGTAATCCTGGCGTGATCCAAGGTTTAAGTGTAATTTTTCTTGACGGTACTTTGTGGATATGGGTATTAGCTTTAATAATGTCGGAAATTTTATCTATAAATAAGTTTGTAGCTTGTTCTGGATCTTTTATAAGCAAAATCGGTTTTAAATTCGATTCAATTATTTGTTTGTTAATTTTTGCGTGATCAGTTTTTGTGCAATATCTCTGGGCGTGTGCAAGTTTATTGAGTTGCAATGAAAGGATGACCGGTTGGTGATCAGTAATAAAAGTGTTAAGCACATACGTGTCAGCTGGCACAGAACATTTCAGAATTATGTGATCAAGACAGGTGCTCCCATGTGTAGGTAGTACGTGCGCCGTGAAAAGACCATGGTAAGCTATTAAATCTAGATAATCTAGAGCACCAACAGAGACATTTTGTGGAGATATATCTATATTTATGTCTCCAACAATTACTATATTCTTGAAGTTTTTACATTCTGTTAGGATTAAATTTAGAGATTCTGTAAAAGTATTCAAACATTTAAAGGCGTACGGTCGATAAATAGCTATAATTACTGTTTCATTATTGATTTTTATTAAGATGCAGTTAAATTCATTTGTAGTAGGTTCAGATACGTTGATTTTAGATAAGGAATTGTTGATGTAGACTACTACTCCGTCATTTTGATTGTATATCTGTTTAGTACTGTAGTGGGTATAACCATCTATTTTTGGTAGGAAGTGATTTCGGGCCAGCCAACATTCACTTAAAACTATAATATCCCATTGTATTTGTATTCTTTCCATCAATAGAGTTAAGTTGTCAAAATTTGCTTTTATACTACGTATGTTCTGTGATAAAATGTTTAACTTCTTAGATTTTGAGTTGATGTAAGTTGCAACTTCTTCTGGATTACAGTATGAGCTAGTAGATGGAGAAACCGTATCAACTGACTCAATAATATTTAAGAGATCGAAGATGAAAAATAAAAAATGCCTATGTATATGAAAATTTTCCTTTTAACATAGCTGCGCTCGAAAATTATAAATTTAACCACTGGAGAAATATTGTTCTGGCTTTGAATTTTAGGTGATAGACTAGTATTTGTAGGCAAGACATTTAAATAGAGTTTACATGGAGCAAATAGTTCTTTATGTGTGAATCTGTGGTGTTTGAAGTGTGATGAGTAAATTGTGAAAAGTGTATTTATTTCTGTTTTTTTATATGAAGTAGTCGTGAAGAAAGACTTATCTTTATAACTATAATCCATTAGGATATAATAAAAAATACTTATTCTAAAGATATAACAAATCTGAAAATTGTAAATTAATATAAGAATGAGATCAATTATTTGTAAGAGTAGTTGCTTAGTATCTAATAAAAAGTCTATCCAAAAATTTTGCGAAGATCTTCCTCAATTTGTATACGGTGTCGGTTTACGCCTTGTTCTTTTCTAATAAAAATCTTCCCTTCTTTTGTCCAAACGAATTTCCAGTTTGCTTTAGTAGTTGCCTGTTTTGTCATGAAGAACAACTGACGATTAAATTTCGTCAGCCTTTCATTGATGAAAAACGATGATCTCGGAGTCGTAAGGCCAATGTCTTCAGTTGTACAGTTCCTCCTAACACGAGCTTCTTTTAGGAGCTGGGCTCGCCTTGCGTGAGTAGTTAGTCGTACAACTATAGGTCGCGGACGGGGTGCTTCATTGCTGCCTTCAACTGCTGTCCGCACCGCACCGGCGCGTTCTACGTAAACTATTTCTGTTTCGGGCAAAGTTATGCCAAGCTTATTGGCTATTGTTAGAGTGATATGGGTTGGATTTTCACCTTTAGATTCAGGAATACCAGTAATCTCAATGTCATTTGATAGCAAGGCTTGATCTCGCTCATTTAAGCTTTTTTCCATTGCTTTTAGGGATGTTTTGAGGTGATCGTTATCCTGCTTAAGTTCAGCAATAATAGTGTTCTTCTCCATGACGCATGTTTTTAGGTCTTCATATTTTTGATTTAGGAATTGCATTGACTCCTCGAAACCGGCAATCACTTTTTTGATAGAAGCTTCCAAAGAACACTTTATCTCTTGCTGAATTATTTGTCTCAGCGACGACTCTGTCAATTCCGAAAGGGATTTATTCTGTTTCAGAGCGTTTGGTTCAGACGCAGTCGAAACTTCAGATATGGTATGATGAGCCTTGCTTATAGGGGTGGCATCATTTCGTGGGCGTTTTGTGACATTTTCGCACGCAGGACACTTCCAGGTCTTTAAATTATGCTGATTCTCCCTTACGTAAGCTGAGGTAAAGTTTAGGCACTGATAATGGTATATTCCCTTACAGCCTTTACAAGTTAGTAAGTCAGAACCACTTACTTTTTTGTTACATGCAAGACAAGACATGTTGACGATTCAGGCTCCAACTTATATATAGATGGCGCTTTTCTAATAGAGCAGGTGTGCGTAAACCCAGGAGGTATAATGTTGTTCTGTGGCACGCGGAAAGTAAACAATCGAAAAACAGTCACTGATTCTTTGAAATCGCAGTAATTTTAAGCCGAATTCCAGCTTTGAATTATTGTAGAGCTATAGTTTCAATTAAAGTGTGAGATCACGTCAGTTGATAACTTAAAATGTCAAGTTTGGCAGGAATAACAATGCACTGGTTTTCACTAAAAAACAGTAAATACTTCACAAATTAATGATACGTATTTATTATGGAGCAATTCAAGCACTAAGATCAACGTTAATGTGCAACTGAAACTTAAATACCGACACTTTTTACTATTTAGATGAAATTAACATTAATATAAACAACTCCTAACCAGTCGACACAGACTATCCAAGTTAAGTGAAAGTAAAGATTTTTATGTAGAGTGCGTGATCCATATAAATAAATAATAAGTAAATTAATAAATCTCCAGACTGACTCACCAACTGGGTGGCCCTAAACTAAGCAAAGCTTGTAATATAGGTACCACACAATGGACTAGGGGTGAACCTAGTTACACCCAGACAAGAAAAATACCGAAAATCATTTTTACGAAATTGGCCCGGCCCGGGGATCAAACCCGGAGCCATACGCTTAGCAGTCCGGTATATAAACCACTGCACCACAGAGGTCTTCTATTGAATACATTTTGATGTTTTAGAGTAGGTATTTCTTTTTAAGGTTTAGGTACCCATTTGTACTTGTAGTAAATACCGTGCAAATCAGATTTAATAATGTAGCGAATTTGAACTGCATTTGCTCCATTAATTTCATCATGTAGTAAAAGTTTTGTCTCTCGAAACAGTGTGTTGTAGGTTTATTAAATAATAGCTAAGGATGTGTTGAGACATTTTTGGAATAAAACTTAGTTAAAACTTTTCTTCTTAACGTTCTTAAACTTTGGAGAAATCTTCAAAGATTAATATAAAAAAGTATTTAGTACAAAAAATGCGTAATATAGCTATGATCAGTACTTATCGCAACTTCAAAGTCGCGGTCTTCTTTGAACAACCCTGCAATTTTCCGATATCCCACTTAACTTTTTTTGCTAATCCGTAATCTGCGTGGGACTTTCTAAAGGCTGACCGAAATAAAATTATCCGCCTTATTTTGCTATAAAAATTATTTGCGGTATCATTGTCCACGGTACGAACGCACCCATTCAATGCAACCAACATGTCATAACAAATTAAAAAAGATAAGGATTCGGAATTTGAAATGGAGTAATAACCGCGAAAAAATATTGACCGCCATTGAGGTTTTTGGTTGATTTGGCGCGTTCGAATTCTAATAGAAGCAATTTGAAGGAGATTATTTTGAGATGAATGGGTTAGTTTTTGTCGGCGTCCATTGTGTGGGAAGATTAGCAGTATCTAAAGCGGATAATGCACCTGATTGTGCCCTTTGTAGGGCAGGTACAAAGCACTGCTTACATCGACTTCCCAATATTAAAATTTTCGAATATAACAAAAACGTTACGTTTGCGTAATCATTTTTATTTAATTTAATCAATAATTTTGTAATAAAATTTTGTTAATTTGAATTGTGTCTAAAGTTGAATGGAACACCCCCAACTTAATACGGAGATTAAAGCGGTTGGATAAACGAATATTAAATAAATATTAATTTTGTGAATTAAATTAAGTAAATGTTTATTTTGGAAGTTATAATTCACGGTTCACGGACAGGGGTGGACTCGGGCGGGTTTATTAACTGTTATAATATTTGTTTTGTTAAAATTTGTTAATTTAATTGTAATAGACGTTGCGATATCAACTAATAGGTACATTGATTTTGTTAGTAATCTTTAATCACATTTAAAAGCTAGACAAGGTTTTTTTTTAACTTTTCCCGTCTCAATAATATATCTACCTACTTACCTATTTATTAGCTTACATTCACAAAATCACGCAACGCATTGATTTTTAAGTTTTCGTACTAATTTTCCAATCTATTCCAATCCAAAAATGACGAGAAAGAAAGCGAATAAGCCCAAGAAACAATAGATACCTACTTATATGTTTTTGCGGTCATGCCCTTAATAAAAATTGAAGTCGATCTAAATTCGAGTAAAATTCATTTTTTTCTAAGGCTACTTTCAAAAAGTTTTGCGTATTTTTTTGTTTATGATAATTTTATTGAACCGAATATTAACTAAAACCTATCTTTACTATAATCCTTGATACAATATGCGATTCCCAAAAGGTGTAAAATATCTACATATCCATCACCTGTGAAAACTTGTCAACTTTATAATTCCTCATTGAAGTCCGAATCTATTCGTTAGACATTCACTCACGTTCTTTTTCACTTCAATCTATTTCAAATCTTGATTCATTTTCAATAGGGTTTAAAATGGTTATTACCAAGCATTGTTTGTTAGATTTACTTAGGTAGCGTTATATTTTTATAAGTTACTAAATAAATGAAACGCATTGATCGATCGTCAGAATGATGGACGCGTGTTGACTCAGCGCCTATGCGTTCAATAGATTTTTTTTCAATTGCAATAATGTGCGAGGCTGAATCAGTCGCCATTGAATGTTTTATTATCGTCAGTAGATCCACATTCAGTAAGATGTAAATTAAAATTATAACCTAAAATGTTGTAAGAACACTGAAATAAAGGTAATGAATGTATTCAAAGTGAACGAAGAAATTTCGATATCTTATAGAAAATGTAGGTACTTTTGTTTGTGTCGTGAACTACTCATAGCAAAAAATATATCATATTGATAAAAAGCGTGGCAAAAAACTTAAAGGTCTATTATATTTATGATGCCACCATAAAGAATAAGAACATTATAAGCACCTCAATGAAACAAAAAAACATCTTGAAAAAATAACTAAACCAAATGAAGAGCTAAACAAATATGAGAGCCATATTTATTTATAATAATTGAGGTTCAGAATAACGCAAGTCAGTCTTCATAGGAATGGAACACCTACGTGCGTTTGACGTCATAGTAACTTCATCAACTAAATTTAAACCTTAAATAAAGGACGTCAAGATTCCAAATGATTTGACACGAGATGAAAACAAGTAGATAATAGGCGCCAAAATTGACATATATTGTTAAATTGACAGCCGGTTGGGTGGCCATGTTTAATTTTTTTTGTAACATAAGTATGACGAGAGGATGGAATGATAATTTGAGTTGCCTTATAATTTTGTCACATAAATGATCTTAAAAAGGTAATGGTTACTTCCTAACGATTGTGTTAGATCTTGAATTCTTTGATTGGATGTATTTAAACAAACGTGACTCTTCGCAACGCCAAAAACGTACGACACCCGCTGAAAGCACGATACACTAGTCATTTAGAGTAAAACAAATACGAGAATAGCTCTCGTAGATGAAGAGTGCGTGGAAGAAAACATCGGGAATTATGCATGAGGAGATTGAAAAGAAAGTACTCGACATGAGAGCGTCCAAGTCTCGCAGAGTGCAATAAGCGACGCCCGCGAACACGCTACCTTCATTACCTCCCATCTACACGGCGCAGCCCGAACGCAGCCATAGACAAAACACATGTGCCAACATTACAACACTACATGCAACGTCTATGTGCAACATGAAAAAACAAATAACGTTTCTCATAGGCCCTCGAATTTGGAGTGGACACTCCACTACGCACGCAGTAGCGACTATTTGTTTTTATAACGGATCTCACGAAAATTTGTCACTGTTATTTCAGTGTTAGTTATTTCTATGAAGAAGTAAACACATATCTGTTGAAGTTTAAATAATGAATGGTCGCGTATTTAGCCGGCGGACAAAGAGCGGCGGTAAACAGTGCCCGGCTGGTGTTTGCTTTTCCGTCATTAAAGGTGGAGTGAGGTCGCTGCTGGCTCCAGTGCTAATTTCAAACAGGAGGGATATTTTTTATAATCACATCAGTCTCAGTCATCACTT
Source organism: Emmelina monodactyla (assembly GCA_916618145.1). Taxonomy (NCBI): domain Eukaryota; kingdom Metazoa; phylum Arthropoda; class Insecta; order Lepidoptera; family Pterophoridae; genus Emmelina; species Emmelina monodactyla. Next base: position 764,138 of record OU745315.1, on the reverse strand, counting down.
ATTTTCTAATTTAATATTTTTTGTTACAGGTCAAAATATGGTTTCAAAACCATCGTTATAAGTGTAAGCGACAAGCTAAGGAGAAGGCAATGGCGGAACAAAACCAACATAATCAGGTAAGTTTTACCATTATTTCATAACTTTAATTTCTTGTGGTGTACCTACACCTAATTATTATTGATGCTTTGTATTGCGTATTAGTTGACAGTTCTGAGAGTTATAGCACATGAGTAAAGAAACTGAACAGAGACAAAGCTTCTAAAGAGCTAGCAAAATTTATACCTATTTTGGTAGGGTTGGCACAATTGAATAAATTAAAAATATAAATGTACTTTTTTTTCAAATTTTTTATTAAAATAGGATTTTTTTTACAAATTACATACTCTAAATATTTTTTTTTTATTACTTTTGGTTTTTAATAATTTGTTGTGTCTTTTAATCGAATGATAAATTCTAAATCTAATATAAAGTTTTTTCAAATAAACCAATGGGAAACACTCACATGGCATATGAAATGTACAATCTTGCAAACGTGCTAATATGTCATTACCAATATTAACATTTTTAATATGAAGATCAAAATATTCGCGAAATTTTTGCTCAAGCAATTCAACAAATTCAATAAAATTGTCAGGAGGTATTATCAAAAAACCTGATTTCACACTTTTTAAATACTAAAACAAAAGTATTACTACGTATTATGTGAGAAACTCGAAAACAAAAACAAAACACGCACATCGTTCGAGCGTCGCGTCACGCCTGCACGCCCTGAGATTGACCACTGGCTGATCTAGTTTGAAGCGGTTTCGGCTCATACGTGACAAGCGGCCAGTGGTCACGCACACACACGCGTTGCACTTGTAGTGATGTACCTGTCACAGCGCATTCGTATGTAGCTTTGTCTCTGTTCAGTTTCTTTACTCATGTGGTTATAGTGAGTATTTCATTAGGGATAAAGAGCTAAAGTGTAGGAAATCAATTTAAAAATGGAATTTAAAAATTCATACAGCACCAATGATGTACCTACGAAACTTACAGTAGGTAAACTTATAAAAAACCGTGACGTATAAAGCTCCCCAATATTTTTTATCGAGATAAATGCTAATGAAAAATGAATATTAAAGAGGTCGGATAAGATCGACGCTGACGCGGCTGTTCGTTGTTTGGTCGCGGGAGGCCGATAGCGATCGCCGGCGGATACGGGGCCCGCAGGTTGGCAACACCGGGGGAAAAGCGCGGGAACAACACTTTGATTGAGAAATTTATTATTGTTGGTTGGGGCAGTTTAAATAGCAATTTACTAAGATGAAAGTATCGATCAATGACCAATTTAAAGAATCTGCTCAAAGGTATATTCATAAAAGAAAATAAATATGTATTTACCATAATAATTACCTACATGTTACCGACCGTACTTTTGCGAATCGTCGTTTCCAAAAATAAAAATAAAGAAACCATTTCTCAGAATAATAAAACTTCAAACGGCAACGGTCGACATTTCCCTATATGTAAAACCTTTCTCAATTTCTGGGGAATTTCATGATATGTAATAAAATGTTACACGTGAACGCTCCACTGAACCCTTTGCTACCTCCTTATTTATCGGAAAATCGTGATTTCCCTCTTCGAGGTGGGGTATTCCCCCCAGTAGTGGGGGAAGCGTGTGTTGCCAGCCTCCGCAAATTACCCCAATTTGGGGGAAACGCGCGCAGGGCGGTACGTGCCGATTATTATCAAGTCAGTGGGCGGTCGCTCGGCGCGTCTGACTAATGACTTTGTTTGCCGTGTTCTAATATAATTTGATTAAACAACATAATGTAATTTAGAGTATGTTGAAGGGAAGTTTCAATTATAATTTATGTTTAGTTAGAACAACAGGTGAAAAGTCGTTACTTATTTTGCAAATTATATTCAAAAGCTTTTTCTTAAAACTGGCTACGGTTAAGAAGTTAGATTCTTTCGACGTTTGTAACATTTATTCATGAAACATTTTTAACTTTAGGCGTTTGAGTTTTTTGAAACCAATAATTTAAATTTTGTAAATAAGATAAGTAAGATTTGAGAAGTCTTCACTTAAAGTGCGAACTGTGGTTATTTAACGGATTAAACTGCTTTATAAACGGAACTCAAATCTTTATTAGGTTAAATATATAACTATTTTGTCTCTTCCTCTACGAAAGCTGTGACATAAATTGTCAGAGACCTAACATACCCACTTACATCGGTTTAGTATGTTGCATTATCAAATGTTGAAAGGAGAAGCCTCTAATTGTCTGTGGAGTTTTTTTTTATTGACTAACACACCAATTATGTGGCCCTAAAGTAAGTTGCAGTAAGCACAGTGTATGAGTAACATTTCTGTGTGGTAGTCGTCGTCGTCGCCGCGTCGCGTGGCGGTGCCGGTGCTGGTGAAGGACGGCAAGCCGTGCGGCTCCGGGGACTCGTCGTCGCCGGCGCACAGCCACTGCAACACGCCCACGTCGGGCTACGCGCCGCCGCCCGCGCAGCCCGCCTGCTCCAACCCGCTGTCCACCTACCGCCAGCCGACGGCCTACCAGCAGCAGTGCACCGGCTACCTACCCCTCCAGGGCCGCGCCTGGTAGAAGTTCCCCCAGCTTTACCACGAAACAATGTTCAAGGAAGAGATGTACTTCGATTAAAGCTCATTTTACTTGCTGATTAGAGCCGTGTGATAGATGTTCCAGTGTGTCCGATTTTGGGTTATTTCTCCGGTTTTCAGTAGTTTTTGTAGGTGTCTCTCTCGAGTACATTGTTTTGGGTGAAGCGGCCGCGAGCAGCTGCCAGAGTGCCGGACACTCAGTGACACGATAGTGACAGTGCTAGTGGAGTCAGTGACAATGTGACAAGTGGTAGTGTAAATAACTTAGACATAGTTACGCACAATTAAGGATTTGAATGCAATTTTTGTCTCATGGCTTTAATTTAATCACTTATTAATTAGTTTAATTTAGTAACTTTTATTGATGCGTTTCCAGTCTTACGTACAACTCTACTTATTTACCGACAGAACACTGTCCTCAAATAGATATCTACCTGAAGTTATGTAAAGATATCTTTAATATCAAACACGTAGAATAAATTTCTCTGTTTCTCTATGCATTTGATTTTATAAAATGATATTAAAATGGCAATAGGTAAATATTTGAAGACAAATAACCATTTATAAATCCGGAATTAGGCGAATAGTGTAAATAACTGATAGAGTAGACTTTGTTGTGTGAATAGTATACAATTAACAATAAAATCGGTGTTTTGAGTGTGTAGATACAGTAATATTGTACATAGTGGTCCGACACGATGAGAATTAGACGACGAAATGTCTTAAAACTTACAATTAATGCAACCTCTATTATTTTCTGAACCTTCCGTTGAATAATAGGCATTGAAACAAGTTTACTAATGTCAACAATAAACGTCCAAACATTGCATTTATCTAAACTTTATTTTTAACAGTAGTCAGTTACAACGAATTTAAACACAATTAATATTATTAATTACTTTTCGTACTTAAACTCAGACCTCTTAAACGAGTATCATAATTCTGTAAATAAAATTATAGAAAAACATTAATTTGGTAACACTGTGGAAAAGCGCATTTCCAGCGTGATTTGACAATGAAACATTAAATAGCAATAAGGTAGAATATAAAAGATATTTGTGACTTGTACCTTTGAACATTTATTGAATAATGTAATTATGACTTTTTATTTATGTTTTGTTTGATGTAATTATTGTAAGTAGGTTTAGACAAAGTTACGATTATTGAAATAATAATGAAAGGAATTTGTAATTATGATAAGATGTAATTAATTTCGATTTATAAATTAATAAAAATTATCGAGTTTTAAAATTGTTTCATTTTTATTATCATCACTGATGTTGGTTTAATAGAGTTTTAACATTTAGGCCTTATGACGACAAAATATAGCAACGGAAAATTTATTAAGAGCAGTTGAGAAATTTCAATAAGTAGGTAACTACCTATAAATAAAGACTCTTGGAAAAATTTCATAAATTCTTAATGATCTATCAGATATATTGGTAAGTACCCGTAAAGTTTAAACATTTAGCAACGAATACATTGATGCCGCTCACCACCCCATCGCTTGTAAGCTTATTTTATTGTCTTCAATATTCCCAGATTACCCTGTAATCTCTCATAACGCGTATTACAGTTTATTCCGCATGGCAACACCGACTTTGTAAAACGTCAGTCATGATCACGACCCGCCAAATCGAAATAACAACATGGCGATACCGCTCAAAGAAGTTTTACTACAACATTCTGTCATTCGAATATAAACTCTCCAAGTTTCGTATAGAACTTAATTTTCTTTGACAGGAGTGGTTAGTTGGAACGTTTTGTTTTTGGCGGGTAATTTTGATAGAACAAAGGCAGAGAAGAGTGCACGTGCTCGGTATTACGAGGGCACGCTAATAAAACGGTGGATTAACTCGCAGGGACAGGTGAGGGCGTCGAAATTGGAAACTATTGGCCTCTTCACAATGGCAGCTATCATGCAATTCTCTAGTTACGAGGGTTTATGTCAAAAGAAACGGGAATCGTTTCTAAGCTTTAGTCAATTAGTTACTTGATGTAAAAATTCTTCAGGTTATAGGGGGCGACTTTAAGTGCAAGGACAAGTTTTTAAAAATATTTTGACAACGAAGATAGATACACCATCTACGTTATAGGTAGGTAAGAAGTGTTTAAGAGTAGGTAAGTCTTGTAAAAAACTAACAATATTCGTTGATAAAATAACACTGCAAATACTTGACATCACTCTATTGTCTGGTAATCAAAAGATAGAGCAGGAACAAACGTTCCCGGACGTACTAATTAGACAATCCGGGAGGTGGCGTGTGACGTCACAAGATGGCCGCCAGCCCGTTCCCGCGCTATTGTGGAGCACGTACCGCGGGAACATCGATCGAGATACAGCACACGCGCTATTGTGGGATTTACCGGAATATCAACATAATACACGGCTTGGAAGGGTTTCGGATGATAATAGACGGAATATTTATATTCAGGACACGTTCGGTAACGATTCAATGCCAGAAATTAACACAATTCAAACTAAAATTATAAAAGAGGATTGAAGACAGTTTTTATATGTGTGTAAAGAAAATCACGAAAAACGTTTATAAGAAGAATAAGCAGGCATTTTATCAATTTCAGCAATAAGAAATCCTTGCAATATCCCCTAAAATGGCAATAAAATATTCAAACACGTAATGTGATCGACTCAGCAAAACAAACTCTTGCTCCCCTGCGAAGCCTCCCTCTGAAAAGTGCGTATTCCGCCATCGTCGATCTGTAAACAAATTTGAGAATATTATTCCTGTTTACAGGGGCTGCCATCATGAATACAACCCCTGGAAGGGGTGAGCCATTAGGGCGTCTTAAGATTTTCCATTCATAGCAAGAAGAACAACGTCTCAACGTTTTATGCATTAAAACAGGAACGGGGAACGATGAATTTAAATAATTCTATTGTTAATAGTTATAGCTAGAATTCTTCTAACAGTAGCAATTATACTGAAACGTAGGTAAGCTTCCATTTAATGGTTTATGTTGGTACTAAAGATAGCTTTTACTGTAGGCTTAGTGCGAGTTTGCATCGCATTTTTATTATTTCTCGAAATTCAAAATCGACTGAAAAAAGTTTTTAAGTTTAGTGAACTCTAGGAGGCCTGATTGATTCCCATACAAATTTTGGGACACGTTATCGATATCGACAAGGATAAAATTCGCACTACGCCTGTTACAGTGGCTCTACAATATTAAAAATAAAGAGTAAAAAAACTAGTTTGCTCATATTGTCAAGTAAAAAACAAAAGCGCGGGGTGACCGAGGGTTCCCGCCTAATTAGAACAAAAACGCGGGAAACACGAGTACCTCACGACTCTTGACAGCGAGGTAGAGACAAAGGACGCGAATTTGTCCGACAAAAAATATCAAACGCAACGCAATATACACTGTATGTACAGGAGTGAAGAATCAATTTACCATGTAAAGACAGAAGTGCAAATTTGAACTACTGTTTAACTGAAGGTAAAAGTAAAGTTTCGAAGGGAAACTACTCAGTCACAATGATGTAAAGCTTCTAATGTTATTTAATAAACGGGAATCATAAAACTTCTCACTAACTAAAAGCAAATTGTATTTAATAAATAGAGCAAAACCTTAGAGATATTTTCTTAACGAAACTTAAAGGAGAAATTAACGGGTTAACATGTACAAAAAGTTTTGAGTTCAGTACTACACCTAAAAAATATTAGTTTGGCAAGAACTTTAGGTAAATATTTTTCTACGAATTGCTGCAAGCAGGTTTGTAAAAATATTTTTAAAATTACAATGAAGTAAAAACATTCATGATTTTCGTATTGCTCTTGGCAAACCTTACTTTATCTCTTCATCTACCTATTGGCACAAGAATCGCAACCTGTTTCCGTTAAAGTTTTGTAACCTACAAATTGATTGTAAAGTGCTACGTCACGTTATCCGCGTGTTGTCTGTCTGTCTGTCAGCTCCATCCTCATTAGAGCTGGTTTTGTTATTGTTACGGACTAAACTGTTCTTAACAAGTATCGACGTAGTGTTAGGTGTAAATTTTGCAGAGCATTATTGCTGTAACAATAAATAAATAGATTTATTTTAGCAGTCTGTTGGTGTTGGTTTATAGGTACGTTTATGGCTTAAAAAAATCTTTACCTATAACTTAGGCAAAATGAACTTGGTAGGTACATCTAAATGAAATGCGCCATGATAGCCACAACTATATTTTAATTTTTTAAGAAAGTCTTAACTTAGAATCGGTACCAATATGGTGCAAAGTGAGAAAAGTAGAGACTTATTTAATTTAGGAGTTACTAACCAAAACTGTACTAAATTCATATCTCCAATCCTATGGGTATGTATGAAAAACGACAGGACGGATTTAGATGAAACTTTACAGTAATAAAGGTTATACATGAGAATAGCACATAGGATACTTTTTACCGCGGAAAAACTTCTCATTCCCACGGGAAACCGACTTCCACGCAACGACGTCGCGGGCGGCCGCTAGTGAATGATAAATATAGGCCCGCACGTACTTGCAACATTAACGGAATATTCTCGTTGGTAGGTCGAAGATCTCTACTAAACGTGGTGAGCACTTCTTGCGATGACTCGACAGGACTGTCTCTATCAACTACCTTTTATTTCGACGCCATCTTTGTTATTTTGACAAGTGGATGACAGGTGGTCTCGATTAAACTCTATGGTATTTTGTTTTTTTAAAGTCAAGTTCTCATAGCATTCTTTGTTTGAATGACTCTAATTTTTTGATTTGGTTTTGTTAGTACGTCATCGATTATGTTTAAGTTTTGAAACTTTGTTTTGACATTGACTCGAATATTTTAAAAGCAAGTCCTTGCCAAAACACAAGCACAAAAGATTACCAGCCTACACTTGCGAACTGAACAGAAGGCAAAGGCACATCGACTTTTATCCTCTTGAGAAAAATGGCGCGCTATGTGACAATTAAAGCGCTTTGGCGCGTTTTGACGTTTCAGCCCGGTAATGGCGCGCTCAGAAACAATAGGGAAATACACCGTCTTTGGATACAAAGGCCGTTTCCGTTTGATGTGGATTGCTACTGTGCTCCAGAGCTTTATAAATATGAAGGAAAATACTATACCCGCGTCAAGTCGGGTCGAAATACAGAAAAGTTATGTAGGTACCTAACAGTAACAATATATTTTTAAAGATGAAAAAAAAATGATGGAAATACACGTTAGTTTACGAAAATTCATTTAGTTGAAACTTGATATAGCAGTTATAGTGCAAACTGGTACGAGATTTGTTTCATTTCTGATTTTTGTACCGACGCAGTTGATTCTTTTCTCTAATTTCATTAAACAATTTTGTGGCCTACACCGAATCTTATTTTATGAAACTGATTTCGTACATTAAAGCTAATAAAATAAAAAATAAACTGCAAATGAATAACCTTTCAACACAATATTCTGTAGGCCAATCGCTTTCAATACTCACTGCAACTTAACATAACACAAAGAGCACTTAAAAAGCAACATTACCGATAAAATTATCGTTCCACCCTTCAAATTACGTCATACAAGGGTGTGTTCTCACAGGGTCATTACATAAACATATAAAGTTGGCACCTTTAAGCGGCATGTGCCCTCTATGTAGCAGTAATTGAAGTTCACAATGAGCCACATAGAGATTTCACTGCTTGAGTACGCGCACTCAACTCGAGAGCTTGGGGATTACAAAACAATGGATTTTTCCGAAATACATAATAATACAAGCGTCAAACGGAGCGACGATGTGGCTTAGAGTTCCGTGGTCAACAACTATTTGGTAGGACTGACTATAAAGCTGGCTACAGCGATCCAACTGTACAACGAATTAGGTACATCACTTAGAAATTACTTCCAAAAATATTAATTAAGTATTACAAAAAATGAGTACCAAAAAACAACAGCTTTACTAAGAACCTACACGCAGTCACAGCTTACATACTTAAAGGCCTATAAAGAACATTTCTGATGTTATAGTAAACCAAAGAAGGTACCCACCTTTAAATTAAATACTTACAAATTTGAGGTAAGGGAAACATCGTTGAGAAACCAACATTAGATAGATAAATACCTATCCAACACGTGAAGCACTGATTCTGTGTGGTACATCAAGGCTAATTTCTTTTTGCTATTACAGATGGGAGGCTTGAAACCATCTAGAGGTGCGAAAGTTAATAATTATTGTAATTTATTTAATATGACCTAAGTTATAAAAACCTCATAAGTATGTTTTTAATGAGTAAAGAGTTTGAAAAAATAGTCTTCTTAATATAACTTCTTTAGATTTACGCGATTATCATTAAAAAAACGTCGGAAAATCAAAAATAATAAAATAAACGCGTAAAACCCGTTAAAATGAGTTTAATTTCTAGTCTTCTTAACACATCTTCAAATTGCATTATAATTTCTACAGAACCACATTTGATTTTATACCGCTACGAGAGCGACACATGGGCGGAATTTTCAGTTTTTTTTGGGTCCGTGCTCAAGTGCTGCCCGTCGAACGCGACCCGCTGCCGCGCGAATTATTAAAAAGTATAAAATTAAAAATAAAAAAGTTCTCCAATAGGCGGCCGGCCGTAAAATATAACATGGCGGCTTGATCACGGATCGATGAAACAAATGGTAATACTACAAATTTGGTAGCTGCTTATGTTCATATTTTAATGAAGACTTAATACCTAAAAAAATCGCGATCTGGAAGAACGTATGCAGAGTTCTTTTAAGAATATACCCACTTGCACTATTTTAATCTTTTTATAAGTTAGGCTTAGTTTGTCGAAACCATCCTAATAATTTAAATTACCTACAATTAAACACTTTTTAAATTAATATATTGTCAAATGGAGCAGAAAGCCAGATGAAATACCTACTTGTTAACATAAGTACTAACCTTCTCAAGCAAGAAACAAATTATACAGAAATCATATTAAGTTTATCAAATCATCAATAATGATGGTATCCATGACGCAAAACACAACATTAAAAAACTTGAATACAATTTCAACCAGTACCTAGTGATGACAAACAAAAACGCATCGCATGAATTAACCCATCCCCCCGCGATAAATTCTAACCAACCACACGACAAAAGAATTAGTCAAAATAATAAAAAAGAGACACAATAACGTTCCAAAACGAGTTGTGGGCGAATTTGATACAAAAGTGTAGCAAGCAACATCTGTCTGCGAGACACAGACTAGTTTTGTAACAGCCTAAACACCAAACGCTCCAATAGAAATTAAACCGAATTACTTTATTCATAGAGTCTAAAGCGGCCCTTACGATGCGATTAACACAGCGATTCAACCGTCAGCAAGGTAGAGTTAACGCCATTACTGTCAAATTGTGAGCCAATCAGAAGCACGGAGCACTAACCAATCAACGTCCCTTACGTAGCGTGTTCCGAATACAAATTTTAGGGGGGAAAGTGGAACATTTTGTTGCTTTACGCTTGTCTGGTTCTGACATGACACGACTAATTTTCATTTGTAAGCTGATGAAATGATCATGATTAAGGATAGTTATGTAACAGTAAAAACTATAAACTGGACTTAACTTATAACGTTAACTTAGTAACCCCGTAAACTTCCTTCAATAACTTCAAATCAGTATTTAAATACGGTATTTCCTACATTTATATTTTTATTACGATCCTACTTTTGTAAAAACATATATCCCGGTCCCTTCAGAGCCAAGCACCCAAGATCTTATAAGGTTTCTTGGCATAGCCGAGATAGTGACCTTTATAACACGAACGTTTTATATTTTAATTATTATCGGATTGTATCAACATCAATTCATCAATCAATGTGGTAAATATTTTTCTTTCTTTGTTTTAGAAGTTTTTTAATAAGGCAAATTGTTTTGTAATCATTTCAATAATTCACTTCCTCTTTCCTGAGTTAGGTATGTAAATATGTAATTAGCCATGGTTAAGATTAGGCACTAGGCAGTGGTGAAACTTGGTGCTTGATTTTCATTATCTACCAACCTATCGCATAATAAAACTACTATACAGACCTAATGACAATAAAAGGTAAGTACCCGCACCTTCCTACACTATTCCCAGGCAAACCAAATCAAGGTCAGGGACCACCATCCGCGAACTAGTTTCCCATCAGCGCGGAAATTGCTCATTCACACTCCGATGAGTCCAGTCAAACGCCACTTAGATATTCTCAAGACCACTACAAAACTATAAAAGAAGTCAAATTCATCTGTCAAATGGAATTTGGCGGGCGATCGCGCGCCAGGACGTCGCGAAACGTCACGCGAGCCCAGCGGGGCATAGGCCCCACGCTGGCATTCTGCCGCCCTTATAAAATCATTAGTACAAATGAGGACAAAAGTCAACCTTTGACACGTTAATTCACGGTGAAGTGAACATTCTAGATCTTGGGTGCTGTTTATGGGAAGTGAGCAGGCGTGTGGTTCGCGACATTTTGACTTGCCGACTCAATTTACGCTTCGGATGCGACATTGTGGATGTGCGATCGGACGGTGTGGGAATTTGACGAATTTACCCGACGAAATGCAATTATAATCAGCAATCAGTATGAAATAAAAATATTATAAAATAGGACTTACCTCCTTATTATGTTCGTACAGCAATGAGGTAGAAAAGAGCTACTTTTAAGAGTTGTTTCAGAAGGCTGGGAGATGGCGATGTTCGAAGTGGTGAATTGCTAGAGTATTGCTACCACAGATCACCCCCTAATAGATTCGCGCGTTAGAGGCGACGACCTATGTTTCGCCACTATGCGATTTAAATCATAGTGCAAGCCACGCCTACATTTTTTGATTTAGTCATGACCAACCGTCAGACACGTACGCATCCGTGTCACTGCGTATTTGTGCATCGAAAATTAGTTTTTGTGGAGTTCAACTTGCGTTGGTTTATTTATTGTAAACAAACAAAGGATATCTCTTTCTGTCAGTACAAATGTGTATACGGTCATCTCATTTTCTTAAAGACGCACGAATTTACCCGAGTAATATTAGAGTTTGAAAGTTATACATCAACGCTGTCGATATATCGATATTTTTCGTTAAAGAGGTTGCTTAACTTTTTAAACAAATTTTAAACTAGATATCGTGTAGCACCCTCTAATTAGGTAAAACATATTTACTTTGAATCTAACATTTATAAATAAGAAAGGAAACCCACGCAAACTTGAGCCAAAAATTAGTAGTGCAAAAAAATTTTTGTTGGTCGGTACTTTTCTAATTTGGGCTCAACATTAATAGTCTCATTTATTATAATACAAAAAATTGAAGGCCAATCAACCAGGTAAATGTAAATCTGTCGATATTTTTATTAAACGATATTTATAATTTATCGATACTTTTATCGAATACTTAAATCACTATTTCATCACTATTTGACGGGTGCATCTTAGAACGTTTTTGAACTAGCCAATCAGAATGTCATTACTTCCTCCCCCGCACTTCAACTTTTTGTGACCCTGATGCAACGCAAATGTACGAACATGCGGAATCTATTGGGGGGTGATCTGTGATTGCTACCGATTCAAACTGCAAAATAAATAACTATTAAAGTACGGCAAACTAATAAGATAAATTAAAAATATGAACCTAGCCCAGTTTTTATACCTATAGGTAAATAGGTATAAGTAAAAATTAGTTCACCTTGCTACATAATGACACAGGGCAACGCTGAAGTTCATTTTAACATCAAGTGCAGTCACTTTTGGTGACCATCTAACAAAGGAATGAAAATGAGGTTTCATAACATAAAGATCGGCCAATTTAATGTAAAAATATATTTTAGAAATCAATTAACAAATGAGTAAGTTTCTTCCTAGTCCAAATTGGATGCCAATAGTATCTTCAAACATCTATGGAGTGATTCTATAACTTTCGAGTGACATAAACTACTATCAAAAAACGTCAAAATTCCATTATTTGTATGGAAACATGAACATTTTGACGTTTATTCTCAAAGCAGTCATGACAATTTGAGGTAGGTACAGAATCACTTCGCAGGTCACACAGTTTATTTAGTTTTCTTGAGATAAGTAGGTACCTACAATTGGATTCGAGGGACTAGGTGTCATTTAAGTGCCATCAAAGTGGTAAACCTAAGCGATTTATTGTTGCTTGGCCTTCTTCTTATCGAGCGATGATTATGACTGCGGTACTTATTCATTTAGTTTCGTAGATCTCTGAACTACTGATAAAATGATAACTGATACCAAAAATATGACTCTCTAATTTATTTAACGGACATCTTTAACAAGTAGTTGTGAGTACTTCCCTACCAACTTACCTACGAATTCGTAAATCTGCATTAGGCAGTATTTCAACCAATTAGATAGAATAACTTCTTAAAAACAAGTTATTGTCAGAAAACTATTTCCTTGCTAAGAATAAACTGTTCTAAATAGGTTATATATAATAATGTACTTATAATACAATCCTGTTTTCCCAAGAATTTCCGATGGACTTGTTTTTAGCGTAGAAGTCGGTCAAATCGTCATGCCGTCGTTTTCTTGGCCTGCCACGGCGTCAACGCCCATCCTCGGGCACCCACTGTGTGACGACATGAGCCCATCAACAAGGATTCATCCTACTTAACTGCATATTAATCTGGCCTTTATAACTTTTTGATGCATACCTTCAGCTAAGAGTTTGATTTCTAAAATTTGTAACTGCTCTAGTACTTTTCGATATGTAGTAGCTAGCTACACTTCTATTCCTACTTATGAAAAACACAATCTTACCTAAGGTACGAACTTTTGTGGTGGGTGAAAAAGCTAATATATTTTTGGACGTAATTTGTTATGCACAAAATACCTAGCAACTGTGTTGCTCGTAAACAAGCTGCACTTTTACCATCTGCCAAAATAACTTAGGACTTTCAACTCAATGAATTATTAACAGCCCATTAAATCGCTTACCTGGACAAAAAATGCTTAAAAATCTCCGTTAGGTTGGTACCTCATTCATTTTTCGAGTGGCCTCCAGCCAGTTTGCAGGGGCCCTAATTTCTTTTCATGTTGAACAATTTTTATTCGGAACCTTCGATTGTGGTGCAAAAAAAACTATTGATCGCGCACAAACGCGCCACTTCAGAATTTGCTTTGTCCGCCATATTGGAAAACATTTAATTTCAACCGGCGGTTACATGTGTTCATTTTGAAATGTTTTCTAATGTGAGGTAAACATCGTTTGAATGTTTTATTGGAGTCGGCGATATATAGGTATTAATATTCCATATTTTTTCAATAAAATATTTCAATATGATGAGCAAGGCTGCATTGAATGTACCTAATTATGGTATTATTTTAGACAAACATGGTTAGATACAATTTAGTCGATTTTATCATATCATTTTAAATTTTAAAGATATTAAAACAACATATTTTTCTGAATGCCCTTCACTAACAAACTTATTACAAAAATCACCTAACATATGGAGTATATCGTATTAAAATCCGATGCGTTGTTTAGGAAAAGTTAGAGACAACACCTACAGACACGAGGAAACCGCTTTATTACGTTATAATAATTATACTTACTAGACGTCTCATTTCACATACTTCAGGCGAAGATTAACTTGTTTTCATAACGAAAAAAAAACTTAATTTAGAAACAATACTAAATATTTAAATGAAACAACAAATCACGGATCATTGATTTTTTATTTTAAGTTTTACCGGCATCACCGGCAAGTGTTACATTCTTATTAGAATAAATTAATCAACATTATTTTCTTTATTGTTTTGTGATATGAATAAGTGCATTTGCAGACTGATAAAAACAACCAAATTTTAAGTTACGAACTCATATCATTAAATACTATGATAAAGAGAAAAATATGACAAGTGATATTTAAAATCGTAATAATTACATACATGAATGCCTTTCTAAAACTATACGCAGTTGTATAAGTCTATTTACAAACACATAGCCAATAGCTACATTTTCGTGAAAAAAATCATTCTGGCCACTAAAAATATTCGCTCTAGTCAATTATGCTTCAATCACCCGAACCTAGAATTTATCAATACATTCATATGACCACTGTTATCATTGCTCCTAAATTGGTCTATGTACAATTAACGCCAGGTGCCTCCTTGGCTGGACCTGTCTTGTCTACTCGACTGGTATCCTTGGTTGTTCTGTCTGTTCTGACCATGTCTACTATAACCCTGGTTGTAACCTCCTTGGTTGCTCGAGTATCCCTGGTTACCATACCCTTGTTGGCCGCCGTAGCCTTGGTTGCCGTAGTTCTGTTGTCCGTATCTTTGTCCCTGATAGCCTCCCTGTCGAGACTGGCTGCCGAACCTGTCAGCTCCTGACTGGTGGTATCCTGACCGGCCCTGACCCTGGTCGTAGCCCTGGTTGTAGCCTTGGCCTTGTCTTTCTTGATAGGGTACGTACCCGCTGCGCTGTGGTCCGAAGGAATGCGATCGTTCTGGAGAAAAAGATAAATGTTATTGTCGTCAAAACATACCATATTTGTCTCGAAACTCAAGTCAGTTAAGAAGTGATCGTTATTTTAATATACCATAATGTTAAACCTAGCATAGATTAACAGCTTTATCTACTCTTTCCATTCTTTAATAAAACTGTTAGAATTAACACTTATTTAAGGTCACCACATCACAAACATCTTTAAAACTTTTGACGTAATGTTCAAATAAAACCGTTAAGTCCCGTTCTTATAAACTTCAAACATAAATAGGATGTCCCCACCCCCACTTCACCTACAGACTCACGCACCCCGCCCCCCCTTACCCCTCGCCCCTGTCTTCCCCCCAGTGGCTCTACAAAGTGCATCGCACACAGTTTAATCCGCGTCTCACACCAAACGAGAGGCTTGCTTTCAACGCGAGTTTGCTTGTAAAGGGATTTGGATACAGTGATCGCTTGACTTTTGTATTAGTCGAATGGTAAATAACGA
Organism: Emmelina monodactyla; assembly: GCA_916618145.1. Lineage (NCBI taxonomy): Eukaryota > Metazoa > Arthropoda > Insecta > Lepidoptera > Pterophoridae > Emmelina > Emmelina monodactyla. The sequence goes on along the minus strand of OU745315.1, from coordinate 748,591 downwards.
GGCACTCAGACTAGTCTAGGGCCTGTTTGGCTTATGGAATAATATAAAAAATCAATAGAAAGAAGAGTCAACGCACATACATTGACAGCACTTTTTTAAAAACATGCAAAACATTATATTAGATTACTTTTGAAAGTAGTTGGTGGTAAAGCTAATTGTGACTTCTCTAGTCACCTCGTAACCACCCACAATTGCTACACTCGAGAGTGTCGAGAACGTAACGAGCGCCGCCATTAGTAGACATTGTTGGCGCCCAGCAAGGGACCACCACTAGTAAAAGCATTTTTATTCCCACCAACTTAACATCTCCACATTTTCTCTCCCACGTAAACTATATCAGTTCTCTTGTTCACACCCTCGCCGCACTAAGCAGCGTATGAATGCAAAAGTAAAAAATCTAAAACCGCTGGCGTCGAAAGCTGAACCGGCAGACATAATAGCCATCTAATGGACGGTGTCGCGACACATTCATCGCGTGAAAGCGTTGCAAATAAGAGCAATGGCGGGCCCACGTCGGGCGCCAAAATTACACCCGGCAATCACCAGACACTGGGATTCAAGTATCGTCGTTATACTTATTCAGCTCTAACTGCATGCGAAGGTGCAATTTCAGACTTGCGCTGTTACTTTTATTTGTGCATGTAAACGAGAACGCGAGCGAACTTACGAGCTTTTGAACACGGTGGAATCTACGTTAGCCAAAATTAGAAACCGACGCTAAAATTACGTTCTTTTGATCAGCAACAAATGAAGACATCATTCTTTTATGATCTTGACATTTTCAATAAAAAAATATAATATTAAAGAGACGTGGCAGACACTCGAGTGTGCCGCAAGGAGACAAGACAGGGCCGCGTCTGTCGCAATAATTAGAGGCGGGACGCCGGCGGCGCGTGCTCAAGGGCCTAAATCCACGACGACGGCAAAAGTTGGGAAAATACCAGGTTTCAGGGATCCGCATTCGACCCCGGCGACTGCTGGCCGGGCCAGTGATTGCAGTTAGAAGTTCTAACGATGCAATTGTAGACAAGTTTAGATGGGATTAGGGAAAACATGAGTACCGGAATTTATTGCTCGTCTTATATAGTGTGTTGATGTAATTTACTACAGGTATGATAGAGAAACAGTAATAATATAGAACTGCTATTTAAGACCCTACATTTCCTTTGTTGGAACTTATACGACCGTTATGGTGTAGCGGTTTGAAAACGCCAATATTTGGCAAATATGACTATTCAAATTAGGTTTGTGTTTAAGTGTAACTGGGTGTGGTGCCTATGATAAAAAAGCATTCTACGCTCACTACAAGGCCTTAATTATTCAACGTTTATTTTTGAAGCGTTATTTTGGATTATTATTATTTATAACCAAAGTCTGTGCCAATTAAAAAAGTCTAAAAACAAATACGTCAATAGCACATCACACAAGCGAGATCAATTAATAAAAAGTGAATTAACCCGAGTTCGTATATGTATGTAGTAGCGCCACGTGCCGCCCCCGACCCGCGCGATTGGTTGTCGTTCTGTTATGACTTCCAGGGTTAAGTCAAACGGATTTTATATTGGTTTTCGCGAGTATTATGAATCGTTTGTACGGAGTGCAAAATAATAACACGACACGGAGGCAATAGACGACCACGGATTGAGAAATATAATAACTTCCGTATTTTTATTATTAAAGCAATAAGTATTGCCTAACATAATAATAATAATATAATATAATAATTTATTTCAAAAACAGTTTGTTACATTTGACAGTTTTGAATGAACCCTCCTTTTAAGTATAGAAATACCTGTATCAGGAGGACTCGCTCTTTCATATTTCATTACATTTGATTTTATTATTTATTATATTTTTACAATGAAAAACATATTTAATATTATATATAAAATAATCAAAAACATTACAATAATAGTCTGTTAAAAAATTACAATTATACAACATATAACATGCTATTATTTGTGTGTGTGTGTGTGTGTGCGTGTGTGTGTTTGTGTGTGTGTGTGTGTGTGTGTGAGAGAGAGAGAGTGTGTGAGAGCGTGTATGTGAGCGCGGGAAAATAATGGGCTGTATCTAGCTAAATTTGTGTAAATGTGAGTGTTTTTATGCAAGCCATAGAATATAAGAATATTAATGTGTTACTTCAAGTATTTTTTCAATTTTGTTATAATTAAGGTCCTGGAGATAATTACATATTGCAAACTTGCAAGTGTAGATGTTCATAGGGTAAATATTAAGTTGTTTATTTATTTCATTATAAAGAAGATGTGCACGTCCATAATATTGTCGAGCTGCAAAAGTGGTTTTTATTGTGGGATTTTTTAAAACTGAGTGTTTTCTTCGTTTAGACAAAAGAATAGGGTCAAAGATAAGGGTTTTTTGTTTTTTTAAAATGGTAAAAAGTATATATAATTTCCGAACAGATAGAACTTTAGCTTCTGAATACAATTCAGTAGTATCATACCTTCTAGGTTTAAAAAACATAACTTTTAGTATGGTACGCTGAACTCGTTCTAAATCTAAGAATTTTGTTTTTATTGCACCTCCCCATACTGGTATACAATAAGACAGAATCGATTGTACCAAAGCTTTATAAATACGTAACAAAAGTTCCTTGCCAGCAAGGTGCCTTAAGGTTTTAAAGATCCATATTAATTTTCTAGTTCTACTCATGAGGAGTTCGAGATGTGTGATCCAGGATAAACGTTGATCAAGCATGACTCCAAGATATTTAATGCTTTCAACCTTATTTATGGCCAAGCATAAACATTCACAGTTTTCAGAGTGACAGTCGTGTACCTGAATTTTGAAATCTGATTTAGGCTGAGTGCGGTTGTCCAAAGAGAAGCAGATAAAGTTAGTTTTAATTATATTGAGCGTAAGTAAGTTTGATTTTAGCCAGTCAGATATTATTCGCAGACCACACTCGGCCTTCAATTTAGTGTTATGCCAATTTTTACCAGTAATAACATAAAAAACCAATATTTACTCAGTTCCCGAAAAAAAGCTCAAGAGCGGTCTTTATCGGATTATCCCAAAAAAGTTACTAAAATACGCATTAGCACACCTCCGAAGCCACCTGGCTAAAGGGTAGGCACAAAATCGATAAAAAACGCTTCCGACATTGTAGCTGTAATCCTCTCCCACCGGATAATAGGAAACACTTGAGCCGATCGACCCGCTATTTAAAAAAAAAAGTCGCCCCATTGTGCTGGCAACCCTCGATAATTATTATTTTCGTAGTTGGCGACACTGCGTCGGACAATGGCGGGCTTCCTGTTTGCCTTCGCGCGCTATTACACGTCAATGCTCGCGGGATGGGCCAATTTGAATTTCGAATGGCGAAGGAATGGATCCCTATCGGCGGATGTGCCGTGTGTAATTTTGTTTTCTTAAATCTGACGTCTCCGTAGTGGACGTAATTGAGATTGATACAATGATAGCGGGGTCATTGTTGGATAGCTATTTATTGTAATGAAAGGATACTATGGAATAACAATGGCAAAAAGTTTTAGCAGTGACTATAGATTAGTTTTGTACAGTATTCTGCTCTCTTTATTTAACAAAAAGGAGAGAAAGAGCTTAAACTTTTAATAAATTTCAACCACAGAAACTTCCCTTATAACAACAGAATAACCTAGAGTATTCGCGTATAATTGTGTGAATTCTGAAAAGCGTGAAAAGCGGAAACTCACTTGTAAACTTATAAAAATACATATGAACCATGAACGAGTCACTCACGTTTTTAATACCACAGAAGTGCGTCATGTTTTCATTCGGAATTCTTTATAACGCTACAATATTTCCACACGTCCTCACATCGCTACAAATGAAGCGTGGAGCGTTGTCGCGGCGGCAATTAGCAACTAACAACAATTGCTCCGTGATTGCACCGATGCCAATTAAGGTAGGGTACAGAGATGTGGAGGTACAGACGAGGCCACTCAGATAATAAATTCGTATATAGGTAAATGAAAATTTTTTTTTTAGCTATATACTGAGAAACGGACGATGACGGTATTTTGATGGTGGGTGCAATTTAGGTAGGTTTTATAAATTAATTTTAAGAAAAGTTTTTTTCGGTTACATTTTTTTATAACAGAAACGAAGGAATAAATGGAATTGAGAGAAGTTCTGCCTTTTTCACAACAGTCAATTTTTTTATTGCTTGATGTTGCTTCTTTTAATTAAATCTTAACTAGCTTTTAGTTAATTTGTATAAGGCATCAATAAAAGAAACTATTGACGTCGCCAGTCACAGGAGATTGATCGTGTGACACTACCATTGACACGAAAAGAAGAAGGTAGAGAAAAATATTAGATATGTCATATTACTTTGATTTTTATTATATCAAACATCGCAGACGCATCTATCACTTGCACAGCTCTGTGCGTCCACCCCAGCGTCACAAGGCTCGTGGAAACAAAAGCGCCATCTACTGAACAATGGACGGAACAAATTAAACATCAATTTAAAGATTTTATTGTTTGCCCATGGAGATTATAAGGAATATAGCTTTAATTGATATTAACAGCTAAAATAAAATAATAGACTTAGCTTGTTAAGTCGTAACTAGTTTATTTTTTATTAGGCCATACGCCAGGAATGATAAGTGATTTCTAGTTATATTAAAATTTTACTCAGAGGGAGTGTGTAAAATTTTAAAGTGCAGTACTAGGAATTTATTGAACGTAACATGATTTTTAGCATGTCGTTAGGATAGAAACTAAACGTGTAATTGCAAATAAGTAGCTACCATAATCCTTTACTAAATATGGGAAAAATAATAACTGCTTTTTCAGATTTTGCTCATAAGCCAAAGATAACCAGAAAAATATGAACATACGATATTATAGGAAACTGAGTATTATAAGAAATATTCTCGATTCCCGAAACATATTTAACATTCAAACGAACTGTAAATTTATTCATATAAATTAAGTTATCAACGTGGTGGGTAGGAACTGCTGCCTTCCGGAGCGTGGCGAACAAACGACAAAATAAAAATGATTGACATCTAAGTAACCCCGTCCCAATCTAACTAGAAATTAATAAACTATTTCTGGCACGTGGCCCAATTATAAACATACTAGAGTCGGACCCCCCGCCCCACACTGACGAGTTGATTTGTTTGCAATTTGACGTCAATTACTGACGTCAGAGGGGGCGGCAAGGGCGGCGGGGGCGGCAAAGGGGAATAAAAAGTAGGGATTGAATTATGTGGTTGTTGTTGAAAGAGCGGGGATTAGTAAGAGAATGATGGCGGTGATAAACTAGATTTTATTTAAGATTAAGTAATAGTTACGGGTGAGTGAGTGCCAATGATTTATTAAATTGCTTGAAACGATTAGGAATTGGTGTGAAGCAAACGCTTGTTAATTCTATTTAATGCTTGATATTGCGTATTTTTTTACTCCAATTAAAATAATATTCAATCAGAACTAATTGGCTACAACACTGGTTGTGTGCGTACAGAAACAAATCTATGATCTTGTTTATTAGTAAACGGAGCTTCGAACACTTATGATGTTTTTATAGAGAAATATATTTTAGGCAAGTTTGAGCAACAAAAGTAGTTTTAGGTTGGCAAATTGGCGGTCCAGCAACCTTCTGCCGGGCGCCTCCATTGCCGCCCCCGTGTTGGGTCGCTACATACAGCTATATAGGAGGGTAACTCACGATGGTTTGGTGGCGGCGGCACGGTCCCGTACTCCCGGGCGTGGTCCCGCGGCAGGTGGTGGCCCAGCATCCTGCGGCCGGCCGCCTCCATTGATGCTACTGTGTTGGATCGCACCATTCCTGTGTAATACAGAATTATTTATTTATTTTAATTTATTTATTTAATTCTGGAGAGACAAACAGCCAAAAAACATAAAGTAATTATCAAATTATAGCTTCACTAGGCCATTTATATGTCCTCACTTATAGATACTTAATACTAAAAAGTGTCCAAACAAAACAAATTGAAAATAATAAAAAAAGAGTTACAGTGAAAGTCCAACCATTCCTAAAGAGGGTACAATCAAATAAATAAATTTATTTTTTATTTAGTGGATAAACAGGTTTGAAGTGAACGAAATTCGTATATGGAGTAGACAAGCAGATATACCGTTCTAGCTGTAGCTTGTGGCATTGCTACCATTACAAAAAAATCTTCACCTTTTTCGAAGGCGGTTAAGAAGTACGTTTCTATGTTACATTAGCTATTTGTCAGTTAGAGTCCCGTCAAAATCGGTACAGCCGTTCAAGAGATTAGTCGGAACCAACAACAGCCGGACAAACGGACTGAGAAAAATTGAAACCAAATAATTATGTTAATATATTTACCGTGTATACAATGTGAAGCTGTTGTTTTTATGTTACACAGACACTGTCACTCTATTTATTCGTAGTACACAGTGAAAATATATATTTAATACATAAATATTTTGTGAAAGTTTCCTTATATAGTAGTAAGATATAAGCCAATGTCAAGTTAGGATAGTAAGACAGGTTTTGAAATGACTTTTGTAACGTTTGTTATCGGTGTGGAATGTACGTGTAAAGTGATAACAAATCATTCAAATTATGTTACATGTATTTTAGTGTTTTGTGGCCTAAACACGAGCTCGTAGATCTTCTAATGAAGTTACTGGTTGCCGGTAAAACTCTTCCTTAAAATATCCCCAGTAAAAAAGTACAAAGCGTTTAGGTTTAGGCGGCCTACCTACCTGTTAGGGTAGGTTTCTTCAAGTAGGTATGCACATAATGCAACAGCATAGTGTGCTAGACAGCCTTCATTTTGAAACCAATATGTGTAGCGAAGCTCTTCAGGCACGTCTATCAATAAATTGAGTATCATTTTGAAGAAAATTTGGATCACTTTCTCCTGTTAAGTTGATTTCTTTGAAGATCCTTTATTCGTAGATGTAGGGCCTGCATCAGGATGGGGACAGACAATTTGAACAGTTGCTCTAAATTATTCTAAAGTGTTTGCAATTAATATCAATTGTAAAATCATATTTTTTTAGTTTTATTGTATTTTTTTAATTTTGCTAGAACTAAATAATTATCCCATTTTACACACTAATACCATTAGTTCAATATTTTTTCATTACAATAACGACATATTACATCTTTTTAAAAAACGTTATTAAACCAGGAAGATTTTGAAATCATTGGCCACTGTTGCTTTCATATTTTTTTTTTACACCAGAGCTGTTCAAAATTCCACATCAAAAATATTTCTTTAGAAATTTTACACAAATCAAAAGTATAACATTATTTTTTGAGAAACATACTTTAGTTAGCAATTGTATTTGGTAGTTATTCACTGATGCGGTTAATATTTATTATTTTAGCACAGAAATAATGATGGTATTGTGATTTGACCTCGCTACGAGTAAAAATATGAACACAGTCAAAAAAATATGAAGTTTTTTTTTAAAGCGTCATATTTCTAGCAGTGTAAGGGTTATACTTTTTATCAATTATTTTTTAGGCTTGCCTTTAGATCTTCTATTAGCCCTTCAGAGGTTATCCATTGTTTCCTGGACACCCGGTATAGAGTAGTCACTAAGGTATAAAACTTGCAGGGGTCAGGCCTAGACGTTGCTTAAAGATTTCGAGGCTGATCAATTTTATTGCAAAAACGATAAAAAATAACTTTCATGCCGTTTTGTCAAGCTTGTAAATTTTTACGTATAATATTTTGCTCAGTGAAGCTGATGAGTAATAAATAGGTTTATACATAAGCGATATCTTGATTTGCCTCTGAGTACTAACTCCGACAACATGGCGTCAGAAGCTTAGCGAATAGCATGTGTAATATTTGGCAGACGACCTACCACTTCAATAAAAAGTAGTCGCAAAAAGAAAGCTATTGTTTACAATCTAAAGCCCCTAATATTTCACTAACTTATCTGATAAGCGTACCATCTAGTTTATCATTTTCTAACCGCCGATTTCAATATTCTACTACAGTTAAAACCTTGGTAATTGGAAACTGTTGGTTTTGTTTTTTGTGACGTGTTTCTGTCATTTCCATATCAACAGCTACGCAAAAACATGGATAATAGTAACCATAGTTACACAAATAACAAGGCGTCAAAGATTAGTAGAATCACAGGTTTCGGCCGTAAATCCCCTTACCAATATATAGACACTCTACTACTTATCATCTCATTAATTTTGTGGCCTCCAGTTCCTATCCTATTCAACCAAATAACAGTCAAACAATCTACTACTTAGATAACCAATTTTTAAAGACGGATGTCTTACCATTTTTTTTAATGATATAGCGAGCAAACGAGCATGCGGGTCACCTGATGGTAAGTGATCACCGCCGCCCATGACTGCCTGCAACACTGTGGGTGTTGGTGGTTGCTGAGCCTTTGAGAAAATTGGGCCCCGGATACCGCACTCACCGAACGAAACGCAGGAACATCGTCCCTACTTCACTATGGTTTTCTGTGCGACGGTGGTATTTCACCGGTCGAGTCAGCCCAGTGATCGCTGCAGACAGAGCCTACAGCTAGACTTTACTACTCTCCGACCTTCAGCTCCTGTTCACCTCACCTACCATCTACCTATCCCAGCATCTTACCAATCTGCGGCCTCCAGCTCCTATTTTCCTTTCCACATCTACCACTTATGCCAGCATCTTACCAATCTGCGGCCTCCAGCTCCTATTTTCCTTTCCACATCTACCACTTATGCCAGCATCTTACCAATCTGCGGCCTCCAGCTCCTATTTTCCTTTCCACATCTACCACTTATGCCAGCATCTTACCAATCTGCGGCCTCCAGCTCCTATTTTCCTTTCCACATCTACCACTTATGCCAGCATCTTACCAATCTGCGGCCTCCAGCTCCTATTTTCCTTTCCACATCTACCACTTATGCCAGCATCTTACCAATCTGCGGCCTCCAGTTCCTGTTCTGCTGGTGCGTCAGGTCGCCCGGCTTCAGCACCCGCGCCGGCTGCACCGCGGCCTTCAGCCTCCGCGCGGGGAAGATGAAGTCGTCCGGGTACTGCGGGTCCAGGAAGCTGACGCACAGCACCAGGTTGTGGAGCACAGGGCGGAGGCCCACCACCGGGGACGGCAGCTGGCTGCGGGGGGGGGGAAGGGTATAGTGGGATGACGCGTTTATTTTGAAGGGTCTAGAAGATTGTCTTCAGTGAACGTGCTTATTGTAAAGAAGGCAGAAGAATATTGTGTGTTTACTGGTTTATAATTTAGCTGGTTTTATTAAAAAAAGAGTCAAAAATTTATGACTGACATATTCTATCTAGTATAATATTTTGTTACTGTTGGATTCTGAATTTGACTCTAATTTCTTTCGGTCTACCGAAAGCCGAGGTTCGAATTATATTGAATAAAATTATATTTACAAGTCTTTCATATTTTTTTGTAACAAAAAAGACTGAACATTTAACTAATGAACACGGGAAGCATCAGCTAACAAATAAAAAAGAATCATTAAATTTGATTAACCTTATCGAAAGTTCTGGTTCACGAAAAATCAAGCGTAAAAAACACAGTCTAATTAAGAATTTTTTTCTTCTATGTAGTCGTTTAAAATACGTTTATGCGTTGCAAGACTTCTAATATTTAAACACTAGTGGCCGCTTGAGACTCCGTTCGCGTGGAAGTCGGTTTCCCGTGGGAATGAGAAGTTTTCCCACCGTAAAAAGTACCCTATGTGTTATTCTGATATATAACCTATATTACTGTAAAGTTTCATCCAAATCCGTCCAGTAGTTTTTATGTGAAAGAGTAACAAACATCCATACTCACAAACTTTCACATTTATAATATTAGTAGGATACGGCTGAAGGTAAAAGATTATAGTGAGTTTACATTTACCATGTCGCTTGTTCAATCAAGAAAAGAGAAAAATAGATGTCACATAATGTAGAATTTCAATTATGAAGTACATTCACTTAAAATAAAAATCATGCCTATATTTATATGAGACTACTATTTCTAAAACTATAAATGCAAAAAATTATGAAGCTATTCTTCAAGAGTCAGTATAGTTTAAAAAAAAATACCGAAGTTGAAATAAAATCCTAAAGTTTTACTGGAATAATCATGTTTTTAAGATGTTTCATGTCTGACTTTATTTTAATATTATGTAAAGGTTAACAAGCTATCTCGCTACAACTCACCCCCCCACCACCACGCAGTCCTTGCTAATCTTCACGTCCCCTCTCACCCCCTCACTACTGTAAGGATACGAAGTCTCCTTGTCTTGCTTGTCTGCTTGCTTATCTTCTTGCTTGTCTGCTTGCTTGTCTGCTTGCTTGTCGCGGTACAAGCCAGCGATGTACTCGTAGCTGTGGTTGCCGGTGGACACGTAGAGGCGGTCGTGGCCGCGGATGTTGCGGAGGACTGGGGGAAAAACGTGTTTCAATTAGTAAAGAATTTGAGAGTTGAGAACATGGTTAAATTAGTAAAAAATAAGTTGAGATGTTTTTTAAGTTTTTAAGCATAAACACGAGACATTGAAAAGGTTTTTTTTTGTTCAAAACAGTGACCGCGGTTCTGAAAACACTTTCTAAACCACTTTTCCATGCATATATAAAATACAGGTATATTGGCGTCACAAAATGTTGTCGGCATCATTGTAAATTATCTCTTCCGACTGTATGTTTTGATTTTATTATTGGAAACTTAATTAGTAAATGTTTTATTATTTAACCCACGGGAAAAGCGATTTATCTGCGTTTAACCGCTGAGCGGAAAGCTAGTTTCTTATATTGTGTAGTGTACTAACTCTCCGCCTGCGTCAGATCCTTGTAGTACGGCTCCAAAGCCTTAAAAAGCCGCTCCTCATCCACGAAGGGCAGCAGCGCGACGCCCTGCCACGCGAACTTCTTGCCGTTCAGGTCGATCTTGAAGTCCACCGGGTAGAAGTCGATTATCGGGGAGAACTGCCGGCGAAAGAAAGGGTTAGGGAAAAGGGTTTGTTTTAAAGAATAAGGCCCACTAGCAACAAACGTTTTAACCTCGGGTTAGCTTCGGGTTAGCTAACTCAGATTTAAATGGCGCCACCGTCGATTGTAATGAGAAGTAGTTACAATCGATGGTGGCGCCATTTAAAATTGAGTTAGTTAACCTGAGGTTAAAACGTTTGCTGCAAGTGGGCACAAATAAGAAAAAATAATATAAGTTTAATGGGGGGATGTTATATTTTGATGAATAAATATAAGTTGTAATTGCATGTAATGATAGTAAAAAACAAACAATTGAACGTATTACAACTGTAGGCTATGCCCACATGGTTGTATTAATGTTATAACCATATTTCAGGCAAAGGAACCTTAAAAAGTCTTTAGAAATGCATATATGGGTTACAATTTGACTCAGATTTTGACATAAAATAGGTAAAAGTTTTGACGTGTCAAAATGGTTTTAAACATCCTGAATACTTATTTATTCTTAGTTTTTTAACAACCAATCGCAAGATCGTTTCAAACTCTCACCAAAAAATCAGCTTAAGACAAAAAACCAAGCAATATTCACTCCATCATTACATTTTTTTCATTTCAATTTGTAAACAAAGAACATTTAGAAAAATTCAACATATCATGGACAAGTCGCGCAAAATTACACCATTGCGAAGCGTGGGCGGGTCGCTAGTATCTATTTTACTAATATTATAAACGTGAAGTTTGTGAGTATGGATGTATGTATGGATGTTTGTTACTCTTTCACGTAAAAACTACTGGACGGATTTTGATGAAACTTTACAGTAACATAGGTTATTACATCAGAATAACATTATACATCAGAATAACACATAGGGTACTTTTTACCGCGGAAACACTTCTCATTCCCACGGGAAACCGACTTCCACGCGATCAGTCGCGGGCGGCCACTAGTATAAATATAAAATGGTCATTATATAAAATTGTCATTATATAAAACTGTCATTATAGTCCAGTGTATACAGACCGGGTCGCTCATGAGCGTGGCCCAGGGCCGCGGCACGTGCGTGGCGCTGGCCGCCGGGAACACGCCCATCAGCTGCTCCAGGGGGCGGAACTGGAAATTATAAATATTATTAAGTGTACCTCTTTAGTCATTTAGAGTTTTTAAACAGTTGTATGCCTGTGACGTACCGATCTTCTTTTGTTTTTCATTGGTTGTCAAAGACACACGTCTTGCGGCACGGGTATTTTTGCAAATACCCGTGCCGAAACGTCAGAAAATCAAAAATAATAAAATAAACGCGTAAAACCCGTTAAAATGAGTTTAATTTCAAGTAAGTAAATCGATGTTATTTTCTTACGTTGTTATTTATTTAACTTGCTTCCTATAACTTCTCTAAAAATATAATAAATCTCCAGACACACCAGCTATGTGGCCCTAGAGTAAGTTGCAGTAAACACTTGTGTTATAGGCACCATATAATGGACTAGGGGAGAACCTAGTTACACCCAGACACGAGCCAATATCGAAAAACCATTTTAACGACATTGGCCCGACCCGGGGATCGAACCCGGAACCATCCGCTTAGCAGTCCGGTGTATATACCGCTGCACCACAGAGGTCGTCTGTCTGGTCGAGGAGAACTGCGGGAAAGTCATACTTTTTGTATAAGAAATTCGAGGGGATTTGGTTTCATCATGATCAACATTTCAGTAATTGAAGTCGATATAATAGTAAATGGTTTAATTATATAAAAAGTACTATTCGTAAACTTATGTTCGGTTTGACAGTAAGGACATTTTACACCAACTTTGTGTTAGTTTTAAAAAACATTCCAGTGATTTTCTATAAACAATAACCAACTTTTCTTGCTAGTTTTCTGTTGAGTGATATAAATTATTATCAATGTTTAAATAGCCATCGTGTGTTTTACAAACAAAACATTTGTCGATAGATTTCCTACAACGAAAGCTTTATAAAACTTAAATTTCAAATCTGTTTATTTGATCCGTATACCTATTGGGTCGACAACATTTCGGATACAAAAAACTCGGACACCGTGGCCAATGTATGATATACAATTTTAAAATTGAAAATCCATCTCCGAGTTTCGATTTCAATCCGTGTCCGAAATGTCGTCGACTTTACCTATTATATTTTTTCATGAATCTACTCACAGGCTGCGTGCCCTTCTCGAACTTGGTACTCAGTCCGCATATGTTAACGAAGTCTGAGGCGAAGGGCGCGTAGTGGTAGGGGAAGTACCACTTCCAGGACGCGCAGCCCTGGTAGTAGTAGCGCAGCACCCAGCACAGACCGCGCACGTATTGGAGCGCCACGCGGTATCTGGGTTAGGATGTAAATAACATTAAAAGTCAGGTATTGGAGCGCTTGTAGAAATTTAAAAAAAAAATGATGAAAATAGGCGAGGGGAAATCTTTAAACACACTCTCTTTAGGCCGACACAGAATATACAAATCAGTAGGCATAGAATAGACCAGATCACAATATAAAGAAGGGTTATATAATGATTGTTCTGTTAATGATGCTGTTCAGTATTTCTACTCTGTAATTTATGGCATTCGTGATCGGACCGTTCCTAAACGTATCACTTCAGGAAACAAACATCCACCCTGGTTTAGCCCAGCTTTAAAGCGCATATTTAAAGAAAAGTTTAAAAACCAGCAAAAATTCAAAAAATACGGGAATATCTCGGACCTGAATACATTTAAACTGCTGCGTGATAGGGTTAAATTGGTTGAGCGTCAATGTCATGACACCTATATTGCTAATATCGAAAGTAATATCTCGAATAATCCAAAGGTTTTTATTTGTGAAAAGTAAGCGTGGAACTGGTATCTTTCCCGCTCAAATGTGTTATAAAGATTCTACCAAAAGCACGGGTCCCGAGATTTGCGAACTCTTCTCAAAATATTTCCAATCGACTTTCCTTGATTCGGGTAAAAGAGCAACTTTCACTGGTGCTGAAGATAATCCGGGGACCAGCAGCATAAGTTCGATCCAAATTATTCCTGATCAAGTATGTAAACTTTTAAAAGGTCTTGATCAGCGTAAAGCGGCAGGACCTGACCAGTTACCTGCACAATTTTTAATTCAATGCGCTAAGGAACTTACTTGTCCTGTCTCTATTCTCTACAGCAGGTCCATAAATGAGGGTGTTATGCCAGATTCTTGGAAGGCTGCCTTTATTTCTCCAATCCTTAAAAAAGGATCGAAGGAAATTGTTGAAAATTACAGGCCTATCTCCAAACTCTGTCTGCTTGCTAAGGTATTTGAACGGATTGTTTATTTTCCAACTTTTTCCAACGTTTATTTTATTGACCAACTTTACGCCGGTCTTTCTTCTAGTTTTAGTTGTCAGCAACATGGTTTTGTAAAAGGTAAACCCACCGTTACCAATCTTCTGGTTTTTACTGACAGCTTATGGAAAAAGGGCACTGAAGTTATGGAAAAAGGGCACCAATCTGACGCTATTTACACCGTTTATAGCAAGGATTTTGACAGGATTGACCATCAGATGCTGCTCAACAAATTGTTTAGTCTTGGCATTAGGGGTGATCTCTTCAGATGGGTCTCATCGTATGTGCTAAACCAAACTCAGGCAATTGTTATCAACGGCTATACCTCGGGCTGGTCGTCAATTCCATCAGGAGTTCCTCAAGGATCTCTCCTTGGCCCCCTGCTGTTTGTCTGCTTCATAAACGACATTGGCAAATGTTTTGTGAACTCGGATTATTTGCTGTTCGCTGACGACATGAAGGTTTACCGAGTCCAAAGTCGATTGCCCTTATCTATTAGAGAAACTCGGACTGAATGCCTGTTATGACGTAAGCATCGGAAACATGGCCACTCACTATGAACCTGATTACTAAACTGAAGGTAGCACAAAGAGACATGGAAAGGAGTATGCTCGGGATATCCCTGCGAGACAAGGTGCGCCACACTGACATCAGAAGACGCACCAAAGTAACAGACGTAGGATACCGCATTGCGAAACTGAAATGGGCATGGGCTGGACATGTTAGCCGAAGAGGGGACGATCGTTGCAGCAAATCCGTACTCGGAGACCTAGAGTGGGAAGTAGAAACCCAGGTAGACCATCAGTCAGATGGTCCGATGAAATACGATCACACGCCGGGACAGCGTGGACAGGAAAAGCCGGTGCTAGGACTGAGTGGAGGATTATTGGAGAGGCATATGCCCAGCAGTGGGCTAAGACATGCTGCTGAAGAAGAAGAAGATATACCTGCAATCATAATTCCTGTACGTACCTGAACTCCATGTTGCTAGCGGCGACCTCGAACTTGCTCTCGTAGTAGCGGTCCTTGAACCCGTCCTCCCACAACCGCACCTCGTCGTGGGCATCTTCGTCTTGGTCGAGGCCGGCCTCGGTCGCGGTCCGCTTGCGACTGTTACGCTCTTCTTGCTCTTTCTGTGGGGTTATAGGCGGGGTAGGTTGTAACGTGGGTTGTTGAAGACTGGGTAGATTTGGAAGCAGGTTTAAATGGTAAAAGATGATCGTTCAAGACCTGTGGGGGTGTCGCGTTTGCGAAAAAATTGCTGAATACTAAACGCAGCAACATCATTCAAAATTTTACGCGATTGCCACTCAAAAACCGATTTCATTCAAGAGTCCCAACACCGATACCTTTCAAAGGTATTGATATTCGAGTTACGCGACACCCCCACGGGTTTTGAACGTGGGTCGTTGAAGACTGGATAGATTTTTACGTTGGTCTTTAAAGGCAAGATAGTTTTTAACGTGGGTCGTTGAAGACTGGATAGATTTCTTCGTAGGTCGTTAAAGCCCGAATTTGTATTCATTCAGATGAATCGTCGTAGACTCTTAAAGACTTTAGATGTTCAGTCTCCATACCTATACTTATAATTATTTTACCTACCCTGTCTTGCCCTGGTAGAATACGCTATACAATTAAACTGTTATGTTTTAAAGTCATGTCAAATGGTAGTGGTACCAATACAATTTGACTTTTCACCAAAACTTATCACCGGTAAAACATTTGTGCGTAATGTATACAGACAGATTGCTCTAAATATCTTTTAGGTTAGCCTCTATGTCCAGCAGTAGACATTACTTATTGCTGATGAGATTTATAATAATAATAATGACGTTATAATATACATACCGCCTCGGCCGCCTTCATCCCGGCTATCCGCATATCTGCCGCTTCTCTCCGCGCGTTGCTCACCGTCGCCGCGCCCGCCTCCGCTATTGGCTATAAACATAATAGAAACGTATTTAAATCTGATCACATATTCATCTGGAATCAGAGTTTTGGGAACGGTCTTTTGCTGCTAGGCTATGATTTAGAATTCGGTCACGTTTTTTGTTTCTTAGATAACTGAAATTAGTAAAAAATGTTGTATTCAACTATGCACGCGACGATCATGATACTTATTTTTTTAAGCCCAAACCTAATGACCGATTCATTTTGTCATTTCAGGGTAATAAATACCTAAGAAATCTATTCTATACCAAATTATTTTTAACACTATTAGCGTAATTTCTTTATTCCAATTATCAAGTAACTAGTGGCCGCCCGCGAATCCGTTCGCGTGGAAGTCGGTTTCCCGTGGGAATGAGAAGTTTTCCCGCGGTAAAAAGTACGCTATATGTTATTCTGATGTATAACCTATATCACTGTTAAGTTTCATCAAAATTCATCCAGTAGTTTTTACGAGAAAGAGTAACAAACATCCATCCATACATAGTCACAAACTTTCACGTTTATAATATTAGTAGGATTGTAATATTTAACCCTAACCATCAACCCTTACCTTGGGCGCGAACTGCGTCTGCTCCAGCATCTGGAAGTTGACGCGCTGCTGCTGCTGCTTCCTCGCCTTGTCGCGCGCGCGGAAGGTCAGCTCGTTCTGGTGGCGGCGCCGGAAGATCTCGTCCTCCACCAGCCCCAGCTGGTCCATGATCACCTGGACGCGCTCCAGGTTCACGTCGCCGGAGTCCGTGATCCAGCCCTTGGGGGGAAAGCGTTAAGATTGCGTTAAGAAGCCAATGTTTGGCTTGAATCATTTTACTAAAAAAAAAGATGATCAGACTTCTGAAGGGTAAAGTTTCGACATTGGAATAAAATTAGTTACCAGTCATGGTCTCACTTTACATATATCTTTAAAAGTTAAGACACTTCGCGCATCGTTATGTTACACATGCAATTTCATTTGTGGTAACAGTAAAAAGTTGGTTGGTCCAGTCAATCCTAAGCGTGAACTTTCGTAACTCGTAACATAATGTATTATTTTTTAAAAATAGTTAATTTACTGTAAAACGTTTTAATTTTGTAACTTTGTATTTTGTGTAAGTATTTAGCTTTTATGAATTTTGTTTTAAGTGTAACTAACTCTTTTTAAATGTGCGAACGTGTAATTGGCCTCCTATTTTTAAACATGAATTTAATTGTTATTTTCTAGCTGTATGTTCTCCTAAAATTTTAAAATAAATAAATAAATTAAATTATTAAATTATCACTCATTAGAAACATCAATTTATCTACATCCAAGATAATGATTAACACTTACATGAGTCTTGTAAACACATTTCTTGTACAGATTTACCAATCTGTCGACAGCACCTTCTCTAATTTCCAGACTAGGTAAATGCGGTAAGAAGTCATTGCCTACAAAGAAACACATAAACACCCAGTCATCTAGTGCTCTCTCAAAGTCATACGGGAACGGTAAATTAGGCATTTGTAGCTCCTTCTCTAAGTATTCACGAAGAACAGACAGACGGACGAAAATAAAGCTGTCTTGATTGCCAAAGGCAGGATCTGATTTGGAATTCGCTGAGTCCGGTGTTGTGCCTGTGCATTCTTTCATTTCGTGTCCTAAAAAATAAATTGATTTATTAAAAATGTTGCAAGATTTCACTTAATACTTTATTTGAGTAATGAAAAGAAAAAAAACATTTAATTTATTGTTAGTATTTACTAGCATGATTCTTCCAATTACTGTTTATAATTGATCTGAAATGATCTTACCAAGTTGTCCACACACATCACAAGGCCTAGGCTTATTAGGTTTAAATTCTTCTCTTATAATAGTGAAGTTAGGTTCATGTGTAGCGAGCCCCAGCATGATAAGATCCGCATCAGCTCCACATAGCACATGCTGAGTGTTTGGATCGTGGTCAGGTTGTGCTCGCTGACGTCTGATGTAGTCCATGATCTTGTGTTCACCTTCACCGGGTACATTGGCATCGGATAGGATTACTTTAATGCCTTTCCAGCCAGGGTCACTGTTTAGTCTGAAATTTTAAGGAATGTTAGTCTGAAACACAAATCCTCTGTTGATATACTTTTCAATGTGGTATATCCTACCTGTCATGAATATAATAATGCAAACACTTGCTAAGTCTGTCCATGAAGGGAGTACCAGGTGTAATGCAGTTGGAGTCAAAATGGGCTTCTTTAGGCCTCTCAGCGGGTAAGTAAGCACCTTTAGCTTGAAGCTCTGACCTAATGCGAGCCACTTCATCAATCTTCTCCTGAGTCTCCTTTGAGGCACGGAAACGGCGGGACCTTTGCTGGTTCATCTTTGCTCTGGGTGCCTAAACAGAATATATGATAGTTCTATGTCTAAAATATGCACTGCACTTATAGTGCAAGTAAAATGCTAAATTTGTGATCTATAGTAGGTACTATAATTATAGCAAAATAACTAAAGTTTAGAATAAGTAGTTCAAAATAATATTTTAGTGTCCCAGTACTGACCACTCCATCAATAGCCATGTACAGCAGTTTCCTGGGCCTGACGATGCGGAACAGGCGGTCGATGCACTCGAAGATGGCAACCATCATCTCGTCCTCATCCTTAGGAGGCGGCTTGTCCTCCGGGTGAGTACACGGATGGATGATACCGTTCATATCCAAATACAAATTGTCAAACTCCACCCCATTTGGATTCGGACACGACGAATCAGCGTATATGAGCTCGCCATCGACATCGGTTGGCTACAAAACAAACACAATCAACAGTTTATTAGAAAAAATACATTCGGAATTAGAATAGCATCTTACACTTTGAGGTTATAACTTACTCTTTGTTCTATACATTCTACTATAACACTAGGGTATTTGCGGCTAAGCCACCTGAAGAAGGCTGGTACTCCCATGATGGGACTGGGATTTAGTAAAACTGTTTAATTTGGTTTTGTTTTCATTAAATCTACAATTTTGTCACGTATTCTCGTTCAACACAAACAAATCGTTGAGTGAGTAAGAAAGAGAAGGATGATAAAGTGAAAGAGACACACAATCTTTGACTTTGACGTTTGTGGAACAGTCACAAAATATATTGATCAATCATTAATCATTCAAGAACCTCGCTAAAATGATATATCATTCGTTCTTTTATGTTTAGTTCATTCTTTTATCAATGATTGATACTCCCCTTCCCGCTTCCCTTCATCTTTGTTTTGATTTGTTTGCGGATTTGATTGAGGTTATATTATTGTACATAATAATTAAAAATGAGGACATTTTACTCCATAAACCTCTGTAAAAGGATACTGAAATATCGACATTCCCATCGCAAATACTCAAGCACACCACAAAATTTTGATGGCAATATAAAAAATATAAGGAACATAGGAATTTTAGCACATATTGATGCAGGTTTGTCAAAATTTTAGATTATTAAGCAAAATATAAAGTCTGCTTATCAACAAAACCATATTATGTCTTGCTAACCGATTATATATTTTTTGGTAAAGGTAAAACAACGACTACAGAGCGAATGCTGTTCTACTCCGGCACTATCCGGTCCATGGGGGAGGTGCACCATGGAAACACTGTCACCGACTACATGGAGCAAGAGCGCCAGAGGGGAATCACTATCACTTGTAAATCTATTGTTTATTGAACAACATTTATTCATAATTTAATGACAAGATAACTATCAAATTTGATTTTATAAAATCAATTTTACTATTTATACCTGTTTATTCACATATCTCCTCCATAATTTAAAAATGACTTAACCATTTCCGCTTTTATTTTCTTGAAGTGCACTGATTCCTTGTAAAAAATTGGTACAATATAATAACTTGTAAATTTCAATAATATTAGAAAATAAAATAAGAATATTTAAAACATAAAATTAATAGAATTCATTACATTTTGTAGCTGCTGCTGTATCATTCCCATGGCGTGGCAGTCAGATCAACCTGATAGATACCCCGGGTCACATTGACTTCACCATGGAGGTGGAACAGAGCCTCGCCGTGCTGGATGGAGCTGTTATAGTATTAGATGCATCTGCAGGTACCTACCATGATATAAATTTCCTTAAACTTCCAAAATTTAAAAAATAAATAAATTATATAACCATTATAAAAATAATAAACTACCCAAAGAAGTATATTTCATTTTCAATAATAAAAAATCATTGTGATTTTACTTTTAATTTTGCATTAAATATTATATTTAGATGAAGTTGTTTCACACCAAATTAAATATGGATGATTCAAATTATTAGCTAACTAGCTTTCCGCCCTGCGATTTCACCCGCAACTAAATGGCTTTTCCCGTGGGAATGAGGCTTTTTCCCGCAGTAAAATTATCGTAGTTTCTTCTTCCCTGGGTGTCGAACTATCTCTATGCCAAAATCAAGACAATCGGTTCAGCCGTTTTTACGTGAAGCGAACATACAGACAGACGGACAGACAGACAAACACATTTTCCCATTTATATTATAGTAAGGATAGACCTACAAAAAGCCCTTCGCAGTACCTATATACCGGGTGTCCAGTAAACAATGGATAACCTCTGAAGGGCTGATAGTAGAACTAAAGGCAAGCCTAAAACATAATTGATAAAAAGTATAACCCTTACACTGCTAGAAATATGGCGCTTTAAAAAAAAACTTCATATTTTTTTGACTATGTTCATATTTTTACTCGTAACGAGGTCAAATCACTTAATACCATCATTATTTCTGTGCTAAAATAATTAGTATTAACCGCATCAGTGAATAACTACCAAATAAAATAGCTAACTAAAGTATTTTTCTCAAAAAATAATGTTAAACTTTTGATTTGTGTAAAATTTCTAAAGAAATATTTTTGATGTGGAACTTTGAACAGCTCTGGTGTAAAAAAATAATATGAAAGCAACAGTGACCAACGATTTCAAAATATTCCTGGTTTAATAACGTTTTTAAAAAGATGTAATATGTCGTTATTGTAATGAAAAAATATTGAACTAATGGTATTAGTGTGTAAAATGGGAGAATTATTTAGTTCTAGCAAAATTAAAAAAATACAATAAAACTAAAGAAATATGATTTTAAACTGATATTAATTGCAAACACATTGGAATAATTGAGAGCAACTGTTCAAATTGTCTGTCCACATCCTGATGCAGGCCTTACATCTACGAATAAAGGATCTTCAAAGAAATCAACTTAACAGGAGAAAGTGATCCAAATTTTCTTCAAAATGACTTACCCAATTTATTGATAGACGTGCCCGAAGAGCTCCGCGACACATATTGGCTTCAAAATGAAGGCTGTCTAGCACACTATGCTGTTGCATTATGTGCATACGAAACCTACCCTAACAGGTAGGTAGGCCGCCTAAACCTTAACGCTTTGGGCTTTTTTACTGGGGGTATTTTAAGGAAGAGTTTTACCGGCAGCCAGTAACTTCATTAGAAGATCTACGAGCTCGTGTTCAGGCCGCTGCAATCAATGATCGACGACACGCGCGATTTTTTTGAAGATCCTTTATTCGTAGATGTAGGGCCTGCATCAGGATGTGGACAGACAATTTGAACAGTTGCTCTCAATTATTCCAATGTGTTTGCAATTAATATCAGTTTAAAATCATATTTCTTTAGTTTTATTGTATTTTTTTAATTTTGCTAGAACTAAATAATTCTCCCATTTTACACACTAATACCATTAGTTCAATATTTTTTCATTACAATAACGACATATTACATCTTTTTAAAAACGTTATTAAACCAGGAATATTTTGAAATCGTTGGTCACTGTTGCTTTCATATTATTTTTTTACACCAGAGCTGTTCAAAGTTCCACATCAAAAATATTTCTTTAGAAATTTTACACAAATCAAAAGTTTAACATTATTTTTTGAGAAAAATACTTTAGTTAGCTATTTTATTTGGTAGTTATTCACTGATGCGGTTAATACTAATTATTTTAGCACAGAAATAATGATGGTATTAGGTGATTTGACCTCGTTACGAGTAAAAATATGAACACAGTCAAAAAAATATGAAGTTTTTTTTTAAAGCGCCATATTTCTAGCAGTGTAAGGGTTATACTTTTTATCAATTATGTTTTAGGCTTGCCTTTAGTTCTACTATCAGCCCTTCAGAGGTTATCCATTGTTTACTGGACACCCGGTATATCTTAAGTGAAAGCCATGTTAGCCTATACTGCAGTAGCTACCTATATGCCTGTGATAAGGGCGCTGCAGTGCTTTACAATATTATTACGTTGTTATAAAGGGTTTCCATGCGAACGAAGTCGCGGTCAGCCTCTAGTTTCACCATAACTTCAAAACTAAAGGTCCAATTTTAATCATTCAAAGACCAAATATTATCTACATAAACTGTACTTAGTGACGAATCATTTATTTTACCAAGGATTAATAGCATGAGTAAAATGAAAGCGTTTAAATATAGTCCAAAAAAATTCAAGATTTTTTAATAAAAAAATGGTTGTTGTGCCTCACTCGACATAGATAAGTATAGTGTGTCGCGGACTTTTTTGTAGATATTTATAAGTTTGATTAGAACATTTTATGTTTATATCTTTTATAGTTAAGGCAGCGTACGTAAAATAAGTAACTTTTCTGGTTGATTTTTACACCTTGTGTCCAAAAAACCCAAATATCTTAGGGAACCCTATTTTTTACAAAAAAAAATATAGCCTATGTTACTCGTGGATAATGAAGCTTTCGAATAGTGAAAGAATTTTTAAAATCGGTCCTGTAGTTTTTGAGGCTATTCGACACAAACAAACAAAGTTTTCCTCTTTATAACATTAGTATAGATTAAATAAACTCTGTACTTCACAAGAAACAACAACAAGTGGGTATACTTTGTCATCTTCTTATAAGCGCACACTTTCCTACTTCCTCATTATCGTAGAAGCACAATTAGCCCCCCTTCTTCACCAGGCGTAGAAGCCCAGACCCTCACCGTCTGGCGCCAGAGCGACAGCCACCGCATCCCGCGCGTGATCTACGCCAACAAGCTGGACAAGAGGACCGCGGACGCGGCGGCGTGCGTCCATGCTGTGAAGGAGAAGCTGCGGGCGGAGGCGCTGCTGCTGCAGGAACCAGTGCAGCACGAGGGGAAGCTTGTAGGTGGGTTGGAGGGGAAACGTAGAAGATAGGTGTAGGAGCCAGACCGCGCGTCATCTACAACAAGCTGGGAACAATGAGAGGAAACTCATAGGTGCGGTGTTTTGTTGAGAATGGGAACCGGTAGAGAAATTCATTGGCAACTTTGAACGTAGGACTTCCTTTAGTTAAAGATGAAAAGGGACTATCGGGCTGTGTGTCGATGCCTTTTTTTAGTCATGGTTTAAGATTCAATCTAAAATCTCTATTCAATGAGAAATAAAATTAATTTTAAGCTGCCGCATCAAGTTGTTCTTAACAATATCTATTGATAAACGCCAAACTGCGTTCATTAGACTTCCTATTCTAACTCATTTTAAAAGAGACAAAGACAGTAAACTTATTTCTATATATCCTTCTACAGGTCTCATCGACATAGTCACATTAGAAGAGATCGTGTGGACTCACGGTCGCGGACAGAAGTTCACGCGACGAAAACTAACCGAAGCAGACGACGGAAAGAAATACGAAACTACCCTCACTTTACACCGACAACTCATCGACACTCTCTCCTCCTTAGACGACGAATTAGCCAATATTATTATCCAAAAAGAAACTTTAGACAATTTAGATAGCAAAGTAATTAACGACGCGATCAGAAGATGTACAATCAGCATGAAAGCTTACCCGTTTGTTTGCGGTAGCTCGTATAAAAACATTGGTGTACAAACTCTAATGGACGCGGTAGTTTCGTACCTACCCTCACCTTGTGAAGGTAATGAGCTATACAAGTGTTTCGGCTCGGATTTGGTCGCGAGGGCGTTCAAGGTGCAGCATGACGACCAGCGGGGGGTGCTGACCTTCCTGAGGCTGTACGGGGGAGAGATCAGCAAGGGACAGAAGATCTTTAACTTGGGACAGGATAAGAATGAACAGGTTAACATTGTATTACATTGAGTGTTAGATTGTGTGTCACAGAAAGTTTTATACTCAAATTAAATTAGGCAAGTAAATGTTTTAGACGAAAACAGATTTTCACCATGATATAGAAGGTATTTCTTAGTTTACTTTGACATAGCTTTCGGTTAAAATTACTTTGTTTGTTTTTTTTTTTACTTGCATTAATCGTCTAATATGTATGACGATTAACAGTAAAGGCGCTATTTATTTATTGATTAAATATACTATTGTTCAGTCAATTTTCTTCCTAGGCAGGTAACCTGTACGTGGCACTAGCGGACGAGTACAAGCAAGTAGACACGGTCACTGCGGGGAACATTGCTGTGGTCAGCTCGCTCAAGGTGAGATGCTTTAAAAGATGTACTTACAAAAATAGAAGGTCCAATTCGTAAGTTTTACTAAAAAAATCACGGTCTACTATGATCTCCCAAGTGATATCACCTGATTGACATTAATTTCTAGGTGATCAAGGGATTGCCTATGGGTATCTACGCTATTTTTATTAGAATTAAGGATTAAAATTAGGTTGCCCTGGATGACCTACGTATCGAGAATAAAATCGATCAACTCGCATAGGACCACAATAGCACCACAATTACTAGCAATCTTCTTTTACCGTGACACGAATAATTCGTGTTACTGCCAGAGTTATGACAGCTTTAAAATAATTAATTTCATTTATAGAACTTCCTGTTTCTTTTAAGAAGATTTCACTTTATATCCCAAAAATGAAGAATATCATCAATCTCATCTACATAGACTTTTAAGATTGTTGGTAGAGTCTGTAGGCTCTGTCTGCAGCGATGACTGGGCTGACTCGACCGGTGAAATACCACCGTCGCACTGAAACACGTGAAGTAGGGACGATGATTCTGCGTTTCGTTCGGTGAGTGCGATATCCGGTGCCCAATTTTTTCAAAGGCCAGCAACGCACCCTCAATACATTTGTGATTGTCGGTATATATGGGCGGCGGTGATCACTTACCATCACGTGACCCGCTTGCTCGTTTGCTAGCTTCCCTCATATAAAAAGACTAGTCCTACACATCTTCCCACTACCTCAAACCCATACTCCAACTAACCCCGCCACAGTCTACAATGTCCGGCGAGCTGGTGACCTCCTCCGCCTCCTCCGCGAG
Source organism: Emmelina monodactyla (assembly GCA_916618145.1). Lineage (NCBI taxonomy): Eukaryota > Metazoa > Arthropoda > Insecta > Lepidoptera > Pterophoridae > Emmelina > Emmelina monodactyla. The sequence continues at coordinate 723,202 of OU745315.1, read as the reverse complement.
GCGGGCGCGCGCCTCCCTCGTGGCCAGGCTGCAGCAGCCAGGAGTCGAGGAGGCGCTGCTGCGGCCCGGCGCCCGGGGCCGGCTGCAGAGCATGGAGGAGGCGACCAGGGAGGACGTGGCTGATGTGCTGCTGGGTATCGGTGAGATGATGACGTCTTTTATAGGTACAGCCCCCCAAGTCAAGTGGCAGTAGAAACTTGCGATAGCGAGTGAATAGGATAAAAATAAATGTAACTGACATTTTTGACAAGCTTGCAATTTGACAGTTTAATACATTTTTATTCTATTCACTCGCTATCGCAAGTTTCTACTGCCACTAGACTTGGGGGGCAGGCATCTTTGGGGGTATATACCATGTGTTTTTGTCAATCTTATGCGACAGCTTTTATTAATGAGACAGTATTTTTATTATATTCTGGAAGTTTTTATACCTAGTGTCGAAATAGTGCTAGGGGTTGTACAGGATCTAGAAATAAGTGCATCCTAACAGAACAAATTTAATGCGATACGTACAGATATGCTGTTCCATAAACCACAAGAACGCGCAATAATTAAAAACTTTACGACCTCTGACCTTAATCTCTGAAGCGGCATATACTGGTAGCGATAAATCCCGCGTCCGATTTCCTTTTCTTATCAAGTTTGCTTCTAACCTTTTCTCATTTTATTATTATATCTCCCCCTTCTAATATCCCCCACAGGTACAACGATCCCCGACCCAGTGTTCCTGTGCTCGATCGAGCCTCCGTCTATTTCCGCTCAGACCGCGCTGGAAGCCGCCCTCGACGAGCTGCGGAGAGAAGACCCCAGCCTCCGGGTGACTGTGGACGACGCCAGCGGGCAGATGGTGCTGGCAGGTACGAAACTAATACAATGAAACAATTTTTTTTTTTTTGGTTTATTAATTTTATAAAGGAAAGGGCAAAGGAAATGTTATCCATACAGCCAATAAAACAATTAAAATGAAAGTTTGGTTGGAATATGGTGTTTTTAATGTATTGCCGATTAGCTGCTTTCTTGTTTGCGCTCTGTATACTTTTGTGTAGTGCTGCGTAATCTCAAAAATAGAAAAGGGAGACATACATACTGTTGTCAAAATTGTGTTATATGTACGTACTCTTGTGTTCTTACAGAATTATGTTGATATTTTATTATTTTCCGTATAAAAATCTATCTATTGTCTTGCTAGTTTAAAGTTCAGTTTCTCGGAAAAATTATGTCAATGACTGTATCGAGACAAGAGATTCCTTCCTTTTCTCAATAAATTACATGTAATTATTCTCAGAAACACTATATGCACTATAATTCTTTCAACTAGGTATGGGCGAACTCCATCTTGAAATAATCAAAGAACGCATCATCCGCGAGTACAAAATCGACGTAGAGCTAGGTCCCCTACAGATAGCTTACAAGGAGACTCTACTAGGAAGCGCCAAGAAATCTCTAGCAGTGGACAGGAAGATCGGCGGCGCCAGACAAGTGGTTAAAGTGACGATGTCTGCCAGACAAGTGGTGGGGGTGACCCAGGAACAGTTGTTGAAGTAAGTGGTAGTTTTCTAAAGGACTAATTTTAGGTATAAGAACAAAATTCAAAGTTCTTAGTGATCTAACCACAACATGGTAACTAACTAGATGATGGAAACCAAGAAGTAAAAAAGAAATTGAATTTATATTTTAAGTTATTGTAAACTTCTGTCTTTTTTTGTACATTTGTATGGTTTGTTATGTTCCTGTTAAATGGGTAAAGTAATTACTGGCACTGAAACCGAATATCTTAAGTCCCATGTCTTATCTTCGTGATGAAGGATTCTAAAGGATATAGGTGTATCTTTAAGTGGAAAATCTGCACTGTCTATTGACACAATTATTACGGCGACGGAACAAATCAGTAATTTAATCTTATTTAATTAAAATAAATTTCATCTTTTAGAATAATTCTGATTTAAAAATCGTGTCTATGTCTAAAGTTAAGTTCTTAATTTCCGAGTATTACCGCTATAATCGCCAGAAAACATTTATTTGTTTGTAACCACTAAATTCCTAAACTAACGAACCGATTTGAAAAACATTTTCACCAACACAAACTACACTATCACACTGTGTCATAATTAATTAGTCTTATTTATACAATACAAGTGACCCGCCCACGCTTCGCAATGGTGTAATTTTATTTATTTTTATTTATTTTGTGCGACTTGTTCCCGAAACATTGATTTTTAGTTAACTTAAAAAATATTTTTCTGAATGTTCTTTATTTACAAATTTAAATGAAAAATTTCTCTTAAGGACGGTGAAAACCGCATTAAAATCCCTCAACTGGTTAAGGAGGAGTTAGCAGCCAAACATACAAACAGACAGAATTAGCGACTTGGATTTATACTATGTAGTAATGTAATGATATTGTATCTGCCAGACTGGACAAGTCCCCCGACAGCGCGGCCAACTTGTCCCACATCCACCCGCGGTCGCTGCAGGCGGTGAGACAGGGGGTTCAAAGCGCCATGTTGCATGGACCTAGGTTGGGAAGTCCGGTACGTATTATTGTATCATTTATTGAAAACTAGTCGCGTAGACTAGAGTCCGTTAGCGTGGTAGTCGGTTACCTGTGGGAATGATAAGTTTTCCCGCGATAAAAAGTACCCTATATATTATTCTGATGTATAACCTTATATTATTGTTTAGTTTCATCAAAATCCGTCCTGTATTTTTTACGTGAAAGAGTAACAAACATAATTGCATTGCATTAAATTTAGAAGAATCTAACATTGTATGACATCTCTAGGCTTGTGTCACTTTTATGTGATGCTGACGCTATATAACAGGTCCGACCCATAATAGCGTTAGCGACCCTATTCATATTGTAAAACATTTGTAATGAATTAAATAAATTTATTATTATTATTATTTATTATTATTCATCCATACTCACAAACTTTCACGTTTATAATAGTAGGATTTGAGGGTTCAAATTGATTGTCTTAACGACAATTTTAAGAGAATAATTTTCAAAGAATCACTTTCTTATATCTCAACGTTTGTGCTTATTCGCCAACTACTAAACCATACAACAGATTTTGATGCGTATTACTTTGTAATAAGAAAAACTCAACGTTTTGTAAACATACCCGTATGAATAACGGGAATCGACTCCAGAACTCCATATACAGCTACTCCCTTGCCCTTCAAAGAATGACGCAAACTTTAATACAACAAAAATGTTCAATGTATATTTATATCAAAATAAATCCGCTATATACGAGAAGCTTAACATTAAACCTAATATACTTTGATGCCTAGTTCTTAAAACATGACAACAGCCTATAATCCTCGTAGATTGACGACCTCTGTGGTGCAGCGGTATATATACCGGACTGCTAAGCGGAAGGTTCCGGGTTCGATCCCCGGTTTCGCCAAATGCTTTTTCGAAATTGGCTCGTGTCTGGGTGTAACTAGGTTCCCTAGTCCATTGTGTGGTACCTATAGTACAAGTTCTGCTTAGTTTAGGGCCACACAGTTGGTGTGTTAGTCTGGAGATTTATTGTTATTTATTATTATATATTATAGATAGAATATCTAGAAAACAAAAAACTGGAGAACGTGCAAAATAATTACAATGAAATCGAGAAAGCAATAATTAAAAACTCAAAATCTTGTGTAAATGACCAGAAATGCCGAAAGGAAAAAATACTACGTGAAAGCACCATCGAGTTAATTAAAAAGCGAACAAAATTAATAAATATCAAACCAAAATCTAAAAAGATTAAAGAAGAGTTAAGAAACATTTTTAAATCCAGTCACAAAGCAATAAAAAAAGATTATCAAAAATATCGTAAACAAATAATTATGAGGAACCTACAATTATATAGAAGTACAAAAAGAGCACACAAGGAACTTACCACAAGTCGCACATGGATACAAAATTTAAAAACAAAAACAGGAAATACTACAAACAGAAAAGACATTATTTCTTGTGCTACCCAATTTTATAGAGAACTATATAAGCCACAAACGGAGTGTTCAGAAAACTTGAACTTGGACTATGCCTACAATACAAGCCGTCCTACAAGCCCAGATTTATTACATAAGCTACATCGCATTGACAGCCAAGAACTCTATGAACATTGTAAAAAGCTTAAGCTGGAAAAAAGTCCTGGACCAGATGGCATACCGAATGAAGCTCTAAAAATCGCTATACACCTACTAGCAACTCCACTGGCAGACATTTTTAACCTTATACTGGACACCGGCGATATACCATTGCAATGGACGACCTCGGACATAATTCTTCTTTACAAAAAGGGAGACCCACAAGACATTGGCAACTATCGACCAATCAGCTTGCTACCTAGTATTTACAAACTGTTTACTAGCATTATTACATCTCGTCTAAACAAAAACATTGAAGGTTTTCAACCGATTGAACAAGCGGGTTTCCGGTCAGGTTTTTCTACAACGGATCACATTCAGGTTTTAGAACAAATTATGGAAAAATATAAAGAGTACAACGAACCACTTTACGTCGCTTTCATCGACTATACAAAAGCGTTTGACAGTATATCCCATAGATCTATCTGGACTGCACTTGGGTCATGCAATGTGGACCCGGTTTACATCAACGTTCTTAAAAACATCTACGGCAATAGTTCAAGCATGGTGCGACTAGAAACCAGAGGAGAACCTATACCAATAGGCAGAGGTGTAAGGCAAGGTGATCCTTTATCACCAAAACTGTTCATCGCCGTACTGGAATATGTCTTCAAATCCTTAAACTGGGAAAACAAAGGAATTCAAATAAATCAAAAATACCTCAGCCATCTCAGATTTGCCGACGACATCGTTCTGTTCGCCACCAATAGTGATAACCTTAGGGATATGATCGAAGAACTTAATGCAGAAAGTAAAAAGGTGGGTCTTCATATGAATGCCTCAAAAACCAAGATAATGACGAACCACAAAGATGAAAATATTATTAACATTGATGGCTCAACAATCGAGACCGTGGAAAAGTATGTATATCTTGGCAAACAGGTTTCTTTCAGTAAAAACAATACAGCAGAAGAAGTAGATAGACGTGTTTCCATCACCTGGAAAAAGTTTTGGAGTTATAAAGAAATTTTGAAGGGTAACTACGGTCTAAAAATGAAAAAAACTGTCTTCGACACCTGTATTTTGCCAAGCCTTACATACGCTAGCCAAACCTGGGTACATACTAAACAAATACAAAATAAGATTGTTACATGTCAGCGTGCTATTGAGAGAAGTATACTGAAAGTGAGAAAAATCCAGAAGATTCGAAGTGACTACATCAGAAACCAAACACAACAAAAAGATGCTCTCGAACACGCACTTAAACTAAAGTGGAAGTGGGCGGGACATCTAGCAAGATATGCTGACAACCGTTGGACAAAAAGATGTACAGAATGGAGTGGCCCACGACATCGAGGAAAACGAAGAGCAGGCAGACCAAACGCGCGCTGGGCTGACGACATTGTCGCAGTGGCGGGCAGCGAGTGGATGAAGAAAGCAAAAGACAGAGATGCATGGTCAAAGCTGGAGGAGGCCTATACCCACAACGGGATCTTTACCTATAATTAGAAAAGGAAAAAAGAAAAAAAAATTGTACTAACACTGGATTATTTAAACAAAAAAAAAAACAAGTTGTAAATAGCGATCCTTTAAGTTATGTTTATTTCACAATTTTTATGTTAGTTCTTTAAATTAGTTAGTTTTTATTTTAAGTTAATAATTTTTTTTATGTTCTTTTCTATACTTTTAACAAATAACTCAATGTTTTTTTTTGGTAAAGAAATAAATGGCTTTTTTATTTTTATTTATTTATTTTATTATAGATAGTGGATGTGCAAGCGACCCTGCACTGGCTGGAGGTGGGCCGCGGGACCTCAGACTCCGCCGTCAGCGCCGCCGTCGCGCAGTGCCTTAGGAAGGTACGAATTCATTGACATAACTATAGTCCGTTCGCGTTAAGAAAATAGTGACAACTATAGGATAAGGGTGTATTCACAGTGGAGTAAAAGTACAAAAGAAAAATAATAATTTTATAAACAGTATTTTCGTACACGCCGCATGCACTTGCTGTTTCTATGACTTTGCTCTCCACAGTTGCATTTAAATCACACAATTTAAAGTACTTATAAACATTTTAAATTATGCGTCTCCCTCCACTATGGATTATTGATCCACTTTTATTCTTTGGAATTGGTGAAGTATTCATTTTCAAAATTTATTGTTGGACGAGTTACGCAAAATACACAACCGTTTTCTTCGAAGGTCAGACTTCAACTGGTCACTGTGAACTCGACTTTTTAAGTTCTAGCATTTTAATTGGCTGGGGGTCGTGGCCAGGGCGGCGGACAACGATGACTCACTATTTTCTTAACGCAAATGGACTCTATATTGTATCACCATCTCGCTGTCCTTATCCCACTTCAAGTGCAGTCGGCACAACATGTTTCTACTTACGTTTTACTTTTTATTTTATATTAAATCATCATCTTGATCCAACCATATTAAAAATAGTTTGAAGTACGATTGCTATAAGAATGACTCGATCTAATTTTGACACATGTCAAGTTCCGAGCAAAATATGTAAAAACAATCGAGCATGTATCCTACTAGAGAAGTATTTTAACTGTTTCGTTCGAAGAAAAATTACGCTACAACGTTGTTATCGGTTACTGGATCCTGACTGGCCGAATCAAATTCAAGAAAATTGCATTGGATTCTTTAACTTTTTCGTGTGAAGAAAATGTCTTTGCAGCACCTTTTCACTTGGTATCACACTTTGAAAACCGCCTTATTGCAAAACCTCTTAAGTGGTTTCTGTAGAAGTGTTGAGTAATGGCCATTACTACTCCTGTCAATTATATGCTTGATGGTTAAGTCTGACACAACGCAAGCACCTACAACAATATTCCAAGCCTTATATCTTCGTCATCACCCACCTCCCCTGGTCCAGGTGTTCGAGGACTCTGAGGTCGTACTGCTGGAGCCGCTGATGTCGCTAGAAGTAGTGGTTCCGGAGTCGCACTGCAGCCGCGTGCTGGCGGACCTGGCGCGACGGAGGGCACAAATACACCAGATAGGGATACGACAGGATTGCAAGGTAGGGGTGATGGAGTAAACGAGGGTCACGTGATCTTCGCCGCAGATAAGATAAGATCACATTGGTATTGCTGACCTTTGAGTAAAAGCATTTTATGAATTACATTTTCTTTTCTCCCAATATAATACTAGTCGGTTTTAAAACCGGCCAAGTAATAAGAAACAACATTTAAAACTCATTTATAAACGAAACATCAAATAAATTAATAAACAATGAGTATTTACAATGTTAAAAATTACTTCTACCGTCATTTCTTTGTTTCCCTAAACTGTCGTTTTGACACCTGTCAAAATGTTCCTCCCCACTCTTCAACACGATAAGTAGTTTGCTTCTAATATAGAATCTGTGTATAAACATAAAAATACAATCCAGGTGATAGTAAGCACCTGTCCGCTGTCGGAACTGCTCGGGTATTCCACCGCGCTCCGCTCGCTGAGCTCGGGGCTGGCTTCCTTCTCCATGCAGTACCACACGCATCAACAGATGCCGCCGGCCGAGCAGGACAAGGCCATATTTAATATTACTGGACTGTGAATAAATAGATATATTGTGTATGCTTAGTAGATAACTATGGTGGAGTTAGAAAGCAATTGTTTAATTCGTTTGTAGAAGTTTTGACAGAATCTGTCAAAATCATCTGATGCTTTGTACATTTTGTAAATAATATTTTAACTCGCTTCTAATAAGATTTAAATTATAGTAGGCTTTGGAGGATGGCTATAATAAAACGTGATAAGGAATGAAAATGTTTTTCTGTTATAAATATTCTATTATTCCATAATATTTATAAATAGGTAGCCTTTATGAACGATATTCACAAACAAAACTTTACCGACGTCAAGCTATATAAAAGGGATTAGAAAAAGCGACATTTTGTAATTGATCTTATTTAAATAAAGCCTTTAATTCACTACCCCAGCACGTGTATCCACCATTTTGTACTGAACAAGCGTGGTGGATTACGGCTTAATCCCTCCCGTTATCATATCAGAAAGTATATCCTATGACTAACTAGTGGGACGTACAAAGGCTGTTATTATTTAACGTTATTTAAAAGAAAAAGCCATCGAAACACATCGAAGTTTTGTCACATGATGCAATATAAGAAATTCAAAGAATTGAACAAATGTAAAAAAATAAACAAAATTCGATTTTTACTACTTTATTTTCACTTGGGTGTTTTTGTTCGGATTGTTAGACTTGTCCACAGTGTAGGTACATAGGCTGCTTATAAGCCTTTTTGTTACAATTTTAATAAAACGTTATTTATACAAACAGTTTGATATTTTATTTTCCAATGTTTCATTTAAATACGTTCACGTTCTGCAACAAAATGAGAGAGGTTATAATGTAACTTTTATATATTTTATTTAGGTAAACCTGACTTACTGACTTATATATCAACATGCACAGCCGAAACTACCGTAGGGGTGCCTTTTCTTATGTAAAAGAGCACAAAGAATGAACCACCATTTTAAATTACAACTCAATTCCTCTCGCTATTCAAGAAAAGCCTGTGCACCACATACCTACTATGAACAAGTTGTCTAGCTCCTCTAACGGCCGAAACCAATATTCTACTAACCTTTGACGCCTTGTTATTTGTGTAACTATAGTAACCATTATCCATGTTTTCGCGTTTTAATAAACTATAGTAGATGGCTGTTGATATGGAAATGACAAATACGTCACAAAAAACAAAACTAGCAGTTTTCGATTACCAAGGTTTTAACTATAGTAGAATATTGGTGTCGGCCGTAAGTGCGTTTCACGTACCATGAACAAGTTGTCTAGCTCCTCCAAGTGGGCTTCGTGTCGGTACGCGATGCGTATATCCGGTATGTTGGTGAGCGTGATGTCGTTGCCGTCGGCTCCTTCCAGCCAGTACTCGCCCAGCCACAGCTCCTTCATCTGAAATATTAATAAACATTACTATTAAGAATCAACTCACTTTTCAGATTATGACATAAATAACGCTGTTGTCGACAGAGAACTTTCTTCAGTAATTTGTAGATTCCAGAAATGTTTCAATGAACACGGTCGACATTTGAAAAAAACATGGGACAATAATAAAGTTCTTATGTATAAAGGCTAAAAAAAGAAATTCAAAAATATTTTGACTTATAGCAACATCTACAGGGTTATTTGTAATTAGCGCATCACCTCTTGCTGGCGGTTTCCTTACATCAATCCCAATAACATTTCGATACCTCCTAAGTATACTGAGTCAACTAACAAATTTAGGTATTTTAGTTTTTTTGCATAAACGTAAGTAATAAACCGAAACCCATGTGCTAGTGTTAAAAATAAAACAAAAAACCCCATAATTACCAAGATAATTACACATATACTAGATCAATTACAACAGCTTTCAAGCAAAAAATTTCCCTTCAAATCGCTCTCCTGACAAATTACTAAAATGTCAGTTGACTCACTATACTTAGGAGCTATCGATTTGTTCTACGGCGTTTTGCAAAACTTGATAATTAACACAAAAACAAAAAAACAAAAACAAATTTGCGCGCTCTGTTATTTATAACTCTGTATTTTGTAAGCAGTTCCTAAGCCGGTCGCCCACCCCCCGTCGCCCGCGCGCCCGCCACGTCAGTTTCGTGCGCGTAGAGTATTGTACTGTTTAGATGCACCTAATAAATTTGTATGTTTTTTTTTATATTAATTTTAAATATTCGTTGGTTAAATGTTGTTGGGATTGATGTAGAAAAGCTGCCTACAAGAGGTGATGCACTAATTAGAAATAACCCTGTATATCACAAATTATGATTAACACTGACATGTAAATAAAATGCAATAAAATAAAAGATGCTCACCTCATGTGAAAACCCCGACATAAGCACAGAGTTCCTGGCCAGCTCGCACATGTCGCAAGAGGTCAGCTTCCACGCCTGCGCCGCGATACTGTACTCTTCCATCAGTGGCTCCTACAATAAAGATCATTCGATGACTGACAGTCAAAATCTCTCAAAATGATTTTGACTATCATCGATGACTGATAGTCAAAATCAATCCGTTTTATATTTACTAGTCCAACAGACGCTTTTTTTGAGATATATGATACTCTTTGTTATCTTATGAGTTGTAAGGAAAGCAGTCAAAGGGGGCATAAAGAAACGTGAATAAGTCGACAAATATTCTACCTCCATTATAATGCTGAAGCAGTGTAGTATACAACCTAATCAACTGACCTGTAGAGGTTACCTGTAACTCGAATATCAATACCTTTAAAAGGTATTCAATTTCATTCAAAATTTTACGCGATTACGACTCGAAAACCGATTTCGTTCAAGAGTCCCAACACCGATACCTTTCAAAGGTATTGATATTCGAGTTACAGGAAACCCGCACTGAATAAGTAAATTTAATTTGAATATTTTTTAACAACAGTCATAAAATACGAGAAACATCAATTTATCCTACTGGTATACCTTTGTAAAATGGAACTGCAAAGGGTCATCAGTGCTCAGAGTGACGCGTAGTCCTTTCGCAAAGAAGTCCGGCAGCGGGTTGCGGTGGTAGCGGAGAAAGAGAGAGTTGTTGGACAGAGGAGACATCGCGATGAAGATCTGCGCCAGGAAATACAAGTACTGCAGCACTGGAGCCTGGAGTTGGTAAGATGATGAGTAGAGATAAATTTGTGATATCAGCAAATGTCAAAAAAAAGGTTTGATTCTGAAATATAATGAAAATCTGAGGTGGAAGTAAGATAAGTTAATTGAAATATCAATTTTACTTAATATTTTTTGTGACAAACAAGAGTAGAACGAATTAACGTAAGTATCGGTTATTCGTTAATTTTTTTTTTGCGTTTACCTACTTAAAATTCGGCGATTTATAAGTAGCTTTCTTCGCACGCGTTAAGCTCCTTTCTCTGTAGGTACTATACACGTAAACCTTGAATCACTCTATCTATTAAAAAAACCGCTTCAAAATCCGTTGCATAGTTTTAAAGATTTAAGCATAGGTACATAGAGGGACAGAGAAAGCGACTTTGTGCTATACTATGTAGTGATAGGTAGTGATTTTTTGTCATTTTGTTCCAACTTAATGAAAAGATTTTAGACTTTAATAAAATAAAATAAAAAAACAAGTATAAATGCAAAGTAGGTATAGTGCAGAAGGCGTAAGCTAAACTTTGCATTAGTGAATAAGAAACGTAAAATGAGAAAACGGAAACAGACACAAACCTGTATTTTGATATACAAAGCAGAGTGTCATATTTTAGTTGACGTGTGTTGGCAGCCATAGTAAAAAATCGAATAAAAAAAATAAATAGGTCTCTAGAAATAATTTAAAACTTGACATTGCTATCAGTACAAGGGCGAAGCGCGGAGGGTGCGCGGGGAGGATGTATCACGCGGGGGGAGACAAAAAGCGGAATAAACAGGTTTTAACCGTGCAAAGAACGCTTGAACGTTGAAGACTGACGTCATACCAACTTTACCTATATACATACACACTAATGCAAAGCCCAAGCAAGACATTCTGCACTATAAGTAATGTTTATTAATGAAAATTTTAATTGATCTTATTTTTAAGAATATATCTCCTGCTACTGATACTGCAGAACGTTTTCCTCTATACGATAACCAGCAAATTTCTTACATGTCTCAGCGTGAGTCCATGCGAGATGTTGTCAGCGAGGAGAAAGGCACAGCCCAGGTGGCTGGTGGGTCCCGCCTCGCCACAATGGGGCCGCAGTGTGAACGTGTTCAGACCTTGCTCTCTGAAATGAACCTTGCTTTTAGATTCAGTGATAAAGTCTGGAGGGTAAAATCTGACTTGGACCTTGCCGTAGGAGACATTAGAGAAGATATTTTATTAAATAGGAAAAAGAAGAAGAGGAAAGTTGAAATTAAACTCATTTTAACGGGTTTTACGCGTTTATTTTATTATTTTTGATTTTCCGACGTTTAATTTCAAGTAATAATAATCGCGTAAATCTAAGAAGAAAGTTGTTTTACAACCGCTATATTCTTGATTACTAAAGTAGTAGGTATATAGTATCGAAAGCGGTTTTATTAATTTATTCCTTTTAATAAGAACATCGCTTATTCGCTATTTAATGTTAAAGAATCCGCGACTTGTCTGACATTGTCAAAAACAAATAACAACACAACCGAAGTTACTAACTTTCTAAGCTTGTTAAGCACGCAGAGATTGGCGTACATGTAGTAGATGTAGTAGGCGTAGGGCGGGTTCTCCTCGTCGGTCCAGTTGGAGGGAGAGGGCATGTCGGCGGTCAGCGTGGGGTTCTCCGGCTTGGACTCGTCGTCCACGCTGTCGAACCCGGTCACGTGCTGGCACGAGAAATTAATAAATAAATAAATCTCCAGACTAACCAATTATGTGGCCCTAAAGTAAGTTGCAGTATGCACTTTTGTTATAGGCACCACATAATGGACTAGGGGAGAACCTAGTTACACCCAGACACGAGCCAATATCAAAAAACTGACAAATCGTTAAAATCACGACATTGTCCCGACCCGGGGATCGAACCCGGAACCATCCACTTAGCAGTCCGGTGTATATATATACCGCTGCACCACAGAGGTCGTTAAAATTAAATTAGTTATGCAAGGTTTGGAATGTTTGTAGTAATAAGATTTTGCTTAATCTATGCACAACTGTGCCAATGGTGAATTTCTACTGCCGACGCATGAACTTTTACATTTTTTAAAATTGTCAATTGGTTGGTAAAAAATTAAAGAACGAGACCATAATAGAGTAGATTTTTCATCGATTAAAAAGTTGTAATTTTTTATCAGTTTTGATAAAGCTTCCCTGGGCGCGCTTGAACGATGTTTTGATGCCATTTCTCCTACCTAAATTCTTGCAGTAAAACATTCCTACCAGATAAGATGCTACTGCTTTCCTTTCGGTTGGTAATGACTCTTACAGCAAACTTAAAATTTAATACCTAATGGAAATGAAACTTACGCTTAAAAACTTGTGGAGCTCGATGTTACTGCTAGGGTCGATGGTGACTTCAAATAAAGGCTCAAAAAGGTTTGAAAGGAAGGACTGGAAATTCTTTATCAGCTTCTTGATTCGGTAGATATCACTGTTAAATAACAAAAAACGAACCTAAATGAAATTTTGGTACCTAAAGCATCGGTATCTGCTCTTATAATAAAATGGCTTTTTTAAATTTCTGACACCACTGTCGCTTTAATTATTGCGAAAAATGTCTAGAATTTACAAAAGCTCAGCAATATAGGCACACGACTTTGACTGCCAACATAACCTTATTTTTGACAAGTTGGTTGAAGAGTTTGCTACATAAGTAGGAGCCAATACGCACTGTCGACTTATCGGCGACTCAGTCTCTCGGCGACCGAAACGTAGGCCGCAACCGGCGACCGAGTGCGTAAACATTCATTAAATGAGACTAAACTAAAGAAAGTCACAGTTGCGTCGCCGGCGACAAGTCGACAGTGCGTATTGGCTCTTAGACTGGACACTTTGGTAGACTGTAAGACTACATGAACTCACTAGAGCCTAGGCACTTGTATCAGCCAGCGCACGTAGGGCGAGTGCACGTCGTTGCGCAGCGCCCACGCCGCCAGCCGCGACCACTCGTCGCGCTCCTTGCAGTAGATGGACAGCCGCGGCTCCGTGTACAGCGTCTTGTTGATTTCAAGGTCGCCGATCACTTCCTACCATACGAACAAGCAAAGTCAATAGCTGTTGGAAACCCAAGAGAGCAAAAAAGATGTTAACAATTTAACTGGAGTTTTAGTGGAGCGTGGAATGAAGTGACGATGGTCAAGATTATGTCGCTTCGAAATATGTAACTGTCTTCAAATAGGTATAAGTTTAATTAAGTATGGCTTAGGTGTTCTTGTTTGGCACTTCATTTTTTGGATTGATAAAACAAGTTTAGAACTTGGAAGTGTGTCATGATTTACGGCGTAATTAAATATTTATCTTTAAATTTATCGTCTTATTTAGCAGCAAATACACAATAAAGGTTAGAGATACCTTGATAATCTCGCCGAAGAATCTGCCGTTGGTGTAGTTGTCTGTCTTCATGAACACCTCTCTCAATCGACTCTCCCCTACCGGGTTGTATTTCGCGTTGAACTTGTCGAAACGATGGAACGTGTTGTTATCCTGTTAGAGTTATTTATTAATATTTTTAAATATTATAACTAGGTTCTCCCCTAGTCCATTGTGTGGTACCTACCTAAAACACAAGCGCTTACTGTGCTTACCTTAGGGCCACAGTGTGCTAGTCTGAACAAATACTTAGGTAAATAAAATAAAATAAAAAATATTAAGGTTAGATTCTAGATTCTTCGTAGCATCGCCTACTAAACTTATCACTAATTTATTAAAGCTTCTTGCTAGAATGCGATTTCAATAGGCCAAATGTCCAGCAATGAACAGTTTATACTTATGTGACATTTGGGGTCGATGACTTTTCGGACACAAAAATCTCGGACACCTTGGCCAAATTATATTTTTTCAATTTTAATATAATTTTTTACCAGGAAGTCCGATTTTTTTGTGTCCGAAATGTCATCGACCCGACATTTGACCACCTCAATATCAAACATTTGATAAAATCGAGTATGGTTTCTCTACAATACCGCGTGGACATCCAGCAGGTCTACATTCAGGTCATAGGCCACCAGGTCCATTTCCTCGAACACCTGGCGCAGCGTCACCGGCTGGCCGCTCTCGTCCAGCGCCACCTCCTCGTCGCTGTGCTCTCGGAGACATTTCTTGATGAAGGACAGCAGGTGCTTCTGGTTCATGCACGATGCCGCGTGGAGATGGGTGTCCACTTTCCTAAAGCAAATAAAGTAGGTAATATATGCCACTTTGGTATGGGAAGCCTCTGGATATATCAGCTCTGTATAAGAATAGCATTGAGTGTGATCCATTTCAAACGGTTTACCTATTCCAAAATTGGAAAAATCTATGTTAGTTGTTTTTAGAGACTGGTAGATACATACTTGACATTGTAAAAGTCTCTGTGAGGAACATGTTTCTGCATCGCCGACTCGTGAAGCTCGTTAATGAGCAGGTGCATCTTGAACTTGTACGCCAGGTATTTAAGGCGACGAAAGCAGAACGAATTTCTGGACAATAGAAATAATAAGTTAGCCAATTGATGTCGCAATTCATAAATTGAATGAGTGTGTTTGAAACTATTAAGAATTAACATGTCAGTACTAGCACCGAAATATAACACAAGGACGACAACGCAACAGCATCATGCTGAGAGAGTTGACATAAAATAAAACCTTTGCAATAAATTTGTTCATCATCGCCAATTTCTGGCCTACTCCTCAACGGTATACCTCTTTACTTGATCAAATAAAAAAAATACTCGTGTTGCACCTACACTGGACCATTGGAAGTTAATTTGGTGATCCTGTCCAAGTCGTTGACGTAATCTTCAAACAAGACGAAGGGATAGGGCAGGGGGTGGTTGAGAGTCGCCGCCCGCTCGTTCTTGTAGATGTGGACTACCCCCTTCTGCCATAGATACACGTACTTCTTATCCATAGGAACATGGATCTTCCATTGCTCTTCCAATTCTAAAATAACTTTAACTTCAGCATAAAAGTCACACGAGATATATTTGCAGCTTTAGATATAGGTACTAAGGTAAGGTACTAATCAAGGAAAGGAACCCTTAATACTTTAATAAAATAATTGTACTTACCTATAATGCGAGGTAGTTCGTCCTGACTGTCGATCGATATACGGGACAAGTTGATCGTACTGCGTAGCAGATTAGCTGCGAAATAAAAAATATACATAAAGATTTGGTAAAGGTAGACCTAGTTTAGTTAGGCGATTTCTTTTAATTCGTTAAGTATTTCTTAAAAATGTGTGTAACTTGATGAGCCTCATATACATTTTGTGATTTGAATATGACATTTTTCTGTCGGGTCGGCTAGTAAATTAAGTAAAATAATGTTACCTTTGGATAAAAGCATCTTCGATTTCGATTTAGCCATAATACTAGTTCTACGGTGGTTTAAGGTCAATGTACTAGCCATTGCTCGGCGCATATCTTCAGGCGACAAAGTGTTATTGCTTAATCTTAAAGGGAAATTATCTGAGGAAAATTAAAGGTATTTATAGATTCTTATCTAAATAATAAAATGTTGGTCTGTAACGACTCGTTCTTGCTTCTTAATCCTTTAATAAATAACTCTAGAACTCTGAACTTACCAGTTTCTTCTTCTTCATTGGTTTTCAGGTCTTTTAACCGAATATTGAAGCTAGGAGGTCGCTGCTTTATTTCCAGATGGTCGAGATATCTGCAGATAGTGATGTTGCATTCCTGGTTGGATATATCCATGTATCGGCGACGGGTGCGCAATGCGTCAACCAGATGATACGCTGAACTAAACAGCTCTTCCATTGTCACCTACCAGATTCCAATGCTTCAATTAGGGGTTTTAAAAGTTTACCTATCATTACAGGTTTAAGGTATTATCTACTTTTATTTATAACCAGCTGCCCGAATTGCGGTTTCATATTTTCTCCCGTGGGAAAGAGGAACCTCTACCGCATAAAAACGTACTCCATTTGTAATTTTAAATTGTGTACTGGATGAATGATCCAAGTTTCATTCCAACCCTTTCAGAAGTTTAAGCGTGAAAGAGTAACAAACTCACACACTTAGAAACTTTTGCAATTATCATCAAAGTTAGATAAATAAATTAAAGTCCAGTTAGGTCAAGCTGTAAAATACTTACGCCAGTTCGATGGATGCCACTGGCGGAGGCCTTCCCTCCACTGGCCTCTGAATTGCCGCTGTCACTACGGGACCTCGATCGAAACGAGGAGTTCCCAGCGAGTCTTTTCATTAAGACAATGTTACAAATTAGAATATACCTCCCTGTAAGTGCTTATAGTTGCCTACTTTTCTTAGGTTTTAAAAAACGAAGACAAAACCAATTTTTTTCTACGCGTTTCTTTTACTTTCGAGTTAGGATTATGAGTAAGGATTATGATAATTATGTTGGATTTTATTAGTAGTATTTTAATCCTCTAATTTATAAACACACTTTGAACTCGAGTAACTAAAATATGTTTCATCGTTCTCAGTTTTATGTGGCAGCTTGCATGACTGAAAGAGACAAAACATATTTTAACTCATGAAGGTTTAAGGTGCGTTTAAAGAACATGGGGTATTTGTTCTAATACGAACCAACCTATACACCGAAGGGTTTAAGTACCATTATCTATGAAAGAAAACAAAAAAACGTTGGTCGACTGCTCCGATATACAGCCTGGTTACAGACAGACGGATGGACGAACCGACGACGGCGACAGAGTCTTAGCAATAGGATCCCGTTTTACCCTTTGGATACGGAATGACTAAGAAGATACTATAATATCTAACTATAATGATATGTCTATTGTAAGCTTTTTTACGAAACCGAAGAGAAAACAAGACTTTTTACTGTAGGTATTAGAATAAGAAATATCTATCTATTCCTCCTGTAACTTACCCAACGTAATAAAGTTTGGTTGAGGCCATTGTGTGGGGGCCTACGAATAATTTTTATATTTTTTTACATGCTTTACTTGTATGATTCTAGACAAAATCCTATGTGACAGGACTTTGACGGAAAAATTAAGTCTGTCACAAACTATATAGAAGATTGTTGACTGTTGCGGCTTAGGTCGGTAAGCCCGCCAAGGTCTCATTAGAGTATTTATTGTTTGCCATTAGCCTTTGCGATCGTGGAGTAATTATAAATGTAGTATTCTGCAAGTTTATTTAATTAGGAAGACTTGCCAATAACAACATTACTCAGGGTTAAATTTTCTATTCTTTCTTTCATTAGGTTAAGAAGTAGACAACAATCTCAGCTTACATAGTACAAGGGGCTAATATTCTGGGGCCGTACCACAAGCTCTTAAATCCATCATGATTCCTAGCAGCAGTGAGCGTCAAAATGAAGGGACCAAGTCTCGGATGTCGGTCATACCTACTTAAAATAAGACGTCATGGTACGACAAAACCTAAACATGGCTGATTAGCTCTCGCTATAAGCGCTTGTGATAAGGCGGATGTATTTTGTTTAGTAACTAAAATGAAACAGATAGTTTATTATTTATTGATTCAAACCACTTAACAAGTACCTACATAGATATAGTTACAAAAATATTTGCGATTAAACATTACACAAGCGAATTCCGCTTTAAAGTGATGATAGGATTTTTGTAGTCAGGTTCAGGTGGCTCCGGGGTCGGTGTGACGCTGCCTTTGTACGCTGAAGAGTGGAGAGCCTAAACAACAATAGCCTTACTTAGTTTAACATGATTTTAGTAAAAGAAATACTTATAGAGATTCAACTAAAGAGATTTATGTCATGTAAGATATCTTACACCTCTTTGGCTGAAACCCCGTGCTAATTTAGAATATTTTAGACATTGTTATCTGATTGTTATCGTTTCATAACCTAGAATTCTTTCTGTTATGAGGATTAAAGATACACTTACCTTAGCAGAAGCTCTTACCTATTTACTTGATGAGGTATTAGTAATGTAAATCATGGAAACTGTTTTTTTCCTAACTTGTAAAATCAACATGAATAAGCATTTTTTGGTAATTGGAAAGCATTCTCATTTCGTCCCGTGGAAATGCTGATGTAAGGATCAAACAATCTACGGGTACCTTCAAGGAAGCTGGGTCGTGCCACACGGCCTTATCTACCGGGGAAACAGACTCATTAACAACTCTTACTGTCTAACTTGTAACTTTATCATGTCAATATGTATATCATGTGTGCGACCTGCAATAACAACTCAGATAATTTTAACATCTTTATTTCCAACATCATTATAATATGCAATGTAACATCTACTATTGTGTAAAACTATAAACTTATTAAAGATAAACCCATTTATTCCATTGGAATTGAATATAAATCTATACAAATTATCTGATTGTACGTATAAGGTAAGTACTTGATTGAGAGTGTGTTAGGTACATAAAGCATGTAAAATATACTCTTTATAAAACAATGGTAGATATCAATTAGTAAAACACGAATGTTATAACAATGATCAACAAATTAGTACATACAAGGTAAATCACAACAAAATAAAGCTAACACCAACCATAAAAGTCTACAACCACAATGCAATGTTAAAACAAGCGGATACTAGAGTTATCAATAGAGTCATGGATACTGATGATGTAAAAAAACAAAATTGTGGAATGTAAAAAACTCAAAAGTAATCAAGTTTATTGTCATCGAGACCGTACAAAAACTGTTCAAATATACTAAAACAATGATGTCCAATAGTTAGTAGAGATAATAAATTTGACTTAGTTATTAAGGTTGCTCTTACAACTACGAGAAATCTAAGGCAAATTCACGAGCAAAGAGAGGGCTATATTGATTAAATGGCACTTGATGTTACCTTTATCACAATCAGGGAAATTAGACTTAGAAATAATTGGGGCAAATGATGGAGCCCTTACAAATTCTTTACATCATTTTAAGCATTATTAATTACATTGATTTAAAGTTAAATTTTACATTCAACTCGTCCACGGTCGATGATGTGGACGTTTATCTGCGAGACATTCCTTCCTGAAATATTATGTTGATGTTATTATTAAAAACGAAACCGAGGAATTACATGCCAGGGAATATTGGAGCCGGTTAGACTTCGGACTGAATTTGTGTGTATGTAGGAAAGATATTGGCCCCCGATTCTGAAAACACTCTCTAAACTAAATTGAAACTATCGCCAACAGTCACTTATCAATAGAATAATACAGAGAACGGTAATATTTTATTCCTGTCAAACTAAACTCTGCGTGCATTATGAATCATAATTTATATAATTTATGATACAGTTAAGGCAATTTTAAGCTAGTTCAATTTTACAATGATGCGGACTTAATTTAGTGAGACCTGTCTTTTTCTATTGCAAAGCATGGGGACGTGACAGTGATACTTTAAATTTAGTTTTAGAAAGTGTTTTTGGAATCGGGGCCATTAGCAAACTAGAATATTGAACGGATTAGAAAAAAACGGATCTTTGAATTTTTCTTTGAAATGAAATGTCATGTCAATGCTTTATGTTATGTCCCAAACCTTGACACAATTCCCTTTGTTAGTCCCTTTAATCTTTTTTTAAACAAATTTGAAAATTGGCAATTTTATCACCTTTATTTTGTCAAAATCAGTTAGCTCTCCATTGCCAAAAGATTAATTTAACATTTTATTATTTTTTATTGCAGTTGGAAGTACTTTACCTTGAATATATTGGTGAGTTCATCGAGCAGCGTCTCGTGTCGGAACGAGACGCGTATATCGGGAACATTGGTCCGCGTGATGTCATTGCCGAGAATACCCTCCTTCATGTAGTTAGGACCCAACCAGTACTGCTTCATCTAAAGGAATAAATACTCTCTACTATATATGTTTGCGCCTTAGTATATTTAAAAATATTAAATAGATTCTCTGAGCCGTAGGTTCCTTACTTCCCAATTCCCGTCTCTTTCCTATTTCCTATGTATGAGCGAGACAGATAAAACGCAGCGACGACACGCCGACGACTGACAGCATCTGTCAAATCACTCTCTCCTTCTTCGAATTTCGTTGTAATAGCGGCGGACGCGCCATTAATTATTTTATGCTATAAAAATCACCAAAGTACGGAAACAACCCTTTACTGTGCCTTGATACGTGTGTTGTGTTCCCCGGGGAAGAAGAACTAGCTGCCAGGATCCACCAGGTCAGTCTCGCTCCATTTTTCCTCAATTTCTTCAATTTTCCAAAGTGTGCCTATACCAACGGTCTCAGAGATTCCTTCGCGCCACCATTTTGTTGGTCACTTCGGCCGGATTTATTATCGATATTCGTAGTTTATTCCTATTTAATTAACATCTATTAGGAAAAATACTTAAACAGAGTCGTTATAGGTTCATATATTTCGTAATTACTTGCGCGCACAACACATTTTGTTACTAAATAGATAGTTCGTAGATTGCCGGTTAACTTGTGATATTCGCATCAATTTCGTATCTCATCTTAGTTTAACTATTTACCTTGTTTCGTTCGCATAGTTTACTTCGTATCGCATTATTTCGTTAATACACAAAGTTAACTAGGTTACCTAACATTTAGTCGCGTTTCGGTACTTTGGATTTGGGCTATAAGCAGTCGCACTATCGTCGTATAATCTTATTGTTTTGTATTTCGCTAGAAGTTATAATTACTTACACATTGAAAACCTACCTAGTTCAATATTAAGTAGGTTCATACGCCAGCATAAAATTCCTTGCGCGCGCGCCAACGCCTGCTAGCTATTATTTCGATCAACCCTCATTTGTTCGTTTTCGCTTGTATCTCACCAAATTTAGTCATACATTCCTTTCTTTACATAGATAGAAATTAATAATCGCATTTACTTTGTCGTTGTGGTAATAACCTACTCACTATAATAACCACCTAGATAAATCTACCTACTTACTTACCTGTGTATATTGGATTGCATGAGCGTGTCATCTTTCGTCGCATTCAATTGTGAATTTTTTATAGGTCTCGTGTTAATTGTAATTTTCGCGTAGGTACCTAACACTTTAAGTAGGTACTTACATTATAGTAGCATTCTTTACGCATTTCGTAGTAGGAGGTTACCTAACTATCGACCTACCTGGTTCACATATCTTAAGTAACTACCTACATTGGTTTAAACATATAGGTAATAACAATTTAAAATGCCACGCCCCGCTGCCGCCACCGCCACCGCCACCGCTACCGCTACCTCTGACGCAGAGGTTCAGTTGAAATTGTTGGAACCGCTTCTTTCTACATATTTTGAGCGCATAGATGGTATTTATAATTTGAGTTTAAAGGCACTAGATAGTACAAGTATTGAATCGTTTTTAACGCAAGCACAAACTATAGACGAGATTCGTAGTAGTTATCAAGATACTTTGCAAAATATTAATTTGTTGCAAATGAAGATAAATCCTGATTATAAACCTAACTTTCAATCATGGACCGCCTTTGAGGACATTTATTGCATAGTTAAACGTCGACATCAACAATTGTCTTGTAGCACCACGGATGCTAAACCTGTGGTTGCGTCTGTGTCCAAAAGTTCGTGTCCCAAGTTGCCGCCTATGACTATACCGGAGTTTGACGGAAATATTAAAAATTGGTCTTTGTTTTACACTACATTTTATAATACAGTCCATTGTAACAATAGTTTGAGTAACTCGGAAAAATTGTACTACCTAATAGGTAAACTAACTGGTAAAGCAAAATTGGTATTTTCTGGTTTGACACCCACTGGTGACAACTACGAAATTATTTTTAAATCGCTCGTATCTAAATTTGAAGATAAACGCTCGCTTGCATCGTCGTACCTCGAACATATTTTTGATTTAAAACAAATAACTTCACCCTCGGCGGACAACCTTGAACTCTTTTTGGATAATTTCGCAACTTCAGTCGACGCGCTTAAAAATCTTAAGTTCGATGACCTCGCCGACTACATAGTTTTGTATACCGCACTTCGTAAGTTGGACCCCGAAACCGCTAGGTCGTTTGAAATGGAGCAACGTAGTACGGAGGTACCTACCTTCTCCGGTTTAGTTTCGTTTGTTCGGGATCGCATAAAGGTATTGCAACGCACACCTAATTTAAAATCGGAGTATACGAAAAAGACAGATCGTCGTGCGGAGGTATTGAGTAAACCTAAGTTCACACAAGCTTACGTATCCGCCCATAGTAATTCTCGCAATTATAGCAACTTCGTATCGTCACCTAAAAATTGTACTTGTTGTAATTCGTCTTCCGCTCACAATTTGTATAATTGTTCAAAATTTATTTCTTTGACGCCGCGTGAACGTTTCGAATACATAAAATCTAATAATCATTGCATTAACTGTTTAGGTAACGGTCACAAATTAGTTAATTGTAAGTCGTCTATATCATGTAGGAGATGTGATAAGAAACATCATAGTATGTTGCATTTCGATGCGAGCGTTCCCGTGCCGCCCGGCAACCCGCCTGGCGTGCGCGCGGAGTCGCGGGCCGCGCCGCCGCCCGCCGCCGTGTCGCTGTGCTCGCTGTCCGCGGCCCCGCGCACGCGCCCCCCGCCCGGCGCCCGCGCTCGGCCCACCACCGTGCTGCTCGCGACGGCACGCGTTATCGTACACGACGCGCGAGGTGAACCGCGCTATGTAAGGTGTTTGTTAGACAGCGCGTCACAGAGTAACTTTATAACTACGTCATGTTTGCGTGCGCTTGGTTTAAAACAAATTCGCACCCGTTCTTTCGTTAAGGGTATTGGGGGTTCTTTAAAATGTATTGATGGTTCCGTACAATTAAAATTTTATTCACGCTTTAATAGTAAAGTTGTATTTGAT
Organism: Emmelina monodactyla; assembly: GCA_916618145.1. Lineage (NCBI taxonomy): Eukaryota > Metazoa > Arthropoda > Insecta > Lepidoptera > Pterophoridae > Emmelina > Emmelina monodactyla. The sequence goes on along the minus strand of OU745315.1, from coordinate 699,686 downwards.
ATAAATACTCTCGTTGTTGATAAGGTCACGGAAAACCTACCTACTAGTTTGGTTGATAGTTCTTTACTTTCGGAATTCGCCCACCTACGGCTTGCTGATGATACTTATGGTATACCCGGTGACATTGACATGTTAATCGGAGCTTCGCTTTTCCCGCATTTATTACTAGAAAATAAAATACGTTCTCGCATAGATGGTCTTCCATGTGCACTGGAAACCACACTTGGCTTTATACTCGTTGGTACCGCTCCCGTTTTGGACTCTTGCGCTTCCACTACGTGTTGTTGTTGTGTCGAAACACATTCAAATCTCGATAGCCTCGTTAATAGATTTTTTGAGTTAGAAGAGGTTAACGTGCCTCGTGTCATAAGCAAGGATGACCACGAGTGTGAAGAAATTTATCTTCGCACTACAACCCGCGCACCTGATGGTAGGTATGTCGTTGCCCTGCCGTTTAAGGGTGATGTTAACTCCCTTGGTGATTCCTTCTCCGTAGCTAAGAAGCGCTTCGAGTGTCTCGAAAGAAAGCTCCTCGCATCGCCTACGATGAAACAAGCCTACGATGATAACATTAAGGATTTATTGCAAAAGGGTTTTCTTTCCCTCGTTCCATCAGAAATAGACATTCCTTCAGCTCGTTGTTTTTATATGCCTCATCATGGTGTTTGGAAGGAGGATAGCTTGACCACCAAGCTTCGCATAGTTACGGATGCTAGCGCTAAATCAACTTCATCTGTTTCGTTGAATGATTTGCTTTATACTGGTGAAAATCTACAAGGTGATTTATTTCCAATTTTGATAAATTTTAGATTGTTCGAAATTGCTTTTTCTGCAGATATTCGTCAAATGTTTCTGGCTATAGGCATGAGAGAGAGCGATAGAAAATTTACTCGCATTCTTTATAGGTTTTCACCGGAGGAGAAATTATCGGTTTATGAATATAATAGGGTTTGTTTTGGAGTTCGCTCTAGCCCCTTTCACGCCCTTCGCACATTAAAGCAATTGGCAGCAGATGAAGGAGACGCATTCCCGCAGGCTAAGAAGATCGTTGAAGATGGTCATATCTACATGGATGATATCGTTTGTAGCGTACCTGTAGAAGAGGTAGAAGGTATCGCAAATTCGCTTATTTCGCTTTTTAAACGTGGACAGTTTGATCTGGTCAAGTGGATGAGTAATTCTCAAGAAGTTCTTAACTCCATTCCACCGTCGCATCGCCTTTCTTCGATAAAGGATTTTGGTAATGACGATACGCATAATATTTTAGGATTATCTTGGTCGCCAGTCACGGATTCTTTTTCGCTAAAAACTTCGACAGTTTCTAATCGTTGTACTAAACGTGACATCCTGTCTTGCATCGCTAGGTTATGGGATATAATGGGTTTCATAGGTCCTGTTATTCTTTACGCTAAATTGATTATGAGAAATTTGTGGTTATTAAAATGCGATTGGGACGAACTACCCCCTGATTCTATCGTTAATCAGTGGTTGCAATATAACGAAGAGCTGAGTGAACTTCACCATATTAACGTTCCTCGTCATGTCGGCATTGTTAGGGGTAGTGTCGTTACAGTGGTTGGATTTGCTGATGCTAGCGAGCAAGCTTATGGAGCCGTCGTCTACTTGCATGTTCAGGATGGTGACAAAATTTCTGTTTCCTTACTTTGTTCCAAATCTAAGGTCGCTCCCATGAAAACTGTTTCTGTTGCTCGTTTAGAATTATGTGCGGCGCTCCTGCTTGCTAAACTCATTCGCGTTACTTTAGATACTTGTAGCACTCGCATCACTGTCGACTCTTGTTACGCATTCTCGGACTCTACTATCGCACTCTGTTGGATTAAATCATCACCTCATCGTTGGGGCACTTTCGTCGCCAACAGAGTTGCAAAACTGCAATCGCAATTATCGCCTGAAACATTTTATCACATTTCCGGTTTGGAAAACCCAGCGGATTGTTTGTCACGTGGACTCAGGCCTAGTCAAATAGTAAATCATCCTCTATGGTTTACCGGCCCCAGCTGGCTCTCGTCTTCTGTAGCTGACTGGCCTATAACTCCATTTAATCCGTCTCGCATTGATGATGTTCCGGAAGAAAAGTCAACCGTCTTGGTCACTGTTGCTCCCGTTGAAGAATCTGCTCTTTTAGTTTTAGCAAGACGCTTTTCTTCTTGGACAAAATTGTTAAGCACAGTTGTTTTTATATTTCGCTTTCTTAAGGTTTTACCTCGTCGCAAATACATTTTAGCTTCTGACTTTGAATTCGCTGAGCACAAAATATTATCGCACTTACAACGCGCATATTTCGAACAGGAAATCAACAATCTTAAGTTAGGCAAAAATTGTAACACGGCTTTCCAACGCTTAAAGCCTTTTATGGATAATGACTTGATACGTGTTGGAGGTCGCCTTCAACACTCGCATCTCTCTTACGACAATAAACACCCAATTGTATTACCCCGCAAAGATCACATAGTAAATTTACTAGTTGATTACTATCACATTGTTCATTGCCATGCCGGTCCAGATCTATTGATGTCAATATTGCGACAGAGATACTGGATCCTTTCGGCTCGTAGTATTATTCGATCCCGAGTGTTTAAATGTTTACCTTGTTTTCGCTTACGCCCTCGTAATGACTTCCCGGAAATGTCGTCACATCGCGCTTGTAGAGTTACGGAGACTCTAAAGCCTTTCACTCACACTGGACTAGACTTCGCTGGTCCCTTGCAAGCTACGCCGGTCCGCAAGCGTGGCTGTCGTGCCGTTAAGGTTTACGTTTGCCTGTTCGTTTGTCTTACAACCCGCGCGGTACACATCGAGCTAGTTACTGAATTGTCTACCGATAGTTTCTTGTCTTCGTTCAATCGGTTTTTGTCCCGTAGAGGTCCAGTAGCTAAACTCTATTCCGATAACGGAACAAACTTCATTGGTGCCAAGCGAAGGTTAAACGAAACTTATCAATTACTTAAAGCACATGACTTTAAATTTAATTTTAATAACGTTTTGTCGGAAAACCGCATAGAATGGATCTTAAATCCACCCGCTGCTCCTCATTTCGGAGGAAACTGGGAGGCAAATATAAAGAGCCTCAAAACTCATTTGTATAGAGTCATTGGTGGTCAGTTACTTTCTTTCGAAGAAATGACTACAGTCCTCACACAGATAGAGGCTGTGATGAATACTCGCCCGCTTTGTCGCACACTATCGAATGATCCCAATGATTCGTTGGCACTAACACCTGCGCATTTTTTAAATTTGACACCGCTCAAATATTTTCCCGCGTCCAATGTAGTAGAGGACAATGTTAATCTTATTTCTCGATACGACTTGCTTAACAAGCTCGTCGATTCGTTTTGGTGTCGTTGGAGGAGGGAATACTTGCATACGCTGCAACTACGGCAGAAATGGAATACCTCGTGCAATCCAATACGCGTTGGAACAGTAGTAGTATTAAACACGGATAACACCCCTCCGTTACATTGGCCGCTCGGTATTGTTGAGGAAATTTATCCTGGTAAGGACGGAATAGTAAGGACAGTCAAGGTCCGCACATCTAGCGGCACTTACACAAGACCGGTCGTGCGACTCTGCCCACTTCCAAATTTCCATTAAATTTCTAATTGTTTCGTTAATTTTAATAGTATACGCACCTTTAATATAGATTTGTTCAATATAAGCTTAATTTGATATTTGATCGCTCATTGTTTATTAACGCTTTGCAATCGTTATGTTCATAATAAATTAGTATTCTGGTTTTCATTAAATTCATCTAGAATTTTGTTTTTTTTTTTCGTCGCCGCGTTGCCTTTATTGTTGAAGGGAATCCTTCAAGCGGGGGAGAATGTTTGCGCCTTAGTATATTTAAAAATATTAAATAGATTCTCTGAGCCGTAGGTTCCTTACTTCCCAATTCCCGTCTCTTTCCTATTTCCTATGTATGAGCGAGACAGATAAAACGCAGCGACGACACGCCGACGACTGACAGCATCTGTCAAATCACTCTCTCCTTCTTCGAATTTCGTTGTAATAGCGGCGGACGCGCCATTAATTATTTTATGCTATAAAAATCACCAAAGTACGGAAACAACCCTTTACTGTGCCTTGATACGTGTGTTGTGTTCCCCGGGGAAGAAGAACTAGCTGCCAGGATCCACCAGGTCAGTCTCGCTCCATTTTTCCTCAATTTCTTCAATTTTCCAAAGTGTGCCTATACCAACGGTCTCAGAGATTCCTTCGCGCCACCAATATATCTACATAGAGTTAGGAGAAGTTTCTAGAATTAAAGCTTAATGATGTATGGAAAACTTCAAAATCATATTTATATTCAGGATTTCTTTCTGAAAATAAATCAAAACGATTCTTTAACAAATTTATCACAAGACATTATTATTAAACTGACCTCGTGCGGGAAGCCAGACATGAGTACAGAGTTCCTGGCGAGCTCACACATATCGCATGAGCTTAGTTTCCACACCTGTGCTGCGATACTGTACTCCTCCATCAAAGGTTCCTGATACAAATACAACAGTTTTCAATGACGAAGTGGTTCCAATTTAATTGTATATAATAAATAGAGACGGCCTTAAAATGCTACCTTGTAGCACACCAACTATTTTTTGAAAACAAGCTTGCTTTTGGTGTACATTATTTTATTTGCTTTTATTTTTGGTTGATAAAACAAAGCATTAACCTTACTTAATGCTGTAAGATATTACTTAAACTTACAATTTCACGAAAGCTAAAACCTGTCGAAAGCCTTATTAAGTACATAAAATTCTAAGCTTTTTACATGTTTACCTTAGTAAAGTGGAATTGAAGTGGGTCATCAGTACTGAGCGTAATGGGAAGTCCTCTAGCGAGGAACTCCGGCAGCGGGTTACGGTGGTAGTTGAGGAACAGAGAGTTGTTGGACAGAGGAGACATCGCGATGTAGATCTGAGCCAGGTAGTACAAGTACTGGAGGACTGGCACCTAATGAAAATATTCGGTAAGTGGAAATAAGTAAAATCATGTTCATTATTATAAAGATACAAGTTACCCGCCCAGCGTAATGGTGTAATTTTCGCATTTTTGGCTATTTTTAAAAGACTTTTTCTGAATGTTCTTTATTTACAATTTTTTATGAAAAAAATACTTCAAGATGGCAAAAAACGAATTAGTTAAAATCCGTTTGGTGTAAAGCAACCGGAGGAGTAAGCGGACAAACATACAAATAGACGCAATTAGTTGGATTAATTATACTATTTAATGAGAATGATAAATGATTTATGAAGTTTACCCCCTTCTAACCTACGCAATGGATTATCTTAACGATACGATTTTCATTTCAATAAAGAAATATTGTTCACGAATTTTAAAAAATGCAAAACCGCAAGTTATGCTCTCAGTAGTAAACTAAGCACCTGTACCAACTGCTACATTAGCATAACACACCTTCCTCAGCAGCAGTCCGTGCGAGATGTTCTCGGCCAGCATGAACCCGCACACGAGGTGCTGCACGGGGCCCGCCTCGCCGCAGTGCGGCCGCAGCACGAACGTGTTCAGGCCCTGCTCTCTGGGGGACATCATTCATTATAAAGCTACTAGTGGCCGCCCGCGACTCCGTTCGCGTGGAAGTCGGTTTCCCGTGGGAATGAGATGTTTTCCCGCGGTAAAAAGTATCCTATGTGTTACTCTGATGTATAACCTACATTACTGCAAAGTTTCATCCAAATCCATCCAGTAGTTTTTACGTGAAAGAGTAACAAACATCCATCCATCCATCCATACATCCTCACAAACTTTCACATTTATAATATTAGTAGGATTACATTACCAAAGTGTTTAATTCTCTTGCACGTTTCCCCCAAACGTTAGTCAATTGTGGTTCAATCAGTTATTGGATTAGGCTAGCATGGAAGTGATTAGACCTTGTTCTTTGGGAAATGCATACAAACAGAGAAAATGCGTAGTTGCGTAGGGTAAGTAGAAAATTTGTCTTGGGATGGAAAAAAATATGTAGGTAGTGTTTACAACTTGCTAATATTGTCGTACTATAATTGAGGAGGAAGAAACAGAAATCTGTGGAAGATGTTGAGGGAGGCCTTTGGCCAGGATCGACATGTTTCGTTAAAAATAATAATATTAGAAGTGTTACTTTTATTATTAAACTAGTGGCCGCCCGCGACTCCGTTCGCGTGGAAGTCGGTTTCCCGTGGGAATTAGGTGTTTTCCCGCGGTAAAAAGTACCCTATGTGTTATTTTGATGTATAACCTATACTACTGCAAAGTTTCATCAAAATCCATCCAGTAGTTTTTACGTGAAAGAGTAACAAACATCCATCTATCCATACATCCTCACAAACTTTCACATTTATAATATTAGTAGGATAGTAGGATTAGCATTTATTTTAAATCTTATTTGATTATGACCTTCATCATACAGTTCAAGGAGAACCGTCTTTGATCCAACTCATCAGAAACCAACACTCACTTGCGGAAGTGGTTGAGCACGGTCATGTTGGCGTACATGTAGTACAGGTAGTAGGCGTAGGGCGGGTTGTCCTCGTCGTCCCACTGCGCGGGGCACTTCACGCCCGCGTCCAGCATCGGATTCTCCGGCTTGGACTCGTCGTCCACGCTGTCGAAGCCGACCACGTGCTGGGGCGAGGAATAGGTGATGATATAATAAGAATAAGTAATAATAAATCTCCAGACTGACTCACCAACTGTGTGGCCCTAAACTAAGCAAAGTTGTACTATAGGTACCACACAATGGACAAGGGGAGAACCTAGTTACACCCAGACACGAGCCAATATCGAAAAACTATTTTTACGAAATTGGCCCGACCGGGAATTGAACCCGGAACATTCCACTTAGCAGTCCGGTATATATACCGCTGCACCACAGAGGTCGTCATAATGGGAGATGGTAAAAATAGACGATTTACTTTGACTTTCAAAAAAGAGATCTCTGGTATTTCTTTTAAGAGATAGAAGGACTATTTATTTTGGTGGTAAAAGAGGACATCTCTAGTATTTATTTTAAGATACAGAGGACGATGAAGGTAATTTTCATCTTTCATTAGTTAGAACGCTGATGTTTCTTTTCTTCATCTTCACATATTACTAAATTATATTCCAAGCCTGTTGTAGATACCTATAGTCTGTATAATTACCGTGAGGAACTTGTGCAGTTCAATGTTGCTGTCGGGGTCGTTGGTGACGTCAAACAGCGGCTTGAAGATGTTGTTGAGGAACTCCTGGAAGTTCTTCATGATCTTGTTCGACTTGAAGATGTCGCTGCACGAGAAGAACATAGTGATTACTAAGTATGCTGAAGTTAGAGTTTTTAGAGTGGTAGAGTCTAGCTGTAGGCTCTGTCTGCAGCGATTACTGGGCTGACTCGACCGGTGAAATACCACCGTCGCACAGAAAACCGTCGTTTCGTTCGGTGAGTGCGATATCCGGTGCCCAATTCCTCAAAGGCTTGCAACGAACCCTAATCAACTTAATATTAAACTTTCTCTCAGTAGCGTAATAGTTAAACCCATACTAAGACGTATTTGCTTATTTGCTGTAAAATAATATACGTTCTTACAAGGTCTCTGATAAGTCAAAGCTGTTTTGATTTTACTTGTGTGATTTAATTTTACGTTTTTTTAATTATTGCAGTAGCCTTACAAACTAAGTGATTCTATATACTTCGTCGACTCATGATTGAAGCCAGTTTTTATATACATACCTATGTAATTAATTTTTTTTTACAGTTTTCCATATTAAAAACACTTCTAACCGGCTAAAACTAGGTGTAGCCGCACTTCGGGTATTAGCCGTAACATATACATACTAGAGTCGTGGTATCTGTATGAGCCAGCGCACGTTGTCGGAGTGCACGTTGTACTGGATGGCCCACGCGGCCAGCTTGGCCCACTCGCCCGCCGACTTGCCGTAGATGGACAGCCGCAGCTCCGCGTTCTGGTACTTGGCTTCCTCCAGGTCCGATGCTACCTCCTAGAAGGATGAGAAAGGTTGAAATGAAAAGAAATGAAATTACTTTATTGTATGTAGGATTAAAAACGAATCTCTTATACATTGTTAAAGGCATAAAATCAAAAACAAAAAAAAGTCACGGGACACCCCTACATTCATCAGCAATGGCCGTAGAAGACCGAGAAAAAAAGGTTTAAAGTTTAGTAATGGAGATCGATTCGTTTTTCAAGTCGTATTTTAGTTGTCAAAAGTTTGATAGTAAAGTAAGGTGATTGATTATTTCCAGAATAGTTCGTTTCAAAATTGATGCAAGTTTCCAACTTTTTCTTGTTGTTTTAACTGAATGGTTCTGCAAATGCACACCACATCGCAAACGATAACTTCGATTATGTTTATTAATTTCGAGAACATCCTTGACAGTTTTTTTTTGAGAAGTAATCAAGTACCTATAGTATTTTAAATTGAAAACCAAACGTTGATAAAACCAAACGTTTAAATTGAAAACCAAAGGTTGATAAAACCCAACAAAATCATCAGCATCACTGAAGCCTTAAATAAACTCACATTAATGATCCTGGCGAAGTACTTCCCGTTCATGTAGTTGTCGGTCTTGAGGAACACCTCCCGCAGCCGGCTCTCGCCGATGGGGTTGTACTTCGCGTTGAACTTGTCGAACCGATGGAATGTGTTGCGGTCCTAACACAAACAATCTCTGTCTTCACATTGGTTTTATGCGTCTTAAAACTTATTACTAGGTACTATAATTATTTCTTTAACTTCTAACTAACTATACCAAAAATTAAAGAGATTTGCGAATTTATACCTTACGGGGTACTCTCCGATATTACTAAACTGATTTTATAAAAAAGTTATAGTTCATGTTGTTAAGAAAAGATGATCCAAGATTTTGCAGATATTTGATGCTTTGCTATTAAAGAAAACCGTTATCATTTCATAAAAAAATTGAGAAGCGTAAACACATACCTAAGTCATAAAATAGAAAAAACAAAACAACAACATTAAGATTACTAACGTTTGGGGGAAACGTGAAATGAGAATTAAAGACTTTTTACTTTTAAAGAATTTAAACTTGACTCACAGCATGCACATCCAGCATATCCACGGTGAGGTCGTAGGTGCTGAGGTTCATGGACTCGAAGACGGCCCTCAGCGTCATGGGCTCCCCCTTGTGCACGGTCACCACCTCCTCCGCGTGGTTCTTCAGCGTCTTCTTGATGAACCGCAGCAGGTGCTTCTGGTTCATGCAGGACGCCGCGTGGATGTGGGTGTCCACTTTGCTGGAGAGATCATTGAGTTGTTAGGTTGTTTTGCTTTAGAAGTGGAAGGAAGTTTTTAAGGGGAGCAAGATGATAGTTATGGTCGAATTTAGACAAGCAAAGAAGGCAAGCAGTCAAAACAAAGTCTAAACATAATTACCTATGCTTTCAATAAAGGTATTTAATGACAACACCCTTTTATTCTATTTTACAAAACTTTCGCATGAAAATCCCCTATGATTGAATTTTGCGTATCGCTTTAGAGTACGATGACGCTAGCTTTCACATATATTTACAAAGTTATAGAGTTCCACAGACTATTGAACCTTATCCTTTGACCCTTATCTTCCTCAAACTCACCGAATATTATAGAAGTCTCTATGTGGAACAGCCTTCTGCGAGGCCAGCTCCAGCAGCTCGTTGAGCAGCACGTGCAGCTGGAACTTCGAGGACAGGTACGACAGCCGGCGGAAGCAGAACGACTTCCTGCAAGCGATGCAAATTGACCAATATGTTGCCAAGTTTGAGTCATATTTCTCTACTTAAAATATTTATGTAAGCATAGTGTACGACAGAAATAGATAGTATTTTTTGCATAGGGAAATTATAAGTAGTTAGTTAGGAACACGACGCAAACAGCAAAAGTTTAAACACTCATTGATTTTTATTATATTTAGAGAGGCCATATTGAAGTCATTTTCCAAGATCCCGAAAGTTCTGGCAATACTTTTAGTTTACTTCAAAGAATTCTCGGAACTGATGCTTTTTAACATCCTACTTTTAAATATTAGAAAACCACATATTTCCTGTTTTCAAATAACTTACAGTGGTCCATCGGCGATCATCCCGCACATGGTGTTCATGTCCTGGATATACTGCGCCAGGTGGATGTACTCGTACGGAACCCTGGTCTCCTCGTCGCCATCTTGCTTGTACAGGTTGAACACGCCCTCGTGCTGTCGGAGGATGTAGTTCTTGGGCGGGGGCTTCGGGCCCTCCCACGGGTCTTTGTTGTGCTTGAACGGAGGGTGCACGATGTGGTCTGGAAGAAAAGAGAGTGAGTACTTGGAACATCGTTAAAGCGGTTATAAACTGCAAATAAAAACATAAAAGTAGTTTATTGTGCCAAAAAAATTATCAGTAATTAAAACATTTGGTGATTACATTCATATGGTATTCTCTGAACACTAACGTTAAAGACAGGATTTACAAAAACCGTAGGCAAACACGCATCAAAACAAAGAAAAATCCGTGTACACGCAATTAAGTCCTCTTTTTATTCGACCTTAGTAATAATAGTAAGGTACTCGAAATCTAGTAAATGTCAGACGTTTCTGGTTAAAAGTGATAATTAGCAATTAAAATTTGATTTAACTAAGGCATTCGTATATTTTAAAGTTCATAATATTGTTCAATAAACTGTGGTCTCGTCCTTGAATCAAGCATGTTTTGGTATATTTTATTTAGAGTCCTTACCTTACACTAAACTCTGAGTGAAAGGAGTTTTAATTAACTTGAAAATGCACTGAAAGTTCAATTACTTATTTGCAACCTTGTTCTGAAAACTTCAAGGGTACTTGCTATTCTAAGACTCAGCGTGAACTGAATTAATGAGCTTGGCTGCTCGTTCACCTATTTAATATTTTCTGCACAAGTGCATTTAGTATTTTCACTTCCGACTTTGTAGAAAAGATTCTTCATTAAAGAAAAATGGTCTTTCAAAGGTTTTTGAGTTGAGGACTGGATGTTACGTAGCATTTAATTACGGTATTTGACTAATTGAGTTCCTACTAATACCCTCAATTCAGAATCCGGTGACAAATTTAAGAAAAAAATAACCTGCGATGTGTCTTTTAGGGTGGCTGAAGGCTGGCGGCTGGTGCGACTCGGAGTACATGCCCCGGATGAACCTGGTGGTGATCGCCTCGAAGTTCTGCAGGGACAGCTCCATGTACTTCTTGCGGATCTCCAGCGCCTGCACCAGCAGCGAGGATGCCTGCTGCAGGTCGTCAAGAGGCACCTACGAGAAAGAATTCATTAAATGATTTGGACGCTGGGCACTGATGCCAGTAAAGGTGGTGCCAAAATATTTAAAACCAAAGGTAATGGTTGTCGCATGAAAACTTTGATGTCAGCTGCTTTCAGAAGGTAACTTTAGAAATCCACTTATGAGTTATATTAGAATAATGTTTGTCCAGCAGTGAACGTCTAATCTAGCAATCCTTCTAGGTGATGAAAATAAACGTAACGCTCTTTCCTCCTAAATTTTATTATTTTTTGTTAAATTTTCTTTATTTTTTAGGCAATGGCGTTAATGATTGATTAACAGTTAGCTAAATTTAGTCCAAAGTGTTTGCCTCAGGTGTTCGCCAACGTTCTCGTAGATGAACCTTAAAATAGAATTAATCTGTATCTTAATATCGCAGCAAATTATTTGAAGGTCATTATCATTTAGATAAATTCCGCATCTAGCCAAATTAGTTAGTTACATACCTATCTGAAAGATGGATAAGCCAGTTGGATGATATCCAACATAATCGAACAGCGATGAAATATGTGAATACTATAAATTTCATTTGAATTGCGATAAGGTTTCTATAATGTGACAATTCCTTTCTAAATATAATTTGGCCTATTTACTATTTAACCAACGTTTAGTAGAAGAAGATAATTTGATCTAATGGATTGTGGTAAGAATGCCGGTCATATAAATGATATGTAGTAATCCATCTGGCATAAAACGTTTGATGGTTCGCATAAGCTCGTAAGTAAAATATAAGTATTATACGAAGGCAAGTTAATGCGCTGAAATGACGGATACACTTTTGCTTTTCAGAACCTACCCAAGCGATATCCTATTCCGTATTAATTAAGTAATAGAAACCATATTAATATTGACTTTACTAGTAGGTATCTGTCCGTATGAATACTGATAAACATGCACGTTTTTTTTTATCGTAAAATCACATACCTACTTGATTAGATATCGGACCTAATTCAGTTGTTTCTGGGTGTAGGTACCTACATTACTTAATTAAGTAGGTGCATGGTTGTCATTGTCAGGGAACTCATCGTGAGGTAGTTTCCTCAGTGTGACTGCTCATAGTAGAATATTCTAATTCGGTAAGAGCTGCAAGAATCTTGCAGCTGTTCAGGTAAAGTTTTTACAAGATGAGTAGGTGCATGACTAAGGTAACCTTTTATGTTTAATTGTTTATGCATGAGAGAAGTAAATTGAAGTGTATTAATTAAGAACATTCAATTTAAAAATATCTCGATGGAAGACCTGGCAAAGTTTGCACATCACCCACATTATTGCCCACATATTTTCACAATCGCAAAGACTATCACCACAGTTCTACAAGCTTCAACCAATGTCACAATAGACAGACTATCGTTTCGTTTTTTTGATTACTGTCCTTCTTTAACTAAGTGTCTTAAGGTTACTTAACTTCTCCAGGCTAAACCTATCACAACAGAGAGTATGACATACCCCTAACGTATCCTCTCCGCTGATGGCCACCCTCTGGAACTGCGGTAGCCCTTCTTTAACTGAGTGCCTTAATAGTTACTTAAGTTTTCCAGGCTTAAACTCACACAACAGAGAGTACGACATACCCCTGACGTATCCTCTCCGCTGATGGCCACCCTCTGGAACTGCGGTATCCCTTCTTTAACTGAGTGTCTTAATAGTTACTTAAGTTCTCCCGGCTAAACCTATCACCACAGAGAGTATACCATACCCCTGAAGTATCCTCTCCGCTGATGGCCACCCTCTGGAACTGCGGTAGCCCTTCTTTAACTGAGTGTCTTAATAGTTACTTAAGTTCTCCAGTCTTCAACCGATCACAACAGAGAGTGTGCCATACCCCTGAAGTATCCTCCCCGCTGATGGCGACCCTCCGGAACTGCGGTAGCCCTTCTTTAACTGAGTGCCTTAATAGTTACTTAAGTTTTCCAGGCCTAAACTCACACAACAGAGTGTCTAACATACCCCTGAAGTATCCTCTCCGCTGATGGCCACCCTCTGGAACTGCGGTAGCCCTTCTTTAACTGAGTGCCTTAATAGTTACTTAAGTTTTCCAGGCCTAAACTCACACAACAGAGTGTCTAACATACCCCTGAAGTATCCTCTCCGCTGACGGCCACCCTCTGGAACTGCGGCAGCCCTTCTTTAACTGAGTGTCTTAATAGTTACTTAAGTTTTCCAGGCTCACACAACAGAGAGTACGACATACCCCTGAAGTATCCTCTCCGCTGATGGCCACCCTCTGGAACTGCGGTAGCCCTTCTTTAACTGAGTGTCTTAATAGTTACTTAAGTTCTCCAGCTAAACCTATCACAACAGAGAGTATGACATACCCCTGACGTATCCTCTCCGCTGATGGCGACCCTCTGGAACTGCGGCAGCACGAAGTCGGCGTCGTCCTCGTCGACGGCGCGCAGGCGGTTGGCCTCCTCCAGCGCCTGCCCCACCTCGCTGCCGCCGAACGAGCGCAGCGACTGGCTGCATTCTGCTGCTCTGTGGACAATAAAGACGTTAATAAGTATGTGCAGTCAAACGAGCGGATTGTCGGGCTGCATTCTGCTGCTCTGTGGACAATAAAGACGTTAATAAGTATGTGCCGAGGAACGAGCGGAGCGACTAGCTGCATTCTGCTGCTCTGTGGACAATAAACACATTCATAAGTATGTGCCGCCGAACGAGCGGATCGACTGGCTGCATTCTGCTGCTCTGTGGACAATAAACACAGTAATAAGTATGTGCAGCCGAACGAGCGGATTCTGCTCGTTCCGTCGGGCCGCATTCTGCTGCTCTGTGGTTGATTATAAGCTTGATGTTCGAGGTCGAGGACCAGGATCGTCGGTACTAGAATCTGTCCGTATTCCGCATGCAGATATTGTTGAAGAAATATTGATGGGAAAATATCAAGAACCAATATTATCCACGAATGCCTAGATGCATTGATACCATATTGGTACCTACGAACTATGATGCAATCTGTGAAAGTATGTCTAACTTCGATCAGAAGTAAACAGTAGTTGGCTGATTGATAGCTGACTTTAATTGTACCTACTTATATGTTTTTTCATGTCTTAGTAAGATTGCAGATTAACATATTTTTAGGAATTTAAAGTATTTCCATGTTTTTTTTCTCTAGGTCTACCTGTCGAAGTTGCAAACAACACAACCAAACGTTAATCTACGAATACAAAAACAAATAAATTAGTAAATTTGGACTTTCTGCAGATAAGTAGATTTTTATCTAGGTTAAAACTTTGTATTAAGAGGGGGTATACAGGTAAATTTCCAGTCGTAATTTGTATTTTTACCCTAGAAAACAAAGCACAAATTACCCGAAAAAAATACCATAGATATTAAAGCATATTTCCAAGGGACTGATCAGAGTGAAAACATAAAAAAATAAAATTTTCTCGATAAAAAAAAATCACGAAATTAGCTCTAATTTTCAACTATTATTCATTTATTTCCAATATTATGCATGCTATTGAGCCAATATTTTAATACATACTACCAAATTATATTACCCAGCGACCCTACTAGCGATTTTAGAAAATAATGTATACTTTACGAGTTATTACATTAAAACTTATTCGGCGCTTACTACGTTTTTATTTCTCGCAGAACGCTTTCGTCTGTCGCACCTGTCCTGGGATCTAAGGCATGTTTTGTTTCATGGTTTAGTTGTGATCGCTCCGTTGAGACAAGAGGACTGTGTTTCTGTGCTCCGGGGCCGAAAAAATCTTCGTTTTAATTTCTAATTCTTGTTTGACTATGAAAAAAAACTTTAAAATATGGCTAGCAAAAAAACGCAGCAAAAGAGTATTTTAGAAATTAAAAATGTATCTCATGGCTAATTTAAATAGATTTTAATGGCTTTTAAGACAAGTTACAATGAATAGATCATAAATCACAATATATATATTATTGCAATTTCTTTCTGTCTGTGCTTTGCAGTACAGATACAAGACACCGCATTTTGAAAAAAAGGTCATTTTATAAAGCACATAGTAAAAACAACATTATTATAAATAAATTATTATATTACATACTTACCTTTGCGAATTATTTACCACCAGCAAAAAGTGCAGTGCAGTACAGTCAGCATCATATTCTTCGTGACGACTACTGTAGCCAAATAGTTGATAACACCCAGTCATCATTTTCATCGTATCAAAAAGTGCCATCACATTTAATCGGGACAATTTATCGAAGCGTCCAGAAAGTCTTATAGAAAGTTGCATTCAATTACGCATCAACCAAAGCGCCATCGATATCGAAGCGCCCAGCGAAATATAAAAATACGCTTTCTTCTTCTAATCGTCAAAAAATAAACCAGGAACGCACAAGTGTGTAAGAACCTATGTTTTCAAACTTCAAAAACTTTCTAGCTTTTGTTTTCAGGTTCCAAGCTTTCAGGTAAAAGTCACAGTCGGCGCCGAACAATCAATTTTATGTACTAGCATTTCATGTTAAAAAGTTTTAGCAAGTGAGCCTTGGAATAGTGAAATTAAACTAATTTTAACGGGTTTTTACGCGTTTTATTAAATTAATTTTGATTTTCCGACGTTTCGGCCTTTTTACAAATGCCGTGGTCAATGGTAGACTGAGATTGATGTCTTCATAGAGTATAGTAAAAAACAATTTTTAGAATTCACCGCCATCTGTTTCGTAATTTTCTCGCATAGTTGTTCGGGTTCACGCAATAGACGCTGACAGTGTCTTGGTGTTTCTGCTTATTTGTCTGCTGGTTGTTCTTTTTTATTTTACTAAGTATTGGATCCCACGTTGGTGATAGCATCCAACCATCTTCTCTATTGAAGTTAGGGTGTTTTATAATTTCAATCGTTTCTCTTACCAACCTAGGAATAAAATGTTTCTCTTTTGCTAGGATTTTAACGGTATCAAATCTTAGATAGTGGTTGGGCTTATCCATGGAATGCTCACAGACTGCAGGTTTTGTATAGCGACGCTTACAGTTTAATTTTAAGTAATAACAATCGCGTAAATCTAAGAAGTTACATAGAATAGTTAGTTCAGTTAACATTCTAAATTTTTGCTAGACACATTTTTATTCCTAAATTTTTAAATATTTTTTATTTTGTTTGAAATTTGAACCTTCTTCAAAGAAGTTTCATATTTTACACATCAGATACCTATCATTTCTTGACGTATAATTAAGCAAGAGCCAGATGCAACAACTTTCCTTAAAATAAATATTTGCCGCGCGTAAATAAGTCATAATTTCCGATCATAAAATTGTTATTAGGGTTATTGAATCCTACTATAAATTATTTTTCAGGTAGGTATCCTATCATTGGTATTCAAAATAAAATATAAATTTATAATTGTCGTGGACAAGTAGGAACAGCAAGGACTAATAAATCATATATTGATACACGTATAATGAAACAGAATTAAAACTTTAACTTGTTCTTATTTTATTTACTTATGAACATCCGGCTCCTTAACTAGAATGTTCATGTGACATATTGATTTTTACAATAAGTATTTATCTACTTATTTTATTTCATGTTAGCCTATAAAAATAGTACTTTGATTTTAAAAATAAACTAGAGACCAGTCCCGCGTTTGCATGTTGCACTTTTAATGCTCTCCGTTAACAAAAAAAGATGCAAAAGGTTTATCAGAGGTATCGATGAACCGATTTATGGAATATTTGAGAATGTTGTTTGTAAGGTTCCGTACCCAAAGAATAAAATCGGGACACAAATACTAATTTTCCGCTGTCTGTGCGTTTGCACATCAGTCTGTATCTCATAGGCCGTGAGAGCTAGACAGTTGAAATTTTCACATAATATATTTTCGTTGCCGATAGAGCAACAAATATTTAAACCAATATAGATAATGATATGGAACGTTTCACCCGCGAGTCTGACTCAATTTAATAACTTAGAAAACAACATGGCAACTTCTTTATAAATGTTTAAGTTTCAACTGAGTAATTTCAGTAAATATTTATGACAACGAGGGTCAAAATTAATATAGTAATGAAATCAAATATTTACATGAAACAGATAAAAACTAAAACAATTTAAATATTTTTACTATATACATAAAAAAAACGTACGTTGCATGTTCCTTCGGATCCTCATTTATTGCAACTACTACTCTTACTACCTCTTGACAATTTATGATATTCTAGTATGTGTTTATTATTTAAACGATTTAAAATGGTATCTTTGAATTGAAATGCAATTTGATCATCTTTCTGAATGATGATGATAATTTAAATACTCGTAGCTTGATGAAAATAAAATGTTGTTTCAGTTTTCATAAAAAAATGATTTTTAATAATAAAATCATTGCAAGTCATCTTTTGGACCAGAAATGAAAAAAAAGTAGGTCATTTCAATTCTCAAAAAGACTGCTTAAACTTGAAATGAAACCCATGCTCATGAATCGTCTATCGGACGCCACAGCCCTGACACCATCGCTGCTAGCTAGAAGTAAACAAACTAAGCTACATGCTTTAAATTTTCACTAAAACTTAAAAAAGATTTCAATCTGTCAAACAGAATCTAAAATTAAATTCTCGTATTTAGATCAGTGGATAATTTTGTTGACTCTTTCTTACTTATGAAAACCTAGTAACATATTTATTTAAACACATATGGATACCATTCAATTCAGACGTAGGTATTACGTATGTATTAAAGCATGCCTTTACAAACAAAATATCTTCTTTATAAAACTGGGAGCCCAGTAGTTAAGACCCCGTCTTATTCTATATCACATAAATACATTTTTTAATCAAATAAAGTTTTCTGTCATAACAGTTTCATCTAGACACGCTGCCTGTCAAGCAAAGTACACCTCTATTACATGAAACATAAAGTTGTTTTCTTACTTTGTACCGAAGATTGTGAATACCCTGAGCGCTACGTTACTGATGGCGCTTTGGTTGATACGGGATTGAATGCGACTTTCTATAAGGCTTCCTGCACGCTACGATAAATTAGAGCAACCTGAATGTTCTGATGAATGTGATGACACTGGCTGATTCGCTGAAAGTTGTTTTCTAGTATTTGACTACATTGGATGTTACAAACTATATGGTGCTGACTGTACAGGTACAAATCAGTCAACGAATTCTGAACAAAAACATATAAGTAAATGTAAATAAAGCGCATTCTAAAAACAACATTACAAAAAAATATATTATACACTTACTTACCTTTGCGTATTATTTACTACAAGCAAAAAGTATTTTTAGCGTTTCAAACAACAGCTAGGTGATCCGGCTTATTTTAGGTAAACTGTGCGCGATCGCTCTAAACACGCGGTAGCATCGGAGTCACCGGACGACGGGACGAGAGAGGGGCGTGTGCGGCGCGCGGGTGAAATTCGATTTTTTTCTAGGTTTATGCGCGCTCTTAAACGCAGTTGGTTTAAAGTTCCAAGATACGGAACTATGATAAATAATGATATAACAGCCACATGCACAGATTTATTACTCATAAAAGTCTGCAATATTTTTAAAATAACTAGTTTCATTCATTTTTAAGTACTACTTAGATTTTAAACGAGTTGCAAAGACAAGCTCATGGCATATTACTACGCTATTAATAACTGTAAATAGAATATTAAATTCCTTATTTTATAAACTCAAAAAAAAAATACATTGGCTCCTTAAAGACCTTGCTATAGGTATAAATCCGAAATAAATAAAAAGTTACCTACTAACTAGAAATTAAAGTGTTTACTTCCCTTTAGACCAATAAGGAAATTAACTTAATAAATAAAGTTAACATTCTTAACAGTAATAAATTATCATAAAACAAACAAACAGACAGTCTTTCATAGATAATGAATGACCTACCATTCAAATGCCACAGTATAAGATCATTATTTGACTAGCGGACTAGGGCGCGCAGTGTCAATAGGCACCAACACTGACCCTGTTTGCACTGTGATCATCATGAACAAACGTTTAAAGTTCCCTCATTAGAATGTTTGTAAACATGAATTTAGTGTCCTCTTTTATCTGTTTATGACTGTAGCTTAATTTGGATTATGTGTGTGCTCGAGACGTGTGCGCAAGACAAAAAAAGCGAAGACCATTTCTGACTGAACGTTAAGGGTTTTGTGTGTGAGAAATTTAAACATAGAATTTTAATTAAATTAATAAAAGTTGAATTGTAAATATTAAACCTCATTACTTTTAATAATTAAATAAACGGTTAGTACCTATACCTAATCTTTGGGATGTTGTCTATTTTTGATTAATTTAATTGCGTGATAGGTAAGTAATTCAATTTATAAAAAATCTACCAGTCAGTAAGGATACAAATTACTGTAAAACAGATTATGCTGTTATGATCAGCAAGGAACTATAAAAGCATCCTCTACTTTTCTTAGAGTTCTGAGCATAAGCAGACAGCGATTAACCATCATTCATGCTATTTCTCTCGCTAAACAAGTAAATTTATTCCGTTAGTAAAGTACTTAGAATAGACAAAGCTTTAAGGCTGGTACCGGCGCCAAACATCTGAAGCCTCTACCGACTACTCTCATCAAGCTGTCAACTCACGACAGAAAAACATCCTATTTTACCAACCAATATAATTTCCACACACCTAGTACGCCTACTTGAAGTCCACTTTTGGCACTGAACTTTACTTCCAAACATCGCACTATTCAATAACAAATCTACGCCGATTGACGTCGCTTTTTTAATTGCAAAGCATAAACGGTTGTTTTATACAGCCGGTCACGTCATGACTGCAAGTTGGCTACTTGTCGCCCACACCCCGCAGTAAGGGTTAGGTACCTAACTGTCGCACCAAGGTTGATCCAATTACTCTTTTCTAATACTATCGAGCAAAAGTGAGTCTAGCGCTTATTGCTCGGTAGCTTGTGTCAGGCGTAGGCGTTTACTCGTAATTCGAGCCGGCAGCCTTCGCGCGACTAAGTTCCGTGAATCTTAATTCTAAAAAGATTTACACGTGTCGAATTACTTTATCATTGCTATTCGGAAACAAGTTAGGTACCTATTCTTTATTTGTGCTGAACAGCGAAGTCTCATATTTCGCACATCGACATTTGCCACTGTTTTTTTATTGCATCCGATAAAGAATTTTAATTCTGCCAATATGAGCTACTTGTTCTAATATTAAAGCGCTTCTAATGTTTTTATTCCCAAACGCTACCACACATTGCTTTTTCTATATCTACAGAATAAACAATCAAACTATTAACTACTTTTCAGGTGTGCACACTTTAAACAATAAACATAGTTATAAACTTGTATGTATTTTCATTTGGCAACAGTGTAGGTAAAATCTAAGTTAATGCAGCAACGTCAGAACTCAGAAGTAGGTCCATCGAGGCGGGATATTTCCGTCAGAATCGATACGGCACACGAGACTGCGGTCTGAAAGGTGACCACGATTCAAGTGTTGTTGTGAACAAATTATATGTATTATGTTAGTGGTACTCGTTTGTAACGTATAGTTCCTATATATTTGCGGTTCTGTATGATGATGAGACTAATTGTATTTTAGTAGCCGAAGGATAATGTGCAATCTTTTTTACTTATTTTCATAAGCGAATGTTTACACTATATGTTAAGTTATTTAATCCGCAGTAGGAATCCTATTTTAGATGAAATCTCGATCTCGATGGTTGATATTTTATTTTATTTTCGTTATGTTAAATCCATCTGTTACTGTCATATATAGGTACATGAACAATTATCTATCCAGTATTTGTGTCGCAAAAACGCGCATTCCTCTACTATGGAAGCAAATGTAACAAGGCGTCACAGATAAACGGATTATTGAATCTAGCCGTTAGTGCATGATCGACGTCGGGTTTCAGGGATTTAGTTACCAACTCAATTTTAAACTCGGTCAACTATGTCCGATAGCGGACGAAAGATATTTTTGCAACCGGTTTACAAAAATTAAAACCGGTTTTAACACAAAATTATTCTAGACGTTAGGTACAAAACCATTGTTATAACGCTCGAAAACGAGTTCACGAACCCTCTTTAAGTTTAAGGTCAACTGAGGCATGTAATGTGAGATGTGAGATCACTTTGCAGACGTTCTGTTAACTAGGGGGATATAAGAACAAGTTAAAAGTTTCCTTGTTCCTGGAATTTCTGAGGACTTGTTATGACTATTTACCTAATAGTTTACTTTTTAGGGACAATAAAAAGTTAGCTACTTACTTGTGTATAAAGAGCATTTTTTGTAAAAGACAAAAGAGTTTCAGTTAGAAAGTACTAGAAACCCCACAAGTTCATGGCTGCTAGTTTGTTTTGACCTTTTGACCGCGGCATGGTGCAGCGCTGAAAAATAATTCGACGCCTCCAAACTGCAGTTAAACATATGTGACCTAGCGGTGACTTTGGTGTTTTGCCGACACTATTGCAATTTTTGGAAACATTGATATTTAGCTTAATTATACCTACTATTTCCTATAAATTCCTAGTATTCCTTATGCCTCAATTCATTTGCGTGATTTTGTTCCTATGTTTTATGCATCTCATGTATTCATGAATTCTATATATTTATGTATGTATATTATTTATTATTGAACTTATATAACTGTACCTATTATGTATTAATATTATTTATAATTTTATGTGTGTATCTATGTGTATTCTTTTTAATTCTTTAATAATATTAGTAACTGTCCAATATTGCATTTATAGTAGGTATCAGATTTTGCGATGATTTCAAATTAAATAGGGTTTTAATTTAATTTGCAATGTAAATAATCGCACCTGAACCAACAGTTGATGTGTGAGAGATGATTTTAAGCGCCGAATATGACTTTTCAATCCTTTATAAATAACTGTTTTAAATTGAGTATACTAATAGTGAATTAAGTTACTATTGAGGCTCCAGAAGTGGTCTTTTTACACCCTTTATATCAAATATTATTTTAAGCAGAGTCAACGAAGTAAAAGATTTAGGTATAAACATAGATTCAGGAATGACATTTAATAATCATATTGTGGAGGTTTGCAAAAAAGTTTACCAATCTTTTGGTTTTATTATTAGAAATACAGTTACTTTTGACAATATTCAAGCTATAAATATCTTGTATGATGCTTTGGTTAGGAGTAAGTTAGAATTTAATTCGCAAGTTTAGGATCCTCACGTACTTAGGTAGGTAATGATATAGTAATGAAAGAACGTGTTCAAAAAAAATGTTGCTCGCTGCCTATATAAAAAGCTGTATGGATACTATCCGTACCTATATCCATCGTTATTTGTAGTGGGTATGGTGGGCATAAGCACTTTAGAGTTGAGGCGTAAGTGTAAACTTATGGTTCATTATTGCATGTTGCTCAATAATAAAACTAGTTCAGAGGATATCTATCAGTGTATCTATCGCTATCAGTGGATTTTTGTAACATTCGAAGGGTCCACTCCAACCTAGCTGCCGTCCATCAACACCTTGAGACAGCAAAGCCGGTCATGCTCTTCTTAACCGAGACACAAATATCCTCCCCACCCGAATCATCCTACCTCACCTACCCTGGCTACACGCTTGAGCATAGGTTTTTGCCTCATGCAGGGGTATGCGTACACATTAGGGAGGATATTAGTTACCATCGCCTTGGGAATCTTGAAGCCCGTGACCTGTCCACTCTATGGTTGCGTGTAGACTGCGACGACCACCCCCGCATCTATGCGTGTATCTACAGGTCACACAGTGGTGACGATGAGACGGAGCGACTCTTCGAGCGTCTCCAACAAGCGACAGACCTCATTCTTGAGCAGTTTCCTTCCGCCGAAATCATTTTGTTGGGAGACTTCAATGCCCACCACTCTGATTGGCTCGGTTCTAACAAAACCGACCACGCGGGAAGAACTGCTCGGGACTTCGCCCTGGCTTATGACTTCAAGCAACTGATTACTTCGCCCACGCGAATCCCAGATGCTGAAGGCCACACACCTTCTTTGCTGGACCTTCTGCTGACCTCACACCCCGATAACTATCAGGTGACGGTCGATACCCCTCTCGGGTCGTCGGACCACTGCCTGATACGGACAAAACTGCCACTCACTTGCCCCTCCCGTCCTAGATCTACTGGAAGTCGGCGTGTTTGGCACTACAAGTCAGCAGATTGGGATGGAATGCGTACTTTCTTTGCTTCCTACCCGTGGAGACAGGTTTGCTTCTCATTGGATCCCAGCGATTGTGCACAATCGGTTGCCGATGTCGTGTTGCAGGGTATGGAATTATACATTCCTAGTTCTGTGATACCCGTCGGCGGCAGATCCCAGCCCTGGTTTAACAAATCCTGCCAGGCAGCCACTGCTGAAAAGCAGCAATGTTACCGGGCTTGGGCTTGCGCTCACACAACTGGAGATCCCAATAGCGTATCGCTAAAAAAGAAGTACAACCTTGCCTCCAGGTCATGCAAAAGGGCCATTGCTAGGGCGAAAGCCGAGTACGTCCGCATAATTGGCGACAGACTTGTGCGTTTCCCATCTGGGTCTCGTGCATTTTGGTCATTAGCCAAAGCGGTACAAGGCAACTTCTGTCTGTCGACCTTTCCACCATTGCGCAGGGATGACGGTTCGCTTGCCCACACTGCAAAAGAAAAAGCCGATCTTCTGGGCCTTCTTTTCGCATCCAACTCGACTTTGGACGACCAGGGAAAAACACCTCCGAACATCCTGAGATGTCAGAGATCTATGCCAGATATACGGTTCTTGCAGCGCACCGTACGTAGAGCTCTTCTTTCCCTGGATATCCATAAGTCGAGCGGGCCTGACACCATCCCGGCAATTGTACTAAAGGTCTGCGCTCAAGAGCTAGCTCCTCCCATGACGCGGCTCTTTCAGCTCCTGTACTCCACCGGCGTAGTCCCTAATTGCTGCAAGACAGCACTAGTGCACCCGATCCCTAAAAAAGGCTCAGATCCAACTAACTACCGGCCTATTGCAATCACCTCTATACTCTCCAAAGTTATGGAGAGTATGATTAACACTCAGCTCTTACGATATCTCGAAGATCACCAATTGATCAGCGACCGCCAATACGGTTTCCGTCACGGACGGTCAACTGGTGATCTTTTACTATATCTGACCCATCGCTGGGCAGAGGCCGTAGAGAGCAAAGGTGAGGCCTTAGCAGTTAGTCTGGACATAGCGAAGGCTTTTGATCGGGTCTGGCACAAATGTCTTCTAGCCAAATTACCATCATATGGACTACCCGAGAGATTGTGTAACTGGATCACCAGCTTTCTTACTGGGCGGAGCATTAAGGTTGTAATCGACGGTGCATGCTCTGACTCCCTGCCTGTGGCGTAACTATACCATCTGGGGCCCGTGGCAAATTCTTATGATGGGGCCCGGATGGTATCATCAGAAAGAATCGTCACGTTGTAGGTACTTAGCTCAATTTTAAATTTTAATAAACTTCGAGCATTTTAGCGTTCTCAATTACACGTTGAGGTATATATCCCACTAAGCGAGAGGAATGGTCTGTAGCCCCCACGCTAGCTTAATGCGTATTAGAGATTTCTCATTTATCCATAGAATATAATATCTCAATGCTTTCATCATCTATTCGCTAGCTTTTCGGTAAAGGAACACCGTAAGGAAATCTGCATACATTTACAATTAAATAAAAAATACAATACAATTTCTATACGATATTTATTTTGAAAAATCTTTTTTTCGAGCAAAAGTGTCAATAACATTATCAAAATTTAAAGATCGCGCCATATAATTTTCAATAGACAGAATGACTAAGTTACATAACCTGTCTTGTCTCATAGAGTTTCTTAAATTATGTTTTTGTCAATTTTAGTTTTGGACACATTTATTTCTTCCAAAAATGTAATAGTATATTACGATACAGGTGTGTAAAGTTGTTCATATAACATGAGGCTGAAGGTCGCTCACGAGTACCATACGCATTTTTTCAACACACTCGCGAGGAAATACAAATATATTTTGCATACAAAGTTTCCTACTCAGCAACAAAACTAAATAACTATAAAGAATTCGGGAATTTACGCTTAACTTTTTTTTGCACGCGCCAACCGGCCGCCATACAGCCTATTTCAACATACAGGTCGTCCCAAGACTATGGTACATGAAGGGAAAGTACCTTAAATATCGTAGATAATAGGATATTTTACTGAAAGAATACTTATTTTATTTTTTATACTTAGTAATTCTGCGTTTTAAAAAAATCTAAATAATTTACAAAAAAATACTTAATTTAACTACTTCGGGAGTTTCACGTATGTTTTTAATTTGATCAAAATGATTGATTTCACGTTGTTCCTTTATTTTAAGATACTATGTTACTTAAGAAGAATTATTACTTTTTGTCTATTCTTTCGATTGGCATCATAAAAATAGGGGATATTTTTTTTTTCATATTTAAGTGGGTTCGATTCCCAGTCGAAGCAGGTATTTTTTAGAAATTCTTTAAATGCAGAATTAATAAGTTTAAAAAATAAAATAAAGTCTTCTTTCAGCAAAATATCCTATATACGATATTTAAGGTACTTTCCCTTCATGTACCGTAGTCTTGGGACGCCCTGTATACTTTTTTACTGTTCATTATCAATAATTTGATGATAATAAATGTTTGTTTTTCTAATATGGACACATTTATTTATTCTAAATATATAAATGGATTTTCAAGTGGTGTTTTAAGGCTGACTTTCTGAGCAAGTGGGTTGAAAATATTTTTTTTTTGAATGGCAGAAAACCTCTTTGTTTTTTAACCCCAACAAATTGAAAATGCTTTGATTACTAGCAGATAACTTGCAGAAAGGCACTACCTTAACTTTGTAGTGATCATTCTAGTACGCACTAGTGTGTAATATTACCTATTATGCACGAGTCTGTAATAGGTCGGTTTATGCCCCTAAAAACGATGTAATAATGCGAGCTTTTCGAGCAAGTGTGTTGAAATATCATTTTTTGTTATTTATAAATCAGCAAGGTCTCTAATACACGAAGATTTCTATATTTCGTCTCTGGAAGTGAATCAAAAACTGAAAATTTCTCTGGCAAATGATTCAGATGTGCCAGCTTTTTAAATAGATCAGTCTCATTTAAAACTTTTAAGGTGGAGACCTTCAAAACACTGAAACAATTTCGTTCATTGGAAGGAAACGCGATTTCAATTGGTTTAAAAATGATGTTCAATACTCGATAAAATAAGTTCAAAGAATAGAGATGTGCAATTACCGGTATTCTGATTGTCATTTTTTGGATGGTCATAATACATTAAATTAATTGTCACGAGTAACGTGTACCTACATCTCTAAAAATGAATCAACATTTTTTTGTTTAGGTTGGTTAAAATGCTTATCGATTAAATTGAAATTGTAATTTTTATAGTCTTTAGTTGTCTCACTTTGGATTATAAACAGCACTTTTAAAAAAATACATTAAATAAAATCAACTAAGGAACAAAATAAAAAAACAATTTGAGCTTTGGGGGCCCTCTTGGGTCGGGGGCCCGTGGCATTTTGCCACCCTTGCCACCCTATTGTTACGCCACTGCTTCCTGCCCGTAAATGCTGGTGTTCCTCAAGGCTGTGTGCTCTCCCCAACATTGTTCATCTTGCACATAAATGATATGCTGCAAACCAGCAGTGTACATTGTTATGCGGATGACAGTACCGGAGATGCACTGTACCATGGCCAAGCCAATCTCAGCAAGGAGTCGGTTGTCGAAAACCGGAACAAGCTTGTGTTAAAAGTTGAGGCCTCTCTAGACCTGGCCTCCTTGTGGGGTAGCGGTAACTTGGTCACATTTAACCCCCTCAAAACACAAGTTTGCGCGTTCACCACAAAAAAAACCCCATTTGTATTAGCCCCTACATTTCAGAACACTCCTCTTGTATAAGCCTATGATCGAAATCCTCGGTGTCGGCATATCGAGCGACGTTCAGTTTCATAGTCACTTGGAAGACAAAGCCAAATTGGCTTCTAAAAAGCTTGGAGTGCTTAACCGAGCGAGACAGTATTTCAAACCGGCCCACCGCCTTCAACTATACAAGGCACAGGTGCGGCCCCATATGGAGTACTGTTCTCACCTCTGGGCAGGAGCACCTCAATGCTTACTTCTTCCATTTGACAAGATACAACGTAGAGCGGCTCGAATCGCCGGCAACCGAGCTCTTTCTGATCGCCTCGATTCTTTGGCCCTGCGAAGAGATATATCATCTCTTTGCGTTCTGTATCGTCTTTACAATGGGAAGTGTTTTGAAGAATTATTCGACCTTATACCAGCTGCACAATTCCACCACCGCACCTCCCGCCACAGATTGAAATTCCATCCCCACCACCTGGATAGCTGGCGCTCCACCACCGTCCGTTTCGGGCGGAATTTTCTGCCACGCACTACGCAGATGTGGAATGAACTTCCTGCAGCGGTATTCCCGGCTACATACAACATGGGGCTCTTCAAGTCGAGAGTGTATTCCCACCTCAAAGGTCGGCAACACACCCCCAACATCCACAGTGTTGCGGGTAGTCATGGGCGGCGGTGATCACTTACCACCAGGTGACCCGCATGCTCGTTTGCCCCCTATTAATATAAAACAAAAAAAAAAAAGAGGAGACTTTATCTCTGTGCTCGCTGCCCGTCCCGTACCTGCGCACGCACTTACACTACTCAATGACTTAATCAGGAATCACCCAAAGGTCTATAATTATCCAGTATGTTTACTACTTCAATTAATAGTTTCGCAGAAACATGTACTTATATATTTTTAAGTAGTTTTTTTTTTTAAGTTTAATGTCAATTGTTTTTTTTTATCTGTAAATTGGCTCACCAAACGCCGTGGCGACATAAAGAAATAAAAAAAAACTATAACGTTCTAATCGCACTAAAGGTACAAACCACATCTTCAAAATGTTAATGAAAACCTTATCAAAATCCGTTTTATGCTTATCGATAAGCACCTACAAACAAAAACGTATATCGACTTTGTTTATAATGTTGTAAAGATTGAAAACTTTAGGCTGTACTTATGGATTTGCCTTTGCCTTTTCCTGCAAATGGAAAAAGCGTTAATTAAAAAACATTGACTTTGTTATGATAATGATACTCACTTGACATTGAGTTGTCGCTGAATCAGCAGCTTCTTCTCGATCTGCTCGATGGGGAACTGCGGCACCTCGTAGGGCGCCGACAGCTCGTTCGGGAGCTCCCGGGGCGTGTCGGCGCCCACCGCGCTCGTGGGGCTCTCGCTGCCTGTTGGCAATACACGGGATGCAAAAATGTAGGGTGACCATAGGTAGAATACAACTAGACGCTTTTGCATGTTTTTTTTATTTGTAATTTTGTTATTTTATTGTTTTGTATTTTTGTTTACAAAAATATTGAATGTTTGTTTTATTGAATCGAAATGACAAACACATTGGTCATAATATAGGATACATGAATTGTTATTCTATTCCGTCACGGTCAAGGAAAATACGATCAATTGTAGCATATTGTAACAACTATTTTTAAACTATAAAATCTATTTTTAAAATGAGTACCAAAACAGAGTTATTAACGTTTGATATGGTAGGAGATAAAAATATTTCTACTATGTGGCCTACTTACACCACATGAGTAAAGAAACTGAACAGAGACAAAGCTTCTAAAGAGCTAGCAAAATTTATACCTATTTTGGTAGGGTTGGCACAATTGAATAAATTAAAAAT
This sequence comes from Emmelina monodactyla, assembly GCA_916618145.1. Taxonomy (NCBI): domain Eukaryota; kingdom Metazoa; phylum Arthropoda; class Insecta; order Lepidoptera; family Pterophoridae; genus Emmelina; species Emmelina monodactyla. The sequence goes on along the minus strand of OU745315.1, from coordinate 670,737 downwards.
ATAAATGTACTTTTTTTTAAAAAATTTTATTAAAATAGGTTTTTTTTTACAAATTACATACTCTAAATATTTTTTTTTTATTACTTTTGGTTTTTAATAATTTGTTGTGTCTTTTAATCGAATGATAAATTCTAAATCTAATATAAAGTTTTTTCAAATAAACCAATGGAAAACACTCACATGGCATATGAAATGTACAATCTTGCAAACGTGCTAATATGTCATTACCAATATTAACATTTTTAATATGAAGATCAAAATATTCGCGAAATTTTTGCTCAAGCAATTCAACAAATTCAATAAAATTGTCAGGAGGTATTATCAAAAAACCTATCCTACCTATCAAATACTAAAACAAAAGTATTACTACGTATTATGTGAGAAATTCGAAAACAAAAACAAAACACGCACAACGTTCGAGCGTCGCGTCACGCCTGCACGCCCTGAGATTGACCACTGGCTGATCTAGTTTGAAGCGGTTTCGGCTCATACGTGACAAGCGGCCAGTGGTCACGCACACACACGCGTTGCACTTGTAGTGATGTACCTGTCACAGCGCATTCGTATGTAGCTTTGTCTCTGTTCAGTTTCTTTACTCATGTGCTTACACGGAACAAAAGATGTCAGTTATTCAAAAATCGATGACATAAGCGCGAAATATACGGAATTCTCAAACAAACCGTGCTTTGTGTCCATATTTTAAAGAAGGTATTTAGTTGACATGTGTTGTTTTTTTACGTCAGAAGCAATGATCAGAAGTATTTTTATTATTGGTTTTTCTATAATGATGTACTTATGTAAGTTATGAAGCAAGGACCATTGATTACCTGCTATTTCGTTATAACAGTTACGTAAGATAAGGTTAACTTCTATAATTGTATAAAAACTACGGTATCATTAACAAACTAAGTTACTACAATCATTAACGGCGTTATATTTGCTGCCAACTTACAAAGTAACGCAAAGTCTACGCAATGCGCATCCTACTGCAGGACCAATTGATCGCAATCCTTTCTCTAAATTTAAAAAAATACTAAGGCATCACTTAGTTTCATACATTCGTTCTTTCACTTTCGTTCTACATAAATTCATTTATAAATAATTATAAATTAGTCTTACGTCTGGCCGATTCCCCTGGCGAATCTTCCTGTCCTTCAGATTTAGTTCGCACATGCCATATGTCCTTGTCGAAACTATACATTTTTCACAATTTACTGCAATGTTGCACCATTCAAGAGCAGTCAAAACTTTCCACTTAATAACATTTGGTACCTACTTGAAACGATTGTAAGCGAACCGAGGTTATCGGAGTAAAGTTTACTAGAAACAATTAACTGTTACATAAGAAAAGATTAGCCCAAAACCGTGGTCGTTTATTTATTAATCGGAAACTAAGACGCCAGTATTATGATTAATATTCTAAATATAACGTAAGATACAGATTTGTTAAACTACGTAATAGATTCCGCTAATCGACATTGGAATGTTTAATGGCCGATATAGTAAACTGGTGATATAGTGCCCATTTGGACTTCACTAAAGTTGTCATAAGCCCCATCAGTATGCAAAGTTAACAAACACACGATTTATTCCCCTAGCTCGAACGTGGCATGAATATTTTAAAGATTTATGACAGGTAAATGTGTGCATCATAATAACTACATTATCAATAGGTACTCTGTTCCCTGCTTACATTCGTCGGACAAATTTTCATTGTATAGGTAAGTTTATATGTCACTTGATACAGAGTAAACAACTGGAATACCTATATCTACAACTAAACTGTCGAATTACCAACAAACTACTGTGGGACATGGGCGAGCCGCCGCAGTCATTTCGCTTTTAATTTATAAGCTTATTGAGTCTGTTTCAGCTGTCCGAAAGGCCACCATTACACATCTTTATTACTTGAATAGTTACTGGAACAGACCTTTAGACATGCAATTACCAAATTAGTACTAATTAATGAGGTTTTAAATGTAAGCGACTTTATTTCGTGTGCATGTCATCGTTTGGGACGTGTAAACCTTAACAAAAATATGAATTAAACAACTACATATATGGAACATTAAGACACTTTGATAAATCAAATGACGCTGATGGGGTCAAAGCCTATAATGATAAGCAGAACAAAATAAATGTCCCTAACTGCCCAAATTATAGATTTATTACATCATACTGTTATCAGTATTATTATAAACGAAACGAATTCAGATTGTAGGTAATTTGCTAGAACATTTCCACTTTATTTTTTATAATAACTAAAACTACACGAATATTTAAGCACTTTTAAATAATTCAATAATTCAAATTAATTGTTATATCAGGTTGAATTGAAAAGTATGTAAAATGTTCCTAATATGTTACCAAGTAGGTAAATGGTTTATTTATATTCGATATATAGATAACCATCTTTTTTTTCTAATTAGAACTATAAACTTTTACTTGCACGACCGATAACTTCGATTCGATTAACCTGTTTCCTACAAAACAGCTGTTCGATATTCCGTGCAATTTAGGTAAGAATCAGCGAAATAATGGAGTTGAACGAAATTGTATACACTCAGTATTAGTGTTTTTAATAAAGCCTGATCGTGTTTGCTGTCAATCACTCACTATATCGGAATTAATAATAATAACACGATTTGCCACGCGCCGGGCCCGCGTTGTGTCGCGTCGCACGGCACCGCATCAGTCGGACACTAGCGGCTTGCTGGGGCGCCGAGTCGCAACTAAACCGCTGTCTCTTGGTAACCGCGATATCTTGCGTCAAAACGTCATATCAGCCATACTTTCCTTTGCATTCATCAATGAATTATTCATCTTACTTCCATCTCAGTGACCTTGCATACTGTGCCGTGAATTAAAACTGACCTATAAATAGGAAGATGTACCTTTTAAAAATCGCTAAGCAGTAAGAAAATCTTCTTTGCTTAATGTCTACCTACTTCAGACACAATTTATTTTCCACATACTTATAGGTATTTTATAAGACTATTTTTTACAATAAATAAAAACTTTTACAATTCAAATAGTTAGTCTAAGTTGAATTGACTAATAAGTATTCTATGATCGCACAAAAACACATAAAACATTAAATATTACGCATTTAATTTGTAAAAAAACTAACATAGGTACAAACGTGGTACAAACAGATTGTCCATATTTATTACGTCAATCACAGTCACCTTAGTCTCATAATTTATCTAAAGTTTGTGTTGCTTAATTTCGTCCTAGTAAATATCCCTTCGATAGCTCAGTTGGTAGAGCGGTGGACTGTAGAGGTAACAAAGGTATCCATAGGTCGCTGGTTCAAATCCGGCTCGAAGGAATCTTTTTGTTAATTTTAATATTTGTTGGGAATTTCAGAATATTTAATTTAACGTGTTTTCTCTGTTTTTTTTACAAAATAACGATCGATTCTATTTACAATAAAAGCAAATTAAAATTATTCCAGACCTTTTTCTTAGAACAATTTAATTGACTTTATTCTTTCCACGTTATTGTTCCATAACATCTTACTTACCATCGTCTTCGAAGAAGGAATCCATCATGATCCTCGGAGATCTGGACCCATCTTGAACACCTCGTATTGACATTACTGCGATTGCTTTTAAACATTCATTCAATTGCATTCATTTCACTTTTATCATTGGAAGGTATAGGTGAAAAAGACGATTCGTAATATAGGCAAATTTTATTTAAACAAAACTTTTTGAATATTTAATAATATAATAAGGCTGAAGAGTTTGTTGTTTTGAATGCGCTAATATCAGAAACTCTTAGTTCGAGTTGAAAAAATATTTTTGTGTTTAATTTTCTATTTGTTAAGCCAGGCGTATAGGTAGGCCATACAACATCACGTTACGACTAAAACGAGCATAGCAGCAAGGAGGGAAAATATTGAGAGCTTTCTTTATAAAACCATAAAACAGTAGATACCTAACCATTACCTAACATCCCCCAAATTAAACGTAGTACAGTAGGTAAGCCATTGATTTATTTTTGTTATGCGGCTCGTACAAGTAGGTCGAAGGTGTTCAGAATTAATATTTCGTGTAAATTGATTGATTCAGTAAGAGTCACGGTGCAGCGCGCGTGCTCCGTGTTTCTATTTTTGGCGGGAAGCCTTGCCAGACGCCCACCGGTTCCCGCTCAAAACATTGCAAGTCAAAGACCCATAAATTCCCGGGTTATTTCAGTTCCTTTTTGATGTATCATCAAATGCGTAGGTAAGTAATATTCCTTTGTGATTGAAGTAATGTTTACTACAACTAATTCATTATCTATCACTTATTGAGAGATTTCTGTGTAGGTACGCTTATCGGTCTTATCTTGATTTTAATTGCTTAGATTCTGCAGCAAGAAAAATTACGCCGTAATGCTCGTGAAATCACATGAAAAATGTAGGTAACAAAATAATGCAAACACCATCTTACGTAACTACATGTAGGCAACCTTCGCTGTAATAATTTAGTTACATGCAAAGGACCATTTCAGTTTCTGTAAAACCTAAATACCATTCTATAACTGAGTTATAAATTGGCAAAAAGTTGGATTGGCAAAAATCGTAGAACAGTATTACAAAAATAAGTGAAGACCGAAACCTTAAGCAGCACTACATTACGAATCACCTGTATCACCATAGTTCACACTGGATTCAAATACTTCCGAAAACTGCACTTTATTTCGGACCACACGCAAAATGGCGCCGAAAACAGTCACGTCACGAAAAGCGCGCCTAAAATCACACTAAATAAATCCAACACCGTCGTTTTATTATGTTTTGATGGGGAAAGCCCACGAATGTTGTTTAGCTCGGTATTGTTGTTCGGTAGTTTGTGAGTTACTGAACGCGCGGCGGCTGGCACAAGCACAAAAGCGTTTGTATCGTGTCGTAGGCACAATGGAGTCGGCGACATTGTGACATCACGGTATTCTATTTTGCGGTTTCTTCCACTGCCGTGTTTGAGATAGATCAGTGTAAAGTGTAACGCTGTGATTAGTCGTGTTGTTTCGCTTGATTAACGCGCTCTGTTTGTACTTAGGCACAGTGATTTAACCTCAATGTTACATTAGCAACAGTCATGCAACAAGTGCTAAAAACACTGATCAATTATACCTGCCTATTATAGTCAATATAAATAGTTATGTATTTAATTTACAATGCAATCGACACTAATTTATAATAATTATTTCCATTAATGCTCACTAAACCACTAAATGTGTCTGAATTCGGCAGTGATCGAGAACATCTGCTCCTTCGCTGTACCTACCTCGATTTTAGATTGTAACCAATTAAGTACCTACTATCTCGTTTCGGCAAGGTAAGTTGTTGTTTACATCGAAGTGTATTCAGATTGATTGAATAGAATAAAATCGATCGAAAAAACAGGATTGTTTTAAAGTTCTCTTCTATAAGTAAATCATTATTAACTCACTAAAGAACAGAGATCAAATGTTAACGTTGAATACCAGTAATTAAGTATGAGCCAATATGTTAAGGTGTAGTTTCGTACTGAAACAAACAAAGCGGAAAGAAGACGACCCCGGTGGGACCTTCAAAAGTCTGTTAAAAAAAGGACTCGTGCCATCATGTTATGTTAAATAAAGGACTGAAAACTCAGCTTAGCAAAGTTATACAACTATCTCGTCACCTAATCATTAAGTTGTTTGTTCCCTTCTGTTTCACCTTGTACCTATATCCACAAAAGGTGTCGTGTGTTTATGCTTTTAAGATTTTTTCTCATGTTCCAAATTGTCTATGCAATCTCGCTTTACTTATGAATGAATAAGTAATAACTTTTTTTTTTCAATCTAGGTACCTACCGTATTATCGTGAAAACTTTTGATTGTTAAATTTGTTATCTAACGAGAAACTAACCGAAAAAATAAATTTTAAAATTTTGTCATCTTATTACATTTCCAATATATATTTTCTCTAATTTTAATGATACGATGAACATATTGTAGGTATAATAATTCAGTAGGTTAGTAGGTAGCTCGCATGGTATCACTGGGAGTTACCAACATTACATTTTATCTTATCGTTATCAATAGTTGCTGTTACAATATCTATTAATATCTAACATTCGAACCACTTACAATGTTACGTCGCTGACTCCCATTCCTTATTTTAATTATGTTATCTAAATAATCATAAGAATAACATTAATTTTGATATTTAAAGTCATTTCGAAATTTCTTCCAAATAGTTTTCAGTCTAATCTAAAAAGTAACTAAAATTTTAATTATAGTTAGTTAAGTGTTATGTTTACCCTCGAAGTTAAAATATTTATTTATTTTAATATTGTAATGTTGGGTATATTTTAGGTATTCTATGTTTCTCGATATTTTTATACATATAACACTAACTGGCAATCCATACCTAGGCTTATAGTTATGGAGTAGTCTCAATTTCAGACCCTCCACAAAGCAATCAGCTGATGCCCGGATACCACACAGCCGCTCATATCGATCGTATTACCCGACCCAATTGTACACCCTTCGCTAACACAGCATTACTTACTAACACAAACACTCATCCATCATACCCTCGTTATAACAACAAAGGAAATCAACTAGCCCAGAACATTCAGCTTCAAAAACATATGAGACAACAAATATTTGACTCGGCCCAAGTACATGTTTGCGTGGAAACAAATCGTAAAACATTGAATTGCGTTGCATTTATGTTGTGTTTCTACATCGTTTTACTGACTCACCTATACGCTTACTGAGATGCGGTGTCGGTGTTCGGTTCTGGTCTTCATCCTCCATGTTCATATCGAAGGAGAAGTTGAAATTCTTCGACGAACCGGCGTAACCGGCACTCATGTTTATGTATTTACAATTATTTACATCGGTAAATGGAGACAGCGGTCGTGCGCACGACAAACGACCTTCCTGCGCTAACACTAGTTAGCGACTGAATGCTTCGTTTCCGTAAAACCCGTATCCTTCCACTTTCCAGCAATATGTTCCATGCTCATGGAATTATTTTGAATTCTGTCGTAAATGGCAGACGGTAATGAGGCAAAATTTGGTAATACATACGCGTAACTATATTTATAACATATATCCCTATCATATTGTATTTTTAATCCTACTTACCTCTATACTTAGTTTTCTCGAAAAATATTCCAACGAAACTCCAGGATAAGTTATTTAGCTAAATAAAGTTTTTACTTTAGGTTCTAACTACAAGTGTTAAATCTATGCACACCAAGGTACCTACTGACATAAAATAACACAAAAATATAAAAAAGAACTTCATTTAACTTTATTTATTTTTGGGTGGTGCTTTAGTTGCATCACCGGCTTTAGTTGCCTCGGCTGCTTTGGTTGCCTCGGCTGCTTTGGTAGCATCGGCTGCTTTGGTTGCCTCAGCTGCTTTGGTTTCCTTGGCCACTTTTGCCTTGGTCGCTTTAAATACCTTGGCCGCTTTAGATGATGCAGCTGCCTCAGATGCTGCTACCGCTTCAGATGCTGCAGCCTTTTTAGATGCTGCGGCCGCTCTAGCTGCTTCGATCTCTTTAGTCTTCGCTAGATCTAATTCTTTTTTCGCCTTCTCCTCGGCCAGCTTGAGGGCTTGCAGTGCGTCTTCGTCTATAGGATCTATACGCGGCTCTGAGAACTTAACTTCAGGAAAACCTTTCATATCTACGCCAGGGCCACCACCATGACGCCGAGCTAGCTTCTCCATTTCAATTTCCATTTCTTTTAGAATCTCTTCATTCGCATCTACGAGTTTACCGTCTCTGTAAGACGAGGATAAGTTATTGAAAGTTAATTAACAATGTTCCCTTCCTAGCAACTCTTGTTATATGTAAAAGTGCTATGCATTAGCGCCGATATTAACACATTTTAGCTGGATAATAAAAAGGGTGTTAAAAGTAATAAAAACCCTATTATTTTAGGGCATCTCCGGACAATACCAGGAGGTGCTGAGACTGCGGCCTTGAAGAAGTAAGATTTAATGAATCTGTTTTACTTTTCCACCTTAGAGCGCTATAATTATATTTAGGACACGAAACGTTCCCACCTAGTTCCTACACTTGATTCCTTCATAAGTAGATCATATTCCTGCAGTAAAACAAAGCTAATAGTTTTCATATCTCTTTAAATTTTTTTTTTTTTATATTATAGGTAGCAAACGAGCATACGGGTCACCTGATGGTAAGTGATCACCGCCGCCCATGACTCTTCGCAACACTGTGTGTGTCGGGGGTGTGTTGCTTACCTTTGAGAAAATTGGGCACCGGATACCGCACTCACCGAACGAAACGCAGGAACATCGTCCCTACTTCACGTCGGTTTTCTGTGCGACGGTGGTATTTCACCGGTCGAGTCAGCCCAGTAATTGCTGCAGACAGAGCCTACAGCTAGACTCTACCACTCTAAATGTTGTACTAACACGCTCCTTTTCTTGTATTCTCGAAGTTTCTCAAGGAACAGCTGTTGCACGGGGTTCTTCCCGCCGCCGGTGGCCGCGGCCGGAGACCGCCAGCGAACGAGCGCCGTGAACACACGCGGCACGTGGAGCCATGGCTTCGGTGCTAACATTACGAATTTGTATTGGAAGGCTCACGCAGTAGGATTTTAGTAAAATAATGAGAGATTTGTTTACTAAATAGCCATTTGACAGTAAAGTTAAATTGTCATAGTGAATTTGGATACTTGTAGACCATTTATAATCTATGCTTGTAGGATTTTTTTTATGTCACTTTAGGTGTTTGTTTATAAGATAGGAATATAAAAATTGACAGGGTGCTTGAAGAAATTGTTTTTACTGTTATTCAATTATTTTATACCTCTCACGCACTGTAAAATAAATTGATTCATTGAAATGCCTTTAACCGAGGCTCAAACCAAAGTATTAAGAAATAAAAAGATATTAATTTATATAACTTGCCTTTTTAAATGTCAATCATAAAAATTATGAAATACATTCTTGTTATTGTTTATTGGATCACATAAATAAACCAAAAACTGCTCAAAAAAATTACGCTTACAACTTAATATTTACAAATCAAAAGTTGTTACATGATTCGAAATGATTCAAATTACTAGATCTAATTAGCTCTTATAGGTATTGCAGTGTTAATGTTCACTTCAAGGGTGCTTGCTCGTCAATGGGGTCCAGTTTAGGCTCTTCAAACTTGAATTGAGGGAATGCAGTCATGTCTACACCGGAGCCGCCGCCAAACTGTTTCTCCAGCTTTTCCAACTCGGTTTTCATTTCCCGGGCAATATTAGGGCTTGGGTCAACAAGTTTGCCACCACTAAAACATAAGAATAATACATTGTTATTATATATCAAAAGTGAGAAAGGATTAAACAATTGTATATATGGATAAAATGATGAACACCTGATAGGTTTTAATATTTGTGTTAAAAAACAAAGTTAAAATAAGGCTTACGCGCTCTTCTTTGTATATTCGCGAATTTTGTCCAAAAACAATTGCTGGATGGGGTCAGTAGCCTTTTGGGCCGCCGCAAGGTTCCTGGTGACCATCACCGAGGACCTGGCTACACGGAGACCGCCAAACAGAGAGGATGTGATCATCTGAAAGGATACAGGATAACCTTAAATACTTGATTACATAATACAAATATTTTTACTAATACGTATACATATACTATAAAATGGTGTAAGCTTTTCTTGTTAACCTTATGTTTTCTTACAAATAATGATGAATAATATTGTTTTTTCACAGATTTTAATACCTTTTTGAAACTAATCGATGGCCCTTGTTCAACAAAAATGACAGACAATTATGACATTGAAATTTGTCAATGACTGCCTGACACTGACACATAGAATTGAATGATATTATTGGTAGACATGTGCCTCTGGTTTAAAAATGAACGATAGAAGTGACTGAAACATTCAATTTATTTCTGAAAAATGCCATAGCTTGCGAAATACAGATATAAATATTATTTTTTAAGTATTAAAACCTTCGTGTTTTCTTATTTTTCAAGGAAATTTTAGATACTTTAAATACAACTTTTCAAATTATTAGTTTTTTTATTCTTGTATTATTAAAAAAAAAGTATGTGCTAATGCATATTGAAAAAACGTTTCCGTCCGACATTTTCCCGCCGCCACCGCTAACGCGTGACTTTCATTTTTCAACTTGTTCCAAAATCTAATCTTATATCATTTCTAAATACGATTTGACTAAAACTAAGCAAAAAATGGATATCGCGGATATAAGTAAAATTGGAAATCGAAAGAGAATGAATGTAGACGCAGGAAACCTACGGGAAAAGTTGTCCCGCGAAACTTCAAAAATTATTAAACTTAAGGTAAACGTTTTTTCTTAATTTTTAAACTTATTACAAATATTAGCAGTGTATGTGTTAGTAACTTATGCCATTTCAAAAAACATTGTTTAAAGGTGGCGCAAGACACGGCTTACTGGGACTTGAAAGAGAAATTGCATCAAGTTGAAAACAACCATGAGAAACTTCAACAAAACATGGTGGAGGTACAGATGCAGCACGAGAGCATCTCCGGACAATACCAGGAGGAGCTGAGGTTGCGACCAGAGACCTTAAACAAGTAAGTAGTTCTTTTAACATGTTTTCTTTTTGTATTAATAATATGTACCCAAAGAAAACTAAAAAAAAATACAGGATTACAAAAGTACTGTATAATCCATTAAAACCATACATTTTCATTTAAAAATTCATTTTCCAAAAGTACCTACTACGAGTAAATCGCCAAACCGACCAGCACGATATTTTTTCTTATTATGTACGTACCTCAGTTCTACAACCTAACAAGCCAAATCCCGTCTACCCAAGACTATCCAGCACCCGCGAGATCTGCGAAGTGCTGGAGTCCTACGGCGAGCGCCTCCGGGAGTCCGTGTCGCGCTGCTGCAGCGACCAGGCCGCGCTGTGCGACGCCTACAACCACTCCGCGGGCGCCGTGAAGCAGCTGAGGCTGGAACACGACCGGGGGGAGGAGAGGACGAGACTGGCGATTGACGGGCTGCAGGAGAAGTGTATGGACTTAGTTATCTAAGGATTTTACTGTACTTTGACTTATAAGACGCCACTTACAACCACTCCGCGGGCGCCGTGAAGCAGCTGCGGCTGGAACACGACCGGGGGGAGGAGAGGACGAGACTGACGATTGACAGGCTGCAGGAGAAGTGTATGGACTTAGTTGTCTAAGGATTTTTTACTGTACTTTGACTTATAAGACGCCACCTACAACCACTCCGCGGGCGCCGTGAAGCAGCTGCGGCTGGAACACGACCGGGGGGAGGAGAGGAATCGACTGGCGATTGCCGGGCTGCAGGAGAAGTGTATGGACTTAGTTGTCTAAGGATTTTTTACTGTACTTTGACTTATAAGACGCCACCTACAACCACTCCGCGGGCGCCGTGAGGCAGCTGAGGCTGGAACACGACCGGGGGGAGGAGAGGAATCGACTGGCGATTGCCGGGCTGCAGGAGAAGTGTATGGACTTAGTTGTCTAAGGATTTTTTACTGTACTTTGACTTATAAGACGCCACCTACAACCACTCCGCGGGCGCCGTGAGGCAGCTGAGGCTGGAACACGACCGGGGGGAGGAGAGGAATCGACTGGCGATTGCCGGGCTGCAGGAGAAGTGTATGGACTTAGTTGTCTAAGGATTTTTTACTGTACTTTGACTTATAAGACGCCACCTACAACCACTCCGCGGGCGCCGTGAGGCAGCTGAGGCTGGAACACGACCGGGGGGAGGAGAGGACGAGACTGGCGATTGACGGGCTGCAGGAGAAGTGTATGGACTTGGTTGTCTAAGGATTTTTTGTTAAGATTGGTTTACTTTACTGTACTTGAGTTATAAGCCGCTAGTTACCTGCCGTGCTACGGAAGGTTGTAATTTTTTTACAAATAATATCTACACACTTTTACTATGTAGATACCTAACAAGCTTACGCAGCGTTAAAGTTATTCGTTTATCTTATTGATTTCAATATGTTTGTATTTATATATAGTACCTACCAATGGAAACACTTATTCTCAATCTTCCTTTGCGTCGACACATTTACTACCGATAAAAATTGTAAGTGTCTGTAATTACATTCCAACACCCTAGTGAAACTGACCTCGGAGCATCAGTCCCAAATGCTGCAATACTTCACTGCCACCAAGCAGCAAGCTGACTCCGAACTGTCCGACCTTCGCTCCAAGCTGAGCAAGGTCTCAGCGCAGAAGGAAGAACTCGTTACTGCTGCTAACGAGACGAATAGGAAACTAGATGTCACTAAAATGGAACTTGAGAAGGTAAGTCAAACTTTAATTACGAAAATACTCTAAGGGAAATTTCAATTTTGGTTCAATGGTATTCTTTATAAATCTATAGAAGCAGGAGACAATTCTGGGACTACAGAACGATATCAAGCAGCTAGTGCACGAGTTTACACTTCAAAGTAATGAAGCAAAGAACACTATGCACAAACAAGACAAGGAGTAAGTTCATTCATTCGTCATATGAAGTAGGTATGTTTTTGTATTAATTTATTGCCGATTTTAATTAGGTAGTATTATATATTCACAGACTAAAAGACGCGGCAGAATCTTATGAGGCTCTGAAAAAGGCTTTATCTAATCAAGAAGGTTTCACGAAAACTGTCTGCGACCAAAACAACCAGCTATTGGAGAAGCTAGCTGGTCTCGAAGAAGAACATAAAATGGTTAAAGACGTTGTCAAAGATATGGAACATAAAATACACGTACGTCAATTTATTTTATACTATTGTAGTAAAATGAGGTCGAAGTAATTATTAATTATCAGTTTTTACTAAATAGGATGCTGTTGAAGAAAGTAACAATTTAAGGAATCAGATTGCTGAGCTTAACAATGTAATAGAGACGCAAGAAAATACCATTGCAGCCAAAACTCAGGTACCTACTATAGATTCTGACTTATTAGCTATTATCGTATATAATGTACATCTATAACTAACTACTATAAATTTTATTTGCAGATTATTGAAGACCTGGAAAAGAATATCGAGGAATTGAATGCTCGTCTTGAAGCTTTAGAAGCAGAAAAATGTCGGGTTGAAGCAGAGCTTAGCATTACTGTCGAAGAGTCCAATAATAAGTCAGCTCAAATTGAGAAGTTTATCGAAGGAGAAAAGTCTTTGCAGCAGAAATGTGCCGATCTCGAAAACACCATTAATGTTCTACAGTAAGCATTTAATAAGATTATATCAAACTTGTTAATATTTGATAATTTCACAACCACTATTTTACAGAGAAACTGCAGATTCCAAAATTAAGGAACTATCAGAAATAATCGAAGGAAAAGACAAGGATCTAGTCTCTAAAGTAGACACCGTCAACTCTCTCATGTCTGAAGTTAAAAAGATAACCGACCAACGAAACAAGCTTGACAACAATCTGCTGTCTATGAAGAAAGAGATGGAAATTGAAAAAGATAACGCTGTAGAGAGAGAGAAGAAGATTATGAAGCAGGTTGAAAATCTAGAAGGAACAGTTAGGGTTAGTTCTTTTCTTCGAAATAGTATTAGATAAAGGCACACTTTTTAAAAGCGTTTGGTTTTCAGAGCAAAGATGACGAGATTGCAAAACAACTGTCTATCATACTGGAAATGCGCAATGAAAAGGTAGAATTATCTCTATAAATATTTAGTTTTCCTTCTTAAAACTATAAGTTATAGTAGTACTAGTGGCCGCCCGCGACTCCATTCGCGTGAAAGTCGGTTTCCCGTGGGAATGAGATGTTTTCCCGCGGTAAAAAGTATCCTATATGTTATTCTGATGTATTACCTATATTACTGCAAAGTTTCATCCAAATCCATCCAGTTGTTTTTACGTGAAAGAGTAACAAACATCCATCCAAAGAGTAACAATAATATTAGTAGGAAGTAGGATATCACCTTGTTTGTTGTTTTATTTAGGAGCGTTTGCAAGAAAAGATATCAGGAATGCAAGGAACGATCGACAATATTCAGAAGGAGCTGACGGGCCGCGTGCAGTCCTTCAACAGGATCCCCGCCGAGCAGGACGATAACGCCGTCATGATGACTCCTTCCAGAATGGTAATCGAAATAATTATATCTGCACGTGTTCCTTAACGAAAAACTTTATTTTAGTTATACCTAACTTTCCGTTTGTGGTTTGGTCCCTGGCAAACGGTGAATTTCTGATAGAAAAGTCATGAGAAGATCAATGCAAAGGTCAGGTCAAAATCAACAGAAAAATCTGTAAAACCAGTCTAGGGCGGGGCTGTCTCTTGCAATACCTACCTTCTTTGTTTAGTTCCGCATTGCAAGCTTACTCTTGCGTATGCAATAAACAATCTTTGTTTTTTTTTAAATTGTTTAGGTGCCAAATCCTTGTCCATCGTCCCCCGTGCTAAAGCCCCAGTCTCAGAAGGAGTTCCCGAAGTCTCAGCTATCACAGAAGTCGGAGTTCGCAGTCCCGCGACCGCAGCCCAAACTCCTGGACGCGGGCATGTTCAACTTCCTCAGCGACAGCAGCATGGAAGGAGATACACTAGATGTAACTGTTCTTCTGGTTCTATCTTTTTTTTGTGATTGAAATGGCTTTACAGCACTTTGTCATTCTGTGTCAGATTAATGGGAGCTGTCGTAGAGGGGTTCTCTGATGTGGTTTCTATTGGAAAGTGAATACGACCTACGAATGAAAACTCAATACTGTATACATACAATTAGGGCTTCAATATGTTTTCGTGGTTTGTAACAGGTTGGCGAAGTAAATCGTAGATTTGAAGCCCTTTCTCGGGGGGAACGCGTAGCACCAATGGCGCTGTCTTCGTTGAAGAGACGTGGAGGCGTTCCTGCGGGCCAGGGTGGACATAGATTCAAATCTGTCGTCGATAAAGTAAATAGTTTAATGAAAAATATATAAGACTTAGCGAAATACTTTCTTAATAATTGCCATTTTTTCAGGACGAGATATCACTGTCTCAAATTAAGCTCGACATCAAGCAAAAGGAGAGAAGCTTTTTCAAAAACAAGAGGGTGGAAAATAAAGGGAAAAAAGCTAAGCAAGTGTAGTTTAATAAGAATTTTTTATTAAAATGTTATGTTGGTATCGCAAGATACTTTGTTCTTTATCGATCTTAGTTATTAGCTTAGTAATGATTTGTTAACTTTGATTTTTAATACAATGAAATAAATGCTTCATTCATAAATATGTATAATTATTAGCCCCTTCCTTATGCAGGTTACTTTCATACGATCTTAATACAAAGTAATAATAGACCCCTGTTTTTTCGCACCATAACAATTTACCGCAATGGCAATCACATATCCAAAGCCGTGTAAATAGAAAAAAGTAAGAACTGTCGAAATGTCATGGTCAACTATACGTTCGACATTGACATAAATACATTGTTGATTTGTTGTCTTTTCCATTCACGATGCCTGTATGCGAAATATTTTGATTTTTCTGTAAATAACTCTGTTGTTATTAAATGAAAAAATAAATAACCGTAACTATGGAACGCGGCAAAATGTCTTCTACGGGCCGAGGAGGTAAAAGTAAGGCTCCTCAGCATCCCCAGGATATATTTGCCTTAGGCTCCAAGTCTACAGTTGTGGTCTCCAGAGATTCCGAGAAAAGAAACATACATAAACCATCTTCCAGTGGTGAGTTTAACAATAATCCTATCAGCAGAAGGAGTGAGTGATCACGAGTTGCTTTCTTATTACTAAATATTTATTTATAGGTGTAGATCGTAAAAGAGAGTCGACAACATTTGGTTCGCAACCTCCCAATAAAAGAGCTCGTATCGGCTCCCCAGCTGAGTCGGTTGGAGGCACATCTCTAGAGGTGGACCCTGTAGATCTGGTACCCAATGTTCTGCAGGCTCTTGATACACATAACTCAGACAAATTGGTAAGTAAGACATACAAGAAGTCAGCCAGTAGTGGTTAGCAATAGGCATGACAACAACTATGATTTATTTATTTATAAGTGGACTTTTCTGATAAATCCAGTAATTGGCTACATTAATTTCCTTAATTATCCATTGTACCTAAAGTATTGTTAAGATTCTACTGTAATTATAGTCAACTATTCCATAAAATACTAGAATACTAACAGACATTGTTACAAATTCATTATTATTTTTCTTTTTCAGCTTGGACTGTTAACAGGTTCAATCCGCTTACTAAAATCCCAACGCTCCAAGCCAGACCCTATACTCTGTATGAGTATGTTGTACCTTGTTAAGATTCGCCCCAATATGTTCTCCCATGACACAGTGACACAAACATTGTGTACTTTGTTGAAACGGGAACAGGGAGCGGCTTTTAAGAACAAGGGAAATCCTTTAGTGTATATACTTGCCTGTAACATGTTGTATGCTGGGCACAAGGACAGCAATAACTGGCCAGATACTTTCATCAAGGTATATATATGTTTAAAAAATCATTAACAAACTTTTTGGTTAAAGATTTATTAATGAAATAATTAAATATGTTATAGGTCTACATAGAAGATGCACTAAATGAGAGATGGTGGGTGGACTGCAACTGGTGTAAATGCCTGGTGGAGAACATCATCACAGCCTTCAACACCAAGAAACCACCTGCACACCTACTCCCCACTGATACTTTAGGTAAATTTCAAATATTCTTATTAGCTTATAAAGAAATAGTAGAAGAAAGGGAGTTTATTTCGAGTGTGTTTAAATAACTAGGTAATGTTGTAAGAAAGTAGGTAATCTATACTAATATTATAAAGCTGAAGAGTTTGTTTGTTTGTTTGTTTGAACGCGCTAATCTCAGGAACTACTGGTTTGAATTTAAAAATTATTTTTGTGTTGAATAGACCATTTATCGAGGCAGGCTTTAGGCTAATGAAACATCACGCTGCAACTATAAGGAGCGAAGAAATAATGGAAAATATGAAAAAAAACGGGGAAAATTATTCATCCTTGAGGGCTTCTGTTGCGTGCGCTGCGAAAACGGTTCTAGGTACCAAAAATATATGTATGAAAGAATTAAGGAAACTTTTTACCTCGGGAAATTTCGCATTCCCACGGGAAACCGACTTCTACGCGAGACTTTAACGGAGTCGCGAGTGCCCCCTAGTGTTTTAATAAGAATCGTGGTTGTTGCAGGTACAATGTCACCTTCTGGCTCTGGGTCGCCTCTGACAGGCAACAACGAAGATGAAGTTGACAACAATGACTTAGAGTACTCAGTATATCCAAGGTTTGTTGACAAATTTCACATAAATTTTTATTATGAAAGCAAAAATATAATAGTTTTTTTCAAATAGGTATACAGGTAGTTACGAGGTAGTTGAGGGTCTGGTGCTGGAAGCCATCAAGGAGCAGCTGCAACGTCGCGCCGCCCCCGACGCCGTCGGGAAAGGATTCCTCAAGCTGCTTACTGCTACTTGCGGTTTTCCAGAGGTAATATTACTTTTATACATTATTGAATTGGCTACTAATGACAGTTTTCAAAGCAATGTTTTGTTTCAGATTCGCATGATCGCAGCATCCCGTCTCGAAGCCTGGCTACACTCGGGGAAGCTATGGCGCTGTGCCCAGGAGTTGCTGGCTGCGTTATGCTCCAACGCGACCTGCCAGCCGCGCGACCACGACGCGCTCGCGCAACTAGCCCGCATGCGGCTCAAGACCAAGCCGCTACAGAACGCGTACCACGCTTGTCTACGTGACATGTGTGCGTCAAGCCCGGCGTTGTTGCGCAGTGTAGTGACTCATACAGTGTATAATGAACTGTCGAACGTGCGCGCGCCGAACAACATGGCGGTGCTGGCGTCGCTGCTGGGCGCGCAGCCGGCGCTGCTGCCGCTGGCGCTGGCGGAGTCGCTGGTGGAGCTGCTGCACCGCGCCGAGGACTTCCTGCGGCCGCTGCGGCTGCTGGCGCGCGAGCTGCTGCGCGCCGCCCGGCACGATGCGCCCGCGCTGCTGCCGCTCGCGCACGGGCTGGCCACGCTGCTGCCGCACGACCCGCCGGCGGAGGTAACCACCACGCAGTATTGTGACTTACAGGGTTTGTTATGACTTAATTTAAGAAAAATAAAAAAATACTTTAACCTTTTTTAACTTTACAAATATGTAGCTGCAAGTCAGAGACTATTTGATCTTGATCAAGAATTGGTTATTCTCAAATAATCAGAGTGATAAGATTTTGTAAATATTTGATTATTATGAGTTACTTTTGTTTCTCTATGCTTTTTTGAGCTAGTCGTCCATTAATTAAACACTACCCTAACTTGTTCGTAATCTCCCATCAGTTTGGGTTAATATAAATTAAAAATCTAAAATCGATGAACATAATAAATTTTAGAATTCATACTTACGTGTTCGTACCGATGTAATTCTACATACAAACCAACATGAACTAAGAGAATTAAATCTTGTGTGATTTGCACACAGTTTTGTTAATGCAATGCAAAGTGCCATCGACGCTACAACACACGGCAACATAATAGTCCTATGTTCATACCTAACTACTAACATATGAGTGACACTGCAACCGTCCATCGTATTGTCCAGATCCGCGAGCGCGCGTTCCTCGCCATCGCGGACCTGATCTGCGTGGTGTGCCTGGGGGCGGCGGGGGCGGCGGCGGGGGCGGGGGCGGGGGCGCGGTCCGACATCCGGTCCGCGCTGGCTGACACGCAGGCGCGGGCGCTGGCCTGGCTGTTGGACGCCGCGCCGCTGTATAAACCATCGAAAAATGCCTACATGCTAGCTTTGAATAAGGTAAGTTGACCTATTTAAACGATTCTTGATCACCTACCTAAAATCTCTATGAACTCAACGCGCTTAACAATAAAGTCGTATTGTACCAGATAATGTTCGTGGAGCCAGCGGAGACTTACAGCAAGATGGACAACTGGCCGCCGGAGTCCGAGCGAGCGAGCACGCTGCGAGTGTGCTGCGAGATACCGCTGTCACAGACCACGCTGCTGCGGCTCATCTTCCAGGGACTCTCCAAGGTATAATGGACTACCCTACTGCTTTTTTTTTTATAATATAGCAAAGCAAACGAGCATGTGGGTCACCTGATGGTAAGTGATCACCGCCGCCCATGACTACCCGCAACACTGTGGGTGTTGGGGGTGTGTGACTGGCCTTTGAGAAATTGGGCACCGGATACCGCACTCACCGAACGAAACGCAGGAACATCGTCCCTACTTCACGTCGGTTTTCTGCGCGACGGTGGCCAAATTATAAAGATACATTTTTACACGAAATTTTGTATTAAAAACTAGCTTTCCACCCTGCGGTTTCACCCGCAACTAAATAGTTTTTCCCGTGGGAATGAGGCTTTTTCCCGCAGTAAAATTATCGTATTTTCTTCTTCCCTGGGTGTCGAACTAACTTTATTCCAAAAGTAACTTTTCTGGTTGATTTTTCACACCTTGTGTCCGAAAAACCCAAATATCTTTCGGAACCTTTTTTTTCCAAAATATAAAATATAGCCTACTAGTGGCCGCCCGCGACTCCGTTCGCGTTGAAGTCGGTTTCCCGTGGGAATGAGAAGTTTTCCCGCGGTAAAAAGTACCCTATGTCCTTTCCTAAGTTCAGTTCTTTCTCCATACCAAATTTCATCACAATCGGTTCAGTGGTTTAGGCGTGAAAGCGTAACAGACAGACAGACAGACAGACAGACAGAGTTACTTTCGCATTTATAATATTAGTAGGGATGTTACTCGTGGATAATGTAGCTTTCGAATGGTGAAAGAATTTTCAAAATCGGTCCAGTAGATTTTGAGCCTATTCGACACAAACAAACAAAGTTTTCCTCTTTATAATATTAGTATAGACTAAAAAAAACGTCATTTCCTTGAATAGGACACGCCAGTCTCCCCCGCGGAGATGTTCGAGCTGGTGGAACAGCTGGTCCGCCGCGCGGGCGCGCTGCCGCCCGAGGACAACCCGCTGCAAGTCGACAAACTGAAGCTGGTGGACTATATCTTCCAGCTGTGCGCGTTCACACCGCCCGATAACATCACGCTGCCTCAAGGGTGAGTTATAGTAATAGTCGTTGGGTCTTCCATAGGATATACTACGAAGAATGTTCTGTAGAGCTTTTCTACTTGTACCTTATGCATATTTTAAAATCGCACAATCTACCACATGTTAAAATTCCAGCAGCACACGGAATGTCTTACCGCGAACCTTACTACAGTAAAAATTTGGAATTATTTATTACCCGGGATCTTTTAAATGTAGAGTACCAATACAAAATTCAACTTCCCTAGAAACTAGACTGAGTGTAGACAACGACTTGTGTTCACTGAATAGGCTCTGTAGCAGTTGCCAACTGACCCTATTTTTTTTTTTGAAAGGGACGTGACATGACGTCATCTCACGTGGAGGTGATGTGAACTGACCATCGATATTTAGCGATTCGACCCTATTAGACTTTATTTTGTGGAGTTGTCTTAAGTAGCACGTGTATGCGAATAAGTCACACACTATAATGGCATCAATGCGTCTAACAACCGAATTAAAAGGTTGATTATATTGTTACGGGTTGACGACAATTAATGACACCAGATATTGAATTGAAAAACATTTTGCTTGCTAGTTTTAATCTACTTATTATTCTGATCAGCCTACAATTAAGTTTGGACGCCAGGAGGATTTTTGTCATTTTGGATTCCTTCCAAAACCAAGCCACAGTTATTAGCTATCTCTCAGGATTCAAGTTATGACCTTGTCAGGGGCATTACTATAGGCTAGAACAATACTTTTCTTATATTAATTAAGTAATGGCAAACTACTTCATTACTTGACGCCAGTAGGTATGCTATGTCACTTACCCCCCTTGCAGCAACTCACTTCACAACAAATAGGTAATTAATACCCAATATATTTATTAGCCTGTTAATTTTGTGGCCACATATTTCGTTTACACGTCTTTACTGAATAATGGCTTGACCGCTAATGTCCACCCCTCACGTCTCCTCAATTCTTATTCTTTTTCATAATCACAAAAATAACGTTACGACGTAGATTTAAACCCACGCCAAGGAATCGACAGTCCGAGCTATTAACGATACGGCTATTGAGCCTATAGGGGGAAGGAAGAAATCACGAAACGCCTAACGTTACAATATTTCACTCAATTTAATCAAAAATTTTAGGTTCGGTAGGTTTTGTTCCCACTTTTCTGTTTCTCATGTTCCTATTGCATGAGTAGGATAAGCAGATTTGTTACATTAAGGCATCGTTACTGAACAATTTAGGTGTCTAAGAATCTAAAACGCTTCAACTTAGTTTTGCTGAGGCCTATAACTGACGATAACCTACTATCAATCAAGTAGGGACTCTTCGTAAGATGACGATTTTTGTATCCATGTAAAATTTCTGCGTAGCTGCTATTTTGCCGTCACTTTTTATAAAACACTTGCGACCCGCCCACGCTTCGCAATCGTGCAATTTGGCGCGACTTGTTCCCGTTCAGTTGAATTTTAGCTGACTTAAAATAACTTTATCAGAAATTTCTTTATTTACAAAATTCAAATGAGTAAATATCCTAAAAGATGGCGAAACCCGCATCAAAATCCATTACATAGTTCAGGAGGAGATAGCGGCCAAACAATACTATGTAATGACTAGTGGCCGCCCGCGACTCCGTTCGCGTGGAAGTCGGTTTCCCGTGGGAATGAGATGTTTTCCCGCGGTAAAAAGTATCCTATGTGTTATTCTGATGTATAACCTATATTACTGCAAAGTTTCATCCAAATCCATCCAGTAGTTTTTACGTGAAAGAGTAACAAACATCCATCCATCCATCCATCCATACATCCTCACAAATTTTCACATTTATAATATAAGTAGGATGTGACTATACTATGTAATGATGTGACTATTGCTTGTGTAGAGCCACGACGGGCGTGGTGGTGGCGAGCCTGCACTGGCGCGCGTGGGTGGTCCTAACTTTGGTGGCAGCCCACAGCCCGACGACTTTCGGCGCGCCCGCCGCCGAGCTGTACCCCACGCTGCGCGCGCTCATCGACACCTGCATCACCAAGTAAGTTGTATACTAGCGGCACGTTGAGGAAGTTAGTAAGATACCACGGGAGTACAGTACGGAGGACAGCGTTCGACACCTGCATCACTAAGTAAGTCATATACAAGCACTAGCGACCCGCCCACGCTTCGCAATGGTGTAATTTTGGCCGACTTGCTCATGATTTTTGGCTAACTTAAAACATTTTTTTCTGAATGTTCTTTATTTACAAATTTAAATGAAAAAAATACCTAAAGGACGGTGAAAACAGCATTAAAATCCCTCAACTGGTTTAGGAGGAGTTAGCGGCCAAACATACAAACAGACAGAATTAGCGATTTGGATTTATACTATGTAATAATGAAGCAGCACATTGAGTAAGTTAGTTAGATACCACGGGAGTGGTAGTAGCCAGCCTGTACTGGCGCGCGTTGGTGGGTTTTACTTTTCTAGTTATAAGATTTAAACTGTAATTAAAAAAACCTTTAAGAATAAGCAGTCAAAATAGTGTTAGAATCCGTATATAAATTCAAAAGAATTAGTGGATATCTATTCCAACAAATATGGATAGCGACATTGCATTTTAGTTAATTCTGAAATGAAGTAGTAGTATTCTTAAACCACCCACTATTATTTTTCTTATGATTTATTCATTAATCGTTCACCCAGCAAGCCGAGTATAGAATGGAGCTCGGCCGAGTCGGAACGCAGCGAGTCCGAGCGCGCCACCATCCTGCAGCTGGAGTCGCAGCTCGCCGCCGCCGGACACAAGGCCGCGGTCACCGACCACAACTCTAGACTGTTGAACCAGGTATGTATTGAAGAGTTCATCATATAGATCCTGCAGCTGGAGTCGCAGCTCGCCGCCGCCGGACACAAGACCGCGGTCACCGACCACAACTCTAGACTGTTGAACCAGGTATGTATTGAAGAGTTCATCATATAGATCCTGCAGCTGGAGTCGCAGCTCGCCGCCGCCGGACACAAGGCCGCGGTCACCGACCACAACTCTAGACTGTTGAACCAGGTATGTATTGAAGAGTTCATCATATAGATCCTGCAGCTGGAGTCGCAGCTCGCCGCCGCCGGACACAAGGCCGCGGTCACCGACCACAACTCTAGACTGTTGAACCAGGTATGTATTGAAGAGTTCATCATATAGATCCTGCAGCTGGAGTCGCAGCTCGCCGCCGCCGGACACAAGGCCGCGGTCACCGACCACAACTCTAGACTGTTGAACCAGGTATGTATTGAAGAGTTCATCATATAGATCCTGCAGCTGGAGTCGCAGCTCGCCGCCGCCGGACACAAGGCCGCGGTCACCGACCACAACTCTAGACTGTTGAACCAGGTATGTATTGAAGAGTTCATCATATAGATCCTGCAGCTGGAGTCGCAGCTCGCCGCCGCCGGACACAAGGCCGCGGTCACCGACCACAACTCTAGACTGTTGAACCAGGTATGTATTGAAGAGTTCATCATATAGATCCTGCAGCTGGAGTCGCAGCTCGCCGCCGCCGGACACAAGGCCGCGGTCACCGACCACAACTCTAGACTGTTGAACCAGGTATGTATTGAAGAGTTCATCATATAGATCCTGCAGCTGGAGTCGCAGCTCGCCGCCGCCGGACACAAGGCCGCGGTCACCGACCACAACTCTAGACTGTTGAACCAGGTATGTATTGAAGAGTTCATCATATAGATCCTGCAGCTGGAGTCGCAGCTCGCCGCCGCCGGACACAAGGCCGCGGTCACCGACCACAACTCTAGACTGTTGAACCAGGTATGTATTGAAGAGTTCATCATATAGATCCTGCAGCTGGAGTCGCAGCTCGCCGCCGCCGGACACAAGGCCGCGGTCACCGACCACAACTCTAGACTGTTGAACCAGGTATGTATTGAAGAGTTCATCATATAGATCCTGCAGCTGGAGTCGCAGCTCGCCGCCGCCGGACACAAGGCCGCGGTCACCGACCACAACTCTAGACTGTTGAACCAGGTATGTATTGAAGAGTTCATCATATAGATCCTGCAGCTGGAGTCGCAGCTCGCCGCCGCCGGACACAAGACCGCGGTCACCGACCACAACTCTAGACTGTTGAACCAGGTATGTATTGAAGAGTTCATCATATAGATCCTGCAGCTGGAGTCGCAGCTCGCCGCCGCCGGACACAAGCCCGCGGTCACCGACCACAACTCTAGACTGTTGAACCAGGTATGTATTGAAGAGTTCATCATATAGATCCTGCAGCTGGAGTCGCAGCTCGCCGCCGCCGGACACAAGGCCGCGGTCACCGACCACAACTCTAGACTGTTGAACCAGGTATGTATTGAAGAGTTCATCATATAGATCCTGCAGCTGGAGTCGCAGCTCGCCGCCGCCGGACACAAGCCCGCGGTCACCGACCACAACTCTAGACTGTTGAACCAGGTATGTATTGAAGAGTTCATCATATAGATCCTGCAGCTGGAGTCGCAGCTCGCCGCCGCCGGACACAAGACCGCGGTCACCGACCACAACTCTAGACTGTTGAACCAGGTATGTATTGAAGAGTTCATCATATAGATCCTGCAGCTGGAGTCGCAGCTCGCCGCCGCCGGACACAAGGCCGCGGTCACCGACCACAACTCTAGACTGTTGAACCAGGTATGTATTGAAGAGTTCATCATATAGATCCTGCAGCTGGAGTCGCAGCTCGCCGCCGCCGGACACAAGACCGCGGTCACCGACCACAACTCTAGACTGTTGAACCAGGTATGTATTGAAAAGTTCATCATATAGATCCTGCAGCTGGAGTCGCAGCTCGCCGCCGCCGGACACAAGGCCGCGGTCACCGACCACAACTCTAGACTGTTGAACCAGGTATGTATTGAAGAGTTCATCATATAGATCCTGCAGCTGGAGTCGCAGCTCGCCGCCGCCGGACACAAGACCGCGGTCACCGACCACAACTCTAGACTGTTGAACCAGGTATGTATTGAACAAATGAAGCATTTTAGTGCTTTTTTTCATCTGATGGTAAGTGATCACCACCTATGACTACCCGCAACACTGTGGGTGTTGGGGGTGTGTTGCTGAGCCTTTGACAAAATTGTGCACCGGATACCGCACTCACCGAACGAAACGCAGGAACATCGTCCCTACTTCACTATGGTTTTCTGTGCGACGGTGGTATTTCACCGGTCGAGTCAGCCCAGTAATCGCTGCAGAAAGAGCCTAAAGCTAGACTCCACTCTCAAAAAAGAAAGGTGCTTTAAGAAATTGTTAAAATAAAGGTGAAGTCAATATAAGTAGTTTTGTAGATTTTGTCAAGATTATGCTGACGTAATGGTTACTGGACTTAATGCGGTGTTTATTCTTTTTATTTCATAATATCTTAGTGTCACTCCCGAACTCCACCATTTTCTGTTAAAACCTTTTTTATTGATTTGTCTTTCATGAAAATTATATTTTGATTATTTTTAGGTTCAGCAGAGCTTTTCCACTGAAAACCTTCTTTTTTACGTTGAATCATTCTAGAAGATAAGACGATTGTTTTAAATAAAGTTGTACAATTTTTCCTAGTTAACTGTGTTGGACCTGACTGGCCCGGCTCGTCGGCCGCCAGCCGCCACTATAGAGACGTTGACCCTGCTCAATACTCAGGTAATCTACTATTACCCTTGCGTTTATATAAAACTAGTGACCAGCCCACGCTTCACTTGAAATTTTGGCGCGGCTTGTTCACGACACTTTGAATTTTCTCTAACTTAAAATAACTTTTTCTGAATATTCATTATGTAAGGGAAAAATTCGTTAGGAGGTTAAGGAGGAGATAGCGGACAAACTTACAAACAGATAATTAGCGACTTGGATTTATACTATCCTACTAATATTATAAATGTGAAAGTTTGTGAGGATGTACGAGTATGTTTGTTTCTCTTTCACGTAAAAACAACTGGACGGATTTTGATGGAACTTTGCAGTAATATAGGTTATATATTAGAATAACACATAGGGTACTTTTTACTGTGGGAAAATATCTTATCCCACGGGAAACCGACTTCCACGCGAACGGAGTCGCGGGCGGCCACTAGTGTAATGATAATGACAAGTGACCAGCTTGATTGCCCAAGCCTCTACGACTTTTTGACGACATTTTGGCCAACTTGTAAACATTGTGCACTGCAATGTTATTTTTTAATACAGTTTAAATCAAAATGTGGCGTATTGCAGGGACGTATAGCGTTCGGGATGTGGGTTATTACACACTCGTGCTTTTTTTTACCTTTCCCGCACTCATGCGTTCTCTTGCCCAACTGGCAAAATAATGTCTATTAAAAAGAAAAATTAACGAACCATGAAGTTTTTATGATTCATGTTAATACTTACGTAGCGTAGGTATATTTCTTAAAAAAAACTACTAGTTTGTTTCGATATCAGATTTAATGATTTGATAGAATTAGTGTGGTTGGTTTCATTTCATTTTATCTCATTGAATTTCATGTTTTTTTGTGCGTGTCAAAGTTAATTGAGGGTACTTTTTTTATGTTTTTCCGGATTCAGAGAAAGTAATTGGTGTTTTTTATAAAAATACTATTGATTCTGATCATTCTAAGAATATTGTGATACTCGATTGTGAAAAATACACGGTAATAATTTCAAGATAAGGCCCGAAATAGTTCCACTTCAATAGTTACCGTTGACAGATTTCAAAGTGTTTTATTACTATATTAGTTCCTGAAAATAGTGCTACTCTAATAAAAATCAGTTATAGCTCATTTACACAACCATTTATCAACGCGTAATTGTTAGTTTAGATAAACAAAAAGGTGATTCATTAGGTACAACCCACGCAAAATGGCGGAAGTCAATCAGTGTTAGGCGATTTTGATCTCTATTTGTATGGCGCTAAGGTCCTAGTTCGCCTGTGGATGACGTAAACTATTGTTTTTATAGTCCTGGGGTCGGCAGGGCTGTTCTCTAACTCGAATATCAATACCTTTGAAAGGGATCGGTATCGCGACTCTTGAACGAAATCGGTTTTCGAGTCGCAATCGCTTTCAATTTTGAATGATATTGCTGAATGATGTTGCTGCGTTTAATTATTCACGAAAAAAAATATTTCTTTATTTTTTATTTATTATTAAAACAATGTAGGATTAATTTTTAGTATCAAACTTTAATCTTTGATGTCATTAACTTATTATTAAACTCATTTTTGCTTTAATTTAAATTAAAAAAATAAGATCTTTTCGGACTTCAAAACGCAATTGACACTTATGAGATATTGCGATACCCTTCAAACCTTACTTTCCGACAACATCCTTCATCGAAAGGTGTTGATTTTGAGACTCAATCTTGAATGAGCCAAATGAACTTTTTGAACGATATTTATCAATTTTGAAAGGTGTTTGTGATTGCGACTTGTCAAATGAAAGATTTCACTTTGGAGGTCCCTCTTTCAAATAAGTATGATACCAATGCAGTAACTTATGAACAAATTTTTAAATATGGCGCTTTTGATAAAAAAAAATTAGTGTTGTTAAAGATATAGGTAGGAAAGTATTTAGTATAAGAGCAATAAATAAAAGGTAAAGGTAGGTATCGCATAAAGATACTTTGTAAAGAAGTGAAAATTTTGTAGGAAATTACTTATTCTATGAACCTACGAATAACCTACTTATTTACTTATTCAAGTTAATGAAATCCTATGAAATTCATATATTTATTTCATTTGGGTTTGTAAAGATGGTACTTACCTAGAATTTTATACCTTTCTTGCAAGCACGGCACAACCACTAGCAACTTATATTCGGCTACTTAATATGTGGTTTATAATGTTTGCAATAACCAACGAGACTTAAGTCATGGTAATTAGTGTAGTTAGGTAACTATATCTTCAGCATACAGCGCACTCTAGTAATTCTATATTTAGTATTTGTTTATATGATGAGTAGGAAGTATTAGGATATGGCGAGGTCGATGTAATTTAAAAAACAAGGACTGAAGCCCTAGGAAAGTTGAAATGCAACGAAACACAAACCATTATTTCTGCAATTTAAATATTTAATAAAAATTGGGTATTTAAATAGAACTATACTATATTTGAAATTAAACTCATGTAACAAATTATTAATAGTACCTAATTGTGTAAGTCTTCTTTTTAATAATAAATATTTCTTTGCTACTTCAAAATAGGCACTTCCTATTTATTATATTTTTCACTGATCGAGGAAGGTGAAATGAGTTAATATATATTCAAAGTCATATAAAACACAAAAAAGGAACATTATTAGAAATAAAATACTCATAAAATTCATTAAGAAGCTTATATTAATTTCAAATTCACATTTTTGTGAAAAAATAGTCAAAATGATGCATCTCTTTTATTTTACATGACAGGGAAGCAAATAATTTGAAGACAGCTAAGAAAATAAGTAGTTATTTACATCCTTTCAAACTAACAATTCTTTTTTGCAATTCAATTAACACCTTTGACTGCCGCTACCGTTAAGTGCAAGTAACAGATGGTATGATCTTCGATGATATCTTTTACTTCTCTGTAGAATGTGCGTCTGAAACATACAAGTAATATTAATTATACTATCAAACTAATTATTATTACTTAAAAAAAGATAGGCTGGTAGCACCACAATCAAAATGCAAAGAATTCTCCACTATCATGATAAAATAATTATATACATATTAACCAGCCACATGTTGCTGTGGCTAAGTTTTTTGCTGTATTATATTTTGCAATAATAATAATATTATATAGCTTTTGCCAGCGGCTCAGTAAGCTTCACATTTGGAGTAAAACGCCTTTCCCTATACATAAAACCTTCCCCTTGAATCTCTCTATCTATTAATAAAACCCATCAAAATCTGTTGTGTAATTTTAAGATCTAAGCTTACAGACACGCAGACGGCGGCAAGTGACTTTGTTTTATACTATGCAGTGAAGAAGATAAATAACGAAAACAAGTACCTTTAATAACAACAAAACTTTTCTCGAGACACATGAAGTTTATTACTTGTTTGTATCGTTTGGGAACCTCGGGTACATAAGGACTGTGTTTCTCTTATATGTTGCGCAACTTTATTTATAAAAATATGTAAATTATTGATATTATAAATTGATTTGAAAGCAAATAAATAAAACGTTGCGGTTGCGCTGATACTTGACATTGACATGACAATTGATTGACATTGACGTCAGATAAGTGTTCCAATTTTTGTTACTAGCAATGCAAATAAACTTGTGTTTTCATGAAGCAAATAAAAAATGCCGTGGATATTATTATAAATAATATTATTCTTACTACTTTTAAGTAAGTTTTTGTGAGTAAATTTTTACTGTTTTTATTTGTATTTATCGCTAGTAAATTTGTTTTGTGAATTAATGAAAATACAAATAACATAAATACCTACGTAAATTGCTCTAATTTTAACTTAGAATTGCACTTTGTATCACCAATTTACTCTCTGTTTTCATGACTTTTTTATCCAACATTCAAAGTCTGTAATTTAGAGCAAATAAAAAATATGTTTTAAAAATATAAAATTTAATACAAAATAAATTATTGAATTAATAAATTCTTTTAAAAAGAAAAGCTACGGTTTTTTTAAACTAGGCTGCGCATGGTTGAAAGAACCTTTGCCTCATAAATAAACCAAAAAAAAAAGGTACGTATGTCACTCACTACCAATGTTATTGTTTTGTTTGTTTACTTTACTTTGCTAGGCTAACTAACCTTAAAATAAACTCAATAACTTATTTAATGTTGTATGAACGTTGGAAATACTCTTACATAGAGAAAACGTAATGTTTTATCATCAATATTGTTTGTGATTAAGCCTCTCTGTAAGTTATAGTTCTATATTTTAGGTAGGTAACTAACGTATGAAGGTTATGTTACTAGATTTATGACTTAAGATTTGCCATTATTTACAAATATTTAGTAAGTTGTTCAAATGAAGAAACATTCATTCATCAAATTTATATAATAAATTGTTGAATTCAAGGCATATCTGTAATTTAAAATTATTGATTTCAGTACGAATCAAAAGTGTTGTATCAACTGTGCCAACATGCTGCTAATGGAGAACTTAGACATCGAACAATTAAAGAAGATTTTGAAACAAACAGAATCATGGGTGTCAACAAATATTGCCTTCCCTTCATTACTAATTAACTAAAACTTTGTTAACAAAAAAGATGGTTATGAAAGAACCCTGGGGCTTGTATTATTTATTTATTTTTAAAGTGTTACATCATATGAAACTTAATTTGTAAAGATATCAAAATAATCAAGGTTTGTTAACTAAATAATATGTACCTATTTACCTACATAAAAAAAAAATAGCGGCATGACCTCTTAACTTTTCAATTTATATTGTAGCAATATCTAAATATTACTTAAAATAGTGGATTCAGAAACAAGGAGTTACCTACTAATTTATATAACCATTATTTATATAACAAAACGATGAATATAACATTTAATAAAATTGACAATTGTAGTTTCTGTTGTGTTACCTACTAAAGAGTAGATGGCTGTTTGATTTTAGAGTGAAATAGGTATTTTATAGAACCAAAATGGATAGTTGAGAACCTACTTGAGTATGCATGCATCTACAATGTGTGTTTCTTCACATTTACCTTTTATCTGAGACATTTTGGCTTTTTTGAGATCAAGCATGGCATGAAACTTTGTTTGGTAAGTACTGTGCAAAATGTAGTACATTTCAAATAGGTTCATTTAGGCATAAACATTATTTAGAAATCTTGAAATGATTGGAATTGGACTGGAGTGGTCAGTAGGTACCAATAAATTAGAATTATTGCTAGCAAGGTATTTAAATTTTACTTTTATACCTACCTACCAAAACCGACTCGAGTTTGCTTCTATTTCTGTGACTAAACAATGCATAGAGCTAGGTTTAATGTGTGATTCCGCTTCTATGCACCATTGATCCACTACGCAGTATGCACGCTTACAAGTTAAGTTAGACATTAAAAACTCAAATTTTCAAATGCGCAATGTTTTAAAGCTTTTTTAAGTAGATACCTACCTAAATGAGAGAAAAACACCAAAAAATAGCGGTAAATAATCTGCTACTTTCATTTCAATTGTTGTTATTTGTAAGTGCCTTGTTTGATTTGAAAAGTCGTGTATATCTTTCAAAGCAGTTGAAATCCTTCAAAAAGTCAATTTCGTTCATTCAATTGTAGTCGCAATAGCAATCGCTTTCGATGAAAGGTGTTGTCGAAAATGTCACGGAAAAGTTCTCTACAAAGGGAGTTTGAAGGGGATCGAGATCGGTGTCAGACTTACAGAACGTAGCCACGGGTTTCAAGTGGGGTCTGTTGTAAAAACATCGAAGTTCTTTTGTACATGTTTTGTTGATAAGAAGTCAGCATAGGCCCTTGTTATAAAGATTTTATTAGATTATATTGTTTATTTCACGTAATTCAACTTGCAACATAGTCTTCAAAGTAAACATTTGTGAAACAAATTTCGTAATTTACTAAACACTACATTTTTATGCCTCACAGATAGGAAATATAACAATAAGTGCATTGTTTTTTACAGAATGATAAAACATGCTTAGGTTGCAGAGATATAAGTTATTTACAACAATGTAGTAATTACGCCGCCATTTTGCCAATTTGCAGGGTTGCTGAGGTCAGCATGTTGATAATTAATTTCGTGTTGGAATGGGTTAAATTTCATTTTCATTTTATATCAATAAAAAAACCTACTGAAGACTTGGCTGTATGGGCATAGTAACCTTTGCCTACCAAATGGGTGAAGAAAAAATGGCGCCATTTTCCATAAATTTTCTTTGCGAGTTTAGTTGTTTGTTGCACAAAATGAGTTATTTCAACATTTACGATCCTAATTTTATATTTTATTAAATTGCTTTATTTTTTCGCAACTGTATTAAAAATAGTCGTTCAGTACACGTGCGGAACCGTCATTGCAACTCGTCCCGCCTGTCAACCCTCGCCTTCGGCTGTGCCTCGGCTTGGGTAGACATTTGTCGGAACTCGTTGTAATGACAGTCTTTCCACACTTGTTGTAACGGTTCGTTCCATAATATTAGCATTTTGGTTTGTTCACGTTAACTTTAATCTAATTTTGTTACTGCTAACGCCATCTAGCTAATCTGAACTAAAACTTTACATGTTATTTCAATATTGTTGCTGGTGTTGTCATTTAAGAATTAGTATGTCAAAAATAATTCAGTTTCCTCGTTTAATTTAAAAGAAGAAAATAGATAAACAATAATAGATTTTTAAAAAAGTAGTAAAAAGTATAATTAGCATTTTATCTTATTTATTTCACTTCATTATTATGGTTCCTGTGGATTTTTTTTATGGAAATTTTTGGTATGTCTCAAGGATGGAGGTGGAGCCGCCATTTTCTTGTCTTTGGTTCTCGAGGTTATCTTTTTGCACCGCAGCTATTGCCGTGGATGCCATTTTTTTTACATATCATTTTTTTTTTTTGATAAAATCTTGTGAAGCCCCTTTACAGGCTGGTTTTGTAGACCTTGTTTACTCTACGAGCTGGCCGTTGTGTGATTTTCTGGTGAGTATTGAATTGAGTTGGCCGCGACGTATGCTACGAGCCTCGTGCCATGCCGCTTAAACCATTGTCGTATTTCCTCTATTTCAGGACGTAACTTTCTTGACTCTTTCTTGGGATGGACACTATTGATTGCTGGACATTATTGGCGCTGTGCTTTTCTTTTGGGTGCTGCGTGTATTTCATTTAATTCAAGCCTCTGCTTGGCTTTTCTTTGGGTAAGCATGCACGTTACTATAACCTAATCATTTTCTTTTGGTTGCAATCTCTTGAGCCTGAGTTCATGAAATTAGTTTTTTTCTTTTTGCTGATAAATATTACTTTTAAATTATCTGTCAGAAAGCAGATAAATTAATTATATGTGAAAATGATGACTTTGTGCGCACCATCTATTCTTTGCATCTGCTGTAATATTTTGCTTGGTGTATCCTTTCAGGCAAGACGCCCTGCTTACGTCGGACTGCTTGTGTTTTGCTGGACCATTTGTGCCGGAGCTTTGCTTATACTGGAAAAATTAATCTCGGAGTTTATGCAGAGTGTAGTGAGCTCCCTTTATGCTAGTTAGTAGACGGTTCAAGGTAATCTGTATCTTTTATTATCAACCGGCTCTGATAGCTCAAGCTATTTTACTTTATAGTTTTATAACAAACTTGTGGCTTCGGTAGCCCAAACTTTTCTTTTGTTTTCAATTTTCAATTGTTTAAAGTTGACTTTCAGGCCATTTGGCTTGATGTGCCTTTTTTGTATTAGTTTATTTAACAATTTCGCGGTTCATCCACGGTGACATCTTTTACTAAGATAAGAAAAACTATTATTGTACTCCTAGAATTAATTAATCCTAATTAAGGTTAGATGTAATGAACTTTTGGTCATTGTCTCACAAACAATAAACTTGTTAAAGTGTCATTTTTATTTGTTTTTTTTTTATTGAGTAAAAGAACTTTCTTGTTTTTAGTTAAAACAAGTGGCGCCCCCACTTTCTCCCCTTTTGAATTTCTCTAGAGCGCCCTAGGACCTACGGAGCTAGTTTCACAAAATAATCAGGGCACATAGTTTTCAAGAACACCAGAAAAGCGTTTCATTGGCGCCTCAACGGGTGGGCCTCTTCAAACGAGATTTCAATTGGGAGACTGTGTCTTTTTCATTTATTATTTATTTTTCCGTTTAGTAAACTTTTACAATGACCACTTTTGATATAGATTGTCTCCGTAAAGATGAGCTTTTGTATGAGTTACGCATCAAAGGCTTTGATGTAAAGGAAGATACTTCTGTTGATGACTTAAGAAAACATTTACGATCCTTAAAAGATGTCACCGATGAATCTCTTAGCACTAAGTTTTTAAATAGTTTAGATCCTAATACTGAACTTAAAACCTGTGAACAAAAACTTAATTTTGTTAACAACAAAGCTGATCATGTTAGTTGTAAGCGTAAATGTTTGGCTACAATTACACATATAATTTTAAGACTTGAACGTGTTAATGTCACCAACGATGAACAGCGTAAAATGAGAATATCTTTGTTATCATCCGCTTCACAGCTGAGTCAAAACATAAAGTGCGGTCAACCTGCAGTGCCGGTAGCTTCTTCTGATGTAGTTCAACAAGACATTAAAACTATTTCTTCTGTTAAAAGTTTTGCAAATCAGATTTTAAAGTTAAATTTAACATTCGATGGTAAAACTCCAGTGCATGACTTTGTGGTTAGACTTAATGATTTTATTAGAGCTTTTAAAGTTTCAAATTCTGATTTTCTACAAAATATTATTTACATTCTATTCGGTGAGGCCTTATTTTGGTACAGAACGGTAGAAAGCCAAATCAATACTTGTGATCAATTCATAGAACTTTTAACATCTGAATTTCAGTCAGTTGAGTCTGAACGTTCATTATTAAATCAGATAAAATCAAGACTTCAACTTCCTAATGAAAACGTAAGGACTTACATCAATCTTATGAGATATTCATTTACTAGACTTTCATCGCCTGTTTCTGAATTTGAACAGCTTGACATTATTATGACTAACCTTAGTCCATTTTACATTTCTCGGTTAAGTTTGACGGATGTTACTTCTATAGATCATCTGAAGGAACTATGCGTGAGATTAGAAGTTGCTAAGCATAGATGCGAATACCGAGGCTATCTTAACCCTGGACCGCATACCATTATTTCTGATTTTTTTAAACCCTCTACTGCCTCTGTCAAGGGTAGGGTGTTAAATTCAATTTCTTTTAAGTGTTTGAAATGTGATGGGCAGCACCATTATAGAAATTGTGATGTTTTTGTAGGTTTGCATTGTTTCAAGTGTAAGAAGCCCGGTGTTTTTACTAAGGATTGCACCTGTTCAAAAAACATGCTTTCAGGTCAGGAGTGAAGAAATCCAGCTCTCGCTCTTCTAATTGTCTCTTTACTACTGACCAGGAATGGAAAAACCATCTTAATTTTTTAAAACAGTTTTTTGAAAATGGCAACTTACCTCTTAATTCTTTATTTGAAGATTTCTCTGATGGTTTAAGACCTTTCATAAATATAGATATTTTAGGTGTTTCGTGTAATGCTCTGGCGGATAGTGGAGCGTCTGTCTCTGTTATTAGCCAAGATGCACTCTCCACTCTTTCTACACTAGGTTTAAGTTTTAATATTTTAGGTTGTAACAACAATTTGTCTGTGGGAAATGGAGAACAACTTGATGTTGTTGGTAAGATTTCTCTTCCGCTTTCCTATGATGGGAAAGTTAATTTTTTAGTCTTTTATGTTTGTGAGGATGTTAATGTTCCTATTATTTTAGGAGTTGATTTTCTCCGGTCTTTCAATTTATGTAGGGAGATTTTTGATAGAAACGTCAAGAATAATGGTAGGAAAATGAATCTGCTGAAGGATGATACCGTGCACCTCCATCACTTGGATGATTTATCCAAGGTACAGCAGGATACTCTGAACAGAACGGTTAATTCTTTCAAAACCATTGCAGCTTCAGATGATAGTCTGGGTTTCACCACCCTGGAGGAACACTTTATTGACACTGGTGATCATCCACCTATAAAACAAAGGTACTATCCAATTCCATATCATCAGAGGGAATATGTCAAAAAGGAAATTAACAATATGCTAAAAATTGGTGTCATTGAGAGATCTAGTTCTGCATGGAATAGCCCAATTGTAATTGTCCCTAAGTCTAACGGAGAGCTAAGGATGTGCCTTGATAGTCGTAAATTGAACAGTATCACTAAAGTAGATTCCTATCCAATGCCGCTGGTACAGGAAATATTGGACTCTCTTAATAATGCTAAATTCATGTCATCAATAGATTTAAAGTCTGCCTTTTTTCAGCTCAATCTGGAGAATACTTCAAGGGAGAAAACTTGTTTCTCAATTCCAGGTTTAGGTTCATTTCAATTTCGAAGGATGCCTTTTGGTCTCGTGAACGCTACTGCTCGCATGATGAGACTGATGGACAAGGTGTTTGGACCCGAATTTGCTGGTAAGGTATTTTATTACGTTGATGACATCATCATTATCAGTGAAAGTTTTGAAGAACATATCGCCATGCTCGAGAAAGTTTTCCTCAGGCTAAAGGATGCAGGACTCACCATCAACTTTGAAAAGTCGGTGTTCTGTCGTTCTTCTCTAAAATTCTTAGGCTTTGTTGTTGATAGGCAAGGTCTTCGAACTGATAGTGATAAGGTTAACTCGATTGTGGACTACCCGCAGCCCACTTCTCAAAAGGAGGTTCGCAGATTTCTAGGCATGGTCTCCTGGTACAGAAGATTTATTCCTGACTTTTCTACGATTGTTGCACCTTTGAGCAGGCTAACACGTAAGACATCTAAAGGTGAGGCTTTTCTTTTTGATGCGGATGCACTTCATGCATTTAATACCGTGAAAACTCTTTTGATATCTGCGCCGATCCTAAGTGTTCCCAGGTTTGATCGTCCTTTCATAATCAGCTCGGATGCATCTGATGTTGGTCTTGGTTGCTCGTTATCTCAACTTGATGATGATGGAGCGGAACATCCTGTGGCTTTTGCTAGCAGAATGCTGACTCGCACGGAAAGAAATCATTCGACCACTGAGAAGGAGTTAAATGCCCTCATGTTTGCTCTTGAAAAATTCAGAGGCTACATTGAAGGGTCACCTTATCAAACAAAGGTCTTTACCGACCACAGCAGCTTGAAATGGTTGGCAAGTTTGAAGTCTCCCTCAGGGCGGTTGGCTCGTTGGTCTCTAAGAATATCTCAATTTAATTTCTCGATTGAATACAGGAAGGGCAGCGAAAATAAAGTGGCTGACGCTCTGTCTCGCGCTCCTTTAATTAATGTTTTGTCAGGTGACGGTGTTTCTTCTATTGGGGATCCGTGGTATCTTGATACGATGTCAAAGGTCAAACAATTCCCTGTCAAGCATCCTGATTGGATGATTGTCGAGAAGAAGCTTTTTAAGCGTGTTCGCTCGTCTAATCCTTTGGCGTTGGAGTTTGAGTGGAAAAAGGTTATTCCTGCGGAGGAAAGGTTGGGTATAATCCAACAATGTCATGATCGTGCTGAAGCGGCACATTTTGGAACTTTTAAAACCATCAAAAGAATAACACAGACGTATTATTGGCCAAAAATGGTCAAGGACATCAAGTCTTATGTCAAAAACTGTGAAGTTTGTTTGGCTCATAAAAGTACAAATCTTCCACTGCCTGGTTTGATGAAAAATCCTAAACAGGTTCAGCGACCTTTTCAGGTTATCTCTACGGATTTAGTCGGTCCACTTCCCCGGTCCTTTAGTGGCTATAAATTTATTCTTGTTGTTTCAGATTACTTCACTAAGTATGTTAGTTTGTTTCCTCTTAGAAATTCGTTGGCAAAAACTGTCGTTAAGAACATAGAAAATAACTTTTTCATGAAGCATGGAATACCTCAATGCATCATTATGGACAATGGTCCACAATATATTTCCAAAGAAATGCAAAATTTGAAAACTAGATATAAAATTCCAAATTTTTTCTATAATTGCAGATTTACTCCGCAGAACAACCCAGCTGAACGTGTTAATAGAGTTTTGGTAACTGCTATATCATCTTATGTGGGCAAGAATCATCGCACGTGGGCTGATGATATTAACAAGATCGAGTTTGCAATTAATACTTCTGTTCATGAGGTAACAGGTTATAGTCCTTTCTTTTTGACTCATGGTAGGGAGGCTGTTCTCTCTGGGGACTGGTTCTCACCCAGGGGAGATGAAGATTTTACTCTAGACTTTGCTGATCGCACTTTTTATGCTTCTTTAACTGGTGAATTGAAAACCATATTTGATAAAGTTCAAACTTGCTTGCAGAAGTCTTATGATCGTAATAGAGAATTTTACAATAGGACTCGTCGTCATGTTGATTACCAGGTTGGTCAGACTGTTTGGAAGAGAGAATATCCACTCTCTGATGCTAGTAAGTTCTTTGCTCAGAAACTTGCACCGAAGTTTCGTAAGTGTTTGGTTAACAAGAAAGTTTCTTCTTTAGTTTATGAGCTTGTGGATTTTTCATCCAAGAAGTGTCTTGGGACTTGGCATGTCAAAGATATATTGAAAGCTCATCCATCCTCTTGATTCCTCGGAGGAAAAAATCCTTTTTTTTTTTGTTTTTTTTTTTTTTGTAGTGAGAAGGTATTGTAACGGTTCGTTCCATAATATTAGCATTTTGGTTTGTTCACGTTAACTTTAATCTAATTTTGTTACTGCTAACGCCATCTAGCTAATCTGAACTAAAACTTTACATGTTATTTCAATATTGTTGCTGGTGTTGTCATTTAAGAATTAGTATGTCAAAAATAATTCAGTTTCCTCGTTTAATTTAAAAGAAGAAAATAGATAAACAATAATAGATTTTTAAAAAAGTAGTAAAAAGTATAATTAGCATTTTATCTTATTTATTTCACTTCATTATTATGGTTCCTGTGGATTTTTTTTATGGAAATTTTTGGTATGTCTCAAGGATGGAGGTGGAGCCGCCATTTTCTTGTCTTTGGTTCTCGAGGTTATCTTTTTGCACCGCAGCTATTGCCGTGGATGCCATTTTTTTACATATCATTTTTTTTTTTTGATAAAATCTTGTGAAGCCCCTTTACAGGCTGGTTTTGTAGACCTTGTTTACTCTACGAGCTGGCCGTTGTGTGATTTTCTGGTGAGTATTGAATTGAGTTGGCCGCGACGTATGCTACGAGCCTCGTGCCATGCCGCTTAAACCATTGTCGTATTTCCTCTATTTCAGGACGTAACTTTCTTGACTCTTTCTTGGGATGGACACTATTGATTGCTGGACATTATTGGCGCTGTGCTTTTCTTTTGGGTGCTGCGTGTATTTCATTTAATTCAAGCCTCTGCTTGGCTTTTCTTTGGGTAAGCATGCACGTTACTATAACCTAATCATTTTCTTTTGGTTGCAATCTCTTGAGCCTGAGTTCATGAAATTAGTTTTTTTCTTTTTGCTGATAAATATTACTTTTAAATTATCTGTCAGAAAGCAGATAAATTAATTATATGTGAAAATGATGACTTTGTGCGCACCATCTATTCTTTGCATCTGCTGTAATATTTTGCTTGGTGTATCCTTTCAGGCAAGACGCCCTGCTTACGTCGGACTGCTTGTGTTTTGCTGGACCATTTGTGCCGGAGCTTTGCTTATACTGGAAAAATTAATCTCGGAGTTTATGCAGAGTGTAGTGAGCTCCCTTTATGCTAGTTAGTAGACGGTTCAAGGTAATCTGTATCTTTTATTATCAACCGGCTCTGATAGCTCAAGCTATTTTACTTTATAGTTTTATAACAAACTTGTGGCTTCGGTAGCCCAAACTTTTCTTTTGTTTTCAATTTTCAATTGTTTAAAGTTGACTTTCAGGCCATTTGGCTTGATGTGCCTTTTTTGTATTAGTTTATTTAACAATTTCGCGGTTCATCCACGGTGACATCTTTTACTAAGATAAGAAAAACTATTATTGTACTCCTAGAATTAATTAATCCTAATTAAGGTTAGATGTAATGAACTTTTGGTCATTGTCTCACAAACAATAAACTTGTTAAAGTGTCATTTTTATTTGTTTTTTTTTTATTGAGTAAAAGAACTTTCTTGTTTTTAGTTAAAACAAGTGGCGCCCCCACTTTCTCCCCTTTTGAATTTCTCTAGAGCGCCCTAGGACCTACGGAGCTAGTTTCACAAAATAATCAGGGCACATAGTTTTCAAGAACACCAGAAAAGCGTTTCATTGTATTGAAATATACTATTTTCTGAATACTCATTACTTACAAATATAAGGGAAAAATTCGTTAAAAGGTTAAGGAGGACATACTCGTATCTGTCTTACAAACAGATAATTAGCGACTTTGATTTATACTATCCTACTAATATTAAAAATGTGAAAGTTTGTGCGGATGTATGTTTGTTACTCTTTCACGTAAAAACTACTAGACGGATTTGGATGAAACTTTACAGTAATATAGGTTATACATCAGAATAACACATAGGGTACTTTTTACCGCGGGAAAACATCTTATTCCCACGGGAAACCGACTTCCACGCGAACGGAGTCGCGGTCGGCCACTAGTGTAATGATAATTGACTGCCCAAGCCTCTACGACTTTTTGACGACTTTTCGGCCAACTTGTAAACATTGTGCACTGCAATGTTATGTTCGCTGCAGATGCGGCTGGGCCGGCTGCTGTGCCGCCAGCCGCAGCTGCTGCTGTCGCTGGTGGAGCGCCACGGCACGCGCCGCGCCATGCCCTGGCTGCACCACATCCTGGCCAACGAGCCCGCGCAGCTCAGGTACAGGTGGAAACTGAGCTTTGCGGTAGTGTTGGTGTGACGTCATAACTCAAGCGCGGCGAGTTCTTGTACTTTAGTTTTGGCCGAGACCAAGATTTGTCCTTGCGACATTTTTATTTTTATTGTAGTTAAAGTTTAACTTGGTGGTGGCAGCTACATTATATTATTTTCCGCTATCAAGTGCTCGAAGTGTCTCAACTAGTTTTACCGCATGACTAAAACAAGGAAGAAACTTTTTATCCATAATCTTAAAGTGTCTCAAGGTCAAATTTTGTTGCTTTACTAAAACAAAGAACAAACTTTGACCGCTACCTAAACTCCATGGTTACCCCCCAGCGTGCTGCCCGTGCAGTGCGTGTGCGAGTTCGTGTGCGCGGGGTGGGGCGCGGCGGGGGAGGGCGCGCGCGCGGGGGAGCTGGTGGCGCACGTGCGGCGCACCGTGCGCGGCACCGTGGCCGGCGCGCGCGCAGTGCTGACATACTACGCCGCGCGGCTGGCGCACGCGCACAACACCACCCGGGCCGCGGCTAAACAGGTACATACACACACATACTGCACGAACACACCCACCGAACACTATACACTACACCAGTGGGGGTGTCGCGTAACTCGAATATCAATACCTTTGAAAGGTAACGGTGTTGGGACTCTTGAACGAAATCGGTTTTTGAGTCGCAATCGCGTAAAATTTCGAATGAAATTGCTGAATACTGAACGCAGCAACATCATTCTCGGTTCCTTAACTCTCTATCTCGATGCTCTCTATTGTGAAAATTTTGTTACGACAAACACAACCTGTCTTCTTGTACTTTTGTCTATAACTTTCGCTGCACTGTTTCAATTTTAATCAGGCCAATTTTACAAAAGTACCATTAGCGTAACATTTTGTTAAATATATGGTTTTATGGAATTATTTCTGTTTTCTTATCTTTCTTTTACTATTCAATAAATTATCAATAGTACAGCAAATAGAGACAAGATATTACTCTCCTGAAATCTGAGATTGGTGCCAAAACTTACTGCGTAACTACTAAACAGTGGTCTGGTTTTACCGAATAGTAGACGGATAAATATTTGTCGCTGAGACCGGGTATCAAAACGCACTAATTGAAACACACCTACACTTAAATGCTGTTGAAGTCTATATCCAATGAAATCCATCTAACATCTAGCAATTTTTTGGTTTCCTCATTACATAATGAACGTCTAACCAATAGACTCTAATGCTGGACTAATACATCTATTAACCCGCAATTGAGAAATTTAATGGCCAACATCATCATGCGTCTATGATTTGTTCGGAATGTATGTATATGTATATATTCTCGGAACCCACACAAAAAATCATTGTTTAAAATTTAGAACTGTTAGTTTGACCTTTGACCGAATTCCTAGCCTACTATGTTGATAAGTGTTTATATTAAATTGATCCAGGGTTTGAAGCTGGTCCTGGCAACTCCTATTGAAGAGGTAGCCGACTATGACTACAGCATCGAAGCAAATCCAGCGTAAGTATTTTATTAAGATCATTATGTTTTCCTTGTAAAAAATCTCTTATCTTCATTCATAAAGAGTAAAACTTGGCTTTTTGGATTTCAAATTATTTGTATCTTCCATTTTTGTAAAGTAATAAAATTATATTTCATAAACTAACCTCATTTTAATGTGTCAAACTACAAAATTAAAGTTTTTCTCTTGAATCTATAGAAACATGTTTATGTCTGTCTGTCTGTCTGTCTGCCTGTCTGCCTGTCTGCCTGTCTGCCTGTCTGTCTGTCTGTCTGTCTGTCTGTCTGTCTGCCTGTCTGCCTGTCTGCCTGTCTGCCTGTCTGCCTGTCTGCCTGCCTGTCTGCCTGTCTGCCTGTCTGCCTGTCTGCCTGTCTGTCTGTCTGTCTGTCTGTCTGTCTGTCTGTCTGTCTGTCTGTCTGTCTGCCTGCCTGTCTGCCTGTCTGTCTGTCTGCCTGTCTGTCTGTCTGTCTGTCTGTCTGTCTGTCTGTCTGTCTGTCTGTCTGTCAAATTCAAATTCAAATTCATTTATTCAATGCAACAATATGGGTAGGTACATAAAATACAG
Organism: Emmelina monodactyla; assembly: GCA_916618145.1. Taxonomy (NCBI): domain Eukaryota; kingdom Metazoa; phylum Arthropoda; class Insecta; order Lepidoptera; family Pterophoridae; genus Emmelina; species Emmelina monodactyla. The sequence continues at coordinate 628,279 of OU745315.1, read as the reverse complement.
ATGTCAAAATATAAGGAAGATCTCCATATTCGACTTTTACAATCAAGCAATGTTTAGTTATAAAATAAAGGTATGTCAGGTGAAAATTATATAAAATCAAAATATCATAATAATAATAATAAAAATGTCAACAATAATTATCTACATTATTGTTATATTTGCGCAGGACACGACTGAAACAACTGGCTGCCATAAGCACACTGTTTATTTAAACGCACATACACAACATCTCTCCCCCATAGCTTACAACTATTAAATACATTTAGTTTGTACTTATATCAAATTATATTAAAGTTAAAAGAAACGTCGATAATTAACTGCAGGTAGGGTGCGTAGTAGCAATCGCGAAGTGGCACTGCCGCGCTCGGTTTCTGCCGGCGGCGCGTCGAGAGGCTGGGTATCGGGTACCGGTGGTTGGGTGTCGGAGGCCGCGGCAGGTTGGACGTCGGGTGCCGCGGCAGGTTGGACGTCGGGTGCCGCCGCCGTCTGCTCGTCCGCTGCTGACGACGCGACTTCTGCGTCGCTGGTCGGCCTCAGCTCCGCTTCCTCCCCCGCACTGGTTTCGCGGTCACAGTCCACATTACCGCTCTTTAATATGTCGCTCTCCACATCGCCAACCCAGGGCATGTTATTGTCAAACATAGTACCTCGATACAGTGCTAATTGGTTTTTATGTTTTTTCACTGTCGCAGATGTCTTTAAGTCCTTTAATAAGTATAACACGTGGCCTAAACGTTTTATAATCTCTCCTACGTTCCAGCTGTATTTATTGTTGTTTAAAAATTGTTTGTATAAAACCTTCATACCTACACTATACGATTTCTTATTTCGACCTCCGTGATATTTAATCTGCGAACACTGTTTACGTTGTACCAAATTAGATAAGAGTGCAGATGTGGGCGGTGGTCTCTTATTCAATAAATCAAGGCGAGAACGTAATTTACGTCCAAAAACTAACTGAGCCGGTGACAGAGCTGTTGAACTATGAATTGAATTCCTATAGTCAAACAAATATTTTAACAGTTTAAGGGCTGATTTTTTAATGGTCAGATAAATGCTAACTGACTGATAAGAGGTATGTTTTCATTGATACTTCATACATATGTCAAGTATTTATGTTCGACGTGCAACGAAAACATACTGATTTTCTGTCAGATAGAATTTATCCGACCATTGAAAAACCGGCCCTAAGTCTACTTTCCTTCAAACTACTGCAAGATAAAAGGCAAGATTTAATGCCCTTTTTAATAATTTTAACATAACTCTCAGCCTGGCCGTTGCTGGCTGGGTGATAGGCAGGCGAAAACAAGTGGGCGATACCATTACGTTGACAAAAAAAATTAAATTCTTGGGAAGCAAAAGTAGTTGCATTATCTGATACAATTGTATGTGGAACGCCATATCTCGACATGTATTGGAATAATTTATCTATAACGTCAGAAGAAGTTGCCGGAATTTCATACACCTCGACCCATTTCGTGTGCGCGTCAACTATCACTAAATACATACGCTTATTTATTGGCCCAAGAAAATCAAGATGAATCCTATAAAACGGTACACTGGGATATGGCCACGGCGAGATGGGCGCTCGCGGTGGTGAAGGCCGCAACTTGTTACATACAGCGCAAGAACCTATCATTTTTTCAATTGATGCGTCAATATTTGGGAACCATATCCGGGACCGAGCTTCAGCTTTCGTCTTTACAATACCTAAATGTGAATTATGAAGCTCTGACATAATTCTGGACTGCAGGACCTTTGGCAGTACTATTTTATGACCGCGTAACATACAACCGTCTTCCATAGATAACTGAGATTTGCACAAAAAATAAGGTTTTAATTTGTTATCTAACACCTTCCGAGGCCATCCATTTATTATATATTCCTTTACGATACTAAGCACTGGGTCATTAGTCGTTTCTGATCTTAAAACATCGCGGGTGACAGGCAAACTATTGTCTGTTACGAAATTAATATAAGACGCTCGGTCATCGGTCGGCGGCGGCGGCGGCGCGCCCGCGCACTTGCCTGCGTGGTCCCCCGCCTCCCCCGGGCCCGCTCCCGGTAAGCCGGCGCGCGACAAATAATCTGCACTGTTATTCGCGCTCCTAACATACTCAATGCAATAATTATATCCACTCAGGAACAACGCGTATCTTTGCAATCTGTTAGCAGAGACTTCTGGGATTCCTTTATATGGGCCAAAAATCGAAATCAATGGCTTGTGGTCAGTCCTTAACACAAAAGGCACCGAACGGCCGTATAAATACTGATGGTAACGCCTCACGCCGAATATAATTGCAGTAGCCTCTTTTTGTATTTGCGAATACCTTTTTTCAGCCGCGCTTAGAGTGCGAGACGCAAACGAGATGGGACGTTCTATGCCATCACTTCCTATTTGTGACAATATTGCACCCAATCCTGTGGGCGATGCATCCACTGTTAAAATTATTTTATTTTTAGGATTAAAATGTGCCAGTACTTGTTCAGATGTCAGACACTTTTTAATACTATTTAATGCATTTTCGTGTGCGCTCGACCATGACCATTTTACCCCTTTTTTTAATAAATCGTATAACGGACTTAAAATACTGGATGCATTTGGGACGAAATTCCTATAGTAGTTTACGAGGCCTAAAAAAGATTGCAAACTATTTACGTTAGTGGGAATCGGAGCGTTTGTAATGGCTTTAACCTTGTCATCTGATTTTTTTAAGCCATGTTTATCAATCGTATAGCCTAAATAATGAATTTGATCTTTAAAGAATTCGCATTTATCTTTTTGTACAATTAAACCGCAACGTTTAAGTCTCCTAAACACTTCGTGTAATCTTTCAACGTGCTCATGTTGCGTTCCTGTAATAAGAATATCGTCGAGTAAACAAAGCACGCCGTCCATGCCTGAGAGAACACAATCCATTGCCCTTTGAAAAATTGCCGGCGCACTTGTCAGTCCAAATGCCATACGAGTATATTTAAATAGTCCGCGATGGGTATTAATGCAGGTAATATTTTGGGAAGCATCGTCCAATACAAACTGATTATATGCCATAGATAAATCAATTTTAGAAAACAATTGTCCTCAGTTTCGCAAATAACTCATGAACAGGGTAACGGGTACAGACGGTAACGGGTATTGCTCAGCAATTAATTGTTTGTTTATACTGACTGAGAAGTCAGCACATATGCGTACGCTGCCGTTACGTTTTAAAACCGGAACTATTGGCGATGCGTACTCGCTATGTTCTACCGGTACTAATATCCCTAATGAGACCAATCTATTAATTTCCTCATCAATTTTGCTTTTTAAAGCAAACGCTACGGGCCGCGCTTTAAAAAATACAGGTTTAGCGTCGAGTTTTAACTGTAATTTTACCTTAAACTTATTAAATGTACCAAGTTTGTCCGCAAAAACATCAGGGTATTGGTTCTGGAATTTACTCAACATGTCTTCGCCATCAGAAACATATTTACACTGTGTCAACCCTAAATTAAAACATGTCAAAAAATCCCGCCCTAGCAGTGGAGGTCCGTTACCGCGCACCACATACACATTGAGATTATTCGTTCGCCCCGCGTACGTTACGGGTACCTGCATTATTCCGTAGCAACTAATTTCGTTTCCCAAATATGTAGTTAGTTTCTTTTTGGCTGGATGTAAAAGATAGTCTTTAAAATGTTGGTCGAAAGTACTTTTGGATATAACCGTAACTGACGACCCACTATCTATTTCAAACTTTAAATGCACCCCCAGCACTGTCACTGACTCGATCAAAGGTTGACCATTTTTACATTGAATTTTAAGTAACTTACCATCATCACCATCGCTCTCATCTACACCCTTATCGTCTACATAATTAACTTTGCCGCACATATTTCGCAAATGACCTTTTTGATGACACTTTTTGCATCTGTAATTTGCGTAACGACACTTAGACGCACTGTGGTTAGAACGACCGCACACCAAACACTTATTCACTGTGTCTTTCTGATTGGAAGACTTGCGCTGGATCTGGAAGAGTTCCCCCGCCGCCGAGCGGGACGGCGCCGGCGCCGCGGCTGCTGCTGACGCGCGTGCGCTCCGCATCGCCTCCGCTAGCTCCACGGCCTTTGCAAGCGATAGCTCCGCCAAGTTCTGGGCAAACAGTTTCTCACGCTCCGGCCCTGGTGCCATGCCCATGATGAAGCGGTCGCGTAGTGATTCTTCAATGTTGCTGAACGCACAGTGAGCGCTCAGCCCGCGAAGCCGCGCAGCCCACTGCGCGTGCGACTCGCCGTCTTGTTGCGCGGCGGAGTAGAACACACTCCTGTCACTAAACCCGGTACGTTTCGGGATGAAGTGCGCATCCAGCAGGGCTATGATGTCTTCGTACGGCACAGTTTGTATTTCCTTTGGTAGTGCGAGGTCTGATGTTAACTGGTAAGTTTCATCGGTGAGTGCGCTCAGTAGTATAGCTCTTTTCTTCTGACCAGTTGAATCTGTCGTCGATGTAATGTCATTTGCGATGAACCACTGAGCTAATCGGCCTTTGTAGGTTCTCCAACTTTGCACATTATGATCAAATAATGTTAAAAACCCAAATTGTGAGCTTGCCATTTTTTTTTTTTCAATTGTGGGTATTCTCGTCGCCACTGTTATATTTGCGCAGGACACGACTGAAACAACTGGCTGCCATAAGCACACTGTTTATTTAAACGCACATACACAACAATTATAATGAAACTTACTTTAATATGTCATTTAAAAACTCGGACACTTTATAGTAACACTTTTTTATCAAAAATATTTTAAGTTCCTTCTTAAATTCTTTTATTGCATGTATTTTGCGAATGCTGTCGGGCAATGCATTGTAAATAAGTGAACACATACCTAACACATTATTATTAAACAAAGATGTTTTCCGAGGAGGGACACTTATTTTGTCCTGATGTCTAAGACTCTTGGGTTTGCTAAATAGTACATCATTTTTTCTAACAAACATAGAAATTTCCATGATGTACATGCACGGTAACGTTAAAATATTTTTATGTTTGAAGAATGGTTCGCAACTATTTGGGATGTTTATATTGAACATTGCTCTGACACATTTTTTCTGGGCTCTAAATACAATTTCAGAGTCCGCAGCATTTCCCCAAAATATGAGCCCATATCTTAATATTGCAGCTACATGTGCGTGATATGACAATAAAACAGTTTTCTCATCAACTATTTTGGAAAGCATATATAAGGCGTATGAAAATTGTACCACCCTTTTCTTTAAAACTTCGATATGTTCTTTCCAGTTTAAGTTTTTGTCAATATATAATCCTAAAAATTTTATAGTATTAACTTCATTAATTGCATTATTTTCATAGTAAATGTCAAATAATAATTGTGTAGCATGTCTAGTTTGGAATTTAATTAAATTAGTTTTAGGAAAATTTATATTAAAATTAATGAGATTTAAATAATTTATTATATTCGTCATAGCATTATTGATGTCAGTTTGATAATTATTTATGTCATTTGCCGGAAAAATAATAGAACTGTCGTCAGCATATAGCACCATCTGTTGGTTGACTACATCTGGTAATTCATTAATGTATAGTATGAACAACAAAGGACCTAATACACTGCCTTGAGGGACACCATACTTAACCACAACGTATGATGATCGATGCGATAACTCAGTGTGGGTATATTTGCACATAGAAGTGATTTCGGTAGCCTGTGTTCTGTTTGATAAATAAGATGTTAACAAGTTAAGCACATTTCCCCGGATACCGTAGCTTTGTAATCGCTTTAAAAGTATTTTATGATCAACACAGTCAAACGCTTTGCTCAAGTCCATAAAAACCCCTGTGACAGGTTTCCTATTACATATCTAAAGCAGTCAATATTGTGTTTAAAAATTTAAATATGGCTAAATCTATATTTTTATTTTTGCGAAAACCTACTTGTTCATCTCTTAATATTTTGAATTTTTCAAGAAATGGATACATCTTGCTATGTAAAATTTTCTCAAATAGTTTAGCAAATATGGGTATTAATGCTACACGTCTGTAATTAGTCATTTTATTTTTGTCAGCTTTTTTAAAAAGAGGTTTAACTACAGTTATTTTTAATTTATCTGGGAAACTACCAATTTCTATGCATAAATTATATACAGGGTCTGTCGTAATGAATGGATAACCCGTTACCTACAGTTGATCCGGATGTGAGGCTATAAGAAAATGGTGTCTTCTTGCCAGGGTTGTCAACCATAAGAAAATGGCGTAGACTTTTAAACTTTTTTATAAATTTCCCAATTTTTTTTATTTATTCTGCTGCCATTTCTTCAAATTTTGATGTATTTGTATAATTATTTTAGTATTATACTGCTGAAGACGTGTATTATGTAATTTAAATACAATTTTAGGTGTTATTCAGGTTGAACATTATCAAAATACTCATTTTAAGAAAAATATTTCCAAATTTTTTTCTTTATGTCAACTTTTGATCATCTCCTGTGGAAAAAAAAAGTATGACGTTATAGCTGCCCATGATCTCAATAAATTGTCTAGTATGTGTAGATTCTAAAAAGGTATAACGATGTGTACTTTACAAGCAACATTAAGTTACAGGAGCGAGAACACTAATCAAGGTCAGAATTTTTATTTTTCATGTTATGTTATAAATGGTTGTAAAACTTCGTTATAATGATTTTATTCTATCAAGATACTTTGCACAAACACTATCGGGCCACTAATAGGATATTCAGAAGAAAACCCGATTCTTTTTGGGAAAAAAATAACTTTACTTCACGATAATAATGTAATGAAAATGTACAAATGAAAATTGTTGTGCTCTAATAGTTACATGCGACAAACATGTTGCGACAAGTTTATTCGAAATTGAAACGGATTTTAAAAATCGAACAAAGACCGCATTACAAAGAAAAGTGGAAAAAATTAGAAGGAAATCGTCCTTCCATAAATGCATTGTGCACTCTAATGAACACACGGTAATCAGGATGTCGCACATTTGGATATCTTACACTATAAACACTAGCAGCTCTATTGGTGCTGCCATTACGTACACCGTAAATGTAATGCATGTTCGCGTATTCGGCCGGCATGTACTGTTGCGGCATGATACACAAACTACACAAAAACTTTTCCAAAACAACAAGTTCAATCGATAGCACAACACAATGTCCGTAAATGTGAGCAAAGTCATCAGTATCACCACGTTATCAAGTCCAAATCACAAGGAAAATCATAGTCAAATATTAGAAAGCAGTAACAAATTGATGAAAATAGTGGCCCCGATTCTCAAAACACTCTGTAAAACTAAATTAAAAATATCACTGTCACTTTCTCATGCTTCGTATTAGAACAAGACAGGTACATTGGTCTCACTAAATTTAGTCCACATCATTGTGAACTTGAACGAAATGCGCTGAGGACTTGCCTAAAATTGCCTTCGCCGTGTCATATTGCACGTACATTTTAGTTTGACAGGACTAAAATGATTACCTGTCTCTGTCTTATTGATGTGTAAGTGACAGCGATAGTTTTAGTTTAGTTTAGAGAGAGTTTTCAGAATCGGGGCTAATGAGAACAAAAGGACATGCGATGGTCAAAATCACACTGATGTGATGAGTACCCTTTTCTTTGTAATGCGGTCTTTGTTCGATTTTTAAAATCCGTTTCAATTACGAAAAAACTTGTCGCAACATGTTTGTCGCATGTAACTATTAGAGCACAACAATTTTCATTTGTACATTTTCATTACATTATTATCGTGAAGTAAAGTTATTTTTTTCCCAAAAAGAATCGGGTTTTCTTCTGAATATCCTATTAGTGGCCCGATAGTGTTTGTGCAAAGTATCTTGATAGAATAAAATCATTATAACGAAGTTTTACAACCATTTATAACATAACATGAAAAATAAAAATTCTGACCTTGATTAGTGTTCTCGCTCCTGTAACTTAATGTTGCTTGTAAAGTACACATCGTTATACCTTTTTAGAATCTACACATACTAGACAATTTATTGAGATCATGGGCAGCTATAACGTCATACTTTTTTTTCCACAGGAGATGATCAAAAGTTGACATAAAGAAAAAAATTTGGAAATATTTTTCTTAAAATGAGTATTTTGATAATGTTCAACCTAAATATCACCTAAAATTGTATTTAAATTACATAATACACGTCTTCAGCAGTATAATACTAAAATAATTATACAAATACATCAAAATTTGAAGAAATGGCAGCAGAATAAATAAAAAAAATTGGGAAATTTATAAAAAAGTTTAAAAGTCTACGCCATTTTCTTATGGTTGACAACCCTGGCAAGAAGACACCATTTTCTTATAGCCTCACATCCGGATCAACTGTAGGTAACGGGTTATCCATTCATTACGACAGACCCTGTATATGACATAAAACACCTGCTATTTCATGTGCTACTTCTTTAATTATTCTAGTTGATATGTCATCATAACCAGTAGTTTTCGAGTTTTTCAAATTGTTAATGTGTTTTAAGACTTCCTCAAATGTTATTTCCGTCAATACCAAAGATTTTTCATGATTTGAAAATTGAAGTTGATTTATGCTTTTCTCTGCGTTGAAGACTGTATGGTTGTTAAAAAATAAACTAAACTGTTCTGCTATATCTGCAGGGTTTTCAATAGTTTTACCATTTACATTATATATATTGGAAATATATTCTTTAGGCTGTCTTGACTTATTTCCATTAATAATTTTCCAAGCAGCTTTACACTTGTTTTTAGCATTATTAATCAAATGTATATTTTGTGATTTTTGCGTCAACCTAATTATTTTCTTAAGTTTTTTGAGTAGTTTTTAAAAATTGTTTTATTAACATCACTTTTGTTTTTTCTATATTTCCAAAGCAATGCTCTTTTACGTTTTGTACAGTTTCTTATTCCTTTCGAGATCCAATTTATTTTTTGATTTGTTGAGATCTTAATTTTTATATATGGAAAACAGAGGTCATATATTAATTTAAAAATGACAATAAACTTATCATACGCATTATTTGGATCACTTATTTCATTATAAACCTCATTGAATGATAAATTTCCTATATGAGATTTAAATTTTTTAATATTTTCATTGTTATAGTCGCTCATTATTCTATACCAGTGTAAACATTTTAAAGTTTTCGTTACAGGACAAGTCAATATTTGAGCGGTGTGGTCGGAAAGGGCTAATTCTAAAATTTCACATTTTATTTTACAATTTCTCATATTATGAGCAAAATTGTCAAGGCATGTTCCGCTACGCAAACGTGTGGGACTATTTAGAGTTAGATTTAAGTTAAAACTCTGCAACATTGTTTCAAATTCCCTACTATGTTTTGTATTTTTGAGCATGTCAATGTTAAAGTCTCCACATAATACTATTTTTTTATTCTGAAAACAATACCGTGATAAAATTAAATTCATTTTCTCAAAAAATATGTGAAAATTTTCGCTTTTACTTTTTGGAGGTCGGTAAATGCAAATAATAATTATTTTGTGTGGCAACAATTCAATAGCGGAAAATTCTATGACTCCAGAGACACTGAATTTTTTTATGTCGTCTAAGCTTTATATTTATGGGAATTTCTGACTAGAATACATGATCCTCCCTTTCGTGTCGGCCTCGAAAAACAGCTAGCCAAATTATAATTATCAACTTTGAGATTTTTTGTATCTGTGTAAACCATATTGTGTTCAGTTATGCACAACACGTCCACAACAACATTGCTTTCATTCAGTTCATTTATGTTAATGCTCAGAAGATCATGCTTACCTATAAGACCATTTATGTTTTGATGTAAAATAGTGATTGAATCATAGAAAAAACTGTTTTTGGTTGGAACTCTTGGATGTGTCTAAGGTTTTGTTTTTATCCTTACTTTTCGTAATAGGTTTGAAATAGTTGGGTATAGTACCCTTAGAATTTTTCTGATTTGAGTCAGTGTGTGACAATACTAAACCTTTATTACCTTCCGTAGTTTTACTTTTTTCAATTTTTTTAAAATAAAATGGTATCCTTCCCTTTTCGTTATTTATTTTTATGTTTTTGTTATGCTGTGCCCTCCGTTGTAAAATCAGTTTAAAATGTTTAATGTAAGTTTCATTATAATTCATACAGTCAATATGCATTTTTATTTTATAGCTAATTTCCTTAAATATGTAACGTGTATGGTCAATGTCAAAAAGGATACAATTTTTATACAGTTTTGTCAATTGAATTAATTGCGAATTTAATATTTGCTGTCTGTCTGTCTGTCTGTCTGTCTGTCTGTCTGTCTGTCTGTCTGTCTGTCTGTCTGTCTGTCTGTCTGTCTGTCTGTCTGTCTGTGGAAGCATGTCGCGACAATAGCTGACTGCATCATACAGCCACCTCGTTGGTCCTCAGTGACTTCCTGCCGCTGCTGAGCAGTCTGGACTACTGGCCGGCGGTGGAGGGCGAGGTGATATCGCACGTGGTGTCCGCGTGCTCCGTGGAGTGTGTCCTGTCTGTCTGTCTGTCTGTCTGTATATCCATCTCGTTGGTCCTCAGTGACTTCCTGCCGCTGCTGAGCAGTCTGGACTACTGGCCGGCGGTGGAGGGCGAGGTGATATCGCACGTGGTGTCCGCGTGCTCCGTGGAGTGTGTCCTGTCTGTCTGTCTGTCTGTCTGTATATCCATCTCGTTGGTCCTCAGTGACTTCCTGCCGCTGCTGAGCAGTCTGGACTACTGGCCGGCGGTGGAGGGCGAGGTGATATCGCACGTGGTGTCCGCGTGCTCCGTGGAGTGTGTCCTGTCTGTCTGTCTGTCTGTCTGTATATCCATCTCGTTGGTCCTCAGTGACTTCCTGCCGCTGCTGAGCAGTCTGGACTACTGGCCGGCGGTGGAGGGCGAGGTGATATCGCACGTGGTGTCCGCGTGCTCCGTGGAGTGTGTCCTGTCTGTCTGTCTGTCTGTCTGTCTGTATATCCATCTCGTTGGTCCTCAGTGACTTCCTGCCGCTGCTGAGCAGTCTGGACTATTGGCCGGCGGTGGAGGGCGAGGTGATATCGCACGTGGTGTCCGCGTGCTCCGTGGAGTGTGTCCCGAAGCACCTCGCCGCGTACCTCGAGCTGCTGGCGGAGCATGCGGTCAAGCAGCCGGCGATGCTGTCGCATATTGTGCTGGTGAGTTCAATTTGGGTGGGTTTTTCTAGCTTTATTTACTGCCGTACGGTCTGTTAAACTGTACACGATTTACCTTCATAATGTCAAACGTCGATCAATGTGTAATTAAGATTTTTCTGCCTATCATTCGCCATGTTCTGTCGGTAACATTGTAAATTTTCAATTTAATGAACCGATTTTATGTTTATCAATGTTGATTGATAACTGTGATTTATGGAAAGTTAAGGGTAATCGTGTTAACTTATTCTATTTTGTATTAATTCCCAACGCATCTTTTAAAAACAATCACTTTTTGAAACAATAATAGATTAGATTAGACGCTCCAGCAACCATTGACCAAGTCTAACTACTGGTAAACCACGTCATCGAACCACACTACCTCCCCAGGAGTTAAGTCAGGTGCTTATGGAACGCAGCACAGTACTGAGCCACGTGTTCCCAGCGCCGCCCCCCGCCCCCGCGCCGCCCCCTGGACCCCACCACGCCATCACCACCATCTTCTACACGCATCTTAAACAGGTTTGTCATTTACTGAGCAGAGGCAAAGGTATGGTTCTTGACAGCTAAACTTAGTTTTACAAACCTATTATAGCACGAACTCGGTGGCCAGTTCACTTCACTTGAGAAAACAGTGCCTTGAAATAGTTCCTACAAAGGTTCAATATGACATCATGATGTCCAATTAAAAACGTCGTTGGTGTCTCTTAAGAGGGCTCTTAAAACAACTGCTTAGAGTACTCTCAACGTTGTAGTCTATGGTCATTTACGTAGGTCAGGTGAATTTTGTTCGAGTACAGACGTCACAACGTAAAATCACAAATTACCTGAAAGATGTTTTTAAGCTATTGCATAGCTTTTGTTTTTTATTTAACGTCTATAAGAAAACTTTACAGCCATTATCCATTACCTATCCGTACTTGATTGTGTGTGTCCAGCTGGCCATGTCGGGCGGGGGCGGGGGCGGGTCGGCGGCGCCCCCCGGCTCGGTGGCGGTGTCGGCGGGGGGCGCGCCCGTCACGCTGCACGTGCTGGTGGCGCACGCGCATCTCAAGCTGCTGTGCTACCCGCCGTGTCCTTGTGAGTATAGACAATACACTAACACACAGTTACCGTTACCATCTTATACATGTGGGCAACACATGGGCATGAGGGCATCCACTAAGATTTAGATTACGCAATAATGATAAATTATTAAACTATTTCAGTGTTATATATAATAGATTGCCCTTATTCTGTTTTGTGGGTGTCGTTTTAAGATTTAATTAGAATGATTAACTTGAAGAGAAGAAGAACTTGAAGCGTCCTCCTGCTAAAAATATTTAGATCTTTTTCTTGTTTTAATTAATAGCCTTAGCGTCTATTCTCATGAACCAATTTTGCTTCAATTTATTATATTTCATTTCCATAGCTATGTTTAGAAATACCGTAATATAACTTATAAACCTAACTTAGGGCTGATTTTTCAATTGTGAGATAAATGCTATCCGACTGATAATAGGTATGTTTTCATTGTCGCTTCATACACATGTCAAATATGTATATTCGATGTGCAACAAAAACATGCTGATTTTCTATCAAATACAATTTAACTGACTATTGAAAAATCGGCCCTTAAAAAATCAAACCAAACCTTATTAGAACTCCACTTAAACACCTTTCCCCCAGTGGATACAAACCAGGAGATGTACTCCTTCCTCGAATCCGTCTCGGTCGGTCCCTCCTCCCCCATCCAATCAGAGGGCGAGGAGTCCTGTGTTAAAAACAGAACTATGTTCTATCTTTAAACGTCAACCACTCACCATCCCCCCAGTGGACACGAACCAGGAGATGTACTCCTTCCTGGAGTCCGTCTGGGTTAGTGCTGTGTTAAAAACAGAACTATGTTTCATCGTTAAACATAAACCACTGGTCGTCTTATTTACCTCATCATCCCCCCAGTGGACACGAACCAGGAGATGTACTCCTTCCTCGAATCAGTCTGGGTGGGTCCCTCCTCCCCGCTACAATCAGAAGGCGAGGAGTCGGAGCTGCTGCCGGACTGGCTGCGACTCCTCATGGTGCGGTCGGCGCGCCCACGGCTGCTGAAGGCCGGGCTGAGGGGGCTGCCCGCGCATAAACTGGCGCTGTTTATACAGACGTTTGGGATGCCGGTCGCTAGCATGACGTGAGTGTTAGAGTTTATGTGTGTGATATGTGTTCGGTGGAAAGGGGAGATCTTTTTCAGCTATCGACGACCTCTGTAGCGCAGCGGTAACTATACCGGACTGTAAAGCGGATGGTTCCGGGTTCGATCCCCGGGTCGGGCCAATTTCGTCAAAATGGTTTTTCGACATTGGCTCTGGGTGTAACTAGGTTCTCCCCTAGTCCATTGTGTGGTACCTGTTACACAAGCGCTTAATGCGCTTACCATAGGGCCACATAATTGGTGTGTTAGTCTGGAGATTTATTTATTTATTATCGGCTGAAACCAATATTTTACTAACCTTTGACACCTTGTTATTTGTGTAACTATGGTAAACATTATCCATTTTTTTTCGTCGCAATAAACTATGGTAGATAACTGTTGATATGGAAACGACAGAAACACGTCACAAAAAACAAAACCAGCAGTTTCCAATTACCAAGGTTTTAAGTATAGTAGAATATTGGTTTCGACCATATAGGAAGTCAAATTACATGCTGAGTTATATGGAGCTAACATGGGTTGCGAGATTTTTTCATCATCGAGAGTTCATAAGAAGTTTGAAATATGGTGACAATTCATAGCGTCTAATGTAAAACGAATTTTGTAACGATAACATCAAAAGTCTACCGATAGTCATTAGAATTCTAACTAGCTAACCTTATTAAGAGCTGATTTTTCAATAGTCAGATAAATGCTAACTGACTGATAAGAGGTATGTTTTCATTGTCACTTCATACATATGTCAAGTATTTATGTTCGACGTGCAACAAAAACATACTGATTTTCTGTCAGATAGAATTTATCTGACTATTGAAAAACCGGCCCTAAGTCTGCACGACCTTTCTCTTACGCCGAAGTCACCGCCTATGACTCGGCCTGGACTCTGAGACTGCTACATCACTACACCACCCCTTATCACCGCATATGTCTTGAGTACTACTACGACTGCATCGTCACTACACCACCCCCCTTAGCGCGCTGCTGCAGGCGCTGGACAGTAATCAGAACTCACGATAAGCTAACCTTTAAAGTTTATCTTCACACTCTTACTGTCCAAGTCCTAACTTCACAAACTCAGCATACACCTTCATCACCGCATAAGTCTTGGGTACTGTACGGGCCAGCCGTACATTTCGCGGCATCAGCATTTTTACGTCATTAGGTTAATTTTAAGTTAGTACACAAAATGTTACGTCGGTCGGCCGTGTGTACTCACTATCATTTACTATCAATTAAACACTTTTCAAACTCATTTGAACCATCATTTATATATCATATCGAGATTACGGGTTCCGTCTCAGCCCGTACAGGTACGACTACATCGTCACTACACCGACATTGTGTCCTTAGCGCGCTCCTCCAAGCGCTGGACGAGTGCCCGGCGCGCGCGGTGGCCCGCCTGGGCGTGGAGCGCGGGTACATGGCGCAGCTGCTGCGGGTGCAGGCGGCGCGCGGGGCAAGGGGGGGCGAGGCCTTCGCCGCCGCCGCGCGGCTGCCCGCCGACCAGCCGCCGCCGCGTGAGTACACCCCCCTAGCACGCTGCTGCAGGCGCTGGACGAGTGCCCGGCGCGCGCGGTGGCCCGCCTGGGCGTGGAGCGCGGGTACATGGCGCAGCTGCTGCGGGTGCAGGCGGCGCGCGGGGCAAGGGGGGGGCGAGGCCTTCGCCGCCGCCGCGCGGCTGCCCGCCGACCAGCCGCCAGCGCGTGAGTACACCCCGCCGACCAACGGAATAGTATATTTCAATACAAGTGTGGAAAGGCTGTCATAACAACGAGTTCCGACAAATGTCTACTCGAGCCGAGGCACAGCCGAAGGCGAGGGTTGACAGGCGGGACGAGTTGCAATGACGGTTCCGCACGTGTACTGAACGACTATTTTTAATACAGTTGCGAAAAAATAAAGCAATTTAATAAAATATAAAATTAGGATCGTAAATGTCGAAATAACTCATTTTGAAAATGGCGCCATTTTTTCTTCACCCATTTGGTAGGCAAAGGTTACTATGCCCATACAGCCAAGTCTTCAGTAGGTTTTTTTTATTGATATGAAATGAAAATGAAATTTAATGAGATAAAATGAAATGAAACCAACCACACTAATTCAATCAAATCATTAAATCTGATATCGAAACAAACTAGTAGCTTTTTTTTAGAAATATACCTACGCTACGTAAGTATTAACATGAATCATAAAAACTTTATGGTTGGTTAATTTTTCTTTTTAATAGACATTATTTTGACAGTTGGGAAAGAGAACGCACGAGTGCGGGAAAGGTAAAAAAAAAGCACGAGTGTGTAATAGTCCACATCCCAAACGCTATACGTCCCTGCAATACGCCACTTTTTGAGAAACTGTATTCCCAACTGTCAAAATAATGTCTATTAAAAAGAAAAATTAACCAACCATGAAGTCTTTACAAAAAAAAAACAAAGAAGTTTTTATGATTCATGTTAATACTTACGTAGCGTTGGTATATTTCTAAAAATAGCTACTAGTTTTGTCTCGATATCAGATTTAATGATTTGATTGAATTAGTGTGGTATCAATAAAAAAATTCTGCTGAAGACTTGGCTGTATGGGCATAGTAACCTTTGCCTACCCAATGGGTGAAGAAAAAATAGCGCCATTTTCCAGAAATTTTCTTTGCGAGTTTAGTTGTTTGTTGCACAAAGTGAGTTATTTCGAGATTTACGATCCTAATTTTATATTTCATTAAATTGCTTTATTTTTCGCAACTGTATTAAAAATAGTCGTTGAGTACACATGCGGAACCGTCATTGCAACTCGTCTCTGTTTGTCGGAACTCGTTGTAATGACAGCCTTTCCACACTTGTATTGAAATATACTATTTATTGATACCCAGGGAGATAAAAGGGACTGGATTATGTCGGAGTCGCACAGCCAAAGGCCGGCATACAGACTGAAAAACGTCGTTGTCCATTATGGCAGTAAGAGGACGTGACCGACAGAACTTGTCGCATTACTTCTCAGGTCACGCCACTTGAGGTCCTAGAGGAACTCAGAACTAAATCCCCCCTACCTAGGGATCTGCACTTAAGCACACTCTATTTTATTTACTTACTTACTATTCAGGCATACAAGTAATGATATTTCGTACCACTTAACAGACTTTGAGTTTGGAAAATGGCTGGTTCAAATTTACGAAAATATCCGTCGCACGATTTAATTCTATTGCAACACCATCTAGCTTGAAACAGGTGAACTACATATCTGTGATTTAAATCAATTATTGATAGACTGTAACTTCAAATAACCTCACGCAAAGGTAAAATTTATTCTCCTTTCAAAAGCCCAGTTAAAATAGACGGTCATACATAACTTTCCGTTGCATCTTTTTGTAAAACCATACCTTTTTTACCTCAATTTGGTTTTTATACTACCTATTATTTTATTATCCAGCCCTAAAAAGACCAAGAGATGTTATTTGCACGTGTTTGATTCATAGTACCTATGAGGGTAATATCAAGTCCTAAGCTTTAATTTAAAAAAGTCAACGGCTTGTTAAGTTTGTTCCTGTATAATAATACCCTAGCAAACTATTGATACAGCTAATTTTTCCCCATACAGAGGAACGTCTGTTCGCCCCCGTTGAGCTTCCTCCTGAACCGGCGCACTCCGCCGCGTTATTCTCCGCCCCCGCCCCCCCGCGCGATGCCGCCCCCGCCCCCGCCCCCGGCGGTGACGTCACACTTGATGACGTGCCGCTAGTGCTGGCGGGAGAGAAGGATGAAATGGCCGCCAAATTGCTAGCGGTAAGTTAGAGAAGGCGATAAATATAACAAACACTTTAATATAGGTACGATTGATGAGCAAACCAGAACCTATTACGGATATACTTCAACAAGAAAATTACGTAGAAATACTCTGCTTAGCAATTTCATTCAATGTTTTTTCTTTTCCCACAATGTATCTAGTTTAGAAACCACTATTTTTTGTAAATATTGTTGAAAACTGATGCACTGTTGATTTGGTTTAATTAGTTTTGAGTAACTATCATTCTTAGCTTGAATTTAAACCAGTCGAGGTTTTCTGCACATACCGCAGGTTTTCCTTACTCACACACTTTTTATATCCAGCAACTACATTGATAGCAATCTTAGCTACATCATTTACGTACTTCTGTTTGCCCCCAGGTGGTATCGGACGAGGTGCAAGAAGCAGTCCGCAGTAGTCGCAAGCTAGACAAGTTCCCATTCGTATCGGCGGTGCTGCGCCAGCTGCGGGTCTCCACGCCGCCGCCGCACATCCTGGCGCCGCTACTGGCTACTATGATGCCGGTCAAACATATGCTGCACGCTGTGAGTGCATCCATAAACCTTCAATCAGGGGTCTACCACTTTACAATCGAAATCGTATCCGTGCGACCGAAGTACGAACGAACTTGATGGAATGCCTTACCGGCACTTTATCACGACAATTTGACGAAATTAAGTGTCAAACTTTGACAGTTCAACTAGGCGACGACACAAGTCCCGGTAAGGTGTTAAGACGATAATCGTAACGACGGGAAATATAGTTTTAAAAGTCGTAAGTCTCGGTACCAATCTCGCGATTTTGATAAGATAAACGATACGACCGTCAAGTCCTAGTAGACCCCTAGGCTATAGCTTTCTCTAATGTGCGCCAGCCAGTCCGGAACTTGGCATCCTCGTCTACCCACTGCCTTTCAAGCCGTCCAACTTATTATAGGGCGTCCCATTCTGTGTTTGCCTAAACGCAGTCTCCAGTCTAGCAAGTGCCGGTTCCATCGGCTATCAGGAGGCCAACCATGGCCTCTTATTGCGATTCAGTTTAGGACCTAAACTGAACTGCTTCGCTTATTCGTACCACGACGTTACTTAAACAAACCTAAATTGAGTCGCTAGTTTGTAAGCGATTCAGCTGAAATAGTTCATTCTCTTGCAAGCAAATTCGTACCATGAAGTGACATTTCAACCGAAACTGAATTGCTTAAATGTCAAATTAAGCGATCGAAAAAAAGTTGCTTCTTTCGTTGCGTAACACCTTACGCAACGAAAGAAGCAATCGTTTTCTGAATTATTTTTTAAAAATAGTGAGAATATACGCCTTTCAGTTAAATATTTAGTGGGTTTCATAAGTATATGTAAATAAAGGGTAAAAAATGTATTTTTGACGGATCATTTATGAAAATATTTACGGCCCTAAAAAAAACTCTCTTGGGGCTGAAAGCCCTAAGTTGGCAATCCAGGAATAATACCTGTCAAATCAAATATGAGTGGATGTGTGTTCAAAAACGTATTTTATTCATTTTTACAACAACACTAAACAGACTATTAAATAAATTAATATAATTTAATTAGTGCTAAAAATAGTTTAATGTGGTATAATTTGATGCTAAACAGTGCAATTTTAAAATGTATTTTTTTCATAAATAAAAACGTTTACCAACCGGTATTTTCACATAAACTAGGTATCGAAACGCAACTTATTTAGATCGAGTAAAAGAGATCGAATTAAGCAACGACTGTAGAGCGTCATTTCTTTCTCAGATTGCGGACCACAGACAAATCTCGTTCATTCGTTCCTCCGTGCGCGATTCAAACGCCACTCACCATTAAACACTTAGCGATCTTAGCGATTCAGTTTAGTTACCTAAACTGGATAGCATCGGAATTGAATCGCAAACTAAAAGTTGATGGTAGGCCTACAGATCGTCTGCTGCATACCAGCTACAGCATGGTTATTCTTATGCAATGCAATGTTGATAACTTTAGTTTCGTGACGGATAACATCATATTTTGAATTTCTAGTTTAATCTTAGTTTATTGTCACATATCCACCGTGACACCCCACACATCCAACACCATCAACCATCCCCCCCAGACGGCATCGCAGCTGGTGTCCCGCTACAAGATAGTCCCCCCCAGTGTGTGGCCCGCGCTGCAGCAGTACCTGCCCGGGACCGCGGCCGCCACCAGCCGGCTGCCGGCTAATGCCACCACCGAGCAGATCCTACAAGGTATAGTTAGATTTAGAAGCAAAATACTTGAAAACATACTAGAAATTAGTGATAGTACTCGTACAATCTTTGGGTGAATGAGTTTTCTTCATTTGAGTTTTGTTAATCTGTTTTCAAGCCTATCAATAAAATGTTATCAAATGCTAATAAGATCTAAGTGCTAAATCTAAGTGTTTAATCGCCGATCAAACTTTATTAACTGTCCCGTAAGGAAATCACGTTCACGTAAACTTCTCTTAAACTTTCATCTAATCGAAGGAAAGTTCGCGTTTCACATGGATAATGATTCAATATAATGTTACCATTTAATTTTTTGCACTTTATTGAACCTGAGCGTTGGGAGTTCTACGATTTTTATATCGTAGAGACATAGTTGTTTCCACAACGCATTGAGCTTATCAACAAGCCCTAGCCTCCACAAAGCCAATACCACCTCTTTCACTAACACCATAAGTCCCAATTCCCCCCAGCCCTGGAGACCGCGACCCCCCACACGCTGGAGGCGCTCGGCACGCACCTCATCAAGACTCGTGACGTCAGCGAGGTGGTCGACGTCATCACGCGGATACTGGACAAGTGCCAGAAGGGGTATTACGATGCGCCGGTGAGTTATGTCGCTTTTGTGTGACGAATGTTATGAAGAATATGAGTGAATGGTATTTATTGATGCGGTTAAGTTTCATTACAAAGCTTTTTATTCCGTATACTTTGCACTAGCTGCATCTATTTGACTTAATTGTTGTATTTAAGCAGTTGATTTCTTATTCAACTTCAGTGTTGTGTTTTTCTCACAAACATCGGCCTTTGGTCAACAGGTCGAGTTCCCTCTGTGTGTTTCGCTTTGAATAATACTCGTCGATAACGGGAATTGTCTTTTGTGCTGTACTATTGGCCGCCCGCGACTCAGTGGGAATGAGAAGTTTCCCCTCAGTAAAAAGTACCCTATGTGTTATTCTGATGTATACCTATATTACTGTAAAGTTTTATCCAAATCCGTCCAGTTGTTTTTACGTGAAAGAGTAACAAATATCCATTTAAAATATAAGTAGGATTAGTAGGATGATATGTAAATAGTAATCTCGGCACTACAATATGCAAATTGTGTTCAGAAATCTGACGGCGAGTCCCCGGTGCACATGTTGAGCAGCAGCGGGCGCGGCTGCGGCTTGTTGCTGGACTGGCTCACCGAGCTGCAGCCGGAGATACCCGCCGACCACCCGCGGACACAGGTGTGGACGTAGTCAACTAACAACTACATTATGTAGATACATACAGTAATCTGACGGCGAGTCCCCGGTGCACATGTTGAGCAGCAGCGGGCGCGGCTGCGGCTTGTTGCTGGACTGGCTCACCGAGCTGCAGCCGGAGATACCCGCCGACCACCCGCGGACACAGGTGTGGACGTAGTCAACTAACAACTACATTATGTAGATACATACAGTAATCTGACGGCGAGTCCCCGGTGCACATGTTGAGCAGCAGCGGGCGCGGCTGCGGCTTGTTGCTGGACTGGCTCACCGAGCTGCAGCCGGAGATACCCGCCGACCACCCGCGGACACAGGTGTGGACGTAGTCAACTAACAACTACATTATGTAGATACATACAGTAATCTGACGGCGAGTCCCCGGTGCACATGTTGAGCAGCAGCGGGCGCGGCTGCGGCTTGTTGCTGGACTGGCTCACCGAGCTGCAGCCGGAGATACCCGCCGACCACCCGCGGACACAGGTGTGGACGTAGTCAACTAACAACTACATTATGTAGATACATACAGTAATCTGACGGCGAGTCCCCGGTGCACATGTTGAGCAGCAGCGGGCGCGGCTGCGGCTTGTTGCTGGACTGGCTCACCGAGCTGCAGCCGGAGATACCCGCCGACCACCCGCGGACACAGGTGTGGACGTAGTCAACTAACAACTACATTATGTAGATACATACAGTAATCTGACGGCGAGTCCCCGGTGCACATGTTGAGCAGCAGCGGGCGCGGCTGCGGCTTGTTGCTGGACTGGCTCACCGAGCTGCAGCCGGAGATACCCGCCGACCACCCGCGGACACAGGTGTGGACGTAGTCAACTAACAACTACATTATGTAGATACATACAGTAATCTGACGGCGAGTCCCCGGTGCACATGTTGAGCAGCAGCGGGCGCGGCTGCGGCTTGTTGCTGGACTGGCTCACCGAGCTGCAGCCGGAGATACCCGCCGACCACCCGCGGACACAGGTGTGGACGTAGTCAACTAACAACTACATTATGTAGATACATACAGTAATCTGACGGCGAGTCCCCGGTGCACATGTTGAGCAGCAGCGGGCGCGGCTGCGGCTTGTTGCTGGACTGGCTCACCGAGCTGCAGCCGGAGATACCCGCCGACCACCCGCGGACACAGGTGTGGACGTAGTCAACTAACAACTACATTATGTAGATACATACAGTAATCTGACGGCGAGTCCCCGGTGCACATGTTGAGCAGCAGCGGGCGCGGCTGCGGCTTGTTGCTGGACTGGCTCACCGAGCTGCAGCCGGAGATACCCGCCGACCACCCGCGGACACAGGTGTGGACGTAGTCAACTAACAACTACATTATGTAGATACATACAGTAATCTGACGGCGAGTCCCCGGTGCACATGTTGAGCAGCAGCGGGCGCGGCTGCGGCTTGTTGCTGGACTGGCTCACCGAGCTGCAGCCGGAGATACCCGCCGACCACCCGCGGACACAGGTGTGGACGTAGTCAACTAACAACTACATTATGTAGATACATACAGTAATCTGACGGCGAGTCCCCGGTGCACATGTTGAGCAGCAGCGGGCGCGGCTGCGGCTTGTTGCTGGACTGGCTCACCGAGCTGCAGCCGGAGATACCCGCCGACCACCCGCGGACACAGGTGTGGACGTAGTCAACTAACAACTACATTATGTAGATACATACAGTAATCTGACGGCGAGTCCCCGGTGCACATGTTGAGCAGCAGCGGGCGCGGCTGCGGCTTGTTGCTGGACTGGCTCACCGAGCTGCAGCCGGAGATACCCGCCGACCACCCGCGGACACAGGTGTGGACGTAGTCAACTAACAACTACATTATGTAGATACATACAGTAATCTGACGGCGAGTCCCCGGTGCACATGTTGAGCAGCAGCGGGCGCGGCTGCGGCTTGTTGCTGGACTGGCTCACCGAGCTGCAGCCGGAGATACCCGCCGACCACCCGCGGACACAGGTGTGGACGTAGTCAACTAACAACTACATTATGTAGATACATACAGTAATCTGACGGCGAGTCCCCGGTGCACATGTTGAGCAGCAGCGGGCGCGGCTGCGGCTTGTTGCTGGACTGGCTCACCGAGCTGCAGCCGGAGATACCCGCCGACCACCCGCGGACACAGGTGTGGACGTAGTCAACTAACAACTACATTATGTAGATACATACAGTAATCTGACGGCGAGTCCCCGGTGCACATGTTGAGCAGCAGCGGGCGCGGCTGCGGCTTGTTGCTGGACTGGCTCACCGAGCTGCAGCCGGAGATACCCGCCGACCACCCGCGGACACAGGTGTGGACGTAGTCAACTAACAACTACATTATGTAGATACATACAGTAATCTGACGGCGAGTCCCCGGTGCACATGTTGAGCAGCAGCGGGCGCGGCTGCGGCTTGTTGCTGGACTGGCTCACCGAGCTGCAGCCGGAGATACCCGCCGACCACCCGCGGACACAGGTGTGGACGTAGTCAACTAACAACTACATTATGTAGATACATACAGTAATCTGACGGCGAGTCCCCGGTGCACATGTTGAGCAGCAGCGGGCGCGGCTGCGGCTTGTTGCTGGACTGGCTCACCGAGCTGCAGCCGGAGATACCCGCCGACCACCCGCGGACACAGGTGTGGACGTAGTCAACTAACAACTACATTATGTAGATACATACAGTAATCTGACGGCGAGTCCCCGGTGCACATGTTGAGCAGCAGCGGGCGCGGCTGCGGCTTGTTGCTGGACTGGCTCACCGAGCTGCAGCCGGAGATACCCGCCGACCACCCGCGGACACAGGTGTGGACGTAGTCAACTAACAACTACATTATGTAGATACATACAGTAATCTGACGGCGAGTCCCCGGTGCACATGTTGAGCAGCAGCGGGCGCGGCTGCGGCTTGTTGCTGGACTGGCTCACCGAGCTGCAGCCGGAGATACCCGCCGACCACCCGCGGACACAGGTGTGGACGTAGTCAACTAACAACTACATTATGTAGATACATACAGTAATCTGACGGCGAGTCCCCGGTGCACATGTTGAGCAGCAGCGGGCGCGGCTGCGGCTTGTTGCTGGACTGGCTCACCGAGCTGCAGCCGGAGATACCCGCCGACCACCCGCGGACACAGGTGTGGACGTAGTCAACTAACAACTACATTATGTAGATACATACAGTAATCTGACGGCGAGTCCCCGGTGCACATGTTGAGCAGCAGCGGGCGCGGCTGCGGCTTGTTGCTGGACTGGCTCACCGAGCTGCAGCCGGAGATACCCGCCGACCACCCGCGGACACAGGTGTGGACGTAGTCAACTAACAACTACATTATGTAGATACATACAGTAATCTGACGGCGAGTCCCCGGTGCACATGTTGAGCAGCAGCGGGCGCAGACACAGGTGTGTACGTAGTGAACAAAGATACGCAGAAGGGAAGATGGTAATATGGAAAAAATATAGGATGAAGCAAAAACAAAAGAAAGAAGAAAGAAAAATATTTCACTCCGTACCTACCGCTCACAGATTTGCGTTTGAAATAAAGTCTACGTTAGATATCAAATCGTACCATCTCTTAAACCTTCCATTTTGTTTGGAAAAAGTGAGACGTTGCCATAAAGTAGAGATTTTTTGAAAGAACATCTTTGTCAAATTGTTCTGTCCATTTCTGCTTCTAAAACTAGTAAGGTTTTTCCGGCATAGTTCAAATAAACAATGAAATTACAGTTATTGAATCCGAAGTATATGCCGAAGTCGCTCTTTCTTTCGAATACTGTAGAACTTTACAGACCATGCAAGGGACAACTAACGGTCACGTTAAGCTGAAGTGTAGGTTAAATAAGAAACCATCTGTTTAATGTTATTTTTAATACAGTTGCTCAAAAAGTGGCGTATAGCGTTCGGGATGTGGCTATTACACACTCGTGCTTTTTTTTTACCTTTCCCACACTCGTGCGTTCTCTTTCCCGACTGTCAAATTAATGTCTATTAAAAAGAAAAACCAACCATGAAGTTTTTACTAAAAAATATCCAAGAAGTTTTTATGATTCATGTTAATACGTAGCGTAGGTATATTTCAAAAAAAAAGTACTAATTTGTTTCGTTATCAGATTTAATGATTTGATTGAATTAGTGAGGTTAGGTTTCATTTCATTTTATCTCATTAAATTTCATTTTCTGATTGACTGACACTGAAGACTTGGCTGTATGGGTGTAGTTCCCTTTGCCTACCTTTTTTTGAATGGGTGAAGAAAAAATGGCGCCATTTTTCAGAAATTTTCTTTGCGAGTTTAGTTGTTTGTTGCACAAAAATTTTGTGCCAAAATGAGTAATTTCGACTTTTTCGATTCTTATTTATAATATGATATAATTACACAAAATGCTTTGGTGAATATTTTACCGGAAAAGTCAAAAAGTCGCTACATATCTACATACGACGAATTGATTGCGTAAAGAGAAGAGAAGAAAGCAAATAGTTTTTCAGAAAATGTTATGTTGGCATACTTCTCCGAACTCTCAGCAAAATTAAAACCTTAAACGTTATGGTCGAGGTTTTCGATGATAAAAAAAGTATGCTGAAAATAAGGAACAATTTGGATATAAGTGAATATCCAAAATTAAATGCTTAGTATAAAAAACTGTACCAATTTCAATGTGTTTGTGTATTATCACTTTTATAATGAATAAATGATTATAGTGCGTTCGCTTTAAGAAAATGGTGACAACTACAGGATAAGAGTGTATTCACAGTGGAGTAAAAGTACAAAAGAAAAAGAATAATTTTATAAACAGTACTTTCGGACACGCCGCATGCACTTGCTGTTTCTATGACTATGCTCTGCACAGTTGCATTTAATGATTTAAATGTACACAATTTAAAGTTCTTATAAACATTGTAAATTATGCGTCTCTCTCCACTATGGATTATTGATACACTTTTATTCTTTGGAATTGGTGAAGAATTCATTTCCAAAATTTATTGTTGGACGAGTCACGCAAAATACACAACCATTTTCTTCGAAGGTCAGACTTCAACTGGTCACTGTGAACTTGACTTTTTAATTTCTAGCATTTCAATTGGCTGGCGGGCGTGGCCAGGCCGGCTGACAACGATGACTCACTATTTTCTGAACGCGAGTGGACTATAGTTAGTTGAGTTTATTTTATCGCAACCGTATTAAAGATAGACGTTCAGTACACGTGCGGAACCGTCTTTGCATCTCGTTCCGCCTGTCAACATAGTACTGTAGACATTTGTCGGAATTCGTTGCATGACAGCCTTTCCACACTTGTAATGAAATATTCTATTTTCATACAGTTGCTCAAAAAGTGGCGTATTGCAGGGACGTATAACGTTTGGGATGTGGGCTACACTCGTGCTTTTTTTTACCTTTCCCGCACACGTGCGTTTTCTTTCCCAACTGTCAAAATAATGTCTATTAAAAAGAAAAATTAACCAACCATGAAGTTTTTACTAAAAAAAAACAAAGAAGTTTTTATGATTCATGTTAATACTTACGTAGCGTAGGTATATTTCTAAAAAAAGCTACTAGTTTGTTTCGATATCAGATTTAATGATTTGATTGAATTAGTGTGGTTGGTTTCATTTCATTTTATCTCATTAAATTTCATTTTCATTTCATATCAATAAAAAAAATCTACTGAAGACTTGGCTGTATGGGCATAGTAGGTAACCTTTGCCTACCAATTGGGTGGAGAAAAAATGGCGCCATTTTCAAAATGAGTTATTTCGACATTTACGATCCTAATTTTATATTTTATTAAATTGCTTTATTTTTTCGCAACTGTATTAAAAATAGTCGTTCATTACACGTGCGGAACCGTCATTGCAACTCGTCCCGCCTGTCAACCCTCGCCTTCGGCTATACCTCGGCTCGGGTAGACATTGGTCGGAACTCGTTGTAATGACAGCCTTTCCACACTTGTATTGAAATATACTATATTTTAAGCTGAAAGCATATTGATTTCTTGAGATTTATTTTTTAACATAGAGTTAAACAAACCTAACCTAACCTAACCTTGCAGTTTATAAAAGCCCTTAGAATTTCATAATTTTATCATCATCCATTTTAAACTCTTTAACAAACACTATTCTCATACAAGTAACTCAGTCCAGTGTTTATTTGTTGCACCAGATGCAGCTCATGTTCAGCGGCGCGGGCTGCAAGTGGCGCTCGTTGCTGCTGGCGCTGCTCGCGCACCGCGCCGCCTGGCGGAGCACGCTCGCCTGTCTGCGGCATCTACTGACGCCGGGGTGGGTAGTTATACATAGTGTGGTAGTATACGTCATCATCACTAGATGCAGCTCATGTTCAGCGGCGCGGGCTGCAAGTGGCGCTCGTTGCTGCTGGCGCTGCTCGCGCACCGCGCCGCCTGGCGGAGCACGCTCGCCTGTCTGCGGCATCTACTGACGCCGGGGTGGGTAGTTATACATAGTGTGGTAGTATACGTCATCATCACTAGATGCAGCTCATGTTCAGCGGCGCGGGCTGCAAGTGGCGCTCGTTGCTGCTGGCGCTGCTCGCGCACCGCGCCGCCTGGCGGAGCACGCTCGCCTGTCTGCGGCATCTACTGACGCCGGGGTGGGTAGTTATACATAGTGTGGTAGTATACGTCATCATCACTAGATGCAGCTCATGTTCAGCGGCGCGGGCTGCAAGTGGCGCTCGTTGCTGCTGGCGCTGCTCGCGCACCGCGCCGCCTGGCGGAGCACGCTCGCCTGTCTGCGGCATCTACTGACGCCGGGGTGGGTAGTTATACATAGTGTGGTAGTATACGTCATCATCACTAGATGCAGCTCATGTTCAGCGGCGCGGGCTGCAAGTGGCGCTCGTTGCTGCTGGCGCTGCTCGCGCACCGCGCCGCCTGGCGGAGCACGCTCGCCTGTCTGCGGCATCTACTGACGCCGGGGTGGGTAGTTATACATAGTGTGGTAGTATACGTCATCATCACTAGATGCAGCTCATGTTCAGCGGCGCGGGCTGCAAGTGGCGCTCGTTGCTGCTGGCGCTGCTCGCGCACCGCGCCGCCTGGCGGAGCACGCTCGCCTGTCTGCGGCATCTACTGACGCCGGGGTGGGTAGTTATACATAGTGTGGTAGTATACGTCATCATCACTAGATGCAGCTCATGTTCAGCGGCGCGGGCTGCAAGTGGCGCTCGTTGCTGCTGGCGCTGCTCGCGCACCGCGCCGCCTGGCGGAGCACGCTCGCCTGTCTGCGGCATCTACTGACGCCGGGGTGGGTAGTTATACATAGTGTGGTAGTATACGTCATCATCACTAGATGCAGCTCATGTTCAGCGGCGCGGGCTGCAAGTGGCGCTCGTTGTTTTACTTACACTGGGGTGGGTTATTAATAATGGAGAAGTTTAATAAGGACGAATCCAGTTTAGTTGCTAGCGGGGGTCATGTACATCTAGTCGTGGTCAAGACCCAAGAAGTTATACCCAATATTATGTATGTTTAACCATTTTAATTGGTGGTCAGGTAGGTCCTGGCCCTAGCCCAGGATCATGATCCCCATGACCCCCTGGATCCGCCCTAGACGTTTATACAGACGGGTTTATAAAGCAACTTTTGTTAACTTTGTTATGATGAGATTTGATTTCATAATACTATTCGAAGTGACGTAATCTTCGAAATAATGGTGTAAAGTAATACATGTCTACATCTTCAAAACTTAAGTCTTCTATTTGAATTAAAGATCAAGCTTAATTTTGGGTACCTATATGAATTGAAATAACCCAAAAAAAAAATATAATTACTTTGTAACAGTTCTGTTTATAAACTAACTGATACTTGACTACTGATAAAGTAGTTTTAATTTAGAAATGCATTTGTTTGGATGTTACTTCTTATTCGTAAACTCATTTAAACCTTTACAACTTAAAGTTAAGTTTTTTATTAATTAGTAATGAGAGAAATTACAAATCTGATAAAGCAAAAACATATTTGAACCATGCGTATTAATTTCTTATACGTTCACAAATATGTGGGTACAAGTGGCCGCCTGCGAATCCGTTCGCGTGGAAGTCGGTTTCCCGTGGGAATGAGAAGTTTTCCCGCGGTAAATAGTACCCTATATGTTATTCTCATGTATAACCTATATTACTGTAAAGTTTCATCAAAATCCATCCCGTAGTTTTTACGTGAAAGAGTAACAAACATCCATCCATACATCCTGTACAAGTCCCAAAACTTCTTCACCTTCACCTGTGAGTGAACCCTTGAGGTAGTGAAGTTTTTGTACTTCGTCTATACTTTTATTATTGTGAATAAGAGATATGAACATGTCACGAAAACTTACCCATTCCATATAAGTGCCAGAAAATTTTGGTATTGATATTTTGGGTAGCTTGACGCTGGTTTGCTCAGATCCCTTTTTAAATTCGTCTTTAGTTGCCATTGACTTAAATTTACTTAAACCTTCTTTTAACATTGACTTATATTCTATATAAAGTTCCTCAGTTTGGTCAAACACATCACTAGAACTATATCCACATTTTTCTAATTCTTCACGATTAAGTTCGTAAACCATTTTGCGATGACCACTTACAAAAGTAGTCCAATTATGTTCCAAAGTTTCCAATCTAGTTTCTAAATAGCTAAGAGTTAACCTATCTTTAGATGATTTTTTAAAATTGATTTTACTTTTATTTATTTTTTGTACAATGTCTTCTTGTAATCTTACATAATTTTCTGCCATGTTTACAACTTACCTTTAACAAATCTTTAAATGAAATAAAATTTAACTAAGTCAAAATGAGTTGAAATTTTTCTAAGTCTTTGACAATTCTGTTTGCGAATGGGTATGGATTCCCCGTAGCTACAGCTAGTTAAAATTATTCTAAGTCCTAACTACAAATAACAAAATATTACAAGTTGAAATGTTACAAATTAAATTTACAAGTTATGGTTTACTAAGCAATAAGGTTGAAATTTGAAGAATGTACTGGTTACAAATCTAAAAGTTAAAGTTCTGATCTACTAGTTATTAAAGTTCAATTTACAATTTACTTACGATTATTGTCCTCACACACTATCACACATATAAACACTACGATGACGATGATCCATTCATCAGGCGTAGGTTGCAGTTGTTCCCTTTCACGCACTTCGCTGGTGGATGTCCAAAGACGGCTCCCCCCGCTGCCGCAGGCAGGAGTGTAGGAGATGGTTGCAATTGCCAGCAAGTGTGAAAGAGACCATGGAAGTCTAAGGGGGTGCCCTCCCCGCTAACTCACAGCTGTCCTTCTGTCTAGCTGAAGTGGAGGTTGAGTAAAGGAGACCGCACGAGTCTGAGGGGGTGCTCCCCCCGCTGCAATTCTATCCTCTCCTCCTCTTCAGTTGCTTCACCTCGCGATCACTGGCGTACAGCTCTCGTCCGGAGAAGTTGATGAAACTTAGTGTCTAGATTTTAAGGTCTGGACCTGAACTAGTGCCAACGATATCGCCTCACCGGCTAACTCGAAGGACCATGTACAAGTCCCAAAAACCCTCTACAATACCGAAGTCTGGTAAACAAAAAGACTAGATATCTGAGGCGAATCATTTATTACAAAAAACCAACATACATTTATACAATCCTAAGAAACAAACTATAGCGCGATTTAATCTACTGCAAGCGCCATCTATGCGTTAACGAAGGAACTATTGTAGGCCTGAACACATCCATACATCCTCACAAACTTTCACATTTATAATATTAGTAGGATATAATATTAGTAGGATATATTTTAATGTGTAATAATGTATCAGTGACTGGTGCGGCTCCGCGGTGCTGCAGCTGACGGAGACGCTGGTGAACAGCGAGCGCGTGTGGCACGCCGCCGGCACGCAGCACGCGCTAAATCTGACGCCAGAACAGGTCATTATACGAACACATACATATGTCATTATACACATATATATGCCATTATACACATACTCACTTCACACTTCGTTACACATACAAATATCATTATAAATTGTAAAGGTCGTTACGTTAAATATATCATTTAGATTGAACAGGTTATTTGAAATACACGTTTAATTTTACATTAAACAGGTTGTTACACATATCATTATACGTTAACACATATCAATTTACATGTATACACATATACATTTTTAAATGCAGATATTTGTCAAAATCGGCTTCACTTCTTAAAATCCAATAAATCAGTAACACTTAATAACAATGGTTTAAAATAATCATGGGAAATCGTTCTTGACCAACTCATCGATTATGACTGGAAAACTTTAACCTGACTACAAGAATCGAACACTCCTCTGTACCACGCTAGGTGCGCGTGCTGGTCCAGCAACTAAGCGACCACGGCTCGGACGAGCGCCGGCAGCGGCTGCTGCTGCGGCTGTGCGCGGGCGCCGGCGCCGCGCTGCCCGCCGCCAAGCACCTGCCCGACCTCGTCTACCAGGTACACTACAATCCGGTGAAGAACTGGAGTAGTCTATAATAGTATTTGTTGGTATAGTGGCGGCAAAACTAGAGGCAGTAGCAATATATCATCTGTGAAAATTTCAACTGTCAAGCCTTAATGGTTCATGTGTTACAGCCTGGTGACAAGACAGACGGACGGACGGACAGCGGAGTCTTAGTAATTGGGTCCCGATTCTACCCTCCGGGTTAGGAACCAAAAACAATGTCAAACCGCACGTTTTCTTTTTCGTCACTGTTGAACTCCCCGCTATAGATGCCGAAGATTTGCAAGCTGTTGTCGGAGTCCGCGGACCGCCCCCCGGGTGGCGCCCCCTGCGCCGCGCCCCCCGCCCCCGCCGCCGCCCGCCCCCGCCCCCCGCGCCGCCGACCCCGTCACCCACACGCTGCTCACGGCGCTCGCCGCCATGCCGCCCTCCTCGCATCATAACCAAAAGTCAGTACAAATTCACATAACTCTAGAACCGAAGAAAAGATTAAGAATAGGTCTTCGCGCGCTTTGATGATCAGGCACGTTTACTTGGAAACGCGAGCCTGATAGGCAAGTAACTGATAAATTTGCTTGGTGAAATGTTGCAGCAACTACCTGTTTTCCTAAAAGGCACACTATGCGCGCGGAGACGTAATCTTAATCACTTACCAGTACTATTGTATGTACCCTAGTTTATACAGGGTGATTGATAATGCGATAGATTCCTTCTAAGAGGTTAAAGTAGAGCTTATTTGCAGTCAATTAAGTCATATCATACCATGTCCGAAAATTGATAATTCTGAGATATGCAACATTTAAGATTTTTTATAAAAAACCCCATTTTCGAAGTTCAAACGAATCCTTTTAGTCAAAAACTTAAAATTCAGTTTAATGTTTTGTTGTTTTATGGTTGCTTGATAACTAAAATGATATTTTAGATTCAATTTTGCTAAAAATAATCGTCCTTATTTTAGAAAAAGACAAGAAACCAAGAACAACCATTTTAAAATTAATTTAATTTTAATTTAATTTTATTTTATTTTATTTTAATTTTATTTTATCTTGATTTCATTCAACTAATAAATTAATTTATAGTTCTATTTATTCTTTAATATCCTGCTATTTTTTGTTACACTTAATTCTATGTTCCGGTTAATATGACTTATACAAATCGTACGATGTAAATGTCCTCAAATTCCATTGTCTCTTTACTAACACATCGAACACAGTTGCTATGAGGACCGATCTTGTTTTGATTGTGAATTACCCACTTTCTTTTTGTAAATGATAGGTTAAATGCTTTGAGATTTCAAATGGAACAAAGGGAAGTGTCGGCATCTATAATACAGATTTTTCTAGTTTAGGTGCCGATAGCCTTATGGAAATGAGTACCTATGTTAATCAGATATTTGTTAATATAAAAAATTGTAATACTATTTAATAACCCAATTGTTTTGTATTGTTAAAAAATATTTGTGTACACTATTTTGAATTTGTTGGTTGATTAACACAAAAGTAAATAAATGCATTATTATTATTATTATAACTATAATGAGCTTAATTAAAATAATGCACCAATAAAAAAAAAAAAAAAAGTTAAGTCTTATGGCAATAAAAAGCGATTTTCTAAAAAAAAGTCCAAATAATGTTGCGTACGAATTACATAAAAAAAACTTCCCCAATTCATTAGCTATTCAAAAAGGTACATTTGTCATACTAAAACTAAGTATTTGATTGACAACTCTACTAATAAAAGAAGTAACCTCTCTCTTAGAACGCCTCTACATTGTGGTTACCGCGCACTTTTGCAGTGTTTTCTTTTTTGAAGTCGACGTCTTGCACAGGGATAATGCGTTAATTTAAGATCTGCCGTTAAATAAATAAATTTTCTGAAAAGCCAAGCCTTCAAGTGGGTAGCTTTAGCGGTTAATTAGAAAAAAAAAGTATGCTAAGTGCGGAAAAAGTTACTTCTATTAAAAGAAAGAAAGCTAACTACATCTTTTTCAGTAATCACTACACATCACTTGTTGTTTTTTATTTGGTCAATGTCGCCAGCTCTTGTGGTGGTTGCTAGATTTCTGCGAAAAACATCTATCATTTCTTCGTCTACTTCGGCTAACTCGAGGTCTACTAGATTCACTTGTTCGGGCGGATACAAGCTTTATTTTTCTGAGACGTCGATACGTCCCCGAAAACACTGTAACGTCTGACACACGTCGATTATGGCAACGCAACAAGTACTTTTTCTGCTGTAACAGCGTTGCCGTCACACAATCCGTAAATAAGAAGAATGTCTGTGTATTCTTCATTACAAAAGGCCCTTGCCCACAGCAACTTTTTGTAGCGATGCTGTCGTGCGTTCGCATCGATATCGTAGACTAGCAGTCGCTGACTGTGTGCCTTCATAACCACGATTCAGTTGCGATGCGTTAGTATTGTATTTGCATCGATACAGCTGCGATAATGTAGCGCGTTGCAAATGCGACTAACATGCGTTTACTTAACACGCGACAGCATCGCTACAAAAAGTCTTCGTAGGCAGGCACTCTTGAAATGATACCATTTCAAGAGTTCTTAATGAAAATATGTAGTTCGTTTTCTTTAAATAGAGGTCACTTTTTCCGCGCTTTACACATTTTTTTTCTATTTGACTGCATAGGCTGCACACTTGAAGCTTTGGCTTTTTATAAAATAGATTTATTTAACGGCAGACCTTAATGTTATTGCATTATCCCTATGCAAGACGGCGACAACAACCAAAGAAAACACTGCAAAAGAGCGCTGTAACTACAATGTTACGGCGTTCTAAGAAAGAGGTTACTTCTTTTATTAGTAGAGTTGTCAATCAAATACTTAGTTTTAGTATGACAAATGTACCTTTTTGAATAGCTAATGAATTGGGGAAGTTTTTTATGTATATTGTACGCAACATTATTTGGACTTTTTTTAGAAAATCGCTTTTTATTGCCATAAGACTTACCTTTTTTTAAAAGTTGTTCTTGGTTTCTTGACTTTTTCTAAAATAAGGACGATTATTTTTAGCAAATTCGAATCTAAAATATCATTTTAGTTATCAAGCTACCATACAACAACAAAACATTAAAACTTAATTTTGAATTTTTCACTAAAAAGATTCATTTGAACTTCGAAAATGGGGTTTTTTAGGTACTACAGTGTCAGATGGGAGTTCTTTAATGCTGCCGAATATGCTGTTTTCTAATCTGGCCAACCTATGGCCGTTGTGAGTTTATAAACAATTTAATTTGGTTGTGTGAAGGATACGCTAGGGATAGTCTTGGAAGAAGAGGGAACTGATAGTAACAATGGGGAGTTGGCGAAGACGGTAAATTTATCGTTATAATAATAATAATCCGAAGACAAAATTTACAAACCGATCTATGCAGAAGATGTCATAGTGCCTCCGTAACCATGATAACCATCCAACATATAACTGGCGCATGCAAATCAATAGTTCAAACAGATTATAAACATTGACACGAATGCATATCCCTTTAATACATTCTACTTTTGCGAGTCGACACTTTAATCATATAGGTCCACGTCTTTATAATCATCTTATTCCAATAAACAATAAGATAACCCGGTTAAACAACAAAATATTCAAAACGGTTATTATTAAATGGTTAAAAAAACTAGATTATGAAAGTGCGGAAGAACTTCTTAAGTAATTGCACATGAAGTATATTTACAACACTCATACACACACACACACACACATACATACACCCACACAAACGCTCACATAATACACATACCTACTCACATTCAATTCTTTTTCATTAGATTACATACTTTTTATTTTTATTTGCAATATTTACTCAACCCTACGCACACAAAAAATAATATGCATAAAATTTTAAATGGCCTAAAATATTTTTTTCTTGAATACTTATTATCGTTATATTATAATGCAAAAGGTTTTTTTAATTTATTTATTATTTAAACCCGTAAAATAATATTTAAAAAGTGCAAAATAAGGGAGCGAAATTCAAACTTCCAAAACGCGCCATTGGTCGAACGTATTGTGACGCCATCTGACACGACATTGCATTCATCAGCGTCGAAACTTACAAGTTTTTGTGAAAAAAATAAATAAATTTAACCTATATTCTTGTGCTGATTGTAATGAAGTTTAGTTTAGATTGGTAGAGAATCTTTGACGATGACTGAAGCTGGTTCTGTCATAGCACATTAGGACAATCTACCGAGAACAGGTGCATTTATGATAGCATATAATTTTGCATCTGTCGCGATGTGGGTTGTGGTGGTGTAGCAAATGACAACCCCAGATTCTTCTTTGATATTCGATTTAATGTGGTTTACAATTTGATGTTGCGTGTTCAACGGTTGGTTGGCAAGTGAAGTTATACAAAGAAAAGAAACAAAAACTAGACCAAATATGTAGTTGAGACGTATTGCTATAGAAAAGACGTAGGCGCGCAGACAGCATCGAAACCCGATTATACGAGCGCAGAGATCAGAGGATGTTTCATAGTATATTTAAGACCATAATATAGATTTTTATTCATTAACGCACACAGCAGTTTACTTAAAATACACCAAAACATTTACATATTGACACAAAAATATATGAGACAAAACTCCTTTCTTCAACCGTAGAGTACATTTTTCTCCTTTCTCTTTTATTAAATTGTATTCAATATAATTTTCTGTATCTTCCTTTACCTGGAATAAATCAACAACCATAAAAAATTCGTAAAACCACAACAGGAATAAAGTTTTAATAGAAAGTTATAGCTACTGATCTTTTCTTATAGGGTAGGTTAATTTTATACCGAATTTTCTAATGTTCAATAGCTAATGCAAAACTTACTTTTTACTAATTCACATTAAGCTGTATATAAATAAAGTATACTTTCGTTAAAATGATCTTCACAACAATATGAACAAGATTTAGGAGATTATTATCCCTCCTCATCACCTTACACGACCGTCTTCGTATTTTCGCATCACTTGAAATACGAAAAAAACACTTTCTCGGGTGTTTTCCGAATAGTATTTGTGCACTCCGGTACTATGCAATACTTATAAGATAATTTTTTGGCTTCTTCCATGGTTTTAAAGCTATTAAAACTGTAAATATGTATGAAATAACTGAAAAGTTCATAGTAAAGTCCCACTGGACGTGTCGTGTGACGTCACGCAAAGCGCGCGCAAAATGGCGGCGTTTCAACTGCTCTAATTTTTTCAATGTTTTAAATTTCGTTTTTAAAAATATCTAAAGTATTTTGAAGATTTTTTTTTTTTTAATGTTATAATGTCGTAAACTATTAATTTAAGGCAAGAAAAAAAAACATGAATATCCCCTATTGTACGTCATTGTAAGTAGATAATTTAATTGTACCCTAGTTATTGATTTTGTAAAGAGCCTGCCTCTTGTTACACAGGGAAACCTACAACAAGAGCAGAAACATATTGTAATGTGTACTTTTATTCTGAAATAAATTATATTATACTTAAAAAAATAATATATATATATTATATTAAAATACTAAACGCAGCAACATTATTCAGCAATTTCAATCAAAATTTTACGCGACACCCCCACAGTATCGTTTCCAGGTTAGTTTGATTCTGCGCTCTACTTCGCCCATTGTTTGCTGTTTAAATGTTATTCTTTGACCTTGATATAAATATACTCATCGACATACTCTATTTGATCTTCCGATATTTTTATTGGTTTGATTGTTCCGTTGGTCATCACACATGTTCTTTCCATTATCATTTTCAATCCACATTTTCTACTTTCTTTATCAAAGGTTTGTAACACGTATTCTAGTTGACAGTATTCTTTACATATAAGTATGATATCATCAGCAAAGCGCAAATGACTCAAAAACTCGAGACCATTAATGTTAACACCTATAGAATCCCATTCAAGGTTGCGGAATATGGTTTCAAGAAGAGCTGTAAATAAGTTTGCGGATATTGGATCACCTTGCCGGACGCCTTGCTGTATTTCAAAAGGTCTTCCTTTGGTTTCTAGCTTTACCTTCGATTTACTTTTCTTATAAATTACTTCCAATATTTTAATATATTTGTAAGGCAGGCCTTGATCGATTAATGTTCTCCACAAAGATGAGTGTTCAATAGAATCAAATGCCTTCTGGTAATGCAATGTAGAGTGTTTTGCCATGCTCATTAAATTTTTCGATCACTTGTGCTATAGTAAATATATGATCTACTGTGAATATCCCGGACGAAAACCTGCCTGCTCCCTAGGTTGATTTCGTTCCAGAAAAGGCAACACTCTCTTTAGTAAAATCTGCGTAAACTCTTTGTATGTCGTATAATTTGTAATATTATCGGGGTTTCCTTTTTTATAGAGCAAGGTTATGACCGTAGTCTCCCATTCTGATGGTATAGTTTCACTAACTAGAATTTAATTAAACAAATTGGTTAGATTCGTCATTAGTGGTTCCGTCTTCTCCTGGGCTCTTAAGAGGTTTAAGGGAAATTATTGCATTTTTGACTTCGCTGTTGATAAATGTTGGTGTTTCCAGTGTAATGTTTTCTGATCTTATGATGAGGGTTTCGGTAACTTGATCTCTACGTCGGTCGGTACAAGTCTTCACAGAATTCAGTTGCTGTTTCTACAATCTCTTTTCTATTTAAGATTGTTCTTCCCTGTTTTGATTTTAATGATGGTATCCAATTTTGCTTTTTATTCAAGCACTGTTGATTTGAATTAGTGTGTATATGTAAAGGTGTTGCGTGTTGGTGTTTTCATAACATTGCTTAGAGGGTTTTAGTCGATCACTCCCGCGGGGACCGGCCGTATTGGGAGATCTTGGTTTTGATGTACATATTTTTTAAAACGCCAAAGTCGACACGATAAGAAGAAGAAGCAAAGACTCTACTTCAAATTCCTGGATGCTGATTTTAACTTTTTGACGTATAATATTTATAATTTTGTCTTGTAGCTGAATGTATGATGTTTCTCCCTCTTCTACACCAAAAATTATCAGGTTTCTTTCTTTAAGGTGTTTTTCTACTAAATCAATTCGCTTTTCTTGCTCTTGTATTTGGGAATTTACAGTACTTAAGTTTTCAGTAATGCGTTCAAAATTGATCGTTAGTAAAAGTTAACCCCGTTAACTTGAATTGCTTTCAATATGGCAGGGACTGTTAAAATCATGACGCGCTACAGCTGCTGGTTACTATACACTGACGTGGTCATTGGTCGGTTGGTTCCTCTAGAAGCCTGGTGGTGGAGTGCGGCGTGCGCGCGCTGTGGGCCCGCGTGGTCGGCGCCGGCGCCCGCGCGCTGCCGCTGTGTGGCGCGCTGCTCCGCGGGGGGGCGGCGCCGCGCCTCGCCGCGCACCTGCTGGCCGCCATCGAGACGCTGCCCGACCACGCGCTGCATGACACGTACGTATCTACTTAATACAAGTGCACAAGTTGGTACGGACAGATGACTTTGTATGATAGTTACTCATTCAGGCAGAACCGGATAAACTATTTAATTAAACAGTAAAACTGGAATGCAGAAGTCTATACTTATATTCTTCTACAGAGGATAAGTTTGTGAATTTGTTTATTGAGCGTAATTCTCTTGTTCTACTTAACCGATTTAGAATATTCTTTCACTGTTAACAGTCCGATCAATTTAAACATTCGAAGATACATAAATTCCCAACAAGCTGAAAATCGGTAAGATTGTTAAAAATATGATAAAAAATAAAATTTGAAAGTTCCCCATCTTTCCCCTGTATGGAATTTTTTTATTCAAAGTCAAAGGTCAAAAAAAAGTTTTTCGTGATTTTCTGCGAAATGATAAGTTTTATCATAAACATAACTCAACAAGAATTGTGGATCATAAAATAATCTACAAAAATGTATCAATACTTTTTTCCTACGAGCCACCGTTTTTGAGATATAACTATTCAAAAAGCTGTTCAAGTTGCAATCGTCATAATATGCACACGTTTCCACGCCACCTATGAGGTAGTGTACTTAGCGCGTACAAATTGTCAAGGCCGATCGTGTTCCAATGCTGAATCATCAACAGTGGACGACTCGTTCGATTCCGACGAGATGACATGCGATATGTCGCTTTTAACGCAATTAACTTGTTCTCAAAATGAAGATGATGAAGAAGAGGAAGAAGAAGAACAAGAAGAAGAAGGAGAAGAAGAAGAAGAACCAGAAGAACAGGAATATTTCGAATCAGATTAATAAGCTTCATAACTTTTATTTCATTGACAACGTTTTCATTTCTTTAAATTTTTGTTAAGTTCAGTTATTTTTCAGTTTTTACAAATTAAAAGGATCATAATTTGCTCGTGGAACATGCCTACTGGGGAAACCACGTTAAAAAAACGCGCTAAGTACACTAGCTCAAGGTGGCACGGAAACGTGTGCATATTATGACGATTGCAACTTGAACAACTTTTTGAATAGTTATATCTCAAAA
Organism: Emmelina monodactyla; assembly: GCA_916618145.1. NCBI lineage: Eukaryota > Metazoa > Arthropoda > Insecta > Lepidoptera > Pterophoridae > Emmelina > Emmelina monodactyla. The sequence goes on along the minus strand of OU745315.1, from coordinate 588,801 downwards.
ACGGTGGCTCGTAGAAAAAAGAATTAATACATTTTTGTAGATTATTTTATGATCTACAATTCTTGTCGAGGTATGTTTATGATAAAACTTGCCGTTTCGCAAAAAATCGAGAAAAACTCATTTTTTTTACCTTTGACCTTGAATAAAAAAAAAACCATGCAATGCAATGATTGGTAACTTCTAAATTTTATTTATAATTGTATTTTGAACAACTAAACTGATTTTCAGCTTGTGACTTTTTTTTGCTTTTCTTATAATTTGGTCTAATTTGACCGGACTATAAGTAAAGCCCTTCAAGGAAACCGTTTAATTTGATTTCAACCTCGTTACTTCCCGTTGCGCCTGCAGCGCGGAGATGTCCAGCATCATGGAATGCGTCCTCCTAGGCGCGGGCGCGGGCGCGGGCGCGGGGGGCGCGCGCGGGGAGCAGGGGGCGCTGCACCGCGCCGCCGCGCTGCTGCGCCGGTACCTCGCGGCCGAGCCCGCCGCCGCGCACGCGCTTATAGCCAAGCATACGGATCTGATCGCGTGAGTTGATTACTCTTGTTTCCTTAGGGTCCATTCACACAGACCGGCTAGGAGAGCATCGGCGGCGCTTTGATAAATCACGATTTACTTCTTGAGAAGATTGCTGCAATGGGTATTCATGGATCGTTGCTTCGATGGTGCAAATCTTATTTGCAGAATCGATCGCAGCTTGTGAAAGTCAAGGTTTTTCCTTTTCATCAAGGCAAAAACTAATTCCTTCCGGTGTTCCTCAAGGATCGCATCTGAGACCGCTCTTTTTTGTCATTTTTATCAACGATTTAACCAAGACTATTCGCTGCTGTTAAAGTGAAACCGTATTAGTAGTTTTAATTATTTTTTTCTTAATATATGTAATTGTGTTTACTTTGATTAGCGAACCAAAAAAAAAATGGGTCCGCTGAATTAAGCTTTTCTATTGGTCCTTTATATGTGTACGAAAGCGCAATTTTAGAATTAGGTTGAAAGTGTGTTTTTTTAGTTCTGACTCTTGCAAAACGGGCTCCTATTTGCCGCAGGTACCTTTATTCTCAAACTTTTGTCGAAAATTTCAAGACTGAACGACGATGTTCTAGGGGGCGATAAGCGTAAAACTTATAAGACTTTGCAACGATTTAATATTATTTCATTATTATCATTTCATTTATACAGGGTGTTTGGTGGGTGAGTAGCCAAATGAAAATGGTGGATAGGTGAGGCTATTAGCTATTTACTTCCACTTATTAAATTGCATTTTGGTTCAAGTTTTAGAATTTATTCGATTTTTAAGATTTTCCTAAGAAAACCCCCGATTTTGTCATTAAAAGTCCAATATTTTTTTTATTTACCGTCGGAACCTATTGAAAATAATTTTAATTTAAAGCCTAATACTGTTTTATTCAGATGCAATCATAATCCCCTTCTATTCGAGGCAGGAAAAGTAAAGAGAAGGTAGAATGAGATAACACAATAGGCATAGCTTTGTTAGAATGTGACAGAAGTTTTAAACTACATACGTAGTTTAACGGGTTTGGTCCTTCCTTACCAGGCGTCTTTGAGGACTAACTTACTATTTCTGTTGAGATTTCTAATTATTTATGTTACATGTTGCATATCATTATAAAATGTATTAAATGTAGAAGTTTTTAAAAGCAAATGTTATTATCAAACTCTTAAATTTTTTATTTTTTTTTCATAGCAAAGTTGACTGAAAAATTTTTTCCCACTGGTTCCACGAAGTTTATGAACCCACTGTAACTTTTTATGAGATGATTTGTATTAATTTATGATTGCATCTGAATAAAACAGTATTGGGCTTTAAATTAAAATTATTTTCGTTTGGTTCCGACGGTAAATAAAAAAAATAATGGACTTTTAATTACAAAATCGGGGGTTTTCTAAGGAAAAACTTAAAAATCGAATAAATTCTTAAAATTGAACCAAAATGCAATTTAATAAGTGGAAGTTAATAGCTAATAGCCTCACCTATCCACCATTTTCATTTGGCTACTCACCCTCCAAACACCCTGTACCTATAATTAGATTCATATTACATTTGATTGATTAAACTTTAAGAAAATGAAATAAAATCGCCGCGATTTGTTTGAAGTTAGTTTCCGGGATCGTTGTGCTAGTTATAACTTTGGTTGGGTGTCATTCTAGGAGTGTTCCGGCGCTATCATCAGCGGCGGGCGGGGAGGGCGGGGGCGGCGCGGGGTCGCAGGCGCCGCCCCCGCGCGCGCTGGCGCAGCTCACGCGGCGACTGGCGCCCCCCTCGCACCTGGCTCAACTGTTGCAGGTAACTAACACACTACACGCACTGCAGGTTTTGACTCGAGGTTATAAAAACCACATGGAAGTTATGATATGTAAAAGTCTGAGTTATTTTTTCTATATCCTACTAATATTATAAATGTGAAAGTTTGATAGTATGGATGTATGTTTGTTAATTTTCACGTAAAAACTACTGGACGGATTTGGATGAAACTTTATAGTAATATAGGTTATACATCAGAATAACACAAAGGGTACTTTTCACCGCGGGTAAACTTCTCATTCCCACGGGGAACCGACTTCCACGGCCACGGGCGGTAACCTTGATAAGTTACTCAACCACCTTATTTGCCTTTCCAGGAGGTGGAGTCGTGGGGCGTGCGGCGCGGCGGCGGGTGGGGGGGCGCGGCGTGCGCGCGGGCCGTGCTGCGCGCCGCCTGCCCGCTGGCCGCCGCCCCGCACCCCGCCGCCCGCGCCGCCGCGCTGTCGCTGCTCGCGCGCCTGCTGCCCGCCTGCGTCGACACAACGCCAGGTACACACACACACACAGCTCCGTGCTGTGCCCGCTGCGTCGACACAACGCCAGGTACACACACACACACACAGTGCTGTGCCCGCTGCGTCGACACGCTGCCAGGTACACACACACACACACAGTGCTGTGCCCGCTGCGTCGACACGCTGCCAGGTACACACACACACAGTGCTGTGCCCGCTGCGTCGACACGCTGCCAGGTACACACACACACACACAGTGCTGTGCCCGCTGCGTCGACACGCTGCCAGGTACACACACACACAGTGCTGTGCCCGCTGCGTCGACACGCTGCCAGGTACACACACACACACACAGTGCTGTGCCCGCTGCGTCGACACGCTGCCAGGTACACACACACACAGTGCTGTGCCCGCTGCGTCGACACGCTGCCAGGTACACACACACACACACAGTGCTGTGCCCGCTGCGTCGACACAACGCCAGGTACACACACACACACACAGTGCTGTGCCCGCTGCGTCGACACGCTGCCAGGTACACACACACACACACAGTGCTGTGCCCGCTGCGTCGACACGCTGCCAGGTACACACACACACACAGCTCCGTGCTGTGCCCGCTGCGTCGACACAACGCCAGGTACACACACACACACACAGTGCTGTGCCCGCTGCGTCGACACGCTGCCAGGTACACACACACACACACAGTGCTGTGCCCGCTGCGTCGACACGCTGCCAGGTACACACACACACACACAGTGCTGTGCCCGCTGCGTCGACACGCTGCCAGGTACACACACACACACAGCTCCGTGCTGTGCCCGCTGCGTCGACACGCTGCCAGGTACACACACACACACAGCTCCGTGCTGTGCCCGCTGCGTCGACACGCTGCCAGGTACACACACACACACAGCTCCGTGCTGTGCCCGCTGCGTCGACACAACGCCAGGTACACACACACACACAGCTCCGTGCTGTGCCCGCTGCGTCGACACGCTGCCAGGTACACACACACACACACAGTGCTGTGCCCGCTGCGTCGACACGCTGCCAGGTACACACACACACAGTGCTGTGCCCGCTGCGTCGACACGCTGCCAGGTACACACACACACACACAGTGCTGTGCCCGCTGCGTCGACACGCTGCCAGGTACACACACACACACACAGTGCTGTGCCCGCTGCGTCGACACGCTGCCAGGTACACACACACACACACAGTGCTGTGCCCGCTGCGTCGACACGCTGCCAGGTACACACACACACACAGCTCCGTGCTGTGCCCGCTGCGTCGACACGCTGCCAGGTACACACACACACACAGCTCCGTGCTGTGCCCGCTGCGTCGACACGCTGCCAGGTACACACACACACACAGCTCCGTGCTGTGCCCGCTGCGTCGACACAACGCCAGGTACACACACACACACAGCTCCGTGCTGTGCCCGCTGCGTCGACACAACGCCAGGTACACACACACACACACAGTGCTGTGCCCGCTGCGTCGACACGCTGCCAGGTACACACACACACACACAGTGCTGTGCCCGCTGCGTCGACACAACGCCAGGTACACACACACACACACAGTGCTGTGCCCGCTGCGTCGACACGCTGCCAGGTACACACACACACACAGCTCCGTGCTGTGCCCGCTGCGTCGACACAACGCCAGGTACACACACACACACAGCTCCGTGCTGTGCCCGCTGCGTCGACACAACGCCAGGTACACACACACACACAGCTCCGTGCTGTGCCCGCTGCGTCGACACAACGCCAGGTACACACACACACACAGCTCCGTGCTGTGCCCGCTGCGTCGACACAACGCCAGGTACACACACACACACAGCTCCGTGCTGTGCCCGCTGCGTCGACACAACGCCAGGTACACACACACACACAGCTCCGTGCTGTGCCCGCTGCGTCGACACAACGCCAGGTACACACACACACACACAGTGCTGTGCCCGCTGCGTCGACACGCTGCCAGGTACACACACACACAGTGCTGTGCCCGCTGCGTCGACACAACGCCAGGTACACACACACACACACAGTGCTGTGCCCGCTGCGTCGACACGCTGCCAGGTACACACACACACACACAGTGCTGTGCCCGCTGCGTCGACACAACGCCAGGTACACACACACACACACAGTGCTGTGCCCGCTGCGTCGACACGCTGCCAGGTACACACACACACACACAGTGCTGTGCCCGCTGCGTCGACACAACGCCAGGTACACACACACACACACAGTGCTGTGCCCGCTGCGTCGACACGCTGCCAGGTACACACACACACACACAGTGCTGTGCCCGCTGCGTCGACACGCTGCCAGGTACACACACACACACACAGTGCTGTGCCCGCTGCGTCGACACGCTGCCAGGTACACACACACACACACAGTGCTGTGCCCGCTGCGTCGACACGCTGCCAGGTACACACACACACACACAGTGCTGTGCCCGCTGCGTCGACACAACGCCAGGTACACACACACACAGTGCTGTGCCCGCTGCGTCGACACGCTGCCAGGTACACACACACACACACAGTGCTGTGCCCGCTGCGTCGACACAACGCCAGGTACACACACACACACACAGTGCTGTGCCCGCTGCGTCGACACAACGCCAGGTACACACACACACACACAGTGCTGTGCCCGCTGCGTCGACACAACGCCAGGTACACACACACACACACAGTGCTGTGCCCGCTGCGTCGACACGCTGCCAGGTACACACACACACACAGCTCCGTGCTGTGTCCGCTGGCCGCCTCCCAGCTGCCAGCCGCTTTTAGTGTTCGAGATTAAAAGAAAACCAGTTTTACTTCGTTTCTAATATTTTCACCAAAGCGAACTGATTATACACGCTATATAGTGTACTTAAATGAGGTTTCTTCTATGAATCGTTTTGTAGTTATTAAGATCAGACAATATAGACCAATTCGTTATGAATCAGTGTACCGTGAAGATTTTATAGACGTTTCGCGTCAAAAATAATGGCATCACCGCCCCGAATTAAATGATGTCTGCAGTCCAATTTATACGATTTAATCATAAAACCAATCAGAAATTGATTCAATCAAATTAATACATCAAACTACCATATATGAAGCCTCATACACATGCTATATGTGAAATGTAGAAAAGTAATGACTAATATTTAAAATCAATTTTCTTCCCACAGCTCTAGAAGTAATCCTGGAATGCCTGGACTCATCGCAGCCTGAGATCGCTCAGTCAATGCTAGACAAGCTGCCCGAGCTGCTGGTTTCCATGCAGGAGCACGCCACGCTCATCCTCGGCCGTGTGTTCGACTTGGGGATCAAATCGCGATACCCGGTCGACCAGTGCATCGCCAAATGTGTCAGCAATATCAACCTCTTACGGGGATGTTAACATTTTTTATCGAAATAAATAAAGATTGTTAATGTAAGAAAAGTGTGGTTGAAATAAAACTTGTGATACTGTACAAAATGTTTAATTTCCAAATAAATAACACAAAAAATGCATTAGAAATGCTTCAATACTTACAAACTAAGCTGTATATAAGAAAAATATGTTTTTAATACAGTTTGCAAAATAAATAATCTGTTACACTTAATACTAGTAACATATTTTCTGTGGTCACCAATCGTTATTGCCGAGGTCTGTGAACATTTTATCCTTGATCTTTGGTCTGGGGTCTTCTGTTATTTTAGTATCAACTGCACCAACAGTCCCTAATATGTACTCCAGTTCTGCAAATAAAGTAAGTACTAGATTTAATTCTCTGATTAGTTTACTTAGACTGCCTTATAGATTAAAAATAGGATCAAAAATAATGAGTTGATCTGACAGCAAAAATCTTACCATCACAGGTGAGTGAAGTTCCCCTAAGTTCATGGGGTCCTACAAATTGCTTCTTCATATCCCCCTCAAAGTATATAAACACACTAGGCAGGTTCTTCTCAGGGAAGTTAGGGATGCAGGTCTGTGCCACAGATCTCAAGAACTTGGTGTATGGGAACTTAGCAGCTAATTGACGCATGAACTGGTTTATCAGAGCACATTGTTGTATCCTGGAAAAAAAGAGGAATTAAGTTAGATACAGTTATCATTATTGGTAAATTATTACTTAAACTGTAAATATTAATACAAACCCTTGCTTGTAAAGGTGCAATACCACCCAGATTCCCTCACCAGCTTTGTTCACCTCCTGAACATAATCCTGTCCTGAGATTTCTGTCACATCACCAAACTTAGGTCTCTCTGATAATCTTTTAAGTTCTGCAATCCTTTTCCTTCTGTATTCTTCTAATACTGCTTCATCTTCTGAGTCCTCAAGCTCGTCCAACCCATCCAAATCTAATTCTGAGAGCTCTTTTTCTTCTAAAAAAATCAAATTTTATAGACAGTATAGAAATAAATTATTCATGAGTTTACGCTTCGCTTGTTACAAGTTAACTGTACTCTAAATAAGTGTTCTGCTGTTAACTCTAACTCATACAATTTTAAAATAATGAAATCTAAAGGATTACAAGGAAAGGACTAAAAACTAGAAGCAGATGTGTCAGACTTGCTGAAATACCAAGACTTACTTTGACCTTGTTTTTGTTTGATGGTTTCTTCTAACATGTTAACTATCTGATCCTCGGAGATCTCGGCCTCCTTGGGACCGATGATACCCTTCGCTCTGAGCACATCATTCCATTCGGTATCCTCATTCGGGTTCTAAAAATAGGTAAACATTTCCATAAGTTACCAGCTAAACATTCATAACTTCGACTAAAACTGAGGCTTAAATTTCCAAATATAGGTAACTTACCTGCATCTTGCAATAAAAACTGAAAGTTTTATTCAAAATTTATGAAAAATATTAAATTTAGGAAACTTAAAGAAACTCGACACTTCACGAGATCGCACACAAAATTCACATTGCTCACATGACAGTGACACATGCGTGAGTCATTGTTTGACATTGACGTATTGACCATACATATCATATGAGAAATGCGTTCGAATACAAAACGTTACCTACATATACAAAAATCACATCAAGTACAGACAGTTTATATGGCTTCGAATCGTTTGGATAAAGGCGGTAGAGGTAAATGATTCATGGTCCCGTTTCAAATCAAAACAAGAGATAAATTTTCATTATGAAAATAGGTGAAAATACATTGATCAAATTGAAAATATCAACATTAACACAGATTGCAAGTTTATTCACAGTTTTCGTGTAAATTATTAGTTGATTTTATATTATTGAAAAATTAATCCAGTAGTTGAACTAAATTCAACTTTGACCGAGCCTTTTACCAATGTCGGATGAATTTCTCTCATTTGGAACGCAACCTTAAATCTGAACGCATTTTCATTGACACGTACTTTTTTTTAAGTGTCATTCGCTAACTGTCAAATGAATGTCAAAGTGTCGTGTTGGAAAAATATTCGTAAACTACGTAATTTTTACTCTTTGGTCGCTATGTCCAGTCTAAAGTCAGTTTCCTAAATCATGATCATGGCTGAGATCGAGGGACATAAACACCAAGACACTAGTGACGATGTGGGAAAAGGTAAATAATTGCCAATATTATTGTGTAAGGCGCGTGCGTGGAGCGCAGATCGCGGAGTCGTTCGCCAGTCTTGTCGACGTCTCGCCAGTTACCCTCGTGTTGCATTTGTGACATTGGAACTGGTTCTTTTTATAAATGGTGCCTGGATATTGGTGTTGGTTTCGTGCATCTTGAGGAAGTACCTAGCGACCTAGTCGCGATCTGTCGTAAGTGAGGAGTTGAGAATGACCGGGGGCACCGAGAAGACCCTCGACGCAGGTATGTCCGCTCCGTGTTTACCTTTTCTTTGTGTTTTGTTCGCGAAAACAATGGTGCTTTAATTGAAAAATCTATAATCATAGTGATATGACCAATAAACATAGAATTAATTCAAAACAATCCAACATTTAAGTTATCAAATGACTTTGCATTTTCTGAAGTTAAGTAGAGAAAAAGTTGACCTTGTATTTTTTCAGCTTACAGTATTGTATTATTAGTTGGTTCAATATAAAACAAATTTGTTGCATATTTATAAGTACCTTCATACTTACTTAATTAAATAAAATCATATTGCTAACACTTCTCATATGTAAGGGCAGTTCACATTTAAAGCTTCAATTACAGTCTTATAATTCAATCTACATACAGATTTTACATATGTATTATTGCAAAGTAAATACATAACAGTTGATTGAGCAATAACAAGATAGCATTCACTCATTTGAAAGTGACACTACGGCAGACAAGTTAGTTACACAACCCGCCTGAACTCCCACATTTGTCTACAGCATAGTAATTACCAGATAACAATGAATAGGTTTCAATTTGAAGTTAAAAGCTACACAAAATATATAATCTTGTCCTTGGTTATAAAAAGTAGCACAAAAACTTGCATATTTTAAATGATTACTACATGTATAAATAAACTATAAAATACTGTAACAAAGTAGCCTTTTATTACTATTGTATCATATCAGAATTAATTTTGCTTAATTTTATGAAACACTGAATGTTATTGCATTCAAATTAAGCTGAACTAAGTATCTGTAATCACAGACATTTACGTAACTGATTCACATTTCTTAATATCTTAAAATGTAATTCTACTTGTTTTCAACATAAAACATCATTCATATAATTTATCTCTTGTCAGGTGTTTTTACACAGTAAAGTTTATGTCAAAGGTCTGATTTCTCATTAAAGTGCATAACAAAGAACAGTATTATATTATTTTTATATTGCAATCATATGTATAATTCCATGATAATGTAAGATACCAGTCTGATATCGCACTCAAGTAAGGGTTGATGACCTCTGTCTAAAAACATTTTGTTTAATTGGATAGAATGTGTTGTTTTATTATTTAGTTAACATTCAATATTATCACAAAATAATGTAAGATCTTCATCCATTTTTTTTAAACGGAAAAATACCTTTAAGCACTTAAAATTTTTTGTTACACTTATTTAGTAACCTTCATACAAATAAATATAATCATCTTCATCAAAATAATATTACTTGATACTGTTCTCACATAACACCAGATACAAGCCTTCAGGGGGCGTAGATAGATAACAGGTAGAACAGCAATAACACATTTAATAACTACCTTAAACGTTTACGTTCTAGTGATTTAAAACAATCAGTTGTTTAACCTGCAACTTACCTTCAGTAAAATCTGTAATGTTTACAAACATGAAAAGATGACTTTAGAATTACTAAATAAACATAGTTTGCGGCACATCTATACTAATATTATAAAGCTGAAGAGTTTGTTTGTTTGTTTGTTTGTTTGTTTGTTTGTTTGAACGCGCTAATCTAATTTAAAAATTCTTTTTGTGTTGGATAGACCATTTATCGAGGCAGGCTTTAGGCTATATAACATTACGCTGCAACTATTAGGAGCGAAGAAATAATGGAAAATGGGAAAAAAACGGAGAAAATTATTCATCCTTGAGGGCTTCCGTTGCGTGCGTTGCGAAAACGGTTCTAGAAACCAAAAATATATGTATGAAAGAATAAAGGGAACTTTTTACCGCGGGAAAACTTCGCATTCCCACGGGAAACCGACTTTTACGCGAACGGAGTCGCGAGCGGCCTCTAGTGTAACGATATTATTTACATATGCGTTATATTACAAAAATAATGTTTCTAAACGCGTCTACGCATGGTGGTTGATGGTCCATCGCATGTGTAATGCAACTATTCGTAACTTACTTGTTTACGATAGTTACGATTAATTAATGCTGGAATAATGTTTAAAGTTCAGACAACTTATAATTATGGTAAAGATTATACGTCCACTATAAAACACCTGTATATCTTTGAAACAAAAAGATTGCATAAAGTTAATCTCTGCTGCGGAAAAGTTGCTTTGATTGTTATCGAGTCATTAATCAACCCAACGTCACTAAAAATAAGTACTCGTTAAATAAAACAGCTACTCGTTCAAATATTCTTACCATAGATTTGCTACAAAGCCAAAACTTTCTTCCGATACCAGGCCAGTTGCCACTAGTTCATTAATTTCCCATATTTATTATTGGAATCCTCAAGGATGTATTCTAAACACTGGTTGTGTTGGAGCCACTCCAACACCTCGCACCTGATCGATATATTTCTACTGTTTGCGATCTATGCGCGTTTGTGTAGGATGTACCCATCACCTGATTCTTCCAAATTCGTCAATTTACGTAAAACAGTCACAAGATCGTCTATTCTGACTCAACCGCAACTATATATTGCTCTAGTAAAGAAGATCTTTATAAATATGTTCTATTAACGACTACTCAAAAATACGTAACACTTTATAACATACATTTAAAGTAACGAGTCAGCTTTCATAAGCTCTGACCAGCTGTATAGTTGTAACGATAGCAGTTGAGAAATAATTGCACAAACTTTGATTACGCAAGCCGCGAGTGTAAGTTTTGATGAATTGTCCGCACACTCGAGGTAAACTTTCCAACGATGCGCAGGATTGCATACTGGCGCTCCTCCAACGCGAGGGTTATTGACATTTGTCGTAGATCATTGGGACACGGCCAGATCTGTGGGATTCAGGACTTTAATAACTTAACCCATGGTATAATACATGACATTTCCTGACAGGCACGTCCCAAAGGAGTGTATTGCGATTTCTATAAGTTAATTGCAATACCGTTAAGATATCTTAATTTAAACCTTGACTTGACTTCGACCTCAGTTTACCGGTTTGAAGCTTGCACATAAATCATGTATCACTTGAAATGACCAGCAAAATCTGGCAAGTTCCCGCGACTTGAAATCTAACATAACTGTTAAATCGTGTGTGAAAATATATTAATAAACAGGTTCAACTTGTTTTACTCCCATGTTTTAAACTCAACAGGTCTTTGAGTTAAATTAGCTTGTATTTAAATTCCCTGATTGGATTTTCCAGGACATGAAGTAGTGGGGAAACTCAGCTTGCGTCTTAGATACGTAGACATGAAGAGTAAGTCTGCGTGTTGCACTATTCGTTTCTCTGTCTGTCCTTTTCTTTTAATGAACTAAGCTTCCTTTTTAGCAAATTGTGTTGTTTTGATAGAGCTTTACCTAATAGAGCTCGTATGACTAATGAAGCGAAGTTTTTGTTGTCATTATCATTGTAAATCTTCATCACATACATAGTTGTACATTTTTGTTTTTGTACAGCAGACGTGAGCGTGTACTAGCGCAATGATAGCACCAGTGCAAATTATTTATAGAACTTACATATTTTATAGCATCTGAATCTAATGTTGTTCAGCACTCTGAGCTCAAGTACTTTGAAATATGGCGACCTTGGTACAACATTTCCGGGTGCCATAATTTGGTTGCAAACACCTCAATTAAGTACCTATTCGAAATTGATCGTCAAATTCAGAACAATGAAGCATTAAGAACTTAATGTCGAAGGTTGCAAGATTCATATTTGTTTAACCATACTGCAATCAATATTCCCTTGCAATTGCAATTCGTCAAGTTGCGCAAAGTGCAAATGTAATTATGGCAGCGTGATAAAGCATAATTCATTTGTACTTAGCTAGCACATAGCACCTATACCTACAAACGTCGACCAAAGATAATGTATGCACATTTTTGTCGCACAATAGTTTAAATTCAGAACGCGTCTACACTTTCCGTTCCCTAATTCGACAGACACCGCTACTTAGACACGAGGTGCTAAAATCTCGATACCTTTTCGAGTGATAATAACAATGTTAGCAAGTGTAAATGAGGTCACGACCTTAGAATCTGTACACTAATCTCTTTAGCTAAAAGGTTTCAGGTACCTAAATTAGCAGTCGATTAAATGTAGTTTTATCATACCAATGTTTTGATTCGCATCAATAAATAGCGTTAGTTTCCATTCATAATGAGTGTTATGTACAATTGTGTATCTATATGTTCTGCCTTGTAAGTAACGGGTTGGTATCCTTCAATGGACAAGTTTGCAATGTACAGCCACGTTCTAAAGGTAATCTGCGGTCTAGGCTTAGTTATATATAGCGGGTGAACTGTCCGTGAACCCTGAGGTGTCCCACGTGAGCCGGCGATCCCACGTGGGGCGCTATCTCATTATACAAACGACAATACTGTTTGTTTGTTTGTTTGTTTACTGTGCTTCCTAGTTCCGCTTCTTTAATGAACCTCTTTTACATGTTGTAAGATTTAATATTAGTTTAATTTGATTTAAAAATAAAGAACTGGAATTTCATATGTAAAGTTATATATAGGACTCGTAGTTTCTGAGATCAATTACTTGATTATTAGTTTAACCTTTACATTAGTAAAGTTCGTGAATTTATAACCTTCTTAGATAAGAAAGTACCTATTTTGAAAAACGAAACTCGTTTAATTAAGTGTAGGATTTCTAGTTTTTACCCAGTCTAATCTGAAACATAATATCTTGTTCGTTTCTTTATTTTTTCGATAATCTAAAGGTAAACCTGTCTGCCGTCCCCGCCGTGATATAGAAACTTCGTATTTGTAGGTCTTCACTCCCTTGCGGTTTCTTATAGTTTCCAAAACAAGTTTTACTAAGAACACTACTTTTAATTTGTAAAAATAAAAATATGAGTTTTGTGATCATTATTCACATTATTTCTATTTATTCCTTGGAAAACATACTTCGCTAAGATAAATATTTGCATCTCATAAAAATCATGAATCTTATACTTTGTTATCTAATTGTACAATTTAAAAATAATAACTATATGACCCTATTTTTACTTCCAACTGGTTGGGCACAAGCCTCTTTATCGAATAACGATAGCGACTAAGCCCAATCCATTACTATTCTACCCCATTATAAATACAACAGTTGCCACCCCCCCCTACACCGTCTAACCGCTCGCTTCCAGTGGGCGACGCCCCCGCCCCCGCGCCGCGCGCCGGCCCCCGCGGCGTCCAGGTGGTCCACACCGGGCCCGACCACTCCTTCACGCTGGACGAGGACGCCCTCGGGGACCTGCTGCTGAAGGAAGACATCAAGGATCGCCCGGTGGTGGTCATCAGCGTGGCCGGCGCCTTCCGCAAGGGGAAGTCCTTCTTGTTAGACTTCTTCCTACGGTACATGCATCATAAGGTACGTGGTGATAAAACAGTATAACATAACGATAGGCAGTACCTAGTGTAACTTTAGCTTTAATTTAATTCGTATCATCAAGTTAATTTGCATCAGCTGGTTCCTATATGTATAAAATATATGCACGTCCCTAATTAATGTTAATTATTAGTAAACCATTATAATAAATCTAACTATGTATGTTGCGATTTATAGTTTGCCTGTAAATCTATGATTCTTTTAGCGTTTGACTAAGAACCTAACTCGTTTACCAACCACTTCTAAATGCTTCTAAATTTTTAGACAGCCATGTCAAAACTGGGATTTGATTGTTTTTCTATCATATATTCTTACATGCCGAATAAATTACGTGTGTAAGGCCCCTACACTATGATTCCCTAATTTCCATGTAATCTGTCCAGTACGGCTGCGGCGGCGGCGGCGCGGACTGGCTGGGCGCGGACGAGGAGCCGCTGGTGGGGTTCAGCTGGCGCGGCGGCTCCGAGCGGGACACCACCGGCATCCTCGTGTGGTCCGAGGTGTTCAAGGCCACGCTCGACAACGGGGAGAAGGTGGGTGTGAACCATATACACACATATATACACACACATACATACGCACACATACATACGCACACATACATACACACACATACATACGCACACACACATACACATACATACACACTCTCACACATATATTTATATACACTCAAATACATGCACACATACACTTAAACACACACATAATATTCACATGTAACAATACATCACTCTTTGTTAGTTGCAGTCAATAACTAAATAGAAGTTCAAATCAATTGAAACTCTCTATAGTTTAGGTGTCAATTTTAAGCAGTGAGTAAATTGTCTGAGTTATTATTTTATGACTAAAACAGAATTCTGAGTTTGAAGTATGTATGATACAGAGGATCAGGATGCTTCCTATCCGTTAAATCTAATGCTTCGTATGTAAAATGAAATCAAGCATAACTGTATTTTTTTAAATTAAATCATTTTTTTACTAAAGAACACCTCGTTTTAAAGTATTTCTGTGAATTAAAAATTCTTATGTTACTTGGTCGTCCAACTAAAATAATAGAACCAAACTATTTCAATTTAGTCTTTGTAACTAACACTGGTCGGTCACTCATTGTTTCCAATATCGTAATGTGTTATCAAAATGAGATCATTTCGGTCATCGTGAAAACATATTTATTGTGATTGACATGGATAACACAGAGTGATATCACTTTTATAAATCTTTTCACTAATATCGATAAATATTTACAAACATTTCAGTTGCTTTATATATGTTGTTTCTTTAGACGGGACAAGAAGGAAATTTCGATGATAATTTACGAAATACTAACTCAAAGTTAATGTAACGGAACTTTTTGCACAAAGCTTTTACTTATGTAAAAAAAAGTAATGTTAATTTTATTGATGGCATTTTTTTCATTTAAATTTGTAAATAAAAAAAATGTAGATTTTTTTTTAAAGTTAGCTAAAATTTTGTGTTTCGGTAACAAGTAGCCCAAAATTACACCATTGCGACGCGTGGGCGGGTCACTAGAAGGATATAATTTGGTTTGTATCTGTTTGTAGCTAGATTATCCCTTAGCCAACTTAACTGTTTTATTAAAATAAACTCAAAGCTTTATAAACGTCCTACTACACTCGCGTACAGACCAATCGACTCAACGCCTTAGACCCCAAACAGTCTGATTTTTTTTCAGACACGGCATAACCTATCTGATATTGGTGAAAACCTAAGTCTTTTAGCTTTAATATGAAATATAAAATCCTCCTTGCACAGTTAGAAGGTTAAACTGTATCTTTTTTTTTTTTTTTTTTTTTTATATTAATAGGGGGCAAACGAGCATGCGGGTCACCTGGTGGTAAATGATCACCGCCGCCCATGACTACCCGCAACACTGTGGGTGTTGGGGGTGTGTTGCCGACCTTTGTAGTGGGAATATACTCTCGACTTGAAGAACCCCATGTTGTATGTAGCCGGGAATACCGCTGCAGGTAGTTCATTCCACATCTGCGTAGTGCGTGGCAGAAAATTCCGCCCGAAACGGACGGTGGTGGAGCGCCAGCTATCCAGGTGGTGGGGATGGAATTTCAATCTGTGGCGGGAGGTGCGGTGGTGGAATTGTGCAGCTGGTATGAGGTCGAATAATTCTTCAGAACACTCCCCATTGTATAGACGATACAGAACGCAAAGAGATGATATATCTCTTCGCAGGGCCAAAGAATCGAGGCGATCAGAAAGAGCTCGGTTGCCGGCGATTCGAGCCGCTCTACGTTGTA
The DNA here is from genome assembly GCA_916618145.1 of Emmelina monodactyla. Lineage (NCBI taxonomy): Eukaryota > Metazoa > Arthropoda > Insecta > Lepidoptera > Pterophoridae > Emmelina > Emmelina monodactyla. The sequence continues at coordinate 572,576 of OU745315.1, read as the reverse complement.
TCTTGTCAAATGGAAGAAGTAAGCATTGAGGTGCTCCTGCCCAGAGGTGAGAACAGTACTCCATATGGGGCCGCACCTGTGCCTTGTATAGTTGAAGGCGGTGGGCCGGTTTGAAATACTGTCTCGCTCGGTTAAGCACTCCAAGCTTTTTAGAAGCCAATTTGGCTTTGTCTTCCAAGTGACTATGAAACTGAACGTCGCTCGATATGCCGACACCGAGGATTTCGATCATAGGCTTTATACAAAGAGGAGTGTTCTGAAATGTAGGGGCTAATACGAATGGGGTTTTTTTTAGTGGTGAACGCGCAAACTTGTGTTTTGAGGGGGTTAAATGTGACCAAGTTACCGCTACCCCACAAGGAGGCCAGGTCTAGAGAGGCCTCAACTTTTAACACAAGCTTGTTCCGGTTTTCGACAACCGACTCCTTGCTGAGATTGGCTTGGCCATGGTACAGTGCATCTCCGGTACTGTCATCCGCATAACAATGTACACCGCTGGTTTGCAGCATATCATTTATGTGCAAGATGAACAATGTAGGGGAGAGCACACAGCCTTGAGGAACACCGGCATTTACGGGCAGGGAGTCAGAGCATGCACCGTCGATTACAACCTTAATGCTCCGCCCAGTAAGAAAGCTGGTGATCCAGTTACACAATCTCTCGGGTAGTCCATATGATGGTAATTTGGCTAGAAGACATTTGTGCCAGACCCGATCAAAAGCCTTCGCTATGTCCAGACTAACTGCTAAGGCCTCACCTTTGCTCTCTACGGTCTCTGCCCAGCGATGGGTCAGATATAGTAAAAGATCACCAGTTGACCGTCCGTGACGGAAACCGTATTGGCGGTCGCTGATCAATTGGTGATCTTCGAGATATCGTAAGAGCTGAGTGTTAATCATACTCTCCATAACTTTGGAGAGTATAGAGGTGATTGCAATAGGCCGGTAGTTAGTTGGATCTGAGCGGTCGCCTTTTTTAGGGATCGGATGCACTAGTGCTGTCTTCCAGCAATTAGGGACTACGCCGGTGGAGTACAGGAGCCGAAAGAGCCGCGTCATGGGAGGAGCTAGCTCTTGAGCGCAGACCTTTAGTACAATTGCCGGGATGGTGTCAGGCCCGCTCGACTTATGGATATCCAGGGAAAGAAGAGCTCTACGTACGGTGCGTTGCAAGAACCGTATATCTGGCATAGAACTCTGACATCTCAGGATGTTCGGAGGTGTTTTTCCCTGGTCGTCCAAAGTCGAGTTGGATGCGAAAAGAAGGCCCAGAAGATCGGCTTTTTCTTTTGCAGTGTGGGCAAGCGAACCGTCATCCCTGCGCAATGGTGGAAAGGTCGACAGACAGAAGTTGCCTTGTACCGCTTTGGCTAATGACCAAAATGCACGAGACCCAGATGGGAAACGCACAAGTCTGTCGCCAATTATGCGGACGTACTCGGCTTTCGCCCTAGCAATGGCCCTTTTGCATGACCTGGAGGCAAGGTTGTACTTCTTTTTTAGCGATACGCTATTGGGATCTCCAGTTGTGTGAGCGCAAGCCCAAGCCCGGTAACATTGCTGCTTTTCAGCAGTGGCTGCCTGGCAGGATTTGTTAAACCAGGGCTGGGATCTGCCGCCGACGGGTATCACAGAACTAGGAATGTATAATTCCATACCCTGCAACACGACATCGGCAACCGATTGTGCACAATCGCTGGGATCCAATGAGAAGCAAACCTGTCTCCACGGGTAGGAAGCAAAGAAAGTACGCATTCCATCCCAATCTGCTGACTTGTAGTGCCAAACACGCCGACTTCCAGTAGATCTAGGACGGGAGGGGCAAGTGAGTGGCAGTTTTGTCCGTATCAGGCAGTGGTCCGACGACCCGAGAGGGGTATCGACCATCACCTGATAGTTATCGGGGTGTGAGGTCAGCAGAAGGTCCAGCAAAGAAGGTGTGTGGCCTTCAGCATCTGGGATTCGCGTGGGCGAAGTAATCAGTTGCTTAAAGTCATAAGCCAGGGCGAAGTCCCGAGCAGTTCTTCCCGCGTGGTCGGTTTTGTTAGAACCGAGCCAATCAGAGTGGTGGGCATTGAAGTCTCCCAACAAAATGACTTCGGCGGAAGGAAACTGCTCAAGAATGAGGTCTGTCGCTTGTTGGAGACGCTCAAAGAGTCGCTCCGTCTCATCGTCACCACTGTGTGACCTGTAGATACACGCATAGATGCGGGGGTGGTCGTCGCAGTCTACACGCAACCATAGAGTGGACAGGTCACGGGCTTCAAGATTCCCAAGGCGATGGTAACTAATATCCTCCCTAATGTGTACGCATACCCCGGCATGAGGCAAAAACCTATGCTCAAGCGTGTAGCCAGGGTAGGTGAGGTAGGATGATTCGGGTGGGGAGGATATTTGTGTCTCGGTTAAGAAGAGCATGGCCGGCTTTGCCGTCTCAAGGTGTTGATGGACGGCAGCTAGGTTGGAGTGGACCCCTCGAATGTTACAAAAATCCACTGATAACGTGGGAGGGGTCTTAGGCATGCTCTTGCTTCGTTTGCCCCGGGAAGTATGTCGCGGTATTGTGCCCACCCCAGAGTACGAAGGGCAGCCCGAGCTGGGGGGCTCGGGGAAGGATTCTCCTGCTCCAAGAGAGCAGGTACCTTCCTGGGGTACCAACTCTTTAAATGCCGCTGTCATACTTAGGGTGGGAAGGGGGAATGGGCACCGGAAACAGCACTCACCAGACGAAACGCAGGAACAATGTTCCTACTTCACGTTGGTCTTCTGTGCGTAAGTGGTACTTGCCGGTCGAGTCAGCCCAATTTACGCTATAGTCTATGTGACTACAGCTAAACTCTACCACTTTTACAATCCATTTGGCACTACCCAGGGGTCACGTGTAGGGTAACTAGAGTCAGGAACCCCAAAAAAAGGGGTTCGCCTACGGACGCGGACAGTATTAACCCCCAAAAATCTTACTTACTAGTTATTATAACAACGTGTTTGCCTCCAGGTGGCGATAATCCTGATGGACACGCAGGGCGCGTTCGACTCGGAGTCCACGGTGCGCGACTGCGCCACGGTGTTCGCGCTCAGCACCATGCTGTCCTCCGTGCAGATCTACAACCTGTCGCAGAACATCCAGGAGGACGACCTGCAGCATCTGCAGGTCATTCATTATTAGTATTATAATACTAATTATAGTAACCACTAGTACAGTGGCCGTCCGCTACTCCGTTCGCGTGGAAGTCGGTTTCCCGTGGGAATGCGAAGTTTTCTCGCGGTAAAAAGTATCCTATGTGTTATTCTGATGTATAAGCTATATTACTGTAAAGTTTCATCAAAATCCGTCCAGTAGTTTTTACGTGAAAGATCTATCCATACATCCTCACAAACTTTCACATTTATAATATTAGTAGGATATACGTGCTGTTTCAGTCTTTGGTATTTGAGGAAAGTAATAGAAGAGACAGGGCGGATAGAAACTAGAAGACAATATAACTATTTGAATTCAGAGGGTTCTTGCGTAATGTAAAGTTTAATAACTAATGTACAGATAGTATGGCAGGTTTGTTAAAGGTTTCAGGTATATTTTGAATGCAACATTGGGCTAAAGAAAGTTTTGAAATATCCCAAATCATATGTTCTAAAATACTAGCAATTCTCACATATTATACCGCTAGTTAACGAGCAATTAAAGAAATTGCAAGTACCTGGCATCTCAAATTAATACGAAAAGCTGTAAATTTTTCGAAAAGTAAATTTTCTAAAGACACTTGTTTGCTAAACCGTATTTCAATTGGGCGAATATAACAATCGAGAATAAAAAACGACACTTTGTTTATTTAACTGGTCTGAACTGTTAAAATATTCAATGCAAAATAATTATTATGTCTACAAAACTGCTCAATATTTCATGTGTATTTATATTCAAGTCAATATTTTCGCAGAAATAATCCTTTCTCACGTGACCTTACTAATTAAACACCAAATAAACCTTGTTTGGCGCAACATTCAAGTGCAAGGAACAATTGTGTATTTGATAGTGTTCACCTTGCGTCGATCAATTTATTACCAAAACACTTACACAATCAAGTCTTTGAACTTGTATTGAAGCGCGATCAGTCCTTTTATTAATGAATTTGAATTTAAGTCTTTCATAAACCCCTTACATCAATTAGTTATTGTAAATAAATATTTTTTGGCTAATTTCAACAAAATACGGTTTATTAAAATAATCATTGTCATTAATGTTTTGAACTCAGTATTGATTATTTACGGTATTAATAATGTTCATTATTTGAAATGTTCGTTTATGTAAGATTTAAACTACATTTTGGTTCGATGTTTTAACTCAGTAAAGTTGATTTAGTCTTACGGTCATAGTCTAAATCTAGTCTTGAACTTAATTGTTTTTAGAATAGGAGTAAGTATTATACAGGGTGTCCCAAAACTCGACGTCAACCCGAAACCGGGTGACAAGGCAAGTCATGCTGGTTATCAGAAAAATGTTTAAAAAAATCTAAGTCACGTGTTCTCAAAATTATTGGCATTTTAAAAAAACACGCAAAATTTCACACCCTGTGACAGTGTTTTTGCTGCTGTTGCCACAAATGTTCACTTTTGGAAACTTTTTTTTTTGATATGTAACCCTGAATAATGCTTCTCTAAACTGTTATCAACATTTCAAATCTAGCTCCTCGAGATTGCATAAAAATAGGACTTATTTCCAAGAAAAAAATTAAAAATTAAAAATGGCCTAGTTTTAACTGTCTGCATTGAAAAAAAATTGTACTACGCGAGTTTGGCAAGTTGTGACAAAAGTTGGCGCATTTAGTAAGGATTCCAAAATGGTATGACACTTGGCAAATTGTAGCTGCTATCATGAACAAAAAAAAATATTTCCATGAAAACCCATTTTTAACTTTTTTTCTTACTTAGTTAAAATTGCAAAGCTTATCGTTGGTTACATTGGAGCCGCTTCCAATTTACACACTGATTAAATTTAACTGAATTGTACATTGTACTGATGTACTCGTCTATCTTTATTGAATGAACAGATTGTTCACTTTTAATTTATTTTTTTTAGTGTGTGCATTGGAATAAGCATTTATTGTTAAAGGTTTCAATTTTAAATAAAACAAAATTTTAATACCAATGTTTATTAATAAATTTTACAATAATTCTTAAAATGTTATAATAAGTGTTCGAAATGCCTTCCTTCGGCGGCAATACAAGCGCGACATCTTTTTAAAAAAGATCGAGCTATCTTTCTAGCGTATCGTCCATTATTTACAAATTGAGCTGCTTCAGCTATTCTCTGCCGTAATTCATGTTCACTCCCAATGGGCTTCTCGTAAACTTTTTCTTTAACAGCTCCCCAGTAAAAAAAGTCTAAAGGATTCAAGTCCGGTGAACGGGCCGGCCACGAGATTGGTCCAGCCCGCCCGATCCATCTCCCAGGAAGCTCTTCATCGAGGTACTCTCTTACGGGGCGAGCAAAGTGCGCTGGGCACCCATCTTGTTGGAACCACATTTCTCTGTAAATGCTTAGCGGCACGTCTTCTAATAAATTTGGAAGATGGTTTTGAAGAAAGTCTAAGTAAACCTCGCCAGTTAATGCATCAGGCAACTCAAAAGGACCAATTATTTTGCCATTCCAAATTCCGGTCCACATGTTAACTTTGAATCGGTACTGGGACCGATCCTGTCTCGTTAAATGAGGGTTTTCAACACGCCATTCATGCAGGTTGTGCATGTTCACGTAGCCGTCCTTTTTAAAAGTTGATTCGTCCGACCATAAAATTTTTGTTAGAAAAAGTGGGTCATCTCTGTACCTCTCCAATATCGTCCGGCAAAAATTCACCCTATTTTGGTAGTCACCGGGTAATAATGTCTGTACTCGCTGTACGTGGTATGGGTGTAGGTCATTTCTTTTTAAAATACGGTGGGCTGAACTTTTGGGCACTCCGGTGTTCGTTTCAATAGCTCTTACTGAAGTACTTGGGTCTTCTTCGACAGCCTGTAGAACTTCTTCTTCCATAGGGTTGGTGGGTCTGCCTCCACCATGCGTTTGATTTGGGAGGCGGCCTTCTGAGAAGAGCAACCGATGCACATTCGTAAACACCCGATAATCGGGGTAACGAGCAGCGTTTGGGTACCTTTCGCGGTAAAGTCTGGCAGCAGCACTGGCATTACACCTGCACTCACCATAAATAAGGTGCATATTAGCGTATTCGCGAGTGGTATACGAAGACATCTCGGCACTTGTCACACACTCACACAATAGTCCAGAGGAAAGCAAAGGTCGTCGTTAAGAGAAAACAAACAGTCCGAATCTAAATCGCAAGCAATCACAAGTCCATAAACATAGCCAAAAGTAAACAGTACGAAATCAACACAAACGAATACGAAAACAAGCGCAGTAAACGAAGGAACGTAACGTACTGACTGGTTTGTAATGTGTATCTACAATAGCGAATACCTGGCGTCACTCTCTGTCTCTCTCGCACTTGGTAAAATGACTCTCTCCATCTCAGTCACTTTAGCGTCCACACCTGTCTCGCTCGCACTTGAGAAGGTGACTCTCTCCGTCTCACTCAATCACTTTAGCACAAATACTATCTCGCTTACACTTCCTAGAAAGACTCCTTTGTCACTACTTACAATTTACGACTCTTTGGAAAACCTTGGGCCCATTAGAATATTTTTTAACCAAGTAAGAAAAAAAGTTAAAAATGGGTTTTCATGGAAATATTTTTTTTTGTTCATGATAGCAGCTACAATTTGCCAAGTGTCATACCATTTTGGAATCCTTACTAAATGCGCCAACTTTTGTCACAACTTGCCAAACTCGCGTAGTACAATTTTTTTTCAATGCAGACAGTTAAAACTAGGCCATTTTTAATTTTTAATTTTTTTCTTGGAAATAAGTCCTATTTTTATGCAATCTCGAGGAGCTAGATTTGAAATGTTGATAACAGTTTAGAGAAGCATTATTCAGGGTTACATATCAAAAAAAAAAGTTTCCAAAAGTGAACATTTGTGGCAACAGCAGCAAAAACACTGTCACAGGGTGTGAAATTTTGCGTGTTTTTTTAAAATGCCAATAATTTTGAGAACACGTGACTTAGATTTTTTTAAACATTTTTCTGATAACCAGCATGACTTGCCTTGTCACCCGGTTTCGGGTTGACGTCGAGTTTTGGGACACCCTGTATAAAATATTAAGAATGCAAATTGACTGAGAAATATTACTGCCTAATTGAAATTTTGCAAAATAAACTACCACTAATTATATTGCGCATTTTGAGTTAGAGCTTATTGTTTTGCAATACCATTCAAAATCTGACACGAAATATTGAATGCTGAATCTTGTTTAGTAAAAACCTATTCGAAAAAAACTTGCTAAAATCCATTACGTACTTTAGCAAGACTTAGAAGACAAACATGCAAACAGACACGGATAGCGAAAGCAATGCATCATCATTATTAGCCATAAGTCATCCACAACTGGACATTTCCGCCCCTCCCCATAGATTTACAAAACCATCATACTATATACCAAAGTATATCTCTCTCAAATTTTCCATGTGCAGTTCTATTTACAAAAAATTCACCCACTGTTCATGCCCAGTTGTTCTTTTCCAAAGTTCTCCCATTGTCCATGCTCAGTTGTTCTTTAAGTTCTCCCATTGTCCATGCCCAGTTGTTCTTTAAGTTCTCCCATTGTCCATGCTCAGTTGTTCTTTAAGTTCTCCTATTGTCCATGCTCAGTTGTTCTTTAAGTTCTCCCATTGTCCATGCTCAGTTGTTCTTTAAGTTCTCCCATTGTCCATGCCCAGTTGTTCTTTAAGTTCTCCCATTGTCCATGCCCAGTTGTCCTTTTTCAAGTTCTCCCATGGTCCATGCCCAGTTGTTCATTCTTTTTCAAAGTTTCCTTCTCATCCACGCCCAGTTGTTCACGGAGTACGGGCGGCTGGCGCTGGAGGACAGCGGGCGCGCTCCGTTCCAGCGCCTGCAGTTCCTCGTGCGGGACTGGAGCTTCCCCTACGAGGCCGCGTACGGCGCGGAGGGGGGGCAGACCATACTGCAGAGGAGGCTGAAGGTGAGTGAGCGTGTTAGGCACAGGAGTATGCCGCAGCGGAGGTTGAAGGTAAGAGTCTTGTACAGGTACTGGAGTATTCTGCTGCGGAGGTTAAAGGTAAGTGGTGGTTTTGTAGCGGTACAGGAATATACTGAAGTTTAGGCTTAAGGTTAATGGTGGTGGAACTTCGTCTTCTATAGGTACAGGCTTATAGACAGCAGAGACTCACTGTTAATTTGTTGAAGGTGTAGGTGGTAACCTTTTATAGGAAAGGGGAAGACTGAATAAAATATCGGATGCTCAGTGATAAAGATGCAATCCCGAAGTGACTTAAACTAATAAATATTTGCCATTGGTGTTGGTACAGTTTATCCTTTCTCTCCTTCTCTCTTATCGGGTCTTCTTATTGTAGCAGGAAATTGCAAAAACTACTTATTATAAGTCCTTTTAAGTCGTTGATTCGTATCATCCTTAAAAACACTATACCTATACCTTCTTCATGACCTAACCAATAAGTATCAAAAGCTTTCCAAATCCAAAACTTTTCATTCCAAATCTTCTTGCCGCGACTCAATGACATTTCATTCACTAAATCCTGAATCGTGCACAAGCACAAAGGGCCGATTTCTATCTACACGCCAAATTGACATATTCTGTCGTTTGACAAGATTGCTACCGACTAGCTACTTTGCTGACGTCATCTTCGTCGCCAGGTATCAGACAAGCAGCACCCGGAGCTACAATCTCTGCGTCGCCACATCGCGTCCTGCTTCAGTGAGATCGCGTGCTACCTGCTGCCGCACCCGGGGCTGCGCGTCGCCACCAACCCACACTTCGACGGACGACTCTCCGGTAACTACATACATACATACACACACGTTTCATCTCTAGCAACTTAGAACATCACTAGTCGACGATACTGCGGGTTCTCTCTCACTTGACGTTTGCGAATTTGGCAAACTTTCCCGATTTTAGGATACCTCTAAGAAAATGTCTGTTACTTTGTTCCAGCGAAGTTTTAAAAAAGACATAAAGGGCAACTTGGCCTTATACCACGGATCATAACACTTTATACCAACTCAAATGAACCTTAATGGTATTTTTAAATTGAGTAATATCTGTGATAGAACCCTTTTATATAAGACCTTCAATACATACTATCAACTTATCTTTATAACCCTATTTACTACCCCACAGACATTGAGCCCGAGTTCAAGCGCTCGCTACAACAGCTAGTCCCGATGCTGCTGTCTCCATCCAACCTGGTCCCCAAGCTGATCAACGGGCAGCGCGTCAAGGCCAAGGAGCTGCTGCACTACTTCAGGGCGTACATGGCGATTTACAAAGGCAACGAGCTGCCCGAGCCGAAGAGCATGCTTGTGGTGAGTTGGGGAAATAATCCTACTAATATTATAAATGTGAAAGTTTGTGAGGATGTATGGATGGATGGATGGATGTTTGTTACTCTTTCACGTAAAAACTACTGGATGGATTTGGATGAAACTTTGCAGTAATATAGGTTTTACATCAGAATAACACATAGGATACTTTTTACCGCGGGAAAACATCTCATTCCCACGGGAAACCGACTTCCACGCGAACGGAGTCGCGGGCGGCCACTAGTAATAGTAATAAAAGCAGCCGATGTTCAAGCAATCGTTCTCAGGTAGCGAGATACCGGATTAATATGCGTCTATCTAATGTAGCCCATCCAGTGTGGTGAGCTCTTGAATATATTGTTATGGAGGTGAGGTCACTTGTGAGATGTAATTGTGAAAGGTTCAGAGATCTTTGTACAGATTGTATTGAAAGTTTGTAAGGGCAGCTTAAAGCCAATTTGTTGCTATATGAAATATTTTTGCTCGAACTTATTGAACTTTTTTAAAAGAAGTTACATTAAGTTCAAATCTTAAAAAGGTGTAGGAAAAGTATTAGTGTAAAAATTGCGATACCTATGATGAAACATTAATTAGAGAGCGTTTAAAGAAAATAGTTTTCCCACATCATTTTTATTATTTTGTTTTGTTACGTCTATTCAATCAATGCATAACTTTCCTAGTCTGGTTAACTAATGGTTAGTTAACCAGACTAGCTTTACCCATCTATTTTACTTTACTACAATGCAATTCTTACAGCTACCCATATATAAATGTTCTCCCCAGGCGACGGCCGAGGCCAACAACCTGACGGCGGTGGCCGAGGCCAAGGAGGTGTACACCACGCTGATGGAGGAGGTCTGTGGAGGAGCCCGACCCTACCTGCAGAGCCAGCTGCTGGCCGCCGAGCACGCGCGCGCCAGGGACAAGGCGCTGCACGCCTTCAGCAGCAAGCGGAAGATGGGCGGCGAGGAGTTCAGCAGGGCCTACTGCGAGCAGCTGACGCAGGTAGGTAGCCGCGGGGAGGTGGATCTACTACTAGCGGGCCGGGGACAAGGCGCTGCACGCCTTCAGCAGCAAGCGGAAGATGGGCGGCGAGGAGTTCAGCAGGGCCTACTGCGAGCAGCTGACGCAGGTAGGTAGCCGCGGGGAGGTGGATCTACTACTAGCGGGCCGGGGACAAGGCGCTGCACGCCTTCAGCAGCAAGCGGAAGATGGGCGGCGAGGAGTTCAGCAGGGCCTACTGCGAGCAGCTGACGCAGGTAGGTAGCCGCGGGGAGGTGGATCTACTACTAGCGGGCCGGGGACAAGGCGCTGCACGCCTTCAGCAGCAAGCGGAAGATGGGCGGCGAGGAGTTCAGCAGGGCCTACTGCGAGCAGCTGACGCAGGTAGGTAGCCGCGGGGAGGTGGATCTACTACTAGCGGGCCGGGGACAAGGCGCTGCACGCCTTCAGCAGCAAGCGGAAGATGGGCGGCGAGGAGTTCAGCAGGGCCTACTGCGAGCAGCTGACGCAGGTAGGTAGCCGCGGGGAGGTGGATCTACTACTAGCGGGCCGGGGACAAGGCGCTGCACGCCTTCAGCAGCAAGCGGAAGATGGGCGGCGAGGAGTTCAGCAGGGCCTACTGCGAGCAGCTGACGCAGGTAGGTAGCCGCGGGGAGGTGGATCTACTACTAGCGGGCCGGGGACTACTGTAGTCTGTGATTAGGGAAACTATATTTTGTGTTTATTAATAACGAGCGACCTGTAATTTGGTGTAATTTTGCCGAATTGCTCGCAAACCCTTGCATTTTTGCTAACTTAAATAAACTTTTTCTAAACGTTCTTAATTTAAAAAGTTTAAATGAATAAATACCCTAAAATATGGAGAAAACCGCATTTAAATCCGTTACGTTCTTAAGGAGGAGTTAGCGGCCAAAACATACAAACAGACAGAATTAGCGACTTAGATTTATACTATGAAATGATAATTACTAGTGTGAGTTTAGTGAAAGAGTAACAAACATCCATCCATACATACTTACACGTTTATAATATTAGTAAAATAGACACAGTTTTTTCTCTGAGTGGCACTTACAACTAATAGGTACTCGTGACTTAGTCGGCGACAGAAGTGATTTTACCATGGGAATAAGATTTATTCCCGCGGTAAAAGTAGCCTATTTTCATCACAGGCTGTTGAACTATGTCTATTCAAAAGTTCAATAAAATTGGCCCAGCCGTTTTAACGTGAAACCGGAATATACAGACAGATTAGCATACACACACATTTTCACATATTTACAATGTTTTCTGCCAGGTCCAACAATATACAGGGTGTCCAGGAAACAATGGATAAGCTCTGAAGGGCTAATAGTAGAACTAAAGGCAAGCCTAAAAAATAATTGATAAAAAGTATAACACTTACACTGCTAGAAATATAGCGCTTTAAAAAAAAACTTCATATTTTTTTGACTGTGTTCATATTTTTACTCGTAACGAGGTCAAATCACTTAATAACATCATTATTTCTGTGCTAAAATAATTAATATTAACCGCATCAGTGAATAACTATCAAATAAAATAGCTAACTAAAGTATTTTTCTCAAAAAATAATGTTAAACTTTTGATTTGTGTAAAATTTCTGAAGAAATATTTTTGATGCGCAACTTTGAACAGCTCTGGTGTAAAAAAATTATATGAAAGTAACAGTGACCAATGATTTCAAAATATTCCTGGTTTAATAACGTTTTTAAAAAGATGTAATATGTCGTTATTGTAATGAAAAAAGATTGAACTAATGGTATTAGTGTGTAAAATGGGATAATTATTTAGATCTAGCAAAATTAAAAAAATACAATAAAACTAAAGAAATATGATTTTCAATTGACATTAATTGCAAACCCATTGGAATAATTTAGAGTAACTGTTCAAATTGTCTGTCCCCATCCTGATGCAGACCCTGCATCTACGAATAAAGGATCTTCAAAGAAATCAACTTAACAGGAGAAAGTGATCCAAATTTTCTTCATAATGACTTACCCAATTTATTGATAGACGTGTCCGAAGAGCTTCGCGACACATATTGGCTTCAAAATGAAGGCTGTCTAGCACACTATGCTGTTGCATTATGTGCATACTTGACGAAACCTACCCTAACAGGTAGGTAGGCCGCCTAAACCTAAACGCTTTAGACTTTTTACTGGGGGTATTTTAAGGAAGAGTTTTACCGGCAACCAGTAACTTCATTAGAAGATCTACGAGCTCGTGTTCAGGCCGCTGCAATCAATGATCGACGACACGCGCGATTTTTTTGAAGATCCTTTATTCGTAGTTGTAGGGCCTGCATCAGGATGGGGACAGACAATTTGAACAGTTGCTCTCAATTATTCCAATGGGTTTGCAATTAATGTCAATTGAAAATCATATTTCTTTAGTTTTATTGTATTTTTATAATTTTGCTAGAACTAAATAATTATCCCATTTTACACACTAATACCATCAGTTCAATCTTTTTTCATTACAATAACGACATATTACATCTTTTTAAAAACGTTATTAAACCAGGAATATTTTGAAATCATTGGTCACTGTTACTTTCATATAATTTTTTTACACCAGAGCTGTTCAAAGTTGCGCATCAAAAATATTTCTTCAGAAATTTTACACAAATCAAAAGTTTAACATTATTTTTTGAGAAAAATACTTTAGTTAGCTATTTTATTTGATAGTTATTCACTGATGCGGTTAATATTAATTATTTTAGCACAGAAATAATGATGTTATTAAGTGATTTGACCTCGTTACGAGTAAAAATATGAACACAGTCAAAAAAATATGAAGTTTTTTTTTAAAGCGCCATATTTCTAGCAGTGTAAGGGTTATACTTTTTATCAATTATTTTTTAGGCTTGCCTTTAGTTCTACTATTAGCCCTTCAGAGCTTATCCATTGTTTCCAGGACACCCGGTATAGCACATAATGACTTCACTACATCTTTCAAATAAATAAATAATTTCTATAATACCCCACACACACTTTTTTTTATTTAAATGTAAAGATAGGACACGCTTAATGAAACACCGTGTATTCATCACCGCATTTTACAAATACAAACCTGGGGGCCTACCGCGTAACTAGCGTCGATTTGAACTCGACGTCGACAACTGTTTTCACTGGCTAGAGACCCGTCATTGTTAACAATTTAGCCTATGAAAACAGTTGTCGACGTCGAGTTCAAATCGACGCTAGTTACGCGGTAGGGGGGCTGCTCCTTCTGGTCAAAACACGCGGCGAACAATCCTCCATCATCATTAACATAACAACCCGTCCCTCCCAGGACATGGAGTCGCAGTTCGAGCAGTTCTGCCTGCACAACGAGAGCAAGAACATCTTCAAGGCGGCGCGCACGCCGTCCGTCTTCTTCGCGGTGGCGTTATTATTCTACGTGCTATCGGGCGTGCTGGGGCTTCTGGCGTTGTACCCGCTGGCGAATCTAGCGAATCTGGCGATGGGGCTGGCGCTGCTGACGCTCGTGCTGTGGGCCTATATACGGTGAGGGGGGATTGTATTTATTTGTTAATAATTTATGTACAGATGCACAGTAAAAAATAAAAAACAAAACATTGTACAAAGGTACTACATATCCCTTACTTAGAGAAATCTCTTACAGTAGTCGGATCGGAGTGGTGGTAAAAAAGCAAGTTAAGTGCGTACTTTTAATAAATAAATAAATACAAATAAAATGTACATAAACATACACATATAACGTTATGAATAAAAATATATACAAAAATAGCTAGATACATATAAACATATACGTACATGTTACATAATAGCATTGAGACAAGTAGTATTCTTTTATACGTCTTCTTCTATGGGGTGGATACCAAATGTCATTGAGACGTGTTGGAATGACGCAGGCCCCCCCGGCTAACTGAGGAGTGTTTAACAAGTTTATAAACTGACTAGGGCGGCCGCGACTCCGTTCGCGTGGAAGTCGGTTTCCCGTGGGAATGAGAAGTTTTCCCGCGGTAAAAAGTACCCTATGTGTTATTCTGATGTATAACCTATATCACTGTAAAGTTTCATAAAAATCCGTCCAGTAGTTTTTACGTGAAAGAGTAACAAACATCCATACTCACAAACTTTCACGTTTATAATATTAGTAGGATATTATTTATATATTTTTGTTTTCTAATAGAAGAGTAGTAAAACCGCCTTTTATGCCTCGTTTCAGTATTGTTGAGATACTTTTAGTTTGATATTTTTTGCTTATTATGTTTAAATTTTGCAACACACTTGATATTACCAAATCACACGGTCAATTCAAAGTTTATCTTCGTTCACAGGTATAGTGGAGAGATGAGAGAAATAGGCGTCTCCATCGACGAGATGGCCAACTGGATGTGGGACAATGTAAGTTGACTTCAATACATACACAAAACTATTATGTAACTGTAAAATAACTTGCGGCCCTTAAGTTACAAAGCGTGGTTTTCATTCATTAATGTGTTGTAATTTAAGACTATCCATAAATACCTACCAAAAATTGCTATCATCGATAGTGTAGCAATCCATTGTAAATTTATCCCGTTATATCTATATAACATTTGTTTTGTATCAGATGATGAAGCCGATGTACCAGTCGTGTCTAGAGAAGGGCATGGAGCGAGCCGCCGCCGCCGCCGCCGAGAGGGCGATGGGGGGCGGCGGCGGGGGGGCGGCAAGCGGCGCGGGGGCGGCAGGCCGGCGCGCGGGGGCGGCACACAACGGCAAGCACAAGGCCTTGTGATGCCGCGCGCGCCCCCCGCCCCCGCCCCCGCCCCTCGGCCGCTACTCGGCCGCGGCAGAGACCTCGCTCGTGTGCCTGCTGCGCTAGGACTAACACTACACAGAACCCGGAACCCACCCCCGTGCAAGACATATCGCAAAACTGAAATAGACACCTTCTTGCCATATTTTGAATTTCAAGTTTTATAGACTGACCGCGGACCTAAGCAGTGGACGGTGGATTGTGCGTGTGTGTGTGTGTTGTGACTAGTGTGTGTGTGTGTGTGTGTGGCAGCGCGTGACGTCATCAGTGACGGAGTATCGCTCCTACAGTAAGTGCAACTCGGTGGAGGAATATAGAAGTGTTGGGTATGTACAGACGACGAGGATTTAGTTTTAGTTAGACAAATATTGACGGTAGATCGACGGATCGTATCATGTAATAGTTTAGAGCTTATGTTCGGCGACCGCCAGAGTGGTCACGGATGGTAACTTCCATTTGTTGGATAGCAATATGTAAATAGCATGCGTCGCTGTTGCCCTTCCCCGCGACGGCTCTTGTTATCTGTAGTCATTTTAAATCTGTAAGTGAAGCTTCCACTGCACAAAGACACACGAACGCACGACTTGTCGCCGCACCGCGGTTCAATATGTACTGCAGTGTGTATGATGATTGGTCGGAGAGATCCCAAGTTGTGCCAACTGTTGATCACCAGATGGTCAACACCACGGGAGCAAGATTAGTGTATTTACAAAATATATCTGTTGTAATTATAGAGTTTATACTTGTTGCTAGTGAATTCTGTTTTTTAAACTTATGACAAAGTTTTCGGTCTTATGAGTATATATTTCATTGAAGTTTTTATTAGGGTTGTGATAAATATGAATTTGGTTTACGTGTTTATTTAACTGGGTAATGATTTATTGTCCGTGTATCGATATCTGTAGGTTCACGACACGTTTAGGATAACACCACAAGTGCCTAAATCTTTTAATAAAATTGGTTTTTAGATTAAGGATGTTGTGGTTAAAATATCCAGTTTATGACTTAACAAGTGTTAATAAATCATAGAGTTAATAAACATTGTGTATCTAAATGTTCAATAAATAAATGTTCAATAGTGATAATTAAAGTATGTGGGTATAAATCATGTTTATATATTCGTGCCAAAAGTTTTCTTTTTATTAAATCATCGGTCTCCTAGTCAAAAATCATGTCTCAACCATTTTAAAACCAGTAATAATTATGTCAATTTCAAAATTTCTCAATATAAATTATATTTTATTGAAAACTCGTCGAGATACAAAGTTCTTGCGTTGACGCTTTGTAGTTGTTATGTGAAATGTTATGTAATTATGTTATTATATGTTTGCTCCCGGCTCGGCGAGTTCTGCTCAATTTCACGAAGTTAGCGTAAGTCTTTTTTATACTTTCTGTAGTGTGTAGTGACGGTTACTGTATATTATCGGAGTTCTAGAACCGTCTAGAGACCTCTAGAACCTGACCCACGACTATTGCTCACTCTATATCATAGTTTACATCTTGGATATCTTGTGACAGCCATTTCAAAATGGCCGCCAAAGCCATGGTAATGTCTCGAGAGTTTATACTAGAAATATTTTAAAACTACGATTGTTAATTAGTTGGTTGTTTTAATGTAAGCTATATGATGGCGTACTCTATATTTTTAAATCCAACATAGAAGTAAGACTTTGTTTTTGTAAACGTTTCATACATGCTTTTGCGTTGCGCGCTTGCTGTGAAGTGTCATAATATAATTTCATATCGTTCTCTTTAATTTAAAATGGAATGTTTGTTTACTAAACCCATGTAAAAAGTTCTAAAATAAATATTATTGTAAACAAGGCTTTAGTTTGCTGTTCGAATCCTTAAAAATATAACTCCATAGTATGTTAAATTATATATTTTATAAAGAAACATTATTATAAAACAGTGTCTCCATACAACTTGAGTAAAATATCATTGGTAACATTGTAAGTACAGACAGATGTAGTTTCTTGTCAGGCAAACAACAATATTACAGCAGGAATGAATATTCCTTTATTTACAAAAGTTTTTATATAAAAATAAATAAAAGACTAGTTATTGTTAGCGACTATTTATCTTTGTCCGAGTGTCCCACGGCCGTGCTGTGGTGGATCGCTGTCTCCACCGCTTGAGACATTACCTACACAAAAAGATTTAATCAAAAATTAAATCATTATTATAACCACGCTCATAGCACGGTCATAATTTATTATAATAAAAAATAGAGATGTAACTCAGTTGAAGGAATGCTGACTTCCAACATTACATAACATCAGCTTTAATTTGACTTTATGTAGTGCATCTCTACTTAAATAAATATGAATAGGTAGTAGGTACTTACAAAAGCTTTAATCTGGTTTGCCCCTTCGTCTATTTGTAGAGCTATGTCTCTCATGTTACCGGATATCCTGATAAGAAATAAAATATACTTTTTAATTCTTAATTGCAATTTGAACAATATAAGGTTCGTTGTTTCACTCGTTTATTTTTTTTGTGTATTCACTTTTCTTTTTAAATAGTCTTAGACATATTAGCGACACTTCTTTATAAATAAACTTAAATACTTTGGCGTACATTTGAGCAAGTCAAATATATGGTAAGTAACAAGAACTGTTTATTAATACATATAGTGTCTACATAGTGCGTACTGACCGTGAATACCCCCACAACATTAGCAGCGCGGCGGCCGCCAGCGACGACAGCTGCCCTACCGTGGACAGTGTTTGTACCCCCAGACCCGACCCTACGGCTGGGGAAGGGAAGAAATTAAGTTCACCATCGATAAATGTTGTATGACGGGACATAAGCCTTGACTACAATCAGACACAGAGAGTCAAGGCCACTTTTTCTGATTATTTGTTTAGAAGTTTTAAACTACAAAGCTGATACCGTGATTTAACTCGCAACAGACATTCCGTAAATCGTATTTATACTAGGCCTAGGCACTGCTTATAAAGATGAGGATGTGACTGTCTTCATAGCTACTCTGATTTGTAAATAAGTGGTAGATTCTAGCTGTAGGCTCTGTCTGCAGCGATTAATGGGCTGAATCGACCGGTAAAATACCACCGTCGTCGTCGCACAGAAAACCGACGTGAAGTAGGGACGATGTTCCTGCGTTTCGTTCGGTGAGTGCGGTATCCGGTGCCCAATTTCTCGGCGGCCAGCAACGCACTCTCAATGCATATGTAATTGTGGGTGTATATTGGCGGCGGTGATCACTTTCCACCACGTGACCCGCTTGCTCGTTTGCTAGATTCTCCCAAAAAAAAAAGCGAATTAAAATCCATGTGTTATGAAGTTACCGGAGATGAGGTATCCAATGATAATGAGCACGAGCAGCACGAGCGGCGTGCCGGCGACGCGGAAGATGTTCTTGGCCTCGTTGTGCGCCTGCAGCTGCACGAACTGCTCCTCCAGCTCCTGGCGTAGTACTTTAGCGTTATTGTACGGGCTAACTGCTAATTCTATACTACTAATGTTATAAACGTGAAAGTTTGTGAGTATGGATGTTTGTTACTCTTTCATGTAAAAACTACTGGACGGATTTGGATGAAACTTTATAGTAATATAGGTTATCAGAATAACACATAGGGTACTTTTTACCGCGGGAGAACTTCTCATTCCCACGGGAAACCGACACTAGTAGGTAATATTGTCAGGACATTTATAAAAATACAAAGTCCAGTAATATATGTGAGTAATCGCAAAGGCGTTGATTGCAACGCGATTGGTTAGGTAAGATAATGGAGTTATAGCGTTCTTACACGAAAAATGCGTTTAAATACTATGCCGAAATCGTCATTCAATAATCAAGTTTTATGTGAGGGTGTAGTTACCGGCCGTATCAATGATTTGTGGCCCCCGAGCTAATTAGGCTTCGAACAGAACGTGTGTTAGCAAGAAATTGTTAAATGTTATCTACTTTACAAATGCCATAACTTAAATCAACTTAAGAACACAAGTTTAGATTTAGAATGTAAGTACCTAAATATTTATTCCTGTGGTAGGTAGACTGCTGTTGTTTTTCGGGAGTACCTACTCCATCTAATTGGGGCTCGTGTGAACTAATTCATTCTTTATGGATTGGCTTGTTTCTAGGTATTTCTCGTTGCTACCTTAGTCTATTATGTTGCCTTACATGTGCAGATGCAATTGTAAGCTAGTAACTGATTACACCTACATATTTTCAAAAAAACACAGAAAGACACTTAGCTTTCCATTAGGGATGAAAACTTCACTATGCATCCAGCTCACCTTACTCAGCCGCTCGCTGTACTCGCCCGCCAGCTGGTCGCCGCCCATCTTCCTTCTGCTGCTGAACGCGTGCAGCGCCTTGTCCCGCGCCCGCGCGTGCTCCCGCAGCAGCGCGGGCGGCGGCAGGTACGGCGCGGCGCCGCCGCAGCACGCCTCCATCACCGCCTCGTACACCTCGCGCGCGGCGGCCACGGCTGACAGGTTGTTGGCCTCGGCTGTAGCCTGGGGGGACGATTGGTGGGGTTTGGAATGTCTTCTTTTGGGCGGTGAATAGAGAGTAATAGAGAGGGGGAAATTGTCAAATTATGTTTCCAATAAATCGCATCCCAGACTTTATTTCCAATTAGCTTAAACGTTTGGGTCAAGCGGGTTCAAAAAGATGATTTTAGATGTTGTAGGTACCGCGATTACCTTGATTGATTATATTACAAGGCGAAATTAGCCCGTCCCCGAAAGGGAGTTTCCGAAAGTAACGGAAGTATTTGAGTTTACCTAAGCCAAAAAAAAATATTTCCATTTAAATAATGAATATATTAATCTAGATCAAAGAATTCTACGTTATCTAATAAGACTCGGTAGTCATAAAGTGTAACATATTTAAAAGTAATTTGAAGAAATTATGGGCAGGCCATGTAATCCATCCGAATAAAACGACACAATACAATACTTTTATTTTCTTGAAATTCTCAAAACATACCTCCAAAATTGTCTTAGGTTCTGGCAACTCCTTGCCGTTGAAGATCTGAAGATAAGCCTTGAAGTAGATCAGCAGTTCCTTGGCCTTCACCTTCTGGCCGTCGATCATCTTCGGCAGGAGACGCGACGGCTCCAGGACTTCGGTGACCAACTCGCGTAGACTAGTTTGAAACTCTGGGCTTATGTCTGAGAAAAAAAAGAGATTTATCAATATACTAGTGGCCGCCCGCGACTCCGTTCGCGTGGAAGTCGATTTCCCGTGGGAATTAGAAGTTTTCCCGCGGTAAAAAGTACCCTATGTGTTATTCTGATGTATAATATATATTACTGCAAAGTTTCATTCAAATCCGTCCAATAGTGTTAACGTGAAAGAGTAACAAACATCCATCCATACATCCATACTCACAAACTTTCACGTTTATAATATTAGTAGGATGTATTGTGGGAAGCCTATGTAAATCTTAAAGCTTCTGCTATAAACTCAGATACCTATTAAACCAACCTGCAAGGTTCCCCTTGAAGTCTGGGCTGGTGGCGACCTTCATGCCGGGGTGCGGCAGCAGGAAGCAGTCCAGGTCCTGGAAGCACGCGGACACGTAGCGCCGCAGCGACTGCAGCTCCTCGTGCTGGCTCGCTCGCACCTGCAACGTGCGTTAGATATGTCAGATGTGTTTTGTGCACGCTTATGTAGCATATTCCAACGATTACAAGGTTGTAGTCTCGTTTTTATGATATCGTATGAAAGCCGATTTTTAACGTAGTTCCTGTTGGCTGCTGTCGGTCAGGAATTTTCCAGTCGCCTAATAGGCGAAAGTGGTAAGTTTTTTGGTAGTTGAATCATTCTGTTTGTGCTCGAGGGTCCAAACTACACTACTACTTTAAAAACATCTTGTACTAGACGTCTAAAATGTTACAAAGTTTAAACAACTAACCTCTAGTCGTTTCTTCAGCAGCTGCTCACCTCCTTTAACTCCATACGGATGCTCATAGGGGAAACTCCAATCCCTGACGAGGAACTGAAGCCTCTGGAATGTCGCCCCACTACTTGACTTCTGGGCCAGGCGACCATAGTCCGTAAACAGCTAAAAACACATAAAAAGTTAAAAATACCTACTAATATAGATTCAATAAACTTCTGATGGTGTTAAAAGTAACCTGTAAGTGTTGGAGATCGTCTTCCTCTATGTTCTGTGATAGATTGTAGATCTGCACTGAAGACAGCATGGTGGAAAGAGCGAACACTGTGGCGTTGTCTCGCACAGTGGACTCAGAGTCAAACGTTCCCTGTGTATCCATTAGCAGTACTGCCACCTGGAAAAACAATCGTGATAAGGACTGTTTAGGTAAGTAGGCATAGGTAGCTGGAAAAACAATCGTGATAAGGACTGTTTAGGTAAGTAGGCATAGGTAGCTGGAAAAACAATCGTGATAAGGACTGTTTAGGTAAGTAGGCATAGGTAGGTACCTTGAAAGATCTTTTATATTACCTTCTCCCCATTAGGCAGAGTAGTTTTGAAAGGCTGTGACCACAGCAGCAGGCCGGTGGTATCACGCTCGGAGCCCCCGCGCCAACTGAATCCTGGCAGCGACTCTCCATCGCCTACTAGCCAATCTCCTTTACTATCTACATCATACTAAAAAGCGCAAGTTAAGTTTTAAGATACTTATACTTAATTTGCCTATGACTGTTCAAACGAGTGAGTTGTTACCTTATGATGCATGTACCGAAGGAAAAAGTTAAGCAAGAAAGACTTCCCCTTGCGGAATGCGCCAGCGACGCTGATGACGACGACGGGTCGATCCTTGATGTCATCGCGCAGCAGCAAGTTGCTGAGGGCTTCTTCATTTAAAGAAAAAGTGTGCTCTGGACCTGGAGTCACCACCTGCACTCCTTTCCCGTCCACCAAACTCTCGAATTTATCTAAAAAAATACTTCACTGTTATAAACAAGCCAGAAGGTAGTAGACACAGCCTCAATAAGAATTACGATTATAGGCATAGACAGACACTTTAATTACAAGGTACCTTGAAAATTAGTAGGTACCTTACACGCATATCAGCAAAATTATGTTTTTTTTAATATAAAACCGAGTCGTTTACGGCCGTAATGTAAGCAACATAGGTAGGCATTAAGCATTTAAATGAATGTTATCAATTGAACGAAAACAGGTCAGATGTTATGATTTCCGCAGTTTTTATGAGGAAGCATCTTTTGCGTAGTATTTAGTTGTAGGTAGTTCATCTACAAACTTTACTAAGCAAAATAGCTTCATCATAAATGACTCATCCTAATATTTATTATCCTTTGCTTTTCAGAAACAGGTAAACGAATACAAACTTGGTCAACATCGCTAAATATAGAAACATAACACTTTACCACTGCACACTTAAACATAAACAGTAGCGTAAATAAACTCACTGCTCATAACGTTATCTTCGGAACACGGTTCAAAAAGAAAGTTTAGCAAGTTTCATGTGCGTGATCAGTGGGTAATTAAGTCGCTCAGTGGCTACGTTCTACACGGAGTACGGCCGTGGAACTAAACGTAATAAATGACTGGCTGGCGGCACTCGCGCGGTGATTGCGAGCGGGGAAGGTCGCGGTATGATGTCATCGGCGAGCAACCGGCTATGATATGATGTCACGAGCGATGCAGACTATGTGACGGTACACGAGAGTGTGGGAGGTGTCATCTAGAGCTACGATTTAGGTCATTTCTTTTTTATTAAATACAAAGAAATTGTAAAGCCATATTTTTTAGTTATCATTAAATCTAGTAAGTCATGACATTGTAACTCTGTGTAGGGAATATTTTAAAATATAAAATAAATAAACATATTTAAAGTTATAAATCTTTTATAATACCATCCAAATCATATGATATGATAACAGTATAAATCTCCTAATTATAATTTATATCACTATGAGAACATTTTCTTAATAACACCCGTGTATTCTGAATTAACTTTTTCTATCTTAGGTTTTAGTAATTCAGCTTTTTTCTGGGCAGCTTTATCACTGGGGTCTACTTTGAGTGTGTGCTGTATATCAGACCATGCTTTCTCGTACATCTGTAGTCCGGAGTAAGCGATACATCTTCTGTAGTGGGACTTAGCATTGTCTGGGTCATATTTCAATGCTTTGTTGCAGAGATCAAGAGCAGCTTCATACTCATTGTACTGTAGTTGGCAATGGGCAAGGTTGTTGTACAATTTCACCTAGAAAATAAAATAAAATATTATTACTGTATCTATTACACATAACTAAAGAATGCTATGAACTATAAAATATATTGCATTAGTTTGATTTGATTACCTTTAATCCAATTATTTCTTTAATTGTCTCATCATCTATACTGTCTGGATCATTTGGTTCAATTGCAATCACTAATTTGAGAGCCTTGCTGAACCTTCTAAAAGCATCTATGATTCTGTTCTGTTTAACTAAGGTGACGCCACACTCTTTATGGTTCTGTGCTGCTTCATAAAGCCTGTGCGAGCTCCAATCACTGATAAGTTGCTCCTCTGTAACCTCTTTGAGCTCTACCTCAAAGGATATTTGTTTAACTAGTGCCCCTTTCTCATCTCTGTATATGAACGAAGCCTCGCACCTCTCACCACAACACATTTGCTGTAACAGTAGCTCGAAATCTCTATCTATAAAACAGTCAGAATCCCCTATAAGAACATTCCCATCAAAGTCCCGGCTAAATATTCGGCTTTCGGCTTCTATATCGCACTTTCCGGCATCGTTGGTGCAACTCACGTTTGATAAAACTATCTTACATCGAGAATCTTCGTAAGGAACGAGATCATAATCACCCGGCGACAGGAGCTTTTTTCTGATTTCTCTATCAGGTCTACTATTGACGATTCTCTCTGGTGGCATGGCCATTTTAAGTGGTCGTGTAACAAAACTTTATTATTATTTTTTCTGAAAACTCCAGGAATCGCTAGAATATTTATCCATTTGTTTGTTTTCTTTTCGCTGTTGCTGATACGTGACGTTGACGTACGACCGTACTCTATGCCATTTATTTTTCATTATGGCAAGATATCGATCGAAAGTCGAAGTTTCTGCTCATCTGTCGATTCAAAATTATTCAAAACTCCTTAACTAAAATAGGTCTTTATAGCTCCGAAATATTGTAAAATCCTTACTAATATTATAAATGTGAAAATGTGTATGTCCCTGTATGTTCCGCTTTCACGTCAAAAAGGCTGGTCCGATTTTAATGAATTTTGAAATAGACATAGTTCAACAGTCTGCCTAATACTCCAGAAAAATAAATTCTTTCACAAATGAAGTCGCGGGTACCGGTTATTTTAGACTTTGGGAGAGATATTACTTATTATGTACGATAAAATCACATTTTCAGAATTGGAACAGATACTCTGTAGTTTTCTCAAACAAAATTTATATATAATTTCAGAGCTGTTGTCTGTAGTTAGTATTCTATCCAGTTAATGTATACAGGTACAAAATTTATGAATACTAGCACTTAGAGAGAAAGCAGCTGTCTAGGGCGCCAGGAACGCGCCGACCCTAAGCAGCGCCTGTGTGCGACACCTACGAAGCGAATGTGTGCGAAACTTATGAAGCGCCTTTTTTAGTAGGTTTAGACAATTTTTTCAACTATGTTGTATTAAAAAAAAACAATCCCCTTTTGCTTAGGCGCCTGTGTGCGCTGCACACATCGCACATATGGGCGGTGGGGCCCTGTTGATATATTCACTCATTCATTCATTCACTCAGCATTCAATCATTCGATCATTCGATCATTGGATCATTGTAGGTATCATTGGATCATTGGATCATTGGATCATTGGATCATTGGATCATTGGATCATTGGATCATTGGATCATTGGATCATTCGATCATTCGATCATTCGATCAGTCGATCATTTGATCATTTGATCATTCGATCATTCGATCGTTGGATCATTCGATCGTTGGATCGTTGGATCGTTGGATCGTTGGATCGTTGGATCGTTGGATCGTTGGAGCGTTGGAGCATTGGATCATTGGATCATTGGATCATTCCACCATTCACTCATTCAATCATATCACATATTTAGATGATAAAAAAGCGTGGGATTGATGTCTGGACAGGCTTTATCTTTAGATTGTATCTTATGTGTCTTAACTATTAACTACTCTTTAAGCATCTAGACCAAGACACAAGAATTTGTAGTTGTATTTTTTTACTTCAATTTAACTGACTTGTGACCTTACGTTTTTATCTTGTCTTGGTGTAGTTGTATGCCTTGATTTTGTTTATTTGGTGATGGACAAAAGAGTGCCGTTTTCGTTTCCGTTTCCGTTATCGTTATCGTTATCGTTGTCGTTGTCGTTATCGTTGTCGTTGTCGTTGTCGTTGTCGTTGTCGTTGTCGTTGTCGTCGGCATCCTACTGTGGGGAAACGCTGCTGACATTAATACGATTTTTACGCTGCAAAAAAGGGCTGTTCGTGGAATTTACAAACTTGCAAATAGAGATTCTTTGAGAGAAATATTTAAAGATAGTGATATTTTAACCTTCGCGTCCTAATACATTTTTGAAAATATATTGTATACTTACAAAAATATTGATAAGTTTGTAACGTGTAATGATAGTCATGTCGATAATAATTCGGTAAAAACTAGGCATGGAAATAGATTAGCTTTCCCAAAGTGTAGGTTGGCCAAAAGCAGCAAGTCGTTTATCGGTATGTCGATACTTATTTTTAATAAAATTCCGGAGTCAATTCAATCCCTGCCATTTAATAAATTTAAAGTTACAATTAAGCAAGTATTGTGCAAGAAAGCTTACTATAAAATCAAAGACTATTTAGATGATAAAACAGCATGGGATTGATATCTAGACAGGCTATTTCTACTGCTATTCAAGATTGTTTTGTACCTATTAACTTCTCTGTAAACAGTTTGACTAGGAAATGATACTCAACTTTGAGTATGTACTTTTAGTTTTTTTCATTTTTTTTTTTAATATTTTATTTTGTACTGTTTTCTCGTTCCTCCTCTCACTGCTTTAACTTATTGTACAGGTTTCCTATTAACTTGCTGTTTTGTGAGGTTCTTTAGTGCCTTATTTGGCCCAGGGTAGTCATGCTCGCCTCGAAAGTTACTGGGGCGGTGGCGTTGTGTCAACGGGTCGCCCAACTCCCTCTAATATGGTTGAGTAGGACGATGGCTGGAGCACACGTCATACTTGTGATCAGGTGCCGCCTTCGGGAAACGGTCTGCTCTGGTTCCGAATTGTGGTGCGGGAAGAAGGCCTTAATTAGTTCGTAGCAGCAGTTTTAATTTTTTTTTTTTACTTTTATAGTGTTGAGTTGAGGTACGAGAAAATAATTTATATGTTCATTGAATGTACACGTTATAATTTTCAAAAAGAGTGCTAGGAGTTTTTTTCCGCCGGCTTTTTTCTCTCGGTCTACGGTTAGGTAAAGTCGAAGTTTGTAACATTGACGTTCATTAAGTATATGTTACATATCTATGATGAATAAAAGAATTTTGATTTGATTTGATCGTTATTTCGATCGAAATTACGAATTTGAATAGTCTTCGGCGTTGGTAACTTATATTGACTCAGACAAGTACACGTTGCAGTTCCAAATGCTTCCATTGCTAACTATTTTCCTAGTATAATGAGTCAAGTGAAGTTTATTGCTATATTTTATTATTTAATGAGACCAAATTCCCGTATACAAAAAAATATAAGATAATTATTATTAAAGACAATCATAATTCATAATATTTTAATGTAAACCATTAATACTGATGTACAACGTAAATACGGATAAATGGTAAATAAACCATTTTACCCTTAGGTGCCGTCAACGTAGGCATGTACAAAAAATGGCATTTACAAACAAAAATCAGTAAAAGCGTTTTAAACCAAGGAAAGAACTTCGAACCCTTATTATAAAAACATTTAAAGTTTTTTTAAATAGTTTGATTTCATAAAAATATAAACGATTTCCCTTCAAATCGCTCTCCTGACAAATTACTGAAATGTCAGTTGACTCACTATACTTAGGAGCTATCGATTCGATCATTCGATCATTCAACCATTCGATCATTCGATCATTCAATCATTCTTTCGTTCAATTATTCAATCGTTCAATCATTCAATCATGCAATCAATCGTTCAATCTTTCACCCGTTCACCCGTTCACCCGTTCACCCGTTCGACCGTTCACCCGTTCACCCATTCACCCATTCACCCATTCACCCATTCACCCATTCACTCGACGTATCGATTTATCGACATATCGACATATTTTAGTCAAAAAAAGCTGAATAGATGTTTTGATTAAGAAGAACGATATTCCGAAACACCGTAGGAAAATACTTGTGAATTGAAATCTTTTTTGATGAAAAATAATAAAAGGAAGTAAGTAACTAAAATAGACGAGACTTTTGTTCGATTGAGAAGAGGGAATGTTCAACATATTGAACTATGACCATTTGCCATGCTTGTCAAAACAAGACAAATTGTTTTTTTTTAAATAAGGAGACGGCATTGGGTGAGAATGAAGGTGAAATATTTTCAAAAAATAGGGGTTTGAATACATGTTGTCGCTCGCGAGCAGGCACGAACGCGAATGTTCGCAAATGTCAAGTTTGCAGCGAGCTCAAAAAAACTACATCCGCTGTTGGCGTCACGACGGGTTCAAGATAGTTGAGCAGCTCGGCCACTTGTGCTTAAGACTCCACGTCGATAGCAACCTTCTTAATTTTCCTATATTTACTTGTTAACGGTAGCTTATTAGATCAAGATTCAAGAACCTAGTTTGTATAAAGTTTATATTTCTTACTATGTTAATTATTTAAATAAAAGTTATAAGTATTAGTTTATTAATTTGTAATTACGTAATTACGTTGATTTGTTACTAAATTCATGCATATCAGAGTGAATAAATATGGTGTATCTGTTAATGTGTTCTTTTTCTATTATCAGAAGTGCTAAGCAACACACGCTCACAAAATGCCACGTAGACGCACAAAGAGGTCGAGACGAGACATTTCGTCAAGCTCCGATACGTCCAGCTCCAGCACCAGCAGCAGTGATAAGACACGGTAGCGGCGGAGGCGCAAACGTCAAAGATCACCAACCGTGAGTCAGAATGTTTTATTGTCATCAGTGATTTCCGAATTCGACCCGCTTGTAGACAATGTGGACATGTGGATTAACGTAGTTGAGGCTAACGCTAGGTCGTTCATTTGATCATTGGATCATTGGATCATTCGATCATTCGATCATTGTATCATTCGATCATTGGATCATTGGATTATTCCACCATTTACTCTTACAATCATATCACATATTTAGATGATAAAAAAGCGTGGGATTGATGTCTGGACAGGCTTTTTCTTTAGATTGTAACTTATTGTAACTATTTGTGTCTTATTCTAACTATTAACTTCTCTGTAAGCATCTAGACCAAGACACAAGAATAAGTAAATTTGATCTTACGTTTTTATCTTGTCTTGGTGTAGTTGTATGCCGTGATTTTGTTTATTTGGTGATGGACAAAAGAGTGCCGTTTTCGTTTCCGTTTCCGTTATCGTTATTTCGATCGAAATTACGAATTTGAATAGTCTTCGGCGTTGGTAACTTATATTGACTCAGACCAGTAAACCTTGCAGTTCCAAATGCTTCCATTGCTAACTACTTTCCTAGTATAATGAGTCAAGTAAAGTTTATTGCTATATTTTATTATTTAATGAGACCAAATTCCGGTATACAAAAAAATATAAGATAATTATTATTAAAGAAAATCATAATTCATAATATTTTAATGTAAACCATTAATACTGATGTACCTACAACGTAAATACGGATAAATGGTAAATAAACCATTTTACCCTTAGGTGCCGTCAACGTAGGCATGTACAAAAAATGGCATTTACAAACAAAAATCAGTAAAAGCGTTTTAAACCAAGGTAAGAACTTCGAACCCTTATTATAAAAACATTTAAAAAAAATTTAAATAGTTTGATTTCATAAAAATATAAACGATTTCCCTTCAAATCGCTCTCCTGACAAATTACTGAAATGTCAGTTGACTCACTATACTATCCACTCGATCATTCGATCATGCAATCATTCAATCATTCTTTCGTTCAATCATTCAATCGTTAAAGCGTTCAATCATTCAATAATTCTTTCGTTCAATCATTCTATCATTTGATCATTCGGTCATTCGATCATTCGATCATTGGATCATTCAATCATTTAATCATTCAATCGTTCCATGGTTCAATCGTTCACCCGTTCACCCATTTACCCATTCACTCGACGTATCGATTTATCGACCTATCGACATATTTAAGTCAAAAAAAGCTGAATAGATGTTTTGATTAAGAAGAACGATATTCCGAAACACCTTAGGAAAATACTTGTGAATGAAATCTTTTTTGATGAAAAATAATAAAAGGAAGTAAGTAACTAAAATAGACGAGACTTTTGTTCGATTGAGAAGAGGGAATGTTCAACATATTGAACTTTCATTAACTTTAATCTGATTGCGACTTTCGGTTTGACGAATTGCGAGCTTTTGAGTTGTGTAAAATTAAACATTTCATTTGCTGACTAAGTTTACGTTTTTCTAAATGAATACATACAGAAAACTAATTTAAGCAGTCCATACTGAATGCAACCGATGTTAGGTAGTCTATATTCGAAGGACTAATATTTTGCATTTCCATAAAACATTAGTTATATATTTTTTGACATATTGACATATTTACGTATTGACAGAGGGCGCCAAACTCGGGAGTGAATTCAAATAATACCAGCCCAGCGGGTCAATTACCGTAATTTTATGCAGTGCTGCTTAATTGCGTTTACGTCTTAACCTCTAAATCCGTATTACCGTAATGACAGGAAAACCTACACGTCACGTTTAAGCGTTAAAAACTTTGCGAATCCTTTGGTTTTCGTGTCATTACGGTTAACAGATTTAGAGATTAAGACGTAAACGCAACTAAGCAGCACTGCATAAAATACGGTAATTGACCCGCAGACAAATCAGCCCCCCTACCGCGTGACTAGCGTCGATTTGAACTCGACTGTTTTCATTGGCTAGAGACCCGCCATTGTTAACAATTTAGCCTATGAAAATAGTTGTCGACGTCGAATTCAAATCGACGCTAGTTACGCGGTAGCCCCCCAGTTTTAAACATATCCGGCACTGGTATTTTGTATAGAAAGTAAGAAAATAAGACATTAAAAATAAGGTGACATTGAACTGGTTAAAAACTTAGTACACTCGGAACCGACATTGGTCCCGATTCTCAAAACACTCTCTAAAACTTAATTAAAAATATCGCTGTCACTTTCTCATGCTTCGTATTAGAACAAGACAGGTACATTGGTCTCACTAAATTTAGTCCACATCATTGTAAAATTGAACGAAATGCGCTGAAGACTAGCCTTAAATTGCCTTCGCCGTGTCATATTGCACGTACATTTTAGTTTGACAGGACTAAAATGATTACCTGTTTCTATCTTATACTATTGATGAGTAAGTGACAGCGATAGTTTTAGTTTAGAGTGTTTTCAGAATCGGGGCCATTTACTAACTAAAGTTATAAAAAAGAAAAAACCATTACAACTCAATAAATTTATTTCAAAATAACTTATAGAACTATAAAAGTTTTATTGTAAAAGATTCTAAACTGGTAAAAGTTTCTAAACTGCATAACACTAGAATTTATCTCCGCCAGTCATTTATCCTCTAATAGTCTGTTTCAATCTCAAAAACTAAAAGTATGTAATTCAAGTCACCATTAACATGGTACCAATTTCACCGCACTTATAGTCGAGTTCTCGCATTAAATAGGGAGTTCTCTCGTGTGCGGGCGCACTGAGCCATTCGTTCACGTTGAGGGAGACAGCTATGTATCCTTGTTTCTCCAGTATGTCCAGAATGAGACGGAAGGTGCCGCGCAGACGGTTGCTGTTCATGGAGAAGCAGCCCTGGTTGAACACCGACACGCAAATGCTGCAAAATTGAAACGGAGATTAATAAGCATTAAAAACCCACAAAAGCTGTTCAATGTAGCAGCAACTTACGGTATACTGCCGGAGGGCAACTTCAGGTCCTCGATGTTAATCCTATCACTATTTTGTCTGGTGGGTTTTCGCAACGCCAAAGGTATCCTTTTGTCCAAACAAACAAGGATGTCTGCAACAACAACAGCAAAAAGTTAATTGATTCATTTCAAAAGTCATTTGACCAGAAAAATTTAAAAGTGAGCAAGCTGGCGAGACAGTCAGCTACCTGCAACTATTCCATTGGGTAGGACCACGTTCTTGGCGGCATATTCGCTCCCACCGAGGCCAGCTACTAGGGACGAGTACACTTTGTCAGTTACGCTATGTACAGGATACATACTACGAGCTTTGTCTAGAATTGCGTGTGGCAGTTCGTACTTCGTACTATGAAATGCTTTGACTGCCTCATGTAAAGTCAATATCTGTAAATAGTCTAGCGGACTGCTAGATCGACAAGTATAATCTGACAAATACTCCGGAGAAAAAACATTCTTCAAAATCCTATCGTCAAAGTGGCCCAAAGTTGCGAGCTCCAAGCAGAACTTGATCCAGGGTAGATTCTGCATGTTCTGACCGTCAAGAATAGGATTAGAGGATATCAAGGAGCTGATCTTTTTCCATTCTTCTGGAGCTGGTTTGAAGTTGTTATTGGCGAGGCTGTTGACAAACGCGAACAGCGTGTTGGTCCGCGCCGCCGACAGCGAGCTCGGGTCCTCGACCGCGGTCTGGCACAGGTACTCCACCAACCTCAAGTGAGTATGAGCCTGCAAACAAAAGATTACGTCAACTAAGAACCAGAACACTGCGGAGATGATAACAAAGTTAGCTGACTTACTATTCGAGACAAAATCCGTGCCACGAGCAACGACTTTGCAAAGTTCACCTCCTTTTGGATAACGAAGTCGCCGATAGCATCGAATAAGTTGGCATCGTAATATTCTGGGTGTTTGGCTAGAACTCGGCCCTTTATCTTCGCAGCGGTACGCAGCACGTCGTCGTATCCGAGGTCTAGGATTCGATGGCTGAGAATATCGTAACAGATATGCAGAAGTTGCGATCTAGTCGGAAACACTTCGTCAGTGCAGTTAATGTTACAGAGCGACCACACGATCGACTTGGCGGTGCTGGCGTCTATCCTCTGATCGTGAAGAAGGAGACCTGTCACTACATTGTTGGTGCAGCGATCTGGCATGTCGTGAGTGGCGCAGTACAAGAGCATATCCCTCAGTAGCGGCAAGTCCTCATGGTCCAACTCCATTGGAAGATGAATTTGGAATGCTAAAGGCAGAGCCAGTTTCAACGCATCGACCAAGTGGTTTTTCTCATCAAATCTACCGAGAATGAAGTCGAGAAACATGATCTGTCTAATGCCCAGCGTGTTGATGTTGCAGCGGATCATCTGGAGCAGCGTCTGGACTAGCAGCGAGTTGGTGGACATGCCGAGGTAGGACAGGACCTTGGTGGCTTCGATGGCTTCGTTCACGTCCAACGCTCGCGCGTGCAACTTGAAGTTGTGGCAGAGAACCCCGAACGCTGGGTCGTTTACTAGATTATCTGATTCTTCTATTCTGCTGGGGATGAAAATGTTCATGATTTAAGCTACAATCTTAATAGCAGTGCTCGAGAGTGACCACAAAGATTCCTGATCAAAAAACACATGTTACGAAGAAGCGACCCACTTGCCAGCCTTCCTCAGCTCGAAGAGGCTCCGCAGCGCCTGCAGCAGGTGGCGGTGCGTCATGGCGGGCAGGTGCGCCTGCACCGCGGCCAGCACGAGCGCTGGGGTCTGCGCCGCCTGCAGTGACGTCATCACCGCGTCGCGGGATTCCCCACCGCGCGAGCATTGCGTCAACTCTGACACTGGACAGTGGACAGATCGTATCTTATTTTTATCTGGTACTAGCGACCCGCCCACGCTTAGCAATGGTGTATTTTTGACCGACTTGATCACGAAACATTGAATTTTGGCTGACTTAAAGAATTTTTTTTCAAATGTTCTATATTTACAAATTTAAATAAATAAATTCCCTAAAAGATAGCGAAAACCGCATTATAATCCGTTACGTAGTTTAGGAGGAGTTAGCGGACAAACATACAAACAGACTATGATATTAGTGAGTAATATGGTGGATAGTGTATGCATGCACACATATAAGTGCTTGCATACTTTTTATATTTTTCGAATGGGAAGAGGCTACAGATAGCTATTTTATATTACTGAAGTATTCAAATAATGCTAATCAACACAGCATTATTATTATTTTATTATTTAGATTGACTGACAATTAGATGACAAGCTCCTTCCCCTGAAGCCGGGACCCACTACACCCCCTTTCAGCACATTCCTCCAGACGCTCTTCAAGAGCAGGGACATCATAACTGCAACAAGTAAGTTTTAATATATTTTAAAAGTATTACTTATGTTCACATACCTTGCTAGATATAAATTAATGAAAGTTTATCCTGCTTAATAATGTTACCGATATGAATGTTAGTAAGTTTGAATATTTAAACTGATTTTTTGGATGCTAATATGAAAAAATGGCTTATCAGTTTGCATGAAATTTGGTTTATTGGCAAAACCTAACCTAGAATAACAGAAATTTTACATTCCCACAGGATAAACTAATTTGACTGTAAGTTAAAATACAGGGCAGAAATATGTAGGTTACAAGGAACGTAGAAAAGTATCTCTATATGAACATTTTAAGTAACAAACACAAAAACATACAGACACACATGTATTACTTAAGGAAGGCAAATAGTTTGATACCGTGAGACAAGAGGTTATTAAAATGCGGCACACTAAGTCGTATGAAATATTCATTGTATAGACAAAAAGCTTTGGATACTCAAAAGCTAGCTATTAGAGCAAACTTTATCTACATGTTTTAAATAGTTAATTAGAGTACTTACATTCCACGAATAAAATAATTGTGCTGAAAAATGGACTATCACATTTATACACAAACTACAATAAACACATTTATTACTGTTGAACCTAACAAATTCTACTGAAAAATATCATGAAAACGGCACTATTATTGAAAAATCCAAATAAATACTTTTTTCACGTTTGTTTGGTAGTTTGACAGTGACGTCTAAATAATCAGCTGGTTTTGACAACTAAATAGAAAAATAATTGAACAAATACTTTTTTTGAAAAGACTACTTGGTTTAATTTGATTCATATTTTTTTAAATATATTGTACATTTAATTTTTAAAAAATCTGGTTTTGGCGAGCTTCAAACGTTTTTAAGGTTCGGTTGTTAGAAAACACGTCTAATTTATAGAAATTTAGAAATACAAGAAAATACTTTGTATTGACTATATTATTCTGTTTCTCGCGCTTTATTTCGAAACGTTGGATGATATCCGTTTTTTACTCGACTCTAACCCTCGCTCGGCACGCAATTCGACATGTGAACGCTGAAAACTTTAATTAATCAATCTAGAGAAATAAATAAATAAAAAATAAATAAATCAACTGTCTAATGTCAGTTATGTCATCTTTAACTGTCACTGTCAGTCAATTTGTCAATGTCATTGTTCTGTTTGTAAGGGGGTGGCGTCTATCGTTAAAAATATATCGGAAATATCTATTTAAATAAATTGCAAAATGGTAAGTAAGAATATCAAAATCCCAGTGGAATATTCTTCGGCACTATGTATAACATGAAAACTTTTCAGATCCGTTTTATTTTGATTCAAAACCGTGCCGGAAAGACTCGACTGGCTAAATGGTACATGAACTTTGATGACGATGAGAAACAGAAGCTTATTGAGGAGGTACATGCAGTTGTGACTGTCAGAGACGCTAAACACACAAACTTCGTAGAGGTAAACATTATAATTTCGTGTATTTGGGTCTCATCCTGACCCCTCCACTTTTTCAAATCACAATGATTTACATACCTTTTTTTACTTCATTTCAGTTCAGAAACTTTAAGATAGTGTACCGACGGTACGCAGGACTGTATTTCTGTATATGCGTCGACGTGAACGACAACAACTTGTGCTACTTGGAGGCCATCCACAACTTTGTTGAAGTCCTCAATGAGTATTTCCACAATGTTTGTGAATTGGACCTCGTGTTCAACTTCTATAAGGTATTTTTTGATGTTTTTCATTCACTTTTTAATGAATAATGACAATTACTTATAAGATATCTTGTTGCAGGTGTACACGGTAGTTGATGAAATGTTCCTTGCTGGAGAAATACGGGAAACATCACAAACAAAAGTGTTGAAACAGCTGCTCATGCTTAACTCCTTAGAATAATAATAAATAAAAATGTACCAGTAGAATATTTCAAGACATAACTACTAGCTTAGTTAAATGTTGCAAAGATTGTATGAGATTTTAGAAATTGATTTGAGTTTGCCTGCGGCAGTCAGTTAAGCAATCAATGTACTATATAATCATGGTTTGATAGATATATGGTTATGAAATAAGATCTTTAATGTATAAATTAATTTAGGCTCATTATCTCTTATCATGGTTTACTCAATAACTCATTCCATTTGTAGTAGGATGTTGTAAAAGTGTAATCATTTCATTCTTTATGTTTAAGCATATTTATTATTTTGTGTAATATTAAGGGCATTTAAAGCAAAACTGTTGTTCTATGCACTGTAAAATAAAATCTCAGCTGCAATGCCCGCAATTAGCACTTAATTATTTATCAAATTACAAAACTATTTTAAAATAGTTTTAAAGCTGTACCTATATGTTATGTAAAATATTATCTTATTTATAAAGTTTAAAGAATGTATTGTGCTGTATTTTATTTATTAATAGGGTTTTCTTTCACTTATTACTCTGTAGGTTACAAACCTCAGGATTTGAATATATTAATGGGTGAAAATTATTTATTTATTTATTTAAATAATGATGTTATGGTTATTGGCTCCATGTAACTTAAGAAGTGATATAATTACAATTATACTGGTGATGGTTGCCCTATCCAGTAGCAGGCCAATAGATTGTGTAGATGCTCAATTGTATTTTCAGTCACTTGATTTTTCTACACACTGGCCATATGTGTTTCAAATCCAACAAACAAACTTTCAAATCCTACGGTTCATTAATTATGTAAGAATGATTTTAGCGATTTCTGACCCTTAACCACATAGGATTTCTCATCCTCCCTCTTTTTAACTTTTAATCATATTACTGAATTATATAGCTTTGTTGAATTAAAAAAGGTTAAGTTATTGATTATAGTGCACATAAAAGAGTGCAGAGAACTACCATTAATCACTAGAAATAGTACTATTCAATACCAAAAATTTGTCTTGTTGCATATTTACTAAGAATGATTTTATCCTCAGATGTGCAACGGCATATTTAGATTGTATTTTCCTCTCCTCCATCCCCTAGGAAACCTTATGATTTTTTAAATTACAGCTCTAAAACACCTTTTGAACAAGTCCTATCATTATCCTATTAAAAAAAAGATGGTTTAACCTACAAATAAAAACTCAAGTCGTGATTGAACCAACTGTATTACAAGTTATTTACAGTGCTATTTACATAGTGTTTGTGGTACGCTTATGATTAGTGTTCGTCGTCGGGACTACGTCCACTCCCACTGGTGCAGGATCGGTGAGAACATCCACAAGTCGGGCTGGCCCACGTGGGACAGCATGGGCCCCAGGTCGAAGTTACTCCACCTGATAGACAAACTTAAGCTAAAAAAACGTTGGGTTCTGAGGTCTTAAAGATGAGGACTATAACTAAAATTAAAATAGGTAAAAGTAAACTTCAAACTGTTTATCTGAACTTATAAGTGTTGTGTTTGAATGAGTCATCATTCGTACGTGAAAAACTAAATCAAAATCGGTTTATAAATTCTTACAGGCACACCATAAAAAACTATGAACCTTCACAGTCTTAACTTCACGAGGTAATATGTATAAGTGTATAGGTACATGAAGGGCGGTATCCCGCGCGATATGTTGTACGTGGGGCTGGCCACGGCTATGAACTGCATCGTCTTCACGAGGTGCGAGCTCGTGAGCTTCGCGTCCGTGGCGCCGTGGCTGCGGTGGCCCAGGTACATTATCGGATACGAACCTACAGAATACAGTTATCTTTATAACATGTCTCGCTGATACTGGTAAAGAATGTAAGCTGGAACAGGAAAAAATAGAGGAGATGAAGTAAGTCGTTTCGTTATAAGAAAATCAAATTAAAATCAGTTGAGCGGGTATGATGGCATATACTAAAGGGCATGCTCAAATTCATACCAACAATCAAACAATGGAGAATGTTAACAAATTTTGATTATTATCTCTTCGTATTCTCTGTCAAAAATAAAAAATACTGGTGAAAGAATTATTTCGATGCGTCAATTAGTTTCCGATTTATAAGTAAAATAAGTTGCTACCGCACGACGCGGGCTGCCGGGGGCGGTGTGACGTCACACCACAACTGGCTCGGTCAGGCTCACTCAGTACGCTCGCGGTCGCGCGCACTTGTCGTCTAAATTAAACCTAAATACTTTTTAAAATGTCTAATCCAACTACTAGGAAATCATGTGTTGTGCCTAAATGTAAAAATACAACTATCAATTCGCCGGAAAAGTTGTTTTTTACAGTTCCAAAGGATACATACATACATCACCAAATCTTTTAACTTGAACATAACCAATACCATTAAACAATTTGTTAGTAAAAATACAAATAAATAAAAGAGGTTTAGTTCATATCATCTGTAACGTTCAACTGCCTACATCTAGATCGTAAAGGTATCCTACTTCCTAGTAATATAATAAACGCGGAAGATTGTGTTTGTGTTTGTTATCTTTCACACAAAAAGTACTGAACGGATCTGGACGAAGACTGAAATAATCCATAGGCTTCTTTTAATCCTGGGAAAATGTACAGTTCCCGAGGGAAACGCGGGCGAAGCTGCTAACTAAAGCTAGTTAGTACTAAATCAATGCATGTATTTATTTAAATTTACTTAGAAGAGCGGTATCTTTGTATACATACTAGTGGCGGCCCGCGACTCCGTTCGCGTAGAAGTCGGTTTCCGTGGGAATGAGAAGTTTTCCCGCGGTAAAAAGTACCCTATGTGTAATTCTGATGTGTAACCTACTGCAAAGTTTCATCCAAATCCGTCCAGCCCCCTAAGTCAAGTGGAAAGTGATATTTGCGATAGCAAGTGAATAGAATAAATTTTTGACAAGCTTGCAATTTGACAGTTTCATACATATTTTTTCTATTCACTCGCTATCGCAAATATCACTTGCCACTTGACTTGGGGGGCAGTAGTTTTTACGTGTAAGAGTAACAAACATTCATACATCCATACTCACAAACTTTCACATTTATAATATTAGACGGACGTACCTACCTATAGCTACAAAACTATGATACATGATTTGTTGTCTTTAACGTAAAAAAAATAATGATAGGTAGGTAGGTACATACTTCTACTATTGGACTTGCATTCTTCCATTAGTATTTTTATTATATTGGTTATTTTGTTTTGATAAAACAGTTTAGAACATATCAAACATTTCGGCGGCAACAAAATCACTATTTCTTGTTAAATAATGCGCAGCCATTAATTCATCTATTTTAGATAGATTACACGATTACCTTTTTTCGAAACCTATACCCAATTTATTAATAGAATAATATTTACTATTAACGTATAATAACGAATAATATTTATATTTACTAATACGCGACCGAAAACACAAAAAAAATATACATTAAATGTTAAATAAATAAAAAAATAAAATAAAATACTGTGCCAGCTATATGCGCCACCGCTGGCGCGTTGTGGTAAGACGTCGCGGGACTCGATATTTTTCGAAACTTTGAATGCCTATAAAATCAAAACTACTGGGTATTTTTGATTACAACAAAAACTAGTGTATTTGTATGCATACAGGCTTTACTGAGACAAAATTTCAAGCGATTTGGCATACCTAGTAACATTCTCCATTGTGTATCCTACTAATATTATAAACGTGAAAGTTTGTGAGTATGTATGGATGTTTGTTACTCTTTCGCGTAAAACCTACCGTACGGATTTGGATGAAACTTTACAGTAATATAGATTAAACATCAGAATAACACATAGGGTACTTTTACCGCGGGAAAACTTCTCATTCCCACGGGAAACCGACTTCCACGCGAACGGAGTCGCGGGCGGCCACCAGTCGTGTATAAGCACATAAAATGAACAATGACTGTTTAATTTATTGTGAAATGTTAATCTAGTATTTCTTAATATAACATTACATATTTGATTCCAGGTTATTTTGTGAGCATTCTCTTATAAAAAAAATTCTTCCCGACCTGCAAATCCTGCAAATCTTACCATTAGCGGGATTAAGATCGAACCGCGCGGCGATGGAGTTGGCGGAGTTGTAGGGCGGGTCCCAGCCCTGGCAGCGCGCGCGCGGGTCGAACTTGAAGTCGTTGTAGCGCAGGAACCAGAACATGTCGCGGATGTTGCGGATGTGCGCCTGCAAATTAACTACTAGCTGGGGAAGTGGCCATGGTGGTAGATTTACTTAAAGTTTGACTTACAAGCAAAGCTGAGCCTTGCTTCAACCATGTTTGGTTTGGTGAATTGTAGTTTTTCGTCCACAGTTCCACTTTGCGTTAGATGGCGCTGTATGTAATTTAAATTGCGAAAATGTTAATATCATTTAGGTGAAGATATATTTAAAACTATTCTTTCCACTTTATTCATAAACGCACTCACGATTCATTATATAGCAAATATTTTGAATTAGGCTTCCTTTTACAAACTTCCTAAAAAATGTTTTAATTTTAGAAAATCCTTAACCACTTAAACATTACTAGCATGAAGAAACAGTGAGCGGATATACATACGATAGGACGAGAACATCTTTGCTCTGCTATACCTGGTAATATAAAGTGGTATCATACCTGTTCATCTCTAATGATGTGTCCCCGGGGGCACGTGTGGTATCCGAACCAGTCCCCGAACACTCTGACCCGCTCCCAGCCGCCGGACAGATTGAACACGCGCGGGAAGAACGGGATGTTGTACGACGGCCAGAACCCCGCCTCCAGCAGCGTCGAGGTGCTGGATATACCACGAGAGTTCAAGGGTCGACGATATTTCGGAAACAAAACACTCGGACACCTTGGCCAATGTATGGTAAAAAAATTAAAATCCATACATTGGTAAAGGTGTCCGAGTTTTTTGTGTCTGAATTGTCGTCGACCCCATTTTAAGAGGAATGAACTCTTTGTAACACGGTTGGTGGTTGAGGTCATCGACATTATGATGACAGCTGGAAATAGTCCTCCCGGCTTGCAAAAAAGGAACGCGCGTTTGGTAGACATGTTGTTAAACACAGTTGGTGTTAGACAAAGGATGGTATCGCGTGGCCACAGATAAACGATTTCCATAAGGTACAATGACTTAAGCTTCCATTGTTTATTATCCTCACCATAAGAGCGTGATTAATATATAAGAAGCTATACAATTTAAGAAATACGAAGTCAGTGACACGCTTCTGAAACTTCTATACCTATTACAGTGGTATACGTCCAAAGGTAAAGCAATCACAAAAAAACAGGAACAAATATTCTCTTGGCCTATCGCTGGGTTTTGCTTAAACGCCCTGTACAGTCAAATGTGGCTCCTAATTAACAGTAGCTACTCCTAAACAGTAAACAATATTCCACGCACAGATCGTCGGCCTCTATGTACCCGGGCAGCTGCTCCAGCACCCACAGCAGGCCGGGCCGCGAGTCCATCGGCGTGGCGCCCGAGCGAGCCTGGAACTTGTTGTAGTCCACGATGTACCTACAATGGACGCTGTGCTTAGGGAAGGAGGCATTCCAATAGTACCTACAATGGACGCTGTACTTAGGGAAGGAAGCATTCCAATAGTACCTACAATGGACGCTGTACTTAGGGAAGGAGGCAGTCCAATAGTACCTACAATGGACGCTATACTAGTACTCAGACATTCCACTATGTTAGAATGGACATTACTAATGACCCGCCCACCCTTCGACTTGTTCACCAAACATTGAGTTTTGGGTAAATTAAAATATTTTTTCTGAATGTTGTAAATCGCATTTAAATCTGTTACGTGCTTAAGGTGGGGTTAGTGAACAAACAGACAGGATTTGCGACTTTGCTATACGGGGTGTAAAAGAACTGCTTCCGAAAACAAAAACTGGACATTGCTGGAGGGGTACTGTTACGTTTTGAGCAAAAAAATGTTTTTCTACGATTTAAAAAAAAATTTTTTTACTTATTTTCCGAAATTTCATTAATACTATCAGATTTTGCGATGATTTCAAATTAAATAGGGTTTTAAATTAAATTGCAATGTAAATAATCGCAACTGAACCGACAGTTGTTGTGTGAGCGATGATTTCAAGCGGCGAATATGACTTTTCAATCCTTAATAACTTTTTTAAATTGAGTTTTCTGGCTATACTGCTCGTGAATTTAGTTACTATTGAGGCTCAAGAATACATGGTTTCAGGCTTCGGAAGTGGTCTTTTTACACCCGTTATAAACAACTTGATTTACAGGGGACAAATTTAGTTCTAACTAATTTATTAAATGCACGGCTTGAGTTTTAAAGCTTGACTTAATGACTAAAAGTGACGGGATATTTAATTCTCAATTTTAAGGACTGTAATATAAGTCATTAATGGTTTTTGTTCCCGAACGCAAACTTAAACTATGCAGCAAAATAGTTGTGTTTTTGCATCTGAGTAAATAAGACGAAACTATATGGGTTCCATAATTAATTACCCTTGATATAAAAAAAACTATGGTATCTATTAGTATGTATGTGAAGCGGTGTAACAGACGCTCTTCCTTTATTTAATTCAGTTTATAAAAAAAAGTTACTGGTTACGTTTAGTGCACACAGGTTAATGCAATAACTTTCAAATAATCGATCAAGTAACACAGTATCTAGCTGTTACAGAGAAGTCTCACTGTCTTGTCTTCTCCTAAGCACCTACATTAACAAAAGACACAGTTAGTAACATACGCACCACTGGTTGTTATAAGTCCCGCTGTTGTATCGGCGGAACACGTCGGTCCACTCGCGGCCGTCCCTTGCGAGGCGGTTCGCCAGCATCGCGCGCGCGTACTCCATCACCTGGAGCCATACCAGCCGGGCTATCATGTAGGTAGGCATTGTAGGCCAATGGTAAACGAATGTCAACAATTCTGTGGTGCGAGCATGGAACTTTTGTCGATCGTTCATATCGTTAATTTGACAGTTGCCGTCATTATTGTTCATACAAAGTAACGAAACAAATGTCAAATTAACGATATTAACGATCGACAAAAGTTCCATGCTCGCACCACTGGATAGCGTGGAGCCATACCAGCCGGGCTATCATGTAGGTAGGCATTGTAGGCCTGAAAAATAAAGGTTTTCTGGAAACTATAGATAGATCAATGTCGCCATCTATTGAACCCAGAACCGTGATGATTTTCATTGATTTTAACCGTTTCTACAATTGTTGAAATAATAACGTTCGATAACCATTGGCTTACATAATGGCCCGGCAGGGTTGATAGGGTGAGAAGGTGGAAGGAAGGTGTCAAGAAGACTTGGAGGGGGGAATGGAGTCTTTGGGGGAGTATTGAGGAGGATAAAGTCTTAGGATAAAGTATTGAGGGAGGGTAAAGTCTTGGAAGAAGAATGAAGTCTTGGGAGGGAGTCGATGTTTTAAGGAGTTAAAGTTTGGTCAAAAAAGGTCAGTCTTTGCAGAGGTCATATTAAGAGTGAGAAAGAGTACGTCAGGATTTTGGAGGAAAACCAATTTTGCGAGAGAAGCTAGATTGCTATTCCTCAAGACAACTTGTACCTCTACTCTGGCAATTAGTCGATGGGATTGTTGTCTGAAAATTTTACATAGTTACAACTCTTCATAATAACTTTCCGCTTTGAATAAAGCACACATAAATTAAGATTCAATTAAAGTAGCTAGCTATGTGCCTTGTACCTTGAAATTTTATTTTTATCCCAAGCGCTTCCACTATCACGCAGACACTAGAAACTTTTTCATCGTTCATTAAGTCTTAGACGTCATCATAAAGTCTTAAACACAGGACCAAATAAAGTACTAAGTAAATACGCACGGATCCGCACGGCTTGACGTGGTCGTACAGCGTGCGGTTGCTGTTCCCGATGGTGGTCTCCGCGGACGCCAGCCCCGACGACATTATGTAGAAGTCGTCCGTAGACTGGGTGGATGATAAATATATATGTATACAGACAACTGTAAGTAGGTATGTGGTCATAAAGTAAGGAGTAAGGAGCCAGTTGGCTAGCGAAAAATCTAGTTACACCCAATTGTGAAAACTACTGAAATACCTATTTGTTAAAAATAACAATATTATTTTGGTTTTCTGGAATTCTGTAATAGTAGAACAGGGGGTTCTCAAGAAACTAACAGTTTAAGCCACTTTGCCAGCTTATCTCAATTTGATCTATAACTTCTGACTGCCGACCTGCTTTATTTGTTCCAGCATATATTGTTTTACCTGTATCATGCCGGGGTACGAGGACAGCGCCATCTTGCGGCCCGGGATGCGCTTGCAGGACCCGGGCTGCAGGCGGTAGTTCAGCGCGTACATCTTCTGTAGACGCAGCATCGACTGGTAGCTGGAAAGTCAAATATCTTTCACCTGATGTTCAGAGATTTGTACCATCGGTAATTTCTGTAAGAGATGTCAAGAGTTAGAGCTCGCCAAGGCACCTTAATAGTGTGGTTTAGAAACTAAGCAAGACGGGAACTAAAGACTTCAAAGAACCTAGAATACGCGTTCGAAAATATAATTAACTATGTAGTGGCCGCCCGCGACCCCGTTCGCGTGGAAGTCGGTTTCCCGTGGGAATGAGAAGTTTTCCCGCGGTAAAAAGTACCCTATGTGTTATTCTGATGTATAACCTA
Organism: Emmelina monodactyla; assembly: GCA_916618145.1. Classification (NCBI taxonomy): domain Eukaryota; kingdom Metazoa; phylum Arthropoda; class Insecta; order Lepidoptera; family Pterophoridae; genus Emmelina; species Emmelina monodactyla. Next base: position 528,373 of record OU745315.1, on the reverse strand, counting down.
TATTACTGCAAAGTTTCATCCAAATCCGTCCAGTGGTTTTTACGTGAAAGAGTAACAAACATCCATACATCCTCACATACAAACTTTCACATCTATACTAATATTATAAAGCTGAAGAGTTTGTTTGTTTGTTTGTTTGTTTGTTTGTTTGTTTGTTTGTTTGTTTGTTTGTTTGTTTGTTTGAACGCGCTAATCTCAGGAACTACTGGTTCGAATTTAAAAATTATTTTTGTGTTGGATAGACCATTTATCGAGGCAGGCTTTAGGCTATATCACATCTAACATCACGCTGTAACTATAAGGAGCGAAGAAATAATGGAAAATGGGGAAAAAACGGGGAAAATTATTCATCCTTGAGGGCTTCCGTTGCGTGCGCTGCGAAAACGGTTCTAGAAACCAAAAATATATGTATGAAAGAATTAAGGGAACTTTTTACCGCGGGAAAACTTCGCATTCCCACGGGAAACCGACTTCTACGCGAACGGAGTCGCGAGCGGCCACTAGTTTATAATATTAGCAGGATTCCCTACCACGGCATCGAACACACGATCGTCTTATAACAGTATGGTATACTGTACCCATATAACTATAAACTACGCCACCCTTATCTATAAGACAACCGACCTGTTCCAGGTGACCTGCGAGAAGTACAGGTCGCTGTGATCCGGCAGCAGCTTCACCAGCCCCGTGCAGTGGTCAGCCCCGAACAAGTACCCGGCGGGCGTGTCGCGCGGCATCGTCAGCGCCATGGAGAGCTCATCCAGGTCGCCTAGCATGTTCAACCAGCTGGACCACCGAGTGTTTTAATGAAGTTCCAAGAAGAGGCGGAAACTCCTCTCATTTGATGGAATAACGTATCTATGTGCTTACGTCATATAGTTTACGACCCAACGAAATTTCCCCCAGTAGATACTAGCGGCTAGTAGCGGCGAGGTAGCTCAGTGGTCAGAGCGTTGGACCAGTTATCCATAGGTCCTGGGTTCGATTCCCAGTCGCGTAATGCTCGGAGACCCGCGTTCCTTGTTCCAGTATCTATATCTTCAAAATTTGTTCCAAGTATTTTTAAAACAGGTTTGAGACTGAGACATAAGTCGTCACAGTCAATCTTGGTCTTTTGGAGTGAAGGCACTTCTAGAGAGACTTTTGTGAATGTCAAGTATATATGCAATATGTAATTAAAAAGCTTATATCTTTACTACTTGAGAATACATTAAATTAAGCAATGGGTGAAGATATCATAAAATTCTTTTTGCAGGACATTAAAGTAAAATATGTAAGTTTATTTTATACTTAATGATAAATCAATGTAAGTTACATTACAAATAAATCAAGTTACATTACCTATCAATATGAGAAAAATGAGAGTTTACGGGATTTCTATTTTTATAGACTTTTTTTTTCTTGATTGAATGTGAAAAAAAAAGTATTAATAAATAAAAAATAAATAGGCTTTTTCCGGTAACTTACATGATGTCCCTCACTGTTAGGTATTCATACTGGTTCTCAGTGGCATCGTTGTAGCCCATAGCCAGACCCTCTAGCTGGATGTAGTACAGCTTGAGCTGGAGTACGAGACGGAGACATCAAATATTGTATGACATAATTATATGTTGAGAAACAAAACTAAATTGAATTACAGTATAATGGTTCAATGAGCTTGTTTTGAATGAACGAAATAGCAAAATTACCTCTTCTTAAATGATTCTAGCAGTTCTAATACATTATACTAAATTGAAATAGGTTAAAGTCTAAGGGAAGGTACTTATAAAGATTTATAAATAGGTACCAAATACCAATGTAAGTTAACTACACAAGGATTAAAGTACCTGGTACCAATAGGCATCATTTGGGTGCCTTTTGACCATGTCAAGAAGAAACTCCTCATTTTTGTTTAGGAAGTCTTCTATCAAGCCACACACATCGGTTTTGTTGAAGCAATATCTATTTTAAAGTTATTTTAGATAAAGATAAGAATATAATAAAATTCATGTCATTGTTTCTATTGAACTAACCCTTTTAACATGTTCTGCCAATGCATCCAGACCAATTCACGAGAGAGATATCCTTCCAGGAACCCAGCGGCGTATGCTTGCTTCTCATCAGGGAAATCTTCAGATGTGTGGATCTCGAGAAAGGCCCAACTGGAATATATTAGAATTCTAATAAACTGTATTATTTATTCAACAAAAATAAATGATAATTAGTGTGTATAAAGATATACCCTGTTTCGTTTATCTCGTTGGTATACATCGCCTTAGCTACGTGCACTTCAGGAATATCTGCGTAGTAATCACTTATCGTAATCTCCGCTTTAGGGCCTACCCACGTTATATATCCATATTTACACTCGCAAATAATTAAAAGGCGTACAAAGACTGCAAAATAAAACAGCACAGTCATTTTGAAAATTGGCGCGTCTTATAAAATTTGAAAACACGATGACAACGAAACATTTATCGTAAATTAATATCAGTTTTAAACCAAAATGTGGAATAATAGATGAAATTTGCACGTTAAATATTAAAAATCATATTATTTTGATACAATTGAAATTCCAATACATAAATTTATATATCAATTTGACGTTGACATTCAATTGATTTGATTGATGGTTCGGCAAGTACTTGTTTAAAGTTGCTAGTAGTCAAAACAATGTTTGCTGAAGTATTGATGTAACTATTGATTTAATTTCTTAAAACCCGCGTTCCAAGGCAAACTAATTGTGAAAAAAATCAACTCGGCCATTGTTTTTTTTCAGTACGTTTTTGACGTTCCTTCTACTTACTTGCTTGCCCGTTTTCCGCGAGTTGTTTTCAATGTAGAAAAGACTAAGATTTTCCAATATGTGTGTAATTTAAGTAGTTGTAGTACAAAAATCCCGTAATCCCTTAAATGACGCCCACGAAAACTACTAAAACTGAAGTAGAAATGGTGATACGAAACAGAAAGACAGTGATGAAAGACGGCATTATGACAATGTCTGGAATTGGCGAGCCCTCGGTCTTCCACGCGCTAGTGGTGATCTTTTTAGAGTTTTTCGCGTGGGGCTTGCTCACTATGCCCATTATATCTGTGCTGAATGTGACTTTCCCGGATCATACGTTTCTAATGAACGGACTCATAATGGGCATCAAGGGCATTCTGTCGTTCCTGTCTGCGCCGCTGATCGGGGCCCTGTCGGACGTGTGGGGACGGAAGTTCTTCTTGCTGGTGACAGTGTTCTTCACGTGCGCGCCGATCCCGTTGATGCGGATCAACACTTGGTGGTTCTTCGCCATGATAAGCCTCAGCGGAGTGTTCGCGGTGACGTTCTCGATCGTGTTCGCGTACGTGGCGGACGTGACGACGGAGGCAGAGCGCTCCCGCGCCTACGGGCTGGTGTCCGCGACCTTCGCCGCCAGCATGGTCATCTCGCCGGCGCTCGGCGCCTACCTCATGGACCTGTACGGGGAGGCGCTCGTGGTAGCACTGGCTACAGCCGTCGCCGTGCTCGATACCTTCTTCATCATGGTGGCGGTACCCGAGAGCTTACCCGAAAAAGTTCGCTCTGCAGGCTGGGGCCCCGCTATCAGCTGGGAGCAAGCTGATCCCTTTGCAGCTCTACGTAAAGTTGGTGCTGAGCGGACTGTACTGATGCTATGTGTGGCTGTGTTCCTTTCCTACTTGCCTGAGGCCGGTCAGTATTCATGTATCTTTGTGTATCTTAAGCTAGTCATGGGCTTTGGTGTAGTGCAAGTGGCAATCTTCATTGCGATCGTGGGAGTGCTCAGTATCGGCGTGCAAGTGGCGCTGGGCCCGCTGATGCGCGGGCTCGGCGCGAAGCACACCATCATGGTGGGGCTGGTGTTCGAGATGCTGCAGCTGATGTGGTACGGGTTCGGGTCGCGCGAGTGGATGATGTGGGCGGCCGGCGTGCTGGCGGCGCTGGGCTCGGTGACGTACCCCGCCATCTCGGCGTACGTGTCGGTGAGCAGCCGCGCCGACCGCCAGGGCGTGGTGCAGGGCATGGTGACCGGCGTGCGCGGGCTCTGCAACGGGCTGGGGCCGGCCATGTTCGGCGTCATCTTCTACCTGTTCCACGTGGACCTGAACGAGGAGCACGCGGACGCGTCGCGGCGCGGGCCGGTGCCGGGGCCGCCGTTCGTGCTGGGCGCGCTGCTGGTGGTGTGCGCGCTGCTGGTCGCCGCCATGCTGCCGGCCGAGCCCCCCCGCTGCGAGCCGCCGCGCCGCCTGGCCGCCGCCGCCGCGCCGCTCATGGCGCACGACTCCGCCGCGCTCTAGCCGCCCCCGCCCGCGACGTCGCCCACATGCATCGCCACCATTCACCAAGTAAGTTTATATTGAAAGTGAAAACTGTGCCCTCTGAAAACTTGAACTTTATGTTTGAAGTGAAATCGTGACTCATGCTACTACTTAAATGCAAAAATATTTGTCTATGTGGCTTCTGTTCAGAAAATGTATTTGTATAACATCATCTTCACATTGGAAACATTGTAAATAAATCATAATAAGCAATTATTAATGCTATATTCTTATAAATTCTAAGTACTATTCTGTGTATCACTAGAGAGATGTCATGCAGCACCAGGTATTTAATAAATACAATCAATATCTGGAATATAAAGCTCAACCCATGCCTGTGAGGTGAATGTGAATCAATATTGTTGTGGGGAGGTATGACAACAGCTTTGTTGTCCGGACCATTCTTATAATACATATTACCTATGCATCTATGACATACATACTTGGTACAATATGTTAGTGGCTCCAGGTTTTTGCAAGTTGTTTTAATATAAAGTAAATCTGTTTTTTGTAACAATCATGAAAATCTTAATAAACAATTATATAAGTTAATGAAATCATTAATTTAAACATTAACATTGTGCACTTGAGCATAACTTGAGTTTCTCACGGCCAAAACATATTTTTTTGTCTGACAACCAACCTTAAATATACAAATTATGGGTTTGTGTAGTTATCGTGAAACAGATTGAATCTTATTTATTTAGGTAAAGAGATGCTATTTGCATGAGTGCCGGGTTCGCGACAAAATATTTGCGTTACGGCGCTTGGCAACGATTTTGACGAAATGAATTATACACACCTGCAGTGATCTACTCTATTTTATAGTGTTGTTGCTATACAATAAGAGCATGTTATAATATAAAGTGTAGGCAATTATAACGTAATGTATTTTTTTGTACAAATGGTGATTTTATTCCAAAATCTTTTGTTGAAAAAGAGTAAAACTATGAAGGAAACTGATCACGTTTTGTGGCAAAGTGGCAACCTAAATGAGTCATTATTTTCAATTATTGTCTCCTTTGCTCTGATAATTTTTAACCAATTAATTATGTTTATGGTTTTATTATTTTAATAGGAAACGAAATTATAAACAAATAATTTAATTACCACAAATTTTTACGTGCTCTTGCAAATATAGATCTGTTATGGAGACATCTACATAACTTTCAAGTTTATTCCGGCTTTGAATTACCTGTCTATATAAAATAATATTTATTATCGCGCGATGCACTATATCTGAATTATCAGTGATTAGCTAGCTGCTGTGCTATGAGTTAGTTGACGCACACACGATGACTAATCAAACGATACCTAACTGAGCTAGTACCGGCCTGATAAAGAATCATTTACCGTAATATCTTTCAGGTTACTTTTAATTGTACAATCCTGAGCAATGAGCAGCAACTACATCATTTCAACTAGCTCAGTTTTTCGTTGATGCATATCCTAGCCAAGTTGCATGACCACTGCCCTACTACAATATTTGCTCAGCTGTTCATGGGTTTAATCTTTCAAATGACGTCATAAAGAAATACAATACAATAAAAAGGCATTGACGGGCTTATATTATTCGTAATTTCTCGTCTCCAGATCGTTGGAAATTATAGCATAAACGGCCTTGGCTTCAAGAGACAGGGGATAAGACGTGACGTCATTTATAAAGAATAAACGTTTCCCAGTGACTCGTGGTTTAGGGGGATTTCCGTTGAACAAGTTTTTATTTAATGATCAAATCAAAATACCCTTATCATAGTCTTATCTGGGGTTAAAGTGCTAACGACTGAATGTCTTACGATAACTTCAAATGGCAAAACTCTGTTAACATCGGAACTTGCAAAACCTATTTAGTAATGATCGATTGGACTCCATAGAATTGGTTGCATACATAGCCAACCTTCACGCGTGATAAGATTCTATACTTTTGCCAACGCATTTGGCCTCATTGAAGTGTCACATAGGTTTACTTTATAAGCTCTAGAAGTAAAGGTCTTGGACCAATCGTGTCCTCTTTTAGAATAACTTCACACAACATTTTTGAAGTTTTTTAGAAAAAAACATCTGCAATTCGTGATCGATATTTTCTAAATAAATGCCTATAGTGCCACTTTGCTTGTACATGTACAGCCTTTGTATCTCGTATAGACCACTCATTGCCAAGGAAAACTTTACTGAGTTCGATCTGAAATATCTCAGCGAAGTGGAGAAAACAATTTAATTTCAGTAAGTAGGTGATTTTTTTTATCATAACTATTTGCATAAACCAGATTTATTAAGAACTTATCTTTTTATTTGTACATGTGACGAAAGTTTACTTAATTTTTCTATTTTAATGATAAAGGGTTTTTTTCATTTATTTTTACATGAATCAATATTATTATATGTAGTAGTGTATCTCCTCCGAAATCACATAAGCGATTACAAAATAGCTTTCAATCCGTGTAGGTACCTTTTAAGTGTTATTTTTCTTCTAAATAATCAGAGTAAATGTTTATTTTATTAATTTAACCGTGCTTGTGGTGACTCTTTCCTGTTGCCACATTGTTAGGATTTTACACTAGTTGACAGCTTGAGGAAAACGACGTCGCTTGCCGTTGTACGTGCTTTAAATGAGGTCCGATAACAAACAAATAAACTGTGCAGGTAAACTAACAAATGAATTAAAATGTTCCAAGAATTAAATGGAAAATTTAATAGGGTCAAGGACAACCAGTGACACCTCAATGTTACGTAAATTGTATAGAGCAGCTTCACATACGCGGCAGAATAACTTTTTTATTAACGGACCGACCGCGGAATCACTACAAAGTATAAAACAAAGTCGCTTTCCGTCGGGTAGGTATGTGTTTGTATGCTTGGATCTTTAAAATTACGCAACTGATTTTGATGGGGGGTTCTTTTAATAAAAAGTGATACAAAAGGAAGGTTAATATGTAGTAAAGGGAAAGGGTGTTTACTCCGAATTTAACGCGTGCAAAGCCGCAGGTAAAAGCTAGTCTTAAATAAATCATTCTCAGATGGATGTGTAACTTCTTTAAAATTCCATAGAGAATATTGCCTGGTGTTCGCGAAGTGACAAGACCACCTTTACGTCGTAATAACTTTGATGTAGAACCGAACCGGTTACCAGTCTACGAGAGAACGCCAATTTTAAATCTAGCTGGAATGTTGTGGGTGCATCTTGGCATGACTGAAATTATTTATTTATTAAAGTAATCATTTTTTTGCTTAAAAAAAATAATACCTTTCAAATTATCGACAAAAGTTCAAGGGCCCTTTCATAAAAGTTATTTTTGTTCAAAGGAAATTGTAAAAGTGTTTCAACTTAAATTTAACAACAAAACAGCATTTACGAACAACTTGCAAAAGTCCAAGAACGCTAATTGAAACTTGTTCGACTCGTTACTTACTTGTTTGTTTATTTAATTAGATTACATAAACCCTTTGGCTAAGTCAAGTTCACGACAAACTGCTGATCTAGTTGATACTAACAGTAATCGTTTATGTATAAATAAGGTAAGCACAGAGTTGAAACTGGTTTTTATGTATCTGTATAATGTTAAACATTTAATTGTATGTCTATGTGTGAAATAATACAAATAATTGAGTATAATTTGAGTAATTTGGTGCTCATGAACTTGGACGCTCTATGTTTAGCAATTTTAGTTGCAGAGACTTAAACAACGATTGCTAGTTTCAGCAATCGTCAACTGTTGCATACTGCATCTAAAATTGACTTGCAGAGCGCCTATTGCCTATGTATTCTGGCTTTTATATACCTTTTCTCAATATTTTCGTTAAAAAAAATTGAAGATAATGAAAGCGGAGATCTTGTGTAAACAATTTTTTTTTGTATTTCAATTGTGATATGTTAATGGTAAAGTAGAGCAGTTTTAAAACGGCTTTACGTTGGGGGTGTAACGCGGAACCAACAAACGTCAACCAAATGATTGTGATGATGCATTTAGTACAAGAGCAGAGAGCGAGTGGCTAGTTCCAAAGCAGGGTTGCATTTCTTTGTTAATTTATATTGTTTTGTTGGTAACATTGTGAAAGTATTATTTGTAAATAAATCTGTAAGATAACGTACGTTAGTGATGATCGATTAGGGAGTAAGTGTTAATACATTCACATTCTATCTGTGTTGTTGAATACTTACTTTGAGTGACGACTGTGTGATGTAGCTAATTTAATAGTTTTAAATTTATAAAATTTCTCGTACTGCATAGGCTTTATTATGAATATTCCTTAACGCATATTCGATTAGGTGCCGATAAATGTATGGGATTGTAAAATAAGAAGACCCTGTAAATTATTTTAGTACTTCAAACGTGAAATGTATTTTGTTTAAGAGATGTAACATATCTGTCGAGAGTTATATTGTAAAATTTCGAGGTTCGGTATAGATTGTGATCGCCGACTCTTCTGGTCGTTTTGTGATATGCACTGCCACGAAAGTTGAAAGCAGAGTTCTTCACTCGTCTCTGACCTTTTGTGGAGTTATACCTGAAGTTGACAGTTCATTTTGTGATCAATAAAGTCAAAGGAATATTATATTTTTGTAAGGATTGGTCAGTTTGTGGTGTCATTTTAAAAACACTTTAGAACAGCAGAAACTTTAACCAAGTGTACAAAGTGATTTCAAATGTAAGTGGAAATACTTACGGAATGTATTTGAATTTAATTTTAAATAATCAACTGTGTTATTTGTTATAAGCGACGACTTGCCTGCATTGATGAAAGGTGTAATAAAAACTTAACACCAAATACGTGATCATAAAATGGATTGTCGAAGCCTATCTTAAACTTGGCCTGCAGTTGGACACGCTTTTTAGAATTTTGCCAAAATATCTGTAAGCGTTGAACCTAGAGTGTACAACTACTTAGTGAACATAAAATTGTAAGTAAGATAGCTTTTCTGCAAAGTTTTGGGTCAATTAAATTCCCATTAAGCACTTTATGAACAAGCGTCTGTATCGGCTATTGTACACAAGTTTATGACTAATTTAATGACAAAATTGATATTTTTTTAAGTAGAAAAGTCATCATTGCAAGATGTTAATTTGAGATAACTGTTTTTATTTTGGTGCTGGAACTGTCAAAGCAAACAGTTTGTAAAAGTGTGTATCAATAGAAAATAAAGGAAGTAAAGTTTGACGGCGTTGTCTTATCTTTTATTTTCCCTTTTTTGACATACCGTTCTTTTTTGGGCAGGTAAGTAAACCAAATCGATAACTTAAGACCTACAATGGTTCTAATTGATCGCAATCCCTATCATCCTTGTCAACTTTAATTACTCCTTTTAATGTGTTTGCGATGGATTTGTTCCTATCGCGAATGGGCTTCTCGTTGCACGGATACCTTTCAGTTGCGGTATTGAACTTATACATTTGACAGCTTTTAAGGATTCCGAGCACACAAACTTAGGACTAAGTTTCTAAGAAAAAGGAGCTGCATTCATAAAGGGAACTAAAAATAGCTAAGGTACTTGTAGATGGTCCATAACGTTTCGCAAATACCTATATCATAGAATTTTATCATAAATAAAACGTTTCGTGCAACTTTCTACTAGTAATTTTTATTTCATTAAAGATAACCGATTTGCGTACACCTTTGAACCTATTCTCACCACCCTAAGCTCTATTTATACTCTGTTAGTGGGAAATGAACGTACGAGGTTATTGAAGAACAATTAAAATAAATGAATTATTATTTTGCTATCACTTTCTGGCCGCCGCTACACATTAATATAAATGCAGGTGAGTCAGATTATGCTGTTGAAAAATTGTCTAGATGGTTTTCATCTTAGGTTTTTTGGATTTTGAAGGTTCCAAATTGTTTTAATATTTAAAATATTAGGTACCCACCCGCGACTTCGGCATTAAAAGTATTTTTTCCGTGGCAGGGCCGAGCCGCCCATACGTGCGAAGTGTGCGGCGCACGCAGGCGCCTAATCAAGAGGGGCGCCCCGGATGAAATGCCAGCGCATACTATTCTTTTTTTTAATACAACATAGTATTGATAAATATCACCAGCATTCCCTAAATCACCTTCTTTGATTTTTAGGTGCCTTCAGACGTGTGAATGTAAGTTTGCCTATTATGTATTATAAATTGGAGTACACAGCCACAATTTAAAATATATAAAAAATATGTATAAACTGACTAAATAAGGCGCTACATAGGTTTCTTCGAATTCCTCACAGGCGCTGCTGATGCATGCTGCATGTAGGCGCGGCCTTGTTCCGTGGGAATGAGACTTATTACCGCGATAAAAACTAGCCTAGTAGCACCTATTTCCACAATCATCGGTGCTGAGTCCGTTGCTGTCAAGAAAGTGAACACCTGTGGCGTCATCACGAATAACTATCGAGTAGTAAGCATAGTGTCGCAGGCTGTTGAACTATATTCCAAAATTCATTAAAATTAGTTCAGTCGTTATGAGACATACCTACTCATTTTCACATTGCAATATTAGTAAGGGATTTTTACCACTTGCAGTGGCTATAACTCATTTTTTGTGTAATAACCTCATATAATATTCTTAAAAATAGCCATGGGATATAAAGAATTTGAAGACACGGTTTTGTATGGAACAAATACAGGTTTATCCTAATTAATTTGTAATTAACTTATAAATGAAAAACATGTAGTTAGCAAAACATATTTATTAAAATAGTTACACAAATAAAAGTAACAATATACAATTACTGTTATCATAAAATGGCACAAAAGCAACAGTGCCCGCACATATACCTACAAATTATTAATACTGCTTATAAATAACTATGCAACAAAGATATATGCTAAAATTAATAATCAAAAACTTGCATCTTTGTATAACTCTTACCTTAATTCCATGTTCATGATATAGCTATGTGATATAAAACTAAATTGTAAAGAAGAAGCCTATTTTTTTCTCGTCAGGTAAGTCTGATTAAGCCATTAAGCTAAGCTAATTAATTATGTGGTGGAAGATAAGTCTACGGCATTAATTATAATTAACTTTAAGAGCATAGGGGTGTGTTTGTGTAAGCCATTTATGGTTTACTCTATATTATTGCCGCGAGTCGCACACTCAGAATGCCATTCATGGGGGCAGACATAACTCTCCCATGTGCAGGCTAATGTGGCAACTTGATTTGACAACAAATATTAGCGGATATGTTCCATTAGTTAGTTATCCACGGCATTACCATTCGATGTATGTCGCAATTCATGATTAGCGACAAAGTATAACCTACCTGCATCCTAGACACAATATTGCATTGACGATATTGCTGCACTTGTTAACTCAATCAACGCCTCCTACATAGTATTAATAAAGCTAGTTATATATAACATTATCACACCCACTATTAGTTAATGTAAAATCTTAATTCTAAGTTGTCGGAATTCTCACCTTTTCTTTATTAAGGTTTATTTAACCGTCGACATTCCTCATTTGCATCTGCAACTCGAACCTCCTATTAGTCCTTACTCCCTTGATAATAGTTCTGTTTTCTGTCCTCTTCGAATTACGTATGTTAGAGAGATTGGAGAACGACTTCTCTCTCATGACGATCTGCTTGGCTGCTTCCTTCCTGACTGTAGTGGTTCCAGCTGCAGATGGTAGTGTGATTCTTGTTTTGGTGGTAATTGGTTTCTTGTCTTGTGATTTGATGACGGTGCTAGGTTGTTTCGGCGGGATACTAAACGGGTTGCTAATGCCTATATCCATTTTGAAGCCGAAGCGGGTGTAACCAGATCGCATGGACCCTAACGTTAGCAGGGCTGTCTCCAAGTCCGGTTTTTCACTTGTTTTTTGGGTTCCGTTCATTTCTAGTTTCTTGGATGATGTTCCTTTAGGTTTCTGGTTTTTCTTTGGGTTGTCCTTCGTGCCCGTCTTCTTCGCTGATTCTTTAGCTTGTTCGGCTTTCTTGGCGGACGGTTCTTTTGATTTACGCGGCGAGTCAGTGGCTGGAACAATATTTTTAGTTAAACAAGTTGTATTGGATACCACAAAGTTAAAAATAGAGGGGTTTAAAAGGATAGTGAGTGTATCTGTGAGTTAGAAGATGTAATTTGACACAATTGAAAGTGATTGAGAGTGTTCGAAAATAAGTCAATTTTTTAGAAATGTTTCAAAACAAGTCAGGCGTTCATGTTTTTATTGGTTTACATTACTTCCCTAAACTGAAATCAGAGAGTTTAACGATTTTAATCTACTGTTAAGAACAAACAGAACCAGCAAGACCATTTGACCATTGAAGTAAAAGTATTAATAAAAAATATTACTATCACTTTCTGCCCGTCGTCGTTATACGGTAATGCGTAAGAACATAATACCTAACAGACGGGACAGATCAAGCAGTTAAAAAAAATATTAATTTTGCACCACTTGAAGTTGCTTCTAGCTAGATTATTATGTAATAAAAAATGGCATATAGAAACATTCATCAATATAATATTCATGTTATTAGTTTTTTAATCTGTTCAGATTTGTCTTCGGGAAATGAGGAATTCGAAGACACGATTTTGTATGGAACAAATACTGGTTCACAACGCTCTTAATTACATAGATACGTAGGCGTATCGGCACTTTCATATCTCAAGGTCTAGATCAGACTCCGTGAGTCTGACCCAGGGTCGCTTATGTATATATTTGTTTATTCATCGATAGTCTCGTAATTATAAAACACGAATGCAATAACACAGTAGCTGTTCTGTTGCGTGCGTGATTGATTATCACTAATATGATTCATATCTTGATAACAATATTGAGTGGTAAGTAGGTACGACAAAAAATATGTAAGTAGTCTGTCCAATTTTGATAATAAATTGCATCAGGTCACAATAAGACTTTTTGTGTTATTATTTTACCAATAAGTATGTAGTTAGTATTAAAAGTCTGATAAGCCACTATTTATAACTTAATTTATAACTTTTCAAGTACATAGGTTAGTCACATAACGATACCAAATATTTTAGGTATTTCAGAAAATTCTTTTCCACGTTGTTCGATGTTGGTATCTGATAATAAAAACGTGGCTTGCGTGTATCGGATATGAGGTTTGATTGTTACAATAATGTGAACAGACAACCAATGAATATTTAAAGGTCTAAGGAATTTTCATATTAACAGGTAGTATTAACATGGGTGCTAAGCTCGTATTGCTAAGGTTTTTCTTACGACGTACCCCATAAAGTAATTACGTGATAAACATGTGCATAATTTTAAGTTTATAAGTTGTGCTAAAATAAAGAGTTTCCTTATCTAATCTAGCTATCATATAAAAAACTATTCTATAGCACTATCCAAAGCTATTTATTTTTTCAAATATAACTTTTATATTTAGCTCTCTATAAAAAGTAAGTAAATACCACGAGTATTTCACCATTTAAGTAGGAAAGTTGATACTTTTCTTAATCATGCAAGTAGATATGCAAGTGTCGTCGTAAGTGTCTTTAAAATATTGAATTGAAACCTATAAATAATAGCGATGATTGCCCAATTCATAGAAGGTTTACGTAGCCTACTTTTCCTAACAGCTGTTGTAGTTTGAAAGAAATCAAAATTAGAAAACTGTATCAATATCTACCTTGCAAATAAATATTCAACAATGCATATACCTTTTTTAAATAAAGTGTTGATGTAGTTTTGGTATTTTTGTCAATAAATTTTAAGTATTAAATGACTCATTACGATCAAAGTCTTTTCAAATTATGCGAAAAACAAGCAGTTAGTGTTAATTATAAACCGACTTGACATTAGCATACGAATCCGTATGTGACATACGGTATGTCCTTCACATCCTATGATATCATCTGAAACCAAAATCCCCCCAACCCCATCTCACCTTTAGGGCTGCCCCGCTCCAGCACCGCGACCCCGCCGGTGGCGGTCATCAGCTGGCTCCTATGACGTCATCAGCTGAAAACAAAATCTCCTCAACCTCTCACCTTTAGGGCTGCCCCGCTCCAGCACGTGGACCCCGCCGGTGGCGGTCAGCAGCTGGCTCCTATGACGTCATCAGCTGAAAACAAAATCTCCTCAACCTCTCACCTTTAGGGCTGCCCCGCTCCAGCACGTGGACCCCGCCGGTGGCGGTCATCAGCTGGCTCCTATGACGTCATCAGCTGAAAACAAAATCTCCTCAACCTCTCACCTTTAGGGCTGCCCCGCTCCAGCACGTGGACCCCGCCGGTGGCGGTCATCAGCTGGCTCCTATGACGTCATCAGCTGAAAACAAAATCTCCTCAACCTCTCACCTTTAGGGCTGCCCCGCTCCAGCACCGTGACCCCGCCGGTGGCGGTCATCAGCTGCTTCCAATGACGTCATCAGCTGAAACCAAAATCCCCTCAACCCCATTCCCACCTTTAGGGCTGCCCCGCTCCAGCACCGCGACCCCGCCGGTGGCGGTCAGCAGCTGTCTCCTATGACGTCATCAGCTGAAACCAAAATCCCCCAACCTCTCACCTTTAGGACTGCCTCGCTCCAGTACATTGACCCCGCCGGTGGCGGTCATCAGCTGCCGGGCCCTGCGCGCGCGCCGCCGCTGGCACTCGTCCAGCGACTCCATCTGCTCGAACTGCCGCCGGTGCAGCGCCGCGAAGTTCGGCAGTTTGGTGCGGGGCTTGACGGGAGTCTTCTTGGTAGGGGTGGTGGACGATAGCTTGGCTGTGGTAGGGTAGAGTTTAGGTATTAGGGGCTGATGAAGATTTAAATAAGTGTTAATTTAGGTAAAAATCTGTCGTTTATAGATTTTTGAGAAAACCTATTTAAGTAAGATGTTGTGCCTATTAAATTGGTGTAGATATACATATTTCAGAAAGGTAAGGTAAGGATGACTGTTTTGGTTTTAATTATTAATTTTAGTTTTTACCTTATTGTCAATTGTATAGCAAATTCGTTTCATTTACATTGTACTGTGATTTGCAAGTCTTATATCTATTTAAGGTAGACAGCGCCTCTAGCGGCAGCTTAGAGAAACCTAAACTTACTAATAAATGAAAAAATGAAAAACTGATCCTTACCCAACGAGTTTGCATATTTTGTTTTGTACTATTTTGTAAGAGAATATGGTAAGAAGTCTAATAATCTATGAACAAAAAAGCCCCATCAATTTTAAACGAAACCAATCTAGGTGATCTTCAAATTTTTTTTTTAATCCTACTAATATTATAAACGTGAAAGTTTGTGAGTATGGATGGATGT
The DNA here is from genome assembly GCA_916618145.1 of Emmelina monodactyla. Lineage (NCBI taxonomy): Eukaryota > Metazoa > Arthropoda > Insecta > Lepidoptera > Pterophoridae > Emmelina > Emmelina monodactyla. The sequence continues at coordinate 512,874 of OU745315.1, read as the reverse complement.
TTGTTACTCTTTCACGTAAAAACTACTGGACGGATTTTGATGAAACTTTACACTAAGTTATACATCAAAATAACATATAGGGTACTTTTTACCGCGGGAAAACTTATTATTCCCACGGGAAACCGACTTCCACGCGAACGGAGTCGCGGGCGGCCACTAGTTAGTGATATAATAGTTTCCTACCAGCGGCACTGGAGGTCCTGGGCCGCGACAGGCGGTCCACGGAGTCCCGCAGCTCGGGGTCGAGGCGGCTGCGCTTGGCGCGGCACCCGGCCTCCTCCGTGCGGGAACGCTTGCGGCCCACCGTGCTCGCTGGAACATAGGTGAATGGTCATATTGCGACATGCTTCCAATATTGAAAGTTTATGAAACGTGGTTAGCAGGGTATCACAGTACAGATAAATCACTAGGTCATTGTATGTGTGGGTATAGTGTTGTTTCCTGTGTGGCTTACGCAAGTTTACTTCAAATAGTCTATTAATCTATGAAGATACACATGCTTTCTTCTTTCAATCTGTGAGTAATCTAGGAATAAAAATGAGTACATATAACTTACCACTTTCATCAAAAACAAAGCTCTTGTTAGAACCTTTCATACTGGACTTGACGATCATTCGCTTCTTCTCAGTATTAGGTGGAGGGAAGTCAACAGGACTGCAGAACATCACCTTAGTATTTCGAGGAGCATAGTCCGACAATGTTGACCGTCTAGTTCCCTTCTCAATAGATCTTGTTACATTCAGTACTGACTTCTTCTGAGGGCCTTTGGAAAATGGGAAGGGAGTAGAGCCAGGAGTACCAACTGACATGCGTTTATCTGGAGTTTTATTCAAGAAGTTTATTTTAGAATCTGTAATTACGGGCAGTGGGGAAGTAGTATTCTCTGGACTATCTTTAGTGAATGTTCCTTCACGTTTTAACGGTGTGATGGGAGCTGTAGCAATGGGACTGTCTGGTTTTACCGGTGTCTCCTCTAATTGTGTTGCATCCAGACTACTTTCAATCAACACCGGAGTTGTGTTGATAATGTTCTCTGTTTTAGAGTCATCGCTTGTGATACTTATACTTGAGATGTCCTTTGTTCTGTTGTATGTTCCATTCAACTCACCATCTGAAGTCATCAGTGATGACTTAGAAGATGTTTTTTCATCTGATTTGTCAAATGTTGTGTCAGCTTTAGTTTCCTTAGTCACTTTGTCATCAGTTTTGTCAAAAGTGGAGTCAAGTTTTGAGTCTGGCTTTTCAAATGTTAGGTCAAGGGAGTTAACTTTGTTATTGTCATTTGTTCTATTTACAGTTAGATCAGGAGGTGTTTCAGGGTCTAAGTGACTGAGTCTCCGTGATCTTCTGCATTTCTTAGCAGAGTTACTGGTTTCTAAAGTATTGTCCTTCTTTTCAAAGGTCAGATTACATGTGTCCAAGATATTTATTATTTCATTGGCAATAGAAGATTTCTTTGATTTATCAAATGTCTCATTATTGGTCTCTGTTAGGTCATCTCTCATGCTAGATTTACGTTTCTGACTTAACCGTGCCACACATCCATTTTTCTTTTCAAAAGTTGTGTTACTTTGCTCCATCACTTCAGTGTTAATGTTGGATAGGGTTCTTGCTTGGTCAACAGTATCTTTGCTAGTTTTGCGTGGTGTAACCACTTTGATACTAGATTTACGTTTGGTTGTGTGAATTATCTCATTTTCTAGATCATCTTGATTGGTGGCTATAAATATTTCTTTTGGTGAGTTTAATGGGATATCTCTAGATCCATTGTTGGTGAGACTGACGGGGCTGCCTGCAGCGCTGTGGAATGAGTCCACTGACATTCCACTTTTGTTCAATGAGCTATTTTTTTTACTGATAATATCCTGTTTAGAAATTGAACCTGATTTCTTTGATGACTTTTTCTTTATGCCTTTCTTTTTGGCTTCAACTGGGATCTCAATTTCTTCATCTGCATCATCATTTTGTTCTTTTTGTACCACCTTCTTCTTCTTTTTGTTTCTCTTGGGTTTCTCCATGCCCGTGTCTGTAGTTTCTTTCAAACCCAGCTCGCCATTGTTATTGTGTAGTCTTCTGTTTTTCTTATTAGAAACATCTGTAGAAATAGTGTCTTCACTTTCTACTGCTTGAAATTCATTGTATATTTTGGTTTGTCTTGTAAGTCTTCCTTTTTTCTTTGGTACAATGATTTCCTGTGTTGTATGTGAGATTGCATCATTGGTGTTATGATCTTTGAGTGTGTTCTTGCGTACTTTGCGCTGCTTCGTTTCCGTGGGCAGCTCTGCGGTGGCGTCGAGTTCAACATCGTCCCCGGGGTACGCCACATAGTTATGCTTCTTCTTAATACCGCCGGCGTCTTCTTCATTAATATTTTCTTTCAAGCGTCGGCTACGAGTTTTCTTTTCAGGCTTAATAATTGAAGTGTCATCAGTTCCTGCTTTCTTTCCTGTATCTTCATTTAAATAATTGTGGATCCCTGAAATAATTTGGATGTATTTAAATAAACGGTTACTAGCTTTTAGAAAAGAAAAGATGTTTACTTACGTTTACCAGATCGAGTAGACATTATTGATAAGCAGCAATACACAAAATTACACTAAACTATGCATTCCACTATGTATTTATGATTATCCGTCAGCAAAATGATCTCAATACTTTACAAAATAAAAATATTTTTAATTTCAAATGGTGTCCGTTCGATAGCCGTTTGTTTAATTTTTAAATTGACGTTTCGTTTGTTTGATTGACATTTCCTTTGTCTATGGAATCCGAAGTTGTTAAGGCAGCCATTACACGGTCATTGTAAACGTCATTCAATTTAACTAGGCATGATTGAATGACTCACGGCAAAAAAGGAAGAACTTTTTGTAACAAACGGAATTTCATCTAACAAAAAATATTATTCACCTTGAAAATCAGCGTAACGTATTGAAGCCAATTATTTTCAATAGGCATGGTGGCAGTATCAAAGATTATATTATATTATTTTTAAACACCGATAAGAGTGAATGACGTCACATCTATGTAAACATCATCCGGGTCATCTATTTTTGCATGTTCAATCTCTTGTATTTTGCGAATCCCTTTATTTTCCATCAACAGTTTTTCTATTAGAATGGAGAATGTTACCAAATTTTGATTATTATCTCTTCGTATTCTCTGTCAAAAATAAAAAATACTGGTGAAAGAATTATTTCGATGCGTCAATTAGTTTCCGATTTATAAGTAAAATAAGTTGCTACCGCACGACGCGGGCTGTCGGTGGCGGTGTGACGTCACACCACAACTCGCTCGGTCTGGCTCACTCAGTACGCTCGCGGTCGCGCGCACTTGTCGTCTCAATTAAACCTAAATACTTTTAAAAATGACTAATCCAACTACTAGGAAATCATGTGTTATGCCTAAATGTAAAAATAAAACTATCAATTCGCCAGAAAAGTGGTTTTTTACAGTTCCAAAGGATACATACATACATCACCAAATCTTTTAACTTGAACATAACCAATACCATTAAACAATTTGTTAGTAAAAATACAAATAAATAAAAGAGGTTTAGTTCATATCATCTACATTTGCAATAAAAAATAAATTAAATTACTAAAATAAAATAGTAAAGGTAAAGTGCATCTGTAACGTTCAACTACCTACATCTAGATCGTATAGGTATCCTACTTCCTAGTAATATAATAAACGCGGAAGATTGTGTTTGTGTTTGTTATCTTTCACACAAAAAGTACGGAACTGATCTGGACAAGACTGAAATAATCCATAGGCTTCTTTTAATCCTGGGAAAATGTGCAGTTCCCGAGGGAAACGCGGGCGAAGCTGCTAACTAAAGCTAGTTAGTACTAAATCAATGCATGTATTTATTTAAATTTACTGATAAGAGCGGTATCTTTGTATACATACTAGTGGCCGCCCGCGACTCCGTTCGCGTAGAAGTCGGTTTCCGTGGGAATGAGAAGTTTTCCCGCGGTAAAAAGTACCCTATGTGTCATTCTGATGTGTAACCTACTGCAAAGTTTCATCCAAATCCGTCCAGTCCCCCAAGTCAAGTGGCAAGTGATATTTGCGATAGCAAGTGAATAGAATAAATTTTTGACAAGCTTTCAATTTGACAGTTTCATACATATTTTTTCTATTCACTCGCTATCGCAAATATCACTTGCCACTTGACTTGGGGGGGCAGTAGTTTTTACGTGTAAGAGTAACAAACATTCATACATCCATACTCACAAACTTTCACATTTATAATATTAGAAGGACGTACCTACCTATAGCTACAAAACTATGATACATGATTTGTTGTCTTTAACGTAAAAAAAATAATGATAGGTAGCTAGGTACATACTTCTACTATTGGACTCGCATTCTTCCATTCGTATTTTTATTATATTGGTTATTTTGTTTTGATAAAACAGTTTAGAACATATCAAACATTTCGGCGGCAACAGAATCACTATTTCTTGATAAATAATGCGCAGCCATTAATTCATCTATTTTAGATATTTTTTTTTTTTTTTTTTTTTTTTTTTTATGTAATATAGGTAGCAAACGAGCATGCGGGTCACCTGATGGTAAGTGATCACCGCCGCCCATGACTACCCTCAACACTGTAGGTGTTGGGGGTGTGTTGCTGACCTTTAAGAAAATATATAAATAAATAAATAAAATTGGGCACCGGATACCGCACTCACCGAACGAAACGCAGGAGCATCGTTCCTACTTCACGTCGGTTTCCTGTGCGACGGTGGTATTTCACCGGTCGAGTCAGCCCAGTAATCGCTGCAGACAGAGCCTACAGCTAGACTCTACCACTCAACAAAATATAATAATATATTACACGATTACCTTTTTTCGAAACCTATACCCAATTTATTAATAGAATAATATTTACTATTAACGTATAATAACGAATAATATTTATATTTACTAATACGCGACCGAAAACACAAAAAAATTATACATTAAATTTTAAATAAATAAAAAAATAAAATAAAATACTGTGCCAGCTATATGCGCCACCGCTGGCGCGTTGTGGTAAGACGTCACAAGCGGTCACGTGACTGTTAGCGGGACTCGATATTTTTCGAAACTTTGAATGCCTATAAAATCAAAACTACTGGGTATTTTTGATTACAACAAAAACTAGTGTATTTGTATGCATACAGGCTTTACTGAGACAAATTTTCAAGCGATTTGGAATACCTAGTAACATTCTCCATTCCTATTTTACGATACACAATATGCAAATCACTAAAACTTCAACGTACACAAACAATGAGTTTTTTTGCTGAAATAATAATATTTTCGGAAAAAGTAGACATCTATAAACATTATTCAAGAGGATTTCAAAATTTGTCATCATGCCTATTATTTGATACTGACGACTTTTTTTGAGACGGGTACTGATGCTTTGCAATGACTAAGTATTATCTATTGAAAATTCATCACTTTCCTAAATTAACCGACTCAGATAAAATATGAAAAGTTAAAACTGGAATATCAAATATTCGCATACTCAAAATTAATATATGATATTTGCGTGTACGTCACTAATTATCTCTCTTGAACTATTTAAATAAAAAGTGCCTAATAGAAGTAAACGAAGAAAGAAACGAAAGCCGCCATGTTTGTTTCAAAATTAGTTTTTTTTATTTTACCACTCCGATGATCACCATGAGCGATTCCGTCAGTGGAATGGAATGACAGTCATGTCAATCCATCATTTATCTCATTCCGTTCCGTCAATTTCCGTCCGTTGCTTATGGCCTTTTTCATTCCCTGTATACTGACATGAGCTGTATGGCCATAGTAGCCTTTGCCTTTCCCCATATGGGATAAATCAGCAAAAAAAAAAATCTCCCTGCGTTCCGCAAATAGATAAAAGTGATTTTAACGCTCACATCACCGTTCCGTTGAAGCGAGAGCGCGTCCATGGTCGACGATGGGTGAGAACGATGACGTCATTAACATTGCGCTCAGAGAACCAACACTTTGGAGTATGGTCGGCGTTAGCGCTGTCAAAAGTTAAATTGACGCAATAACTGTCAATATCGCGCTAAAAGTAATCGGAACGGTTGTAAGCGATTTGAGCGTTCCCAGATCTGTAAGCGATTTACGGAACGCAAGGATTGACTTCACCATTGTGTTGTGAAGTGTATTCGTATTTTGTAGTAATGCCAGCGGCTTTAATTAACTAAAGCAGTTACGATTTTCAAAACTAAGTTAAATTCTGACCCTAAACTATAGTAATCGAACCTGCAGATCTTAAAACGAGAGTGATGTACCGGTACAAGTCGGCATGACAAGGTATAACAGAAACGCCCGTAAATAAACAATGGCAAGTCGTTATTTATTTCTGCTTTTCATTACGTTTTTGTATGAGAACGGCTGTGTTGGTGATCGCGGCGACTACATTGGCTGTTACAGACTTGGAAACGAAGTTCTATTAGAAAGTGAGTCTGGTGATAGTGTCGACGCGTGCCTAGCAACGTGCGAAAGTGAATACTACAGATATGCCATCATCAGCAATGGTTCGACGTGCTATTGCGGGAACGCCCCCGGTAAGTTCAAATTCCCATTGGAGACATGTAACTTACCGTGTTCGAAGAACGAAACCCAACATTGTGGCGGTACAGTAGCGGCCAGTGTCTATGATACCGAGGTGATGGCTCCCGGCCGGCCCGCCGAGCTCAACATCATCAAGGTCACGGAGACAACCGCCCGCGTCAACTGGACCGCCCCGAAGTCCTACTCAACTATCACAGGATACAACCTACAAGCAACTGTTGTTGAAACATATGCTGACTTTAACTTGAAGCCTTTAGATTGGTCTGTTTCAAATGGAACCTTTTATTTTGAACTGCAAAATCTCCACCCTGGTTCTATTTACAACATTAGTGTGTCTGCCATCAACGGTGAGTATGAGGGCCCCAACATTACAGCAAAGGCCACCACAATAATAGGCACACCAGATCCTAGTCCTCCTGACATTAAGATTTTAGAAAGAAAAGGTGAAAGAATGCTTGTCCGTATCCCTAAAGCAAAAAATGTAAATGGTCCAGTGTCAATGTACAGAATAGTTGTGTCCATAGAGATGTTTCAGCAGGGTTTCTTAATAGAAAATCTTGGTAATTTCTCATATGCAGATGAGCAGCATCTACCTTACTATATAACTGCAGAGTTAGCTCCTGATGAAATCAATGAGGACTTTATTATTGGAGACAAGCAAACATTCAATGGGTTTTACAATGCTCCACTGAAACTGACTAATGAGCTGCAAGTTTCACTGGGTGTTGTCAGTATAAAAGACCATGTCAGGAAGGTTAGATATGCAGAGTCAACAAGGAAAATTATTCTCAACATAAATGAACCTGAGGAAATGTCTCCTATGGTGCTGGCCCTTGGAGCAGGCATTGCTATAGGAGTAGTTCTCTTATTGATTGGTGTTGGCCTCATCATAATACTGAGGAAAAGAATCCACCTAGTCAGAGTACAGAGAGGATCTCAATCAATGCCACTTAATGCGAGTGAACCATGTCTAGAAATAGAGAATGCTGGCTTTCTGCAGGAAGATGAACAAAGGGTTGATTACTATGGAAATCTCAAGCGGCAGCTATGGAACATTCCAAGGAATCTGTTGGACACAGATATATCCTGTGTTGTAGGTTTAGGTACATATGGCAAGTTCACTAAAGGAAAGGTGCAACAACACAACTCCCAGACCACTGGGCTTGTTCAGGTTATTTTAGACAGGGAACTAGAAAGATCTGATAAGAAACTTATGCTGCAGGAGCTAGATATGCTTATTAAGTCTAGTGAACATGAAAATGTTATTTCTTTAATTGGTATTTGTGAAACCAACACGACGTTATTCGTCGTTCTACAAGATTTTAAATCTACCCTAAAAGAGCTGCTTCTAGAGAGTCGGCACAGAGACTTGCAGAACAACAAATTCTGTTTGCTGCCTGAGAACAAGGTGTTGCAGTTGTGCGTGGACGTCGCCCGCGGTATGGAGTACTTGCACAACAAGAAAATCATGCACAAGCGTCTGTGCTGCCGCAACGTGGTGGTGACGGAGGGCGGCGCGCGCGTGGCCGGGTTCGGGCTGTCACACTCGCGGCCGCTGCACGAGGCGCCGGACTACACGCGCTGGACCTCGCACGAGATGCTGCGCCAGACGCGGTTCAACCCCAAGGCGGACGTGTGGTCGTACGGCTGCCTGCTGTGGGAGGCGCTGGCCGTGGGCGCCACGCCGTACTTCCACACGGCCAGCAAGGAGGTGGCGGCGCGCGTGCTGCGCGGGATGCGGCCCGGCCAGCCCTCGCACGTGGGCGACGAGCTGTTCCAGCTGTGCCTGCAGTGCTGGCAGGTGGACCCCGACGAGCGCCCGCCCTTCCCCTCGCTGCTGCGCCAGCTGGCGCCGCACGCCGCCGCGCCCCCCCACGCGCTGCTCAGCTTCACGCATTACAACGGATTCAACTTCGACCCCCACGTTCCACAGTACGAAGTTATTTCATCTTAGCGACGTAGGTATAAGGATTCTAGTTGTAAGTTCCAAAGATAGTAGAGTTTTTAAAAGTTACTTTAAACTACACAGTGAGACAATTACTTTGTAGGAAGTGATTACTCGAGTATAAACGTTTATAATAATGTTTATGCACAAAAACGTACTTATTTAATAGCAGTCAAATAGTTTGAGGCGATTTTGTCTTACTCCCACAATATTTTTGTGACTTTACACAATGGTGTCTTGGGTCTTCCACAAATAATAGCGACCTTCGTTTTTTTATAAAGGTTACAATACCAAGCAGGTTTTGAGTTCGATTTAAGCCAAGTTTAAATAAGAACATAATTCACCATTTCGTAAATACTTTTGATGCCCTTTATAACGACTAAATCTTTTTGCCATATTATGTGTCTAATTTTATAGGAAACTTACTTATTTGTACTTATTAATACAAACCTAATATATTAAATTGATCCCACTTCTGAATCTCTATTGTACCTTATAGTCTTAACTTAATACCAAGCTAATAAACGTAGGTAGGTATGTAAACTTGTCTACTAACCATTTAAACATATGGGCCAAAATGTACCCAACTGAAATTACTTGTGTTTTTTACATTATTTTATATATTTTACTTAGCATTAACTTATGCACAAACATGTACAAGATGCAATGTACACTATGAATGTTGTAGATATTACGGATTGCATTTATAATGTTTAAACTTGTAGGTAGCTATTTGACATTGCAATAATTAATGATCTTGACTCTCCGTCCAAATTGTTTATTTGATAAATAAATTTAAGAGACTCATTATACAATAAAATAATATTTTATGACTTGTTTGTTTTACTTGCATAACACTTAGGTACTTATTCAATAGGCGTATTACTCAGTACGATACATATTCATCGCCGAGAATATAATTACTCATTCCCAGCTACAGTACATAGCAATTTTAATGTAAATAATAGGAGGACATGTAAGTTTGCTAACGCACCTTAACATTAAGAAACTCTTTCATTTTATTTGATCACTGTATTGGTTCTAGTTTAGGTACCACTTTGCTATAGGTTTTGAGAAGGCTCGTCACTTGTTAATCTTTTCCCTCTCTTGTAGTGAGGCTCTAGTTTCAGTTATACGTACAAAAACGTTTTATTTTGTTAGTCATGAGAATGCTTGTTTAGAACTATAGGTAACGTAATATATTTTTAAAATTTTGTGGCACTACTACTGGATTTTGGTTATGAACAGTCTAAAATTAGCAAAGCAACTACGTTGTCTAACTTGGTTACAAATAAAATTATAGCAAGGTATACACTTTATAAAAAAAAGTAAATATACGTACCTAGTTTATACTCGGTAACAATCTAAAATTAATTAAAATCTCGTTTGGTCCAGACATCCTGACGATCTCGATAGAAAATATCATGTTTATATGTAGCTAGTTATTTTTTCATCTGATAATTTAATATCATCATTACATAGTATAAATCCAAGTCGCTAATTCTGTCTGTTTGTCCGCTATCTCCTCCTAAACCACGCAACGGACTTAAAAAGCGGTTTTCGCCATCTTTTAGGCAATTTATTCATTTAAATTTGTAAACATAGAACATTCGTAAAAAGTTTTTTTTAAATTAGTCAAATTGCAAAGTTTCGTGATCAATTCCGCTAAAAATACACCATTGCGAAGCGGGCGGGTCACTAGTATAATTATAATATCCATTCATCAGAATGACAATACAGTTATATTTTTTTTTTACTAAAACCAATGAAAAAAATCATCTACAAAATCTAAAATTAATTACCTGTAAAAGAAGTTGGGATTGAGGTATGCAAGTACCATATAGAATGTACGTTGTGCAAGTACCTACTAATACACAGGTAATTTCGTTAACTTTAATAATTACTGACCTTTGTTACCCACCTACCTAACCAGGGAATGAAGATCAATAAATGAAAACAAAGAAGTAATAGTTTTGCATTTATTTAATGTTAATATAATATAGACAATGTTTAAGGTACCTTTTAATTGGTTTTCGAGCTTTGTAACACTAAGACATAGTAACCTTCCTCTTCACCTCAACTTTACAACATTGCAAAATCATATTTTATCAGAAACTCAATCATTGTTATCATTAATTAAACCATTAACATTGACTAAATATACCAATTTTAAATTCAAAACATTGTAACGTATTATAATTTTTAAACTTAATTATTCTCTCTAACATTGCAATTGCAGACCCGTTTACAATAAACCAAGTTAACAAAAATAAAAAATAATATATAAATCCTCCAGTAAAGCTGTAGGTACATCAACAAATATTCAACATGTGCTAGGAGGCGGGGTCGCCGCGTGAGTGTCACGTACCTACACTACGCAACAAGTACCTATAATTCAATACAACTAGTATAACGTATCAATCTCAACATGTGTAAAGGTTGATGAGAACCGCCGGCGCAGCGACCTCGGCGGCCCGCGGCGCTGTCACTGTCACTCTGACAGTGACAGCCGCGGCAGACAAGAGGCGCGGGAGCTTGAGCTGCAGATCGCACGGGATCCGCTCAGACAACCAACTAAAGTATGGCAGTTGCAATAAGGCTATTCATGATCAAGTGGAAACGTTGCCTGCCTTAGCGCCGCGGACCGCTTCCTTACTGTACACTCGCTATAATCAAATCATTTCATTACATAAAAATATTCATCACAATACAGTTTTAATTTTAAATTACAACAATGTTTAATGTACTTTTGGTTAACAATAACTAACGGGCGAGCTGACTCGAGTGCAAGTCGGTGTGAGTGTTGGGAAGGCGAGTGTACTATGCGCCGCACACGGCTCCACTCGACAGATCATGATCCGATGACGATTAACGTATATATTACAAGTTCCCTACCGATCGGGACTCTTCGTGACGATGTTAATATGCGCAAGTTGATTCCTCAGTCTTTAATAAATTGATGACAATGAGCAGGGAGAACGTAAATGAAACAATGTAATGCGATATATACACCCGTGTGCGGCGCGGCCGACGACGCCGCGATGTCCTAATGTTGAGTTCGAATCGAACGCACAGCCATGTTGCTATACACAGTATCGAACCTATCCTAGCCTAGCGCACCCAACGGCTGCCACCATCGCCTCGACTACACTACCTATAGTAATTACAATAAACCACTCTATCAACAAATTCAACAACATTTAGCTATTAAATTAAAATGGAGGTGGAACCGACCGGGGGCATCGGCCACCGCGCTCTGAACAATGAATGGAGAATGACAACTAGCTACCTTAGCCTAATAACATTGAAACCTTATCGTAGCGCTGCGTGCGTGTGCTCGAGTGTACTGTGGCGCGAACTACTGCTGCCGGCCGCGGGCGGGGCTGGCGACGTGAATACACAACCGACGACTGTCCGCGAGCGGCGGCGTTTGTGTGTGTGTCTGTGTGTGGGACGTGTGTGTGTGTGCATCGCTAGAGGGGTGCGGGGCGGGATCGCGGTACATTAGTCAATATCACAGAAACAGTAACCCCTGAGTGACTACTCGCACTCCACGGGAACGCCGCCTCCGCGGCAGGCGTTCCGCGTACAACTCTCTCCACGCGATAACTCTTTAAACATTACACCACTAAAATTATTAATTTGTATCCACGATATACTCTCAAATATTGTAACAACTTCAATATAACAATGTTAACATTTTCCCGTAATTTAAAATTATCTATTTAATTATGTGTTAATTATAACTAGCATTTTATTGGATTAACTATTACAATGGTCGAATTGTTCTTTGGCAGAGTTCGGAGGTGTGACTGAACAACGTGATGGGTTGGCAACTCTGTAAAGAACAATTCGAGCCGTCAAGATGCAAGTTAAAACTATGAGTGAAATATAGAAACGTAGTGTGAAGATAATGTCTACCCCAGAACCCAGACGATACATCGGATGCGAACGAACAGCGAGCGACTTGAAGTACCAAACCAACTTCCTTATAATTGACGAATTCTCTTATAGTAAACACTAATCGAGATTAAATTTCAGTAAAATTGAGCTCGTAAGACGCATTCCAAGACCGTTCGCGACACTTTGGAATCATTAGATCACTTTCGCCGGTCGCGAACAAATCAAATCGTTATTAATTGACACAAGACGATAAACTGCACCTACCCCTTAGATTACATGTGTAGTGAGGAGAGAAATATCGAAAAACACCAGAAATTCGAACAGCGAGACCTAAACAGTAAAGATTGAATATTATGTAATAGTAACTAGCTACGTTAATGACACTACAGCGCAATGGTACCTACATAACACACGTATATAACAATACTTAGTAATCTGACGTCGTTGGACTGTTGGAAACTTACTTTATTATTCACTTTTATACGGAAGTACGAGATTGACCCGCGAAACTACCTATCTTAGAACGAGACACGCCTCTCGTCTCTCAATTCCATATCTTAACACTAGAACTCTTTTAAGCCGATCAAATTATATTATTTATTATGTAACATTTTCATTTTGTACTTATTTCCATCTTTGATAAGTATTGACCGCGTTGCGCGAGTCAGAACTAGGTGACGGCTACGACGCAATGGCACAGCTCGAGGTAACCAGACTCGGCGAGAACTGCGAGTGACGAGTGCACGAGTACTTGTACTGAATGTGACGAGTGCACGAGTACTTGTACTGAATGTGACGGGTGCACGAGACACCTTGCACCGAAGGTGACGAGTAAACGAGTACTTGTACTGAATGTGACGAGTGCACGAGTACTTGTATTGAATGTGACGGGTGCACGAGACACCTTGCACCGAAGGTGACGAGTAAACGAGTACTTGTACTGAATGTGACGAGTACACGAGTACTTGTACTCAATGTGACAAGTTCACGAGTACTTGTACTGCATGTGACAAGTGTACGAACAAGTACACGAAGAATGTAAAATATGCACGAGATACTTGTACTAACTATCCTGAAATATTCAGGATATCAAGTACTCAAGCATCGTGTATCGCTCTCAGCTAGTTAGTATCGCGCACTCGAGGTGACACTCTTCTCGACCTTCACAAGTGGCAATCACAGACCACCATCCACTACTGACGCAGGGATGACTCCATTTAAAAATAACATTTCATTAGCTGTAAATAATATTTCACTATAATATTGTCATCTTGAATAAATATAATTATCTTCCAACTCTTCAAAATATTATACTCTCCTACAAGAATGGACATGCGCGTTACTATTTAAAATTGTACTTATAATTTAAAGGTAATTTAGACCGATAACAAAATGACTATGTGTAACGTAACATTCCTAACGAAAACGTTTAAAACACTATAATATATCATAAATGTATAAAAAATAAAGATCTTCACCGCGACAAAATAAGGAATGACGGCAATTTCGGCAACCAGATTCAAAAAATAACAATGTCAACTCCATTAAAATAATCAACGATTCTGAATTCCATGTCAACAAAATTTGATTGCATTCCCAAACAACATAACGTGGGTCAACGAGCAAGTGTGGCATTACAATAATGTATAATAATAATAATTTATAATTCATTATAATATGTATGAGTGATGCAGTCACATGTAACCAGTCCCGGATACTGGGAACTAGTTACGTGTGAACGCATCAGCCGGTCTCAGAAACCGACAGCAAACTGTATAAATATAATTATAATATTTCAACACTAAAACTATACAAGTCGCGTCAACTAAAACAATAACTTATCAATGGTAACATTTACAAATGAAAATAAATCGTCTGCACGGTGAAACAATCAATATACAAAAATAAAATGTGCACAATGGAATAGGAATATCCGTGATCAGGGGGTTATCACAATAATTAAGCATCTACCCGCTAGGCGGGGTGTGGGTTGCGGCTCGTGACTAGAGCGGGGTCGTAGTGTCCACTGCACAACACTAGAGGTCCGCGGGGCGGGGGGCGGGTACACCGTATAGTTAGCCGCCACACGAGGCCACGTCACATCCGCTCACTGCATGATGGCGGACAGCGCGTTGTGGCGCGTGCGCTTGAGCTCCTCCTCCTGGATCTTCTGGTCGATGAGGAAGTGCGCGGAGGAGATGGCGTGCGGCGAGCCGGAGATGGCCACGACGCGGTTGCGCGTGCCCGGCGCGAACGAGCCCTTCTTGGAGATCTGGATGCTGGCGCCCGACAGCTGCTGGATCTCCACCAGGCTGCGGCCGCCGGGGCCTGGGGGCATTCACATTGTGGGGATACTTATAGATGACTAGTGGTCGCCCGCGACTCCGTTCGCGTGGAAGTCGGTTTCCCGTGGGAATGAAAAGTTTTCCCGCGGTAGAAAGTAACATATATGTTATTCTGAGATACCTTTATTACTGTAAAGTTTCATCTAAATCCATCCAGCAGTTTTTATGTGAAAGAGTAACAAACATCCATACTCACAAACTTACACATTTATAATATTAGTAGGATGATGTTACTACAAGGTAGATTTTAATGAAGTTTTGCAGTAATTACAGCATACATGTTATTGGAATAATCACAGTAGGAATTTCATGTTTTTCAACACCGGATAGGGTATAAATAGCATCCCATCAGAATTTGGTCTACACAGCTATATTGACACTCTTGAGCACAATTTTCCCTTTTGTTGTTCGAATGATCTGCATCATTAGACGATCTAATCTAATTTAGACCTCATTATAACCTCTTCAATGATCGTCTTAACTAATGTAACAAACCACGGTCTGATATTCTACTTTTAGTTTTGCATTTAAAATGCTAATTTATTAAGTTTGAAGTTGTAGATACTGGAAAAAGGAACTCGGAGACCCCGAGCATTGCGCGACTGGGTTCGGTTCTCAAAATGCAAAACTAAAAGTAAAATCTCAATCATTAGCTTGTTTCATCTTAATTAATAGTTAAATATCCTGTAAAGGTATTTCTACTGAAATGAAGAGGCGGAAACTCCTCTCATTTGATGGAATAACGTCAGCTATATGACGTAAGCACATAGATACTGGGGGAAATTTCGTTGGGTCACCGTAGCGGCGCGGTAGCTCAGTGGTCAGAGCATTAGACCGGTTATCTAAAGGTCCTGGGTTCGATTCCCAGTCGCACAATGCTTGGAGACCCTCGTTTCTTTTGCCAGTATCTAAAACTTCAAAACCATGGTCTGTTTACAAACTGAACTTAAATAATACATTTGACTGAGAGTGCCTCAAAAACAAAATAAAAATAGACTAATCGTGTCTGCGTAAATAGTTATATTTATTTTATGTCAAAAATAAACACTTGATACTTTTAAAGGGTTTTGAATTCTAAAGAATTGTTAAGGATCGAAGAATTATTCTTATGAGACAAATTCGGTGAGTACGCTTAACGTGTTATTTCCTATATGACCTTCTATGAGGGTAATGTAATGTGTTTGTGTATAATCTCAAGTGTTTCAAATACATACACATATAAATATTAATACCATTGTATTATGCAAATCCAAATCCCATTGAATGTAATGAACAAGCAAATCGTGGGTGAGATGAGACACAAATACAAAACAGCTCCCAATCCTACACAAAGTTAAGAATCGTTGTCACTTGATAGATTTAGCTTTAGAAAACGACTTCGCACGATTAAAATGTAACAGACCCGGGTACTTTTCTATTGTCAGACAGAAGTGGAATGGCTAGTTCCCTGGTGGAATGACGTCATGGGTCGGTGGTGTGGCAGTACCTAGTATGGCTCCGACGATGACCTCGGCGATCTCCACGTTCTTGGTGTCCTTGGCGAGGTGGTCGGCGGGCGCGGGCGACTTGCTGAGCGGCAGCAGCGCGCCCCCCGCGAACCCCGCGCCCAGCGACAGCGGCGCCACCGCGGGCCGCAGCGCCTCCAGCTCCAGCCGCGCCCCTGCACACAGCGCTGTAGCACCCGCCCCGCCCCGCCCCGCCCCGCCCCCCGCCCCCGCACACACAATGAACAACTACGACTGCGACGCGACTTACTGAATCTTGAAAAAGTACTGAGCTAACGTGTCTTGCAAGTCAAATGAGGGAGCTTTGGCACGCGATGGATCTAGAAGAAGCAAATCTAGAGATGTTTTAACTTGTCCAGTGGACGCCGCGCGGGACGGTGCCGCGGCCGGCGACGCGTATTGCCGACAACATGAGATGGGGAAGCGGTGGAATTTTGAATTTTTACACTCGTACGATGGAAACAAAACAATTTGCGAATCAACAAGCCAATTCGGTTAAAATAATCAGCAATACTGTCTATGACATTTATCGATAAAAAATAAAACTAGGCATGCGTACTTTAAAAATAGAATGTTAAATAGCTTAGAAGATATTCGGCTGTGAACTAAAGTTGAAACTTGTAATACTGCAACTGTATTACAACGGATTTATTATTAAATATCAATTAAAATGAATGCGACTGAGTTTAATTGAGCAACATATCAACATGTACTTCGCTAATGAAAAATACCGCACAGAAAGTAAACAGTAAATACAAGGTGAAAGAACTCGATATATTGTTAATTCATCGATATGCTAAATCGTTTCAACTTTCGTCCACAGCGCCATCAGCTAACACCGCCACAGTACAGTATAATGTATCGTGTGTATGGTACACGCGGCGTGGGGCGAACAACGAAAGCTGGTTGTGGCGGCGAGTCTACCGGCACTGGACTCTATGTAGCTTGGCGATCAGAGAGTCAATCGATCGTCAAGGATTGTGAATAAAACATTGAAGAAATGTCAATACGGGAATCGAAAAAGTTACCACTGTTTTTTGGTAAGGAAATGAAAGTGCCTTTTTGCAAATCGATAGATGAATGTGAAAAAAAATTATTCGGAATGTTACTAGTCTAGATTAAACTTTTTTGGAGTATGAAAGTGCAATGTTCAAAATCACGTAATCAAACGCCAAACTGACATTCCCTCGTATTGATTGATCAACCAGCTGTCAATCGTCCAGTGCGGGTGTACTTGCCGCTGCGCCGAAGTGAGACAGAGATAGTCAGAGAGAGAGAGAGATGTATGTAGCGAGTCGTGTTGTACTATTGGTGGCGGGGGAGGGGAGCCCCCTCGCTAGCTACCACGCGGCGACTTCACTCAGATAATTCAACTATGCCGAAATAAACCAATTTGCGATACTACAATTTGAAAACTGCATAATTAGGTCCAATATCGTAGATAATGTAATTGATAATTTTGAAAAACTCTACATTTACTCAAAACATTTGTTCTTGCCAATATTTTCTCTTTTGCTTTTCAGATAAATTATTAGATTCTGTGACATAAAAATTTTGCTTTACTAGGGTATTTCTCACTAAATTGTTTGTAAATATAAATATTATATTTTATAGTATAAGCATCATTTTATATGGAACACCTTATAATAACGACATCACTACGTATCATATAAAATAGAATAATAAATCTTATCACTATAGAAACAAGGTTTATGTATTCAGACTTAGATTCTATTGTGTGTTTAATAAATTCTAAGCAAATGATGTTTGAAGGTCGCAGCTGTATATTTATAGCAGTGACTAGGCGGTGTTGGTAATAATCATAATTGGATTCAAATAATGTACTATTGCCTTTACGAGTTCTACTTCTTTACTTAGTTTAAATCACGTCGCGTATATTATCTTTTTTCTCACTGTTTTTTGCAAATTAATTCAGCACTCATATACTAATAAACGAAATTTAGTATGTTTACTTTGAATTTTACTACTCCTACAATAATCCAAATAAATCAACACAAATAAAACAAGGCCTCATAAAAAAAAGACCTCTGCTTTTTCCAAAAAAAAAAAAACCCATTACTACCAACACAACAACCCCAACCGTCAGCTGTCACGCTCAGCCGCTCATTCCTACATCACCCACCGCTCACTCCACGTCGCTGGACTTACCGAGCGGCACCTGCGGCATGGGCCCGAACACGGCGGCGTCCTGCGCGGGCAGCGGGAAGTACGCGGCGGACAGCGGCGCGGCCGGCAGACCGGGGGACAGCCCCAGCACGCCGTGCTTGGCCAGCAGCGAGAGGGCGGCCACGATCTCAGAGACGCCGCCCTCCGAGTAGCCCGACTGGCGGAGCGCCACCTGGGGGGGGACTTGTGGCTTAGCCTATATATGTCCCATAGTTGAGCACAAGCCTCCTTCTCGGATAGAGAGAGGGTTTGAGCCGTATTCCACCACGCTGGCTCGGTGCGGGTTGGTGGATCACATGATGGATTATCATCCAATCATGTGGGTTTCCTTACGATGTTTTTCCCTCACCGTTAGTGCGTGATAAACATGTAGATAATTTGAAAAAGACCAAATTAGTAGTACTTCGGTATAGTAGATCGTTCTTGTTGCCACTAGGCTACCATACACCATACCATAGCAAAGAACATAAAAATTAAAACTAACTTTTTGGTGTTGTACAACTGGGTTTGTGTGGTTTTTACAAGTTGCAGTGACTTAAGTGTCTTAATTTTTACCAGTAGAAGAAAGGCAGGTTTTGAACGAGAACTGAATTTTAATGGTATTGAGTACAGGATAAGAGTACCTATTGGAAATTTATTTGTTTTTAAATTAGAATTATCTTGGAATCGACCGTTATTAATGGAAACTTAATGTATACCACTTTCTAGACGTAGACCTTATCAATGCGTAAAGCAGCATTTCCAGAGTTGCCACCCTTTGCAAGCGTGTTAATGAGCAGAGTTCGTCGCTGCTTTGCATTGCTGTATCCTGCTGACCACTGTAATAACGTCTACTATGTTTCTTCCCGGAATATTTTCTTATGTCACCCACAAAGCGATACATTCTCTATGACCTATCTTACCCTGTGGTTCTTCACTAGATTCTTTATGTTAGTAGTGTTGTGTAGTGTAGTGTGACACATACCTTGATGTGGTCGATGGCGTGCGGCGTGAGCGGGTGCTGCGGCGCGGAGCCGGGCGGCGCCAGGTTGAGCGACAGCGCCACGCCGCCGCCCACCACCACGCCGCCCACGCCGCCCACGGAGCTCACAGAGCCCACCACGTGGCTCTACAACAATATACCAGTAACGTCAACACGAGAACTAAGCAGAGGAAGATCAGTAACGTTCGCGGGAGGAAAACAGCGCGATGTCAAACGCTACCTTGTATTTTAAATGTATAGTTCAAAACACCTTTGAATCAGGATCTTGCCATGTAGGTATTTAAATGTGGGGGTTGCACAATAGATTATTTAAAAGTAGTGTTTGAAAGCGATTTTGAAGTTTCCCTTTCGCGAACGAGCGACGTATTTTCTACGCTACCATTTACTAGGGTCGTATTAGCAAATCGCTCTCGTGTTCAAACGATTTTTTTTAATTCTCATCTTTTTGATGGCTTTAGATGCCCAACAGCATTAAAATTTCCTAATACGAACCTTATACCAAAACCTTGACTCAATTGAACTATCTTTTAGTATCATTACATTTATGTAAATACCTTTTGATACGAAAAGACAAGTAGTTAAGTTTAGGTCTTGTTATACAAATTTGTGGTAACCTTTCTAAGGAAGTGGACTAGTAAGGAAATGTGTTTTCAATTGGGGGGAACTGAGTCGTATGAGTGCACCTTTAACCGAGGTCCCATCATTTATAACACATAGGGTAAGCGTGCAGTTAGCAGAAAAAGAAGGTTTGTTACATCTGAATATAAAAAAGTTTTAAGTAGAGTACTTAGCAGCAGCATTGCCTCGAAAGACTAGCCGGTTCCCTATTGCGATATGATAAACCTAAGAGTGATCAATTTTATCGACGTAAAAATTTTTTTTATAGAAGAATCGAATCAATTATAACAAAAAAAATTGGGTCGATAAATAAACTCATGGTGGTTAAAAGTATCTTATAGCGAAATTAAATTAAGAAGTTCATATTGCTATTCCAAAATGGTTTTTAACACTTCTGTAAGGCTCTAAGACTTTGATTAAATTTATAGTAGACGAGCGACCCGCCCGCGCTTCGCAATGGTGTAATTTTGCCGACTTTCTCGCGAGCCCTTGCATTTTTGGTAACTTAACAAAACTTTTTCTAACGTTCTTAATTTACAAATTTAAATGAAAAAAATACCCTTACGATGGCGAAAACCGCATCAAAATCCGTTATGCGGTAAAGGAGGAGATAGCGGACAAACATACAAACAGACAAAAACGATAGTTTCTTACAATCTTTTCTTAATTTATTATTAATAGGAATCGGAAATACTACGAAATCGACCCATTTTTGTTGACATTGGTTGTCCAAGTAGTCACGGTCGTAAGCGATAAATCGATAGTGGATTTAATAATTCGTGAATGCTTTGAGACCCGATTCTGATAACAAAATAGAATGATCGCAGCGCCTTTCAATTTGTGAATCAAATAACGTTGATGTCGATTTGGCTCGTGGGTAAAATACTGCAATGGAATATCCCTAGAATACGAGAAAAGTTATCTTATAAAGGGTGTATATATCGGTCGTGTTAAATCTTTAAAGGTGCATTCAGTTATATATTATAGTATAAGTTACTTTTATATTATACGAGAATTTATCAATGGAAAAAATATAATGGTGCTTTGCAAGTGGTATTATAAATAATCGTATTTAAAAGTTATATTGTTAAGAACATGCAAGGTTATAATATAAATAAGCAGGCAAGGTAAGAAAATTAACTAATTATAAATAAATAAATCTATATGAGGGCGAACTGAATTGACTACTCAAATTGTTTATTACAAACATTACTAGACATTTTAACTTTCAAAAGATAGTATTGATAAATGAAGATCGTATTAACAAATTAATCGAGTTTTTGCTAAAAGATTTGCTAGAAGATCATACAAAAGGTTTCGGCATCAAAAAACTCTTTTTAATATTTTCTAAACTGCACTTGTTTACGTTTATTTTTCTACGTATACACAAGCCATGCACTTCCCAACTCAACGAACTTATCAATACGATCACAAGTATTCAATTCGAGTAGTCAAGTAATGGCGTGGTGATGTATATCATAGTGTCACACGCTCGACGCCCCCGGAGGCCGCGAGGCCCCGGTCATTTACAGTTAAGGAAGACAGAAAGCAGTAGGGATTTTGACTAGAAGCATAGTTGTGCCAATTCAGAGGAAACAGTTAACATCCAATTATTTTATAACATTTTCATTCATCTCTTTCGTATAGGGTTTGTCTCTTATCTTTTTCGTTTTCTATAAACAAATTTTGTTTTACCCTAATTTTTTCATCACAACCCCACCAAATCCCCATATTACCTACTACAAACTTCAACAACAAAATTTGGATCTCATTTTCTCCCCCATTTTTAATTTTTTACCCTATTTCTTTAACTTTCAACCCCCATTTTCCCCCCCATTTCTTTAATTTTCAACCCAATTTTGCCCCATATTTCTTACACTTTCGACCCCATATTCTCCCCGATTTATTTAACTTTCAACCCAATTTTCTCCCCCACTTCCCTAATTTCAACCCCATTTTCTACCCCATTTTTTTCTACCCCTTTTTCAACCCCGTATTTCTCCCACTCGTCCCTGTCACCCGGCGGGGGTCGGTCGTGTTCACCTCGGTCACCTCGGCGCTGGGCGCGGCGTAGGGCGAGCCGGTGGGGTTGTAGTTGGCCACGGGGCCCGTCACGTCCGCGTACGACACGTTGGGGCACGAGCCCGACTGCGGGTCGTCCACCACCTTCTGCAGGATCATGAGGCAGGCCTTCTTGTTGTTGTCCTTCTCACCTGGAACAGTCGATTAGAAGGTTATTTTATTCTAGGTTTTGTTACACTGAATGATGGGCAAAGTGTTTTGAACTTTGGCTTAAGAGACCGAGTTAAAAAATACTCACAGTACTTTGTTATAGAATACCAGAAATTAGTGTCCAAAGCTCATTAACATCAATAAGGACCTAGGATAATTTAGGATAACAAAATATATTTTGTCTTTAACCAAGTTACTGTATAGTTTCAAAGAGAACGTTAGTTTTTTTATAGGTACTGTACTGGGGAAGGATTGAGAGTTATTATGGTTTTCTAAATTGCTTTATCGCAGGAATCGAACCCGGATAGAAATCCCGAACCCTGACCACAGCTAATAGAGAAGTCAATGTCGAGTAAAAACTAATAGTAAAACTCTTCAAAAGTGTACTGTTTTTATTTTCTTGAAGGTTAAAAAACAAATTCAAAAACAATTTAAAAAAAAGATAAGCTACCTGAAAAAGTAAACGTAATAGCAAAAAAATATAAATTGCACGAAAGCAAATTCTGTAGTTTCCTTCCTGCCTCGAAATGGAACCCTTATTAGCTGACTAACACGAGTCGCAACTTCTCAAGGTCACACGACCACAATTATATTACCTACGAGTATGTTAATCAAATTGAATAAATCTCTAGCGTCATATTTACATAACCACAACAAAGAAATAAAACGCCTCCTTATAAAATTCATCATAACATACGGATTAAAATGAGCTACTAATAAAACAAGGTTAGGTAACATTACGTGCGTTGCATCTCCAAGGCTTTAAGCCGTTCGCTTTTGTAATAGTACAATGCAGTGTTCCTTACACTATACAAATATGTATAATGATAACTAATATTATATTAGTAACCACTCTTCAAGGCACCTACACTTACCTACACTTGATAAAAGAACATAGGAATTTAGCTTTTTGAACTTGAGTTGACAGTATTATCTAAATGTTGGTAAAACGGTATCAAAATCTGTTGCGTAGTTTAGAAGAAGTCAGCGAACGTACCTACATAGAAACAAAGGCCGATATTGTTCAGTATTCAAAAGAGGTTAAGTTCGTATTTCCGCGGTAATCTCCGGTACTATACCACTAAACAGATTAAAAAAAATTGCACCATCAGACAGCGTTATTATTTGAGAGTGTCACAGCCTATACTTTTAGTTATCTTATTATTATTCCACGTTAGTGAATCTGCGGTAGAGAGCCTAGTACTCCTTATAGTTTAAGTATGTATTGGGTGTGTGGTGTTGACTCACCGACGACGGTGATGCATCGCTCCTGCAGCGACACCTCCTTGGCCTTCTGTGAGATCTGCACGTAGCTGCCGCTCTGCTCCTTGATCTGTTTGATGTAGTTGCCGCCCTTGCCTATTATCATGCCCGCTGTCGAATTCGGCACCAAGATTTTGACCTGAGGATCGAGGAAAAATGTTCATAGACTTTTTTTGGGATAGTAAATATAACAAACCATCCGTGATTTGCTTAGATTTTATACATTCTCTTTATTTTAAAAGCGTTTTATAAAAAAAGGTCGCAATACAGATTTGGTTTTTGTTGCCAACAGAGTTTATAAAATATTTTGTGTCGAACCAGTCATTAATATTCAATGAGACATCGATCAGTCTGACCTACAAACTCCCCATATTAGCATCTATTTTTTTTCTACAGCCACTTATAATTTCAAATTCGATATTTCCTGGACCGTTATATTCAAGTTCTGCTGATATTATCTGAATGTTTACTAGATTGATTGTCAACACTCAGTCATCGTTGGTGTAGTATTTGCGCGCGTGAGTCCGCGCGACCTTGCCACCAGACTCAATGTTATGCCTAGATCATTGTCACCTCTTAGTATACACCATATTAGAAAGGATTAAAGTCCATTACAGCTCGGCTCGAGTGTAATTGCCTGGTTTGTATGAATATTGTTTCATTATGTCGAACGCGTGCTAGTTCCTCACGTTTTTGCTTCAGCATTGTAAACGATTGCTATTGCACTAGATTATAAAATATCGTGTTGTTACGTGTCGTTGAGTTATTTTAAACTTGGGAGCTAAGTAATCGCTTGAATCGTTTTGATTACATTACGTTGTGTTCGGCTATTGTTGTTAGCATCCTGTCTGAAACTTGGGAACATCAATAGATCTTTAAGCCAACGATAAACAAAGTGATTTAAACTTCTCATCGGCTCTTCGTATCGTAAGCTGGCGGCCGTTTCACTAGAAATAATAGGTTTACATTATCGGTTACGTGTTGCCAAGCAAGACCCAAGGTTTACATTGCTTGTTTAATATCGTCGTAAGATACCTAATACGATATAGTATTGAGCATGGAGCCGATTAGATGTTTTTTACAAGACGAAAATATATTCTCGGAATTCAATTCCAAAGTTGGTTCTATAAGGAATAATAGATCGGAAACACAATGGTTTCAGCGTCTCGCTCCTCAATTAGTCATTCTTTCAAACGAAATCTGGAGCTCCCACAAAAGCTCCCAGGCTAAAGGAAAACGTTGACCTAAATACTAAAAGCTTAGCTTGATAAATTGCCTGGGGCTGCCCCCAGATAGTTTAGCCCTAATAGTTGCTCGGCGAAGGGTCCATCGTTTTACACAAATCTCCCCGAGATTGCGGGCAGGACCTCGGCCGGCGCCTGTCAAGTTTTCCTTTACAGTTGCAACTTCAGCCATTAGCGGCCGGGCATTAAACAGTCGAGGCAATGGCGAAACTGAAGTAATTTTCACAACACATTAGGAAGCCGCGTTTGTAAAGTTTTCTGGCATCGCACCGCCTTGTACGCAGTGGCCGGACGCCCTACAAACCTGACCCAGTTCCGCCCTGCGCCAGTGCTCACCACGCTCACTGATAAATTTCACTTTTTACACTGACTATGCTGTAATCCTTTCGTTTGCGGGTAGAGATAAAAGCGGTTAATGGATGCAGAAAACACGAGTTCTTTATAACATTGCGAGCGTTTTATGAACGGAATTGAATTTGCTTCAGTGGGGAGAGAAACAGAGAAAATTAAGTTAAAAGTAAACAGTTCTGCGCTGAGATGAAAGTTATCTCGTCCCCGGCGGGTATTGACTCCGGTCTGTTGGTTCCCACCGGCCCGAGGATCAGTCTCAATGTCCGGCTAAATTCCTTTCCGATACCCTTCTTACAGAATCCCTTTCTAAAGTGAAATATTCCGTTTCAATAATATTCGTTAAGCTATCTCTTTGTTCGCAATCGATTCCTAGTTGAAAATAAAGTGTCAAGGTTTTCCATGCTTATGTAACATTTAGTACAATGCAGTAAAACGCAACACTTCGTCTGCATTTCTATTAAATAAAACAATGCTTAATAAAACTAAGCATTATACCAACAAGGTAAAATTTACAAATTATCGTCCAATTTCTTTTATAAGGTAGTTTTTTAGCTACAAGTATTTTAAAACGGAGTTAGTTAAGTCACGCAATCGCTGACGTAGTCAAGTTTCACGTAAGTAGGCAACCCCGCATATAAAGATTTCCGTTTTTTTTTATATTAATTTTGGTTTTTATTTTGCGATTGTGAAACCTTGAAAGTAAAATATTGGTTAATTACGCAGCTGCAGGCCTACTCGTCAGCTAAATATTTATTTAGTTTAATAATAATATCGATATCGCCGACTGCCCGTACGTCGGTGCATGAAGTTTTTATCACTTCCGTACATTTGTGGCGATTTATCTGTGCACAACAAAGTTAGGTGCCTGTCGAAATTGTATTTAAAACTGTGTTACAAAAGATAACGGCTGACCACAGCGACTTCTGATAGCGTCCCCTACATGATAAACCGTATCAATTAGATTAGGAACTGTACATGTCCTATTCAACTAGGTCCACTCCAATTTATCTTGCACACGTAATATCGATGCTCTACATCTAATTTTAGACTGTTAGTTACTACTTAATTTAAAAACATTTTAGTCAAAATGTATAGTTTTGTCGTTTTGCAACAAACCAAATAGCTGCAACGCCCTTCGCTTATTTTCAATTCTAACCGATATTTCAATATAATGGTTCAAAGTCGATATTAATTTAAATGCGAATAATCAAATAACTTTTCATTAGCAAAATACAATGTTGATGTAACAGTTAATTGGGGCCTTTGCCATCCAGTCAGTCGAAGCGAAGTGCGACCGACGTTTGAAATTAAATTTATGTTACCATGCCGCTTGTGCTCCACTGCAACCCGTTCATTTGTGGTTGCAATGCGACTGACTGAATCAATTTAATATTATTATATTCCACTACTCCGTTGCATTGTTTTTCTATAATCAACTTTTATTAAAAAGCTGTATATCACAGAACACGTTGACCAGTACGTTTTTAATGGCAGCATCCGTCCGTATCACGTTTTAGCCGGTATACCTCCCACAACATTATAATTTTTTGCTCAGTAGGTCTGTCACATGTGCGTCCCACATACAATCAGTCGTATGTTTCTGGTTTCATTCGTTATTGGGTCAAACACTCGTACTGTGACAATGAAACTCGGTGCTAGATGAAGTCATTTAGTTGGTTTGCATCGCTAGCTCGCCTCTCAACCGGCTCTGAAGGTCGGTATTTTAGTTAAATTATTACAGTCGATACGTTATTTTGTGTGTACATTGTATCTTATGTCTTACCTACATAATAATCTAGTTCATATGAAACCGACAAAATTGTTAAGCATCGTACCGTAGGATCTATATCCAAACATTCTGTAGGCTCCTAGGTAAAAAAAACACACAATTTGAAAAAGTGTCATTATAAATAGACTGCAGTAAGCCCCTACCTGTTTGTCCCTGTCCTGCGGCATCTTGGTGTCGACGCCCTCCTGGAACGGCTTCACCAGCTCGGGCTTCTCCTTGATCTTCTCCATGATGAAGTCCAGCACCACCATGATGCCCTCCATGGACCCGGTGATCAGACACGCTCGTTCTGTGGTACCTGCACAAGGGATAACCTTAGGGTAGAGTAGTTTTTCGCTCTGCGTTTTTGGTTTTTCCTGCGACTTAATGACTATTCCCACGGGAATGAGATATGCTCCAGCGGCAAAAAGCAATAGTAGTGTTTCCTTGATTTCTTTCTATCCATATACAACATTATATCTGAATACTTTGTACCGTTTCTGCTGTATGCCTTATAAACTTCTTTACTAACTTTTACATTTATTAAATGAGTGGGATGTTACGTTGACTAAAATGCTAAGTGTATTGAGTCTAAGGAGGTAAATCTATATCAACTTCTAAAAGTAACTTTCTGTGCTAAATTGGACAGCTCACCTCAGCTAATAATAAATCGTCTAATTAAAATTGGTCCCAACACGTCGCCGCCGTCTCCCAATTTGCTGGAAGACGGCAGCCTGTCACAACGCTAATTATTTTAACGAACGTTATTAAAAGTACAAGATGGATTCAACTCTAACTGGGATTTACTTTAATGGCTTCGTTAGCTGCCATGTGACAGACGAGCGGGCGATCGAGGGCGTGCCATCTATATTTTTATACCAAACACTTTCTATAATTAACGAGATTGGACGTCACGACAACAAGGACACAGTCCGTTTTGAAAAAGGAAAAGCCCATTTTCCTTTTCATCGATGAAATTTCAAAGAGCGCGAAACGGCCATTTAAATTTATAACCGGGGATATTTTTTTTGACAATTTAATAACGATCGCATGATTGATGAGATGCGGTGACGTGAAAACGTATGGCTTAATACGTCGCGGCACAAAGGGAAGTTATTGATATTTCAGGATCGCTGAATGTATCGACCCGGGTCACCGCCGCGGGCCTCGTCGAGAATGTTGTCGTGTTAGTCTACAATCAGATCGGTGAAATACTCCAAAATTTGTGCGAAATATATGCGGGGTTTCGGGAAATTGCCGTCCCCGCCGGCGCCGTGACTGATTGACGTTAAAATATTGGATGTTACCGATTTTGTGTCACAACAGGCGATGAAAGCCTGCTAATGCCTCGGCCGATCTATTGTAACGACCGAACAATAAGACACGCCTATAAAATAAACTTGACATCATTGAAGCAATTTAAAAATAAATACCAATAACGCAGTAAATCGTTCCAACATCTCGCGTGCAACATCAACAAAGTAAATTGCACAGTTTGTAGTAAACTCTTGACGTAAATAGCTATGTTTTGTAAACATTGGAACTAGTGCCCGCGTTCCACCGACCAACTTATAACTAACTGCGTTTCGCTGAAAACGGCTTCTACGTCCGATGGTTGGTTCCGCAACGCTCGTGTTAATTATGTTCGCAGTATTTAAGCTCATAATTACAGTGGAAGGTGGGTTCCGCGGTGGAGACAGGAAGAGTAACCGGAGAAATTGCAATATTACAGGTATTACATGTCCGCAAACCGGTTCTGCGACCAGTCTCCTTGGCCTTGAGCGCCCGCCCCTCGCTGGACGACTGTAACGCCTACTACTTACACATTAACAACCATTCTCGCTTGAAAGACGGTCATTAACACTTGGTACTAGTCCAATGCTAAAGGTAATTGAGAATTGAGAACAGTGGGCCAAAAAACTATAACTAGATAGGAACGAGCTACGACTTGGTCATGGTCCAAAATAAAACGAATATGACACAAAGATGAATATGTGTCGAGCGGCGTCCAGAATGACGCTCGTGCATGTGTTTTATTGTGGTGGTGTAATGTCAGTTGCGCGGTTTGCGGCGTGCGCGCACTTGCGTCAGAACAATGCGGAGTGGCTGTGGGCAGAGCCAGCGAAGGCCGCCGCCGCAGTCAGATTAGCGCCATTATCCAATTACACACGCCACTTAGCTATTGTAGAACTTCGCGCAAGACACCGCATACACCTTGCTGCCGACTACCGACACAATTCAAGTTATACGATCATTTCGTATTCCACGCGATAACAACTGACACGCCTTGTAACGTTACATACGACGTAATTATACTGGATTAATTCGAGTAACATAAACTCGACAGATGGCATAGTGTGGGCTAGTTAGTATGTTTCGTAATCCAAAGGGAATGTCACCTGCCATAATGCAACGCCATGGCCAATGCCGTATTACAGGTTTATGAGAAAATTTATTAGAGTGGGCGGCATAACAGAGTCTTTGATATCAATGCAGCTGACGTCAGCGCTGCTCAGCGCAGTCTTTAACGTTTTCTTTGAAACATTAATGGCTCGTGAGGGCTACACGCGACAATCGGCTCACGTTTGACATTACATAAAGCTCGATGCCGTGGGAACGTGCCAAACTCAACTCTGCGGCAGCCGCATTAGCGCTGATGACTGATGCCGTACAAAAAGTGCCACCAGAAAAAATGATTCTCGTCTATGTCACGATGTCAAGACGAATGCTTTGTTATTTTTGGGTCAAGGTTAAGCCACGGTATTTGCCACATGTTTTCATTTTCATCTCAATTTTTTACGCCTAATGACACAGTTCTTGTCATGAGCGTCAAAAAATTTCCATGGCCTCGAAGACAAGAAAAACCTCTGCGAATTGTGTAACTGAAATTGTCACACATTTTAGATTTTCACTCGTATTGAGTAAATCTAAATCCCCAAAAGTAGACGTTAACATCAAAGTTTGCCAAGTAAACTGGACCCGATTGCCAAAAAGATTCGCTCAGCAGTGCGAGCTTTTACCTAAATCACTTGACCGTATCTAACGCGATTCTGTCGTAACACATTTTACCAAAAACATGTGCAACTTTAGTGGGATCTCCGAATTTGTCCTTGTGCTTTTCGAGTTGCTTGTCTAATGGTTTCACTTTTATTTTCGTTTGCGGTGACATCATCAGTGGTCGAGTGGGCTCAGTGTGGGAGATGCAAATTGTCGAAAGCCTTGGCGCGAACCAAACGATTGCACTTGTGTTTTTAACAAATGTCAAGTACCTAAATTATATGAATAAGACAATTAAACTACCTGGGCGTTTATAAATTAGCAACTTTATATAATCCTTTCAAGTTATCGTTACCACTTCTCTTTGAAAAGTTAATTTAACGCATGAAAGTCGTTTAAACCAGTCCACAAAATGATAAACCCGATAACAGTCCATAGATTAGAATTTACGGTTAGCAGACGGTATTGCTTGCGGTTGACGCTGTTTTATTTCGATTGGTTTTCGGTTTAAACTTGTATTCCATCTGCGCGATAGTGATTGCACGTTCATGTTTATGAATATTCCGTATCGGATTATTTTACCTGAAATGCTTTAAAATCCAAATGGTGCGCAATTTGGAGAGGTTACTAAAATTTAACTATTGCTGGAACGAGTGAAATTCAATTACAACGGGTGGCCGAGGCTGCGAGGATCGGCACCAGCATTTAAATGAGCGAATTAGGGTCCACAATGGGCACTTCACTTACTGTACACAATAGTTCGGTTAAACGATGAATAGTAGCAAGGAGCAACCATCGAACAGAGTTTAGCATCAGATTTAAATAATTGGTTTTAGTTAAACACATTTTTAAGAGCTTTGTGAACCGGTATTTATTCCATATGAAATCATATCTTAGTATTCCTTAATTCAATCATGCAAATATAAACTTTGTTTTTTTTTTTACAAGATATTATGTTTTCGGATGTCGCAATGCCTGAACGTTTTGATTATTCGATTTTTAACTTACTCATTACTATGATTTGTAAGCAACCCATTACAATACAGAAGTTCTTTCTACTGTAAAATGGATTACTTATCAATACGTGACTATTCTTGTTTACAAAAAAATACTTGAAGGTGTATCTACTAAGTTAATTACATACAAAAACGGAAAGCTTATACATAACACGTATCCTGAATCAATAAAAACAATTAATTACGCCAAGTAGTAATGTTTTAAGCAGTAAACTCGTCGATACAAACCGGTTTTCAACTCTGACCCCGAATACTATTCACATTCCAGCGATCGGCTACATTACCTCACGTTGACATTGAATTTATAAATTATTATTCCTTAGAAAATAGCGATTGTTCAAATATCAAACGGTCACAAGAATAACACAAGCCTACAGTCCTTGACACACCTCACAAAAATCTAATAGAAAGAAATGATGTAAGCGCAGGTCGTAGGGCTCCTAAAGCACCACAAAATGTTCTATGTTGGAAAACAAACTTCATAAAACAAGTCCGAAGGAATGCTTTTGCTGTTCCTCTAATAATTTGGGTGCGTAAAGGGAGTAAAATACTTGAAATGTTCGCAAACATTTAGCGCCATTATGCCCCTTCCCTTCCAAGTGTTTACAAATCCACGAGTTTCCGACGCACAGGAAACTTGGGCACGTTTAGAGTGCGCTTATTTTAGCTTATGCAAATAGCCCGTCGTAATCTGTTTAACCTTTTGATGCTTACCGAATTCTAATGAGTATTCGCGCCGTTAAATCGTATGAGCAACCGTAACTGTGAACCACTGAACTTTAGATATTTGGCATACATGCAGAAACAGTAATTAGGAGCAGAATAACACTTCTAACATGCACTCAGCGTATTGATCGTCTCGACACTATCATAAATAACGAACACATTCACATTAAATCCTCGGAAAATGCCGTTATTGTGGCCATTAAATTTCGCCACCAACTTCCCTTCGGATGAGAATTGGCTTTTGTTCGCCTCTTTAACATTAATTTGATTTTACGTAAATTGAAAAGTTAACAAAGGCGTTTAATTTGGTTGGGTGGAAAACAGTTTCATTGTCTGGTGCCTGGTAATAGGAGTTCGTGTGGACTAGAAGGTTACCTGGGTAGAAGTCATGTGATTTGGACATCTTGACTCTTGCGCCGGTGTCCTTCTGCAGCTGCGCGATGGTCTCCCCGCCCTTGCCGATGATGGCTCCAGCCACCATTGAAGGGACCAGCACTTTGAAGTGGTACGACGGCTCCACGGCTGCACACAACATACGCTTATCATACCATCATTTCAGTAATTATATTTCAGATGAAACGATGTAAAGTAATTTAATCTCAAGAGTCACTTAAACGAAAGAAATGCTAGAAGTTTTTGCACATTTTTTGTCGTAACATCGTTAAATTCCAGCGGTTTGCAATTAGATTCCTAATTACACCGGCGGGCGCAATGTTTTTCTTGAATTCTTAGATTTTGCAGTAAGCGCTTTGTCAAGCTTTCTCCGCCTTCATTAATTAAATGAGTTAATTAATGGATCTCGGGTTTCCAGAGACTTTGTAGATATTATTACAAGAGTACTTTACTACGTTTCTTCTGATATTTGAAGATGGTTTCATGTTTCCGTAATTAAGGTCAAGGTTCGACATCAGCATTCACTTCTAAAACTTGAAATATAGAAATAACTTTATTTAAATGCAAGTAGGTATTAAACATAGTAGGTAAAAGACACAAAACCATCTCCTGAGCAAAAAAAATATTTTCAATATCATATTTTTTTACTGAAAACGACGAGAATGTTCGTCTAAAATGTTTTTAGGTGAATTGTGCAAATAAGAATATAATGTGCGGGCATGTACACCTGACTCATATTTGTAGTGCCAGGCGCAACATTGAGGCGGTAACCAGCTGTGTTGACACGAAAATGATCAAGTTGGCAAAATATAAAACAGCAGAAAATACTACATTCGATACAAGAGATGGCATTAAATAAAAACATCGATAACGTGAATGATAGTTTACTTCATGCGATATTTCGGCAACAGAAGATAAATATGGAGAAGAATACGAAAATACACGACACAGATAATGATTAATGGCTCGAAGTAAGTCGTAAGCGATATGAGATAAACCCGAGTAATACCCAAATTGGTTCAAATCGCGCTGTCGGATCCCCTTTATCCACATTCATTTCAAGCGATCAATATGAACAATCCCTAATCCCCGAACCGGCGGACCAATTCGCCCACAACCCGAAATGGAAAGATGTAACGAAACAATTCCAAAAACGAGATTTTTAAACGAAATGCTCCAGTTACCACCAGTGAATCTGTGACCTATTTAGCGAGAGCGCACAATAGACGACAAGACGCCATTTTGGTAGCTATCCTTTGTGTTTGCAAAAAATGTAACGTATGTCGCTGAGAGCTGTTTGAGGGAGCGTAATTATGGAGAGGGTAGGAGGCGGTATTCCGGCGTGGGTCCGTGGTGTTGGATCGCTGACATTGACAGAACAGGAACAAAGCGCCGCCCACTGGCCGCACACAATAAGTTCCAATCGAGACGCACCGCACCGCCAGCGTCGCCGGGCGCATCGCTGATGACCTCATTGCAAGTAGAGCACACCTGTCACGCTGACATTGGCGCAACCCATATTCCGCATCAATAGCCTGAGAGACATACTGTTTAGGCATTCAATTTCCTGAATGGTGTATCGTCGCTCTACATAGCACTCTCATTTCCACGAGAACATAGCCTGAACTTGTAGTTGTGTTTGTAACACAACTTTTATTTTTAATTTCCGAGGCGACATAAAAGATTCAGCATTTTCCGCGGCGGATCCCTTAAGGACAAAAGGATAAAGGTAAAGAGATAGCTTTCAGGGAAAATTTGAAAAGGTACAGGTTGTGATTCCATAAAATATTTATCTCAAACGACACAAAAGTGGGCGAATGAATTTATTTTAGGCATATTAAAACAGGAGAAACTCAATTATCTATTTGTCGCGAACTGTCCGGGTCGACAATTATTCACTACTCAAGATAATCCTTTGCGAATCCGGCTATCTCCAAACAAAGGTAATTTTACTCAATTGTAATCCCATTACTGTAATGTGCTGTTTGTGTTTCCTCGTTGAATAATGAAGATAAAATGTATAATAACAATCATCTTGGCAGTGATGTCATCGTTCGCGGCTATAAAGAAGCCGGATATTGCGTCCAAAATGTCAATAGTTAAAAGTTATTGTGAAACTCTCTAGCCGCAGCTATTACTTAAGTAGTTTAGAGGTAACCTTGCGCACTGTGCACGACGAGCACTCGTTCGCCTTACTGACTAACTCGTAAATCATGATAATCAACCTGTTTTCTATCATCCCGTGTATTTCAATTACAATGACGAATGCTCGGAAACAAACGTTCTTTGTCAAACCCCAGATAAGTTTGTACTCGCTACCACAAATGGAGGGAAATGTTTCAAATAATTCTGCATTGCGGTGTACGTTTAGGTATCAAAGAAAGTATTTTGACACAAAGAAAAAATAAATTAAAAGAAAAGATACCGTTTCAGAATCAATAACAAGACTATCCTTCTCGAAAGTGTACACTAATCCAATACTTAGCAGATCAAGTAGCAATCGGCAGTGATCCGAAAAATCGAGATCTCTTTAACTAAGAGTTAGTAATACATCCCTTATTTATTACTAATTGGAAACAACTAACGTATCTTCGTATGGAATGCTATTGGATTTTCTCTGTATTTAAGAAGCCCGGCTTCAATTCATTTTGGTCTTTAATAGAAATGTGTTGGTAATGTATATTTACGTGTTTGGGTCTTTTGGGAAGCTATTGTTGCGTAACTTATTGTTTCCGCTATTATTAATTCACCATCAACACGCCGACACCATTTTGAATATTGATTTAATGAATAAATGGAAAATACCTAGCTACCATCGCAACACAATGTATATTCTGACAAGACAAATTATTAATGTTGCAAAAATACTTTCCTTTTATCGCGGGAGCATATTTCAAAGCGAAAATGGATAGCAGTTTCTTTAAATCTTGTTTATGATATACAGTCAAGATTTGTGTGGCACTATAAATCTTGGTCGTCAGCCATCGGAGAATCTCGCGGGCTATCAGACTAACAAATATTTGCGATACCGAAAACCATTTATCCGACTGACGGCAGCGGTACGCTAAATTACATAGTAGTTTATAATTAATAATTTCCTTTAGTTTCGTTTAATTGGCGAGGTTCTCGTTTGCTAAACAGTGATATCAAATTGCAGTACCTACTTAGTTAACCTTGGACGAGGCAGTGTTATTTATTTGGAGCGATTCTTGCGGTTTCCGGAACTAAAGTGCTAAATTGTTTTACCATTACGTACACTACATTACCAGATACCGTGTATTTGTAAATATATAACAATGGATATTATTCCAAGCACTTCAGATAAGTCGGATTTACAAGCAGTAGCCCTGATTGGCGGTCGGCGTTCTGCCAATAATGCAGCGATGTTGCATGCCAAAATTCCCTTCCCTTTAAGAATAAATAGCTGTATAAAACGACACACTTCGTGTATCACAACAAATAAAGAATTCCTTGTCCGTAATACTTAATATCGTCATTCCACTATTAATGTTATAAACTATAGGTACTACAGATTGAATTGAAACATACTCTAGTAAATAATAAGGCATTCACGTCGTATCTTTATACCTCTCATAATCATAAAACAGAAGGCTCTAACTTCAGACACAGAACTTATTGTTGTATTATTTATTCTTAGCAAACAAGATTTCATGAAACATTACAGTACATTATCATTAATGTAAATAACGGATAAGATACGGGTCCTAATGGTGCTTGCAATGAAATTATCTCCCGAGCAAGATATTCACCGTCATGAATAAATCTGGAAGTACGCAAACTTGCTGAAAGGAGGGTGGTCTTGGCAACATTGATTGATGGAGCACAATTTCACGCTACGTTTTCTTTCTAGTTACAATTTTAAATGATACAAAAAAAACATTTGGGTCACAAACAAGTACAATACACTATACAAATTTTAGTACCTACTTACTAAAATTTTAAAATAGTTGAAAACGATAAATTGTATTTACTACAATCACTTGCCTATTACCGCGATAAATTATCAACATTGATAAGGCTTGTAGGTATTTATTTACTTTATCAAAGTCAAATACTTTTTCAAAGAATAAGAACGCAACAACGCAAAAGAATTTAATAAATTGGCTTCACTATCTCAATGAAATAGAACCCTGAAACATTTACAACAACAAGCTAAATGAAGATAAATTGCATTTTTATTGGAATCCGACGCAAGTACTCATACAGGAAAATTGTTATCCAAATAACCCGATTTCTTAATATAAAACCGCTCGAAGACATTACGAACGCTTAAGTCAATCCACATCGAGATGAATTAATCGTTTGCGAGGCTACTGTTTCGACAAACGAGTAATAAAGTTTTAGGTCGCTTTTTGCAGAGATATTACTGAATATCTTGGTATTTTTGTAACTGTGTCCACTCTGTAGTTGTTTGCGGCGAGGGCTCGAACGCTCGCAAAGCTGCCCTCGAGCTTCATCAACTCTTTTCACGAGCCTTTTGACGACGGTTGCTTGTCCCAAGTGCGAAATCTCTCACTCAGCTGTAATCCAAGAGCGTAATCATACCCCTTTTGTGCGGCGAGCGGCTCAAAAATATCTCCCGACATTGTGCGCAATTTTAAATTCTGAATACTCTTTCGACGCGTTTAATCAACTAGCAAAAAACTTGGAGAACGCTGAATATTCCGCGGTTTTATTAAAAAAATCGCGAGTTCGATAACCTATTTGACACACACAGACGTCGAAACAAGAACGCGTGCAAAAAATAGGTCAATAGCGTTTTATAAATTGCTCAAATGCCGCTCAAATTATTTAAATAGTATCTGAGCTAAATGTAGCGCACTACGCCATTGTGGATACGCCTCCGTATACAATATTTCGCCGCTTCTGAATAAGGGTCATGAATGATCGCAGTCGCGCCGTTTTAGTCAGAAAGAAGTGATGGGTTGATTGATTGATTGAAGTGGTTCGATGGTGACAGAGCGCGGGATGGCGAGTGGTGGTGGACCGCTCACCTGCCGACATCTGCAATGGCGCGGCGCGGCGGGCCTGCGCGGCGGCCGCCACGTTACCCTGGGTTCCCGCGACAACGACGATTGCCCAATTCCAACATTCATATTCAGGTGGTGCCGGAACCGCTCGCTATAATCAACAAAACGCCAGTGTAGTTCCTGTCTCGTTAGTAATTAAAAAGGCCGTTTGGTTCAGCGCCGGTGTTAGTGTTGCCGGATTATGGTGACGACGCTCTACAGCGGGATGGCAGTAGTCTACACAACGACAGATATCGACTTTTACAGATGTTTTGAAAAGAATGACCCATGAGTATCGAAGGCGAATTTGATAAAAGCTGTCCTACTAGCCTACTTACATAACTGTCTGAAATGAGAGAACATTTGTAGAGCTTATTGATTTGAACAGGCATTTTCATGCGAAAATGTAGGATGGGATCCATCCGTCTAAGCGGTGGAGACGAAAGCGTCTTCGGGCCTGGAGTGAGTAAATCACAGCGTGTTTTTATTGCTCGTCACGTTTCAGACACGATTTATAGCAAAAAATCACTTGCGTAACGAGTTAGCGAGTGAGTGCGGTATTAATGGATCACGTCTCAAAAATCGAAAGCGATAGCATAATGCGATGACTTCGGTATTGCGAAGTCGACCTACAACTATTGAAGTCTATAATCAAACACAGATCTTCGTTCCTAGTCCCTCTTTAAATCTGACATTTCCGCATAAAGGTATAGAAATAGGTACTAGTTCTTTTCCGTCGCCCATGTTTATGTTTCGCAAGGCGTGTATTGCGACATATCCTTATTAGAAGTGTTGATCCGAGTTCAGGCTAATTGTCATTCATCGGACGACGCCAACGAATGCGCATACGCATCTAATACAAACCACCACAAGCTGTATTGGACGGATCCATTTTTGACATGATAAAATCGGACAGTTGCCTAGATCGCGCAGTCGATCAATATCCAGATGTGTAAACAAATGGTTGTAATCGTAGTTTGTCTGCGCAAGATGTGCGAGGCGTGAATTTACTTGTGACCCAAAATGTGTGTACTTTAACAAACATTACACAACTTTGTGAAGTAATTTAAACTTTCTTAGGCATAACCATTATGAATTTATTAAACGTATCACACAGGCCCAAACAGATGTTTTACAGCAAAAAAATAAGATAGATTTCTACCTGTCTAGCAAACAGAAAACCAAAAGTTGTATAACTCCTAAATTCATAAAACAAAAGCATAACGTTTCTCTACCATTTCAAGGTAATTTCCATGTGTCACGAACAGAGCAGCCGAATAACAAGCGCCTCTAGAAATGAAACTATTGTGAGGGAAAACAAAACTGCACAAAGAACGAATACGTATTATCTTTTGAGTTAATGTAACGTTAACAAATCTTAATTGAACACGAGAAACGTTAACTTTAATTGACTTTAAACGTGGTTTCGTCTATTAATTAATTATCAGAAACCTTGGCTATGATTTGCCATATAAAGTTTTACGAGCAGATAGCAAACCAACGAACAGTTGTCTTTGTTAAGTTGCTTGTTCGCGCACATCAAGTTGGGATCTGTCTTGTTCCGACGCTGTGAACACCAAAACTTGTTAGTAGTCTAGTTTCAAACTGCAACTTTATAGAACCCGATACAGTGCTTTACAAATCGACGGTTGATGGAACGTTTCGAATATTAAAATGCTCATCGCAAACTCCGGCCTCAATCTTAAAACGATAACTGGACAAGCTGCTACTATCTATCTGGTAATTCAATTTTAGAACCCTGCAAGATAACGTTCTTTTAGATTTTAACGTTCAGTGTAGCAGTGTAGCTAACAGTCAGTAGCTTTATAAATATCTTATTAAAATAAAGCTAGTTTTAAGTGAAATATAACAGATATCGTAGGAATAAAACTATAAAATTCTTGATAAATAATTAGACTTGATAAAGAAAAAATATTAAATTTTCGCTCTACAAAAACGAAGCATTTAGAATGCGCTTTCCGAAAATATACGCTATCGGGAGGCTAAAGATTCGTGATCGTTGATAACCACATGCAATATGTATTTTGAAGCGGTATCTCTAGTTTTGTTGGCAGCCAACGTTTCCAGGTGTCAGTGTATGAGGTTTGCCGTTTGCCGCATTGCGGGCGCCGTCCTTCGAACTTGCCTTCGTCAGCGGCGGTCCCTCGCCGCTCTAATCTTTTAATGAACCCGGGGCTCCGACGACGAGGGTCGCACCGCGCTGATCACTGATTATGCACGCACTCCGCTCAACCTCATTATTACTGAATCCTCTCACCAACAACACTATCAGTTATACGGCATTTGGAGTATATCAGACGGTATTAGTTGACAACGCCTAATGATATGCAGCAGCTAATAAACAAATGACAGTACTCTATCATCGTTAGAAACGAGTTTTGCTAATGACTATTATTCCAAGGTACAGTAATTATTGTGCATTAAAAATGTTTTCCTGTGCCATACCAATGAATTGTAGAAGTATTGTAGCAGTGAATATAAATATTTTTATTATACAACTTCCAAACAAAAATCTATTCAAATTAAATTGTGGTAGTAACCTTGTTCTAAAAACTTTAATGAAGGAACTAGATAACCTTCAGGTGCCTAAATTTGAACAGCTATCAACAACTCACATTATGAAATATTTGCTCTTAAGTAACACAGGTATTGATAACATATTTATACTTAAACCCAATTAGGTGGAACAATAGTAGGAAATACTCTCTAAGATGATAACAGCTAACATGCAACACTTAGAGCTACACAGAGAGAACACTGTCTTTTGCAAACTAAAATCAACCTAAGACACAGATTATTA
Organism: Emmelina monodactyla; assembly: GCA_916618145.1. Classification (NCBI taxonomy): domain Eukaryota; kingdom Metazoa; phylum Arthropoda; class Insecta; order Lepidoptera; family Pterophoridae; genus Emmelina; species Emmelina monodactyla. The sequence goes on along the minus strand of OU745315.1, from coordinate 472,975 downwards.
GAGACTTTTCATATGAAAGAAACAACATAACGTAAAGAATGTCAGCAATGACCTTGTCGAACAAACATCCATCATCTGAACCTTCAGGCCTCAGCCACTCAGCTGGTAACACTTAATTTATAAACTAATTTTGTTGTAATGTATGAAGTGCCAATCTAGATACCATGATTTAATATTTGGTGACATTTTACTGATGCATTACGATAACATGTTAGTGTCTCAGTAGTCAAAAAAATAAAGCAAAAATAAGCGATCAGATGTAAATTAACTTTGGAAGAAGAGATATAGAACCAAGAAGTGATGACGATAGATACATGATGATGATCACATCGACAATGCCACAACTAAGCCATGGGTGCTGATGAGGCTAAATACATGACGTCCGCGAGGAGTGCGCCGTGAGCGAGCCGCACCACGACCACAAGCCAATGAGGAGCCAACTGATACAAACTGACTGACGACTCACCAAAATGAGAGGTAATATTGCCATGGCCGTTAGCCATTGGCAAGGCTGTCACCAAGTCTTGCACTAAAAAATAACCACTATCATTTAACATTGCATACATAATTAACTTATTTTAATATTAAACAGTTACACAATAGCCAACGAGCTCTGCTTATCTACCAATACTCATTACTTCTGATAATTTCCTCAAACATACATAGTTTTATAAAAACTTATCACACTTGTACTGGTATAATCTTTATGTACTGGTAATAAAGATGAAAATATTAAATTCTAAATATGACCATTATTCAAGTTCCAATAGGTATTTCGCTCGTTATCGCAGCTGTTATGGTCAAATTGAGACAAAAATCACGAATTTACATAACTTGAACTAAGAGTATCATTATCACCGAATATAGGTCAACCGTTGATAACAGCGAGTTCTGATAAGAATCTTGTTGGTCGCTATTTGCGACTGCCCGCGCAGTGTATGTCAATGTTAATTCACTGCCAAATACGCAGTCGAACAACTACCAACGACTATACAATCAATGCAGGAGGCGCGAACAACTCACCCGAGCTGAAGTGTGACCTCTTGACGTCGCCATTCTCTGAGTCTCCGTCTAAGGGCCGTTTTCTTGAGTCCGTGATTTCCGGACTGGGGCAAGTATCCATTCCTGTGTCAGCGGCCATGTTTGATTTTCAGGGCAAAACTTTTAACTTCTCTAACATAATTCCCATTACGTAATTACTCTAAAATGCGTATAACGATACGGCACTACTTTCATATAAACATACTGTAAAACACTTAACACTTAAACAACTAAAATATATATTATTTATAGTTTTTAGGTTAAAAATTCAATAAAATAGGAGAAGAGGTGACACTAAATTTTACGTCTCTACGTTTTATGAACGTTTGTCGATACTGGCAAACGGTGTTTTGTATGTGGCGCTGAGCCAAAGTGAAGTTATCTGTAGATGTCATTATCTTTATCTTGGTCATGTAAGGTTGGTATCCATGCTTTTTGACAGGTACCAGCTTATGTGACGTGCTGAATCGACTGATAACTGACAGATATGATTGAAACTATAAATGATTTTTAATAATAGACACGTTAGTAGAATACTTTTATAAAGATAGCTGACCAAACTAACAATACGTTAAATATTGATCGTTTTTTCTTTCTGTATTGTATTTCTACATTGGTACGAAAAGTTAGTACATATGGAGATTTTCAAGTATAAAATTAAAGAAGTGGTGTCGGTTTGTTTTTATTGGACCCGATCTCACTTCTTCTAAGAAAGTCTTCTTAACTCATACATTTGATTCAGTCAAAAAGCAACTGCTTATTTAGTTTTTTTTTTTTGAGAGACATCGTTATTGATCAATCATTTTATTCTTGTGCTTCACTAAGAAAAACGAAGGTCACACAGGGCCAATCAGCTTTACCTACTAACTTCATTGTTATGGCATACTTCACAAAGGCGGTATAATTCAAATAAAATGAATGGATCGTCGCCATACCTATCTATAAAAAAGTAATCTACCTACCCTTCTAGATCTAGAGTGGTGAACATAGGTTCAAATTTTTTGTTGTTGTACAAAATCATAAAACAAATCGCCAATCACATCAACTGTACAATTTCTAAGTAAACATTAGCTAACTATTTTGGTTATACCAACTTACCCACTTTACCATCGATTAAATTTAACTTTTAAGTTTTTCTACGTTTTGACCAGTTCCTAGCGGAAATTAAATCTGGTACAATCAGTACGAATCATTGGATCGTTTAATATTGGCGTTATACGGGGTGTAAAAGAACTGCTTCCGAAAACAATAACTGGGCATTGCTAGAGGGGCATGGTTAGGTATTGAGCAAAAAAAAATTGTTTGTTTAAAAACAAAAAAAATTTTTTTACGTAATTTTCCGAAATTGCATCAATACTATCAGATTTTGCGATGATTTCAAATTAAATAGGGTTTTAATTTAATTTGCAATGTAAATAATCGAACCTGCCCCCCTACCGCGTAACTAGCGTCGATTTGAACTCGACGTCGACAACTGTTTTCATAGGCTAAATTGTTAACATTGGCGGGTCTCTAGCCAATAAAAACAGTTGTCGACGTCGAGTTCAAATCGACGCTAGTTACGCGGTAGATGAACCCACAGTTGATGTGTGAGCGATGATTTCAAGCGGCGAATATGACTTTTCAATCCCTACTAATATTATAAATGCGAAAGTAACTCTGGCTGTCTGTCAGTTACGCTTTCACGCCTAAACCACTGAACCGATTTTGATGAAATTTGGTATGAAGACAGAACTGAACTTGGGAAAGGACATAGGGTACTTTTTACCGCGGGAAAACTTCTCATTCCCACGGGAAACCGACATCCACGCGAACGAAGTCGCGGGCGGCCACTAGTCCTTAATAACTTTTTTAAATTAAGTTTTCTGGGTATGCTGTTAGTGAATTTAGTTATTATTGAGGCTCAAGAATACGTGGTTTCAGGCTTCGAAAGTGGTCTTTTTACACCCGTTATATTATATTCTCAATCAACAAGGGATCTTAAATAAAACAATTGAATGTACAAAATTAGTATTTATATATCGCCTCCAAACAGCTTATCAGATTCTAACAGTGACATACTTGTGATCAGGGCATGCATGTTTCCATAAAACGATTAGAATTAAGTAAAATGCCTTAGTATTTTAGCAGTCTCTTACATTTGTATTTACAAAAGTAACTGGAAAGGAATAGTAGAAGGATACAACTAAACAAAGGTTAACATTCAAATTGGTCGATTACCTACAATCCCGAATTCAATAGCGCAGAAATACTCATTCTCTGTCACCGTGTCACTTTAGTACATTACCTAATAAACGAACGTGTCTCATATAAAACCTCTTTGCAGACATTTAACATATAAAATAAGTATTAAATTTGCAAGCTTGATGTAACCGTTGCTATCTACATTGCACTTGTTCGGTCGCACGGTTGGCGTATTTCTGCGTCGGTTCGTGTGTGTGCTATCGCGCGGGCGCCAGCGCTGGCGGCGCGGAGGACACCAGGTGGTAGGTGAGCCACCAGGACAGCAGCGGCTGGGTCAGCGCGACGAACAGCAGGAAGTACACGCGGCGCTTCGTGCCCCCGCCGCGGGACGGCTTGTCCCAGCTGTCGGTGTAAGGGTTGGCGGAGTACGGAGCGGAGTAGCCGTACGGGTTCGGGGCTGCAGCCGGTTCTGAGCTGCCTTGGGACCCGGACAGCACTTGCACTCTCAGGGTTTTCACCTGGAAATGATTTTTTTGGATCAAATATTAATAACAGCTACTACATACAACTAGGGTGGACACTTCTCAGGTTGTAAGTCCATGAGCCATATTTAACGCACAAGCTTGGTGTGGTTAGGTTTAATTACAGAGGGATTAATTTTAACCATACAGGCCTTACAGTGTAATGGCTTGCCATCAGCATAAAAAGAAATGTTAAAAAAACATTAGAAATGTTACTTACCAAAAAATAGGAAAGGGCACAACTGCTGTAGACCAGACAGCAGTAGTAGCCCGTTCTGCTAAGCACGAGACCACCCAGCAGGCTTCCTATCATCGTGACATATTTATACCCGGAGAATGCCAACAAATCCAAGCTTTTGAGGCTAGTATTGGTATTGGTAATGTATAGGGTTAAATGGTACAGTAACATCTCACAGATTATGTAGGCTAACGCACTTGATGACAGGATGCCAATTTGTTCTGGAGAAAACCGATGTTGTAGACCTGTGGGAAGAAAAATCTTAAGTGAATCTTAGTAATTTTACAAAAATGAACAAATTTTTCTCCAACACTAGTTAAATTGTGTTCAAACAAAAAGCCTTGTGTTAACAATAGAATGCTTACCTAAGATAAAGCCAGCTAGCAGTATGTATGTGATGTAGCCCATGCAGGGTATGTAAAGGTCTGGTGCGTTGAGGTCATAGCGAGGCTGCACCGGTGAGTCCTGGTCATACTTCACCATCCAATCCTGGAACAATAAATATCACATAACGCTATTTTTGGTCGTAAATTGAAATAACCAAAAAAAAATGTTTTTTTAATAAGACATGGTAAAATTTGTGCAGTTACATTACAAGTAGTTATTATAATGCTAAGGGCGGGTTGTATCACAACTACTTAACGTGTTTGTCATCGTTAAAAATGGCTTTAACCACTGTCAAGCTAGAAAACGGGTTGTTTCACCAATGTCAACCTTTAACGGACGTAAAAAATTAACGATTACGTTAACCGGCAATCCACCCACTGGTTGACGTAACTTTTCTCTTGTTGACAGGACATCTTTGATGAAAAGCTTTTATTATTTAAGCTTTTTCCATATATTTTAAATGAAAGGAATGATTTACTTTTCAATGGCAACTCGAATAACATTGTCGCACAGTTTTTTTTTTGTGACGAAACAACGTACGTTAAACATCTGATGTAATCGCCAAAAAGTTACGTACGTATGATACGTTAACCAACTGTTTGATACAACCCGCCCTAAGTTTAACATACTTAAAACCTAATTAACTATTTTGACTTTGATAAGAAACAATGGAACAAAGCATTAACAATTGATTCTGAAAACCATTTTCTAATTGTAATTACAAATTGTTATAATTACTAACTTTGTGTGTGTATGGGAAGACAATTAGTAGGAGTTTCCTCAGCACATATCTTGTGTCAACAGCAAAGTAGTATCGCAAGCGAGAGACAGGCACGTAGCGGTTTATTTCGCGCTGAACTGCTTCCCGACTTTGTGCTGCCAGTTGGTTTCCATATTGTAAAGCCATGTCCTATGAGATAAATCAGGTTAAGTTTATAGTCAATGTCTTTTCTTTAATTTGAAAAGCGTGTCACCAAAATTAAATTATTAAATAAAAAATTTACATTGAATAATGAAATAGTTCTTCATTAAAGGGATGTAACCATTATGAGCACCACACATAAAAGGTGTTGTGATTTTACAGAAACAATATCTATTAAAGAGATGTCACTTTAACTTAAAAGGCAGTAAACATAAGAATATCCCTTTTCTTCTACTATGCATCACACTTTATAGTAACTTCATAGCTTTTATTATAAAGCCCACATAATCTTAATTATGCTTTGTCTCCATCGGTTACAAAAACAGATGTTTTTGCTAAAGCAGGTTTAAACTGTGATTATGATATGTGATTGTATCTTATTGTAACTATTTGTGTCTTATTCTAACTATTAACTACTCTGTAGGCATCTAGACCAAGACAAGACACAAGAATTAATAGTTGTATTTTCTTACTTCAAATTAACCGTCTTGTGACCTTACGTTTTTATCTTGTCTTGGTGTAGTTGTATGCCTTGATTTTGTATATTTGGTGATGGACAAATGAGTGCCGAGTTTTTTTCCGCCAGCTTTTTTCTCTCGGCCGACTGATGATAAGCTGATGATCGATATTTTGACTTTCATCGAATGTAATTAAGTTACTTAATGATGAAATAAATGTTTTTTTTTTAAATTTAATTTATGAATTAGGGATAAGTGTTTTCCGCAAAGTTTGTGTAATTCACCTGAATAACTGGCTGCTGGATCATTGATCCAATCTGTGATGGGCCTGGAATTGGAGACTGAGGATATCCTCCCATATAGCCAAAATCTAAAACAAACAATAACATAAACAAGAGTTTCTCATACAATTCAATAATCTCCTTGTGCTATAAAGTATTATAAATAAACGTACTGCCGGCGGGTTGAGGCTGCGGTGCAAAGTCCTGATTAGAATCGAATTGGATTCCTTCTTGGTAGTGAGGCGGCGGAGCAGCAGCTGGTGGGTACCCCGGCGCGAACCCGGGCGCCGGGCTGTACGCCGGCGGCGGGGTCGGGGCTCCCAGGGCCGACACATCACTCACGCGCTTTGCCTTCCGCGGCCCTCCCGCCTGTCCCACTGGAACACCGACAAACACTATTATTACCAACACTCTAATACTCGAACACATAATTGAGCGCATCTTCGTCATACCATTCCTAGAGGCGTTAAAATTCATAATTGAAAGCGAGCTGAAACTAACAGAAAAACGACATATTTAATTAAAACTATTTCGCTCAATTTATTGTAGGACCAAGACAAAAATTAAACACATCATCCGTCGCTGTCAGTCAGCTTGACTTGACTTTGACAGAACACTTTGGCTATATTTACTTTGAACGATAGATTACTCCAGTAAAAAAAACACCTTGAACCGTATCATACTTGTAACTATCCCCACAAATTGCCTTATGAGTCACATTGTTCTGAACAAAATGTATACGAAGAACCTTTCAGTAGGCCTATTTCGTATCTCTATAGATCAATAATAAAAACTGTTATAGATTACATTTATGGTATATAAAAATCACCATTTATGGAAAATGATATGCATAATAACTTTATGTTACTTTCAACAATTGTCACCAGTCAAAGTGTAATTAATTAGCCCTAGTAAAAGTACAATAACCAATTGTCAAAGTCATAAAAGTATTCCCTACTTGTCGAAGGCTATTTTATAAACAAGTTATATTTCTACGATTTATATTTTTAAAAAATATTGTAAGCTTTTAAATGAATGTTCAGCTACATATATATATATTTTATAAAATAATTTGATTATCTTAGTTTCATTTTACCATACGTGTGTTAAAATATATTTTTAATGGACTGGGTAAACAAAAGATTTGGTATTACTGGTAGGCAGTTCTCGTCTGTTTTTGCAAAGTGTTTTTGTTTTGTTCCTACTTTCCTAGGAATAGACTGTATAACATTTTAATAAATCTAAAATGGCTCTTAATAACGTGTTATTACTTAGTCAAATCGCTGGTTACGTCGTTGGCTTGATACTATCAATATGTATTATGTCTCCGATGAGTATGCACCATACTGAGTTTGGGTAAGACTTATCAAAATCGTATTGTGTCAATGATTCCAATTGGTTTTGCGTTTCACTTTAAGTATTTTTTTTATTTAAGTGGCCACTGCCTGTTGTTTTCACGGGGAACTTGGCAGGAAGAGGATGGTCAGCTGCTTGTTTCGTGGTCATCCCCAAGTTACTGTAACTACATTGTGGCTGTTGGGGGCATCATGTTTGTAGTCTGTTTCATACAGATTTACAGGTACCTAGCTGCCAATACATGAGTAATAAACTTATATCGCATTGTTAGTAAACATATTTTTTTTTGTTTTCAGATTATCAAAGTTCATGTACAAAGGCATAGATAGTTCATTTTTATCTGCATTTATTGAAGCTGTGTGCTGTGTGGTAGTGTGTGGCTTTGCAATCTCTGCAGCAGTGATGGTTACACTAGGCTTTATGACTTGGTGTGAAACCATTGTGGAAAGATTCCCAAGGTGAGTAAAATGAAAGTGTTCTCTAAAATACTAAGTTCTTTCAGGTATTTCCTAATTGGAAATGGATATGTTTCAGTTGCGAAGATGCAGCAGGGCAAGATATTGACAAGAAAGACAAAATTTCTACAAATGGATTCTTTATTCAGATTGGATTAGTGCAGGTATGGGATTTTTTTTACTGTTAACATTTCCCTTCTAATTTTGTGCTATTACATATTACCTTCAAATAAAATCATAAAATTATTGTCTATTGATTACAAAACTTAGAACTGCTATCTTATCTAGTTCCTAGTGAAAAAAATGCATGGTTTACAAGACATGAATAGAGACAGCCACTATATGGTATGTGGTGTACTATTAAACGAAAAGATAATAATAAAGAATAAAAAAAAATGTAAAGTTCAGTGTGTCATCACATGAAAAGGCTAGAAATGTACACGTAACACACTCTACAATGCTTACTGAAGTGGATTTCCATATTCAATAGTAACAAACCACACGCAAAACCTATAACAATGGCTACAGTAACTACCAGCACAGGTTCATTCTCAGTTATCATTACATAAACATCACAACAACAAACTCCTATATAAACATCAGAATAACATATAGGGTACTTTTTACCACGGGAAAACTTCTTATTCCCTCAAAAAACTGACTTCCTCGCGAACGGAGTCGCGAGCGGCCCCTAGTTTGTAAAAGAACATTCAGGTTTAGTTAATTTAATAATCTAAAATTCAACGTATAGGGAACAAGTCTGCCAAAATTACACCATTGCGAAGCGTGGGCGGGTCACTAGTTTATCATATACTAGAGGCCACCCGTGACTTCTTACCAACTTAATAATATTGTAAAGCCCTGCAGCTATCACAGGCATATAGGTAGCTTCTGCAGTATATGCTAACATGTCTTAAACTCAAGATATTGATAGGTAGATAGGTACCGCGAATGGCTTTTTTTGTAGGTCTATCCTTACTATCACCATCATCATTACATAGTATAAATCCAAGTCGCCAATTCTGTCTGTTTGTATGTTTCTCCGCTTACTCCTCCGAAACTACGTAACGGATTTTGATGAGGTTTTCGACATATTTTAGGGAATTTATTTTTATTTAAAAAATTTTTTTTAACTAAGGCAAAATTTTATGTTTCCTGATCAAGTCAAAAATCAAAAATTAAAATTCTTTTATTCATCATAGATATGTAACATTTACTTAAACAAGCGACCCGCCCACGCTTCGCAATGGTGTAATTTTGGCCGACTTGCTCAAGAAACATTGATTTTTGGCTAACTTATAAACCCTTTTTCCAATTGTTCTTTATTTACAAATTTAAATGGAAAAAATACCTAAAAGATGGTGAAAACCGCATTAAGATCTCTTAACTGGTTTAGGAGGAGTTAGCAGCCAAACATAAAAACAGACAGAATTAGCGACTTATACTATTCGGATTAACGGATTTATACTATGTAATAATGATTATTGTCTATTTTGTTATAAAATTTAATAATAATACTTCGTAGCCTGAAACATTCTTATGGCATGGGTATGGTATTTCACGTTGTCAGAGGCAGTCTTTTAGATTTTGTATCCCTTCCTATACTTCTACAACTATATTGTTATTGTCAATCATGTTAACCCTGTAATAATGTATCTAGTTCGGAGTGTGGGGCGCGTTCGCGACGTGGGTGGGTCTGGCGGTGTTCTCCACGCTGAAGGTGGTGCGCTACCACCAGATGGAGAACATCCAGGTGTCGATGTACCGCGAGCGCCAGCGGCTCGTCAACGAGGGCAGCACGCCGCCGGCCGACGGCCGGTCCACGCCGCCCGCCGTGCAGTAGACCATGTGTGAAATGGTCTGCATTCTAATAGATTTATACTGGAGTTAAGCTGTAATCGCTGGTCTTAAACTCTAACTTGAGTGTTCCCATGAATTTATGTTTGTGGCATGGGTTTTGTGAGCCGTTTGTGGAAACGGACATATGAGAGATTTATCACCTATTGGCAATGTCAAATCACTCACAAATTGGCAATGTGAAAAGAATTTTTAAGAGATATCCACCCCAGATTTATAAAAGGTTTAAATTAAATTAAACTTAAAATTATTGGGTTATAGTATTTATGAAAAGTTTTGTCATTTTATTTTGACTAATAATGATAGTCTCCTTTTGTAATTATTTTAATCCATTTAATACCGTTAGTTTTTGTACAAAGTTGGGGATTACTTTAAATTAAATGTTAAGTTTGTATAGTAACTATCTGATAGAGTAATATAACTCATTTGTAAAATATTTTTTGTATTCAGTTTTGTTTTAAAATTATTGTGATATTGTAAATTATTTGCATAACATAGAATTATACACATAAGTTAATTATATTTAAATACCTAAAATATTCAAGTAAGTATTTTATTTATTTCATGCCACCTAACTAAGCTTTAGGGTCAAAGCCACATTCATAAGGATCTTTTGTATCGAGAAAGATTCATCCTTTAATATAACTGTTTTTTTTTAATTAAAGCTTATTTATAGATATATTTCTAACAATCTTATTTTGATTACCATTGTAGGGTTTTCTAGGGTTCAAATCTATATGACTCACATTTAAATGGAGATGGAAAAAAAAACTTTTCCGTTTTTTTTAATTTAATTTAAAATTTAAATAGGAAGAAATGAAAGAGTCTAGGTGTAGTCATTGACTGCTGTGAAAAACTATCATTGCACAGAAAACCGACGTGAAGTAAGGATGAAGTTCTTTTGTTTCGATCGGTGACTGCGATGATTATTCAATGCCCTATTCCTGAAAGGCCAGCAACTTACGCACAACACTGACGTGATTGTGTATGGACGGCGGTGATCACTTATCACCATGTGACCTGCTTGCTCGTTAGCTAAATTATCATCCACCAAGTATTTATTAGGAAAACTTACAGTAAATACAATCTTTTTTAATTACTACACACTTAAAACTATTTACCATTTAAAGGTTTTCGCATATAGTTAACAATACAATACTTGTGTTTAACAATACAAAGTTACATTTAAAGTTCAGCCAAAACAGTAATTAAACAAATAATAATAATGGCAATTTACAAACTGCCAATGGGAGTTCCAGCAAACCAACCGTTAGTCAATATTTTTGCTACTTTCCTGGGATTAGTGTTAAAGAGGTCTAAATTATATTGGTCTATCAGTATGTTTGCTGAGATTGCAGCACGAGAAAAAAAGGAGTTCTGTCTGTAGTTGGTCGCGCAGTAAGGTAGGTATGTGAAGGATGTTATTTTTTCTTATAATAATAAGGACTTTAATGCAAATTGATGAAAGTAAAAATGGACTGTTTATTATGGACTGTGCTATTTTAAAAATCATAACTGTATCTGCAATTCTTCTTCTTTCATATAGTGGTAGTAAATGATGTTTTCTGCACCTGATTTCATATTCATGTTTTTTACTTTTACATTTATATTGAAGGAACCTAGTAAATTTTTTTTGAATAGTTTCAATTCTTTTAATGTGGATTTCATATCTAGGGTTACACGGTAGAACAATACTCGAGGACACTACGCACATAAGAGGAATTTATTTATTTATTTATTTATTAATAATTTATGTACATATGCACGGTAACACAATAAAAACAGTAAAAAAAAAAACAACACATTGTACAAAGGTACTACATATCCCTTAGAGGAATTTCTTACTGTAGTCCTATGATCGGAGTGGTGGTAAAAAGCAAGTTCTGTGCGTACTTTTAATAAAATAAATAAATACGAATAAAATCTACATAAACATACACATATAACGTTATGAATACAAATATATACAAAAATAGCTAGATACATAGGTATAAACACATACATATACATAAATATTACCTAATATTAGCATTGAGACAAGTAGTATTCTCTTATACGTCTTCTGAAACCAGATATAGTTAGGGAATTACGGATATCCGAGGGCAAGGAATTCCACAGCCTAACGGCGTGGACAGTGAAGGAGTAGGAAAAGAAGTCAGTGGTATGGGATGGTGTGGATAACAGGGTCTTTTTATGCGCTCTGCAGTCAGCATCTTCAGCGTGTTCTAAAGAGAAACGCTGACGCAGGTAGGAAGGGGAACAAGGATTATGAAGGATATTGTAAAGGAGGCACAGGATACGAGTGTTCCTACGAAAGCGGATCGGAAGCCACTGGAGCTGTTTACGAAACTGAGTAACGTGGTCGAATTTTCTCAGATCAAAAATAAATCGGATCAGCAGATTTTGCAGGCGCTCCAGCTTGTTAAGGACTTCCTCAGTGGCATCTAAGTAGCATGCATCAGCATAATCGATAATAGGCTGAATGAGTGATAGAGCAAGAGAGATCTTGGTTTTAAACGGAAGGAAGGATTGGAGAACTTTTAGGGAATGAAGGGAGAAGTGAACCTTACGACTTATTTCACAGACATAGGCATTCCAGTTAAGGACTGTGTCAAGAGTAACGCCTAAGTTCTTTACAGTCTCAGCAAAGCTAATAGGAATACCATCGAGGCAAACAGAGGGTAATGAAGAGATATCAAGACGACCACGAAAGTATTTACTCCCGATGATGATCGCTTGGCTCTTATTGGGATTAAGCAGGAGACCGTATGATTTAGCCCATTTGTGGATGCAGCTTAAATTATGATTAATAAAAGCGATCGCAGCGTTTATGTCAGAAGTAGGGAAATGGGTATAAATCTGCAGATCATCTGCAAATAAATGATAATTGGAGGTTATGACTTTAGTGACAGAGTCAATGAATATGGAGAATAGCAAAGGAGAGAGCACTCCGCCCTGTGGCACGCCTGCAACGAGATCACACCAGTCAGAAAAGGTCTCACCGATGCGAACTCGCTGCGAACGGCCACGAAGATAGGAATCAAACCAGGCAAGGACGGAGGGGGACAAATTCAAAGATCTTAGGATTCCGAGGAGAACATCAAAATCTACAGAGTTAAATGCGTTACTGAAATCCAACAAAACTAGTAGAGTAAGGTGTTTTTCTTCCATGGCCCAGCGAATATCGTCAGTGACGTTAATAAGAGTGGAAACTGTGCTGTGGCCAGGTCGAAAACCAGACTGGTAAGTGCTTAGTAAGTTGTTGGAAAACAGAAACTCAGATAACTGACCATGAACAATGTGCTCAAGGACTTTGGAAAGAAAAGGTAGGATTGATATTGGACGAAAATTAGAAATTGTTGTGGGATTGGATACTTTAGGAATAGGAATTATGTGAGCATACTTCCAGGATGACGGGAATGTTGATGAGGATAGTGAGTAATTGAGTATATGGGTAAGGACTGGAAGTAACACAGGAAGGATTAAAGTGATCATCCTCAAGCACAAATCGTCATGACCAACTGCTGCAGAGCTAATAGAAAGCACCGCCTTTTTAACATACTCCTCGGATGTGGGAGTGAAATTGAAGGATTGATGCAATATTGGGATATTGGAGATTTTATTCAAAGTATGAGCTTTGATATTAGGATCCAGAAGGACAGGAGGGGAAGAAAAATGACTATTTAGTAAACCTAAGTCAAAATCATTGGCACACGTGGAGGATCCCTTGCCGATGCCCACAGACCTAAGGAAACGCCATACTTCCGATGAACTGCGGTTGCTAAGGGAATCGTGAAAGTATTTTCTCTTAGCATCACGACACCTTCGAGTACAGCGAGTTCGAAGGTCCTTAAAAGCCACAAGGTTTTGCTCGGAAGGACATCGCTTGTACCTGCTTTTTGCCTTGTCTCTAGAAGCCATCAGATCTTTGATGGATTCTGTGAGCCAGGGTGCCGGGTTGTGTTTGACTCTGATGCGTTTTAGAGGTGCGTGACGGTCGAAAAGATTCAAAATGGAGTTAGTAAGGTGCGTTACCTTAGAATCTAAATCATCGGAGTCGTAAACCGGATTCCAATCAAATGAAGCAGCATCATGCAACAGAACCTCCACGTTTACATTGTTGAAGCTGCGTACCTCAATAGTCTTAGGCCTACGTTTAGGAGAACGAACACGATAGGAGAGGAGGATAAGATCATGGTAGGAAAATGGTGCAGTGAATTGCCCATGATATGCGACATTTGTAGGAGAGGAAACTATCATGAGATCTAGAAGGGACGGAGTATTGTTGGGAGAATGATGGGTAGGAGAAAGGGGTAAAATACTAAGATTGGTCGAGGAGAGCAAGGATTGCAGTTTGCGAGATCGATGGTCATTTTTGATCAAACATGTGTTGAAGTCGCCCATTACACAAACATGTTTATAAAGTGGGCAAAGGGAATTTAAAAGGTTCTCAAAGGAATCAAAATAGTCCACATTAAGATTTGGACTGTAAAACACCATCAACAGTACTTTAGTGTGATTTAGAGTAATTTCGATGGCCAGGTGTTCGGCGGCTCCAGTATAAAGCGACGGAGAGCTACTTATGATTTTAAACGGTATTCCCGCACGGAGATACATGGCCACTCCACCACAGCCTTTTCCGGTCCTGTCATTACGTAAAAGTACGTAACCAGGTAGAGGAAACTGAGTTGATGGTAGCGAAGGCTTCAAAAACGACTCGGATATCAACAGAGCATCAAGTGGTAAGTCGCTACAAGATGCCAGAAGGTCAGAGTAGTGGCTAGGAACACTCTGGGCATTTATGTGGGCAATGTTAAGGTTAAGAGGATAGTTTGAGAGGATAGATGCCAGTTGGTCGCTTAGGGAAAGAAAAGATTGAGTACCTTCTGCGCTGGCAAAACTGGCAGAAGACGAACACGAGAAAAAGCTGTCATCAAACGTATCTATATCCATAGAAATATATATTAAAAACAAATAAATAAAAATATATAAATATAATAAATATTTACAAATAAACGTAAATAAAATATAACTAAACTAGAGGCCGCTCGCGACTCCGTTCGCGTAGAAGTCGGTTTCCCGTGGGAATGCGAAGTTTTCCCGCGGTAAAAAGTTCCCTTAATTCTTTCATACATATATTTTTGGTTTCTAGAACCGTTTTCGCAGCGCACGCAACGGAAGCCTTCAAGGATGAATAATTTTCCCCGTTTTTTTCCTATTTTCCATTATTTCTTCGCTCCTAATAGTTGCAGCATAATGTTATATAGCCTAAAGCCTGCCTCGATAAATGGTCTATTCAACACAAAAAGAATTTTTAAATTCGAACCAGTAGTTCCTGAGATTAGCGCGTTCAAACAAACAAACAAACAAACAAACAAACAAACAAACAAACAAACAAACAAACTCTTCAGCTTTATAATATTAGTATAGATAAATATACTACTTAATACTACGTTATCAGTAGTTGCAGAACTCACGCACTCAATATTTAAAATAGTTCACAACTATAAAGAACGGAAATTCCAAAAAAACAAAAAAAAACAAAAACAGGCAACATTATACAAGGAAATAGAAATCAAAAGCGACAAATTACATTGACAGTTAGACGTCATACGTCAACGTCATGCCTTAGCAAGCGAAGTGAATTTATAAATAACCTACAAATTAAAAGTTACAAGCATTTACAAATTAAGTACCGACAATAGAACAGAAAAAAAGTATATATAAAAAAGACATGAATTATGCTGCATCTAATGGCGGCGTCGTGTTCTCCTGGGCGAGTTGTTAACGGCAGTCTTTACTTGCTCTGCAGCTGGAGCTGGCTCAATAAGTTCAGCAGGCGAAGGAAACTTCTTAATGAGATCTTGAAGCGAAGCCATGGTTTCCAACTTTATACGAGATCTATCCGGGAGGTTTACAATCACTCTTCCATCCGCCGACCAACAATTCTTGACCCCAAAGTGAGGGCGAGCAGTAGTAAAAACATGATGTCTCTGTTTTGTTAAAAACTCCGAAATTGTAATGCCCGTTCCTTTAAGGGAGGTTTTGCTGTCCCAGATATGATTACGATCCTGCACATTAAAAAATCTAACAAGTACAGGCCGAGTTTTGCCTTTTGAAGTACCGAGACGGTGGCATACATGCAAGGTAGTTTTATTTATATCCTTCAACTTCATCTGCTCGTTCAATACTTTATAGACTTCCAAGTCTAACTTTTCGTTTTGCTTTTCAGCTATCCCATGAAATAGAAGAACTTTGCGCCTCATTGTGGTCTCATGTCTGTCTAGACCAAGAGATATTGCCTCCAATTCAACCTTCATACGAGCAAACATTTCCCACACAAGAGATTTGAACTTACTGAAGTCCTGGGATAGAGAAGTAATATCTTGATGTGCAGATGTTGTTCCAGCTACATTCAGCAGTTTCTTCTCATAGTCATTCATTCGGGACTCGAAGAACTGACTCAGTGAATCCAAAGTGCAGGTGTTCATAGTGATGAGTGTTGTGCGAATATTAGTGTGAACTAAGTAGGAGACTAGAGTGGATATGAGCACTTGTGAATTCTACAACTTATTTAAAACATTTAAATAATTGTAGTAACTAGATAGTAATTAAAAATAATTAAAATAACGAGCACACAGAATTTGCGTGTTTACGCTGCGAGTCCTACCCGCTTTTTTTTTTTGGAATATAAAACTTTAAAAAATTTTTATGGAAGAGAACTGCGAACATGATCGCAGTACAAAACTTAATGCTTTATATGCTCTTGTACATATAAAATCGATGTGATTTTCATAAGTTAGTTTACAGTCGTGGATGATGCCTAAATCTTTTATTTCACTGGCCCGGTTCAAAATTTGTTTATTTATAAAATAATTATATGTCAAAATATGTGTTTTACGGCTAAAAGAAATTATAAAGCATTTATCGATGTTTAAGTCTAACTTGTGCATTGCACAGTAACGCTCAAATCTATAAAGGTCCTGTTGAAATAAAATGCAATCATTAACGTTAGTAATTTTTTTATAAATCTTCATGTCATCAGCGTACATAATAAATTTGGAATCTTTGAAACAGGTACCTACATCGTTTATAAAAATATTGAAAAGTAAAGGGCCGAGCAAACTTCCTTGCGGGACACCTGAGGGTATAATGTGCCAGTTAGAGATAAAGCCATTTACTGCGACAGCTTGGGATCGATTTTCAATGTAGGAACAGAACCATCTATATAAGTTTCCATGAATGCCAGATGATAATAGCTTTTGCAGCAGTAGACTATGATCAATCCTATCGAAGGCTTTGCTATAGTCAGTAAACACAGCATCTACTTGACCTCCAGCGTCCATATTGGCTGTAATATATTCAACAAATGATAGTAGGTTAGATGTTGTTGAACGATTTTGAAGAAATCCATGTTGTTCCGTAATAAATTTATTTGAAAGAGCACTATATAATTGAGTATGAACGATCTTTTCCAACACCTTAGCAAATACACATAGTTTCGATATAGGTCTGTAATTTTTTACCTCATTTTTAGGACCGGCCTTATGAATAGGAGTTATAAAAGCTGATTTCCACAAGTTTGGTACGGACCCATCTTGAAAAGACCGTTTAAAAAGTATAGTTAATGGCTTAGATAAGCTAGAAGCACAATTAATTATAAATATAATAGGAGGAATATGATCTGGTCCCGCACCCTTAGATGGATCAAGGGATTTTAAAATTTTAAGTACCATGTCAGGGTTAATATCGATATTTCCTATGGTATTAGTATATTCTGATGGGAATGAACTATAGCTGGAGTTACAAGTACTTGTAAGGAAATTTGATTGAAAGTAAGACCCAAAAGCATTACAGATGTCAAGCCCACTAAGTATAAGCAGTGTTTCCATCATAGTTAAGCGTTGAAGGTAAACAGTTAGTGCCTTTTCTGTTTGACTTAACAAATGACCAAAACAGTTTTGGATTATTAGTAATCGAATCTTCCATATTTTTAAGATGTTCTTTGAAACATTGTTGCTCAATTAAATTTGCTCGTTTACGTAAAAAGGAAAAAGTCTCATAATCGTTCATGTTACCATAAATACGATATTTTTTAAGGAATTTAAATTTTTCTTTGAGGATCTTTTTAACGACAAATTGTACCATGGTGGATAGTTTGAGGAACCAACTTTTTTATGTGGGACAAATCTGTCCCTAAGCGAATATAAGCATTGGTAAAAAATATCTACGGCTTCTTGTAAAGAGTTATTATTCAGACAAACGTCCCAGTTTATGTCGTTTAGGTGAGCATTAATTTCAATGTACTTTGCTGAATAATAAAAATATTTCATTCTGCAGTTAGTTTTAAGTGGTTCAGTAAAGATTGACTGGAGTTTAATATCTAAGCATTTGTGATGTAAATCTGCGGGCACAAGTGGGTCACATGTCTGCACTGAAACCTCAGTGTTACTTAAAACTAAGTCTAACAACCTATTATTTATGTTTCGTTCCATGTTAAATTGGGCCAGATTACACTCAAATAGCGTATCGAAAAAGTAAGTCTGGGTTACCCCAGTTATTTTAGATGGCGACAAGGGGATTTCATTTTCCAACCATTCTACGTTACTTAGATTGAAGTCTCCCATAATAATAAATATATCATTAGGGCACGAATTTACAATCAGAGACAGATTATCAGAAAAAATTTGTAATTGTGTGTTGTAATGTGTTGCCAAGATTTTCGCTACAGAGATACAATGTACACAAGTGTAGTTTATTAGATAAACGATTAGCGCTTTTGTAAGTTATCGTGACCCATAAATCCTCAAAATGACTGAAATGTATGACTTGAAACTTTTTTTTTATGACTGAAAAATCTTGAACTGCGCGCGCTTCCTACTATAAAGTCCGTTCCTATGTTATTTTGCACTGTGGCTGGGAACGCAGCCCGAAGCCTATATTATTTGTGTTTCACGGTGCCCGATTCGACGTACCTACTTTATAAATTTTAACATTCCATTGAAACGTGCAAGCTTTCATATTGGTAGATACTAACTGGGTTCTCTGAGTGAAATAACACATAAGTAGATTTAATAGTGTCTATAATTGATTTGCTTCTTTATACAAATAAATCATTGTGAATGTTCATTACTATGAACTCTCTGAATAGTAATCCCAAGTCTTTCCTGCATCTCTGTTTTGTTGATCAAAGTTGATCTGAAATAAATAATAGGACGAGTTGTTAATAAGTGGAACTACTAGAATGAAATATTTAAGAGTAGTAGGTAACTCACGCACGATGTTCGTTGGATCAGTTAGACAGCCTCCGGTGGTACAACGCAGGCGCGGGATCGCACGTGTTGTCGGAGCTGCGCGCGCGACGAGAACAACGCGCCGCAAGCAGAGCAGCGCGGGGGGCGCGGGGGCGGCGCCGGGGGGCGGGGGGCGTGCGCCGCGCGCGCGTGCCGGGACAGCGCGCCGCCGCCGCGGAACGCCGCGCCGCACTCGTGGCACACGGCGGGCCGCGCGCCGCTGTGCCCCCGCGCGTGCAGCCGCAGCGCCGCCGCCGAGCTCAGCAGCCGCGCGCACTCGCCGCAGCGGAACCGCAGCCGCCCCGCCACCAGCGTGGCGCCGTCGTCCGCGCCCGCGCGCCGCAGCGCCCCGCTGAGGTCGTCCACCTCGGCCGGCTCCGGCTCGGAGTCGCTGTCGCTGCCGCGGTGCTCGCGCGCCACGTGCCCGCGGAACTCGGTGAGCGCGCGCCGCAGCCCCGCGTACAGCTCACGGCTGCAACAGACGGCACGCGTTACGGGCGAGGTGCGCGGCGCGGTGCGAGGCGCGGCGGAAGCGGCGCGGGCAGCGCGGGCAGGCGTGCGGGCGGCGGTCGGCGTGCGCGGCGCGGTGGCGGCGCAGCGAGTCCGCGCTGGTGAAGGCGGCGGGGCACGCGGCGCACTGCAGGCGCGGGGGCGCGTGCGCGGCCTCGTGGCGGCGCAGGTCCCCGGCGCGCGCGAAGGCCTCCCCGCAGTGCGCGCACGGCCGCTCGGCGCCCCCGTGCGAGCCGCGCACGTGCGCCGCCAGGTTGCCGCGGCTCGAGTAGCGGCGGCCGCAGTGCGGGCAAGGGAACGACTCGGCGCCGAAGTGCGAGCGGAGGTGCTGCGCCATGTTGTACTTGTTGGAGAACGTGCGGCCGCAGTGCGGGCAGGCGGCCGGGATCTTCTTCAGGTTGTTGTCGGCGAGCGGGCGGCTCCTGGTCCTGACCGCCACGTGCTCGGACAGCACGTGCGCGCAGAGGTCGGCGGCGCCCCCCGCCACGTGGCCGCAGCTCCGGCACGTGGCGGGCGCGTGCTGGCGCTGCACGTGGTCGCGCCGCACGTGCTGCTCGAGGGACCCCCGGTCGCTGTACACGTGCTCGCAGCACGTCACGCCGCTCTCGAAGTCGACGATCGCGTGGTTGTTGAGGTGGTTGATGAGCCGACTCGCCGAAGTAAAACGCTTTTCACATTGACTACACTTGTATACAGATAGATTCACCTTGGGCTTTGGAGATGTGTTGCTTTGGTTGTCTGTCTCTGGACTCTGTTTGAGCCTGATGTGATTTTTAATAAAAGTTTCCAGTGTTGCCTCAGAACATGTCGAGTCTAAATGATGGTCCGTTTGGAGGTGCTCAGTGAGGTCTTGAATATATACAAACTGCGTATTGTTGCACATGATACAAATAAATTCAATTCCACAATCATCTTCAATTTGAATGTCATCAAAGAAACTTAAAATAATCTTCTTTACGGATTCAAAAAAAGTGTTTGATGCAACTTTGCTTTCACACCTGAAAATCATACCTTTCTTAAAGGCTGAATTTATAAATAGGGTTACTACTTAAATACATCTACTAAACAATAATAAGAATAAAATGTTCCTTCTATTATGTTTTTAATCCTTGAAGGTTTTGTAAAGAAATTGTACAGATTTTTGTACAAACAACTAGGTCTTTACAGTAACAAAAAGCACTAACTCTGTATAAGGAAATCTATTCGAATCACTTTTAAAAACTTTTTGTTATCTTTTGTGAAATGAAGAGAAATGATAAAGTTTAATAATGAGTTACTTACCCATTGCTTACATCCGGCTGATTGACACAATGGCTCACCTAAAATAAATTGCAATACAGTCAGAACAACTATTATATAATTTTTTTTGTTTATTTTGCTTGTATACTTACTGCGCTAGTTCCATTCAATTGAGACCGCAGGAGAGTGTCTGTTTGCAGACATGTTGTTACTAACTCGTGCCAGGATATTATTGTAGTCACACACTGGTAACATACTATTGTGGGAAGTCTGTCTTCTCGTGATACCTTAATAATAAAATTATGTTTAAATAAATGTTTACTAGCACAATTCAGCTGTCAAGAAATTTTGAGATGGGTTTACCTGTATGGGTAAATATTTTTCTATCTTCTCTGCTAGATTATTTTCTAAACCTTCCTTCTCGAAAATTGGCAATACTAATTCCGTTTTGGAAGCACATATTCGGCAGATACTTAGTACATTTTGAGAACCTGTAAAAGTTTGATTGTCTGTTAATAGACGAAATTAAACTTAATTTAATTTAAATAGGAACGTAGGTACTTACTTGTAGTGCCTTGTGCAGATTGAAACTGTATTCCATTAGTTATTCGTGATAAGTCGGCTTCAGAAGCGGAAGGATCTAAGAGGAATATCTGTTCAGGCATTTTATTCATATCTGAATAATCTCTTTTTATTTTATCGAATAATCTAAAACTAAGCGTTATGTTCTTTGGAATGGAAAGGGGACCGAATTTTAGAAAATAATTGTAAACAAACAAACACAAGTCAAAACAAAAAGTAATTATTTGACAGTTTTGTATTCGTTTATGAATAGTAAAACACGACTGGCAATCCTGACAAAAATAAGGGAGCAAAAAAGACGCTGCCGTCTCTGCCGAAAAAAAGCGCTAGTTTTAGCGGGAAGGAAAAGAAATGGGGTTTGCATATGCTAAGGGGTGATAGATTAGGTCAAAAGCAACCGATTCTATCCCATAATGACCTATCCAAAAGTAAACCGTTTTTGAGTTATTTAATTTTTTTTTTCCGATTTCAGACGGGTAAAATTTAATTAAAAAAAACCACATGCTGGATTTATAGTTTTTTGTTATCGTCGCATAACGGACATTTCAATAGTTCATAATAAGTAATGAAATGTTGGAAAGCTACAAACGTTTTAAAATTACACGTTTAAAAAGTATCAAAAATCCAGCCTCTGAGGGTTTCATTGTTTTATCTCAGCATGTACTTCAGCTATTTGTAAGTTTAATACCTCAAATGAAAGCTTGTTAGATAGAGATATTATTTACATTGCAATTTACACATTTTATTACTGGGAGATACTTATCTAACAGAAAATTGCATTTTTTATCGAATAAGTTGGTAAGAAAATGATACTTTTTAAACGCGTAATTTTAAAACATTTATAGCTTTTCACCATTTTATTACTTATTATGAACTATTGGAATGTCCGTTATGCGACGATAAAAAAACCTCTAAATCCAGCATGTAGTTTTTTTTTTTAAAATTTAACCGTCTGTAATCGGAAGAAAATAAAGAATTCATAATAAAATTTAAATAACTCAAAAACGGTTTACTTTTGGATAAGTCATTATGGGATAAAATCGGTTGCTTGTGATCTAATCTATCACCCCTTAGCAGGAATACGTGACATTACAAGTCACCCTGTATATAAATATTGTAGTTTATATATTTGACAGACTATCTTAAACTTTTTTAAGTTACCGGTAATTAGTAGACGTTCATTCAGCAATGTCACATTAAGGTAAGTACACAGGGTAAAAAATAAATGAAACCAAATAATCAGTTTTAATCGTAAGTAACAATGGTATCGGGCGTGGTGTAGGTGTAAGCTGACTGCATGCCGCGCCGCACGGTGGTCATCACAGTCGGCACCATCAGGCCTTTGTATTTCTGGATCACTTGCTGTAACAACGAAAATATGTAGGTAGCTTTAGCTTGAAGCAAAACAAACTCTACGTTAGTAGCATTTATCTTAAAAAAAAAACCGGCCAAGTGCGAGTCGGACTCGCGCACCGAGGGTTCCGTACAAACCTGCAAAAACTACTTAAAATTTTAAGCTTTTCGGAATTTTTCTGTTACCTGTGCTGTAAGCTATTGCTTCTTACCAAATTTCGAGATTCTATGTCAACGGGAAGTGGTCTTTAGGTTTTAATTCCCGTGCGTGTAGTTGCGAGTTTCAAAATATGCGGTATCAATGGTTGTACTTTTGCGTTTTGCGTTTTTGCGTTGACTTAGATTTTTTTTTCACGGGTTAAAGGCAATTAGATCTAAGTATTAGATATGAATTTCAACTTATAAGTTTATATTTATTAAAAAAATATATATTTTGTAATGTAACTAAAAATTTAAGGTTTTCGGAATTTTTCCTTTATGTGTGCTATAAAACGTTGCTTCATGCCAAATTTCAAGATTCTAGGTCGACTGGAAGTACCCTTTAGGTTTTGATTCCCTTGCGA
This sequence comes from Emmelina monodactyla, assembly GCA_916618145.1. Lineage (NCBI taxonomy): Eukaryota > Metazoa > Arthropoda > Insecta > Lepidoptera > Pterophoridae > Emmelina > Emmelina monodactyla. The sequence goes on along the minus strand of OU745315.1, from coordinate 449,735 downwards.
GTACTTGCGAGTTTCAAAATATGCAGCTTAAATGCTGTTTCTTTTGATTGCGTTGACATAGAAGTTTGATTTTGTTACAGCTTAAAGGTATTATAGACCTGAGTATTTGGTATGAATTTCAATTTAATACCTCTACGCATTTATGAGGAAATGGGTAGTAAGTTTAAAATTATTAAAAAAAAAAGATTATGTGATGTAACTAAAAATTTATGGTTTTCGTAATTTTTCCTTTATCTATGCTATAAGACGTTGCTTCGTACCAAATTTCAAGATTCTGAGTTCACGGGAAGCACCCTGTAGGTTTTGATTCCCTTGCAAGTGTCGACTTGCGGCATAATTTGCGGCATAAACGGCTGTATCTTTTGATTGCGTTGGCTAAGAAGTTTGATTTTTTCACAGCTTCAAGGGACAGTAGACCTGAGTAATTGATATAAATTTCAGCTTCATACCTCCACGCGTTCCTGAGAAAAAGGGTCTTGACAGACGGACGGACGGACGGACAACAAAGTGATCCTATAAGGGTTCCGTTTTTTTCCTTTTGAGGTACGGAACCCTAAAAAACGTTAATGCTGTTTTAATTATCTGTCATGGAAATAACAAACACGAAGGCACGGTTTTTTTTTTTTTTACAACTGCATTATCAGTTCCATCAGCACTTTTTACGTACATGGCTCCGCGCAGCCATTCTACTAGTCTAGGCAAGGGCGGATCCAGCTTTGTCGGCACAGGGTCACGTAGCAGTGGTCTGTCACAATACATTATGTTTAAAAATTATAAGCAGTGGTCCATGAAGGTCCTTGACCCCGCCCCAAATCCGCCCTTGCTAGGTACTCCCTATTAACCAAAGCAACTCACCAGCACCAGCTTGATGAGGAACACCGCGAAGGTGAGGAAGGAGATGGTCATGAGCGCGCTCTCGGAGGAGGGGAAGTCGACGTGCGCGCGCGCGGCGTCCGACGCGGCCGGCCGCAGCGAGCGCGCGCGCCGCCCGGGACCCGGCCACAGCGACTCCATGCGCACCTCTAGCAACACAACACTGGTTCAACTCAACGCCAGCAATTGAGGATAGAAGTCTTTAAAAACCTGCACATTTTAGAACGGTAACAACGGTGGTGAGTTTGTGCGAACACCTCGTACTATGGAAGTTCCGTTAGAATTTGAATATATCAAACGTATGCCTAGTAATAAGCAGATTAAGCCTTCAGAAGTAGCAGTGTCAATTTAAAATATCTTATTGTTTTTGTTAAAACCCTCCATCTACTTTATTTATTAGAAAAATAGAATTACGACGTTAAAGTACCCGCTAAATTGTAGGTAGTACCTACATAATTATCGTTTCAAAACTTTATAAAAGACAGTAAGTACCTACTCACCTATGTTAGCCAGAATAGTGTCCTTCAAATTGTGTAGATATTTGATTTTGCTCTGAAAGTTACTTTTCGTATTGCGGGATATTGTTTCTGCAACCACTTTTAGTATCTTGAGGACTTTATCTATCGTGTTATCCTGCGTTTTGTTTAATTGTTTATTGTTTTCATTAACAATATTAGGTGGAGCATCGGTGCTGTATTTTTCTTCATGTTTGTTTGTGTATTTGACGGTAACATTTATTCTTCTATTTGCTGGAGTAGTGCTAACGTCTTCTTCACTCTCATATTTATCTATTCGTTTAGTTATGGTTGGTTTCGTATCGACAAACGTGTCTGTATCGTGTTGGGCATTTAAAGTGACAAACGGTAGATCCTCGTGCCTAACTATGTCGTATTTATTGTAACTAACTTCATGTTGCTGTTGTTTTTTATCTACAGAAATCGCTTCAGTAACTTCATCAGGGTTTAATGAGAACTTCTCCAATCCACCGTTGATACCGACGTATACTGTGTTAGAATTTTTGAAAGGTATTCTATCTTCTTTGTGTGGTACTACCTTAATAGGTAGTTCTGTAGTTGGGTTTGGTCGTGGACGTTTAGTCAGAAATGGGTTTTGTTTAATAGTTACAGCCTCTTTAATATTAGGTTTTCTCGTAGAATTTGGTCTTGGGTTTTTAGTAGTATGAACAGCAGGTCTGCTTGTTTCTTCTGTATTAAATTCGTTCTTGATTTTATCCATGTTGAGCGTTAGTTTATCATCTTGTTCTTCACGAGTCGTATCTTTATTTGGTTTGATTCTGTCTTTTTCTAATTTTACTCTTTTGACGGTTCCAATATGAGGAACTCGTTGAATCGATGCATATTTCCAGTGGTGATCTGGTTCTGTTTCATTGACCTTTTGATATTTGCTGGTGGTGAGTTCTGTGAACACCTGTGGTAGTGTGGTGACTGGCTGGTAGGGGGCGTGGGGCGCGGCGGGTGGTTTCCGGTAGTGTTGCTGCGAGATCTGCACCCACTCGGCGCGGGAGACGCAGAACAGTATAGTAATCAGTAGGAACATGTCGGGCGCATGCGCGGGACACATATGAACTGTTGTGTGACGCGATGCGCGTGAGAGTACGCGCGACCGTTACCTCGGAGATTGTCAACAACGGATAACTATAGGAAGGTACTGAGAAGAAATCGACGTCACATGCGCAGTGACATAGCTAGCTCGTCTAATAGCTGTCAGGGTCATGGTCTGCAGTCTCAATTATATATGCTCCAGAAAACATGAAAACTAGTTCTGTTAAGTATTCAAGAATAGATTTAGTTTAGTAGGTACCGACTTATGGATTTCACGAGAAAAACAAAAACTGATTGTTTTTTGTGTAGGTAATAACTTATGTAATTTGATTTCCTGCTGCAAATAAATAAATAGAGATATTATTAAATTAAAACAGCGTTTAATATTTAAATATATTAATAGTAACACGTGTGTAAACTGTCACAAATATACTTACACTATAACATAAACGACCGGTCGAGGCTCTGTGTGGCTCGTGTTCGTTCTACTAGTCATGTGTCGGCACTGGTTCTACTGCTGACAATATTGTGATGGTAGTGCAACAATGAACTTCACAGAACACAGCCTTCACATCTTGAAGGATCCCATACATTTAAAACCTTGTGTTAATTCAAACATCAAATGTACCAAGACTTTTAAAAATTAATAATCTTAAGGTAGGTTACATTTGAGTCCCCCCACTGGTGTTCGTACATCAACAATATCAATCAACAGACATTTTTTGACATTAATTACAATAAATATTTAAAATTAATTGTTCTGCTTGGTGCTTTGCCGAGTATTATTTAAATCTAACAAATATTACAATTAACATTGACGCCTTAACTCTACTGGATTAGACGAAATGAGTTTGTTCAATTTTAACTAAGTAATCATCTCTCAATTTTAGGCCATAGTTTAGAAATTGTTATGTTATTATTTAACACATTTCTAGTCCTTTTTTATTTGTAAATATAACTGTTTTAAGCTAATTTCGATAACACTTTTTACACACAATTATCAAATATAACAAGCAGACAGAGACAAGTATTTCTATAGTACAATTAGTTACATTAAAGCTTGGTGTTACTGTGCCTATCTACTGTAAATGACTGTCAATTTATAAATAAATACAAAAATACATTTAATTTAAATATACTTGAATGTAAACAATATTATGCTATAGAGTTTGGCCACAGTTTGGCAATCATTTTTACGTTAAAATGTATTTGTAAAATATTAGTAAAAAGGTAAAATTATAGCTAGGTTTACAATAGTAAAACTGTAACTTTATGAAACGCTGCGTAAAAAATGTATAAAATAATTGAAAAAGTAAACTCACAATAAAATAGTCAGAGATCACAGAGTATGGAAGTATGTAGTTCGAATCAAATAAAATAAGTTTTAACAATCACAGAGGACATACATTGTTGAAATTAATAAAAAAATGCTAACGTATTGACGTAGGGACCGCATTATGCAACATTGACACTTCAAAATAATGAACGCGTGAATTCTTTTTTTTTTAAATTCACTGTCTATAGTAGACGTCCAGTTCATCCGAATATAACTTTGGTTTATTGTTTACTTTTACTGATCTTTTTTTTATAGGGCTGGTTTTTCAACTGTCAGATGAATCTGCTTATAGTATGTTTTCATTGCCACTTACACTGCGGGTGAACAAGCAGATGTTTGCAGAGAGCTTGTATGAAAAATAAGTTGACATTTTTCGGAACGGGTTGGCGAGAGAATATCCAATCCTCTATGAAGAGATAGATAGGAAATATTCTTCATAATTAAAGCTATGAGAATGGGGTTATATGTATATGCAAATGCGGTCTCTAACAATAAATATCTATCTATATGAGGACAATTATTTTCTGTTTTGAGCTTACCTATATCCCATTAATATATTTACTTAGGTCCCATCAATGTAATGCACATATACAATATAACTTACTATAATTTCCGTAACACATCATATAACATTCAACATTTAAGAGTATATATCTTTTACATCTTTACAACATTAATTTACAATTAAAACATAAATATGTTTATCTCTTGGCCTATGAAACAAACAAAGAATTTCCTTTAAACTAGCGATGTACTGAAGCATAAGACAACAATTTCTAAGATATGTTAAAATAATTAATCTTTTATACCGAGAAATTCTTTGTTTATTTCTAACCTTTAAATAAAATTATAGATAACTCATTAATTTAGGACTATGTTAGGCCGTTTATTTACTTAATCTTCTAGTTTTACAGGTTACTAAAAAGCATAAAGCTAAACTGTAACTGTAAACATAAATAAAATGCATTTATTTTAATAACATTGTGATGAATGTAAACCATTACACATATTTAAGAGCAAATATTTAATAATATAAAACAGTGTTGATCTATCGTAATCTTATACCTAAAAGCTGCGTGCTTACATAAGTAACATTGTATACAATAATTTGTCCAAGTACCATCGGTAAAAATAAAACTTATTAATTAAAAAAATCAAAAACCACTTGTCGCAAAAAGAACGACAAACGAATATAATAAAATTGCATTGCAAAAATGACTACAAGTGCTGCTATCAGGAATACAGTAAAACAACCATTGATTTAAATAAAATAAAAAATGTGTCATATTCATAAATAATACGACTTTTACCCATTCATTAGGTTTTTGCCCTAAAGTTTCCTAATAATATTAAAGTTACATACAAGCACAGTGTTAGGCCGTTCGGTTCAACATATACAGATATGCTTACTGTAGTAATATAACTCTTGTACACATACATTGTATAGTGGTGCGTGTGTGAGGTCTAGGTGTGTTGGACGAGCAGCCGCCTCCATCGCTGGCGGATCAAACTGGACATCTTGCGATCGCGGGCGGGCGCGGGCTCGCGGTCCGGTCTGCGATTAAATATAAAAAACATACTTGTAATATAACTCTTTTGTCACAAATCATGTTCGTCGAACACACGGTACGCAAAACAACAACACATACCCGTTTATCAAACATTTTGTTAAATGAAATAAGTTTTTCGCTAGGGTTTGAAGTTCATATTATGTAGTGTGTTGTAGTGTAGTGGATTGTAGTGAAGTGTGTTGTAGGGTAGTGGGTTTTAGTGTAGTGGGTTGTAGTGAAGTGTGTTGTAGGGTAGTGGGTTGTAGTGTAGTGTGTTGTAGTGTAGTGGATTGTAGTGAAGTGTGTTATAGGGTAGTGGGTTGTAGTGCAGTGTGTTGTAGGGTCGTGGGTTGTAGTGCAGTGGGTTGTAGTGCAGTGTGTTGTATTGCAGTGTGTTGTAGTGTAGTGTGTTGTAGTGTAGTGTGTTGTATTGCAGTGTGTTGTAGTGTAGTGTGTTGTAGTGTAGTGTGTTGTAGTGTAGTGGGTTGTAGTGTAGTGTGTTGTAGCGTAGTGTGTTGTAGTGTGGTGTAGTATAGTGTAGTGGGTCCTCGTGTAGTGTAGTGCGGGTACCTCGGTCAGTGGTCCCAGCGCGCGTCGTCGCTGCAGTGCGTGAGGTAGCGCGCGCCCACGCGGGCCTCCAGCGCGCGCAGGTCGCTCCACGCCTCGCGCGTTTGAAGCCACGCGTGCATGAACGCCTTGTCCACGGAGAGGCGCTTGCGCTGCTTCACTTGCAGCAGGTTGTTGATCAGGTCGATCGCTGGGGGCGTAATGCTACATTAGTTACGTGTGAAAACTTGGCATTGAATTGAGAAATACTTGCTTAGATATAAAGTAACTGTAAAACTGTATTGTGAGATGTGCGTCCAGGGCGCGGGCGGGTACATGAAGCCGCGTTCTGTATCAACGTTACCTTGGTGGGAGATGTGCGTCCAGGGCGCGGGCGGGTACATGAAGCCGCGTTCTGTATCAACGTTACCTTGGTGGGAGATGTGCGTCCAGGGCGCGGGCGGGTACATGAAGCCGCGTTCTGTATCAACGTTACCTTGGTGGGAGATGTGCGTCCAGGGCGCGGGCGGGTACATGAAGCCGCGTTCTGTATCAACGTTACCTTGGTGGGAGATGTGCGTCCAGGGCGCGGGCGGGTACATGAAGCCGCGTTCTGTATCAACGTTACCTTGGTGGGAGATGTGCGTCCAGGGCGCGGGCGGGTACATGAAGCCGCGTTCTGTATCAACGTTACCTTGGTGGGAGATGTGCGTCCAGGGCGCGGGCGGGTACATGAAGCCGCGTTCTGTATCAACGTTACCTTGGTGGGAGATGTGCGTCCAGGGCGCGGGCGGGTACATGAAGGCGGCGTTCTGGATCTGCGCGGAGATGTCCTCGTCCTCGTTGAAGGGGAAGGTGCCGGACAGCGACACGTACACGATCACGCCCACGGACCACATGTCCAGCGAGCGGTTGTAGCCCTTGTTGCGGAGCACCTCCGGCGCTGCAACGTACCAATCATGTAGCAAAACTTAGTACGAGAATCGAGAAAATCTTACATTCATAAGTAGGGGAGTTTTTCTGTACAACGCATTGCATACGTTTATGGAAAATAAAACCGATAAGATTATTTTTAATTTGCTGATAGGTTTACTCTTTATTTAAATTAAACCAGGAGAGTTAGTGATATCACTGAGAAAGTTTGTGACAAACCAATAGAATTAGAAATTTTAGACTGTTTTACCTTTGATTTTTTTTTGCTTTTTGAATACATTTGTGTATCTTCATTCCAGCATAAGATTAAGCCGTAAACTTAAAACGATTACAAAAATACAATCTATAGACTGTGGTTATGATTTAATAATATTAATTTATACGTTATTTTCAATAATTCCATACAAACAAATCTATACTATAATATAATAAAGCTGAAGAGTTTAGAAGAATGATCTCAATTTACTTTATAGTATAGGGAAAGGGGTTTTACTCCGAATTTAACGCCTGTGAAGCCGTGAACAAAAGCTAGTCATAGCTATACTTCCACTTCTCCATACTCCGACTACGCCAACCACTCCAACTAACCTAGATACGCGGGCGTCCCGACCACGCTCCGGCGGAAGGACTTCTCCCCGATGATCCGCGCGAACCCGAAGTCGCACAGCTTCACCTGCGGGAACTCCTCGTCCGTGGACAGCAGCACGTTCTCCGGCTTCAGGTCGCAGTGCACGATGTTCTTCTCGTGCAGGTGCTTGAGGGCCACCAGGATCTGAATGTGAAGGGAATAGATAGATGGATGTTCCTATGTTCGGTTAAAATCACAACATCTACGCATCAACACAAATATTATGTTACCTTCAGGTGTTTAAGCATATGCCTTTTTTATGCTTACACCAGTGGGGGTGTCGCGTAACTCGAATATCAATCCCTTTGAAAGGTATTGATATTCGAGTTGTGAATTTGGTGTGTGTTTAACTAAATTTTAAAAGAGACACCACTTACTTTACTGCTTATAAAAAAAGTCGAGAAAAAATATCTAATGAAATAATTATCTTGAAGATAATTAAGCAAAAAGGGGTTAAGTCAATTCATAATATTGTACAAACTATAACCTTCACACAAGTGGTCTTAACTAAATCATATTCTGACCACCCACCTAAAGAAATAGATGGATAAGATGGATGGATATGGATGCATTGACACTAAACCTCTGCTAGAGTAGAAAGATTAGTAGACTAAGCAACACAAATTATACATTGGGAAAGTCAATAAATAAGAGACCTGGCAGCTATTTTAGCATAATTATGCCATTTACATTAATATATTAGGTGACGTTACGTCAAGTTAACAAACGAGTTACAAAAAAAGTCGAGAAATAGGTTCTTCCGAAATAATTACCGTGAAAGTAAATTAAGCAAAAACAGAAACCGTTTTTCAATTCACTCAAAGATCGTACAAAAGGTTAATCAGCAATCCATAATATTAGACTGAACATAAATCTCAGTTTAAATTCACAAGAGTAAGACAACCATCATTCAAGGTTTCTTACTCACACCAACAAAATCATTACTCTACCCACCTGCGCCACCAAGAACTTGGTGATCCTCTCCGTGAGCCGGCCCTTCTCGTGGCTGAGGATCATCTCCAGCATGTCTCCCTTCAGCTTCTCCATGACCACGAAGATGCGCTCGGGCGTCTCGAACATGCGCTCGAGGTTCACCACGCCCGGGTGCCGCAGGTTCTGCAGGATCGCCACCTCGTTCTTGAGTTGGGCCTCTTGTTTTGTGGGGAAGCGGAGCTTGTCGATCACCTGGGGATATATGATGTTAAGGTAATTTGGCGTGGAGTAAAATTGGATGGCTGAGAGGAACAAATATCAGTAGGAAAGATGTGTAGGTGATATATTTAAAAGCAATATTGGTGGAAAGAGAGCTGCAAATAACTGCGTTGTTAAATGAAGAGAATTTTGAGCAGCTTTTAATGAAATATTAATTGTTTATTTATCTAATAAGAAAGGTTTCCCGGGTAAGGCATTTTCTGTTATATTTTTTTGATAAACCAGCACTTTTTAAATGTTTTAATCATTAGTTGAAGTAATACAGTTGTCCAGTGAAAGTCATGTCATGTGTGTGTGTGTGTGTGTGTGTGTGTGCCACAGCCCACTACAACCGTGCTGTCCCCTTGATGGCGTACCTTGATGGCGACGGGCTGGCTTGTGGCGCGGTGCTGTCCGGCGTACACGATGCCGAACTGCCCCGAGCCCAGCACCTCGTCGGGCAGGATGCGGTACACGCGCGCCATGTCCGCCCCGCGCCCCCCGCGCGCCGCCCCCTCCGCCTCCGCCTCGCCGCCGCCGTCGCCCGCGCGCGACTCCGACGCACCTGCATACATCAATGAATTGGTCGTATGACCATGAGAAGATTTGAGGAGTTATAACATAGGCCCCACTGCAAGATATAAACCGTGCGTGTGCGGCATCCTGGCGTGTCTGACGGCTGTCTCCCAGCTGGCGGCCACATGCGCCCCCTGCCCGGAATCGGCGCCCCCTCTATCTACCAGAGTCCCCACGAGGTAGTCGACGGCGGCGCACCGCAGCTCGAAGCAATGCATCACCTCTGTAACAAACCTCACATTCATAACCAGACGAACCCCTGCACCCTTACGATGATCGATAATCTTGAACTTTATTATGGTTACTGTTAATTTATGCATATTAACTTGCACTAGAAGTGGGTGAGAAGATTATGTAATTACATGCTCATGGCGACAAAAACCATTTATTGTACTTTACACGTAACTTCATCAAGAACATTGCCATTTTAATGAACTAGACTGCCATCTGCTGCATTAGCCCGAAGAGTTCCTGAAAAGCTCTTAACCTAATACAGTCTAGTGAAGTGCTCCCGACCTCCGTAGGGCTGGCGCGCGGTCTCGATGGCGAGGATCTCGTGCAGCGGGATCTCCTTGTAGTACTTGGTGCCGGCGTCCGACGAGAACAGCGTGATGGCCTGGCTGTCCAGCCGCCAGTAGTGCCGCTTCAGCTGCAAGCACATGGGCAGGTCAATATGTAGTATCTAGACGCGCGGCAAGCCAGGTACAAGTATTGTATAAAACACCTCAATGTACACAGTTTTTACAATAAACATTTTTATTTATTTTTATTTATTTATTGTAATATCCAAATAGTTCGAGGAATGTGGTTGTTCCGGATAGGGAGTTGATGAGATCGTAATTTAAGTCCATGCAATAAACTTCGACAGATACAATTACTCAGTTTTAAAAGAAGATTAGGTGTAGCCGTAATTAGAAGAATATTTCAACTAAAATTCTTCATTGATTGATGAAAACAAAATCATTAACATTGTGCTGTTTGTGAAAAAACGTTTTAGGAAAATGATCAACTAACATTTAATTTTTCAAAATAGAAGTGACATCAAGTATCGGCTTGCGTTTGGATGTTTCGCATACTGTCAGTAAACTCCTTCAAACCTTAACACAAACCTAATTGTTTTTGCAAAGCATCCCTGAACTCATCACCTCTTAAATCCAAACCTGTGAAAGATACAATATTTCTAGCCAGTGTTCATACTTACGGTGGTGTCCTTCTTGGTGAAGTGCACGAGCCAGCCCTCCTTGAGCCAGTGTCCGTCGCGGTTCTTGGTGTGCTTCACGGACTGCACGATGCGCATCAGCGGGATGTTGGCGCTCGGCGACGACGACGAACTGAATACATACATAACAATTTAACAAATAGTTTGAAGTGACAGAGAAAGGATGTGATGTGGGCTTAGCATAAGCGGCGTGATATCGAGTATTTGACATTTGTTTGTGAGAATATCTCGATTTTTTTAATTCGGTAGCAGGACTGCACACTATCTCATCGCAACTCACGGTGATCAGTGACTCACATACGTCATTTGGCTCTCACGTCGTAATCGGTAGCATGCACGCCCAAAAACACACGCTTCTTTTTTTTAATACGAGATAATTGTCTTCCTTAAATTTTGACGACGAGAAGCTGTGAGATTGCTTTACTGAGATTGATCGTGTCGAATTGTGCGTTCGTGCATCATCTATATATAGGTACTTGAGTTTAATTAGCTGATTAGCTGATAAGGTAAAACCGTTGGTGATTATTTAAAGTATTATGGCAGTCCCTTACTATAATCATATGAATAGTATAAATACTAGTGACCCGCCCACGCTTCGCAGTGGTGCACTTTTGGGCGACTTGTTCCCGAAACATTGAATGTTAGTTAACCCTTTTAAACCTTTTCTGAATGTTCTTTATTTACAAATTTAAATGAAAAAAATACCTAAAGGACGGTGAAAGCCGCATTAAAATCCCTCAACTGGTTTAGAAGGAGTTAGCAGCCAAACATACAGACAGAATAAGCGACTTGGATGATAATGATGATGAGCAGCGGGAAAGAAGGAAAATTGAGCGTAGGATGCTGAGGGATCTAAGTGATCCCTTTGACATGGGGGATCACGAATGATGTTGAAGTACTCTTGATATAAGCCCCCCAAATAAACATAAATAAATAATATTTATTCACGAAACTACGATTACCTATCCCTATTATTTGTTTTGTTTTGTTTACTAACTCCACCCACAGACTACAGACTAGTAAGACCATACCTACTAACAATAGACAAAACCACAGTGATGGTTATTTGTAACGAGTGACGAAATTGAATGAATGGGGTGTAAAATATTGAATGGAATCGCAGGTGATGATGTTAAAGGAGATGCCCATTTTTTTCATATAGGCTGGGCCGTAGGTTACCAAGCAGAACGATTTTTATATATGTGGACCGTGTATTTAGATAGATTAAATTGCACATATCAAATGAATTTTAAAGGGCCCTGTTTTTTCAAAATAATTTAAAAACGATTATTTTGTCCGTTACGTGTTTTGAGATGGCAACATTTTTTTGATTCATAATAATGTCATTGTCAAAATATTTGATTGACAGATCTGGCAGACAGACAAATATCATGGTCAGCGGGGCTATTGCGTAAGCCAATGGTAATCGAATTTCATATATTAAACAATTCTGGAAAGGGTTCAAATTAATGAAAATCATCACGGTTTTTGGCTTAATAGATGGCGACATTTATTATCTACGTATTAATTCAAAAAAACTATATATTTCATCAATTTTAGCGTTATCCAGAATTGTTGAAAAAATGACATTCGATTACAATTGACTTACGCAGTAGCCCTGCAGACCGTGATTGAATTAAATGACAATGTCAGAATTGACTTTATTATTATGTAATTATTGCCAGGTTATAGATCCTGAAAAATACATACTTACTTAATACGAATTATACATATTTTTAGAAAATTAAATGTTAAAAAACAGCGTTTATAAATAATTAAAATATTGATTTCGATCAGTAGAATCTTAATTATCATAAAGCAAGCCGTAATGTGTAAAATATCCTTCAAAATATGAACTTTTTGAATGGTCATTATGGAGAACTAAATATATTTTTTATTAAAAAATGGGACCCTTTAAAAATTTTTGGTAAACGGAATTATCGTGTTTATAAGGTCATTAACCATGACACCAAAAATCGTTCTGCTTGGTAAGTAACATAGAGCCCAAGCTTTGACCAAGTCCTTTACATAAATAGCAACACTCAGTTCATCCCTCACAAATGTCATGCTACCGGTTTCGACATAAAAATAGAGATCGATTCGTTCTCCACTCCCACCCACGAAGTATCTTGATACCGGTCATCCTAAGCCTAATGAACACTCATCAAAAAGCTAATGACACATTTTATAATCTAGTTTTGCAACTTCTTGTTATTTCCTAAAGGTTTGTTTGACCAATGACCTATATAAAATTGAGTTTTGTATTAATTTGTCTATTGTTTACATCTTAAATAGGTTGTATTAAAGATTCCTCATAACATACTTTATCTAGCTGAAATAAAGAGAAAAGATGGTATGTTGGTTTCACCTGCTAGGTCGACTGGGTACAATATCTCGCTGTGGCTCCTCACACTCCAGCTCCTCGCTGCGGTACCCGTGCCGGAGCTCCACCTGGACATTACATTTATTGTGATAGAAGAAAAATCAAACAAGTACAAACCAGGACCTAGAAGTATGGATTAAAGAGCTTGTAGTCTAAATCCTGATAGTAGGTTAGCCTATTTGATCCTGTAGTGAACCATGTCAGAGGTATGAATTGTTTCGGAACTAGTTATTGAATGTAGTCTACAGAACAAGAGGTATTATATTGTGCGCGTATTTACATATGATTAAAAACAGCAACACAGCCAGACTTCAGAAGTCTTACTTCTTTCCTTTATGCTAATATTAAACCATATTCCCCACGCTGGCTCAAGAAAGCTGCTTGATATCTGTGTGCTGTGTCCTATTCTGAGCTCTATCCCCCCGCGTTAGAGTGTGTATTACCTCTTGGGCGTCGTGGGCGTCGTTGTTGGCGTCGGCGTCGTCGGACTCGTCGCCGCGCCGCGCGCTCTCCGACACCTCGCTGCTCGTGCTGCTGTTCTCACACTCGCCTGCACCATATCACGACATTTATAGCTAACTAGTGGCCGCCCGCGACTCCGTTCGCGTGGGAGTCGGTTTCCCGTGGGAATGAGATGTTTTCCCGCGGTAAAAAGTTCCCTATGTGTTATTCTGATGTATAACCTATATTACTGCAAAGTTTCATCCAAATCCATCCAGTAGTTTTTACGTGAAAGAGTAACAAACATCCATCCATACATCCATCCATACTCACAAACTATCACATTTATAATATTAGTAGGATGAAGGCTTAGTGTTTAGCGAGTATTCTTTCCCCTTTGCTGTCTCGTGACCGACTATCCACCTTACACGTAGTAAAGTGATAGAAAACCAGCACTAAACATATCGATAGTAGTAACTAGTTTGACGCAAAAATAGAAGCTTGTCGATAAGATTGGACTATAAAAATGTAACATTTGACCATTTTAATGCCATTAGCAACAATTAACGGAGGACAAATTTGGTTCTTATTACTTTTTAATATGCACGATTTGACTTTGAAAGCTTATATTCATGTCTGAGAGTGACGGAATAATACATTCATAAGGACTGTAACTAGGACATAGTAAACTCACCTGTAGGTAATTGGTCGACGCCACAGTCTTTGGGAATGAAAGGAAGACATTTCCTGTGTGCGTTAGTCTGACAGTCTCGACATCGAAGACCTTGTTTGAATAATCCGCGAAGCAATCTAAAATAAACATATTGGGCTTGAAGAATCTATACCTTAATGTAAGTTAAGTTTGAGTAAAGTTTAAGTTCAAAGAATGTATATGTGGCGACATAGATGGCGCTTATCGCCGCCAACATTCTTTTCGGCGGTTAGCATACAAACGACATCTCAAGACAGGGCCGATCCTAGATCGCACTATTTAAGTGGCCCCGCTTAGCCCTAGACCTGTGTTCTGTTTAGCACTGGGAGGACTCCCCTTATACCGCCAAATATACATTAAAGTGTTGCTTTTAGAAAGCTAAAAATAAGTTACAAGTCTTGGATATTCATCAATATTCTTATGAATATAGTTACAAATAGTGTCACGAATTAGTTTTCATTATTAACTTCAGGTTATTTTAGTATGTTCGGAGTAAATAGTGTTACAAACTTGCGGCAGTGCGTGCAGACGGTGGGGCGCGTGTAGGTGTGCACCTCGAAGGTGTGCGGGATGCCGAGCGCCCCCGCCCCCGCCCCCGCGCCCGCCCCCGCCCCCGCGCCCGGGGACCGGCTGCGCTTTGATGATACCTACGCCATACCATACATTCAATACCTTCGTTGTTTGATCATTTTCATTATCATTACATAGTATAAGTCAAAGTCGCTAATTGTGTCTGTTGACAAAATTAGCGTTGCATGAAAAACTAGACAGTTTTTAATGCGGTTTACGAAATATGTTTTCTTTAACTTACATTTGTAAATAAAGAACATTCAGAAAAAGTTTTTGAATTAAAAATAGTCAAGATTAATGTTTTGAGAATAAGTTGGTCACTAGTTACTATAATAACAAGCTTTTCGCCACATACAAAGAATGGTGTTATACAAACTTGAGTAATAGCCATTCAAACTAGTGTTGATTAAAAACCTTACCATTCTTGTGGCTGGAAAACAATAATGTCTTTTACGTTCAGGATTGTAATAGACATCAACGTAGGCATGTTACAAATTTCATTATTATTGACCAAACCAGACAGATCCTCGATCCATATAAAAATAAACATTGGTTGAAGTTATGTATTACTATAACCAATGAAGAGCACATCCGGAGCGTTTTGGTTACTTTGTGAAAACCTTATACAGGGCGTCCCAAGACTACGGGACATCAAGGGAAAGTACCTTAAATATCGTAGATAGGATATTTTGCTGAAAGAAGCCCTTATATTATTTTTTAAACTTAGTACCTAATTCTGCATTTAAATAATTTCTAAAAAATACTTGCTTTGTCTGGGAATCGAACCCACTTAAATATGTAAAAAAATCACCCCTATTTTTGATGCAAAATTCTTTCGAATAGACAAAATGTAATAATTCTTCTTTAGTAACATAGTATCTTAAAAGAAAGAAACAACGTGAAATCAATCATTTTTATCAAATTAAAAACATACGTGAAAATTAATTATTTTTTTGTAAATTTTTAGATTTTTTTAAAATGCAGAATTACTAATTTTAAAATATAAAATAAAGTCTTCTTTCAGCAAAATATCCTATCTACGATATTAAAGGTACTTTCCCTTGATGCCCGTAGTCTTGGGGCACCCTGTATAGTCTACACTACGACATCGTAGTAAGTACGGTGGTAAATACCTATTTCGCTTTTAGTCAAAAGAGTGAAGTTGTTTTGAGAACGAAATTATGCTGACGTTTTATTCAATCATTCTCTAGTTGTTGTAGGGTTTTCCTCTAGTCTCCATTGTTCCGAACCGCACTTTAAATATACATTGTAGAAACATGTTTTGTCCTAGTTTCAAAAGCTGTCACATAAGATTTTAAGTAATTTTTAGGATTAAAGTGAAATTCTAAATAAGGGGTAGCAAATAGTTTGTTAACATCTATTTAGAATCTATCTTTTCACTAAAATTTGTAGTTGGTAAAATAAATTTTTTTATGTACTAATTCAACAAATTGACATTTAAAAGTTTTTCTTCATTTACGCAAAACGAGTTAAAACATATAATTACAAAAAGAAACTGTTAGGTTCTGGGCCATTTGTACGGTTATTTGATATGTTCAAGTTCTTGAAGAGAAATGTTTCCACTAGGTCTTAATTATTTTTTTTATGTCCTTATCAGATTTTTCTACTTTAATTATGAGATTAATTAGAGAAATAAGAAAAATACCAAATATAAATAGACTTTGGGTGAAGGGTAACAGAAAAAAAACTCAATTTTTAGTAAAACATTTATTCAAAACATTAATACATCTTCAAATATAAAATTACATTTTCTTAACAAAAAAGAAAAGAAGCTACCCTCCACCCAACGGTTAGTCTAATTGTAAAGATCGCCTTAAACAAAAATATTTTATATTTAATTGTAAATTCATAAAAACAATAAAGCTCCAAAATGGACGGAATTGTAACGAATAAGTAAAATACAAAAATAATACATAAAAACATGTATGTTTCGACAGAATAAATGTTAATTAATACTTTATTTAACATTCGTAACTATAAATAGAGATTCGCACCTAATTTTATCTTGTTTAGTATACAACAGCAATTCTTCAAATACCTACGTCTGTCTTATAATATTCTAATACATAAAGTCAATGACACAAAAATGTCTTTATTAATATTGTCAGTTGATTTGAGCGCGGCTCTCACTCCTAATTTCTCAATTCCCGAACTGGGTCATTGGCTACTCACAATGAATCATTGATGAAAGTGCGAAAAATTACAATTTTATTGAAACGGACAATTCAGTCGACCACTGTATCTGTAGATACCGCACATCCAACATCAGTTATATAAAAATTCATAAGCGATGTCTAGTGTTAATGAGACAGCGATAAAAGCAATTATTTTTATGTTGCGTATCACTTGTCATTGTTTTCGTATATTCGATGATGAGATATATTTGAGCACCAGTTTTGTCATTTTAATTCCATTCCTAAATTGTCATTTACAGATAAACAGAGATTGGAAGATTGCCGTTGTTACATACAAGTCGTAGGTTGAGCTTAGCTAACTAAAAACATGTAAAAAAGTTGAATGAGATTGAGATTCGTGTCTGATCGAGTGTTGTTGTCTCGCTCGTTGGCTACTGGTGCGAGCGAGAGGTTGAATCCTAGCGCGTGACGAGGTCGGCGAGCCTCCTTACCAGCGAGTCGTCGTGCGACGCGCGCGACGCCGTGGACGCGCGGGACGGGGAGCGCGCGGAGGGGCGCCGCCCCCCGCCCCCGCCCCCCGCGCCGCCCCCGCCCCCCGCGCCGCCCCCGCCCCCCGCCGGCGCCGGCGTCGCGCAGTTCGACGGCACCTTCACCGCGCACCGCTTGTGATAGTTCAGGCCGCAACCTACGCCGAGATTTACAACATGTTGGATGCAGGAATCAAAATGGATGCAGATAAAGCTTTCGCAAAATGAGACAAGTTTCAAGAGTCCAGACTCATTTGTTATTTCTCCTCAATTTACAAAAAGTGTAGACAGTACAAGCTTAGCTAATACATATGCCACCTTTTGGGTAACGGCTAGAGTAACAAACTTTCAGCCATTTCCAACACAGCTTTTTAAACTTTGCAAACTAGAATTTAATAAAGTATTGGTCCAGCTATTTGGCTCAATGTCCCCTCATCCTTGCAACTCACCTTCGCACTTGAGCCCCTGGCGCACGAGTCCGAACAGCATCTCTCCGCAGAAGTCGCAGAAGGTGGGCGCCTTGTAGGAGTGCACGGCCAGCGCGTGCGCCCGCGCCGCCGCCTCGCCGTCGCATATCAGCGCTGCGGGGGAAAAGCACGGTGAAGGCAGGCTCTTAAAAACACTAGTTGGAGAATACGTAGTAAAGGTCTTAGTAAGACTTGGAGGTGAAGTAGATGATGAGGTCTTTAAGACACATTTCTAGATATATTTTTTTACTAGTGGCCACCCGCGACTCCGTTGCCGTAGAAGTCGGTTTTCCGTGGGAATGAAAAGTTTCCCCGTGGTAAAAAGTACCTCATGTGTTTTTCTGATGTACAACCTATAGTACTGTAAAGTTTCATCAAAATCCGTCCAGTAGTTTTTACGTGAAAGAGCAACAAACATCCATTCATACTCACAAACTTTTACGTTTATAATATTAGTAGGATTAGATTAAGTTTTATTGAATAGAATAAGTACTCCAGCAACTTGAAATGCAGAGATTAAGATGTCATAAAATGTAGCAGGCAACTATTAACTCTATGTTTTTGTAAATCGGAAAAACGAGTTGTTTTACTCGTTATTCTTCAAGGAATCCAGGCTAACTTTGAGGACTCCTCTATCCTTTCGAAGGTCTTTAAGATTAACATTCACTAAGGCCCACTTGCTGGAAACGTTTTAAACCTCGGGTTAACTAACTCAGGTTTAAATGGCGCCACCATCGATTGTAACTACTTCTCATTCAAATTAACGGTGGCGCCATTTAAATCTGAGTTAGCTAATCCGAGGTTAAAACGTTTTTCTGCAAGTGGGCCCAAGGAGTTTCCGGTGGCACGTACGGTTGGCGGTGAGCACGATCTCGAGCAGCGTCTCGTCGGCCACGTCGGCGGCGGACGCCAGCAGCTGCAGCACGTTGGGCGAGCAGTAGTCGTGCCGGAACAGCAGCACGCGCTCCGACAGACGGTTGAGCCCGTTGTCCGGGATCTGCAACCACAATCAAGAGGTAGAAGCAACTAAACATGGACTAACGATTGTCTTGTTGGTGTTTTTAGGGTTCCGTACCCAAAGGGTAAACGGGACCCTATTACTGAGCCTCCGCTGTCTGTCTGCCCGTCTCTAGGCTGTAACTCATAAACAGTGATAGCTAGAAGGCTGAAATTTTCACAAATTATATTTTTAATACAGTTGCTCAAAAAGTGGCGTATTGCAGGGGCGTTTAGCGTTCGGGATGTGGGCTATTACGCACTCGTGCTTTTTCTTTACCTTTCCCGCACTCGTGAGTTCTCTTTCCCAACTGTCAAAATAATGTCTATTAAAAAGAAAAATTAACCAACCACGAAGTTTTTACTAAAAAAAAATCTAAGAAGTTTTTATGATTCATGTTAATGCGTAGAGTAGGTATATTTCTAAAAAAAGCTACTAGTTTGTTTCGATATCAGATTTAATGATTTGATTCAATTAGTGTGGTTAGGTTTCATTTCATTTTATCTCAATAAATTTCATTTTCATTTCATATCAATAAAAAAATCTACTGAAGACTTGGCTGTATGGGCATAGTAACCTTTGCCTACCAGAATGCATGAAGAAAAAATGGCGCCATTTTCCAGAAATTTTCTTTGCGAGTTGTTTGTTGCACAAAATGAGTAATTTCGACATTTACGATCCTAATTTTTTATTATATTAAATTGCTTAATTTTTTCGCAACTGTATTAAAAATAGTCGTTCAGTACACGTGCGGGACCGTCATTGCAACTCGTCCCGCCTGTCAACCCTCGCCTTCGGCTGTGCCTCGGCTCGGGTAGACATTTGTCGGGACTCGTTGTAATGACAGCCTTTCCACAACACCTTCTCATTGACGAACTTGACGGCGAGCTGCTTGAGGAGTTTGAGCGTGAGCGCGTGCGCCGGCGCCGACACCGCGTCGCGCAGCAGCCCCAGCTGGAACATGAACGTCACCTCGTCCTCCATGCCGCACCACTACTCCTGCAACCAAGCCGGACGTGACACATTAATACAATGTAAACTATTCTGATATAAATCTGTGATTCAGGTCCAAATGTTACAATTTCATATTTTCTCTGCTCGGTTTAAGAGGCGGTGCCTAAAACCGAGCACCGTACACAGAACGGCGCTTGTAATAAAGTCTATTTGAGTTTGCAAACTTCTTTAGACTTAGTGCGTAGTAAAGTTACACCATTTAGTAGGTAGGTACACTGCTTATATGTTGACATAAAACGAAAATCACATAATATGACCTTTTCAACGGTGAATCCACAGCACATTATCACTGTTTCCGCAATTTTACACCTTTATTATTACGAACTGGTTTTAAACATTTCAGTATTTTAGTAACCCGCACCCAGGTGATCCAAACACATAGAGGTCTATCCGCCTACTGCATGCAAATGACGTAAGTTTTTTTAAAGTTTATGAACAACTGGACTTTGACACAATATGTTTATCACAGCAACTGCATGCATTATTTGAGTGGAGTTGTAGTATTTTTTATTGTAAATTATCTTGTAAATAAACAAAAGGTCAAGTTTTTATAAGATTATGTAAAGAGCTCTAAGAAAAATCCTTTTAATACAAGTACTATTAATATAAGTAAGTATCTTACCTAAATCTACAAAGTGTATCTGACTAACAAAAGCCGATAAAAAACTAAGTCAAATAGTTACTCCACGACCCACGCAATGTATTTCCTTCCTAAATTAGTTCTAAAACCAGTTAACGAATAAATAATAAATACCTGTCGTTAACATAAAACCGACACGATTAAGATTAATGGACAACCAAAATAATCATTATGTTGAAAAACATATTTTAACAACATAAAGAGGCAATAAAATACTACGTTTTATTGTCATTCGTAAAAAAAATATTGTAACAATTTAGGGTGACTATTCGTCGTTTATCTTGCCGTATTTGGAAGTTCTATATGAATCTATCTATACTATGTAGGATGGGATATCTTGCTAAATTCAAAACTAAATGGGGGTTTGTTATACCTGCTAAATATTTAAACAATTGACGTCACTTGCGGATGATTCATAACGGCTTATTGAGTCGAATCGTCACATACGTCCTTAACCTGTGTAGAAAGAAATGCTGCCAAATTGTACTTTACTAGTACTAAAGTAGGTATATATTTTTGTTATTTCCAAGAAATTTTTGCTAACCATACTAGAAATGAATTACTATGTTTTTTTTGTTAATTGTTTGGTATTGGTCTGGTTTCAAATACATTGAACTTACTACACGAGTGTATATTTTACGTGCAATTTCGATTAATTTTAAGATTTTTAACCTGTTGACGATAGTTATTTATTATTCGTATGGTTAATGATAAAGCATCGTCAAGTCTTACTTAGTAAGGTTTTGCACTCATTATTCGACGAATTTCATTAATACAAATAATAAACGTGTAAGTAAAAAACTTTTCTTAGGCATTTTTAATGTTTAATTTAACTATTCTGCTTTTCAAAGTCCTTTCATCACTAACGTAGGACATTGTTACTTCAATATTTTTCCACGCAGCGACAACTTTAAAGTATTTACTACTTTCCTAATCTATGTATATCTCTCAAATTTTATTATACAGCATATCATGTAACAAGATCACTTTTCGACACGTGTCTTACAACGATAAAAATACATGCTAACAATTATTCAAGAGCAACAGTTTGTTTTACTTAGGTTGTATCATTTCTATTTTATTAAAAAAACTACCATCATATTGTTGCTGATAATTGTCTGAAAGCTTCAATCTTTTTTTTTTTTAATTTGTCATTAAGTGCAAGTTATAACGTTGCTCGCAAGTGGCAGTCTGGAAGCTCGTGTACAGATATTCAAACGAGGCTACACGTTCGGTACGCTGCAGACGGTAGATTCTCAAGCGATGAGTGTGTGTCCGGCGACCGATTACTGTAACCCGACCGCGGCTGCACTTGTCTGGCTTCAGCGAGACACCGCGGCGACTGTCGCTATGTGCCGTTACTCATACTACACGGAATTGTATATTTGGCAGTTGTGGTCAATAGTTGCCTGTTATCTCCAGTCGAGTTGTAGAAGGAACAAGGCAGTTCAATGTCAATAACACATTTATAGTATAGTACACGTTCAAGGTGAAATAATAAAACTAATCGTCGGAATTAGGAATGTTTATGAACGATAGACTTTTTGCCAGTTCCGTAGAGTTTATTGCCAGACAATAAGAACAATGCAAACTCAAATTCTCTTTAAAATTAGATGTAGATAGTTGCATCCGTCAAAGGTCATAATAATCACTAAGAATTGAAATCTAGGTTATCCTGGCTAGGGTTAAGTTAAAGAGGCATCGCTTTTACCCTTTAGTATGTTTACCGAATTGGTAAACCGTTATCAGAGTGTTTATTTACTAAACAACAGCTAATTAAAAACAGATAAATAGATATCATTAACTGTAACTCGAGCACGCGTGTGCCGGCCGCTATCTCCTGTCTAAACATTGTTTTGAAAACAATTCACTTGAGTTACCTATATTTAGTTTTATAGACTTTTAAAGCCCATCTCAAACTGAACGCTGCAAACAAGTTTTCTATTGATAGAAAGATAGGCCTTTCCTAAAATATCGTAGGGGAAATTAACTACCTATTTACATATTCTGATAAAACGAGTAATTTACATACCTCTATCAAAATTTTCCTTCCATTTTTAGGTCGGAATAATGCCAGATCAATTAATTGATTCGAAATATAATGGCATATTTACGTAACTTCAGTGACATAAGGCTGATAGCTGATCACCTATATTTAAACCTCATCGTTCGGCCATGACTGATATGTCATATGCAAGGATTCACCGGGGCCTTATATGTGATGGTAGTTGGTACTGGCGGCTTGGTGACACAACGCCGCGCGTCGACTCCCGCGCATGTAGCGGCTACACGTGTGCGCGAGAGATCCTTGACACCGCGGGACCTAAATCCACCGCACGCGCTATCAACCAGCGCAGCTGTTGCCAATTGATTTTATTTCTTCGCGGAAAATTCAATACAATGCATGTACACTATTAGGTAACTAGATATGGATAAACTGAGCTAAAGTTTGGGTTACAAGTACCATACAATGGACTAAAGGAGAACCTAATTACATCCAGACACTGACCAATTTAGAAAAATATTAACTGTTTTAATGTACTGATTCGAGCAATTGGTAATCGAAGCCGGATTCGCGGAGGTCGTTGATTTAGATTTGAATTTGGATTCCAAGTACATCTTCAACTTCTTACTCGTGCCGTTACTTAATTATCGCAAAGCTGCAATTTTCCGACTGCGATGACGCGCGTCATTGTGTTATTGTTGTCAATCAGTGTTACATGACGGGTGTTGGATGCAGACACGTGGCTCCGGTCACGGTCACGACGCGGTGTCGGTGCTTGAAGATGACACCGCACTGTCTGGCAGCTTCGAAGGTACGACTCAAGTCCCTTCATGACATTAATTATAGACTTACTAAATGGGAAGAAGACCTCGTAACTAGTTCAACCCATATGTTAAGGAATTTGTGTATTTGTTTGATGAAATATATTAAATGAATTTTTAATCTATTATTTATTATATAAACCGGAAATAAAACGATGATTTAGTTTTAATGAAAGCAAGATGTTTACGTCGATAGCCATTTACACGTGCCACTTTACCTAAAATAAAAAAGGCTTTGTTATCGAAGAACTTTATCAAACGTCTTGCCAAAACTAAACCGTTCTTTCAGGTTTCTTTATTTATAACCTTTGAGGAAGAATCGTATCCAACAATCCCATGTATGCGTAGGTATACCAAAACGGAGCTCAATTATATCTATGTAAAATGTAAATAATATTTTTTTTGCATTAAGCCGAAATAAAAATATATCAGCGTTTAAAAAAAAAGGTTAGTTTAGGCTGCAAACACAAGTCGTAGTTAAGGAGAGGCAATGAACTTGAAAAACAAGTAAGTAACAACATTAAAATTTAGCTAAATGATCACTTTTACTATAAAAGTAGTTTATTTTAGTCGAAGTAAATTATTTCAATACCAAGAACACGCATTGCAATTAAAGCTATGGGCAAATACTAAAAGAATTTCAACTTTTTGGTTTAACGTTAAGTTTTTAAACCGCTGACATAGCCATAAATAACGGGTGTAGAAATATCACTTTCGAAGCCAGAAACCATGAATTCCTGGGTCACAATAGTAACTAAATTCAATAACAGCATACCCAGAAAACTCAATTTAAAAAAGTTATTAAGAAAATCATCGCTCTCACACATCAATTGATGGTTCATGTGCAATGATTTACTTTGCAAATTAAATGAAACATTGTTTAATTTGAAATAATCGCGAAATTTGATACTATAAATGCAATTTTGTACAATTATGAAAAAAAAAAAAAATTTTTTTTCCCTCTAATCTTTAACAGTACCCCTTCAGGAATGCCCCGTTTTTGTTTTCGGAAGCAGTCTTTTTACACCGCGTATGATGAAGCTCTTTCGTCCCACCTTTTGTAACGGAAGTTATGAAACTTTACGTCAAAAAAACACCTTCAAAATTTTGCACCGGTCAAGGACTAGTCATACGCAAACTATACGTAAACAATCTGTTGCCAGTGGCTATTTCACTCAACATGATAATGCAGTGACAACACACGCTCGTAATCATCGACACGTGTTCAAAACAAAATCCTACGAGAACAACACACACGAGGATGCAAATGATGTTTTCAACAGAAATTACCGCGATTTCAAGAAAGTTCCGACTATAAATATCATTGTGATAACAGTCAGGAAATTTCTCACAATCCCTACTTAATCCCTTCTTAATATTATAAATGCGAAAGTAACTCTGTCTGTCTGTCTGTAACGCTTTCACGCCTAAACCACTGAACCGATTTTGATGACATTTTGTATGAAGATAGAACTGAACTTGGGAAGGACATACTCGTAGTTACTGTTTATCGCGAAAAAAAGGGTAAAAAAGGATGAAAGTTCATTATTGTCAAACCGATTTTGCTGAAATTTGGTATTAAGGTAGAGCTGAATTTGGGAAAAGACATATCATACTTTTTAATACGAAAAAAGTGGTAGAAGGGGTTGAAATATGGGATAAAAGTTTGTATGGAAGTTCCTTATTGTCGAACAGAAAATCATGAAAGTTTGTTCAATTCTTTAAGAAAAATTAATGTATCGAATAAATAAAAAGATATAAGTTCACAGGTGCAACGGGGAGAAAAGCGTGCACGGGGAAACTTCCTACTAATATTGTAAACGTGAAAGTTTTTAAGTATGGATGTATGTTTGTTACTCTTTCACGTAAAAACTATTGAATGGATTAGGATGAAATTTTACAGGAATATAGGTTGTACATCAGAATACCTAACACATATGGTAATTTTTAACGCGGGAAAACTTCTCATTCAAAAATTAGTTATTTTAGTACCTACTATCAAAATATTTGGCTATTCCTGCAGCTTGTTATATGCTTCGACAACTTTGTTTTTCTCAGGATCTCCTCTTCAAGGATCAGATTGTTCAAATAACTTCTCCGAAATTTGATTACTAAGAGAAAGGTTGGGACTAGCCCTGTTTGATTGTTTTTGACGGTGAGCTGTTTTATGAGGCTCAAAGTAAGGGCCACGTTGCTTATCGCCAGTACTGAGACTTTTGTCATTAAATACCTACTACTAATTAATACCAGAAGTTTGTTTGTATTTTCATAAAATTTGTAAATACACAAAAGGCATATTCATCACACGGAAAGAAAGAAAAAAAACATTAATAAAATTAAAAGTAGGACAACCTTTTAGAAAATTGACAAAATTAAATATGAGATAGGCTAACTTAACGTTGTCAGTGTACATTAACTTTAACTATTTTATAAGGTATCTTTACATATTATTACATACATCAGAAAAGATAATCATAATCATAAATCTTTATTTGAAAGATATAGGTAGGTAGCCAGGTATAAAATTGTTGAAAGATGATTAATAATTAAGTTATTATTTATTGATAAAACGAGTAATACTAACTGAATTAATGTTGACGCAACTTTCTTGATTAGCACAACTAAGTATTACATCTTCATATATCACAATAACAATAAGTATTTGTCACGGAGTATCACTAACACAGCAGAATATAGGCCACCAAGCAGTTTCGGTGTGACGCACTCGCCCGCGTCATTTACTATTATTTTCCATCGTATCCGATATCGAAATAAAAGCGATGTTTGTAAACAACTGACAAAGTTGCAGAGGTTGTTTCTAACAAGGTTAAATCTTGAGAAAATATCGGATTTTATATTATAGCAAAACTAGCTTCGCCATGGTGTAAATTTGCGCGACCTCTTCCCGATAAATTGAATTTTATCTAACTTAAAGAAACATTTTCAGGTTTTTCTTTATTTGCAAATTTAAATGAATGAATTCCCTAAAAGATGGCAAGAACCGAATTAAAATCCGTTTCGAACTTAAGGAGGAGTTAGCGGACAAACATACAAACAGACAGAATTAGCTACTTGGATTTATACTATGTAATCGTGATAATGATGATGATAATAATGAAATAGGGCTATTTTGTTTATATATCGCATGGTGTTTTTTTTTGTAACTTAGCTCTTTTGGCATTAAAAAAAACCTTAAGAGTAAGCAATTTAGTTGCATGAGTAACCATAGAGTGGAAAGCTAGTACGTATATAAGATTAGCTCTATTTTGGTCAGTTTTTTTTTTAAATATTATATGGCAAAGAAAACGAGCGATCACCGCCGCCCATGACTACCCACAAAACTGTGGGTGTTGTGGGTGTGTTGCTGAGCCTTTAACAAAATTGGGCACCGGATACCGCACTCACCGAACGAAACGCAGGAACATCGTCCCTACTTCACTATGGTTTTCTGTGCGACGGTGGTATTTCACCGGTCGAGTCAGCCCAGTAATCGCTGCAGACAGAGCCTACAGCTAGACTCTACCACTCCAGAAAAGTCAGTACACTCTTACAATGACAAGTATTGACTATCGTAGTGTGACAATCTACAGTTAGCTGTGTCCTCTCTACACTGGTCCTACTGCTATCTCCGCAGTCTGCACGGCAAATGGCAACTGAAAAATACCTCTTTACACCGCTTTGACATAGGAAAAAACAACCTTTTCCTTAGATTTAATTTGCGCAAAATGCAAGTTGAATTGTTACAAATTAGCCGTCAATATCAGTAGAAATCAAACCCGGAACCTTTGGAAGTTCGCAGCCACAAGGCTACGACGCACCTTAATTAGTTCCAACAAGAACTTTTTTCAACGTAATTTATGATATACTATGAATAGATATTATTAAACATGTTGTAATATCAACGCCGATTATTTTCTGAATCAAACCGGTGCACTATCTCGATGAGTGTTGTGCACGTAGCATACAGACCCGTTTTTGTTATGTATTTATCGGTAAAATTATAGGTATAATAAAACTATAAGGGATAATATTTCTATCGTTCATCTATAATAATATAATAGAAGAGCGGCTATGAAAAAGGTAACTGAAATAGAAAACCTTTTGAGAGCTTTCATTGTGCGTAAACGAAACTCGAAACTCTCCTATTTTAAGTGTTTGTCGAAGTCGACAAAAATAAAAAGCGAAACTGCATTTTTTTATAACATGGACGTCGATTTTACATAAAAAATAATTCAAGAGGTCAGAAATAGACCTATTCTCTATTTATTAAGTCATCCCGACCATAAAAATAATATGAAATAATTGCAGGCGTGGAGTTCGTGTTAAGTTTCGACGCCAAATTCCGCTAAGCTAAAACTACACTAGATTGCGGCGGAATGCCTTCAGCGATTCCGTGACCCAAGTTTCGCAGCAGAGGTACTACAGGCAGTATCGCAGGTGGAACTGCGCGGCACAGCTAGTATGGCACGAGTATATAATTTAATTTCATATATGCTTTAATTAAATACACACCAGTAGGTACATCTGTAGCGCCGTGTATAAAGCTAGCAAGAACTGATCAAACCTGCTTAATGTATCCGTATATTTCATACATTAGGTAGGTACTTCCTATTTTTTTAATAATTGTAGGTCAAATATGAATTTGTGATAATTAAAACACTAAAGTAATTATTGATTTGAGAAACGGAATGGCTGTTCCTCGAAATATTTTCTCGAGACTGGTTTCATGAAATGTTTTGTTCTAAAATAATTTGACTCTTCCTTGGAAATCGACTTCGGAGCTTTCAGAATATTGTGTTTGGGAAGACTGTGGATAAGTAATATTATAATTCTTGGGACTGCTCGACCTCATTCTTTTCACGTTAAATAAGGGCAAGCGCCGAATTAAGGTTTTTTTAAAACAATAAGTAAAACATTATTTCTTTGAAAATGATTGATCTACTTGAGGAAGTTAGGCAAGGCAGAGGTTTGACGAAGGGAAATTTATTTTCGCGTATAAAAGATAAACTGCTGTCCTATAAGGAATATAAGGAAGCGGTATAAGAAGTCCCGAATTTTATCGCCGGGCGAAGATGTTTCCATTAGTCAGTCTAATAGTAGTCTGTTAAGTTTTTCCTCTTCATTTAATGAACCAGACATCGTCGGCGCACGCGCATTGCTCATCAAAATAACTTGTCATACTAAACAAAGAAATAAATAAATAAAGCCTTTGCGTCACCAAATTAGTATATTTATTCACTAACTATGGACAGATTTTAATATTAAGGTTTTGTTGTTGGTAGATGCACTACTTAATGAAAACAATAGTCCATAATGTGCTAAGTTCAATTTAATTGCGAAATAGAAGCAATTAGGTGCAATTATCAAATTAGCCTGAGAGCGGGACCGACCAAGACTTGGAGCGCGACGACTGACCAGGTTGTTTTTTTTTTTTCATTTAATCCTTACTAATAATATAAATGCTAAAATATATTTGTCTATTTGTCTAAACGGCTGAGCCGATTTATATGAATAAAATACGCTACTTTTTACTGCGGGAATTAGTTTCATTTCTATACGGGTATCATTTATATCTACTCTACGCCGAACCTAGCAACTAGGCAGCAATTACATAAATTCTCTTCATCCCGGTCCTCTATCAGACGTAGGCTTCGTTTGTTTACTTGCAGGTAGATGCTAGTTTTTGCGCTTGCGTCTGCGAGCCCGTCTGGCGCGGGACCTTGAGTCCCCGATGCGATGTTTACCGGCTGGACAAAACCACTTTCCATTTTTATCTCGGACTAGTGGCCGCCCGCGACTCCGTTCGCGTGGAAGTCGGTTTCCCGTGGGAATGAAACGTTTTCCCGCGGTAAAGAGTACCCTATGTGTTATGCTGATGTACAACCTATATTACTGTAAAGTTTCATCAAAATCTGTCCAGTAGTTTTTACGTGGAAGAGTAACAAACATCCATACATACTCACAAACTTTCGCGTTTATAATATTAGTAGGATACCACTCTCGGTTTCGTTTCGCTGACAGTAAAACAAATAGTCGATACGATTTAGGGTTTCGCAGTGATATAAGAAACCGTCTGACAGTTAATAATCTACCATACGTTTTATAATGCTATAAAGGCGTAGGACAAAATGTAGGCCACCAAAGACGTAATTATAGATCAAGTTATAAAACTGTTTTTCAATATTAATTATACTGTAATAACGACTTGGAGCTTATTATTTTCTCAGCCACGTTTACATATGAGTGTATTAAATTATCTAGCTCTACCACCGTGTTAGGTATGACTCATAATATTAACTTGAAAACTTTTATATTTTTTTACTTTTATAGTGTTGAGTTGAGGTACGAGAAAATAATTTTATATGTTCACTGAATGTACATGTTATGATTGTATAATTTTTGAAAAGAGTGCTGGGAGTTTTTTTCCGCCGGCTTTTTCTCTCGGTCTACGGTTAGGTAAAGTCGAAGTTTGTAACATTGACGTTCATTGTTACATATCTATGATGAATAAAATAATTTTGATTTTTGATTTATTTTGAAAAAAAATTACTTGCAAAGGAAGTGCCCTTACTCTTGGACCCTTTTCTTAGCGTCGTCTGCTGTGTTTGACATATAAAACAATCCCTCAAAAAGGTGCAAACCAAGATACGGGGATCACGTAAAAGTTAAAAATAACTAAGCTTCAGTTCTATAAATACTCGTTTATCAGTTTAATCCCGACCTATTCACTGAACTAGACCTTGCGGTACCCAATATCTATACAACACGGATGTAGCGGTGAGTATGTATTTACAGTGATACAGACACCTGCATGCCCTGGAGATAAACTCAGTCTAGGATCTAGACACGCGGCAGCCAAGTAGGTAGGTACAGGCTGACAGCGCGCCATGTGTATATTTACCCGAACCATTTGAAGCCATTTATATATTTAGAGTTATTTAGCAGAAACAAAAGAAATACTGGGACATAAAGTGTGAATAACAAAGAGAGTTTGACATTGTACGGTGTTGATAGCATTTTGATGGTTTAAAATGGGATACAAAGTAGGTTTATCTCTGTTGATAGAATGAAATACAATGTATGCTAATAAATCAGTCTTGTGATTCACGACTTGGAATATAACCACTAACTTTCCGTCCAGTAAATGTCTTAGAGAAAAAGAGTTACAAACTCGAAAAAGGTAACACAACAACACATTTTATTTGCCCACAGGTCTGGGAGCAGCAGCGAGTAACATCCCATAGAAATGAGGTGTAACTGTGACTTAGTGCTAGCTTGTTAAGTAAGCATTTAATAATACTGTGATACCAGCTGTGGTACTTATGTTCACTGCGTTTGTCGAAACTAAGATGTGTATATTTTTCTTAGTTTGAAGGAAATCTCAAATAATCTAAAATATCAAATTAAATCAAAAAATATTAGGTAATTATTTAATCACCTTACTAATATGTTAATTCGTCTGGAACCTGCGTATTCCATATTCGTGCTATTTACTGAACATTTTTTTACGAAATTTTTCATTGATTCGAAAACATATTTTTATGCCTACATAAAAACACAAGGCAGTCAGCTAAAATTAACATTTTGGTCTCAGTAAGGGTAAATCAAAATAAATATCACGACATGCGCGAATAAGTAGTGCGTGTATAATGAATATGCGCGTGGTGAGAGCGCGGGTCGCGGGGGCGCGGGGGCGCGGGGGCGCGGGGGCGCGGTCGGGGTGCAGCGCCGGTGACGTCACACGCCATGACGCTACCATGGAGTTAGTGGCCTATATGTGAATATACTAGTCAACATGGGACTTGCAATGAATGTTCATAGTTATATCGAGAGCATGTTAAGCTAATTACTTTAATAGTGATATATTTTAATAGCCTGTTTTTCTTAAATAAATGCTATTAGTAATTACAAATATAATAATATTAATTGATAAATATATCAGAAGACAAACAAAATCACAATAGCTAAATTGAAACTGCAAATCTCCTAAAATTTAGTCAGATTGCTAAATATATAAACTAGGATTAAAAAAACTTTTGTTGACAATCATTGAACGATGTAATAGACATCAACGCGTGCGCACGTCACAGTGACTCCTAGTTGTGATAGATTTAAAACGGAGGCCGTGAATTAATTTAAAAATAAAAATTTCTTCATTACCTCATGACAGTTTTACCATGAAAATAATATATTATTATAGTTGAGGTTACAATTTTTTTATGATTTATTAAAATAAATAACTTTACATCACAAAAAAATTGTTACTTAACATTTCTACGTTTTAGATATTTATGTAATTTTATTGGATATCTTAAAAGGCGGTCCCATGGTGCGAGAAACCGCACACAGAGAGGCGTTTGACAAAAAGTCTATTTGAGCTTGTAAAAACCAAACTTCTGTACCTACTTTGTGCGTCGAATCTTGTAATGTAGGATACTAGTGTTATTATCAAGGGACAAAAGACAATGTAGCGCCTACAACAGTTATACTGTTTCTATTCACTCAATTCTGAAAGAACTGAAGACGTGGAATGAAATACCACTACTCCATCAACTACGCGAGTACTTCAGCTGTTCCCTCCAATCTGTCAGTCTCTGTCAGTTGTATAATTCCCAAAAAGAGTGCTGGGAGTTTTTTTCCGCCGGCTTTTTTCTCTACGGTTAGGTAAAGTCGAAGTTTTTAACATTGACGTTCATTAACGGCGGGTTGTATCAAACAGTTGGTTAACGTATTAACGTACGTAACTTTTTGACGTTTACATCAGATGTTTAACGTACGTCAAATACAAAGAGTTTTTGACATTGTACGTCAAAAACAACCCGTTTTCTAGCTTGACAATTGGTTAACGCCATTTTTAACGTTTACAGACACTTTAAGTAGTTGTGATACAACCCGCCCTTAGTATATGTTACATATCTATGATGATTAAAACAATTTCGATTTGGTTTGATTTGATTCCCTCAGCCCGCCCGTGGTAGGCACGGCGCGGGTATATGAGCGTGCGTCGGCGGCGGCGCGGCAGTCTCGCGCGCGACGCCCGCCAGTATGGACGTGTTCGTGTTCCTCGCGCTCGCAGTCGCCGCCGGTGAGTACCGCATATAGGTCACAAACACTCACACACACTGACTTACTACGGACGGTACTGTACGCAAAATAGACAGCTTGCAGAATTACGCGCGCTAGTCGGGTAAAAAATATTGACAACAAAGTTAAACAATTATTAAATGTCAATTATCCGTGCAAAGTAATAAAAAATAGTTAATAATCGCGTTCGAACAATGATGCAGATTCAAATTGGTTACAATGGTTATTTTACTTTGTCTAGAGTAAGTGGTGGCGTCTTTTTTATTTATATCTTGTACGTGTAACATAACAAAAGAGAAAAATACTTAAAAGAGTTACGATTGTAATTTAAAACACATAGAAATGACTTTTATAGATTATTTCAATTAATTATGTTTCCACGCGCAGATTCTCGGATTCCAAAGTATATATTTTTAGTACTTCAACTAAAAGTATACATATTTTTTTTTGTTAACGAATGACTTGATTTATAGATAAACATAAATTAAGAGATTAAAAACATACCTATGTACGATTCGCAAAGGAATACATAAAGATGTTATCTGAGATAAGCACGTTCAGATACACTTCAGCTTTGTATATTAGTTAGTATAGATAATGATAGAAACTCTTTCAAAAATATTTTCACTTATAGACCAGTACGGCAAACAACATAAAGTATTTTCACCTAATTTAGGTTGCCTTTTAGTAATTAGAACCTGAAAACTATACTCATTACCGGCAAAACCCGGCTTAGACCGACTTTATTTTTGTCCAAACCATCACACTACGCAGTACAAATAAAATCGATATCCCAAAAAAAAAACAAAATTCGTAAAAAATCTCTGCACTTTCCGATACAAGAACATAACCTACACCCACACATCTACTGCTACATATACCTACACACACAGCCTGCATGTGTGTGCGTTATCTCGCCCCACGTGGAAGCAATCGCGTGTTGACTTAACCTTTCCGTCGTGCACCTTCGATCCAGATTGCACCTTATCGAGCATGCACTCTGCCCGAACCGAATAACACCGCCGCTGTATGAAGCTCTCGCTTGATTGACAGTGCAACGCTGAGATATGCTAATATTTAATGTTGCTGTAGAAACATAAACAGGGCTTTCTAATAGTTTTGTGACTTCATATGTTAATAAATGACAAACTAGTGATCTAAGCGTAATTACCAGTTACCTAGGACTTACTTATAGAATGAGGCGTTTTAATAATAAAATTAAACTCTTTATAGTCAACAACTCTTAACTAACTTTTAAAATCATTTGGACAAAATTGTTACAGTAATGAACTTTGCCTGTACAGGACACAGGCCCCAGCTATGCTACGAGTTTTCGTAGCTGCTACGTAATGCATAACGTATCCCCATACTACGGTTTCTCACCAATAGAATTAGATTCGTTAAACTGTAGCATGCAACTCGAGTAAGAAATTTCTTTACCTAAAAGTTTTAAAATATCTACAATTGCAATTGTTTAACATCTTATTATCTCAATAACAGCTGACCCCAGGACATTATATTCACTTCCTATCGCATAATTAAGATAATTTCACGGACACCTTTGTTTTAAATTTTGATTATCATTTTTAAAACTTATGGAGATACGGTTGAAGTATGTATTCACTATGTGCTTATAAATAAATTGTTGTTTTGTATTGCATTTGTTACCTAAAGATTTTGTATACCTATACTAATATTATAAAGAGGAAAGACCATCTTTCACCATTCGAAAGCTACATTATCTACGAGTAACATAGGCTATATTTTATTTTGGAAAAAATAGAGTTCCGTTAGATATTGCCACGGGAAAAACCATTTAGTTGCGGGTGAAACCGCAGGGCGGAAAGCTAGTTATTATTATGTTGGTTAAAATGCGTGGTAGCCTCGTGTGCCTAAGTTTTGATTACCACTGGGGTTGTAAAACTTATTTTATGTTAATATTTATCATACGCATGGTTAGGATCCATCACGAGCCAGTGTGGTGGATTACGGCTTAAATCCTCTGACGGTAGATACGGCCTGAGCCCAACTTATAGAAGCTGCTACTATTATTTTATTTTTTATTATTATTGAAACAGATTGAACCTGCATCTCATTTTATTATTTGTTTTTCAGAATAAGGAAGGCTTTGAAACTTAACTAATAGATTTTTATTAAAGAGAACTCTACAAACGCTTATGCTTATGATTTAAAACTGGTTTATTTTATTTATGACATTCAAGGTTTGCATTATTCAAGTGTATTTTTTATGCGTTTCTCAAAGATCGATATAGTCTAAAAACTTACGCACTTCCGTGTTTGAATCACATTTTAAAATAACCTATGTCGGAAATGTTCCGAGTGATTATAATAATAATTAACTAAATAGGCGGTAATATTGAAATGCGATTTTTTCCGAGCCTCCTCCTCCTATTCTTCTCAGGATCGAAATCTTTTTATTGGACATTTGTTATTGTCAAATTATTATTGTTATGACAGCAAAAAAAAAAGATTGAGAGATTTCACCCGAACAATAGTAACATGAACATTGTAGACTTAAGTCATAATACTACATACCTAATTTTTTTATGTAAAATTTGCATATGTTCAACAAAACAATATGTTTTATGAATATTTATACTTACAATGATACCAGCAGATCTGTCAAAACTAAAATGTACGTGGAAAAATGTGCGTAACTAAAAACTTAATCAGAAAAACTATGCATCAGTCACATTTACTGCGATATATAAAGTAAGGAGCTCATTTCATTTATTAATCTTTTCAGTGATACCTAAAAAATAATAAATAGTTGAAGGGGAGTGACACAGTCGGAAGTAGGCTCGACTATTTTAAAATTCAAATTCTTTAAGAAATGATTATTATTATAATATTTTAGTCCTTGAACTTTAAGTTTGAATTTTTATTATTAGTGTTACTATTTAGGATAGTAACATTTATGTTATGTGTTTATTAAGGGATTTTAAATTTCAAGGTGTTTTATATTATCATAATAAACATTGTAACCAGTTTCTAAGCTGCCATAAAAAACCATAGCGAGCAGTTGTAGTATTATGTTAATGTGAGGACTCAATGACATTTATTTTCGTTCATGCTGTGTATTATAAAGAGTGTGTCGATAATAGTAGAATAAAGGTGCAGTAAACGATTCGCCTGACACCTTTTTTAGGCTTGATAATTATTTTATTTAAAATCTTTTGAAGATTCCATTTAAGAAATACATTAATTAACTTAATACATTCTATGAGCGGCCAAAATACTCAGGGAATGAAGTTAGCCACAAACAGTGATGACCGCATGAGTCCACACGCGTTGACTATACGAATGCTTCTAAGATTAAGAAAAACCCTTAAATTCTGGGCAGAGTAGGCTGAATCCGACCCTAAAACATCCTATTACTTAAACAACCACTTACTTAAAGCATAAGGCTTATTTTAGCATACTTTGTATGCACATATCGGAGATAAAACCTGTCCAGTGTCTAGAGACTTTGTTTTAACTCTATCCGGGATGTCGCGCGGTAATTCTTAAGCAAAAAGGTAACGTACCTCTTTGCCCGACGTTTCGACAGGGTTACACCTATCGTGGTCGCGGGCGGAAATCCCGGATAGAGTTAAAACAATGTGTTCAACGCGCGTTAGCTTGAAGCAAGCGACTAGAGAGTTATTAAATGATGCTGGGAGTTTTTTTCCGCCGGCTTTTTTCTCTCGGTCTACGGTTAGGTAAAGTCGAAGTTTGTAACATTGACGTTCATTAAGTATATGTTACATATCTATGATGAATAAAAGAATTTTGATTTTTGATTTGAATTTTTGATGATTGTTTTTGGGCAGGAGGTGCGTGGGCGCGCTCGGAGCCGCGGCGCTGCTCGGCGGCGGCCGACACCGGCGCGGGCGCAGTGTGCGGCCGCTGCCGCGTCGCCGCCGACGGCACCGTGTACGCCAGCTTCCGGGGAATACCCTACGCCAAGCAGCCGCTGGGGGAACTAAGGTTCAAGGTACTAGCTGTCAGGTTCTAATGTTATACAGGGTAATTGGTAATGCGATACATTCTTTGTAAGGGGTTAAAGTAGAGCTTATTTGCAGTCAAATGCATGTCCGAAAATTTATAATTTCTGAGTTATGCAACATTAAAGTTTTTTTATAAAAAAAACCATTTTCAAAGTTCAATTGAATCCTTTTAGTGGAAAATTCAAAATTAAGTTTAATGTTTTGTTGTTTTATGGTAGCTTGATAAATAAAATAATATTCTACATTAAAATTTACTACACAAAAATCGTCCTTATTTTAAAAAAAGTCAAGAATCCAAGTACAAAAAAGTTAAGTGATATGACAATAAATAGCTATGTTCAAAAAAAAGTCCAAGTAATGTTGCGTAAAAATTACATAAAAAACTTCCCCTATTCATTAGCTATTCAAAAAGGTACATTTGTCATACTAAAACTAACTATTTGATTGACAACTCTTCTAATAAAAGAAGTAACCTCTCTCTTAGAACGCCTCTACTTTGTGGTTACAGCGCACTTTTTCAGTTTTTTCTTTGGTTGATGTCGCCGTCTTGCACAGGGATAATGCAATAACATTAAGGTCTGGCGTTAAATAAATCTATTTTGGAAAAAGTAAAACCTAAGAGTGTGCAGCCTTTGCTGTCAAATAAAAAAATGTTAAGCGCGGAAAAAGTTACCTCTTGTTGTGTTTTCTTTGGTTGTTATCGCCAGCTCTTGTGGTGGTTGCTAGATTTCAGCGAAAAACACCTATAATTTCTTCGTCTACTTTCCCAAACTCGGGGTCGGCTACACATATTACATTAGACGTATTTGCTTAACTAGTGGCCGCTCGCGACTCCGTTCGCGTAGAATGTTCGGTTTCCCGTGGGAATGCGAAGTTTTCCCGCGGTAAAAAATTCCCTTAATTCTTTCATACATATATTTTTGGTTTCTAGAACCGTTTTCGCAGCGCACGCAACGGAAGCCCTCAAGGATGAATAATTTTCCCCGTTTTTTCCCCATTTTCCATTATTTCTTCGCTCCTAATAGTTACAGCGTGATGTTATTTAGCCTAGCCTGTTATTTAGCCTCGATAAATGTTCTATCCAACACAAAGAATTTTTAAATTCGAACCAGTAGTTCCTGAGATTAGCGCGTTCAAACAAACAAACTCTTCAGCTTTATAATATTAGTATAGATTATGGAAGTCTCTGACGTAAGGATCTAGGTCCTTTTTAACAGTAGGTACGTGATTAATAAGTTTGTCAAATGAAGTATGAATACTACTGGTAACTCTCTGTATAAGTTCAAAGTGCTGTTTATTTAGTAAGTAGCTACTACTATTTCCTTAGTATTTTTCATACACGTGCCGGTTGACAGAGAGCTCGACATTAGGTCGAGCAAAAATAACACGCAACTGTTAACTCACGGACCGGTCTCTAACTGGTTTTATCTGGTAATCTTGATGATGTAACATCGCGTTAAGTTTTGGGCAAGGTCGCGCTTACAACGTTGTTGTCTTGCAGGAGTTGCAGCCGGTGGAGCCGTGGTCGTCGGTGCTGGACGCGGCGGAGGAGGGCCCCGCGTGCCCGCAGCTGGACACGTTCTACGCGGCCGTGACGTCACCGCGCCGCGCCACCGCCGAGGACTGCATCTACGCCAACGTGCACGCGCCGCTGTCCGCGCTGCCCGCCCCCCGCGCCCCCGCCCCCGCCCCCGGCCTGCCCGTGCTGGTGTTCGTGCACGGCGGCGGGTTCGCGTTCGGCTCGGGCGACGCCGACCTGCACGGGCCCGAGTACCTCGTCACCAAGGGCGTTGTCGTCGTCACCTTCAACTACAGGTACGCAGCTGACGCTTCGCTTTGGAATTATGTATTGGACTATTACCATAATACATAATTCGTCGCATACACGTGTCGAAGACGACCGCTTTTGCCGCATGACTTATGACCGATGACCCCGGCGTGTGAATTAGTTTCGACTGTTGTTTTCCAGATTGAACGTGTTCGGTTTCCTGTCGTTGAACTCCAGCTACGTGCCCGGCAACAACGGGCTCAGGGACGTGATCACGCTGCTGCGGTGGGTGCAGGACAACGCGGCCAACTTCGGCGGCAACCCTGATGACGTTACTCTGGCTGGACAGAGCGCCGGGGCAGTCATCACGCATCTACTGTCTATGGCACCGGCCGCCGACGGACTGTTTCATAGGTAATTTTTATTCAAATGACTAAGTATATCCATAACGCACAATCTTAAAAAAAAAAATAACGTGTTATAGAGTTCATGGTTGCCTCAAAATACCCTAAATTATAATTTCTCCTTCTCTCAATTTCAGAATGATACTATCGAGTGGGAACGGTTCTCCTACATTCTACAGCGCTTCGCCGATCATCGCTAAAACGGTCGCCGACGCGTTCCTGCAGCTGGTCGGCGTGAACTCCACCGACCCCGAGGACACGCACCAACAGCTCGTCGAGATGCCGCTAGAAAAGCTGATGGAAGCCAACGCAATACTACAGAACTTGTACGGCGTCGTGGTGTTCGCGCCGGTGGTCGAGACCTCCGCCGCCTCCGACTTCACGACCGTCATCGACGAGGACCCCGACGTCATGATCAACCAGGGCCGCGGGAACCACATCCCTGCCCTCATCGGGTTCACTTCGGCAGAAGCCGAAATGTTCCGGCCGCTTTTCGACAGCATCAAAATAGTTGACAAAGTAAGAGATAACCCCACTTTGGCGGTCTATCCAAAGATGTTGACGCGCGTGATGCCCGACGTGGTCGCAGACATCGGGAAGAAGATCCAACAACGCTACTACCCGACTATCACCCTCGACAACTACATAAAGTATGCGTCTGACGCGTTTTTCATATACCCAGCGCTAAAGTTGGCGAAAACACGAGCGTACCAGAGAGCTGCCCCGACTTATTTGTATCAGTTCTCGTACCAGAACGACAACAGCACAATGAAGAGAGCGAACCATCTGTCGTACAGCGGCGCCGCGCACGTGGAGGACCTCACGTACTGGTTCAGGACCAACACGCAGCTGCCGCCGCCCACGCTGCATGTACCGACCAAAGAAGACCCCATGGTTCATCGTATGACATGGTTCATATCCAATTTTATACATTGCGGGTAAGAAGCCTTTTTTACATAATTAGAAACTAAAAGCTTAGAATAATAATGTTATTTTCACGAAGATAGTATAACTATGTAAAGTTTTCACCAACATGAAATACGGTTAGCAATTGGACATATTTATACCCTATGGTTAGGCAACTTTCTCTTTATTTGATTTAGACTGACAGTATAGTTCAGTAATACAATTTGATTAATCACCAACACTGAGCATATCTGGTCAGTAGTACTATTCCGTGAGTTGACATTGCATTGCATTGATTTACAGTACCCCGAGCTGCGACCGCACGAGCTGGACGCCGCTGCGCCGCGAGTACTTCACGTACCAGGACATCACGCACCACGACATGCGCGAGTACCGCTCCGTGCACCTCGCCGACAAACAGCACCAGATGTACCAGTTCTTCCACAACATCGAGAACAGGAGCAGCTGAACCCGCAGTGACGTGACCGGAGACGAACTGACTCGTGTAGACAGACGGATGGTTCGAGCATTCGATGCCGTTAACATATATATTGGCTCTTGTTGTGGCGTGTGAACATTGGTACTTACGGTGACATCACTTGTTTCAAGTATTATTTAACCTTTAGGTTATATCGAAAGTGATAGGATTAAAAGTAAAGATTGTTAGAATTTAAGTATTATCTATTAAGATACATTGTTTGATCAATTCAGACTGGTTAAGGTGTACTTTGAAAATTGAAAATAAAATAGTAGGTTCCACGACTGTTTTTTTCGTAAAATGTGATTCAACTTTTTGAGACGAACAAAGTAATATATACTTATAAATGACTTTATTGTTTTAGTTCTAAGTTCACTTTTTATACAGAATGCACAGAACAGAAGTAATGCTGATTCCAGACTGATTATCTTAACTTTGTCATGCAATTCAAAATATAGTTCACTTTTTTATTATATTTTGTAATGTGCATTAGTTTTTAACATACCTATTTTTAAGCTGGTCAAGAATATACATGTTTTGATGTGTGGTATTTGCCGTTTTATTTCAATTCAAAAGGTTAATATTTAAATATACAGTAGCTAATATATATTTCCACAATTACAACAGAATCAGGCTATCAATATATCTATCCAATAGTATCTGTATCAGATAAACAATATTCACGCAATGTTGTAACAATGCAGTATATATTACAAAATACGACAATGCGTAAACACACGCTGCAATGTACATTCCGGGATACACAATAAAAATAGGAAATCATTTAGGTTACTGTGTAATTTGATGGCGCGCAGGTCAGATGTGCAAACGAGCAGTTCTGGTATTTTAACATGTGGAGAGTGTATCTAGTGCTGTCGATGTGGAGCGTGGGCGGGGTGTCGGCCAACGTGATCAGCATTGCGCAGGGGCAGGTGCGCGGCGTCAAACACGATGGATACATCAGTTACCACGGAATACCCTATGCTAGTGCTGGCCGCAAGCAGAGGTTTAAGGTACTAGAAGAAGGTGGAATTTATATGTAACTTGACTTAGTAAGTACTGACCAAAGGATTGATGCTTAATGGAAGTAACGTCTTATTCCAACAATTTAATGGTTATTGACCACTTGAAAGAAACGATATCCTACCGTAATTTCTGTAGGTACAGGCATTGTACGTTATTTGTTATTTGCTTCATAATGGTTACCATTTAGGGAGCTGGTTTGGCACCGACGTGGGCAGACGTGTTGCCGCCGCAGCATTCTACATGCAGCCTATCCTCGCCGGCGTCAGAATGCCTACAGCTGGACGTCCACATGCCGTCGTCAGCCTCCAACTTGCTACCAGTGCTGGTCTGGGTAAAGGGAGGCAGCGGCCAGTATCGCGCGGGAAAGCTGGTCAAACAAGGAATCATAGTCGTCGTTGTTTCTCACAGGTCTGTTCTCATAACCATTATTTAAATAGATAAGGTACTAAGATTGTAGGAACAATATTAAATTACAGAATTGGAGCTGAAGGGTTTCTTTGTTCTGACGACCCAAGGATACCAGGCAATGCTGGAGTCAAGGATGTTGTCCAGGCTCTTCGTTGGGTTCGAGATAATATAATTGGCTTCAGAGGAAATCCAGCGCAAGTAGTCGTCGGAGGACAAAGTTTTGGTGCAGCAATGGTCGAGGCATTGACGTTGTCGCCAATTTCTCAGGAGAATTTATACAGGGGCGTCATACTGCAGAGTGGATCCGTTCTGAGTCCATGGGCGTTCCATTACGACGCTAGAGAAAGAACTCGCGCACTCGCAGACATGCTCCAGGGGGATGACGACTTCATCTCAAATATAATCAGTACAAGCCCCATGAATCTATTGAGTAAAGCACGAGCTATAAACTTTTCATATTTCCCATTCGGAATGTGTGTGGAAAAAGCGTTTAAATCAGAGGAAAGGTTCATGTCACAGACACCATACAGTTTGTTGAAGAGCGGTAAAGTAAGAGATATCCCAATATTAGTGGGTTATAACAGTGGAGAGGCCAATATTTTTTTGCCGGCTTTGAGAAGAGTGGTCAGAAAACTTCCAGAAAAGACTGGTATTTTGTTACCCGATGAACTTAGTAATTTAGGCAAACGCAACACACAACCACTTATCAATGATATAAAGAAAATATACTTTAATAACGGATCCAGAACTACGATGTTAGGGTTACTAGCATATCACAGGTAAGATGAAATTTTTTAAAAACGACGAAAACGAAAGGCAAATTTTTAATTTATTTTGATATTGTTTACAGGGATGCGTATTTCCTCAACCACATCTATAGAAGCGTCCGCATGCATGCAACAGCATCGGCGCTGCCTATTTACTTCTATCAGTTCTCGTACATGGGCAGCAAGGGAATGGGCGACCCCGCAGGGTCCAAGTCTGGGGCCACTCACTCGGACGAGCTGGCCTATCTGTTCCCAGAGAGAGACTTCGACTATGAAGGACCAGATGGCACAATACAGAAGATGCTTATCACTTTATGGACCAACTTCGTGAAATACTTGTAAGTGATGTGTTTAAGCTATTTTTAATAAGTTTTTTTTAAATTCAAGACGCGGGCAAAATAAACAGTTGGAAGTTGTCGCTTGGACTGGTTAGAGTTTATAAAGATTACCGAATTTCAATATTAATTTTAGCTGTCCTATCAAAGATCGTAAAGTAAGTAACTGTTGTTTGTATCAGAGAGCCGTCTCCGTCGTGGCGGCCGGTGGATGCGCGCGCGCCGCGGCTGCTCGACATCTCCACCAGCCCGCAGATGATCGACTTCCCCTACAACGCCGAGATGGACTTCTGGGACCAGGTCTACGAGAGATACTACTACTGACCATAACGTTAATATTACTATTATAAGGGTACTTTATAAGGATCCACGCGAATCGCGTTCTGTTGTGTTTTTTTATTTTTAGTATTCATATTTTACACCCATGTTTTAGTATTTTAATAAAATGCAAATAACGTTTTTTTGTTTTACTTGGAAGACGATTCATACATTTCTGGTTTCCTATTAAATATCTACAAAGTAACACTCACCACCACAGTGCTCACGATATTCAAATGCAGATTTTACAGCAAAAAATTAAATTTACCTGAAACACAAATAAGTTTTGTTAATAAAGAAAACTTTTATAAAATAACATTTTTAAATGAAAAAATATTGTCTGTTTCAGACCGTTTAACATAAAATACGGGCAAGGAATTAATATATTGTTAACTTTATAGTAACTCGTGATTTTACTATTGGCATAGTTAAACACTGAACTCACATGTGATTAATTACTCCTATGACAAATATATTTGCTATTCACAAAAACGTTTATAGAAACATTCTAAATTCCTGAGTCAACGTTATACAAACTGATACAGAAGTTTCTATTTACTTAATTAACTATAAACAAGACGGTCGCATAGTAAATAATAAAATGAGATATTTTTCTGCGATTGTATTGGTACACTTGTTGGTAATGTCAAAAGTTTGTTCAACGGTGATCAAAATCAGTCAGGGGTTGCTACGAGGCCGTGAAAAAGACGACTACATCAGCTACGAGGGTATACCATACGCCAAAGCTGGAATCGATGAAAGATTTAAGGTCTATCTTAAATTCTTACAATTCACACAACTCTCTCTATATCTTGGCTCAGTATTCAGTTTCGTGTTCTAGAAAGCCAGCT
Organism: Emmelina monodactyla; assembly: GCA_916618145.1. Lineage (NCBI taxonomy): Eukaryota > Metazoa > Arthropoda > Insecta > Lepidoptera > Pterophoridae > Emmelina > Emmelina monodactyla. The sequence continues at coordinate 406,233 of OU745315.1, read as the reverse complement.
CAGCACCATGTTGGTGGGGTATCCGCGAGAATCAACAGAACATGTGCTCACTCACGTCGCCTGCCTCAGAGTGCCTTCAGTTAGATGTACACATGCCCAAGATAAAGGGAGGCTCGCTACCTGTGTACGCATGGGTGAGGGGGGGAAGCGGTTCCTACAACCCGGGCACACTGGTGCAGCAAGGAATACTTGTAGTCATCATCAGCCACAGGCAAGTTTAAGGTTATGTCACAAAAAAAAAATAAACGCTTATTTATGAACAATTCTTATTTTTCAGATTTGGCCTAGAAGGCTTCCTGTGTTCTGCAGACGAAAGGATTCCAGGTAACGCCGGGCTCAAAGATATTGTTCTAGCTCTCAGATGGATAAAAGATAATATAGTAGCCTTTCGCGGTAACGCATCACATGTGGTGGTGGGAGGGCAGGGTTTCGGTGCAGCCATGGTGGAGGCATTGACCTTATCAACGATGACTTATGAAAACTTATACAAAGGAGTTATATTGCAGAGTGGGTCAGTTTTGAGTCCATGGGCCTTCCAGTACGATGCTAGAGCCTTAGCTACTGCAATAGGAAAAGAGTTTGATGGTGTGGATCCTATTTCGAATTTAATCAATAATTACCCCAAAACGTTAACAGAAAAAGCAAGTGAAAAAAAGTTTTCGTACCATTCGTTTGGAATTTGCGTTGAAAAGAATTTCAGAAAGGAAGAAAGGTTTCTTATTGCACCTCCTTACAGCTTGCTGAGTAACGACAAAATTGAAATTGTTGATGATATTCCGATCCTCATGGGGTACAACAGCGATGAAGCAAATATATTTTTACCCGCGTTACGAACCAAGAGTGTTCAGAACAGGATACATGTGAACCCTCTTGTTTTATTGCCACTCGAATTAAACATAACTAATCTGAAGAAGGAGCAGCAGAATAGAACCTTAGTTCAATTACTGAATCTGTATTTTAAAAAGAATTCCACGATGTCACTACGTGAATTGCTAGTATACCACAGGTACCTTATTGTTTTGTATCTGTTCTCTTACTTCACCTTTATTTCAATAATGAATAATCCTACTAATATTATATACGTGAAAGTTTGTGAGTATGGATGCATGTATAGATGTATAGATGTTTTTTACTCTTTTACGCAAAAACTACTGGTTGGATTTTGATGAAACTTTACCTACAGTAATATAGGTTATACATCAGAATAACACATAAGGTACTTTTTAACGCGGGAAAACATCTCATTCCCACGGGAAACAGAATTCCACGCGAACGGAGTCGCGGGCGGCCACTAGTAAATCATAATTTTGTTTACAGAGACGCTTATTTCCTGAACCACGTGTTCCGAAGCGCCTCTCTGCACGCTGCAGCCTCCACGTCTCCGGTGTATTTCTACCAGTTCTCATATACACCAAATAAAGTGCCCAAAAACTATGGCCCCGGACATGCTGACGAGATGGCCTACTTGTTTCCCAATAAAAACAAATCATACAATGGGTTTGATTTGGTCGTGCAAAAAAACATAGTCAAATTGTGGACAAATTTCATTAAATACTTGTAAGTCAAGTTATTTTCTTGATTGAAAATTCTAGTTTTGTCCTTGACTATGCAGTTTTTTAATTATATGTGTTTGATTGCAGAAACCCAACTCCAGACAAGACGATGCCGACTTGGGAAGCCATGGAGTCTCGGCGGCCCAAGATGTACGACATCAATACAAAAATCAGAATGAGGGACTTCCCCTACAAGAAACAAATGTACTTCTGGGACGAGCTCTTTCTGAAACTATACTACATAGACTCCAATCAATACTACGGTAGAAAATAGTAATACAAAAAAAACAAGACGATAACATGTTAATAAATTCAAAGATATTATTTTTATTCGTTTATTTGATTTCTAGTATTGTTTTATTGAAATAAAATTGGTTTATACATTTTTTCTTAATTTATTTAGTCCCTGCCTAAAATTTATACACGAGACAAAAGTCGTCACCCAAGACTGTATAGACGCTCTACTTTTCGGTTTTTTATGCGATATGATCGTTACGTCAAAATGTTGAAAGTTCATTATTATTATATTAATATAAGTCGTCAAATATTGCGCACATAGGAGCTTTGGGCAAACCACTTCATAATATTTAAAGTACGTACGACCAGTTACACATTACGAAACGAACTATTAGCTTATTATTTCCCCACGGACGATCTGAACACGCAGAACAAAACCTGCGAGTGACGTGTTTACTAATAGACGGATAATAACCCTCACAGAACACGACACGAGGCGGGGCGACCCCAACTAATTCAATTACCTAACACACTATGAGTATTTACCTAAACAGATTGATCGCGGGGTTTATTGCTAATCTCTTTTGCTAATTTATTGAAAAGGTTGATGTACTGGAAAGTATTAGGATATAACTAAAAATGACACAATTAAGGCGGGTATCAAACAGTTGGTTAACGTATCATACGTACGTAACTTTTTGACGATTACATCAGATGTTTAACGTACGTCAAATACAAAGCGTTGTTTCGTCACAAAAAAATTGCCATTAAAAAGTAAATCATAACTGTCATTTAAAATATATGAAAATAAACAGAATCCATAGCTATTAATAAAAGCTTTTCATCAAAGATGTCCTGTCAACACAAGGGAAAGTTACGTTAACCAGTGGGTGGATGGTCGGTCAACGTAATCGTTAATTTTTAACTTGACAGGTGGTTAACGTTTTCTAGCTTGACAGGTGGTTAACGCCATTTTTAACGTTGACAGACACGTTAAGTAGTTGTGATACAACCCGCCCTTAGTTGGGAGTGCTGAAACTTGGAGTAAAAATTATATTTTTTTAATCAGCTTAAAGTGGTCGAAATTAATTTAGATTGACCTCATTCAGTTTTAGTTAATTAAGTTACTATTGCAATCGACGAGAATGTAAAACTGGGTATTTTATGTTGAATTTATAAAAATTCAGCAAAAAAAACATTTATATAATTTAGAGCTGCCATCTACATAGATCACTAATACAGCAACCTAGTTTAAGTTGTTATAAAAAATACAATAAGGAAGAAAACAGAGAATTAATGTTAAAAAACTTAGAAAAACTAAGGCAAACTCCATAAAACTTGAGGAGTTTTCCTTGGTTATTTCATTTACATTAGAAAATAAGGATGGTGATAGAATTGAAATTGGCGTGATCGTTAAACGAATTTAGGAAATCTTGACTTCAAAGAAAAAATAGTATAGAATTGAAGGCAACTGCTTATGAATTGAGCATTTACTGCATGTTTAGGAAACAAATGTTTACTAAATTAGGTATTTAAGGAATCCCAACCACTTTTACAAGCATGGTGACGATGAAAATAGACTTAGTAAATAGTACAATAAACACAGATTGAAAAGCAAATAATATGATTCGTATATTACTAATTCAGAAAACATTTGTTACACATTCACATTGATTTTTTCGAGACAAACATCACATCAGATATCTTCCTATCTATCATAATTTATTCATACAAAACCTAACAATGCCAATATTTCGCGTCCAATCAACGTTTATAAAGGTGGAATACCATCAGTCTTTATTATTTTGTGATAAACTTCGCAATAGGAACGTCTGTTTCTGTTTACAATGTATCGCCTAACGACTTTGTTGATTAAAAAGAGTTTTCTTATATTGTTGTGTTTCATAAGTGCAGTTTCATTAAATGTCATCACGATACGTCAAGGTAGCATTCGAGGTTCAAGGTATGACGGCTATATTAGTTTTCAAGGAATTCCATACGCTACTGCCGGAGACGACCATTTCAAAGTTTGTATTGATTTGGATGTAGTAGCTGTTTTTTTATAGGTACTAGCGAAGTGTCAAATTCCAGGCGGCGACCAGACCGGCGCCATCTTGGTACGGAGTGAGGGAGTCCCAGCAGAGCGCGTGCACGGAGACGTCGCCGGCCAGCGAGTGCCTGCTGCTGGACGTCAACATGCCCTACGTCACGCTGGAGCCGCTGCCGGTGCTGGTGTGGGTCAAAGGAGATGGCGCCACCTACAACACCGGGCTGTTGGTAAAGCAGGGCATCATCGTCGTTGTGGTCGGTCACAGGTAAGGACTAGCAGTCGAATGTAATGCGCCCGACGAACAGCAACTGACACATAATCAATTACAGATTTGGAATAGGAGGCTTTTTATGTTCAGACGACGAACGACTACAAGGAAACGCAGGAATCAAAGATGTTGTTTTAGCTCTTCACTGGGTGAGGGATACTATATCAGAGTTTAGTGGAAACCCTGCAAAAGTGGTGGTCGGGGGTCAAAATTTTGGGGCCGCTATGGTTGAAGCCTTGACGTTGTCTCCGCTAACTCACAAACTGTACAACGGAGTCATCATTCAGAGCGGGTCCATCTTGAGCCCGTGGGCCTTCCAGTACGATGCCAACGAACGGGTCCGCATCTTGGGACGCTGGTTCACAGGAAGTGACCCCATTTCCAACTTGCTTTCAGGCTCACTCGATAATTTGTTACCAAAGGCGGATCTGATCAAATATCCGTATTACACATTTGGTTTGTGTGTGGAACAAGACTCCAAAAATGGGGAAAGATTTTTAACGGACTCCCCAATAAACTTATTATCACAGGGCAAAGTGCAAGATGTGTCAATGCTGATTGGCTACAATAACGACAGAGATTATATATTCCAAACTATTTTAAAAACTGTCAGAGCAGTGAAGAAAATCTCAGTAAATATGCCTTTTTTACTACCGGAAGAGTTGAATTTTAGTAGCCTCGACGACAGACACGTGTTAGTACAAATGCAAAAGCTTTATTTTAATGGCAACATTACCATGGACGCACTGCTGGAATACCACAGGTACCTCATATTTTGATGAGAAAGTATTTTTTTTGTAATCGATAACAATTTAATAAAAATCTTCCAGAGATGCCTACATATTGAACCACATCCATCGAAGCGTGAGGCTTCACGCCGCCGCGTCGGCACTTCCCATCTATTACTACCAATTCTCACATCCCGGCAAGGAGGCGGTGGAAACGGAAATTACCGAGCGGGATACAACCGCAGAGCACCTCGGCGAGGCGAGGTACCTGTTCCCGAGCAACGACCAGGAGTACGTCGGCCACGACAGCAAGCTACAGAGAGACCTCATTATGCTATGGAGCAACTTCATTAAAAATTTGTAAGTACTTTACTTAGGTCAAAGTTCAGAACATTTTGAGTGGGTAACAGTAATTAGCAATTCGCTAACGTAAGCAGGTCCCATCAGGGATGACGTAACTAGGTTATTAGATGGTTCAATGTCACCTACATCCCAGTATCGATCCAAAAGTACAATCGACGAAGTTGGCTGTTGACCACTTGTAGCAGATGCCGATGTCGGGCTATTCGGTAACCCAATTGTCCTAACCGCGCTATGAGAATAAACGTCAGAATGTACATTTGACCATTCTGACGTTTTTGATAGTAGTTTGTGTCACAATTATACTTAAAATTGAATAAAAAAAAATGCATTATTTGAATAAAAAATCATCTCCTTTTTATAAGAATTCGGACAAATTACGATCTTAATATGTTACTCTAACGCTCAAAGGTTCTATTGCGAACTTTCTTCCTTCACAAAGTGTTCCATCACAAACTTCTACTCTTGTACCTCGTTGTTGGCAATTACTGGTCTGCGTCACATGTTGGTCAGTATCATTTCTCTCAGCGCGCGGCACGCGACCGATACAATGACGCCCACGCTGATAAGGGTGTGGTATAACTATAACGCATAGAGGCAACGTTTACGAGGTCATATCAATGGGAAACAGATGGAAGCAACTTATTTCGATAATATGACGAAAAAATTTACGATAAACATGGCCATGTAATAAAATAGGATTATGGCAATTGGTAAAAGAGTTAGGTATTTAAAAAAGACCGAAATTCGAACAAAAATGGAGCTAGGATTATATTGATCACTATTAGTTGGATTTCTTAAATCCTACTAATTCTACTAATATTATAAATGTGAAAGTTTGTGAGGATGTATGGATGGATGGATGTTTGTTACTCTTTCACGTAAAAACTACTGGATGGATTTGGATGAAACTTTGCAGTAATATAGGTTATACATCAGAATAACACATAGGGTACTTTTTACCGCGGGAAAACATCTCATTCATAGTTTGTTGTTTATCGTATAAGGGACGGAATTAATATGATATTATTTTCGAAGCGTTAAGTTTTGTTATGCATTAACAATACTAAAGGTCGTTTAAACATGCTAATTACGAAAACCGACGTTCAGAAAACTATGTAAATAACATTGTTCACTACATGCTCTTAAATCAATTAAGCACGTAAACCGAGTTTAAATCAATTAAACCTTATTGTTTCCTACTGTTTACTCTTTACTTTACTATATGTGCAGTTGTTATCTTCAGTTTTGCTCGGAATATAGCAAATAGTGGTCGCCCGCGACTCCGTTCGCGTGGAAGTCGGTTTCCCGTGGGAATGAGATGTTTTCCCGCGGTAAAAAGTACCCTTTTTGTTATTCTGATGTATTAACCTATATTACTGCAAAGTTTCATCCAAATCCGTCCAGTAGTTTTTACGTAAAAGAGTAACAAACACCCATACATCCATAAATAATCAGAAACTTTCACATTTATAATATTACAAGCGGCCCTTCTACGCTTCGCAATGGTATCGTTAGCCGATTTGCTCACGAAACATTGATTTTTGGCTAACTTAAAGAACTTATTCCGATTGTTCTTTATTTACAAATTTAAATGAAAAAATACCTAAATGATGGCGAAAACCGCATTTAAATCCTTCAACTGGTTTAGGAGGAGTTAGCGGCCAAACATACAAACAGACAGAATTAGCGACTTGGATTTATACCATGTAATGATAATGATAATGATGATAGGGATATTAGTTTAGTAACAGGTAGTTTGTACGTCCAGAGACCCGAACCCGCGCGAGTGCTCGTCGCGGCACTGGCGGCCCGCGGCGCGCGCCGGCGCAGGCCTGCTGCTCATCAGCCACAACACCACCATGGCCGCCTTCCCCTACCCAGACCAGATGGACTTCTGGGACACCGTGTACGACAGATACTACTACGACAAACACGCTGTATAGACTGAGAGTTTACGGATAGGTTGTATAGAATAAAGAGTGGTTTCAAATTGTTGTTTGTTTTTTTTGGAAGTTATACGACACGCCAAAACTTACGCTTAAAGAATAGGTATGTGGTTTTCACGTTTTAAATGGCTATTGTTGCCACGAGTGGTTACTTCAACTTTACCAGTTTGAACAAAATATCAACACGGTTATCGCAAAATTATGATAATATTTGTATTATTCAAATGACTTACGAAAAAAAACGACTTGAGTCGCGCGTACAGAGTAGACGTGTCGAACTATCGTTAGCAAAATACTTTTTAATCCTCAGTGTATTTTAAACCCTAAACGCACGAGTTAAGGACGTAATCAGCCTGCCTACTTTACCAGTGAGTTTTTACCAAATACCCCACTACATCAACTGCACCATGAGTGTGCTTCGATCACCAGATGGAGGTGGCACTTCCAACGAAGAAGTAAATTACTTAAAGCCGAACCTGATAAAATATAACTCGTCGTCTGATCCAGATATATCAAATATTATTCACCGTCAAAAAAGGAAATTTGCCGACGGAAATGATGAACTCAAAGCTGAAATGTCGGAACTAAACCAAAAACTATCGAAAATGATGCAATTGATAACCTCAACCAGTAATACCCAAACAGAAAACGTAAGACAACTTGGAAAAGATATCAACTCAGTCAAAGAACAAGTAGTTGCAATAAATAATAATCTGGAAAAAATTACTGCTGAACAAACAAAAATAAAATCTGATCTGGAAGTTTTGGTCCTAGAAAATAAAAAAAGTCAAGAAAAAATTGAAATCTTGGAATCCGACATTCGATCACTAAAAGTTACAAAACACCAAAATCCTGAAGAACTATTTCAAGAAATGAATGAGCGAATCTCTAGATCCAAAAACCTTTTAATCTCTGGTATACCAGAATCAATTTCAACAGACTCCAAAGAAAGGCATGCTTCTGATCGAGATAAAGTCTTGAACATACTACAAGCCATTGCTGTCGATATGCCAGAGATACAGAATCTCAGCCGTATGGGAAAATACCAACCAGGCAAAAACCGCCTTATTAAGATTAATTTTGCTTCCTTTGACGCCACGAAACAGATTCTACGAAACAAGCACGTATTACAATCAAAAGACATTCGCATCTTCTCTGACCAAACACCACAGCAACAGAAACATTTTAATAACTTAAAAGCAGAGCTAAATCGGCGTACTCAAGCTGGAGAAGCTGATCTAACAATAAAATATATAAAAGGATTGCCTACTATTTCAAAAAACTAGAAAATACATTACCTTTACAAAAAGTTGCGTTACATTTAAATGAAAATAATAATAAAGCAAAAACAGATGATATTGTTCACAAAGTACTTAGAAGTTATGAAGAGATATGTCCTACAAAAAAATCCCTAAAATGTCTTTACGCAAACACTCGCAGCATAGTCAAACCAGGCAAATTCGATGAATTAAAGAGCATAGTTCAACTATTCCCATGTAAAATACACATCATTGCACTCTCTGAGACATGGATTAAGACCGACGAAGAAGCCAAGCGTATGAAAATCCCTGGCTACGACCATTATTATAACTACAGACCTAAAACAAAAGGAGGCGGTGTATCTATCTACGTATTGGACACTCTGAAGAGTTATTTAATTGATGATTCTATTATTGAAGATAACCACTTTCTATGGATACATTTAGATAAAATGGCCCTAGATATTGGCATCGTTTACAAACCAGGTCGAACGAATGACGAAAATTTTCTCGAATCCTTTTCCCTGCAGACTGAACTAAGAAAAAGGTCTATCATATTTGGAGACTTCAACTATGACTTACTTAAAAACGAAGAAAACACAGATAAATTTAAGTATATACTAAAAGAAAGTGGATTAAAAGTTTTGAACAAAATAAGTAAAAAATACTGTACACGAGAAACAACTACCACAAAAACTATACTGGACCTTGTTTGCACCAACTTGAAAGATAACAAAATTAATTTAAGTACAATTGATTCGGCCATGTCGGATCATAAGCAATTATTTTTAGAAATCCATCAATATCAACCAAAACCTACCACAAAAATCCCATATACTGCAACAGACTATGCGAAATTACATAAAGATGTCAAAGGATATTCTATCGAATCCAGCATGAACAATGATTATAACAAGTTTGAACAAAAGCTTCTTCATATTTTAAAAAATTGCCAAGTAAAAAGATGCAAAATTGTAAACCCACCAAAGCAAGACTGGATTAATAAAACTATAATGACCCTTATCGCTAAGAGAAATATTTTGTGGCAAGACCTAAAAAAGAATCCTGATGATAAGGACATGCGACAACAATTCGTAGATATGAGAAATCAAGTAACAAAAAGCATAGAAAATTCCAAAAGAATTTATTATAAGAAAGCTTTTACCGACTGTGCAAAAAAACCAGGCAAAATGTGGAAACTTCTCGAAAAACTATCCCTAAACAAATCACGAGACAACTTTAAACCAACGAAGCTTGAAATTAACAAGAAAACAATAAGCGAAACAAATGAAATTTGTGAACATTTTAACTCTTATTTCTCTTCGATTGGGTCAATATTAGCAAAGGAAGTGCCAGAAAAGTACCATCATACCAAATCGCCCGAAGATACTGTTGAAATAGATTCCTCAAAAACTTTATCTAATTTTGAACCAGCAACAGCTAAGGAAATTAACAGCCTTATTGATAGTTTAAGCAATAATTCAAGCTCGGGGCTGGATGGAATCACAACCAAAACAATAAAATGTGTAAAAAGTTTAATTATTCCCGAATTAACAAATTGCATAAATAAATGTCTGGAGCAGGGAATCTTTCCAAACAGTTTGAAGATCGCTAAAGTCACACCAATATTCAAAACAGGTAGTAAAACAAATCCTAGTAACTATCGGCCAATTTCAGTCTTACCAGTTATTTCTAAAATATTCGAAAAAGTCATCTACAGCCGGATCCAAAAGTTCTTAGTGTCGATAAATTTTTTATATGAAAAACAGTATGGCTTTAGACCTAAAACAAGTACATTATCAGCAACAATTGATCTTATTACCAATTTAAAAATTAAAATAGACCAAAAACAACTGGCTCTAGGGGTGTTTATTGATCTCAAAAAAGCATTCGATACAGTTAGCCACGAAAAGCTTCTAAAAAAGTTGCATGATATCGGTATTACTGGAAGCGCTTTTGAGCTCCTAAAATCATATGTATCAAATAGACATCAAGTAGTTAAAATAGAAAAAAGTCAAAGTTCATCACAGATCATTACGTACGGTGTCCCCCAGGGCTCAATTTTAGGGCCTTTATTTTTCTTGGTTTACATTAACGATATACATGGCATTGGCTTAAAAGGGGACGTTAATCTTTATGCTGACGATACGTGTATATTTTATTTTGGTAAATCTCTAGAAGAATTACTTAAAGTAGCGCAATCAGATCTATTCATCCTGCATAATTGGTTTCAGCAGAACCTTCTAACAATAAATATTGAAAAGACTAGCTATGTCATCTTCGCAGCAAAGAATAAAAAAATTGAACCATTGCATCCTTTAACAATTGACAACGAACCAATATCTCAGAAAAAAGAGGAGAAATATCTAGGTCTCGTATTAGATAGCCAACTAACCTGGAAATCACATATTAAAAAAGTTTGTTCAAAGTTACGATCTCTAACAGGCACTTTAAAAAGCTGTGCAAAGTGTCTATCCAATTCTGTGCGCTATACTATATTTAACTCATTAGTAAAACCATGTCTTGAATATTTAATAGAAGTCTGGGGATCAGCAGGAAAAACTAATTTAATGTCTGTTCAAAGGGCTTTAAATCGACTCATTAAAACGTTATTTGGATTTAACTTTCTTACGCCCACAGCCAAATTATTTAAAGACCTTCATCTAATGAGCGTTAATCAAACATATGTTTACCACACCTGCCTACTAATTAGGAAAATCCTTAATAAAGACATTCGTAGCCAGATATCTTTTACAAAAAGAATTCAAGTACATAAACGGCTATTGAGAAACGCTAATACGCTGGTACTAAGAAAACCAAGGACCAACTATGGTTTAAAAAATATAATGTTTGAGGGGACCCAACTTTACAATAAACTTCCAAATGATGTCAAAGAAACTTCTAATGTATCAAGCTTTAAAAAGTTACTCAAAACCTACGTAATAAATAAGATCAATGTAATCTAAATAAAAAAAAGGTATTATAAATATAAATTTATCGTTCAATGTAACAATTACTCTAAAAAAACAAAAAAAAAAAACAACAACAAAAACAAAAAAAAAAAAAGAAAATTAACAAAAAATTACAACAAAACAGTAAAAATCTAAAATATGTATGTGTATGTGAATGTATGCATGTGTCATATAACGTATATATACCATATATACTATGTATATGTGTATATATGCATATATATATATGTATGTGTGTGTGTGTTTGTATGTGTGTATGCGTATTATAAAGGTGTAAACCAAACTAATAATAATTAAGTGAAAAATTACCTACCAAAACTAAATCTACCTATTCTAAGTCCTTGTCAAAATATGTATAAATAAAACATACACGTAAAACTAGCTTACACAGATTTTATTAGCTATCACATACTTATTAAATAAAAAAAATTATTATAAATAATGCACCTCGTAAAATAATAAAATAAAAAAACAACATAAAAAAAAAAAAACAAAAAACAAAAAAAAAATTACCATCTTCGATGCCACCTCCATTGAATCATACTCCACGGCCTTTGTTTGGACTTATCGCCATTGATGCGACAACAAAAACAAACTGTTTGGATTGATACCCGACATTTTTGTTTTTACCCTCAAAACTAAAACGAATTTGTGTGTTGAAATTTTGTTAATTTCATGTTTTAGATTAATGATTCTGCTCTGTATGTTAGATTTAAGTACAAATAAGTGAAAAAATGTTTTTCTCAGTAAGTGAATTTATGTAAAATTCTTATGAGAAATAAATAATCTTTAAACGTAACTTACAATAAGTTTTAAAAGGCGCCGCCTTTGTCAGTTAATTGAAACATAATTTGCTTCCAAGGTCTTACCTGAAACAACGAAACAATGCGTTAGTTATAGAGGTATACTGTACTAGAACTAACTTACATACGACAAAGTCACAAGAAACTTAGAGTTTTAAAGTAAACTGCTTAGCTGATGTAATGTAATATGCAGCCGTTACATTACAATTTCACGCAAACGTCCCGAGGTTTCGTTTCTGTTATGATATAATCGATACGTTTCACGGTTATAAATATTGTTTTATCAAATGTTATGATTATTAATCGGCTAAATTGTAAACAAACACCGATTTACAATGGATCACAGTCGCTGCTCAAATAATAGTTCCGAGCGGCCCCAGCGACACGTATATTGCGCTGGTGATTATTGTTGAGTGTTATCTGTCGCATGTGGTTCTAGTTGATGTGTGGTGCGCGTGCGGAGCTAGTGTGATGCTAACGGTGCTGGCGCTGCTCACGCTGCTGGCGGGGGCGGGGGCGGCGCGGCGGGGGGCGCGCGTGGTGCGGACCCCGCAGGGCCCCGTGCGCGGCTACCCCGCCCAGGACCAGCCCCCGCACTACCTCTACCTCGGCATCCCCTACGCCAGCCCGCCGACCAACAACTACGCGTTCAAGGTAGTCTACCTCCTAGTTACTACACACACGTACTTCTAGTCAGTAGGCACACACACGCCAATTACCCAAATAAGTTTGCGCTACGAGCGTGTTTCAATCCAGTAAGTGCCGCGCATCAACGTGATGAGTTTGGGAAACTACAAGTATTTATAGATCGAGTAATCTGTTTTACTAGTTTAAATAAACATCCTATAAAGACGTCATCTATTATGCGAAAGGTGTGGAATGACATACCATCATTATATAGGTCTTTTTTAAGCGCTTTAGTAGATAAGAGTAGAAAAAAAATGGATTTAAGGTGGATGAACGACGTAATCACAAAACTAGTTGACAACAATATGTAAAGTGTTTCGATGGTAATCAAAATAACAGGACACACACAAAGCATAGCCCTCCTTCACTCCTCGGATAGCGAGCGACAAAGTCGGAATCTACCACGCTGGTTCATTGTGGGTTGGTAGATTTGTATAGAACCATATCTGATATCACAAATAATATGTAGGACCCGATACTCTTTCTCGTACTTCACAACAACTAGGCACCAAATAATCCACTAGTCATCACGTTTTACTATTGGTACGTATGAAAAAGCCGTTATCTCTGTGTGTATGTGGTATGTGCGCAGGCGCCCCGGCGGCCGCCGCGCTGGGAGGGCGTGCTGGAGGCGACGCGCGCGCCGCGCTGTCCGCAGCCGGGCGCGCGCGCCGACCACTGCCTGGCGCTCAACGTGTTCGCGCCCGCCGGGACCAACCTGCCCGTCGTCGTCATCGTGCACGGCGGCGGATTCCGACATGGGTACTTCACCTTTCTCAGATAATTGTTACCTACTTCACGTTTTATCAATGTTATTTTTTCGCAAGCAAACAATAGTTATCCTTGTTTTTTTTCACCGTTTCCTTATCGTTCCGTGGTTTCTTTCCTTGTAACTCATTAAAAACGTTATTCAACAATTCTGTTGCTTTAACTTGGTCTCTGAGATTTTGAACTGGTTTCAGGTCAGGTGCCACCAGAGCCCCCGCCGCGTTGATCAAGCAGGGGTTGATCGTGGTGACGCTCAACTACCGGCTCGGGGCGCTCGGCTTCCTCTGCCTCGACTCCCCGGAGGTGTCCGCGAACGCAGGCGCGAAGGACGTCCTCTTTGCCCTCTACTGGGTTCAGAGGAACATTGAAAGTTTCGGAGGTGACAAGTACCAAATAACAGCCTATGGCGTCGGCGCCGGGGCGGCCATTGTCGAGATGCTCTTGCTAACAGGGATGACTGAAGGCCTGATTCACCGAGCTATTCTAGAGTCCGGTTCGATATTGTCTCCGGCATCGCTGGTGCACGACCCGGTGTCCGTGGCCTACGACGCCGCCGTCTCTCTCGGCTATGCCGGCAGAAAGACCTCCGACGATCTGCTGCTTTTCTACAGACATGCAGCCACAGAACTTCTCCTTAACATCTCTGATTACTTCATGTTTGTGCCATGTGTCGAAAACAAAAACTATCAGGACAGCCTCCTAGAGGCAGATCCTCTAGAGATATTAAAAAGTAGGAAATTCCATGAAGTACCACTTTTGATTTCTTATACTGAGGATGGTGGTGCCAGTTTAAACAACTTCAAAGTAGGCCAGCTACCGGAACACTTTGAGGATTTATTGCCTAACAACTTGGCAATCACAGACTGGGAAGTCAAGCACAAGGTAGCAAAGATTACAAAGGAGTTTTACTTTGAAGAAGATTTAGATGAAAAGGCAGACTTATCAAAGCTTCTTGCTAATTATTTAAATGATATACTAGTAGAGTACCCCATAGTAAAATCTGCATTGCTTCATGCTTCCGGAAGCAATAAGCCTGTCTATCTCATGAAGTTAATGAACAATGGGATAGAGGAAAACGGAGAAGATTCCGTATTGAAATATTTATATGAAACTGAAAATGTTGGTTTTGATGCCTCAGTATTAAGTGTTATGTGGAGTAATTTTATTAAAGTTGGGTGAGTCACTTGTTAATATTTTACAAATTATGAATATGAATTTTATTTAAGTAATTTAATCAATATTTTTTAATTAAAAATATTTTTTTCAGGGATCCAACACCAATAAAAACTGAACCAATAGTTGCCATCTGGCTCCCTGTTTATAATTCAGAGGACGGAATAGCCAAAATATCCAATGTCCCCACTCTGTTTGTGGGAAACGGCATGAAGATGGGCCGACCTCAATCAAGTAATCATCTTGCATTCTGGGACAACATTTACAAAAACTTCTACAACCATAATCATACAATTCTGAATGTTACTTGACCAAGACTGATAAAATTTAAATATAAGTTAATAAATATTTAATTAATAATTTACATATTTTATATATATTCATATAAGATTCTGATAAGAGCTATTTTATGAATATGCATTATAAATTTACCGCTACTGTTAGAATAAGTTTTCTTACTTTCACTTAAATGTCAATAGTCTTTGTGAATCACAGTCAGTAGTATAGAACTTATAAATGGTAATTGATGGTTAGGTAACACGGCGTTACTACCAGATGTGTAACAGGATCTAGCGTCTTTCGTCACCGCGCGGCACCACAACGCACATCCGTGTGTGCCAGCAGCCGCGCGCGTCACTGCCGCTGCCGGAACTACGCGCGGAACACCACCCTACACCTACACCTGCACCCGAACATCCCACGACACGAGGAAACTATCACACAAATAATAGAAAGCACAAAACATTACACCAGCCAAAAATATCGACGTTGTCTTTAACAAATAATACCGTTATACCTGCACAGAAGGAAATCCGAGCACGGAACGGGGTCTTCTCGAAACTGAGAACTCTTCACACTACAGCATATCCATTTACACACAAATAACACTACTAACCACTAGGTTTTACACAATTCCAGTAATAAAATCAACAAGTAAGGAAAGGGAAGGCAAAACATGAACTTCCACCCGTTCCGTCACATTTCCCTTGACAGTTTGACATTTCCATTTGACACGTTCTTCATTCGACGAATGTGACGTTGACGTTTAGTATGGTTTTGTGTTGTAAAACGGATCGCCATTTTGTAAAACTCTAACTGCTACTGACCATTATTTTTAATGACTAGATTTGTTATCTTTACTGACCATGCTCTGCTTGATACCAATATAATTATCCGCCGGCTTCTAAATTGAGAATTAGAGGGTGTGAGTAAGTAACCAAGGATCGATTTTGTTTTGGCGGTAACAAGGCTTTAAGATTCATCACTTTTAGTCAGAGCACGGATCTAAACTAGGGCCAAGCGTTTAGTTTAATTTTGATGTTAAAGCGAGTCGAATCAACACTTCGATGGTGCGCTTTCTTAGATCGACATAAATTGTAGTAAGTGCTACTGCTGTTTAGGGAGCGCTGCTGGGAGCAAAAGTTGACGTCCACGTGGTGGTGTCGACACAAACCTAGATGTCGCCTCTGTGTGTGATTGGCGGTAAATAATGTGAGATATTTATAATGTATAATAAAGGGTTCTATGACTGAGTGGTGACAATAAAGTAGTTCAATTAATTCGCTTATAATAATAATGCAAAAATGGCGACGACATGCTGTTTTGTTTTAATCAGTTAGACTTTTCCACCAGATATCAGTTTATAAAATTTTAAATTCAGTTATGGACGACAAAAAAACCGACCATGAGGTTTCGTATTATCATTTTCTACCTGTTTATTATGATCGAGTAAAAATTGCCTAAAAATTACGTTTGTTGTATGGGACCCCTCCTTTATTGTTTACTTTATTATAATTTAATTATTTATTTTGAATGGTAATATACAAGTAAATATTCTGTGAAAATTTGAAGCGTCTAACTGTTACCGTTTTTAATAATGAGCAAAAAAATACGAAAAAAACACGTTTATTGTATTGGGCCCCCCTTAATGTATACAATACTAGTCGCCGCCCGCGACTCCGTTCGCGTGGAAGTCGGTTTCCCTTGGGAATGAGATGTTTTCCCGCGGTAAAAAGTACCCTATGTGTTATTCTGATGTATAACCTATATTACTGCAAAGTTACATCCAAATCCATCCAGTAGTTTTTTTTTCGTGAAAGAGTTACAAACATCCATTCATACATCCATCCATACATCCATACTCACAAACTTTCACATTTATAATATTAGTTTAATTTTTAGTATTTTTTGTTATAGCGGCAACGGAAATACATCATTTGTGAAAAATTCAGCTTTCTAGCTATCACAATTTATGAGATACAGCCTGGAGACAGACAGGCAGACAGACAGAAAGTGGAGGCTTAGTAATAAGGTCTCGTTTTACACTTTGGGTACGGAACCATAAAAAACAACGGTCTTTCCTTCAATTGATTTATAACCAATAGGAAAGCGAATCGAATCTTGTAAACTTTTATACTTTTAATCTCGCACTCGCGCAAATAATGCCTGAAGCAAAAACTAAATTGTCCTCATCACAAAAAGCTATCTTGATCAGGTGTGTGTGGCCCAGCGTAGGAATGAAAATTAAAAAAGTGTTTCTTGGTATATTTTTAATCACTTTAATAAAATCTTAAATCTATCTTGTCGAATTTTATCACATCTCTGTAATATCAATAGGCACTCTCTACTTTTCTATTTTTAAATAGACTTCCGGCTTATTATTACTCTGTACCTACCTATTAATTTCTTATTAAAAATTATACATTTTTAAAGATTATAGTAAAAAAAGAACCTTTTAAATTTTAATGTGTTAAAATCATAAAAAAACTTAAAAAGTTACTTATCTATGTATTAATTTAAGGAATATCACAATAGCTTAAGGAAGACATTAGAAACATTATTTTTTACCTATTTTCTCATTAATAGGAATACCAACATACATATTTATGAAATAAAACCACTATGTATTCTAAATCAATTCATATAGAATATAACTTCCAAAAGAATATTTTTATGTAAACCTGTATCTACATAAATATTACAAAATTAAATTAATGGAATGTCAGTAAATAAATACCAAAAGATACAAAAGATTAGGTACCCAGATTAGGTACAATATAAGTAGCAATAAAAACGATTGCTTGTGCACATAGACCTAAATCACAGGCAAGAATTTGGATCAAAACTGTAAAAAATACATTTTAAAAGTTTCACATTACCCTGATAACACTCAATATTTAAATATAATAAATCGCTCGAGTTCCATAGTAGTCGCTCAAATCGATCCGCAATCACAATTCCGCTCGACTTTGCTTCTGATTATCGTCAGGCGCGCGATCATTGGCAGTGTTCGGTGACGTCGACGACGTTGTTCTTCCTCCAGCCGAAGAAGAAGTAGCCCGCCGCCAGCCCCAGCACCAGCGCCAGACACAGCCACACGTTGTACGTCATGAACACCAGCATGAGGAGGTACGACGACGACGACTGCAGGATGTGCAGCAGCGTCTGCACTACGTGGCCTGACGACAGCATAGAGTATCTGCAATAGACAGCACGAAGTTTGATTAATTGGATAATTAACATCTTTTTTTAGGGTTTACTTGATACCTGAGTGATTGGCTTAAAATTTTTTTTTGGAAACGTTAGTTTAAATTCACTTTATTATTGCTGAAGAAAAAACAAAACCTAATCGAATCCTTTTCTGATAAATAGTACCTATAGGTACTTACATGTACACTTTGATATATTTCCATCAAAAGTACGTGTCTATAATTATGCCGTCATATGTATTACAGTGGTAATATATTCCTTCATAATCGCAGGAGAACTTACTTGACGACAGCGGTGCCTGCGCAGGGCCCGCCCGCGCCGCACTCGCTCTTGGTGATGTTGACGCGCGAGTCGCCCGGCGCCGACGTCGCTCGACTGTGCAGCGCCTCCCTGTGGACAACGCGCAGGTTTAGTGAGGGTCGGAGGCAAAGCTTAGGTGCTAGCTACTTAACTCATCTGTACCTACCTATGGAGCAATCTCATAACCAGAGGAAGTAGGTCGTCTTTACATGTGTAGAGCTTAGTTACGCTTATGCTTAGCTGTCTTAAATTTTTTTTTTTTTTTTATTTGGACAGTTTTGTTGTTCACAAGGTTTAGTTATGTGGTTTTTCAACCACTAACAGGAAACAGTCAGCCAGCGAGGTACCTGTAGTACTTGAGTCCCTCGTACAGCACGCCGGCCAGGAAGATGGCCACCGCGGACCCGAACAGCTCCAGCGCCGTCGTGGTCATCCAGCCGCTGAACAGGATCTCCTGGCACACGCCCGCGTGGAACTGCACACGACAATATTAGGATATAGTACACGCAGAGAGTTTGATGATAGAAAGGTTATTAAGATCAGGAAGCGCTGCGGTTGTCAATGTAATTACTTGTATGGCAGAAAGATAGAGTCACACTATGTATTTTCAAATTACGTGTAATTGAGGAATAACGTGTAATTGAGGTAATTAACAGGTATGCGATTTTTGCCAAAAGCAATCAGTTTCGGGAAGATAGTATTTTATTGTATGTTTCTATTAGCTGTTGTTTGAAATAGATAGGTACTTCTAGTTATTCTGTTAGTTAATTAGGCTTCATTATTTCTGACTTGGTATGGGTTCGCGTTTTGTTTCATAATAATAATACAACTGCGATTTTATTTTTTTATGTACGTAATTATTTAGTTGTATATAAAGTTAAAGTTCAATTAATTAACATGTTTTGTATAAATAAATGACAAAACAAGATCAATATCGATACATTAATCTCAACGATAAGGTCCATATGTCTTAAATAATAATCAATGTACCTAAATCATACAATAAATTGATTGATATAAACAGTGCGAGACTGTAGGTACGTCCGTGCTTGTAAATAAATAAGTATTTCAATGGTTACATGCATTTTGCTTATAAGTTACACTTAAGAATGCGCGTGCGTCTTCGGCTTCATAGTTCTAGCAGTTGGCGACTGTCACATTGACAGATCGCGATCCAGATGCCGTGTCTCGTCCTATCATTATCATGAACAACCTACACATATAACTATTGAAAGATAACCACGTTTGCTATTAAACCATGTGGTTAAATCCATTATTCCTTCAATATTAATGTAGGCAGTAGGTACGACATACTTCCACAGTCAAGCCAGTTTGGTATGATTTCACCTACATTTTTATTAAAACGTTTATCAACATTAATTATCAATTTCGAGCAAAATGTGGGAAAGTACAGTGGCCGTCAACAAATGCATGCGATGTGACCACACTTGCGGTCAGACGCTGATAGACAATACCTACAATGTCAATTAAACTATCAAATGACAATTATTTGTTGGATACCGCAGAATTTGGTAAATGAAATTATAAATAGGTCCGTATCAACATCCAATATAAATGCCCATCGATAGTAATAGTATATTTTACAAATAAAAGTTGTAAAAAAAACTAGTAGGTTAGACTTTTGTAAGAAATGAAATATGGCACTTAACATGTACAGAGATAATACTAATGTCGGTTTATATTGCGATTATAAATAAGGGGTAATCCATACTTTTAGTTATTCAGTTTAATAATGTTATGTCTTTACAAGTTTTTTTGCAATATCTGTACGTAAAACGTTAGGTACTATCAATACTTGAAATATTAAAATGCATCACACTAATCTTATACTACCAAAACCAGGGAGCAATAGATCCCCATTAACATTAAATGACGGCAACATACCCAAAATATTTTAGTAATCAGTCAAATGGATTTGAATATAAGCTGTCATATTCCTAATGTTAATTGAAAAGTCACTAAGACGCCGGCTGGTGAGACAGACAAGCTACGTAGCCACAATGTGCATGGGTGTGCATACTGACCACCATGGCGTGGTGCGAGGAGCAGCCGTGGTCGCCGTGGTCGCCCGGCCCGTGGCCGCCGTCGCCGTGGTCGTGGTCGCCGTGCATGTGGTCCATTCCCTCCATCGTTTACTAGAACAACAAACACCTTTCATACAGTACAGTTTTTTTAACTTAGTATAGAGATAAGGCGAGCCAACGGATTAAAAGACACTTTTTGAGAAACATTTTTTTTCATAGCGTCGAAATATTTTCAGATGATATCAACGAGAGTAATACTCTTCCAAACGCTTCGTTGAAACATACAATGGACAAGTCTAAAGTTAAAAATTGTTTAAAATTAAAAGTCCTTACTTTTTATAAAGTTAAATTAGGTTACTGCCTAAATTGAAGGTTTTTGTTTGTGAACGATAAAATATTGGATGTGGTTAACCAATAGCAACGATTGTTAGATAAGACTAGTTAGTAACTTGCTCATTACGCAGGTTCCTACTTACAAAGTAGGGAGTAATAAAGTGACATTGTTACTATTTGATTTTTAAGTAAATAATGATAACAAATTAGTAGATAATAGACAATAAATGGAGTGTGCTACTAAATCGTATGGGATTAATTTCAATTACCGTAGACACTTAACATAATTGTTTCTAATTGCCATTGATAATCTTCTCAGTTTCCATGCAGTTTAAAAACGTGTCATCGAGTTCAAAATCTGTAAATCTGTAGAGAGGTCAAATCCGTACATGAAATATATTTCCAAAATAACTATCAGGCGGTGATTAGGGATCGATACTGATGCCAAAAATGCAATCAGTAAAATTTTTGTCTGTCTGTCTGTCTGTATAACCGTTATAGAAACAAAAATTACTCGATAGATAGATTTTAACGAAACTCGGTAAAATTATTTTTCATACCCACGGGAAACCGACTTTCACGCGAGCGGAGTCGCGGGCGGCCACTAGTATAAAACAAATGCCGTATGTAGCGCAAACAATGTTTTAACTAAACAACATTGCAGCGGTAAGAAGTGATTTCCAAGTAGTAGGTATTTATAATGACTAAAATATTACTTCGCCATAAACACGACATCATGACTAACAAGCAGAATCTACAGTAAACAACTGCACAATCAGACATAACCATGATATAACCGAACAACATACAATATAACTTTATCTACCTATTGTTTTGATGGTTTTCTTACTTTTATAGACAAGCAAGTCAAGTAAAAACGTAATGGGCTTGGTAATGGTACAATACTTAACAAAAACGCCTCGGTAGCGGACTGGTTGCACAAAGTTTTGCAACGAGCAGCTTTCACCAGAGTTGTGCAATAAGCAGCTGGAATTACTTACACACTCGACACAAAGACATTTTGTCTTACCTATTAGTTTACAAACTTGAAAGAACTATTCTCTAAAGTTAGATTCTAAGTCAGGGTAAGGAAATTGTATTATCAAATTGGCTTTTCAAATTAATTTAATTTCTTCCCTACTACTGTGTGAGGTAAGTTCTGCAAATAATTAGTTGACGACGTTGTCTGAATCTAAGTAAGATTATTTAGTTTAAAGGTAATGATGATTCAAGGCGAGTGTTCTCTCCCACTTGAACTGAGGTTGAATGTCAGGATTGAGGTCGTCAGTTAATTCATCAATGAAATGTCGACTGACTTTAGGATTTAGGATCACTATGAAATTAATTATTTTTAAATTATTGATAGTGTAAGCCTAAAAAAAAACCTGCTACCACACAGGACTCAAAAAAAAAAATACAAACGTGGAAGGTTAAACGCAATAAACATAAAAAAAGTAATCCATAGCTGTTTCTACATAATACCCCAAAATAATGAGTTTCACCTTGGTTATAAATACGGGTATTATGTGAACATCATACATAACTTTACGTAACAGTTTATAGGTACAATGCAACACCACTGAAGTGTACGATAACATACAGAGCTCATGCAATCACTTATAAAATTCGCCACTAGTGAGATTTATCGATCGATTGAACATAAAAACTATGTGAAAACCGATATTTTTTTTATCAAAATTTGACTTTGCAAATGTTATGACTTATTTTTCAAATGTAATAAAACAATAAGTGATTTCTGAACATTTTGTTGGTCGGAAAAACAATTAAGCTGTTAAAACAATGTTGACACTAAGATTCTAAGCCTAAAATTACAGAAAACAATATTGGACTATGATAGATATGATTTTGATATTTAAATGTACATCGTAAAGGTATTGAAATGAGGCCAAGTCCTCTGAGATAAGATTCGCCTGAGTCGGTACATGAGTAAAGGTACGATCAAGGTAAACTAGTAGTTTTAAGCCACGATTACTGTGGTTTTGTACAAGGAAGTTGAATAACTTGGTTCAATATTAACTAACGAGGAACTTAAGCAGATCTCAGTGAGGTTGATATACAAGATAAATACGTTATTTTTAATTTTGTTACACACATATAAGGATCGCATATTTAAAATTTATAAGTGTTAGTACCCATAAATATACATACCCAAAAGTATTAAAAAGTCTCAATCGATTTAATTAAATATTGTTTCAAAAATGTAAATACAACGGAAACTTGTATATGACCTAATATATGAAATGTATTTCATTATAAGGTACTGAGCGCCAGTGCGTTATGCGTTGTGATTAAAAGAAGCAGTTGTTAGAAGTCATCCTCGTTCGTTCATTTAACAGGACAATGGACAATTATTTATTTACTTATTAAACATTATCATATCTCTAGTGATCATTATATTTAAATGAGTAAATATTATTGATGAGAAACGCTTATTTCTAGCAATTAATTTTTAGCATATTATATATGTAAACCGACTTGTATTGTTAATTTCTAGGGCTCCGCTATTTAATCGTTCCTCAATTACACAATTTAGTATCTAGTTTAAACAAAGATAAATAATTAAAACTGAGGTCACGATTACCCCAAAGATCTATTATCTCACAATCAACACATCGATCATTCAAGTGTTGCACAAAGGATTCGCGTGTGATTAACATGAACTTAGATAATGTGGCACAGAATTCTGCGCGCGCATGCAATCGTGCGCACACGACGACGTCCGGCCGGCCGCGCCGCGGTGCGGGCTGCAGCGGGTTATGGAATATCCACTGTGATATCATTTGTAGAATTAAATCATAATAAAAACTAATTTTCCTAAAAAACCAATATAAAAAGGTTGAGGTAGAGCTACTCTACTCGGCTACTACTAGACTTAGGCCGCCGATTCTTTAATTTGTGGATAGCTCTTTGATTATTAGATTACGTTATTTGCTCCTATTTTTTGAAAATTATTTAAAAGTTGGTTTAGTGTCGGTTATTTTTAAATGTATATTCTTTTTATATGATTTGTTTACAGACTCTCGCTATAACTGCAGCCCCGCCCTCGCTGCGCGCGCGCCGCGTCGTGACCGCAGGATCTACGCGACTCGTTACAAGTCATCTTCCATCCGATCACCGATCAATGACAACCAACAGGATGTCCCTCAATTAGAATTACCTGTCTGTACTGTCTGTACATGGCGGGAAAGTTAAATGCAAAAAAAATCCAAAACAACGTCACCTAATTTTTGTTGTAATTAAATTGAAATAAGTGAGTAGAGGTACCCCAATTTATTAATGATAGTAGTAAGTGATGGTTGACAGTTTCCATCCGCCATTTTGTTTGTTGTTTACGAATGTGATCTAAAGTTTAGTTAAATTTGGAGGATGTTAGTTTTAGGGTGTCCTCACTAGCCCACGATGTTTTCCAAACTTGTCTAACAACACACTGGGAACTAACAAAAGCCGGTTTTCTGAAATATTGTGGGAAAATACGGAAGGTAGCCAAAATGTTTGATCTAAACTTGTAGATTATTAATAACTAACAAGACCACTTTAACTTCCATTTTAAGAGTGCCCGAAAATATGTAGGTATAAGTTTCAATAATTGTTATACTCACTTAATATTTGTATTATAGGAATGCTATTTCCCCTCTACACACGACATTTGAATAGAAATGGAGAAACGTCGTTCATAGAAACTCGACCCGTGTCAACGAAACGTGCTAATTTAATTGAAACTAAACATTAGCATGCCGATGTGATGTAGCGTCTCGCTGTTACTAATTCCTTCGGTATGTATGTTTATATAGTATAGACTATTTCCTTACAAAAGTAATTGAATATAACAATAACATAGATACACCTCATTTGCCACTGTGATGAGACGGAATAGTGAAAAAATGCTTGAAAATAAAATTATTTTTATTTTGATCATCGACACAGTTACATTTAAAATTTGTGGTATATTATCCCTCTTCGATTTCGATAGCATGATAACATTTGGTGAGTAAGAGTTAAATGAACTTTATATTGATTTATATTACTCAATCATTACCATGCATAACTCTACTCATTAATTTATGTAAGAATGTTAACCCAAAACAGATTTTTAGTCAGTCATTGAATGTGATGTTTCCTCTTCCATTAACAAATACCATGGTAGGTATCAAGATTTCCTTGAGTCAAGAAAGTGCTAGTCGAAGGTCGGTGTGGCGCTTGCGACATCGCGTGGTTGCGCCGGCGTCGATCAACGCTGATCTAGCGGTGAGCGGCTTTGACGGATTCATGCGTATGAGTTCTTGTAAAAGATGTAAAGTGGACCAGGCTATGAATGTTGTTCCTGAATGTTCGGGGAAATCTCTGTAACTACTAAATAGATTAAAAAGAAAATTTTAAATTTAAAATTAAAAACTCGCAAATGAGTCCGCGGGTTAAACAAAGCACCAAGAAGAGAATCTGTTTTTTATCTGAAAATTGATGATTGTAACGAATGGGATACACCTTACTGAAATATTTTAAAATAGGATTAGCCTTAGGAGTTTATCTTTTGCTGGTGTGCGACAGGCTGACTGATAACTGCTGATAACTCACCGTCGCGCCGCGGTGCGCGTACGCATCTCTCGATTATGAAGCTTATTAATATTCGTGATAAGAAATAGATATCTTTGACAATGCAGTTAACCGTTTTGACTGAACCTGCGCGGGTGCAATGCACTCATTTGCTTACTGACTGTAAATAAACGCTTATTAACATGTATAATATGAAGAAAATTCCTATGACGCTTTAAACAATAAAAAGAATAACATCTGAATAAATATTTATTTTAAAATACATATTGAGTTGAACGAGTACCTAAATTTTTTAGTTTTTAACTTTTAAAAAATACTGTACAGACTAGTCTCGTTGTGGCGATAAAGCCATCTCTACCTAGGACAGTTTCCAAGAAGAGGAACCAAATATAAGTTTCAGTAACAAGATTTCGAGTATTCGTGAGAAGCGGCCAGGAATTTGCTTTTTATTACAAAATAAAATATACAATAAAAGTCGGTAATTGCTGTATCACCTCGGAGAATGCGGTTTATCGTGAAATAATTGCATTTGAGTCAAGACCTTCGGGTCTCGAGGTTTCACTTCGGTACAGTTGAACATTTTGAAAGAGATCGCGATCGAGTTAGGTATTTTCTTACAGGACAGTCCCTGAACGGAGACTACAGTAACTCCACATTAACTCGGCCAGCCCACTTCGCTACCTATACTTATAAACCTAGGTACTGTGCTACCTACACTCAGGTAGGTACCTCCTCACGGGTGGGTATTTCTAGAGGTACAATTTGCATTCACTGTTCCCACTATTTTATTTGCGAGATTTCCTTAAGTACTGCTTAGTGTGAAGTGAGTGGAGATGATATGACAAGTTCAATTGTTGGATGTGTTATTATAATATGTTTATCTTTAATGTTTATCTTCAATGGAGAGGATAACACATCAAAGAAAATTTTATGGCATGCCTAAATTCTAATCTTAGCAGACAGTAGATTTGATAAAACATATTCCAATTCCTTTCTTTCTTGAAAAACAAATCCAGTTTTGTCGTATTTTCGTAATTTTACAATTCAAATAGACATTCTGCTATGTGGAAACAGTTCTCGTGTACGAGCGATTGCAGAAACTGGTCAAACCGGCGGCGCGGGCGCAGTCTACAGATGAAGCGAACTCTTGCACAATAGATCCACTACATTACCGACTATGCAGGTAGCCTGCGACCAGGAAAACATTACATTGTCATGGGAGAAACCGACGTCACCCTCACGCGAGTATTATTGCACGTAAAGAATCGATATAACGATGAAAAGTGGAATCTATTTGAAGTCATAAATGTAAAATGAATCATGCGCATCGGAGTTAAGAAACTGGGTTAAGAGGAGTATTGAACATTGCGTAAAGTTAATATTTGCTGATCAAATAACTAGTGTTGTGTCTTGAGGTAGGTTACTTAATAGTTCAAGTTTCGGCCATCGAATAAAGTAAAGAAGGACTTCTATATGCTTCATATTATAGCTTTAAGTCTATTTTAGTAATAAAGACATCATGATATTTCTTCAAAATATTAATGTATTAATAAATGATCAGTGCAGTATCGATTACCTTGAACTGTATTTGGAAATTTCTATGACCTCAGTTAAGTCATAGTTACACAAAAACTTATAGTAAACAACGCTCAAAAACTTTTTGTTAGCTGACTTCAGCTTTGGTGAATAGTCAGCAATTTCTTTTAGCAATTATGTGTGTCAAAAAAATAAAATGTTTACGATGTCCATTAATATACCGGGCTTAGCAAGGATATTTTCATTTTAATTATTCTTAGCTTTGGACGAAATACTAAAATGAGTAAATTATGTTTTAACCTCACATTCACCTAATTTATTACCAATTTCCAGCGCAAATATCAATGCACCCTAAAACATTTATCTCACTGCAGACTCCCCAGTACACAGATGTTGTGTTATCAAGTTGCAATTGGTGTAATAAGACAATAGCCGCGCTGATGCAGGGATGTGCGCCCGCGCAGGAAGTCACCGATCACCGCGGGAGGGGGGGGGGCGCGGTGCTTTCTAGAACTCCCAATGATGGGTACCTACGGATAGTGTTATGATTGAATAAGTATTGGGAAAACCATGAGGAAAACAAAGCGATTTGCACTAAAGTAGGTATTTGAGTATGTCGGCAGGTGGTTATGACTTTTTTAGGATTTAATATCTATAACAAGCACCTGACTGCAACTATAAACTTACATTTCAGAATTAAGTTGAAAAACGTGTTGTATTAGAATGAGAGACAAAGCATTCTATCACATGTAAGTGATAATAAAAATTTTACAAGGTAACACATAAAAATAATACAAAAAACATCAACAGGGTGATTGATACTAAATATATCTGTTACCATAACTATTACATTTTTCGTAATATGAGTGTGAAGGTACCAAAGTAATTCTATAAGGTAAGCAATTACTTAGGTACGTGCTAAAAGCGAGGTCAAACTAACACTCATTTAAATTTATAGGTACATCTGACTTGTTAATATTTTTACAATTTTATTAGTTTGTGTAAATTTATTTGTTGATGTTTATTACCTATTTGTGGGATTTTGTGATGAATATAGGTAAGATAGGCACTTAAGTAAGTAAGTACTTAGTTAAATAGTTTAACTTGTTGCGGATCAATTTGTTTTGTTATTATAATGTTTAATCTGAATCTTTTGGTGTTCCTTATTTACTAAGTCATTATCACTACATATTATAAAACAAAGTCGATTTCTCTGTCTGTCTCTATGTCCCTATGTAGGTATGCGTCAATCTTTAAAACTACGCAACGGATTTTGATGCGGTTTTTTAAATAGACAGAGTGATTTAAGAGCAAAGTTTAGGTGTATGTATAATAACATAGTATAGAAAGGGGTTTTACTCCGAAGTTAATGCGTGCGAAGCCGCGCGCAAAAGCTAGTTTTATTATATATCCTATTTCACACCATTAACTTACTTGTAAGTTATCAATTTAAACACAGTTTTAGGTATGTTTGATGCAACCGCATGTCATAATATGTTAATTTTCCGGTCAGTAAACTAACGAATAACTTATAAATATAACTCTATTGTAATAAAAATACCAACACAAAACGAAGTAAATGGCAAGGTCGTTAAAATAATAACTCGTTATTATTTACAAATCACAAGGACGCATTGCAAATAAAAATAAACCGAGATTAAAAATAAAACTCACCGTTAAAATGTATACACAGCTGAGATTCCTAAACGTTCACGAAAAAAAATGTTTTCAGTTTGTTAGTAAACAAGTCACTCGCGTAATGAGTTGTCGGCTGTCAGAATTCGCGTTTAGAGGCGCGTGCGTCGCGGAGAACGCGCGGGAACCTAGTGACGGCCGCGGACGGCGCGCGCGCAGCTAACTACACGCAGGGCAGCGGCTTCGGGACGTCACACTGAACTATGCTCTCCTCAAAACAAGCAACATGAAACTAACCGGAATCTTACAAGATTCAAAAGAATACTTGCTCTGTGCAGTTGACAAAGCAAATACCTCGCGAATTGCATTCCAATTTCTATTCTCAGTAACATGGTGTTACTCAACTCAACAATAAGTACATAATTAAGTATTTACAAATTCCATTTCATATTAGTATTTCATATTTCTGGTTTATAGAAACATTATGTTTTGCATAACACATAATTGTGTCATAATGTGACATTTTGCCGGAGTGTTCGCGGTCGGTTGTACTGACTCCTCAATTGAATGATTTCACGTTACGCGGTGGACCACCACACAATCTGGTATTTGATGACGTGTCGCAGTTTGTTGTTTATGTGTCGGACAAGTGCGCCGCGGGGTCCACTCGCGCGCAGAATACCGATCACCACCGAACATGTACACATTCGGACGAGCGCACCAGGAAGCCTAGCGCTGTTATGTCACTAATTTATTGTTTTGAATATGCTAAGCTAACATCAAGTTGAGACGAATTATCTATTAATAGAAGCCGGTCGAATGTTAACTTTATTTAAATTCGTTGAAATAATATTGATGAAATTATAATCAAGGTCGCTGTTGAATAAATTAAACATTCAGACAATTTTGATGCTATCAAAGTACGAGTTGTTCAAGCAGACTTGTACATTTTTAAACAATATTTTATACTTTGACTAAAAACGATCAAGTATTGTTAGATAAAAGTTCGGTTACATAGTTTTTCAAGTGAAATCTGACACAATCAGCAGTTACAAAGGGTTTTGTGTCATTTTTACTATTTATATTAGACCCACGAGGATATTTGATTGTGCACTCATTAATCTTAGGGGTTGCGAAAGAGAGTGGTCGTAGCCAAGTTCTTAACTGTCTAGGGTTTGTTTAGATTTTAATCAAATTGGGCGATAAAAATTGCGTAAACTACTTGTATTACAATTTGCATTAATGGTTGTGAGCGAACTTAAAAATTTGAATGACATAGAGTTTCCGCCACCTAAAGTATTATTGGTATTTAGATAATGTACTTAGATGTATACGGATATAATGAAAATTCCTACTGGAACATGGGTATAAGTGCTAAGGAAAATCTCAAAAATGTTACTTAGTTATTGAAAATTATATTTGGTAAGTACATTTTTGCGATAGGATGGTTACGTGAAGCGATGACGTCACTGCTCCTTCATGTTGGTTTGATAACAACCGTACAGAACTTTACTAGAAACTCGTGCAATTTATATTGACTTTGTTTAAATTTATAGCAGTAAGCAATTTTGTTTCGAACATTGCTGTTTATATATGTAGGAATGTGTGGGACCTAGATTCCATACTTGTGAAGTTGGACGTCTACATATCAATTTTCTTTGCAGTTTAGTAATTTCTTTATCCAAATATTCATTGAAACATAGTTTAACAATAACCGGTCAATAACGGACTTCAACGCCAAATTTACCTTGGTCAGTTTACACTTTTGCTGATAACAATGAAAAAAAAGTTATTAGGGAATATTACATTTAAAAAAAATTTTGGGCATTACCTTGATCGTGTGGTAAGTCCCGGGAACCGAGCTCCAGCGAGTGACACCGCGCCGCCGTTACTGCCTCCACGATGTTCACTCCCACCTTTATATCAACACTAATATAATACCCATCCAGTAATCTTACTAATCGACCGAAACTAATTCTTGCATTGATCTCTTTATTATTTTAAATGCAGCGGAAAATAAAAATGATTGAGAATCAATAAACGAGAACGGCTCACATCACTTTTTAAGACGCACTTCAAGATGGCTCTGCAATCGAATGTGCAACGGACAACATCTATTTTATATTAACAATTTAAAATGTAACGAATACCTACATAAATATAAACTATAACAATAGAAAGAATAAAACACCTGATGAGAATAGGAAATGCTTTTCTTACATTTGGTGAGAATAGAGTTCACTGCTAGAAGACATACCTAAATAATCAACGGAAACTGTCTTGAATGTTCAAATAATTATAACAATACAAGACTGAAAAACCCTTCTGTAAATTATTAAGAAAAATAAGACTGTTAAATATATATATTGTTTTCAGACACCCTGTACATTACGTATCCTCAATGACATTTAAATCTACCTGTTTACAAGTTCTGTCTGTGCAGAATCTGTGAAATCTTTGTTACTTTGAAGGTAGTAAGATACATCTATTGCTCAGTGGACCCGATGGGTCGTTTCGAAACAAAGTGCGTTTGTTGGAGGAACAAATGTCAATTGATTTGCTGATCTCGATCGATGTCCCTATGTTTGTATGACTCGTGAACTTGACTCCAACTTAATAAGGAACAATGTTTAATCTTAATATGATGTGGGTTATGTTCGAGTAGTTACTTACTACGCAAAACTGTAATAAAATTAATAGTGATCATTCAATAAATTTGTCGAATGCAAAGAACTTAATGTAAGGTACTGAATCAGGTTAGGGTGAATGCAAAAGCTTTTTACATACAGTGATTGTAGTATATCTTTAGTATCAAGATTTTACAAAAAGATAAGTCTGCCTTAAAATCTAGATAAAAAAAATTAAGCAAACACAACATACAACAACAACATAGCTTTTCAATAATTGACATCTAGATTAACGAGTAATTGCTGCAAAATTTGACACGTGGCAGAGTTAACTTATAACCTAACACTAATTAATTCCTTACTTTGTATTTCTAGTAATTAATTAAAATAATAATCAATTATGATTCCAGGTTTCTTGATAAACTAGATCAGATGAAAATACACCTGTGATGAGTTTACGTTATTGGTTACTTATTTTAAAGGGTTTTGTAGCACCAAATATAATGTAGAGCCTTTATACTTAAGGTAACTTAGTTGTTTGTTGGTCTGCCCTTTTGTCGCCACCCTTTTTCCCGAGCACTGCTTGTTTTTTTAAGTTTTAGTTGAAATTAATATCAAATACCGAGCACTTGTCTTTTAGTCCGTAATCCTTTAATGCTGTAGAAAGCAAGCGGTCGCATATTTAATGAATTCGCAGAGGAATCAAAATCTTAAGGAGTGCTCTATGTTGATCTATAATTATAAAATTTGACATGAAGAGAAACTTTGAAATAAAAAAAACTATTATAAACCACAGAGTGATATATTAATGTCTAGCTAACGGTATTAGTACGACCTATGTCAATGTGGAAACTAGCAATTACTAGCAAATAAATACAGCGTTAGGTCATTAACTAAAGAAGAAAGTTTCTATTCGAATTTCTCAATCGATTCTTTTAAACTTTCAACCATGAAGTGCTCAAGTTTAAACATATTCATAGGCTGCAGTTGATATAAAATACTTAAACCTTACATTGACTAAATTCACCTATAGACAATTAACTGCATACAGTTTTTTTTTAAATCAGAATGCCTCTAAGTTTTAAGTAACTATATAAAATAAAACACACCGACCAATAGTTAAGATGTATGGTTACTGACATCAATACTAAACAAATTAAAATAGCACAATTTACAGCAGACGAATTAAGGCACTATAAGCGCTATTTGTTAACGCGGTAAATTATGCGATGGAATTATGAAACAATATAAACGTATCACAGTAATTTTACGATGTTCTATTATTTAAGTTCAATAATGACTTACCTAAAACGCATTTTGATAAATTTCCGGCCCCCCCCGGCGTTGATCCTCACTCCCCTCGACCTCCATTGCGTGGTCATCAGCGCCATCACTGGTATAAACCCACAGAACACTGCGATCCACCAACCTGCTTCATCAGCACTGAACTTCATCCAAAGATACTTATTATTCGTGTGCAAATTTGTAAGCAACTCTGTATGTAATTTTGCACACGGACAACAGATCGTGTGCACAATTTACAAGATTATCGTCTTATTTACTTCTTAATATGTTTCACATATTTTCTAGGACTGGGCTACTATATTCAAAAAGTTGAGAAGTATTACTAACTTGGTATTTTCCATTTTATCACGCATTCGCATCTAGCTGGATTACGGCTCTGTCCTCTCGCTATCCAAGAAGAAGATGTGCTTAAGTAGTGATACGTCTAAAAAGGCGATTATTATATTTTCTAACTAAATATGAAAGGGCGGTTTTTTAATAACTTAGATTTAGACCTTAGATGAAAATAAACATACTGTATGAGTTGCTATAGCTAGTTACATCTAATTGCGATATTGGCAGTGCACGTGTAGGTAATACAAAGTCTTCTTATTCAAGCACCTCCTTATTTCGACAGAGCCTCGTGTAACCTACATGTCATTTCTGCTGACGCAGCTATCTCGTTTTCATTTTGAATTTAAAACTACTTTCTAGCTACCAAAACAGTACAGTTAGGATATAATTTCCCTGCTACTTTTAAAAATATGGTAAATATACTTTTTAAGAATCCCGTGGCGCAGAGGTACGAGTATGTAGCTCGTGTCTGGATGGTACTAGATTCTTTCTTTCGTTCCGACCACACAGACCCTCTGTTGTAAACAAATAGTTTAAAGTCGTGTATT
Source organism: Emmelina monodactyla (assembly GCA_916618145.1). Taxonomy (NCBI): domain Eukaryota; kingdom Metazoa; phylum Arthropoda; class Insecta; order Lepidoptera; family Pterophoridae; genus Emmelina; species Emmelina monodactyla. The sequence goes on along the minus strand of OU745315.1, from coordinate 372,703 downwards.
TTGTAAACCGCAGTTTGTAATTATAAATATACCTACGACAACAACGTTTTGTATAGCATTCCTAGTATTTTTCTTAAGGTGAGTTATCTATGTATTTTATGATTGAACTGTATTTTATGAACATTACCACATAAGATTATTTCTCTTGTCTCTGCCTTTTTTAAAAGTCAGTTAATTAGGTAGTTCGGGGCCTATCTGCCAGTTGACATTGAACCTTCCTACAATCAGATTAACTTTAAACCAAGAATTATAAAACCAACGATAAGTCCCCTGAGCAACGTTAATTATCAATTAATTTTCCTATAACTAATTAATAAAATTCTCATTTAAATCCGTTTCTTCGTTTTATCTTATCTTAAATAATGATTTAAAGTCAATAAACATGTATTAGCTATAGCGTGTTATCGACGACGTGTTGGTTGCCAGGCGCGGTCGGTGACGACGGCGCGCGCGCAGCCCTGCTGGTCGCCGGCGAATCGACGACACTTCACGTACTCCTCGCTGATAATTTACAGATAGAGAAATTTGGAGCGTGTGCAAAACTGTTAAGGGGAATAACAGCATCGAAACGTATGAGTTTTATTAATGTTAAACGTAAGTCATTATTAAAATGTAGAGCCATTGTTTTAAAAGTTAGTAATGTAATCAAGGTATGAGTTATTCTAATGGCTTTTAGATTTTTAAGAAATGACAAGGTAGTTTAGTACTTTACTCGAATTTTAATAATAATTAGCATCTAAGAGGGGGTGAGTAAGCAAGATTGTAGGTTTTTGCTTGTGTTAATCGAACATAAAACATAAGCTAATATGCCAAATAATGTATCGTTCTAATCACTCACCCGACATGACATCGCCTTAATTTCGGTTCACACGCCACCAGTGCCGTGTGCAGAAAGGCTTATAATTGTAAATTATTATTGATTGATCTGATACCAGCCTGATTACTAGAGGTTATTGATACCTAGGTATTTGCCAGAGGACAGAATTATAGGATTCACAGACATCCCAAGCCTTAAAATAAAAAGAATTCCATAACGTTGTAAGGGCTACCAAGCCCACAATCTTCTAAAAAAGGGAGCTTACTAAATGAGATCCTGAGATTTCTAATTGTTTTCTATATACTTACCTAGCAACTTCAAAAGTCATTATATTATCAATCCTCAATTTTGGCTACGTGCAAAAATGAGCGTCGTCGTGTGCAAAAAAGCTTAAGTCGTTGATTAGCTATCAACAGATTAACCACAATTGGCTAAGTACGCGAGGGATTTACTCATTTACTGAATACAGTAGCATTAAGAACGACTGATTAAAATCTTATTCGCACTTCAACTCGAATCGGGCTCATACATTTAATTTAACAAAGCTATTAATATTATCATTTTCGGTTTTACCTAGCACCTTTTTTATAAAACAGAAAAGTTTTGATTTCAATAAAATTCGTGTCATGAAGTTTAACAGCTTCTTATAGAGTCATCTGTTAGAAAGTAGCAAAACTACAATACAGTAGTTAGACTACTCGACGACAGATGTCACTACAAGTGAAGTTTATCCATTCACAATTTCGAAAAATGCACTTTTTTGAAACATGGTTATGACATTACTATTAATTTAGGTAAACATTAACTGAATAAGTTTATATTAATACAAGCCTCCTGGGTGTTTTTTTTAATCATGTCCAAACAAAACTTTAGTCAATAGGAAGAGACAAAAAAAACAAATATGAAGCAGTTTAACGACAACTTAAAACTTTTCAATTGTTTTAAGAAAGAATCGTTTTGCAGTTTGCCTTCAACTGTTGTAAAATATTTTTCTTCAATTATTTTCAGATTTTATGATACTTTATGAATAAGTATAATTCCTAAGATATAAAATTATTATCATGACAGTATTAATCCAAGTCGCTAATTGTGTCTGTTTGTCCGCTAACTCCTCCTAAATCACTAAACGGATTTTAATGCGGTTTTCACCAAGTTTCATATATTTTTTTTATCTTAAATTTGTAAATAAAGAACAATCGAAAAAAGTTTCTGTAAGTTAGCTAAAATTCAATGTTTCGTGATCAAGTCGACTAAAATTACACCGAAGCGAAGCTTGGGCGGGTCATCATCATTAGGCATAGTATAAATCCAAATCGCTAATTTTGTCTGTTTGTATGTTTGTCCGCTATCTCCTCCTAAACTACGTAAGGAATTTTAATTCGGTTTTAGTCATCTTTTAGGGAATTTGTTAATTAAAATTTGAAAACATAGAACATTTAAAAAAAGTTTCTTTAAGGAAGCCAAAATTTATTTTTTCGTGATCAAGTCGGCCAACAATACTACGGCGAAAGCTGGGCGGTTCACTAGTATAATATAAAACTAATTCAAATGTATGTAATAAGAGCACAGATCACCCTCTAAGAGTTATTTTATATCTTCCCTAAACATTTTACAAATTGCCGGCTTGGGACGTCACAATAAATTTGCCTACAAAAATAGTGTTTATAAAGACGAGAACATCAATCGCAACAATCACGACGTAAGCTTCTTTGATAAATCTTCTGAATGGTTATTTAGGTATTACATCTAAGGCGTATCTAAACTGACAGCAACTCTACTTTTCCGTAAATGAATATAACACATAATAGATACTTTAATATCATGACGACCTCTGTGGTGCAGCGGTATATATGTTACAGTCATAGTGATTAAATGGATATTATACATAATGACTGGTAATTATTTATAATAGCCAAATTGACTAGACAATGTAATAAATTAATCACTTTATCTGGACATTATTCATAATAGCGTGTCAAAGTTAGCCAAAGTAATAATATGGCCTAGCCGACTTGTTTTACGGCTATTACCCGAAGTGCGGCTACACCTTGTTTTAGCCGGTTAGAACATCAATAGGTTAGGTTAGTTAGGTTACTTTTTTGATACCGCCCAAAAAAAGGAGTCCCGCGTAGCGGCACTCCGTCGACTCATGATTGAAGCCAATTTTTATATTTATAGGAATATATTTTTTGTTACAGTTTTCCATATAAAAAAGTCTACTAACCGGCTAAAACTAGGTGTAACCGCACTTCGGGTATTAGCCGTAACATATATAAAAACTGGCTTCAATAATGAGTCGACGGAGTCCCGCGTAGCGGGACTCCTTTTTTTGGACGGTATCAAAAAAGTAACCTAACTAACCTAACCTATTGATGTTTCTAACCGGCTAAAACTAGGTACAGCCGCGCTTCGGGTTTTAGCCGTAACACAAACGAATATCTACTTGTATTATTACATTATCCAAGTCTTCGAAGATATTATATAAAATAGCCAGTTAATGTGATTAATTTTGTGTCAATTATCACTTTATCTAAATTGAGTAGACATTATATATAATGGCTAGACAGTATATATAATATCCAGATTTATTACTTTGGCTGTAACATATATACTGGACTGCTAAGCCGATGGTTCCGGGTTCGATCTCCGGGTCGGGCCAATTTCTTAAAACTGGTTTTTCGATATTGTCTCGTGTCTGGGTGTAACTAAGTTCTCCCTAGTCCATTGTGTGGTATCTATAGTACAAGCTTTGCTTAGTTTAGGGCCACACATTTGGTGTGTCAGTCTGGAGATGTATTATAGTATTACCTATATCATCAAGTCACTGTCAAATATATACTCTTGCAGTTTCACTTACATTTTAATGAGTTTTCCAGCGGAAATGTTTGATTTCCCGCGATTAAAAGTACCCGTTGTGCTATCCAAGGTCCAGTTCGTAGCTTACTCCAAATACGTACAGAAAAAGAGTTTTTGCTAAAAAGAGTTACACCAATTGCACAAACCCACAAACTACTGCATTTAAAATATTAGTAGGAAGTAGGATGATGCCTTTAGATTCTTACAGCTCGTTCAAAAAGCTAAATTAAAAGAAGTACCTATCTAAACCATAAGTACCTACTTGGTTAGATAAACAAAAGAGAATATTTTGATCTGAGTATAGTGATACCTACCTACTCCATGGCCGAAATATGTGCAATTATGGATTTTGCCACTTGTAGGTATTGATTAAAGAAAAATTGAAAACGCAACATATTAAAATTTAATGATGTCGTTATAACTTCTTCCGTTTTTTTTTCAAGCAGTATCTATATACTCCGTTAATCATTTTATTTATGAACTGTGTAAACTTCGTTGAACCATTAAAGTTGGCAGATAACTGTAGGTACGATTCTGTTTTTTATTCATACAATCAGTTAACCTGTGAGTCGCTCGGTCCCGGCCGCCGCGCATGCGCCCCGCCCCCTGCGCGACACATGGCGGCGCCACCGTCTCCGGCTACGGTCAAGATGTGCTGAACTTTTGATAAATTGCGGTCGACAGATTATTTCTTGCGAGTGAGTGCCCTTAGTTTTTGCGTGAACGAAGTCTTTTGAACTTTGCGGTCATTGTGTTTGATGCGTCGAATGTACCTATATTCTTCTTCTTATCGATTACAGCTGATCTCGATCTCTCTAAATATGTATCTAGTGCTAAGGACCTCTGACATAGTTCCTGCAAAGTAATCGCTATCAGTATTGTATGAACGATGCAGGCTTTTTGTTAAAGTAAATCATAAATAACTACTACAAGCAATCATTAAAGGAAAGCTGATCTATGTTGGATCATGTCCGAGGCTCTTAGTGCTAGATGCATATTTATAAACAAAGTAAGTTATGCCTACCTCAATTTGCTGTGAAGTACATAGAATACCGAAAATACTTTAGGTATTTTAATTAATATTGTTTATCTATTTAAGCTACTTTAGTAGAATTCTTTAAACGTAGAAAAATGTGTAACCACTAACAACGAGCAGTTTTGTTACAGACTGCAAGACTCTGAGCTCAAATATAATAATTTTTTTGGTGGTAAGTACTTAAAACTTTTTATTATCTACTTACTTAAAATATTTGTATTGGCTACCTTTTTTTCATCCAGCTATACGTGACTGTTCCAGCGACAATCGTACGATTATTAAGCTATCGAACATTAGCAAAAACGCAGTGATTTAATTCTTTAAAGGCTAATCTCAATAATCCATATATCAGTGACGCCTTTTTGAAGCGTTTGTTTAGTTTTTTATTGATAAGTTGCCTTTTATTGTCTTTAATTGAAATCTCACATAAAAAATAAAGAAAAGCAAGGAGAGGCTACGATAGAGTTAAAAACAAAAAACGTTAGTTCGTTTTGACATTTTGGCACAATAAAGTTACTTGAAAAATTATCTTTCCGGTTATTAGACAAATACCTTTAGATCATTTACTGTTTTATAAATAAAATAACACAGAATATGGTGACCTCTGGAGGTGACCGTGAGCGTCAGTTTACTGGCTCCAGTGTTATTTGTCCCACTCTCCGTCGGTTGGGTAACAAAGCTACCGCGCCGCACTTTTTAATTACGTCTCTCGTTCGCCACTGGACGGTGTCAAATGTCGCTTTAACAGCCAGCCGCCATATTTTTTGCTGCGCGCTTTTTCTGCGCGTTCGGCTGAGCTCGTAAAATTTGTTATTGATACAGTAAAATTTCGGATTAGGTAGTATTAAATTCGAAACAAAGCAAGGATTTAATTGGTAGCTCGGACGTTGTGTTCGTTCACGGACTCAATATCCGTTTATTGTTTTCGGTTGTAAAGGTAATGCGACTGGCGGCAGCGGCGGACGTCTGCGCCGGAAAATAATAAATATGCAAGCTAATAATGTCAGTTAATTCAGTTGAGTTTTTTCTATGATTGATTGATTGATGATAATAATCCTAATGGTTGTAGAGATATAAAACAACGACAAATATTTGATAACTTTATTTTTCGACTTAAAACTATAGTCTTATTAAATTAAGTACCCAGTTTTATATAATGTAGATATGTCGTTATAGTTATAGCAACTCTACTATAAATTATATTTACATCATTGCACCTAATGTGTACAATTTAAGTACATTAGGTAGTCTAGAAGGAAATACGAAACTAAAAATAAGTAAACTATATTCACTATTATCTTACAAATCTTCAAAGAGAATCGAAAATCTTATTATTTACACTAATAATACAATAATACTTGTACACCTTTAACTTTCTTAAAATATTTGGTCCATTCAACACTAAAAGATCGCACCACACTACTTCATTGGACGAGTTACTTCACATTTTTCCAACCTCCTGTCATGATTGTCCATCAGCTGTCACCTGTCAGTGGATACTGTCAGGTAGGGGTGTTGTCAGAGCGCATGCGCGTGGTGTGGCTGCTGATGCGGCGGTGGCATGTGATGTGCCGAGTTCGCTACCTGCTGCCGACCCTGCAGGAAAGAACATAAATCATGATTCTACTTGCTCTAAAATTCTAGAAACATCTTGGTGCTCCTTATTCACTTTAAAGCCATAGTTTTATTGTTATATTATAAATTTTCAGACTTGGAAGTTACCGCTACACAGGCCCGAAACTAAGGGCAGGCTTGTAATGAAGAAACCACAAATAGTATAAGGGAATAAAATATTAGTAATACCCTGAAAAAGCCTAAATTGGGAAAACAAACCCGCCGACCCCGGAATTGATCGTGGGACCTTCCACATATCTATAATACTTCTGCTCCACAGAGGTGTTTGTGAAATGGTTCTCACTTGTAAGTAGACGTAGTAGTCGTAGGGCTGGTGCAGCGGCCAGCAGCGCTGCGCGGGCACGGCGTACAGCGGCGGCACGGGGCACAGCGCGCCGCCCAGCTTGTTGCGCAGGATGCGGCTGATGCTGGACACGGACGGCACGTTGTACTTGTCGCACACGCCGTCCGCCAGCAGCCGGTCGCGGATCTCCCACGCGAAGATGCCCGGGTCCTTCGCCTTCAGCTGCTTGATGTACGATACCACCTGGGATAGACAAAGACGAGAATATTGGTACAAGGAGGTCTAATCGGCGAATCCCATCTTTCAGTCATCTAGTTTACAGAATAGCATACATTCAAAAAACTCTTTCTGCTAATAAATAACAATTTACCTTGGGTGTGGTGACCCTGGGCTTGGAACCACCAATGGCACCGGGTAGTATAGATCCGGTCTCGTGGTAGCGCGCCAAGATTTTCGACACGCAGCCGTGAGACACTCGCAGCTGTCTGCTGATGTCGCATGGCCTGTATAACCAGAGGGAACAGTCAATACCTACTTGGAAAGTCCTGATATAAAATCACAAATTAAACTAATATTGCGTTAGGTACTAATTATATTATCTTCTTATCGTGTCAACTTTGTCGTTTTATAATTTAAAATTATATTATAAAAAGGTAGTTTGTGAGTTGGCAAAGTTCAAGATCTGTAAAACTTCTAAACCGATTCTAAAAATTATTTGACCGTTACGTTATCAAGGAGTGACATCGGCAAAATTATCTATCAATGCGAGTGAAGCGCGGGCGAATGGCTTGAATTGATTAAAACTATAAATATTGTCTATTATTTTCGCATTGATTCCTGACCTGATCCCAAGCTGCGCCAGTTCCACGATCCGCAGCCGCACGGCGTTGGGCAGCGGCCGGCCGTTGACGAACACGCCGCCGAGCTGGTTGACCTCGCCGTACTGCTGCGCCCCCGCCGCGCCCATGCCGCCCCCGCCCATCACCGTCGCGGACGGGTCTGACAACAAATACGGATGTCAATTAAAGGGTTATGACACAAACATATAATCTTTAATTTTTGGAAATGTAGAAATAAATTGTAATAATTTTATATACAACTTGAATAATTATAGTACAGGTGTGAGAATAGGTATATATTTTTTTTCTGACTAAGTAGTTCCATCTGTTTAGTTTAATGTAAAACAGATTTTGTAAAACGAATTACTATCTGATACATGCTTAAATTCCTTAAAGTAAAAAGTAAGCACCCAAAAGGTATGTAAAATATCCAAGCTTGTTTTGCCCTTATAAAAATAGTGATTTTCGTTATTTTTGTATTTTGAAACCTTTTTCATTTTCCATCGAGTTCTGTCTCTCACATATCTACATTCTTCACATCTATACTAATATAATAAAGCTGAAGAGTTTTTTATTTGTTTGTTTAAACGCTCTAATCTCAGGAACTACTGGTTCGAATTTAAAAATTATTTTTGCGTTGAATAGACAATTTATCGAGGCAGGCTTTAGGCTATATAACATCACGCTGCAACTATTAAGAGCGAAGAAATAATGGAAAATGTGAAAAAAACGGGGAAAATTATTCATCCTTGAGGGCTTCCTTTACGTGCGCTGCGAAAATGGTTCTAGATACCAAAAATATATGTATACAAGAATTAAGAGAAGTTTTTACCGCGGGAAAACTTCGCATTCCCACGGGAAACCGACTTCTACGCGAACGGAGTCGCGAGCAGCCACTAGTTTCTTTATAATAACGCAACGCCGCCGACGGAGCCCACGGAACTTGCACCTCCTCTTTATTTCATACAATGGTCAAATATTTATGTTTTTCGTACAGGAGAACATACTATATAGGTACAGGCAATTAAAAAATCAGCCGTTAGATACATAAAAAGGTCCTACTTCAATAAATATAATGAGGAGTAAATAAAATAACTTAAGTTCTCTGATATTTACAGAAATTATTTGAAAAATGACAGTCTTGCCACGACAAATTGTCAAGTTTCTCCTGACAGGCGTCGTCGATCTACTTACAAATGACATCTCTTTGTTTTGTCATGTTTGCTGTCTAAACTTGGCAGCCCGGGCGGCGCGGGCGCAGGGTTTAGTAATTGTTAGAGATAACGACGCTCGCAAAGACGTTAAGGAAATACTAACTAATTGTTGGGGGTAGTATAGTTTCATTCGCTTATTTTAAAGTTGTCTTTATTTATTTTACTTGGCAAATAGGTTTTAACGTATGGTGTTCCATTTGTAAATTTTATGTTTAAAGTGGTTATTTTAAAAGAGTTATGTTAATGATCATTACTACTAACAGAAGCAATTGGGCTTTTTAAACATCTGCACTTAGAATCAACAAGCCACCGTAACAAATTCCATGTCTAAATAATGGAACTGATTCTTGTATCGCAGTTTCTTTCTGTAGACGATTTAAATATTCAGAAATACCAAATAAAAGTAAAGCTGCGATTAAGATGCAAGTATTTTCATTACAATAAGTAAGTATAGAGATATTAAATCACTAAGTAGAATGCATTATCAATTATATCGTCATGTAAACTAGATACAATTATCTCATGCAGTAACGTTAATTTTAATGACATTCACCTAGATAACAAGTTATCAATCGGTATTCTACGACACGTATAAAATTATTCAGAAGTTTACTCATAAAAAAACACTTTATAATGCAAAGGACCTAATTTATGTTTATTTTTACCTCAATTTGCATATCCTATATCCTACCATATTATAAATGTGAAAGTTTGTGAGAATGTATGAATCCTACTAATATTATAAATGTGAAAGTTTGTGAGGATGTATGGATGGATGGATGGATGGATGGATGGATGTTTGTTACTCTTTCACGTAAAAACTACTGGATGGATTTGGATGAAACTTTGCAGTAATATAGGTTATACATCAGAATAACACATAGGATACACTTTTTACCGCGGGAAAACATCTTATTCCCACGGGAAACCGACTTCCACGCGAACGGAGTCGCGGGCGGCCACTAGTGTATGGATATTTGTTACTCTTTCACGTAAAAACTACTCGATGGATTTGGATGAAACTTTGCAGTAATATAGGTTATACATCAGAATAACACAAAGGATACTTTTTACCGCGGGAAAACATCTCATTCCCACGGGAAACCGACTTCCACGCGAACGGAGTTGCGGGCGGCCACTAGTCCTTAATACTTTAAGATGTTCAATAATTATTTTAAGACAAGTAAATGATTCATAATAATGTCATTAATAACATCGCGCTCATTCGTTTCAGTGTTGTGTTTGTGTAGCGCCGCCGCAGCGACCGGCGCACATGTCCGTGTTCCGTGAACTGCGCGGGGGGCGCGAGGGGGCGCGGGGCGGGGGCGGGGGCGGGACAGAACGCAGAGGACACTGCTGCGCGGCTGTTATAGGGTTAACTCAAGGACTTACTGATGTTCATTTGACAGTTGTAAAGAAATTGATAAACTCGGACAGTATGCACATATTAAATCTGTACTTAATTTATACTCTTAATACCTTAGGCAGTATAAAAGACCATAAGAATGTGTTTTGTGTGTGAGACAAAAGATTATTTTGTATTGTATTTTATCATGTCTCCATGTGATGTGAAACAATCTATCTTAAATTCCTTTTTTTACACATGCTTATGGTCTTTATTTACGAAAGTATTAAGGGCATAAAATAAATATGTACAGATTTATTAACAGTCTCATAAGAGATAGTATGGTAGATAAGATTAGAATATTTGGTTTTGGTTGTAAAAACGACTATAGTTACTAGAAATCTAATAATAAAAAACTCTCTAAAAACTCTACAATACGTAAAACAAATCTCAGTTCTAGAGGTCCGATTCAGCTGTAATTTTAGCACTTTGATCAGAACTGTATGCTTCATTAGGCTCAGACTGACTACATGCTTCCAGTGTCGATCCAACTAAAGATCAATGAAACTGAAGATCCGAGAAAACTAAGGATATAGAATACCCACGATTTAGTAGCTTCCGAGTCTTGAAGAGTCCCAGATCTTATTGGATAATGCGTGAAACGGTTTTTTATAAACAATTGTCTAGCTAGTGTGGCGTGTTAATATTGAGGCTGTTATTTTGAAACAGTTTCTATACGACTTTATCACACCATTTGCCTATACATTTGTAATTCCTAAAGTAATATTTGTTATCTTACAGATTACAAGCAGTTTACACTTAGTTAACGTGTATGGTGATTCGCGTCGGGTTAGTCCGTGCCGTGTGCGCGCGCGCAACCAATTGATTCATCTCTGCCTAGACGCTAATGCTGCTGGAATACTTGCATCTAAATTTTAAGTAACTAATATTGAGGGGCAGAGATTAGAATTCAGAAAGCTAGAAACTACTAAAAACTGTCAAAATCCAAAGTATGTATTGTTTCTAAATGTCGATTTGTTTTTTTTTATTGATTTTGTTATTTACAAGATTTTATAATTCTATTTAGATCAAACTTAAAAATTTGTGCAAAGATTTTTAACTTAAGAACATTTAAATCGTTTTATTTCTTCATTGCGATCTGTTACATTATTGCGCGACTTTTCTCGGTATTATTCTGCCTACACATCAGGGATCATTCGATTCTTTGTATTTTAACTAATTAGCGGCTGAGTGAGACAAAACTATGCTATAATTGCCCAAGTGCGAGTGGCACAGCTATACGTAGAGCGGGAAGTATCTTTCTTTGCGGCATAATTTATGTTTTCTCTTTGACGTCCCGCGCCGGTGACATTTACAAGTGTTCTCTGAATGTAAAGTCATCATTAATTTGGCGACAGTTTACGACAATTTGATATATATCGGTGGTTCCGTGTGATCGTGCGCGGGGAAGTTAGAACAAAGCGCGCGATGGTCTGGTAACTCTACTCCAAAACGAACTTCTGAAAGAATATGATAATTTGTGGCGTTTAGAGGCATTCTTCAGCGACTAAGTTCGTTTCATGTTGGTGTTTTGTATTTTAATAGCAGAGCTCGGAGGCGTTTGACCTACATGTGGAATATTTAGCCTGTTGGGTTGGCATCCCTAGCTGTCATAACATAAATTGTAACCTCTCTCAAAATTAATTAAAAATATTTGTATATTAGTGAATTAAAGTGTAAATATCCACCTCAAATTAACATTTTAGTTGTATAAAACACATTTCTAGTGCCGTACCTTGTGTTTTTAGGTGATTTTAAGTGTTTTCAGACTTTGAATTTTTTTAAGTGACAGGTAACTTTATTTGCATAAATTTAATATTTCTTTAGTTTTAAATCACTCGATACACAATTTTATTCGAAATTTGTGTCATAAAGTAGGTTCTTTGGTAATTTGTCAAGTAAAAAGTAACGTTTAAAGTTAGCAAAAACCGTTGATTTTGCTACCCACATAGCATCCTTTTGTTTGGAAGTAGTTAAAACTTATTATATTCACTATGAACACACACAGTTCCACAGTTCGTCAGTTGGAAAGCCAACTCCAACTTGCGCTGCATGAGCTAAGCAAGTACAAGCAGCAATGTGAACTGTTATTAAAAGAAAGGGATGATAATGAGTTAGAAACTTTGCAAGTGATTAACAGAAATTCCAATTTAAAATCAGAATTAAATACCCTGAACACTCAATACTTGGAGACTAGAGATGAAAGGGATCGTTTGAAGAGACAAACTCAAGACTTTGACCGCTGTTATGAAGAATATGACAGTAATTTAAACATCATAACTTTACTCCGTTCCCAACTCTCAAGTGCTCAAGCACGAGTGAATCAGCTTGAACTAGATGCAACACATATAAAATCAGTTGAAACACAAACCCTTTTTCACAACTTAGTTAAAAGTTCTAGTCAATTGAGTTCCGTAACAAGTGATTCACAAACAATAACTATTGATTTGACCAACGATGAATCAATGTCAGTATTATCACACAGGCAGAGTAGTATCAATAACAGTCATAATAAGCTGAAAAAGTATGTCAGGTTACAGAGATTTATAAGAAAAACTAATAGAATTATTAAAAAGGATAGTATTATAAAAAAGCATGTAGGTTTAAGTAAAAAGTATAAATCCGTTATTCAAAAGTGTGAATTGTTTAGCCAGGAGGTGGATATCATTAGGGAAAATTATGAATGTGACATAAATAACTTAAACATTAAATTAAGTGAGTTACATATATCTTTAAACAAAATGACACAGCGGTACAATAGTGCACAAAAGGAAATTGATCAACATGTAATAGCATTAGATGAACTTTTGTTGCTTTCAAAATATAATGAAGAGCGTTTTGAATCACTAACTAACGCTAAATATTGTACTTGCCAAGGCTCCTCTAGCTTAGACTCAGACATATCTTGTAAATTAAACTCCCAAGGCCAGGAATCAAGTGTAAAAACTGTGTGTAATAGTCAAAGACCCATCAAAATGTATTGTGATGAGATTGGTAAAAATATGGCCTCTAAATTATATAATAACTCTTGGAAAATGTTAAATTATTGCATGCCTGGAGGCTCAGTAGGAGATATAATAGATAGGGTACTGAATAGCAGTCACCATCCTGATACCACTATAATTTTATTTTTTGGGAGAAGAGGAAATGTAAACCTTAAGGAATTTTCTAGCTATTTAGTTAAATTACAAAGCCTTAATGTGTATAAAATAATTATGTTTACTTTTCCTTATATAAGGGATGCCACTCAGGAAAATGCCATTAGATATAAGCTTAACATGTGTCTACATAACTATGTAGGCTCAAATAATGTAAATTTAAGTAGTACCTCGAGTATGTTACTCAAAATAATAGATGTTAATTGTATAATTAAGTTCCATTTAATATTGACTAGAGATAGGTTTATTCTATCAAATAATTTATTAAGACAGGTAGCAAATATGCTATTACTTTATTTATTTAATAAATCAGCTAATTGTTTAGCTTTTGATATTGCTGCTTCTATTGAGCAGTCAAATAATTTGACATATTACAGTGATACTTCCAGTACCACTATTTTAACAGGTACAGATATTGTACCTAATTGTTTAAATTAATTAATCAGACAACAGAGGTTTCAGCTTCTAGCACATTAAGTATTTTGTCAAATAAAACTAATGACATGAATTGTATAAGCCTAGTTCATCAAAATATAAGAGGCATCACAGAGAAAGTTTTAGAAATTGAATTGTTTTTGAAATGTGAACAGATTGATATTTTATGTATTACAGAACATTTTTTAAGAGATTATCAAACTAAATGTATGTTTAATTTGGATCAGCATCAACTTGCCAGCTCGTTTTGTAGAAAGTCAGCAATTCATGGAGGCTCATTAATTATTATAAATAAATGCCTGCAATGTAAAGAACGTAAAGACATAGTGAGCCTATCTATCGAGCAAACTATAGAAATAGCCTGTATAGAACTGACACACTGTATAGTTGTTTGTATTTATAGACCACCTAGGGCAAACTACGACAGTTTTGAGTTAGTTTTAGAAGAGGTATTAATAAAATTATGTAATAATAATAAGGATATATTTGTTTGCGGCGATTTTAACATTGATTTATTAGAATACTCTTCATTAAGTAAAAAGTTATTAAATTTATTTAAATGCCATAATCTTACTAACTTGTTCTTCGAACCTACTAGAATAGAAAAGAGTAGCTCAACTTGCATTGATAATATTTATTCTAATGTTACACCCGTAAATTCATCGATTATAAGTAAATTAAGTTCTGATCACTTCGGCCAGTTAGTTACATTTAAATACCAAAATGAAATAGAGATTAAGCGAAAATTAATGGTTGTCCCCGTCAATGAAAAACGTTTAGAGACATTCAGATGTAATATTTCGAATAATATGCCAAGTATTTTAAATTCTAAAAATGTTAACCAACAATATGATACATTGTGTAGTTTCATAAATAAAAATCATAAGAAAGTATTTATTCCTAAAAAAATAAATTCGAAACCATGTAAATCGTTCTGTAACTGGGCAACCCCTGGTATTCATATCAGTAGAAGAAAATTGTATGATCTCTATGATGAAAAATTATATAATAAAAATGATAGTTTTTACCAGTACGTTAGAAGTTACTCGAAAATTTTTAAAAAGGTATGCGCGGCGGCCAAGTCTATGTATCTTTGCAACAAAATAAAAAATAGTTCTAACAAATGTAAAATGACTTGGAACATAATTAATACCGAAACTGGGAAAACTAAAAATCGCGATAAACAAATTAAACTCGTCATTGATAATAACGTCATTAGTTCCGATGAAAACGTAGCTACAGCGTTTGAAAAGTATTTTGCGGATATTCCTATTTCGACCACTAAATTATTAAATTCATCGCCTGTGATGGCCGAGTCGTTACTTATTAATAATGTTAGTGAGTGCAGAAAAAGCTTTGGTTTCCAACCTATAGATACCGGGGACATTATCAAAACATTTAAGACATTAGATATCAAAAATACAACTGATCTGTGGGGCATATCAGTTAAAATTGTTAATTCGATTATAGATATAATAGCCCCTTATCTTGCAAAAATATTTAACAATTGTATTGTTAGTGGTGAGTTTCCGGACATGATGAAGCACAGTAAAGTCATTCCTTTATTTAAATCGGGTAGTACTACAGATCCCACTAATTTCAGACCAATATCAATTTTACCTACGTGTAGTAAAGTTTTCGAAAAAATTATTCTAAATCAACTTTTAGTACATTTCACTGAGAATAAATTACTTCATAATAAACAATTTGGTTTCACAAGGGGTCGTTCAACTACTGATGCAGGTGTTGAACTTTTTGTAAATATTGTTAGTGCATGGGAAAAGTCACAAGACGCCCTAGGTATTTTTTGTGATCTATCTAAGGCATTTGATTGCGTCCACCACGATACTCTTATAAGGAAACTCAACCATTACGGAATCAAAGATACCAATCTTAAACTTTTAATTTCATATTTAAGTGCTAGAACTCAAAAGGTTGACGTCAACGGAATCAGGTCGTCTGGGACAGTTGTGAGCATGGGGGTTCCACAAGGATCAATTTTAGGCCCATTTTTATTTTTGGTTTATATAAATGATCTTCCCTTTATGGTAGGTAATAATCACGATATAGTGTTGTTTGCTGATGATACATCATTAATTTTTAAGATTAATAGACAACAATCTAATTATGACGACGTAAACAATGCGCTCTCTAATGTTTTACAGTGGTTTAATGTTAATAATTTAGCTTTTAATGATAAGAAAACCAAGTGTATAAAATTTTCAGCACCTAATGTAAAACAAGTCAACTCAAACTTGCAAATGAACGGTAAAAAACTAGACTTGGTAGATTCTACTGTTTTTCTTGGTTTGACTGTAGACTGTAAGTTACAATGGGGAGCCCACATCTCACAACTGGCGAGTAGGCTTAGCTCTGCAGCGTTCGCGGTCAAGAAAATTCGCTCTTTGACTGATGTAAAGACAGCTAGGATAGTATATTTTAGTTACTTTCATAGCTTAATGTCTTACGGCATCCTACTGTGGGGAAACGCTGCTGACATTAATACGATTTTTACGCTGCAAAAAAGGGCTGTTCGTGGAATTTACAAGCTTGCAAATAGAGATTCTTTGAGAGAAATATTTAAAGATAGTGATATTTTAACCTTCGCGTCCCAATACATTTTTGAAAATATATTGTATACTTACAAAAATATTGATAAGTTTGTAACGTTTAGTGATAATCATGTCGATAATAATTCGGTAAAAACTAGGCATGGAAATAGATTAGCTTTCCCAAAGTGTAGGTTGGCCAAAAGCAGCAAGTCGTTTATCGGTATGTCGATACTTATTTTTAATAAAATTCCGGAGTCAATTCAATCCCTGCCATTTAATAAATTTAAAGTTACAATTAAGCAAGTATTGTGCAAGAAAGCTTACTATAAAATCAAAGACTATTTAGATGATAAAACAGCATGGGATTGATATCTAGACAGGCTATTTCTACTGCTATTCAAGATTGTTTTGTATTAACTTCTCTGTAAACAGTTTGACTAGGACATGATACTCAACTTTGAGTATGTACTTTTATTGTTTTTTTTATTTATTTTTAAATTTTTTTATTTTATTTTGTACTGTTTTCTCGTTCCTCCTCTCACTGCTTTAACTTATTGTACGGGTTTCCTATTAACTTGCTGTTTTGTGAGGTTCTTTAGTGCCTTATTTGGCCCAGGGTAGTCATGCTCGCCTCGAAAGTTACTGGGGCGGTGGCGTTGTGTCAACGGGTCGCCCAACTCCCTCTAATATGGTTGAGTAGGACGATGGCTGGAGCACACGTCATACTTGTGATCAGGTGCCGCCTTCGGGAAACGGTCTGCTCTGGTTCCGAATTGTGGTGCAGGAAGAAGTCCTTAATTAGTTCGTAGTAGCAGTTTTAATTTTTTTTTTTACTTTTATAGTGTTGAGTTGAGGTACGAGAAAATAATTTATATGTTCATTGAATGTACACGTTATAATTTTCAAAAAGAGTGCTGGGAGTTTTTTTCCGCCGGCTTTTTTCTCTCGGTCTACGGTTAGGTAAAGTCGAAGTTTGTAACATTGACGTTCATTAAGTATATGTTACATATCTATAATGAATAAAAGAATTTTGATTTGATTTGATTTGATTTATAACTTAATTGTTTAAATTTGGATATGTTAGAGTAGGAAAGTTTCGTTATTTATACCTATTTAGAAAATAATAAAATATTCGACTCATGATTGAAGTCATTTTTTGTATATACATATGTAGGTATATAGTACACGTATAGGTACCTATATATATTTTTGTTACAGTTCGCCATATTAAGGGAAATTGGGTTCTCGGTATGAATGAGGATAACATTTTTTTTTCTAAGGAAACCAAGTTTTTCCGGCGGCTGAAAATGGTCAGGGGGGGTTCAGACCCCTCCCCCCTTCTCCCTCCCACCCCCCAAAACGCCTAAAAAAGGCGACCGATTTCAAAATTTTTCCCTAGATTTTTTTTAAATATAGTTCCAAGTCGCTAATTCGGTCTTTTTGTATGTTTGTCCGCTTTCTCTTCCTAAACAACGCAACGGATTTTGATGCGGTTTTCGTCATCTTATAGGGAATTTAGTCATTTAAATCCTACTAATATTATAAATGTGAAAGTTTGTGAGGATGTATGGATGGATGGATGTTTGTTACTCTTTCACGTAAAAACTACTCGATGGATTTGGATGAAACTTTGCAGTAATATCAGAATAACACCTAGGATACTTTTTACCACGGGAAACCGACTTTCACGCGAACGGTAGAACGGAAGTTTGTAAATAAAGAACATACAGAAAAAGTTATTTTAAGTTAGCCAAAATTCAACGTATCGTGCACAAGTCGCGCAAAATTACACCATTGCGAAGCGTTGTCGGGTCGCTAGTAAACTATATTTTGCAAAGATTCTGTAGTGCTGCTGTACCTACTGTAAAAAAATCATGACAGTATGATATGTAAAAAGTAAGGAGCTGCATTGTGCCTGGATACGTGTCATTTTTTATTTTTATAAATTAATGTTGGATTAGAAATGTAAAACAATAAAAATATACACACGGTTTGTGTTTTAGCAGCTCCAGTAATGATTTATTAATTTATAATAGGAAAAATGTTCAAGTGGCATAACAACGTTTCTTTAAAACTTTTACCGAATAGCACTGAGAATATCGCCAAATACCTAATGAAATCGTTACAATTTTTTTATGGTTCAAAACCGTAAATTGATGTAGAGTTTATATGTATAATAACATAGTATAGGGAAAGCGGTTTAACTCCGAATTTAACGCGTGTGAATCCGCGGGCAAAAGCTAGTAAAAAATAAAATAAAAGTTTCATATTGTAGCAAAAAAATATATCTGCGGTTTGACTTATAAATTTCCCGTTTTATTCCGGACGTAGTTTTTCAAGCATAATATTACAAGTCAGCACTTTATTTTGTGTTTTAAAATAATATAATTAAGTTTTAATAAGTATTTAAAAAACGGTTGCCAATGTCACGTCATTAGTCAACTCCGTCAAATCTAACGAAATCTAAATCAAAAACAGGAAAAAAAATCATTTTCTACAGGAAAAAATGCTTGTTTAAAATTTTAATCATACCATATCAACATGTATGTAATTATTCCGTATCGGAGGAATATAAAATTGGCAACATTTTGATATTTTTTTACATGTGTAATGGAGCTGATTGCGCATGCGTGGCGATTACGATGTCAACATGGCGGCTCCTGGTTGCTCCGAGGATTAGGATTGCGTTTTAAACAAACTTACTTATGTTTTAAAGTAAACAGAACGTAACGAAGTATTGTCTAATGTTCCATCACAAATTTAGAACAAAATGTAAAAGTTGGTAATAGAACGGTATAAGTTTCCATAGAGTTTAGGTAAAAGTCATATTAGAATTCAAATAAATAAGAGATTTAAATTGGTTTGGTATCTATTAAAATTTAAAGAAGACAAATATTCACATTCTATTCGGCTCCTTATTCTTATTTAAGTTCAAGCTACTTACCTACGTACTTATATTCTTAATGAATTTTAAATATTATTATAAATAACAAACGTAAGTTGTAGATATCTGTACTTTTTGGGCTAATATGTCTCTGTGTAGGGCTGATAGTAGAACTAAAGGCAAGCCTAAAAAATAATTGATAAAAACCCTTACACTGCTAGAAATATGGCGCTTTAAAAAAACGTCATATTTTTTTTAACTGTGTTCATATTTTTACTCGTAACGAGGTCAAATCACTTAATACCATCATTATTTCTGTGCTAAAATAATAATTATTAACCGCATCAGTGAATAACTACCAAATAAAATAGCTAGCTAAAGTATTTTTCTCAAAAAATAATGTTAAACTTTTGATTTGTGTAAAATTTCTAAAGAAATATTTTTGATGTGGAACTTTGAACAGCTCTGGTGTAAAAAAATAATATGAAAGCAACAGTGGCCAATGATTTTAAACTATTCCTGGTTTAATAACGTTTTTAAAAAGATGTAATACTTATGTCGTTATTGTAATGAAAAAATATTAAACTAATGGTATTAGTGTGTAAAATGGTATAATTATTTAGTTCTAGCAAAATTAAAAAAATACAATAAAACTAAAGAAATATGATTTTCAGTTGATATTAATTGCAAACACATTGGAATAATTTAGAGCAACTGTTCAAATTGTCTTTCCCCATCCTGATGCAGGCCCTACATCTACGAATAAAGGATCTTCAAAGAAATCAACTTAACAGGAGAAAGTGATCCACATTTTCTAGGTATATGCCCAATAAATAACAGTCAGTAGGTAGGATAGGTACCTATCGTTTTAGTTTTGAGGATGGGATGAAAATGGCGAAAGATACACGTTTGTTTTTTTCACAACTTTGAATCTTTCTAGTAAATCAATATTCGAAAAATACGTGTAAAATACGTAAACTTTCGAAAGATAAATCGTAGGATCACAATGAAAGTTGCTGTATTTTATTGAAAAATATTATGCTCAATTGAAAAGTACAAGTATTTTTCATGTCATTGACAACGCTTTCGTGATGTTATCCTGGTAATTATTTACGTAGAAATTACGACCTTCCTTGCCCCCGATAGCAAGTTCTTAGCAAGTCCGAGCAACTGAAGGAGCTAAATCCCCATCGCACAGCAAGCTCCAACATTTTCTAATTACTATTCCAGTCACTGTCCCTACAAAGTAAAGTCTAACTTTCATCTGCGGAGTTTAGTGTTCACAGTTTTGTGGAATCGTCCGTAAACATGAAAGCGGAGGTAAAGTGGTGGGTTGCGCGGCCACACACGGCGACGCCCGCGCCGACAAACGACCCGCTCGGTCAACAACTACCGGCGCGCGCGCAACACTACTCCAGATTGTATTGATGGCCGCGACTACCACGCTGACCACACATTGCAGGGGACGTGCAGTATAAACATTGCGTCTTAGCTTTAGATGTATTGCTTGTTTTTAGGTATGCCTAATAGGCATAGATTAAACTATGCTAATAGGCTTCCGTTTCTCTTAATAATCGACAGCGTTTTGTAGCAACACATCTACAAAATAGTGGACAAGTAGTGGTATTGTAGCGGATTAGTTAATATACTGAACAATTTTCATCTAAATGGATTTCCGCAGAAGTAACGTCTGACTACATCCATTGTTAACATTTTATCATCAATCGGGTCAAATTTAGAAAACGCACCTTTTATCTTTTATCTTTATCTTTGACTTCATTTAAAAAAAAAAACTAATTTCTACTTGTGATTGAATTTTGTATCAAACTCGGTTTTATACAATACACATTTTTTAAATTAATATACCTACTCTAGCAATCACCTACCTCAGTTACTAATGCCATTAGCATTAAGTTTACATACCATTTTTTCACATAATTAGGCACATATTTTTTACATGAGGAAAATATTTGCTTCATTACAGGGACATAATAAAATACCTAATTTCAAATTTCAAACTTTGTTGCAATGTAAAAAAGGTCTAATTAAAAATAAATTATCGATAACCGTGTTAGTTATCGGCAGCCCAGCCCTACTTATGATGACCCTCGAATGGGTACCGAAAACGTTGATATACACACCCATTATTATTATTATGTAGGATAGCCCCTTGAGGCACAGATTTATATTTCTTACATAGTTTTGTGGCTACTGTTTAAACATAAAACTTTACACTTATACAAACTGACACTTTTTAATCTTAACAAGATCAGCAAAGATAATATTACTGATAATTATTTCATGTCATGTGATAGATGTAAACACAAGTAAAAAATATAACTTTGGTAAGCGAATTTAAAAATGTTTTTAACAAACATAACATTTCTCTGATCGAAAGATTAGTAGATTTAGTTTAGCGACTGAAACTACACCGATGCCTTTTTATGATTGAACTGTATTCACAAACAAGGACAGACAAAGGGGATGAAGGAATATTTCATTAATTTGAAACAGAGCCGCATGTTGTGAGCCGCCGTCGCAGCAACAGACAGTCATGAAAAATGAGTGCCACTGCGCAGGCTGGCGTCCAACGCGGCTTGGCATCATCTGCCCTTATTAACCTCTTGTACCTCCCGGTGTCGCGGACCATAACTCAGCCCGTACTAATTATCGACACGTGCCACATGCCAGCAACGACCCCACTAAATGATTGTGAACTAACCCTACTGATTGCACGTCGATTTGTTACACTTTGGCATTTTTATGGACTGTCGAAGTTGCTTTGATTTGTTGTGAGGTATTTTCGGATATCCGCGCCGCTGCGTGCGCGCGCAGATCTCGCGGCCGCCATCTTGTAGCCAGGAATGGCGGGCGAATATTTATACCAAATAAGTAGGTATTGGGCAAATATGGTATGTAACCTAAAAATATACTTAAATACCAGAATACAAGTAGACTGTAGAGCTGATTTCTTCGGAAGTAAGCTTGATATTGAAATCATTTCCAGAAATTATAAATTAGGTACTTATCTATAAAATCTGAGTTCATGAAAATAATAATATCAAAAGTTATTTACGCCTAAAAGCTAGCAGAATCTGCATATTTTTTAGTGTCTTATCACGCGTCACATAACTCTTCTAATCTATGTGAAAAATGCTTAAAAATATTGCAAAGTTTCTACCTATCTACCTAAAATAAGATAAATGTACCTACCTACTTTCAATACCTTCATTTTACTTAACTTATTAAGAATAGTTCTTAGTGCTGGCATTATTTTGTCGTTATCTCTGTCTTCGAGCTGCCTCTACAGCTCTTGTGTGTGCGTGTTCGGTAGTCCCCGGTAGCGGCGGGGGCGGGGGCGGGGGCGGGGGCGGGTGTTTGCCGCCATCGCTCGCTGTTGACTCGGCTAATGCGTGGACAAACAGCCGCCACTTCACCACCAGACACGTACCACCAGCGACATTACCGAAACCATCACGAGATATCAACTTTAGATATTTAATTTTTCGGATTGTTTTTTTTCTATGACTGTTTATTATTGCCCATTAGTATGTAGGTACATAGTAAAGTTTCTACACTAAAGATCTAACGTTTAATCATAACTGACAAACAAATATTACATGACCAAAGTATAATAACCCACATAGATACCTATAGCCTAAAAAAACAATTGGCGTATAGCGTATCAAAATATTTACTTCCAAAAAACCCTGAGAATTAACCTTTGACACACCTAGTCCGCGTGACTTCCGAAATTCCATATTAACCCGAACCGCGTTAGTCAATCAGCTTGCGTCAATATTGACAGATTGACAGTAGTGACTGACGGTGGATGTCAACACGGGACCGGTCCGACGCGGCTGTTGGCGGCCCACTGCGCCGGCGCGGCGAGGAGAAAGCTACCGAACTCTATTAGTAGTTCATAATCGGAATATTGTTAGTCCTACTTACGTAACGTATGCATTGAATAAGGACTTTGTTCCTATTACGTTAGGCAATGAAATAAAAAAATATGTAAGTACTACCTATGAAAGTATGGATAAAGTTAATAAAAAAAATGCATAGCTCCTTACAAAGTACAATCTTATATTAACAATTTTAAACTTCTTAAAATAACCTAGAGATTTCATTAATATACACGATTACACGTTTTATTTTTATTTAATAATATAACTTTAATTATTTAAACTAAAACCGAAATAATTGCACCTTTTCGTCAGTAAACATTCCTAATTGAAGAGAATTGTAACATTATGCGATGTTTGCGTTAATACTTAGAGGTAGTCCCGGCGGCGACTCCGGTTACATATTTAATAGAAATTTGTTTAGTTTTTATTTAGCTGCGCCGGGATAAATGAGGATTTGTTTGCGAATGTTGTTTGTCGAGTTTGTTCGTTGTGGAGATTAGCAAACAAGTGCAGACTACTGGACGGAGTCGTTGCATGTTTGTTCAAGAAACTCGGGGCAGGTAATTCTTTAACTGACTCGTTTTTAGTCCTACTGTATTTATAATTACAACTGGAAGTGCTAATATGAAACATTTGGTATCTACTGATTAACAATATTTTAGTTAAAGAACTATTAAGTTGACAACTATCATAATTAAACCTATAATTTACTTATAATCTACTTAATATGAATAACAGGAAACTAATTACCGTCGGCGTTGGCAAAGTGTGAAGTTCAGTGTTTCAGAGAATAGATATCGTTATTGCAGTAAATTAGGGATGTCGGTTCATTCGGTGTTATCGAGTGCTTCCGATCGATTCGCTCATTAAATCGTCTTTAAATAATATAACGTTATTAAACAATATTTCTGCTTAATTGTAACGAACTTTTATTAACATATCCATCAATTTTATCGCGTCAAGTTTTGAGTACGATATTTTGCAGTTATTTTTAAATCGTTGGATCTGACATTTTTCTTTTTTTAAAAAGGGGTTTCACTTTTGGAGAAATCGGAACGAATTTTTCAAAAAAGAAATCAATAATGGAAGAAATGAGTTTATAGGTACTATTAGTCGTTTTAGAATAACGTCGTCACATAGGTTATATATATTGGATGTTATTATTAAACTGATTACAAAAACACATTACAATAGAAAATCGCATGATTCTAGTACAAAAACTCATAAAATCAGTCATGCGTAAATATACATGATAAGGCAGGTACCTATTGTGCCTACTTTGATAACCATACGACATATCTTCATATTTATAAACAAAACTTTAAAATTATCTTTTTGCAAAAATAAAAAATTAACCTTCAAAATGGCTGGAGATAAATGTAACTGCGCAGTTGATCTACGGCGTCCGCGCAGTATCGAGAGGCGATATCGTAACCCGTACCTATCTAACGTTTAACTTATATTGAAGCATTTCGAAGTCTTTATGCATTACAGTTAGATGAAACAACGACGAAATGTAAACTTTGGTAGACTTTCCGATTTATCAATAAACACAGATCAAACCAGTATTAATTATGTTTCCTATGTGTATGTTGGTTACTGTAAAATATCGATCACTAGCTTTTGCTCGCAGATTTGCACACGTAAAATTCTGAGTAAAACCCCTTTCCTTATACTATGTTATTATACATATAAACTTCACTCTTGAATTACTCTATCTATTTAAAAAAAACATCAAAATCTGTTGCGTAATTTTAAAGTATGCAGTGATGAGAAAATTTTCGTGATTGTCAGAGACAAGACATGGTTATTCTAATGGCATCCTCGCGTTTAGTAATGAGGGGGTTAATGTTTGCCAATTATTATTTTTTCAAAGTCTATAAGAGATCTCATATCATGTCTCATCTCACGGCGAAAACAAAAGTGTATTTAAGGGTTCCGAAACCAACAGATAAAAACGGGACAATATTTCGTAAGTATATTTCCATCCGTCTGTTTGTCACTAGGCTGTATCCTATTTAATGTGATAGCTACTGTTATATAACTCTACATAAACAATACATTTCCGTAGTTTGATATTTGCTTTAATTATAATTTGGTAACTTAATTTCAGTTATATTTCGACGTATAACTACGGGCTGCAGCCACGTTAATTACGAGTCGTTGTTGGCGCGTGCGTGTGCGCCGATAGCCCCAGATAACCCCACCTCGTCTCGATAACCCCCTTTACTCCCCATTACTGAGGTTTCGTCCCTTCTAATTATTGGGATGACGAAAGCTTTTTACAGTTCTCGACATCATTTGATAAACACAATGTTGAATTGTGTTTACATTACAACGGTGACACGAAGTTTAATAAATATTTTAAAAGATGTGACACAGCAGAAAGCTATACAAAAGTACTTTTACTTTTCGTTAAGTTTTTTGCATACCTAAACATTTTGCTAAAACACAACGAAAATTTAAACAAAACAAGAAATAAATTTCCTGACTGACTACTGAGAAAGAAAAAGTAACGTACAGTAAGAACATTTTGAGAAGTTAATTAAGCGAATGTAATATTTATGAAACAGCCAAGTTGGGTTCTGCTACTAGCTCGAGAGGCCAAATGCTCGCTAAATTCAAAGCAAACAAATAAAATATGGATCTTGTCTCAACGTCACTTGAATATTTGACGTCACGCGGTAACTCACACTAATGTAAATAACTTAATAGATCGTAAATGTCATATACAAGACACTCACGTCGTATGAAGCTGTCTCACATTACGAAATTATAGCTCTTATGATAATCTTATCAAATTGAAAGACACACTTATTTGAATTAAATGTCATAAAATTAAGTGACCTACGATAGTAAAATTTAGCTTTTGCCCGCGGCTTCGCACGCGTTAATTTTGAAGTAAAACCCCTTTCCCTATACTTACTATGTTATTATACATATAGGGAAGGTGTATATTTAATTATTCTATCTATAAAAAACTATCAAAATCTGTTGCGTAATTTTAAATATCTAAGCATACAGACACACAGACGGTGAAAAGCGACTTTGTTATTATACTATGTAGCTAGTAATTCTAATAACTGCTAATGTAAGCTTTTATCTTATTTAAATTTCATTCAGTTAAGTTCAGTGAGCTTATTCCGGGATAAATAAAAGTTTGTATGTACCTACCTACCTATAGATGTCGGGATTTTGTTACTAATTCCGCAATTTTTTAAAAGTGTTTTCGTTATGGGTTTTAAACTTTTGACAAGCTAGTACAAAGCATATAGCACTGTTTTCTGCTTTTCATAAATGAAACTGTTAATAAAAGTACGATATTTTTCTCATGCAAAACTTTACACCTAGTCAGTTTTGGAAGTTTAGGACTCTAACCCCCTTATAAATAAACACTGTGTAAGCCTGTATCAGTAAATCCTTGTTTTGTGTTTGTCAATCCTATGACAACTTGCGTAACTGACAGACTTAAAACAAGGTATAACTAATACTGGTTAAATCTACGTTTTTAATAAAGTACCGTTCTAACTTATTACGATAGAGCATTCAATCAATGTTGATGTTTCAATCAAATCGATTGCATTACAAGCAGTAACACATCGACGCAGGCAACAATGGCGGAGGGCTCGCCTGCGCCCGCGCCGCTCGCCTCCGTATCGCGCAGATAACCCGCGACCCGCAGATAGCGACCACGCGATACTAATACACTGCACGCACAATACTACATACATTAACCGCTTTACATCGGGCGTGATAAACAAATACAGATGTAAAGCAGTAATGAAGCTGCGACTACTTTTGTAATCACTTCGAACCGTGGATTTCGGGTAGGTTCGGTTAACGAATTAGCAACGCGAATTAGTGAAGCAAAAGCTAACATTTAATGTTAAAAGATCTCGGGGAATCTCGGAGATGTTGTACTAAAAATAAGGTAGGTAATGATTAAAAACTACATGGTTCGATATAGTCATAAAAAATTAGTTACTTGGATAGATGCAACACTACTATGCGTTGAAGGCTTTTGAAGCACCTTTTCAAATCTTGTTATACTTATTATGTAACAAAATATATTTTTTCTGTACCTATGACCTCCAGTCTACGTCATACCTATAAGATGAACTATTTTCACAATGAAGTTCGACCCTGTTATCTATTTGGGACAATGAATCTGGTTTGAAGTAACAATCATTATAAAAATGCATCGAGCCCCGATCCCGACCTGACTCGTGCGTCTGCGAAACCTCTAATCATTTTAATATACGGCGTGTAAGAGAACTGCTTCCAAAACCAAAAACTAGGCATTGCTGGAGAGGTATCTACCTACTGGTTACGTTTTGAGCAAAAAAAAATGTATTTTTGATTAAAGGAAAAAAAAGATGTTTACGTAAGTAATTGTACAAACTTGCATTTATACAATCAGATTTTGCGATGATTTTAACTTAAATATGGTTTTAATTTAATTCGCAATGTAAATAATCGAACCTGAACCAACAGTTGATGTGTGAGCGATGATTTCAAGCGCCGAATATGACTTTCCAATACTTAATAACTTTTTTAATTGGGTTTTCTAGGTGTAAGTGCATTAAGTTACTATTGAGGCTCCAGAATACATGGTTTCAGGCTTCGGGAGTGGTCTTTTTACACCCGTTATATTTATCTGTAATCTAAGATACCTAACACAATAAACGCAGATAGATTTTTTTTCGTTTCTTATAGCTTTATTGCATTTAATTAAACCTTGTAAGGGTAAATAAGTAAGTCTATATCTATTCCAATAAATATTGCCTTTCGGTTGCCTACATAACTGTATTTTGTAACTGGTTACGATAGAAGATTTTTTTCTTCTTTCTCAATACTAGGTACAAAATAAGAGTGTTTTCTCTACCCATGTAACTGTGTCTTGTAACTGGCTACAAAAGAAGCAAGTTTCTTCTTTTCTTGATACCAGTTACATATTAAGAATTATCTTTATTTTTTTCGCAAACTCTTTTCCCGATAACAATACTAAGAAGAATATTCATTTGTTACTAGTAACCAGATTTAAATAAAACTTTTGGGTGTAGATGTGATTCTCGTTTCTGAATGATACTACTAGGTGCTGGCCACATAGATTCTAAAATAAATGTTTGCTTCATACATCATTGACTTACAAAAGTTAATGATTATTTTATTGTTAGAGAAAATTGTGTGCAGTGCAAAAATTTTTTTTCATTGTTTTATTTTGTACAACATTAATTGGTTTGTGATTGCAGTATTCGTAATGTGCCCGCATCCTAAACCAAAATTTATAACAACAAGAAGAGGTGGTGTTTTATTGCTGGTGTGACGATTTCCCCCCAGAAAAATATATACAGATGGCAGCTCATCATGCTTTCTGCAGCTCATGCTGCTTTACTAAAAAATATTGCAAAATATTTCCAAGTCCCTTAAAACATTTCCTTGTTGGTAACGAGAAAAGTAAAAATAATCTTCTTTTGTAATCAGTTACAAAACACGGTTACGCAGGAGACCAAAAGGAAAATAATAAATAAATAAAACTTGAGTCTAGGAATTCTACTAAAACAAAACAACACGATTGCTGCCATCGTGTACATAAGCATATACCTTATAACGTAACTCTGTAGAAAATTGTAAGCATTCGTAGTCTTGATCTTTAAATCCTAAATCTCTATCTTGCGCCACAACAATAGTTATAAAAGAACGTCTGTTTATACATTAGTTGGTATAACAAAGGACTTCTTCTAAAATACGATTTTTGTTATTTAATTTTATTTGCTCTTAGTACGAGTATACACTGAAATATACCAACCCCTACGTGAAAAATATTTAAGGTTACCTTTTATTGCACGCTAGTTTCACTTCAATAATAAGAAGCACTTGCATGCGCGCGGGCGCAGCATCTTATCGCGAATTATACGGGGTGTAAAAGAAAGAACTGCTTCCGATAACAAAACTGGGCAATGGTTACGTTTTGAGGAAAAAAAAAACTTATGGCCAGAAAAAAAAAAATACGTAATTTTCCAAAATTGCTTTAATAACTACTATCAGATCGTGCGATGATTTAAAATTAAATAGGGTTTTAATTTAATTTGCAATGTGAATAATCGCACCTGAACCGACAGTTGATGTGTGATCGATGATTTCAAGCGGCGAATATGACTTTTAAATTGAGTTTTCTGGGTATCAATAAAGTTTTGTCTATTCTTACAGTAGTTTGGTTGACCGTCAAGAGAATTAAAATGTTAAATTTAGATTCACCCTTTTATTTTACGAAACAAGATAAAAAACATATTGTGAACATGGATTTATAATTGTAGAATTTTAACATTCTTTTATTTTTATTTATGAAGACAAAATTATAAGAAAATGACTAACATTTTCCGTTTGAAAATATCGATTTCCTAAATAAGTTCGATGTTTTTTTCAAAGAAATCAATTCTATGAAATTTACGTTTATTAGGTATTTATTGTAATCTTTCCCAATATTTTATGGCAGGTATTTCATTTTTTCAGACGTTATGACAAAATATTTCGATTCCTGTCTTTATAATGCTGTGTAAGCATTTATTATTCTCAAAAAAAATGTATTTCATGACCGTAAGTTTTTTTAGTTTTTAGTTACCTATAATTTTATAACTTTTTAAAACATAGTAGGTAATAGTCGAAGTGATACCTATACCTAACATTTTAATCAACACATATCAAAATAACACTCAATATGGTAAAATTAAAGATTTGGGTTTAAAATAGAACCCCAGGGAGCCATTTCAATGGTTTAACATTTTGGTTAAGTCACGCAAAAGGTTAAGAAAAATATATCTTAAGATCATAAGAGGCGAAAAAGCGAAAGGTAAATACACTAGTGAGTATAAAGATAAACTTAATGCTACAGCATTCAAAATATAACGTTTTTTCACGAGGATAGATTAGGTGCTATCTTCAACAATATTCACTATATTTTTAAAGTTGTTAGGCCTAAACTATAATTAGTGCAATACTTTCAGGAACCTTGTGTTTCCGCAAATCTTACTCGTAGCAAATTTTAGTATTAAATTCATAAATTTATTTTCCTTAACTGACAACTTACTACCAACGTCGACTAAATTCGTAGTATGGATATCTACAAAATCCATGTTCATATTACCTATAGTGGGTTTTATTTTCAATTATTTTCAAAAGATTATTGGCGAGGTACATGTTAAGAAAGTTTTTTTATTTTTACCGCAAAAAAATTAAGCGCGTTTCCGAGTTGCCCTGACAACGTGAAGCCTAAATCTTTTTAAAAGAACCCTAACATAACGCACGTAATTTTTAAAATTAAAATTTGATTTTAAAAGATATTTTAATCAGAACATTCCAGAAAATAGTCAATAACCTATCCATTATTAAAACCACTGCATTTATCACTGTTTTAAACCACACTCGTGTTTTGATTTGTAACTGCTTCTGCACTTCCTGCCGTACTCCATCAGTCTTTGTTATTCCCGTAACTTAGTCGTGTCGGTGTTGGTAGCCTGGGTGTCGGCGTCACTGTGCACTGTACTCACCGCCAGGGTCCATGGAGTATCCGGCGGCGTGCAGCGCGCCGTACTCCTTCCCGTCCATGCCGGCCAGCATGTCGCGTGGTGCTGCGGTGTCGTGCGTCGTCGCGCGGCCGCGGCCCCGGCACGTGTGGCGGCCGGCGCCTCCCCGCGGCGCGCGCGCACCACGCCCCGCCCGCCGCCGCCATTGGCCCGCGTCCGCCAATCGCTGCGCTTCACTTCGAACGCTTTCCTTTTTCCGTGTCGCCTTCTATTCGAAGCGTGCTGATAACCTCGCCGACCATTACCAGAAACAGACTCTATGACAAAGTGGTAAGATCGAGTTTGTTCGGTGGTGGTGTTGGTATTATGTCTGTTTTCTCCTTCGGTCGGATGCGCACGGGCAGCGGGCGAGACAAGAGCCGAGGAAAATGCACTCGCTTGAGTTCCCGGCGGGCGCGGGGCAGGGGGGATGTTTAGATACATTCGCCCGCGTGTATGTAGGTATGTTTGTGTAAGTAATGTACGCACGCTGTAATTGATATTTGGATTGTGTAATTTGTTTTACTTTTTCATTTCCAGTAATCGTAATTTAGATAAGGATAATGAACATTTTATGTTGGGAGCACTAAAAATTTAAATAGTTTCGGATTGAAACTTTTTTTGTACCGTAGTATCTACCTACATAATTTTGCTTTTACTATATTTAGATCATGGACACTGCATACTACTGCACTAATAACTACTTATTTTGGAGTATTATTTAAAAATCAATGTACTTTTTATACTTTTCATAATAGATACGTACGCATTATAAATCTTGTCGGGCTGTCTTCTCCTTAATTACGTAAATTCCTGACATATTTTACAAAACCTCGTCCCACAAAAACCTGGCAATAGGCACCGACTTAGAATATTAGAATAATTTTATTATTACAAAAAATATGAAGGCACCGGCAGTTGTTAATTATCCCAAATATGTGTATGTAGTATGTAGACTATGTAGAGTTGTCTCGTTTGATGCGCCCGCGCCGGTACAAATTGGCGCAACGCAAATGACGCGGGCGAGCGGCGCAGACACACAGACAGGCGGACAGACAGGGAGCCGCGCACTCATTAGTCGCTGATTCGACCAACATGTGCCATTTCAAATCTTGTACGTATTATCCTACTAATATTATAAACGTGAAAGATTGTAAGTATGTACCTATGGATGTGTGGATGTATGGATGTTTGTTACTCTTTCACGTAAAAACTACTAGACGGATTTGGATAAAACTTAACAGTAGGTAATATAGGTTATACATCAGAATTCCGAACCGACATCCACACGAACGCAGTCGCGGGCGGCCACTAGTATCAACTATTAGAAAGAAGATAGTAGGTAAAGAAATGTCAACATTTCTTAAGTATAAAAGCCGAAATGTTCACGATTTTCAAAAATTGTTACACGTGTAACAACTGTATTAACTACTCTCTCGCTACCCAAGAAGGCAGTACCTATTTATTATACGGCTATATCGTCGGGCTTTGAGCGTAAGTAATAACTTGCATTTCTTGTTAAGTTGTCAGTTGATATGTTGACATTAAGCAGATTCCTAATATAACGTCCAACGACAATTTAAAATATGGTATTTTTTCCGTCGCTTTACACTCTCATTACACGAACACAAAACAGAAATCCAATTAAAGCAGGAACATTGAATGACCCTCGGTGCGGGTCCAATCCCGGGGAATAAAATATCAATAACAGGCTTGTTTGTAGGCATTACTTCGAGAAATATCGCCGCGGATTCCTTGGGTAGGCTCTATAGTGTTAATAATAAGGTAAAGTGTATTGTTCGATGGCGCAGGCGTGGATTATGCAGCATTGTGGTGCGCGGGCGCTGGCCGCATTGTTCTGTTATCTCCGCTATGTACACTGGTACTTACTTTACACATAGGTACTTACATACCAATGGAGTTATATTACAGTCACTGCAATGACATCCCGTATTAACGTTATTCCTTAGGAAATCATAAACTTTTTAGTAAGTCCTTAATAGTGGGTAATACTTTGATAAAAACTTTCTTAACTAACAGTTTCACGAAACTATAGTTCAAACTATACATAGGTATATTGGACTAAAAGTAGACCGAATGACATAAAAAATAGAATCTCTTAGGCAAGGCATATTGTTAGTTCTAATGTTCAGTTAACAAGCTGGGCTTTTCGCTCACCTACCTAGAAGTTGAAACCCCCTGCCTACCATTAGAAACAGAAGTAGTAAACAATTCCATCAACTCGGAAATTGTATTATGAAAACATTAAAATATGGATTGAAAATAAGTTTATGAGTTATTTATACTGATTGCAGCGATATGGGTTTGAAATGAGATTGCATTCAATAAATGTCTATAATACTGCTAACATGTAAATTAAAGAAACAAAGATCTTATATTTGTCTCATAACAACCTGTACGGTAAGCCGTAATCCGGACAGATTGATGAAAAAAGTATTAAATAAATATCCACGGATTACGGTTTATATCCGTAAAATTTAATCGTAATCTAAATATTCAACGATTAAAAATGTTTACGCATTTGTAGTTGTTTTTTTTACTTTATGTTATTTAGGTATAACTCATTTTTGCTCGTTGTATTAATAAGTAGTTTTAGGGCCGATTTTTCAATAGTCAGTTAAGCCTTCAGATAGGACTTATTCTATGGATAGCAAGATTGTGAATTTTTCAATTAGCGGATAAGCTCTAACAGAAGGTTAAACTCGATAACTGGCGGATAAACTTAGCTGCCTCTTTTTGCCTCAGTTAAGCAGTTATCTAACAGATTATTTGACGTTTCTGTCATCATGCGTATGTAAATATAGGATAATTTATTTGTGTTTTGCTTATTTTTTGTAAAACCATGGATATTTTACTTTATTTGAAGACAATAATGTATAGTTATCAAAACGGGACAAAAATGTATATCACAAGAGGTTTAATTTTGAATATCTGTGCAGTAAGCTATTGTTGACATCACAGATGTATACATTTCTAGATGGAGTAATACGTTTGATGTGTGCGTGTCACAAATAACACACTGCTAAAGATACGCTATATCAAAATGAGGATTTTTTGAGAATTATATTAAAATACTAAGTAGTTATTAAGACATACAGTAACATAAAGTATCTCTGAGTATATGAAATACGAAATCGATTTTTTAAAAAGCATCAAAAATATTCTTAGCAATCAATGTAATAAGATAGAAATACTTTCTCAAAGTTTACAGACACATGTTAAAATATATTGTATTTGTAACTTTTATTTGTATTTTTTTTCGGTGGGCTCCATCTAGTTTTCGGTATATCTATGTATTATCGTTGACGGCAAGTCTTGATGTCAAACCTAAATTTTTTGTCAATTGGGACACCCGCTGTCAATGCGTTGAAAGTTTACAGTCCTTTTCTAACAACTGTAAAATATATAAGAATGTCTCTTTCTTGCACAAATATCATTAGGATAGCTAGCAGAGGGTTATCTGACCATTGAAAAATTGAAATTTTATTATTCGTCTCAGTTAAAGCTATCTGGCTGTTCGATATCTGGCGTTTTAACTATCTATTGAAAAATCGGCCCTTAATAATGTACAGCGTTATTGTGTAAGGGCCGGTTTTTCAATAGTCAGATAAATTCTATCTGAAAGAAAAACAGTATGTTTTAAAATTACTGTTACAAATATTTGACTTATGTATGAGTGACAATGAAAACATACTTCTTTTCATTCAGATATCATTTATCTGACAATTGAAAAATCAGCTCTAAGTTTAGAAGTATAATGAACACAAATGCCCTACTTGATACAAATACGAAAAGTAAAAATCAAAGACTAATAGAACTTCTTCTTCTTATCGTGTCGACTTTGGCGTTTTATATTTGTGAGGACCAGTATTTCGCCACGGATAAGGCATTATCCGTGGCGCTATACAGGTCCTCGCGTGTGCAGGTGGAGGGACACGCGGGGCAAGACAATAGATGTGCCATTGTTTGAGGGGAGGTACCACACACGCAAGCAGTTTCGGTGCTAAAGCCCCATTTCAGCATGTTGTCCTTGCTCCGGCCAACCCGAGTCCGAAGTCTGTTTAGAGACTTCCATATTGGCCAAGTCTGGTCATGCCCTGGGGGCAAACGTTCTGCTAGCGGGATAGGTGGGATATCGGTGAGGTATCTCCCCTTCCATAGATTGACCCTGGTGTGATCAGCTTCATCAGTTAGAGGTAGCACTTCTTTAATGAAACTGTGCCTACTCTTTAACCTCTGAGCTACTGGCCTGTGATCTGACAGTGGGTGTCTTGGGTCACTCTCCTTTTTGGTCCTTTCAAGAGAGCTAGCCACCTCTCTGCGGACCTCTGGTGGTGCAATACCAGCTAGGGGATACAGCTGAGCTACTGGCGTAGGTTTAAGACAGCCTGTTATTATACGGCATGTGTCATTTAGAGCTGTATCTACCAACTGAGTATGTGCTGAGCGGTTCCAGACCGGGGCAGCGTATTCGCCAGCCGAAAAGCAGAGAGCCAGCCCAGTTGTGCGCAAGACCTGTGGTGAAGCTCCCCACTTTTAGGAAGTGAGTCGACGTAGTAGATTGTTGCGGGTGCCAACTTTCTGCTTGGTGTTAAGGCAGTGTTGTTTATAAGACAACGATCGGTCCAAAGTTATACCGAGATACTTAGGAGTTGAACAGTGGGCAATTGGCACGCCACGCCATACGATGTTAAGTGCCCGTCGGGATTCTCTGTTCCGTAGGTGGTAAGCACAGGACACAGTTTTAGAGGGGTTTGGCCTTAAAGAGTTTTGCTCGTAGTAGCAGCTAAAGGCTTCAAGTGCTTCGCACAAATTCTTTTCTACTGCCTCAAAGGAAGGCGCTTGAGATGTTAAGGCCAAGTCGTCAGCGTAAATAAAACGTTTGGTGTTTGGCATACAAGGCTGATCATTGGTGTAAATGTTGAAAAGAATAGGAGCCAAAACACTACCTTGAGGAAGACCATTTTTTTGCGATCTCCACCGGCTTTTCCCAGATGAAAGGTGGACTTGAAAGCGACGGTTATGGAGAAATTTGCCTAAGAGCTTTGTAAAACCATGATCTCCTGTCATTTCGGTCACCTTCCACAATAATCTTTTTATATTGACTGTGTCATACGCAGCTGACAGGTCTACAAAAACAACACCTGTTACGTGGCCCAGCTCAAACCCGTCCTCCAGGTGTTGTGTGAGGCTTAGAGTCTGATTACAGCAAGACTTTCCTGGTCGGAATCCGGCTTGATCTGGAATGAGCTTAGGGTCGACAATGCTGACCAGGCGGTTTAGCAGCATTCTCTCAAGCAGTTTATACGTATGACTCAGAAGAGATATGGGCCGGTCGCTCTTAGGGTCGTCACTGGGTTTCCCAGGTTTAAGTAAAGCGATAACTTTTGCCTTTAGCCAGAGGCTAGGAATACGATCGGACGACAAACACCTATTGAAGAGCTCCAGTAGCCAGGCAATCGCTGCCGGTCCCAGATTTTTTATTTGCTCAGCAGAAATGTTATCAACCCCGGAAGCTTTGCCACATTTAAGGGACTTAATTCCTGATACAATTTCTGCGAGCGTGAAGGGATGGGAAACAGTGTTGCCAGTATCTGGACAGCTACTAATTTTAGGTATTGCGGTATGTTGGCGTTTGGTTTTACCATTTAAAATAAGTTGATGAGCCACTTGGTTGGCTGTAACTCGACCTGGCACTGAGGCAGTTGGTGGTTCGCCAGTAAGCTTTCTTATTGAATTCCAAGCTTTCTTGCTATTGTGCGACAGGTCAAGGTTGGTAACCATGGCAGTCCAACTTTCTCTTCTATTCTCGCCGATCTGAGACAGTAGTTCCTCACCAATCTGAATGGTATCTTCCGCAAAGGGATCGTTAGTAAATAGTTGTTCATACTGTTTAAACAGATTGGTGGATTCACGAGATAACCCAGGAACATATGATGTTCGACATCCTCTTGGTATGTATCTCCGAGAAACCGATGCAATTATCTCGACAAACTTATCGTAGTTTTCAGGTAACGGTGCGACATTCTGAAGGCTTTCACTGATGGTTGCTGCGTATTGTTTCCAATTGGCTCTAGTATAGTTGAAGCGGCGTCTAAAAGGAACAGTAACTGGGCGAACTACGGACTGGATCAAACACACAATGGGCCTATGCTGGGTTCTTGGAATGGAAGCGCAAACGGTCTTAAGACACTGTGCAGAGATACAAGAGCTGGCAAAAATTAGGTCCGGATTATATCCACGTCGCCATCGTTTGCTGTTAAAGGAAGCTGGTAGTTTTGCGTTGTGAATAAGTGTCAAGTCACTTGCTTCTGCCCACTCTTCCACTGCTTGACCACAAAGGTCAGTTTCTCTGTAGCCCCAGCTAGTACTATGGCTGTTAAAATCACCAACTACAACTTTAATGCGACTGTTATCGTAATTGCTTGGTTTGCAAAACTGAAATGGTGCGCCAGGTGGTTTGTATATTGAAGTAATCGTGCAATTTCGTACGCCTACTGAGATTTGTTCAACCGGACCTTCGCAAAAGCAGCAGGTAGACTCCACCACGATGTCCGGGCTGACAAATACAGCACTGCCATGTTTTGCGTGAGGAATTTCAGCAATTAGTGTGAATCCAGGTATTTGAGGTCTTTGTTGGTTAGCATCACGGTGCGTCTCTTGGACACATATGACGCTGATTCTCATCCTGAGGCACATTTCAGACAAGATAGCAGATTTACTGTCTGAGAGTCCTTCAACATTTGTTGACATTATTTTTAAAGCTGGCTCTGCGAGCAGGTGTTTGGTAGCTTTTTGATATTGATGTAGCCTTGACAAAGGCTTTTGTTTTGGCCCTGAAAAGAGCCGTTGGGGAAGTCCAATTCTCGCCATTGAGTCGTGGTGGAAGGATCAGCCAGTCTGCGTTACCGACAAGCTGTCCTCGCAGACTGTTGCCCGGGGTGCGCCGGGCGCATACGTTTTATAAATGCGCCACACTAGGAGGCTCCTTCCATGCACCCCATAGATATATAATAGAACTTGCTACGATGAAATAAAGAACGTGCTACACAGATGCTACGCCGTAGACGAGCATAGAACTGAGAGGTCCTTTTATTGTTGAATTGCCGATAATAGTTGACTTAACTATAGGTAATGCACAAACTGCTTAAACAGCAGTAGGAAAATCACTTTCAAGTATTATATTTACATGATGTCACTTCGAAGAATCCAAACGAACTCCTGAAAATTTACGAAACATACCACTAAAACATAGTGTGTTTTTTAAAATGGTTCCAACATGTGTTAAGTAATGTTACACCGTGATCCGTGATGTATGTCTCCTGTGAGGTGGCGGGGGGCGGGGGGCTGTCCGGAAATGTTACAATGTTGCAATGAAGAAAAGATAACAAACAGAACTTGGTCGCTTTCAATATTGACGGTGAGAGTTTGTTTATGGGAATGGTGGTAGAATTATTGCAGATTTTGTTAGTTTTACCATGGTTGTACCTAATCAAAAATTTATTTAATGGATAAGTTTAGGGTCACCTTTTTCTGGGATCGTTATATAAGTACTGATAGTTTATTCTACGAGTATGTATCAATACCAAAAATAAGAGCACCTTGTATGTTATGAAAACCTTTATTACGAATTAGTTAGACAATCTATGTTCTATTAGTTGTTATTATTTTATCTTATTAATTTATAACATATTTTTTTACCTCACAATATTAATAAATACCAATCTCTTAAAAGTCTTCAGATGAATAATTGGAGCAATTTCGTAGTTACTATTCATGTCCCTGACCTTCCCCAACAAATCTATTCGCTAGACTGTACACGCATCCTCCAACCGCAGCTATGATCTAGCCGCCGTCCTCTCCGGCGCATGTATAAATATAAAGATGCGCGCGCCGCTTGCATCTCGGCGGCGGGCGTCACGCATCACCGCGCCCACTGCCACGCCAGCTCACCAACACCACACACCAATATACACCCTATAACTTAACAAATAAGGTTCACATTCAAATGAGATGGTTGTCGGGAATGTTTGTGATGTAGGGACAGAACTTTCAAACGATTTTAAACTCTAGTTACTACACTGTAGAGTGGAAAATAAGTTGTGGGAAAACATAAGACAGTAGACAACGGAAGCGGCCTGCGTGGTTGCTGTTCGCTTATAGTTTTAATTAGCCGCAGTAATTAAGAAAGGCGAGCTATTCAACGCGATAATTACATCATTAATCTGAATCCTCGACTGTCTTCGAGTTTGATTGGAAATTGCTTTGTAGTTAAATTGAATTACAGCTGCTTAAAAGATAAATTGGCTGAGCGGTGCCAAAATTCTTATTGCGAGTAAAACTGTTTTTGTGTTTCTGTGAAGTCGTCTTACTGAACAACAACTATTTAAGCAATTAAATAAAATTAACGCTTTGAAAGTACCCATTATCTTAAACGAAACTCTCTTACAAGCTTCACACCATCATTTATAACATTTGAGACATTATTTTCTACACATGTATTTAAGAATAGTACAAGGGGAGACGTCAGTGGCTGCCACTCCCAATGAGGATCATATTCCCACATCTCCACAGAAAACAAACGCAGCGACACAACTCAGATCACTTTCAAACAAAAACGCCGACAAATGACGTTGACACTGACACATCTGACAGATGTCGCGCGGCGACACGCTGCTTGCGCGCAACTGATGGTTATTAGCTTTATTGGATTGGCGCCGGGATTAAGTTGAAAAAGTTAGGAAGGCCTCTTATGTTGCTGAAAAAAATCTTGACAGTAAATAGTCTCGTCGGCTAAATATAGGATAAGATACATTCAAAAGCTTTTATATCGTGGATCTAGGTCTAGCTTGCCAATCTTTACCCGCTAGCTAGTTTTCTCCTTTTCGCATGCTTCTTGATAAAATTTACGGATGTTTTAGCAATAATCCAACAAATAACTTAAAGTTTATGATTGCGTTATCCATGGCTATGCTTT
The DNA here is from genome assembly GCA_916618145.1 of Emmelina monodactyla. Lineage (NCBI taxonomy): Eukaryota > Metazoa > Arthropoda > Insecta > Lepidoptera > Pterophoridae > Emmelina > Emmelina monodactyla. Next base: position 333,121 of record OU745315.1, on the reverse strand, counting down.
CAAAGATACTTAACTGGTTTACAAATTGTGTGAAACCAACTGTTAAAACCTATATCCGAAAACTGTTAAATGGTGATTAGTTTTAATCTTATAGCTTTTTAAAAGAATGTATTTTATGTGACTTTGCCTTATAAAGAAAACAAAAAAAAAACTCACATAGTTATAACTACTATTTTCAATATTATTAATTAGCCGCAGTATTAGTATTAGTCACTAACTCTGTAATGGTCAATCTTGTATAACATAACGTGAAGCCAAACTCAGTTGGTGTCATTGCCCTGTCTCTTTAAAACAACCTTATATTTGTTTCAAAACTTTGAAAGCTAGCATCGAAGGGTTCACGAACTTTCAACTCATATGCTTTTATGGTAGTTGTGTGAAAAAATGTGAAACATAAGACTTTTATACTTCATTTCCTTATTTCTGTATCCGAATATGTACCAAATGCCTGTCTTCAAACTCGCGAATACACACCAAGCTGATAAATGGTCGTGTTTCTAAACATATTGCGTCCAAGAGCAGATACTTCGCTCGTCACTCTGCTGCTCGCGACAGATCCTGTCGATAAATCACCATTATCTGGCAACTTGTCGCGCGACGTGTCGCACCTCCCGCCGCATCAGCCGCGCTGCCCCCACGATACGACACAAAACACACAACCACGCGGCTCCGACAGACATATCTACCGGAACGGCGCACAATAAAACAGTTACCTGATTAATTGCCCGCCGCGTACAAATAGCCGCTAATATCTTTATACGCGAAATAAAACACACCAGCCGCTATTCCCGTACCATATATTTAATGAGTTTAACGTTTTATATCATTAATGTGAAGCTAGTTGTCAGAAGAGCCGATTATCTGTCGCGTTGGCGAAGTTAACGACTCACAGACGGGCCGGGCGACTCAGCTCATTCGGAACGTAAAAATAAATGGAATTGGCGACCAACCAAATTATGTATGTTGTGGCAGAACATAGAGAAAACAACTCTAGTGGAAAAATACTACTCAATCTAATGATGATATAGCCTGTTTATTGTGTGAATGAGACGCTGGCAAATTATGTCTGCAGCCATATCAAATGTGTTGATGTATTTACTAGAACGTTTTGAATTGTTATTTATTGCTCTTATACTGTATTTTTAAGTAAATCTCTGTGGTTAGTTTATTTTCACTTTCAAATTATTTTAAATACGTTAATAGTAAGCTGTACTATTAAAAAGAAAAATCAGTCAAGGTTTGATAAAATTCCATTGCACATCTAGGTTTAAACTCAGTTATAAATAAATGTTGAAGCCAGTTTGAGTTTCTTAACTTTTTGTTTGTAATCTCGTTGATGTCTTTCTAATGGCGCCGCTTAGAAAAGACTTCAACGGGTACTTGACCTCAAAACTTTATTTAGTATTTGACTTGTTTTTCATTCTACTGTCGTTTAAGAAATCATACTGAACCATATATATCAAACCAGACCTATTAACTATTTGCTTTAGCCTTTCTGAGACAGTTTTTGAATATTTTTTTGTCATTAAGACAAGATCTGTTGCCTTAACCTTCATGCTGGCCAGTACGAGCTCAGTAACGAAGCAATTGATATCGCCGGTAATCGTCCATTAGTGCGCAATGGTCCGTCGTCGCCGGCGCAGGTAGCGCGCCGCCGCCACCAACTAGCCGCGGCGGGCTGCAACGGCGCGCGACCCGACGACAGCTACACCGCTGCCAGCACCAGAGCACTGACTCATTGCGCAGGGCAGGGCGATGTCCTCGCCAGGAAATGCCATCGCTTTAGTACCTGATTAAAGGTAACTAGATGTATAGCACTAACACTAGCGGTTTCCGCCCATATATTTAGTAAATTATTCGTAATTACTAAGCAAAGCTTACCTATACATAGAAGGCGAGGTAATTAAGAACAGAAATAGGTGTATCAAATTATAAGCATCTACAACTACTGTCTACATAATGAATTACGTATGTAATATCCAAGCGTGTTCCGGGTAGATTAAATAAACGTCGCACGACTTGAAAGCGCGACGTTCCGCGAACAGACAAGCAGTCGCGGTTGCAGCCGACCGTGTCGCGCGACCACTAGACAACCTATATGCCTATATACAATGGTATTATATCTATAGCTAGCATGTTACCCAACTGTACCCAAATATCTGATACTACTGCGATACGAATGCGTCTGTTCATACCTTTACCATTGAATTAGTAAATTAATTCCAAACTTGGAATACGTCACCTTTCTAACAGGTAACGACGTAAACAAAAACGTAGATAAAAATAGGGTTCTCTATAAACTATAGTTTAAGCCATTCTTTGATATCATTTTGCTGAGTCTTGTGATAACTAACTACACATCTTCTTTGAATTAAATTTTAATCTAATTACACCTGATAAGATAAAGTTGAACTGCCTTCGCTCTAGCTATCTCAGCCAATACCATTTCAAACTACAGATTTCATTTTTAGAATAATTAAAAGGTGGCAGTACCAGCCCTTGATTACCTACTATTAGCATTATTTACGAGTGTCAAGATGAGCTGGAGAGCAGTTCTATGAGGTGGACACTTGTTGTATTTGTTGGAAACTGACGCACTGCGGTGACTGCAAGTGCCCACTGAAAACTAATTTACTGAAAACCGAGCTGTTATTACGTCAGTGGGAATATTTTACAGAGATTTACGAAATACTTACAAGATCATTAATGTCTGTGATGTCGTTAATATTATAAATGCGAATGATACTCTTTTATCTTCTAATTTTTATCCCTCAGACCGAAGAAAAACGTTTAGTTAAAAAAAAACCGTTACTATAAACTAGTATAAATAAAAATACAATTATAAACAATTAAAAATAAAAATGTGTTAATTTTGTCACAGATAAGAACCCTATGTTGGGAATAGGCCTCCTCCTTGGGAATAGGCTTCTTCTGCACCGATGCTGTGAGCCTTTCAAGAACAATCTCCTCAAAGCTGAAAAATAATTATCAAAGTTGAATAGTTATGCATGAGAAGAAATAGGAAATGAGAGCGTGAAAACCTTGCGTTTGTGTAAACAATTTTCATTTGTAATGCATGTAACCTCGGTATTCCCTATCAGCAAATTACCTACATTATTACTGTAAAACAGGCTCTTATAAATGTCCTCAAAATTTTGTAAAGCACAAGCACAGACACAGTTCACACAAACAGAAAAATTAAAACATTTTACTTTTAACATATTGTATTTATAGATATTTTTTAGTATTTTACATAATAACTATCTGCGTATTTATTAATAAGCCTGTAGCGTAGTAAGTGTATGTTGTTTGAAGTGACGCCTCGTAACTCAGCCGGGAATCGAAGCGTGGACGACGCGCGCCGACGTCACGCTCTTACTTTTACTATATCGTAAAGCACAGATATGTATAATAATAAAACTAAGCTTGGTATGTCGCGGTCGTCTGGTAGCCTGTCTATTTCTGCTTAAATAGCTTAGGTACTAAACATAGGCGCTCATAGGTAGATTAACTTCAGGCATAGGTATTTGTATTCAAACATCACAAAATATAGCCAAATACAGTACAGGCCTTACATATTTTTATACAGTCATAAAAAGTCTCAAAGATCCCTTCAAAGCTCAAAAGTCGGTCAAAAAGACATCCCATTCAACATCTGCCGGTAAAATAAAATGTAGTCATGTTTTACGACAGCCGCAACCCATCTCTTCATTCCTGTAGATTCCTCCGCCTCTTCCACAAAAAGCGTCAAACGGCGCCGTCGTGACACCTATTACAAAACATCACCAAAACACGAGTCCTCGATCCCACTGAAGCATGCATCCTGCTGTTCCTCTTGAAAAAATAATTAGCTGAAATTCAGGAGCTAAATCCGTTCGGAGCCAGCCGAGCGTTCACGCGTGCCATGAAAAATGAGCGGCGAACCGGCGGGGCACATTGTTTGTTCGAGTTTATACTAGAAAACTGACGATTGATCGTTTTATGTGATCTGTTTGATACTAAATTAGGTGAGGCAAGGTTATAAAGTATTTAGTATTGTTGCTAAAAGAAATATGTGAGTACCATCGAGTTATGTAAGCAGCTTAGTTACTAGAAGTTAGATTAACTACTTATTGACTAAAGAACATCAGAATAGGATGGAACAATAGGATCGGTATAGGTTTTAAAGGGTTTTTGTTATGTAGTTAGAGTTCCAGCGGATAATTAATTGTGCTGGAAACAATGTTACCGATCGACACATCACATTGAAAAGCCATCTAATTTTGTAAGTAGATAATTAACTCAACTGATAGAAGACGGATTTTATTGAATGTGCCGATAACTCGAGTTAGCAATAAACCATAGATTTATTATTGGTCTTCGCTCTCGCTCTTACTAAATGGAGCACTGATAAAATGCGTAAACTCGTAAAATGCGTCATAAAATATATTAGAACTCATCCGATCTAGTGTCATTCATTAAGTAACTTTTATGCATGCGTAGTCACCACCGTATCAATTATTTTACCTACAGTGCTAACTACTATCTTTTTGTTTCTGCAAAATGAGCCACTTGATGAAAAGAAAAAAGGCTCATTCTTATAATTCATCATCTTGGTAGGTGATCCCATAATCTGTAGTTACTAGTAGGTAAGGTAGGTATTACACTTGACTTTTTAAACAGAAAATAAAATAAATGTACCATACTACCATCTTCTATTTCCTTCGGTAGGTAAGTACCTAATTTATTATAGTTATTATTTTAATGTGAAAGGTGTAGGTACACAAGCATAACGTGTTATATTAGTTAAAAACATGCTTAAGACATCGCCAGTATGTAACAGGTAACCGTGAAATGAACCTGTCAACAGGCTGTCATAATTTTTTGTTGCTGTAACATCGCTAAACTAAATTAAAATAGATCAGCATCAAACTTAGAACATTTTTATCAACACAACGCGGTTTTATTGTTATGAAGTTACACGATAGATTAAATTTTCAGCGTCTGCTTTATTAACGCCATCTGTTGATGAGAAGCAAACTTCAATAGTTCAGCTATTGCACAACAGGTTGAGTAAGTTTTCAATATATTTCATTTTTTATTAATTATTAATTTGAAAAAACAATATATACCTATATTACAAATGATTTTTAGTTGTTATAAAAAAATAAAAGTATCTAGTAAACAAATAATATTGTAGAGACAAGATAAAATATTATTTTGACTCGAAATTTCTGACATAGACTTGACAAGCCTGACGTTTATCTATCTATCTACTCTATTATTATTTTGTGTCCGAAGAAAAACTATTAGCGGGCTATGAATGTATTGAATTAATTTACAATTGCTTTACAATGGGAACAGAAGTTGCCGTATCGTTTAGTACTTTACGTGCTCAGTTAGAAAATGAAAAGAGCAGTTTGTATAAAATCGATGAAAACATCAAGAAGATAGTTCAAACTCCGGCCCGTTTCGGTAACGATAGGTTAGTGGTTTAGATTAGGTACTGATTTCTTGCATCTATTAAACTTTGGACAGTGTATAACTGCTCATTTTTTGTTTCAAGGTTCAATAATTCCGCTGGAGACTATGGTCGAGGAGGTCCAAGAGTAGGAGGTCGTCACTCGTTCCCGGAGGCTGGTAACAACTACAAACATGACGACCAGCTCGGCAAACGAAAACATGAAACCAAAACGGTTTTCAGCAGGTTATTACTTTTTTTATCACCAAACGTCTGTGACGAATAGTCCCTAGTTAACTACCTGCTGTGTTTGATTACTTTTGAAATGAGTTGTGTGTTTTATAAAAATGTGGCGTGTTTGTAGATTGTCGGCGAGGGTCGCGAATAGTGATGATGAAGACGAGGGTCCGGGCACGAAGCGCGTGCGCATGTCGTCGGCCGTGAGCCGCGAGCTGCCCACGCGCGCCGCCGTGCTGCGCGCGCAGGGCGACGACGAGCAGGCGCGCACCAGGAACCGACGCATCTTCGGATCACTCCTGGGCACGCTGCAGAAATTCAAGCAAGAAGAAATATCACTGCAGACTCAAGTCAGTAATAATACTTAAAAGTTTTTATTTAATGAAATTGATGGAGACATTTTCTCTAAATTTGAATTGTTATATTACAGGAAGACAAAAAAGCACAAGTAGAACGTAAAATTGAAGAGCAAGCACGGCAACAAAAGGAAAAAGAGATCAGAGAACGAAAAACGTTATTTGCAGAACGAGATACTAAGAAATCTATGATTAAAGCTTTAGAGGCGAAGATGGCCCGAGTTCAAGAATTTGAAAAGTGGGAGGCTTCACAAAAGTGTCTTGGAAACTTTATACTAACAAAGGCTAAACCACACATCTATTGGCTACCCAAGAAGATGGAGGAAAAGGCCACAGAGAAACTAGAATCCAGTCGAAATTACCATGAAAGTAAGATTCTTAAATATACAACATTTATCATTCATAAATTGATAAACAAACATATTAAAAATCATTACAATTACAGCTAAATATGGTCAACTGTATCGCAGTGAGTAATCAATCATAAAGACGGCAACTAACAATTTTGATAGTAATTCTATAATATTTTTTCAGCTGCAAGTAAGGGTCTCATCATCATGCTCTTTGTGAATGGAAGCTACTATTTCATTATTTATTTTCAGAATGTATGGTTCAAAAGCGGGCAGAACTGCAAGAGGAGCTGGTGCGAATAGAACAGCGATGTCTGCGGAGAGGTCCACATGCACGGGAACACCAACAGCACAGTCAGATTAAAAATACTGACACAGCAGAACCAGAGCAAGGCAGTAAGAGGGACAAGTTTGCAGCAGACATGGAGACTCAGGAGAAAGAAGACAGTGATGCTGATGAAAGGCACGAAGACATTGTGGAGCCAAAATTGGAAAAAGGTAAATAATATTTATGATGCTTAATAGTTTTGAAAAAGTTGTATGTATAGATTTCAAATAATTATTTTATTATAGAATCTGATACAAGTAAAATGGATACTTCCACTGAACAAGTTAATCCTGAGCCAGAAGAACCAAAAGAACCAAAAGAAAATGTCGTGACTCCGATGGAAGTTAATGGAGCTGATGAGAAACCTGACGCTGAAGTAGACAGTGAAGACAAGAAAGAAAATACCGATAATTCTTAACAAATATTATCTTAGCTATGTCCAGGGGATTGTCTTTTACAATGGCCCCGATTCTGAAAATACTCTCTAAACTAAACTAAAACTATCGCCGTCACTTACTCATTAATAGAATAGAACAAAGACAGTTAATCAATTTAGTCCTGTCAAACTAAAATGTATGTGCACACAGCGAAGGCAATTTTAGGCTAGTCCTCAGCACATTTTGTTCAATTTTACAATGATGTGAAACCAATTTAGCTGTCTTTTTCTAATAAAAAACATGAGAAAGTGACAGTGATATTTTTAATTTAGTTTTAGAGAGTGTTTTCGGAATCGGGGCCAATGTATTACCAAAAACGTCATTGCAAAGTGTAGTTTTTTTATGTGTTAATTCTAAAACACTTGTGAAATTATGTTCTTTATTATTTATAATGTTTCACTACTATTACTAGATAGAACTTATTATAACTTGCATGTTAATATAATTTTTCCTGGTACATCCAGAACATGCGATCACATGCAGACGCTAGAACTAGAGGTATAGGGTATTTTCTTTGCATAGCATAAATTAAAAAGTTTCAAGTTTTGTTGAAATGCAAGATGACTTGAAATTGTTTACATGTAGAAATAGCTACATTGCACTGCAAGTTACAATTCCCTGGATAAAGGCATTTTTGAAATATCCCACACAAATTTGGCATGGATAATATAGATTTACACCTAAACTTTTAAAAAACCTTCTTTATTTGTAAGCCCTGACATTGTGTTTTGCTATCTGAACATTGTGGACACAATTATAAGTGTTGTACTATTGTGATAGTTTATGGCGAAATGTTCAACAGTAAAGTGTAAAATATCTTGTCATAAGAAATAAAATACCTTAAACTTTAGCTATGTTTTTTATTATTTATAATTTTATGTAAATATAATAATCACAGATATGTTAAATGCTTTATTATGAAACTTATAACAATGGAATACAAAGAGCTTCTACAAAGTTATAGCATAATTTAGTTGAGTTATCAGGCAAAACTCAATACATTTTGCAATTTCAATAAAGCTGTAATAATAAAGAGGAAAAAAATAGTAAATTAAAAAAAGACCTAAAGTCTATAATTAGTCTAAAGTAAATATTCTTGAAGCGATATCATCAAGCATCCAGTCCATGCCTTCTAGGAGATTCTCCCCAGTCACAGCTGAACACCGGATGATTTTCCAATGATGTGTTTTGATGTTGTCCAAATCCAATGCCTGGAAATCATCATAATTTAAGACAACATTTCAGGAGAGTTTAAAATCATTTTGTATATGAATATACCTCTTTGATTTCCTGTAGAGTGAGAGCGCCCGGCAGATCTGCCTTGTTAGCTAGCACCAGCAACGTGGCTCCAGCCAGCCTCTCCTCCCGCAGGAGGGCATGAAGTTCCTTGGCGCAGTCTGACAGTCTACGGGCATCTGCACTATCAACCACCCAAGCCACACCATCTGTACTCTCAAAGTAGTTCTTCCAGTATGATCTAAATTAATTAGAAATTTTGTATAATTTGCAGGTTTTTTAGATACATAGGGTTGAAATAATATTGTTAGACATCGCCAACAGCACTGACCTTAAAGATTTTTGGCCTCCGACATCCCAGATGTTCAATTTGAAGCCACGATGCTCCAAAGTTTTAATGTTAAAGCCAAGTGTGGGCGATATAGTGTCGATGGGTTCGCCATTGAACCGTTTTAATATTGTCGTCTTGCCGGCATTATCTAAACCTCTGAACAAATCAGTTAAGAAAATTAATAATCGGTAATGATATGAAAACAAAGGTAAACTACAGAATTGCGATCAAGTAACATATTTTTATGTAAAGGATACAACATGAGAATTCTCATTTCTTTTTCCTTTTGTCTCAACTTTTTAAGTATAGTAAGAAACCCCATTATGAATTGTTTTGCTGCTAAAATAAATTATTTTAAACTACAACTCGAAAGGGACTTTCGAATCAACAAAACAAAAATATTAAATTTTGTGTTTGACATTGACACCGCATGTCATGTCAGATTAAATTGTTTATTCAAATTTACTAAGAAAGACCCGAAAGACCGTTATTGATTGGTTGATATTTTAATATAGCAATTTGATCAAAACTTTGTCTTGCGTTAAGCTTTATTTAAAGTTTAGATGATTTATTTATTTGCGTTGTTTGTTATTTATTTATAGATAATAAACAGTGCTCACAGGTGTAACGAATAACCAGTTTAATTTGACAGGCATAGTTATACTTTTCAGCTTGTAGTTAGAGCTTCCAGAGAGCTTTTGATTATTTTTTTTAACCCTAAGGAATCCAATAAAAAACCATAGAGCACGAAAACCATCCATGGCGGATCTTGTTCTCGTCGCTGTCATGTATTTCATCTAATTTCTGTTCTAATAAAGAAGCACTTTCAATGATTACAGCCGGGTATATAGAGTGAAAGTGATCGTGTGATGGTGTAGTCTTGTTGATTCCGTTCGTTGGTCGGTGCCATGTTCAGCGGAACTGTGCGCGTAAAGGTGTGCGAGGCGACGGGATTGCGACCGACCGACTTCCAGAAACGGCACAATTTGGCCTTCGGGAAGCCAGGTACGCAGCCCTAATGCTTATTTTCCTTTTAAGTTCGTACACTGAGTCTATTGCCAGTTGGATACAAAGCAAATCTATATTCATATTCATCTGTGCATTTTCGCGCAATATAAAGGTGGAGCATGTTTACCAAAATGGGTGTTGCTATAAAGTGTACCTAAATATTGTGTGTATTGCAGACGACCAACCGATAGATCCGTATGTGTCGATCGACGCGGACGAGCACCACCTGGACCGTTCCACCACCAAACCCAAAACCTTCGACCCTGTCTGGAACGAGACTTTCATCCACGAAGTGAAGAATGTTATCAGGTCGCTGTCTCCGCCAGTACCAATGTTCATTGATTGGCTGTTGGTGTTAGTCACTCACAGTTGCTGTCTGTTTTAGTTTGGGCATCACTGTGTTCCACGACGCCGCGCTACCTCCCGACGACTTTGTCGCCAACTGTGTGATTCCTTTTGAAGATTTGAGGCAAAGAGAGAAAGATGCCACAGATTTTTGGGTGAGTGTAGACCCATTGCCATTGACACACAGACTTTACAACGGGTATCGCTTTCAATGTCTCAATCTTGAGATAAGATATAAAGCTATTGATGGTGGCATGTTATCACAAATAAAAATAAACAACTGGGAGGTTGATAAGATACTCTTCATTATAATTAGATTGTGATAGTGATAAGATCTTATGTGGTGTTCCGTAATGAATTGCTGGGGAGGAGATGGCGATTATGAAAAACTTGTACTTTAATTTATTTACTAGTGCATTTAATTAAAGTCCTAATAGCTTATAAAAGCGATGTTACTATTAAAATCAATTCCAACTAAATGTTGATTATAAGACATAATTAAAAACGTTTGTTCTCTTTCAGGTTGACCTAGAACCTAATGGAAAATTGCATCTGAAAGTTGACTTAAAATGGAATGCACAAGGTATATTATTTATTTATATTTAGTATTTATTTGTTCATTGAATTTGAATTTAAAAACTAAAGTTAGTAGTGTATGTTACATTAAGTTTTGTTACTGTGACCTAGTTCACAATTAGTTTAGTAACAACACAATTTGGTGTAGTGCAGTTTTATCTCATTATACGAGTTTGGTATTCTGGAAAATTATCTAAAGTAATTAGAATAGGTAATCCAATTGAGTTAGTACAACAGCAAACTAACATAAAATAATGACAGCTAACTATTAGTGTAGGATGATGTAGAATAAACATTGTTTATTAGATAAAAAAAGTTATTTAAATAATTGTTTTCCAAGGCCAAAAATTATAAGAAGAATCCAATTGCAATGTTTTTGCAGTTGAAACAGCTAGTTTTAATTGAGGTATAGCACCAATGACAATATTTTCATGGTCCAATATTCTGGAGTTAAAAGAGTAAAGTTTAAATGTTTGTGAATTTGGCAGTACTGGAACTGTTATACTAACAGCATACTACAAGAGAACAATAAATTATATTAGCATAAGAATGAAAATCAGTTAACAATATCTTGAATGAAATAATTGAAAATGGTGGTATTGTCTATGTTTATTGCCAATTTTTTACATAAACATCAAACCTTACAAATAGAGGTTCTTTTTACACTCATTATTTATAAAGACCAACCAAGAGTATTTGTCAGGGACTACACCTACTGTAAAGAAAGCTGGCTGTAAAAAATATAAATCTTCCTGTAAATAACACTCTAAAAGCCCGTATGAGTTAGTAGCCCATGTTGCCACCACCTTTACGTGTGTGTTATATTATAACACGCCATTAGCCCCCGTGAGTAAGTTGATCATGCTGCCACTAGCAATACGTGACTCTTATAACACGCCATAAGCCCTCCTGACACTAGCCGTGCGCGTGTGTTATATAAAACATCGTAAGCCCCCGTGAGTGAGTTCCCCGTGCTACATTGCGTGTGTGTGTAGCGGCGGGCGGCGCGGCGGCGGGCGTGGCGGGCGGCGCGCGGCGCGAGTTCCGCGAGCGCGCGGGGCTGGCGCGCCGCCGCGGGGCGCTGCGCCGCCGCGTGCACCAGGTCAACGGACACAAGTTCATGGCCACGTTCCTGCGGCAGCCCACCTTCTGCTCGCACTGCAAGGAGTTCATCTGGTAGGATGTATACCACACTACACACACTACACACACTACACAAACTACACACACTACACACACTACACACACTACACACACTACACACACTACACTCACAACACTCAACACTCACTACACTCTACATACTCACTACACTCGCTACACTCGCTACACTCGCTACACACGCTACACACACTACACACACACTACACGATAACATAGAGACATGCTGCTTGTAACATTCAGGCGGCGGCAGTGGCATCACACACTTGTTTGTTAACATTTAGCAAGACTGTCTCTCAGGAGAAGTACAGTTATCAGCCTTGTATTCCTTGAACTCTTCAAAATTTAGTCTCATATACACTCTAATCCTATTAGTGCTCATAACAATTGATTCGTAATACATATTCTAAACCTGACTTGCTTTTCCTAGACTTTCGACTAGTAACGCTCTTGACTAGTATTATGGCTAATTTTGTTCATATCAAAACTATAATTTTGTTATATTAACTAAACGTTTGTCTTATCGTTGTACTGTTACACGATATAAATCATTAATTTATAAGTTGAGTTTAATCCTACAATGTTGCTCACAACCTCTAGTAGGCACATACAGACACTCTTTATAAAAAAACATCTTTAATGTTACGATGGCTAATCTTCTTATCCTTTTTCAGGGGTTTGGGCAAACAAGGTTACCAGTGCCAAGGTAGGTTTCTCCTTTATACCTATTTATACCGTGTCTTTTAGCAATAATACATGCGTATATTTGTTGTCAGTATGTACCGTGGTGGTGCACAAGCGCTGCCACCGCTCCGTGGTCACCAAGTGTCCCGGCATGAAGGAAGAGGTAAGCTATCATTTAATTGTCTCAGAAATTATAACTCTATGACTAACCTGCGGCGGTTGTATGACGCAATTGTGCACTGCTTTTTCCTGTTAGGTTTGTAAGAATGAGAATTTTTCAAACTGAATCAATTAAATGAGCAACGTTATAAAAATATTTTCTTGAAACAGTCATTTTTACAGCATTTTGAGAGGATGTTGTTTGTATTTAAACTTACAAAGCTTCGGAGGAAATAGGACATGTTTATACAATTAAAATCACAAATGCGAAATATTTTTACGCACTCTTCGCACATCGCCAAAATACAGAAAGAAACCACTAAAAATAGTTTACTCAACCGCAGCTTTTACCAAGCTTCAATCAATTATGAAATATGGCATGAAGCAATATTTTATAAGTAAAGGAAAGAATTTGAAAAACATTACTTAAAACTACTAAATTTTTTGATTCTCTTTGGTGTTTGATAGTTGGCCTATTTTCGATATGAAAGTTTGTTTGGAAATTAGAGGGAGGTTTGCGAATCACGTAACTGATATAATCCGGATTTTCACCTCCTCGAATTAAATTTAAGTCTCATCACATTTCATTTTGTAAGATCGATTTCATCATTGAATCTTGATAAAGTAGTTTAAAAGACGCTATTAAAGACGTATAAGGCCTTCTAAAGTGATGTAGTCCTGAATGCGTGGTGATACCGAGGTCTATATACCCATGAACGCCTGGTGATATCGTGGTCTATACCCATGAACGCCTGGTGCTATCGTGGTCTATACACCCATGAATGCCTGTTGATGTCGTGGTCTATACACCCATGAACGCCTGGTGATATCGTGGTGTATATACCCATGAACGCCTGGTGATATCGTGGTCTATACACCCATGACCGGCTGGTGATATCGTGGTCTATATCCCATGAACGCCTGGTGATATCGTGGTCTATATCCCGTGAACGCCTGGTGATATCGTGGTCTATATCCCATGAACGCCTGGTGATATCGTGGTCTATATCCCATGAATGGCTGGTGATATCGTGGTGTATATACCCATGAACGCCTGGTGATATCGTGGTCTATACACCCATGAACGCCTGGTGATATCGTGGTCTATATACCCATGAATGCCTGGTGATATCGTGGTCTATATACCATGAACACCCGGTGATATCGTGGTCATTCGGTGGCACAGCAGGCGGTGGGCGGCGGGCAGCGGTTCTCGGTGAACGTGCCGCACCGGTTCACGGTGCACAGCTACAAGCGGTTCACGTTCTGCGACCACTGCGGCTCGCTGCTGTACGGACTCATCAAGCAGGGGCTGCAGTGCGAAGGTAACGTAGATGGAGACAGAGACTCTTTGGGAACAAGGGTTCGTTGAAGTAATTGAAACTATTGTATACTATATAGGCTGTCAGCTGCTTTTGAACAACACAGTGACTATCCTTTCGATTTAAACATTTCCATTTTTGTAATAAAGTTTATGTACTTGGCAAAGGTTCAATCTCTACAAGTTCTAATTATGACTATATTTATCACGCACTCACGGTGAGGGAAGACATTTTAAGGAAACCCATATAATTGGATGATTATCTATCATGTGCATCAACCAACCCACACAGAGCCAGCGTGCTCGATTGCGGGTCAATCCCTCGCAATCCGAGACTCGCTTTGCTCAACATGTAGTCCTTGTCCCTATGAAGGCCATTATTATAACTATGTCTAACCGAACTGCCCTTCTACCGCGTACCTAGCGTCGATTTGAACTCGACGTCGACAACTGTTTTCATAGGCTAAATTGTTAAAAATGGCGGGTCTCTCGCCAATGAAAACAGTTGTCGACGTCGAGTTCAAATCGACGCTAGTTACGCGGTAGGCCCCCTGATCTAAATGTGATACGTATGCAGTATGCTCGATGAACGTGCACAAGCGCTGCCAGAAGAACGTGGCCAACAACTGCGGCATCAACACCAAGGAGATGGCCGCCATCCTGTCGCAGATGGGCATCTCCACCGACCCCCGGAACGCCAGACCTAACAAGGTAATGTACAATAAATCACTATTTATTACATACTAGTGGCCGCCCGCGACTCCGTTCGCGTGGAAGTCGGTTTCCCGTGGGAATGAGATGTTTTCCCGCGGTAAAAAGTACCCTATGTGTTATTCTGATGTATAACCTATATTACTGCAAAGTTTCATCCAAATCCATCCAGTAGTTTTTACGTGAAAGAGTAACAAACATCCATCCATACATCCATCCATACTCACAAACTTTCATATTTATAATATTAGTAGGATTCAATAATTTTACAGATTTTTCTGTTCCGAATCTATCCCTCTTACCTATACTGATCTCGTATTCTGAAGCCAGGTCTTCGACTAAGATGAAGTTAAAGCTATGACCCAAACAATTTTCGGTTAAGAATCTAGTAACTGGACCACTGTATATCTCATTGAATATTTATTAGTGTTTCGCCAATCGGTTAAAATAGTTTTTTTTTCTTTAGTAACTAAACTTAAACTTAAGTCATGGTATTGTAATAACAGTGATTTTATTTGTGGTGTTAGTATCTGAACACATCGCTGCTTGAGGGGCAGTCGGACTCCGACGTGGACAAGGACAACGGAGACAAACAGGATGAGAAAGGTAACCATCACACGCGTACTAGACAACTAACTAGCACAGGGAGTCAGAGGACCAAGGGAAATACAAAAACACTTATTGCATTAAAATATACGTCGGAAACCTTAAAGACTCTCTGAGTAAGATAGAGTTGGTGAAAGCTCAGTTTAAATCAAATTTTGTACAATGAAGAAGACTTTTTAAAGAAAAAAATGATGCATTTGGAACCTAACCCCTTGGTCTGTCTTACTTTATTTCTAAACACAATAATTTCGTTTTTGCACTCGTGAACTGTATATTTTTGTTTGCCCTTTAATTTTAATACGTTTTCATTTTTTTATCATTATAATACGTTTGTTTTCCAATCATTAAACTTATTAAATGAATAAATGTTTTCTCTCCCTTTACATGTGTGTAGCATGTCGATGTTCCCACACGTCACACATTCTCACTCGTTACTTGCTATGTTATGTTGTGTTGTGTATTTTTGTGTGTTAGTTATAATATGATGTGTCGTGATGTATGTAGTGTGGTCGGCGCAGTGGGACGAGTTCATGGACATCATCGGGATCAACACAGGTACATACATTCATATACATGTTTATTATCATTTAATGCTTTGTTCTAGTAGGTTAAGTGATCGGGGAACGATAAGTGATTGAAAATTTTGATGTTAGATTTAATATACAGGGTGTGGCGTAAATAGTTGTCCACTGAATAGTTGTTCAGGGTTGCACCCATCAGATAGGTACCTACACCATACCAATTTTTTATTTTTTATTTTAATGCTTTCCGCAAACTTGTTTCAGTAAAAAAAATATTTATGAATTTCCCATTTTCATTACGAATTTGACCATAGTTTCAACAAAAACACTATTTACGCCACACTCTGTATGTATTTGAAAAACTTTTTGGTTTCTGACCACCTGACTTAATTACTTTTTACTTAATTTTTTTTTTATTGTTTCTTTTGTTTATTACGAATGATCATATATACTTTTTTAAACATTTTGTCCAGAAGTTATTTAGTTTATATCGGGCGCGGATTAAAAACGTTTCCGATTTTTCATTAGCGTAGGGTAATTTCGTTATGATCGACTACTGAAAAGCGTATAGTCTGAGACTGGGACTGGGGTCTCCCAGTATAATTCCCTTTACTTTTCTGCATTTCACAGAATGGGATAGCTCTGTGCCTTCACGGGGAATCCTCTTATATTACCCATTACATAGAAAACACAGCCAGATGAAACTTCATTATTAGGTTAGGTTAGGCTTCATTGAGCGACTTGTATAAAAATTTTCGTACACGACATAATATAAGAACTACCCATGTATTGTACACAGAGGAGGTATATCACAGTTCTGTTTGATTTACTATCTCTATACCTCCATACATTACATAGATGCGGTATTCCCGCGTGTAGTAGGAGTGTTCAGTTTCACGTCATTAGTAAAGCCCGGTTCATTACACTATCCCGGTTCATAGAGCAGATTCTACTATCTATACCTCCATACATTACATAGAGGAGTTATCCCGTGTGCACTAGGACGAGTTCTGTTTGATCTACTATCTCTACCTCCATACATTACATAGAGGAGGTATCCCGTGTGCATTAGGACGAGTTGTGTTTGATCTACTATCTCTACACCTCTATACGTTACATAGAGTAGGTACCCCGTGTGCACTAGGACGAGTTCCATTTGATCTACTATCTCTACCTCCACACATTGCAGAGAGGAGGTATTCCCGTGTGCACTAGGACGAGTTCTGTTTGATCTACTATCTCTACTTCCTTACGTTACATAGAGGAGGTATTCCCGTGTGCACTAGGACGAGTTCTGTTTGATCTACTATCTCTACTTCCTTACGTTACATAGAGGAGGTATTCCCGTGTGCACTAGGACGAGTTCCATTTGATCTACTATCTCTACCTCCACACATTGCAGAGAGGAGGTATTCCCGTGTGCACTAGGACGAGTTCTGTTTGATCTACTATCTCTACTTCCTTACGTTACATAGAGGAGGTATTCCCGTGTGCACTAGGACGCGTTCTGTTTGATCTACTATCTCTACTTCCTTACGTTACATAGAGGAGGTATTCCCGTGTGCACTAGGACGAGTTCTGTTTGATCTACTATCTCTACTTCCTTACGTTACATAGAGGAGGTATTCCCGTGTGCACTAGGACGCGTTCTGTTTGATCTACTATCTCTACTTCCTTACGTTACATAGAGGAGGTATTCCCGTGTGCACTAGGACGAGTTCTGTTTGATCTACTATCTCTACCTCCACACATTGCATAGAGGAGGTATTCCCGTGTGCACTAGCACGAGTTCTGTTTGATCTACTATCTACCTCCATACATTACATAGAGGAGGTATCCCCGTGTGCACTTTTTCCGAGTTCTGTTTGATCTACTATCCCTACACCTCCGCACATTGCATAGAGGAGGTATTCCCGGCGGAGAGCGGCGTGTTTCCGTGCAGCTTCTGCGACGGCTACCTGCGCCGCGACCGCCGCGCGTGGACGCTGCGCCCGCCGCTCGCCGAGCGCGGCAGACACGGTTTGTCAATGGTGGCGGGGACTAACTTGTAGGCATCACTACTCGTAGACTGTCTGATTTACGGAGGCTTAGACCCAATTGCAGGGAACGTTTTGTCCTCGGGTTAGCTAACTCAGATTTAAATGGCGCCACCGTCGATTGTAATGAGAAGTAGTTACAATCGATGGAGGCGCCATTTAAACCTGAGTTAGTTAACCCGAGGTTTAAAACGTTTCCTGCAAGTGGGCCTTAGAGTTATAGATTGAGTTAACTAATGTAATGTACGATTCTTGGAAGTTTAGTTGGTAAAATGTTTAGACTATAACGTAAACTAGTAGATAGTAACTTTAGGATTGGAAAAATAAGATTGTTTGGTTAACACTTATACCGTTTAATTCTAATGTCCCTTTTTAAGGTTACACATGTATATGTTACGGCTAATACCCGAAGTGCGGCTACACCTAGTTTTAGCCGGTTAGAACATCAATAGGTTAGGTTAGTTAGGTTACTTTTTTGATACCGCCCAAAAAAAGAAGTCCTGCGTAGCGGGACTCCGTCGACTCATGATTGAAGCCAGTTTTTATATTTATAGGAATATATTTTTTGTTACAGTTTTTCATATAAAAAAGTCTACTAACCGGCTAAAACTAGGTGTAACCGCACTTCGGGTATTAGCCGTAACATATACAAGAAGTTAGAAAGTTATAGTTTTTTATACTTTTTACTATGTTGAATTTTTAAGTTAGATAAAAGTTTCGTCTCTAGTTTTTCCTATTATTTTTTTGTTTGCCATTTTAATTAAGTTATCATTGATCACCATCTGTAGTGTCCTATATTAAGTCATTCGTTCTGGTATAGTTGTGGAGTCGTCGTGGTCGCCGCCGCGCGAGGGCCGGCTGATCGACTTGTTCGACGAAGGTTCTTGTTGTTCTTTTTGCTTGTTGCTCTGTGGTGGTGGTGGGAGTCGCTGGTGGTAGTGGGGTTGTGGTTTAGGAGGTGAAGGGTATAGTCGTATAGATGCTGTAATTCTGAACACGACAGTTATGTTGATTTTTTGATTTGGAATTATTTTTAAAGGTATTTTGGTGGTAATATTGCTGAGGTTTTGGGTTGAACTGTCATAATGTTGTCAACATGTGTAACGGTGTTGTGTTCGTGTAGGTTCGTTGGGCTGTCGCAAGGGCAAGGTGTCGCTGGAGGACTTCCACTTCATCAAGGTGCTGGGAAAGGGATCCTTCGGGAAGGTCATGCTGGCCGAGAAGAAGGGCACTGACGAGGTATGTTAAATAAACGAAGGTTGATACCTTCTTATATTGCCATTCTAATATTACGTCTTAATATAATTTAAATATTTCATCTACTTAGCTATGGCGTTAAGGTATTATCAAATAAATAATAAATGCGAATTGCAAGCTAAATAAAATTACTTTAGAAAAAGGCTTTAGACTACTACACCATTTGTGTGGCCTTTAACTTAGCACAAGTTTGTATTTGTGCTACCAAATTCTACATTAGGGTAACAGTTACATCCAGTTACCAACCAATTTCAAAAACCCATGTTACCTTAATCCACAGGTCACTCCCTAATAGATTCCGCATGTTCGTACATTTTCGTTGCATCAGGGTCACCAAAAGTTGAAGAGCGGGGGACGAAGTAATGACATTCTGATTGGCTAGTTCAAAAACGTTCTAAGATGCACCCGTCAAATAGTGATGAAATAGTGATGAAAGTATTCGATAAAAGTATCGATAAATTATAAATATCGTTTAATAAAAATATCGACAGATTTCATTTACCTGGTTGATTGGCCTTCAATTTTTTTTCTATTATAATAAATGAGACTATTAATGTTGAGCCCAAATTAGAAAAGTACCGACCAACAAAAAAAAATCGCACTACTAATTTTTGGCTCAAGTTTGCGTGGGTTTTCTTTCTTATTTATAAATGTTAGATTCAAAGTAAATATGTTTTACCTAATTAGGTGTGCTACACGATATCTAGTTTAAAATTTGGTTAAAAAGTTAAGCAACCTCTTTTTACGAAAAATCTCGATAAATCGACAGCGTTGATGTATAACTTTCAAACTCTAATATTATTCGGGTAAATTCGTGCGTCTTTAAGAAAATGAGATGACCGTATACATATTTGTACTGACAGAAAGAGATATCCTTTGTTTGTTTACAATAAATAAACCAACGCAAGTTGAACTTCACAAATACAAATTTTCGATGCACAAATACGCAGTGACACGGATGCGTACGTGTCTGACGGTTGGTCATGACTAAATCAAAAAATGTAGGCGTGGCTTGCACTATGATTTAAATCGCATAGTGGCGAAACAGGTCGTCGCCTCTAATGCGGAATCTATTAGGGGGTGATCTGTGCCTTAATCGGAACTTAGCGCGAATGCGTCGAAAACATACTAGTATTGAGTCCTTGTCCTCGTGTCGTCATATCCCCGGTACTGAGTCCCCGTGCCCGCAGGTGTACGCGGTGAAGGTGCTGAAGAAGGACGCCATCATCCAGGACGACGACGTGGAGTGCACGCTCACCGAGCGCCGCGTCCTAGCCCTGGCAGCCAGGCACCCCTTCCTCACGGCGCTGGCCTGCGCCTTCCAGACCAGGGAGCGGCTGTTCTTCGTGATGGAGTACGTGGACGGGGGCGACCTGATGTTCCAGATACAGCGGGCCAGGAAGTTTGACGAGCCGCGGGCGAGGTGAGTGCGGTGCGGGGTGAGTGGGGGGGAGTGTGGCAAGGGCTAGGTGAGTGGGGTGAGGTGCGAAGAGGCCTCTACTTCCTCACGGCGCTGGCCTGCGCCTTCCAGACCAGGGAGCGGCTGTTCTTCGTGATGGAGTACGTGGATGGCGGGGACCTGATGTTCCAGATACAGCGGGCCAGGAAGTTTGACGAGCCGCGGGCGAGGTGAGTGGGGGGAGTGTAGCAAGGGCTAGATGAGTGGGGTGAGATGCGATGAGGCCTCTACTTCCTCACGGCGCTGGCCTGCGCCTTCCAGACCAGGGAGCGGCTGTTCTTCGTGATGGAGTACGTGGATGGCGGGGACCTGATGTTCCAGATACAGCGGGCCAGGAAGTTTGACGAGCCGCGGGCGAGGTGAGTGGGGGGAGTGTAGCAAGGGCTAGATGAGTGGGGTGAGATGCGATGAGGCCTCTACTTCCTCACGGCGCTGGCCTGCGCCTTCCAGACCAGGGAGCGGCTGTTCTTCGTGATGGAGTACGTGGACGGGGGGGACCTGATGTTCCAGATACAGCGGGCCAGGAAGTTTGACGAGCCGCGGGCGAGGTGAGTGGGGGGGGGGGTGTGTGTGAATGGGCGGGGTATTAGTACCAGTAGGTTGGGAGTGTTAGAATACTTTAGTTTAACACAGGTTCACTTTTTAGGTTTTGAATGTTCAATATTGATTTTTTGACAAATGCCAATACTTGAATATTTTTTTCTTTTTTTCAAAATACAGTAAAGCTTTAGAACGAGCTAAGGATATAATATTAATAATAAATGAAAGCGACTTTGTCTTATATAGAACATTAAACTCGTTCCAGCTTCACTCTCAAACTGTAGAAGATTTCTCAATTGAGTTTAGCCTTCTTTGCTCTATACTCTGTCGATGAAAACACCATGTGGTACCCTCAGGTTCTACGCGGCGGAGGTGACGCTGGCGCTGGAGTTCCTGCACTCGCACGGCGTCATCTACCGCGACCTGAAGCTGGACAACATCCTGCTGGACGCCGACGGCCACTGCAAGCTCGCCGACTTCGGCATGTGCAAGGAGGGGATCCAGGGCGAGTATACACCACCATGGGTAGTTGGCGGGAAAAGGGAAGATCTCCCAGTGATAGACAGGACACAGGACACAGGTCTAGGGCCAAGCAGGGCCGCTGATTTCGGAAGTCGTATATGTACTTAACCGCGTTGAAAATGTTGATAGCGCGATATATGATTTACCATACATTTCGGTGGCATTTGTATGCGTACCGCCGGGAAAGAATGTTGGCGACGATCAGCACCATCTATGTCGCCACGGGTATATACTGGGATCTAACAACATCTGAAACTAGATATCACAACTTTTCCTTCCTTTTTTATAGAAAAAAGTAACAAAATCAGCCAAGAAGAATGTAACTTACAATGTGTTGTTGTTACAGACGGCGTCACCACCAACACATTCTGCGGAACTCCGGACTACATCGCTCCTGAGGTAAGACTCCAAGTCTCCTTAGTTTATTAAATTACTTCGTTCGTCATTTTCTTTTTCTCCTGTGGTAAATCTTGCAGGAACAGCAGTATATTGTCTAACTATCTACTGGTTCTCATCACATATCAATTGTCTGTACATCTATCGTTTGTCTCAGATCTTGCAGGAGCGGCAGTACTATTATACCACCTATTCGCTTCCTACAGATACTACTTATCTAAACCTGGTTGTCGCAACAGATCTTGCAGAAACAGCAGTACATTGCCTCACTATCGACCTGTTGTTGGTTCAGATCCTGCAGAAGTAGACGTATCTTGGCTCACGTCTTTCTTGCTTGTCTCAGTACTACTGTTTCACTACTTACTGCTCGCTCGCCTCAGATCTTGCAAGCGTATTGGCACTGTCTTACTACCTCCTGCTCGCTTTAGATCCTGCAGTAGCAGGAGTACTATTGTCACACGTCTCTCTCTCCTCACGTCTCTCTCTCTCTGGTCGCCTCAGATCCTGCAGGAACAAGAGTATGGCGCCTCAGTAGACCGCTAGGCGCGCTGCTGTACTATCGCTGACGTCACTCTTGTTGCTTCAGATCCTGCAGGAGCAGGAGTATGGTGCGTCAGTGGACTGGTGGGCGCTGGGCGTGCAGCTGTACTATGTCTCATGTCTCTCTCTCTGGTCGCTACAGATCCTCCAGGAACAAGAGTATGGTGCCTCCGTGGACTGGTGGGCGCTGGGCGTGCTGCTGTACTATCTGACGTCACTATTGTTCCCACAGATACTCCAGGAACAGGAGTACGGCGCGTCAGTGGACTGGTGGGCGCTGGGC
Organism: Emmelina monodactyla; assembly: GCA_916618145.1. NCBI lineage: Eukaryota > Metazoa > Arthropoda > Insecta > Lepidoptera > Pterophoridae > Emmelina > Emmelina monodactyla. Next base: position 310,281 of record OU745315.1, on the reverse strand, counting down.
GTGCTGCTGTACTATTGTCTCACGTCTCTCTCTGGTCTCACGTCTCTTTCTCTCGCCTCAGATCCTGCAGGAACAGGAGTACGGCGCGTCAGTAGACTGGTGGGCGCTGTACTGTCGTCTGACGTCACTATTGTTGCCACAGATCCTGCAGGAACAGGAGTACGGTGCCTCAGTGGACTGGTGGGCGCTGGGCGTGCTGCTGTAGTATTGTCTCATGTCTCTCTCTCTCTGGTCGCTACAGATCCTCCAGGAACAAGAGTACGGCGCCTCGGTGGACTGGTGGGCGCTGGGCGTGCTGCTGTACTATGTCTCATGTCTCTCTCTCTCTCTGGTCGCTACAGATCCTCCAGGAACAGGAGTACGGCGCCTCAGTAGACTGGTGGGCGCTGGGCGTGCTGCTGTAGTATTGTCTCATGTCTCTCTCTCTCTGGTCGCTACAGATCCTCCAGGAACAAGAGTACGGCGCCTCGGTGGACTGGTGGGCGCTGGGCGTGCTGCTGTACTATGTCTCATGTCTCTCTCTCTCTCTGGTCGCTACAGATCCTCCAGGAACAGGAGTACGGCGCCTCAGTAGACTGGTGGGCGCTGGGCGTGCTGCTGTAGTATTGTCTCATGTCTCTCTCTCTCTGGTCGCTACAGATCCTCCAGGAACAAGAGTACGGCGCCTCGGTGGACTGGTGGGCGCTGGGCGTGCTGCTGTACTATGTCTCATGTCTCTCTCTCTCTCTGGTCGCTACAGATCCTCCAGGAACAGGAGTACGGCGCCTCAGTAGACTGGTGGGCGCTGGGCGTGCTGCTGTAGTATCTGACGTCACTATTGTTGCTTCAGATCCTCCAGGAACAAGAGTATGGCGCGTCAGTAGACTGGTGGGCGCTGGGCGTGCTGCTGTACGAGATGGTGGCGGGGCAGCCGCCGTTCGAGGCGGACAACGAGGACGAGCTGTTCGACTCCATCCTGCACGACGACGTGCTGTACCCCGTGTGGATCTCCAACACCGCCGTCGCCATACTCAAAGGTACAATTAACATTACGTAGAATAAATGCAAGTCGCTAATTCTGTCTGTTTGTATGTTTTTCCACTATCTTCTATGCTAGAAAAAGTTATTTGAAGTTAGCTGGAATTCAACGTACCGTGGATATGTCGCGCATATTTCACCATTGCGGTACGTGGGCTGGTCACTAATCCTACTAATATTATAAATGTGAAAGTTTGTGAGGATGTATGGATGGATGGATGGATGGATGTTTGTTACTCTTTCACGTAAAAACTACTCGATGGATTTGGATGAAACTTTGCAGTAATATAGGTTATACATCAGAATAACACATAGGATACTTTTTACCGCGGGAAAACATCTCATTCCCACGGGAAACCGACTTCCACGCGAACGGAGTCGCGGGCGGCAAACTTTAGTTTATAATACACTAGTACTATTACTAAGAGAATTTATTCGGATTTAATTTAAAGAATGGTATGTTAAGTTTACTGCGTACACTTTAGCTATTTTTAAGTTTTGCGCGTCGATTAAACATTCTGAATTTGGGTATGCTTCTGCGGTCTCGACGCAAAAGTCCACTAGGCCCAAAATAAACTAGTTCATTCGGTTTATGACGATTGTCTGAATGAATGAATGATTGCTTGAATTAATGGTCGAATGATTGATCGAATGATTGATCGAAAAAAAAAACGGTTAATGGCCATACCTTGTGCTATTTGTTGGTTGTAGTTAATCCACGATGTTATCTGTCCACACAAGTTGGCTGTAGTGACTCTGCACCCATTTGTCGTATGTCGGCCCATGTCGTCTGTAGTGACTACATGATGATCAAGGGGTTCATGACGATACCTTGTGCTACTGGTCTGCTATAGTTCCCGCGTGTTGTCAGGGTTCATGACCAAGTCCCCCGCGCGGCGGCTGGGCGTGCTTTTTTTTTTTTTGATAATCCAGGAAAATGCCTACGCATACCCGTCCCCTCCAGGGAAAGGAGACGGGTTATGTCGGACTCGCACCGACTAAAAACCTGGAGTTGTCCTTCAGGCCGTCGTATAATGGCGGGGCCGCGGGAATTACCTGTTGAGGCCCTCGCCGCGAACCCCACCGACGGCTGGCCACCGAGGCAGCCCCCTCAAGTTTGGAGGCGCGCTGGGACAAACCGCGGCGCGCCTACCCCCTCACGTTCCCTTGATTGGCTACCGACCTAGCCCTGTGTCGGCAGCTTGGGAACCTCCCCAGGGTCTTCGGCCGTCTGCCGACCCGGGGCCTCACCGGCTGGAGTCGCCGACGCGCCACTGCGGGGACAGTGGCGCGCCGCCGAATCTGCCCTGGGCCGAGGAGAGGGGTTTCCCCACCACCCCTTCCTCAACCCACCTCCAATCCAAATCGCGGAGGATCGGATGCCGCGGCCGCCACGCCGCGCCACCCGACCCCCCACGATTACCCCCCTGGGCGCTCGACAGAACGAGGGCCAAAGGCCCTGCTGGAGCCTCCCCTCCTGGGGTGCAACTGACCGAGTGCCCGGCCAGAGCCTCCCCTCCGGGCGCATTAGCACGCTGGGCTCCCGCCCAGCTGGAGCAGCCCCCCTCTCGTGGGCCGGTCTACCTCACGACCGGCCCCATGTGGGACCGCTTAGCTTCCCCCAGTAGCTGGCTTGCTACGGGGTACTAAGCCCCCCCGCCGCGGCAAGGCGCGATCCCTTGGGGGGGGCGGCTGGGCGTGCTGGGCGGCGTGTATCTGTTGTCTATAGTTCCCGCGTGTTGTCAGGGTTCATGACCAAGTCCCCCGCGCGGCGGCTGGGCGTGCTGGGCGGCGTGTATCTGTTGTCTATAGTTCCCGCGTGTTGTCAGGGTTCATGACCAAGTCCCCCGCGCGGCGGCTGGGCGTGCTGGGCGGCGTGTATCTGTTGTCTATAGTTCCCGCGTGTTGTCAGGGTTCATGACCAAGTCCCCCGCGCGGCGGCTGGGCGTGCTGGGCGGCGTGTATCTGTTGTCTATAGTTCCCGCGTGTTGTCAGGGTTCATGACCAAGTCCCCCGCGCGGCGGCTGGGCGTGCTGGGCGGCGTGTATCTGTTGTCTATAGTTCCCGCGTGTTGTCAGGGTTCATGACCAAGTCCCCCGCGCGGCGGCTGGGCGTGCTGGGCGGCGTGTATCTGTTGTCTATAGTTCCCGCGTGTTGTCAGGGTTCATGACCAAGTCCCCCGCGCGGCGGCTGGGCGTGCTGGGCGGCGTGTATCTGTTGTCTATAGTTCCCGCGTGTTGTCAGGGTTCATGACCAAGTCCCCCGCGCGGCGGCTGGGCGTGCTGGGCGGCGTGTATCTGTTGTCTATAGTTCCCGCGTGTTGTCAGGGTTCATGACCAAGTCCCCCGCGCGGCGGCTGGGCGTGCTGGGCGGCGTGTATCTGTTGTCTATAGTTCCCGCGTGTTGTCAGGGTTCATGACCAAGTCCCCCGCGCGGCGGCTGGGCGTGCTGGGCGGCGTGTATCTGTTGTCTATAGTTCCCGCGTGTTGTCAGGGTTCATGACCAAGTCCCCCGCGCGGCGGCTGGGCGTGCTGGGCGGCGTGTATCTGTTGTCTATAGTTCCCGCGTGTTGTCAGGGTTCATGACCAAGTCCCCCGCGCGGCGGCTGGGCGTGCTGGGCGGGGTGGCGGGCATCAAGGCGCACGCGTTCTTCGCGGACGTGGACTGGACCGCGCTCGCGCACCGCCAGCTGCGCCCGCCCTTCAGACCCAAGGTAGGTCCCACACATGCAGCGAACACTGAATGATGGTACAAGTAACTTCACCATTATCTTCCTAATATGTCGCCACCACATTCTAAATCTAGTTTCAATCAGTTAAGCATTGCCCAGAGATTCTACCGTTTTGATTTGTTTACGTATGGCTTACCTGCTAGTTAAAATAATGACCTTCATTAAGAGATCGAATATATTTACGATGAACTAAATTCATAAAATTCATTTTTAAAACATTACTCATTGACTTGAAAAAAGCCATGTAGATTAAAATCGATTCGCCTTTATAGCTTTTATACCATTGAGATATTAAATACCTTAAAATGACTCTTAAAATTTTCGTAAAACATGACACATGTGAACACGTTATGAAGCGTCTGTCTGTATTGCTTGGTGTAGAAGAGCAAGCGCGAGGCGGGCAACTTCGACGCGGAGTTCACGAAGGAGGAGCCCGCGCTCACGCCCGTGCTGCCCGACGTCGTGCGGACCATCAACCAGGTACACACACACATACACGTACACATACACACACACACATACACACACATATACATATACACTAACACATGTGAAGACAACGACACCAGTGGACTAAGGCGATGATGTTTGCAAATAAAACTATGCTGCGCAAGGTTACAAATGTCTGCACAAAAAAACACACACACGCTTCGGCCTATTGTCTTTGTATATCATAGATATGACACAATGTATTACCTTTGCAGGAGGAGTTCCAAGGTTTCTCGTTCGTGAACGATGACTTCAACCCCGGCACCGAACCACCGCCGCAACCCGCTGTCTGAACATACAACACACACTACACTACACATACACACTACACCACACAGACACATACACACACTAACACTACACACAAATACACATCTCCTGTACTTCCCACCACGCCCTCGATCCAAAGTATCCGCGCGGCCACTGTGCAGTCTCCGAATGAACGAAATGAACTGAAACCAGAAGACTAGGCATCTTGGCTCGGGCTCGGCGAGATGTCAGATTTTAATTTAATTAAAGTCAAGGCCTAGTTATGAGTCAGAAGAGAAAAGCCGACGTGATCAGACCTGTTATTAGCTTTAAGTGAAAATTTATTTATCCGTTTACAAAACGTTGTTCCATATTGGATGTTTGGTTATGTTTTATATCCCCTAGAATGAAGTACGAGCCGAGCACAGTGGCGCCTGTGAGTCCCTCGCTCCGACGAGGACCAGGTTCAACTCTCGGACGCGATAGTTTTCTTATGAGATTCTGTCCAAGAGCGAAACCAGCCAATGTTTTGAGGCGGTTGATCGTTGATCACAAGTTTTATACACCTGAATCATTGAACAAATATAATGAGACTAAACACGAAATCTACCTAACTAGCGAAAACAATATTGTGAAATCTTTTTAAGGAAAGGTAGAGCAATTAGCAATTGTTGTAAATATCGAGAAAATAAATGCGTAATTGGTTATAAATGTAGTGGACCCAGTACATCGCCGGTTTGGAGGACGCAGTGGTTTAGTAAATGACGAGACGGAGAGTTGAAACGACGAGTCGGCGATGTACCGTGTCCGCATTGATTGTGGGAGGAAATCACGTAAACCCCATTCGCGATAGATGCATGTTGTCTGTGTGCGTGTGTTTGAATGTGTGTGTGTGTTGCGCTGACAAGGGGGGGGTACAAATTGTCATTCAATATACAAAAGCAACAAACGTAGCCAATTTTTCTTCAATGTACAGAGTATGTTTTTGGAATGTCCTCGCCTGATTTTAGGTTTAGTTTGTCGTCGTTCCTCCATCCCAATGGTGCTTCTATTCGTTCGTTCTTCCGAAGCGGCGCGAGCTGCTGTTGTGTTGCATGTTTTCGTTCGTTCCTTGCGAAGTATGACGTCATGAGTGTACACCGGCGACGAATCACTAGAGTCACACGACTCGTGTTGGTGTAAGTAGTCGTAATATCGCTTCTAGTCCCTCGTTGTGTAATAAATAATTAAAAAAAATAATAATTTAGTATAATTTGCTAAGCATTTTGTTGGTGAAATACTCATTGTTATGTTTATAATCTGTCACTTCAGTATTCTTATTCGATCGATTTTTTTTATTGAGATTATTTTTTTATATTTACGTTCGTGTTACGAACGCGTGTCTTTTGCGTACTAAAAGTACATTTTATCTAAATATACCGCCTCTTTATATTTTAATGAATTTATTCGCAATAATATTTTAATAATCGCTCGACTATTTTTCTGATTTCGAATCTTTTGCAAATGAACAATATTTTTGATGTTTATTGCAACGCGTCAGTCGAATGTTTCTTCGTAAGTTTTCTGATCTAATGTTAGTATTATATTTAGTTTGTAAGTGAATTAAACCAAAGGTGTTAATATAATTATTTAATTTTACGGTAGTTTCGTTGATTAATAATGACGTTGAGCGTCCCGAGTCTATCGTTTCCGTTATTTACAAATAAGAATTATTACATGTTTTATCTTTACCCAAGTTTATACAAAATGGATACATTATATAGAAATAGTGTCAGTAGTGTTGTTTATTAACCAATCTCAGATGTGGAGTCAGTAACCAGTAAGCCACGGGGGTTCAGATTCAGCGCAAGAACAATGCACAAATGTAATGCTTTATGTAGTTGTTAGTGTATAAATAAATGTTATTATATAAATATTATATAAAAATCTCTGCGTGTTCCCAGTATATTAAATCGTTAATGTATTGTCTTACATTTTGATATGCGTTACGTGTGTTTTTGTGCAACAAATGAAGATCATTAATTTTGATATCGCTGTAACGTTTTCATGTTATTTTTGTATGGCGTATTTTTTATCGTTCTGTGCGCGACTAAGGATTTACCGTAGTTGTTTCACTTTGTGTATGTGTGCGTGCGATGTGTGTGTACGTGTCGGGAGTGTATGTGTGCGTGGTTGAGATGATGTTGGTGTGTGTGCAGGCGTGCGACGAATTCTAGTCGAATCGTTTGGTAATCCGTCTATTTGAGTCACTGTTTTACAATGAAGGTTTAACATCCTTGGACAGTGTGGGAGTATGTTTCAGTAATGATCGACTAGAATCTATCGCGGCGTCTTTAGTTCGTCCGTTCAAAATTTTCATGAATATTTTAGTACGTGGCTTGTAGTGTCGCCGTGGCGGCGGCGGGCGACTCGCGGTCTCCCTCGATGTTCTCATAGTCGTACATGATTCTCTTCGCTATCGGTGTGTCTGTGTGTGTGTGTGTGTATGTGCGAGCGGTGTGCGTGTGTGCGTATCTGTGCTATTTCTCTCGTCACATGTTTGTTGGCACGTAAATAAATATACTATATATATAAAGATGTGAGTTTCTGCCCTATGGTGGCCTATTGTTAGTGTAAGAGAGGATTATATATAAGAATTGGAGTTCGCAATCCCGGTAGTTGTACGAACAGACGGGTGGTTCCATACAACACGGATACATCTCAGTTGTTGTTACATGAACCCCCGACTCCGCAAGTCCATGTAATATCGACGTTCATTTTCCGACCACGTTAATCAATGTAACAAATAGACAAACCATGTTGAAGCTTGTATTGCGATTTTTTGGAAACGTTTAATTTTAGAAGTATACATTTATAATTTTCTAAATTGTTGAATATTTTTCTTTAAATTTAAGGCGTAGCTGGTAACTGCCGTAGTACAATTGAGTGGTAGCATCGATGAGTGTCCTGCTATCATTATTACTATTAAACAAAGATAATGTAAAATAATTATAAATCAATGTATACAGGAGCAGGGTGAAGTTACAGTTGGTTCTGTACACAGTAGTCGAACTTCACGCGAGACAGAGAAGGAGCGATGTGCATCCGTCTCACTTATACCTGCAGTAATCTATTTCTCAATTTAATCAAAACAAAACACGTGGATCAACGACAGAGCCCAGTGTAACTTCGCCTGAAAAATATGAACAGTTATAAAGTAAACTATTTATATAAATCAGTACTTCTGTTAAGGTGACAGGTTGTAACTTTAGTTGACTGAAGAAATTTGTTAAAGTTCTATTGATACTATTTTAATAATTGTCTGTATTGCATTAGCACTGCTGGGTGAACGTTAGCACTTTAAATTTTATTCGATTGTGATTGTAGTGAAGTGTAGCGATTTGCGTACGCCCCTGCCGCGCCTCCCCATCGTGGGAATTTCTAGATTTTTCGAATCTGCTCTCTTCACATGCAAACACAGTCAAACTGTTGTGTTATGTTGTCGTTAGTTTTATATTTTATCCCCAGCAGTGACATCTGTCAGTTTCCATGGCGCCTGTCACCGACTGTGCCAAATGTTCTCAAGTTGTACAATGTATCGACGGTCGACATCACTACCAGTAAATCAGATTATTTATAGTTACAACCAGTTAGGCCGTCGACCGCTAGAAGAACCTCAATGCTTAGAGCTGTCACGTATGTACTAATGTCTCACAAATAGTTTCTAACAAAATATATCATAGATTCTTATGTTCTTAGTACGATTGTTATTAGAAAATGCTTCAATGCCCGCGGCGCTTCCTCGCGCCATGAGGCATACTTGGATCTAGCCGGTAAACGACTTGTTGGTAACCATTTAATTGTGTCCTATATGCCGAGGCAGGCTTGTGAGTATACTCATTGAAATTTGATAAAAAGAAATACTATTTACAAACATTATTTAAGTCGGAATACTTTTTGAAAGTCCGTTGTTTTGCCATTGTTGGTTTATTTATAGTGATGGATGGTCAATGAGTATACAGTGGCGTGAATTCGCTTGTCCAAGTGTAACGTAACTATCGAATCACATCGCCATTTTGTAAAGATGCCTTCGAGGCGTCACCTCCGCCGCGCCGGAGCCACCGATTGCTCCTTCACAATACCATATTCTTACAACAATGACATAAATCACTTGACCGTCATTTCATGGTACTATATAGTGATCTAGCAGGCAGAGCAATCTGTAGCAAAGGTGGCGGCATCGCCAAACGGAAACCGAACATATCACGCTCTGTTCTCGTTATTTCTTTTTATATTTTATACAAAAATAAATTATATCATCACAAGTTATGTCAAACATAGCGCAGAGTTTATCTGGAGTTATTTGCATTCTTCACACTCGCTTTCTTCACTAACTTTATGAATCTAAACATGAGTTTGACTCGTATGTGTTTTAATGTTATTGTACATAATATTTGATAGCAAATCTCACTAGCGACACTTGTGTAGAGATTATAGGCTTCTTATTGTAAGGGCGCCCGCGTCGGTCTCTTTACGTTGACATTTCATTTGACAGCTCGAGAATGTCAAAACGGACTCGACGGGGTCGCCTAATTCGTAGTATATTTGTGGAGAATGCAAGTCTATTTTGTTCTAATTTTGGAACGCTTATACACATCGCTTCCCGATAGCTGTAGCTGAACGAAACGGGTATTTGTACAAACGATTAATTTTGTAACGTATCTTGCCATTCTGATGTTGTTTGAGTCGCGTGGTGCGATGACGTCACCAGCCCCCGCGCGAGGCATGGAGCGCCGTGACGTCACCTGGCAGCTACACGTCAGTGCGAGGCAGATGTTTCTTGTTTGTTCACATCACAATCTACTAGGATACTTAGCTGAGTAACCTAATGCATATAATATAGTTTAATGATGAGATTAATATGTATATGTAATCCTACATGTCTATTAAATTGAGAAAATAGATTACAGTCCTGTGTTTCATTTACATTATCCTGTTCATTTAGAGTAAGAAGTAAGCTGTAGATATTAAATAAGTGAGATGATAATGTAGGTTTTAAAGAATTTCGCTTAAAAATTATATAGGTACATCTGTATATCAGGATTACAAGTACGTAATTTAAATGTTCTTATTCTGAAATTGAAGTGAACCTAATTTAATATATCATTATCATTACATAGTATAAATCCAAGTCGTTAATTCTGTCTGTTTGTATGTTTGGCCCATAACTCCTCCTAAACCACTAAACGGATTTTAATGCGGGTTACGCCATCTTTAAGGATATTTTCTCATTTAAATTTGTAAATAAATAACATTTATAAAAAGTTATTTCAAGATAGCTACAAAATAGTGTTTCGGGAACAAATCGGCCAAAACCACACCATTGCGAAGCGTGGACGGGCCGCTAGTTTCTTATAAGATCTAGCTAGATTGTTCCAGCTATACATTATGCAGTTTATACGAGTTCGAGAAAATTGCATTTTCTTCTGCCTACGGTCAATCTCAATAATCTACTAACCATTGACGCCTTGTTTAATCAGTTATGTTTTTGTAAAATATGCTATTTGTTGCTTGATGTAGAATAACAAACACAGATAGATCAAACGTCAGTAACAAACCAAACAATAGGCATGATGACTGTGAATAAAATACACAAAAATTATGCTACCATCTAATGAAACGTAAATAAAATATTAAAAAATACCAAGGTATTATTATAATTAAAGCGAGATTAATTAATATTTTTAAAAAATAAATCTACAAAATACTACAGTCCGCCATGATATTCTGAACGCCAATCAGTGGGCTTAGCATAAGCGGCGTGATATCGAGTACTTGACATTTGTTTGTGAGAATATCTCGATTTTTTTAATTCGGTAGCAGGACTGCACACTATCTCATCGCAACTCACGGTGATCAGTGACTCACATACGTCATTTGGCTCTCACGTCGTAATCGGTAGCATGCACGCCCAAAAACACACGCTTCTTTTTTTTTAATACGAGATAATTCTCTTCCTCAAATTTTGACGACGAGAAGCTGTAAGATTGCTTTACCGAGATTGATTGTGTCGAATTGTGCTTGCATGCATCATCTATATACAGGTACTTGAGTTTAATTAGCTGATAAGTGTTAGAACTTTTAATTTTTTAAAGAATTTTTAATGTTTAAAAATTTTAAAGGTTTCAACATTGTACACAACTGTCATTGCGTCTGGCATTCGGACCGAGCCCGTCCTCGCGAGAGGGCGTTGTAGATTGAAAAATATATTGTTGTGAAACTATTTTTACTTTTTTAAATTAATAAAGAATATAGAATTCAAGAAATATCATTTATTGCAGCATCCTGAATTTAGTATTATAACATAAGGTAAAACCGTTTGTAATTATTTGAAGTATTATGGCAGTCCCTAACTATAATCATATGTATAGTAGGTATATACTAGTGACCCGACCACGCTTCCCAATGGTGCAATTTTGGGCGACTTGTTCCCGAAACATTGAATTTTAGTTAACCCTTTGAAACCTTTTCTGAATGTTCTTTATTCAAAAATTTTTATGAAAAAAATACCTAAAGGAAGGTGAAAACCGCATTAAAATCCCTCAACTGGCTTAGGAGGAGTTAGCGGCCAAACATACAAACAGACAGAATTAGCGACTTGGATTTATACTATGTAATGATGATGATGAGCAGCGGGAAAGAAGGAAAATTGAGCGTAGGATGCTGAGGGAAGTGATCCCTTTGACATGGGGGATCACGAATGATGTTGAAGTACTTTTGATATCATAATATTTATTCACGAAAGTACGATTACCTATCCCGCATTATTTGTTTTGTTTACTAACTCCACCCACAGACTACAGACTAGTAAGAACATACATACTAACAATAGACAAAAATACAGTGGTGGCTATTTGTAAAAAAATAGAAATTGAATGAATGATGATGTTAAATTTACATAAATAGCAACACTCTCTTCATCACCACGGAATCGAAACTCGACGTGAGTTTTCTTCTCTCTCACAAAGGTCATGCTACCGGTTTCGACATAAAAATAGAGATCGATTCGTTCTCCACTCCCACCCACGGAGTATCTCGATACCGGTCATGCTAGGCCTACAGAGCGAATGACGTCACTATAGAGCATGGTTCCCAACTTAGGTTTTCCCCCCAAATTTAGGGGGTAAATTAGTGGGATGGGATTTTTTTTTAATTTTGTTTTTATTCTAAAAATTAACAATTTAGTTTTTTCTTATTGCTTTTTTAAAAATAGTCAGAAAAATAATTTATTTTTACTAAAATAATCGGTTATATATTGTTAGGAGTTACAATCTGGAATACGAGTGAGGAGAAGCCCCGCCTATATAAGCAAGTCGCAGACAGGCTTGCGCTTTCTTCCCTGCTGGGTGCCATACCGTTCGGACGTATCTCATTTACTTGTCTTAGTCGTTTAGCTTCGCTATTGTTTTTACTTGATTTTGTAATTTTGATTAAAAGTTATTTTTATCGTTTCATAATTGTTTTTTTTTAATTAAATCTCACTTCTGTTCCTAAAAATATATTATACGACCTTGCAGATTCCTTCTAAATCTTGAAAAAAAGAAGTTGGTAGATCTACCTACTTTTCGAATTGAGTTTGGTCGGAAACTACCAACTTTTAGAGTCGTACGGAAGGATTTATAAAAATTCGAGTTGGTAACACTGCTCGAATGTGACGTCAAAATCGACGCCATGACACTTTGGAGCGTTTTGGTGGGAATTTTAAACATAAAATTTTAAATTGATTTTTTTCATATAAATCATGCTTTTTTTTTCCGAAATATGATATTTTTTACAATAAGTATATATTTCTGAATATGATACAACAGTTTTTCAAAATCTGTCATCGTGCCTATTGGAAAATACTAAGGGTTCTAACTTTTGGACGAACATTGAAACCGGTCATCAGAAGTCCTGATAACACCTGAAATTATTATACCTACCTATAAATTTCTACACAAAAAACTATAGCATAATTATCATTACATAGTAACAATCCAAGTCGCTAATTCTGTCTGTTTGTATGTTTGTCCGCTAAGTCCTCCTAAACCAGTTGAGGGATTTTAATGCCGTTTTCATCATTCCTTAGGTATTTTTTTCACTTAAATTTGTAAATAAAGAACATTGCGAAAAAGTGTTTTGAAGTGAGCCGAAATTCAAAGTTTCGTGAACAAATCGGCCCAATTAACACAATTGCGAAGCGTCGTTAGTAATTGTATAAAAACAAAATTGGCTTGTGTCTCTGGGTGTAAGTAGGTTTCAGTTATTTACCCAAGTGAAATTAAAAATATTTTTTGGGTTTTAGTAACGTTAATGAAATCCAAGAAGACATCTGTAGGTAGGTGGGTACCTAGGTACTTCTGAGGAACAATCTTCGGCGTCGGCGTCCATTTAATTTCAGTCTGGTGTTAACTAGCAGTAAAATGCTAATTCTCATTGTAAACGTACCTGTTATACAGTTAGATGCCGCCTCCACTCGTAAAAGTAACATAAATAAGAATCTAACCATTTATTATGATCGTAAATATTCTATACTGGAGGCATCGTTCTCAATTCGTCACGGCAGTAACCCGGTAGCATATCAATCGTTTACGATAACACCCACTCGAAAATTCGATTCAATTTCAAAAGCGTTAATCGATCCGATTTCACGGATGAGCGGAATAATCGGTGTAATGAATAAAAAACAGATTAATTCTCGAGGGAGCGCGCACATGTCGGGACGCGGCGACACAAACATGCACCTTATGGCGAGCAATAACATAAAACATACACATCGGTTAATCCCATTTTTGTCGCGAACTCGACAATAGGCCCCTACTTGTGCAGCTGACGTTGAAAAAAATCCGCGAGGGGAGCTATTGTGGTCGAGCGATAAATGGCGCAATCGCGAACTTCGCTGGCTTTGTTCGGTGGTTAGATTAATGAACTTATTTGTAACAAGTGGGCAGTCTGCTACACGAGGGTGCAATGTAGCCGACATTTAGATCAGAGGGTCAGGTCGATGCAGTTCTAATGGCATATGGTTGCAATATCTGTGTGAGTTCGTGCTGGGTTTAATGTAAATGGTAGTGGCGTGGTGTAGATGGTGGCGCGTCATTGTCGCGCTCATTACTGCGCATCACCCGCCCCACCTAACGATGCTCGTGACTCGCCGCCTCCGAGGAATCACCTCGACTAAATCTAGTGAATACAAACACCGGCGATTACAACGCGGAACCACGCTGCACACGGATTTGTTGCGGATAATCGGGATATTGTTTTAGAATTTCTGGAATAACGATTTTTAGAGCATGAACTTTGCACCTTCGTGTTTGAAGATAGTTGACATTTGAGGTTGAAACCTGTCTTGTCTTTGTCTTCGTTTGTTACAGGAAGGAAAGTAGTGGAACCCGGTATTTGCAATCAGATCACGAACTAGATAGATACTTTGTTGCGAATACGGTGTACAGTGTTTACCTACCTATTTTTAATTAAGTAAACTAAACACATTGAAAACTATTTATTGGCTAAAGTGTTTATATACTTTAACCAAATAAAAAAAAACTATGTAAGTACCTAACAGGAAATCTTTTTGAGTTCCTAGCGTTACTTTGGTGCTTTTAACTATACCTAGTACAATTTCAAAGATGTGTAGATCCTTATTAATCCACGACACGTTGTACATTTTTTAACCACGGAATATTTTACCAGGAATCTTTTCCAAGCTCGCGATCATGCCTCTGATCAGTGTTTGAGATCCATTGTAAGCAAAACGAGTTACTGACATTCATTTGTTTCTCGTGTCAGACGCCCGTCCCATCAGTCGACTCGCCTCAGTTAAAACAGCTAATTGCTCCTACTTAAACTTACAGCCTTTGCCATTCCAGTCTGCAGACAATCTGTGCAAAGCTGCGCCTAATGTATCTACTTATTTTATTGACAGAGCGTTCGCATGTATTTCAAGTTGAAGTTAAAGTGAGCAGTATTTCAAAGTGAGTATCGCGCTGGACGCTAATTACAGAGGGTTGTAGTGCAGTGCGGTGTAGCGGCGAGTGGATTGCTCACGACCTGCGCCGGCGCTGCGACGCGGCCCGCGGTAATACCTACCTACGAACCTACCAGCGTGATTGTAATGAGCCTTCGCAACCAACTATACTACACTTAGATACTTTTTGGTAAAAAAACATATTCCTACTTATAATAAGATTACTTCTAAAGAAATCAACATGTTCCCTATACTAAAAACAATAAATAATATAATTTGTCACCTACGTGATAAAGAAAATGATTATAGCCTCCAAGCCATTGATCGTACTCCGCCTACGCAGTGTAGCATTCTTCGTCAGTATACATTAACTGATAATGAAATTAACGGCTGGTAACCATCGCTACACGAGGATTAAACGTTTCCGAAATAAGATTTATGTGTCTCGTACATTTAGATCCGTTTGACAGATAATAATGATTGAAGCGAAGTGAACGTTTAGCTTGGAAGTAGTGCCAATGACTCGATCGATGAGGCGTGTTGTAGCATTGGAATATAGGTTTTATTTTCAACAAGTGGATACCCATTTGTGTATAAGTAAGCTTTAAATGAAACCAGTTTGCGGGGAAACCGAATCAAACCTATTATTAGTCAAAATATGCTTTGTCTTTGCAAAATCTGTAGCGAAATAAGATTGACAGAGAAGAACTTTATCCTCATTAACGACCAAGTGGTCATAATTAGGCACGGGGGGATGATTTTAACAAACATGGTAAAAATTGTAGATTGAACTCATGTAAACCAAATATACGTTTAAGACTTTTTTTTTTTTTTTTTTTTTATGTAATATAGGTAGCAAACGAGCATGCGGGTCACCTGATGGTAAGTGATCACCGCCGCCCATGACTACCCTCAACACTGTAGGTGTTGGGGGTGTGTTGCTGACCTTTAAGAAAATATATAAATAAATAAATAAAATTGGGCACCGGATACCGCACTCACCGAACGAAACGCAGGAACATCGTTCCTACTTCACATCGGTTTCCTGTGCGACGGTGGTATTTCACCGGTCGAGTCAGCCCAGCAATCGCTGCAGACAGAGCCTACAGCTAGACTCTACCACTCAAATCAAGACTGCTTTTCATATTGCAAAACGGACATCTAGAGATATCAATGTGAGTTGTAATTCCCAAGCATTGCAGGAACTTTAAACTGCTTTTTACCAATAATGGCGGCATGTTATATCCATGCACATAGACAATACGCTGGTGGTACATCCCGGAAACTAATACTCGTTTTTATCAGCAATAACTGAGATCTATGACGGATTAATATTATAACTTGCAACCAGGGCTGAAATTATTGAGATAAAGTTGCTGGTAATTTAAGGTAAGTAGGTATACTTCTTACCTATATTTGATTCAGTATACAAAACATTTATTCTAATAAAGGCTATTATTTTCATAGTAGCCTTTCATTAACCTTATTTATGTAAAATCTGGATTTAATAACATTTTTAAGATAAAAACTAAAAAATTTAGTACTTATAGGTATCTAAAAATCATGCTCGCAAAAACTAACCTAACGCCAAATTCTTGTTTAACCCCGTTATTATTTTAGGTATTTAGTTAATACTTAAAGTTAATGTTGTACCTACATATAGTAATTTTTTGCATGGTGTTAAAACCTCAATCGATCCTTGTATAAAGCAAGCTTGCAAATTTTACTCAAATAGATTTTTAGTTAAAAACCAATAGAAAATGAATGATTTTTAAGATTGTTCCATGCAGGGTGATTGTAAAGTGAAAATTTAATAAATTTTCTTCAGTCCCGCACGTATTTTGCGGAAATGTGGACTTGAACCACGGATCGAAAGCAACGTTTGAATCACGGTGTATAAACAAAACCCGAGTTCATTACAGTTAAAAGTAAGTGCCTAGGCTATTAAAGTAAATGTTACTTGTATATAAATTAAGTGTTCAGGAATTTCAATGAGTGGACACTATGAGATCGCAATCGAAGGAAGTATCTGCCGTTAACAAGTCAATTGATCGCTGAGCAAAAACCAAGGTAAATACCTACTTAGGTAATAGATAACTTGGTGCTGATAGTAAGGTGTTAGTTTAATGTAAGGTCGCGTTGTCTAAGAATCATTATTTCAGAAAGTTGTATTTACTTTTTCATGAAATGTCTGCCTGGCAGTTAAATTATACTTCTTATTTAAGTCCTACTTTAACCGGAACTCTCCTGGTTATTTTATATTTAAATCCATAAATCCGTCTAAGACTGAAAACAGAACCTACTAAGGTATTGAAGCAGTTTACGTCCCTACTAAAGGTTACAATTTTAATTTTGTATAAGAAATTAGTTTTGTAACTGTTCATATTAGGTAGAAAAAAAATATGTGAGGGATGCATTTGTAGGAAGATTCATCGCCTTTGCCTGCGACTGTTATTGGTAACGACATTTTATTTTGAAACCTTACTAGTGATACCTAAAATTGAAGACGCGAAAGTATTCGTGTTTTTTTTTGTGAATAAATAAAATGGTAGTCATATTTTCTCCAACGATGTTCTACGACGATTTAGAAAACATTAAATCAATACAGAGAAGATACTCTATATCTTTAAGCTCAAGTTAACAAATCTCCAGCTACTAGAGCTTAATAACCAACATTATAGTTGCTCTGATCTTTCATAATATACTGCGCAGAGAGTTACAAACGTGAAGGAATTTGTTGTTTGCGCAGCTTGATAAATCATTTGGTTGCGCGGGAGTTTTTATTGGAACTGTAGCTCGTGTTGCGCCATAAAATTAATAAATTCATTGCGACTGCGCAGAATCACCGAGAGTCGTGCGCCGGATCCGACCCCGGGACTGCAACTACAACTTACCCTGTAATCTGTCGACCACTGGGATTAGAACCTTCCTTTTTAAGAATTGGAAAGTTGTTGGGGATTTAAATTTGTATGGATTTTGTCGTGTCTTAATAAAAGTAATTAGCGAAACACTGATCATTGGATAAGTTAAAACGTTTTTTTTTTATATAATACAAAACATTTGTTTAGATAACGAATACAAGCTTACCTAAATAATGTAATGTCACTTTTTTCATTTTATTGTCTATGGTAGTTCAAATGCTAACAAAAATAAGTTTTTGTTTAAGGCATGAGCGAAACAACTAGGGGATTCATTATGTTGCAAAAGTTATTACAGTCTGTCACTAAATATGATTGAATACTTAAGATGTTATTCTTAAAAGAAAACATCTTACCTCTAATTCTGTGTCATTAAGGCCCAATTGCAGTGAACGCTTTAACCTCGGGTTAGCTTCGGGTTAGCTAACTCAGGTTTAAATGGCGCCACCATCGATTGTAACTACTTCTTATTACGATCGACGGTGGCGCCATTTAAATCTGAGTTAGCTAACCCGAGGTTAAAACGTTCCCTGCAATTGGGCCTAAGTCTTGCATTATATCCCAACTAACTTTCATAAGTTAGTTATCTTCATGTGTTTTAAATTGGGTATTGCAGTGAGATCGTCTGTTTTATCGACTTCTGGAACTGCCTCTAAATCACTGCGTGTAATTGAAACGTCTTCGCTGATCGCAGGGAAGGGCGCGATCGCTTGATACCTAGCTTAGTTACGAAATTACTATTAACTTTAGGTCATTCCATTTATAAACTTGATTCAAAGAACTAATAACTAATCTTTTAAATTAGATTTCAATACTTTAGGATTTTTTTACCATTTTTAAATCGTTGTTTTCTAAGTTTCCTGGGAAAAAAATAATTTATTTACCTTCATTGTTTGTGTCTACAGTTATTAGCCAGAAACGTACACGTAAATAAAATATTATAAACACAATATTTTAAATATATTTTTACTATTTAAGTACTTAAATATAAACGCAGTAGTTCTCACAATTTAATAATCATCAATAATACGTAATAAATATCTTGAAACAGTAACAGCACACATTTGAAGCTGTCTCGCTGATCTGCACGCAACTGCTATCTATTTTTATGCGTCGGCGCAGAGGTAGATCACTCGTGACGCAGGATACATCGCGCACAGTACACCGATCTACTTATATATATGTGCGCGTAGTATATGTATGAGTGGCTTTTTTATGAAGAATAGACATGAAACGCATACACAGCAACGCCAGTAAACATAAATCTGCATTTTACATTGTAATAAAAAAAAAAAACTTAAAAACGCCCTTTTGGTGAGAGGGTGTTAGAATATTGAATAATTTGTAAGAAATTATAAAAATTCATTCAAAATTCGTAGGAATAGAAGTTGTGTAACTTTTGTGCAATTCAAATATACTTCTAAGTTGTCTACAGATTGGTCAAGTAAAAGACATCAACGCGTGCGCTTGACAAAAAGATATTTAAAAAATGACAAATCGTTCCCTAATTTTTTGTAGTAGCACTGATTAAAAAAAAAATTGTTAACTACCCATAGAAAACGCGATAATACCTACCTAAGTCATAAGTTAAAGTTGAGTCTCGGTCCTCAGCAGCGTGGGTCCACTTCTCGTCCACTCTAACTCCTGCACTGCTCTCCTGCAGTGACGTGACGTGGATGGACGGCGGCCATCTTGTCTCCGTCCGCCATCTTGAGCAGCCGCGCCACGTAACACAAATTGAAGCTAGACCTAAATAGCCCGGTCAACCTTCTGGAACGGATACAAATCGTTGGGATGAGCTTCACAAATCGGTTTCAAGTAAGATTTTATATTTTAATAGTTGTTTGACTATCATTACATCGATTGCTTTACTAAATCAGGTAACAAAACCTATTATTACGCAACTACGAACTGTTAAAATAGTCTCGATTGATTTATGGAACAATCAAGTAACGGTCGATAAAAAGTGACCAATCAAATTGGACAGTAATCGACAGTAATGGCGGATAATTTGAGTGTCTCGCGTCGCATTGCTGGGTGCGCGTACGCAGGACACACTGAGAAGTAAGTAATTGTTCACTTCGCAAATAAAGAACATTTTGCCGACACTGTCAATATTTTTGTCATTATGTATATAATTAAAAGTATTCAAAATGTCACGAATAAAGTAAAAGTAAAAAAAAATACAGGAATAATTTTTTGCCGCCATGGATGTTGTTTTGTATTGATAAAGATAAGAACTATTTTAATAAATTTTGTTTAAAGTTTTCCTAAGCGTATTGCTGGAATTCTGATAATTTATTTACAAACCGAAAACTTGGAACAAACCGAAAATGCTGAAAATTACTTTATATACTTCGTACTTACATCAATCTAAAAACTGAAGCTTACTAAGCTGTGAAAGAATTTAATAGCTGAAAAAACATTTTCTGATGTATGGTAGAACAGAATACTTAATTCAATTTTAACATTTTAGTTTACACTCAGTAGGTACATATAGTGGAAAATCTATACTTATAATAAATCTGTAGAGAGGTCAATTCTGTACAAGAAATAACTGTACTGCCTTTGGAAGTTTGTCCGCCGATTTGTGAATTAATAAGTAATTTTATGTCGAGGAACTTATGTATGATATTTGAGTGATTTATCATACAAAATACTCAAATATGAATTGGCTTAATAGGTACATGACTAAATTCCCAATTCAGAAACCGGCGGAAAATGGCATCACAACGTTTAGGTACTTAGGTACTATTTTTTTTCAAATCCGACTAATCCTACTAATATTATAAATGTGAAAGTTTGTGAGGATGTATGGATGGATGGATGGATGTTTGTTACTCTTTCACGTAGAAACTGCTGGATGGATTTGGATGAAACTTTGCAGTAATATAGGTTATACATCAGAATAACACATAGGATACTTTTTACCGCGGGAAAACATCTCATTCCCACGGGAAACCGACTTCCACGCGAACGGAGTCGCGGGCGGCCACTAGTATTACCTATAAACGTGAAAGTTTGTGAGTATGTATGGATGTTTGTTACTCTTTCACGTAAAAACTACTGGACGGATTTGGATGGAACTTTGCAGTTATAGCTTTTACATCAGAATAACATATAGGGTACTTTTTTCCGCAGGAAACCTTTCATTCCCACGGGGAACCGACTTCCACGCGAACGAAGTCTATACACTAGTTATAAATAAAGCATTTTTAAGAGATTGTAGAATAAATTAAGATACCTTCGTTTCGAAATGTTAAGTTTATAATGATATTGTAGAGTACCTTCTAAACTATTTCTGGTGTTGTTAACTGGATGTATCGTGCAAGGAAGGTTGTTGAGCTGACGTCACGAAGGTTTCCCTACAAGTGGTGGGTAGCGTGTTCAGCAGTCGTTTGTCTGCTCGATTTATTGCACCGATACCTCGATAGTGCGCGAGAGAGGCGCGGCGAGATTGGCTCGTCCAGCGATCACGCGATCACCCCGCCACGCTATTGGTCCGAACACCTTATCGATCAGTTCCTTGTACTGAACACTAGATGGCGTGATTTATCACGTGCTACAACTAATAGCGAAGCAATATTTGGATCGCCTTTTCAAACCAACATAGTATTACAAGATTAGTATCGCGGGTTGGTAGATTTATTGTTTGGTATTTGTGGGAGAGCTGCGAGTCTCTGTCGATTCGTTTTGCACTTTCTAAACTACTGAGCGAGTTCACAAACAGGACGTGATGCATTTCTTCCAGGTACCTTACTTACTTACTTAGGTACCTACAGATCACGCCGTCGACTTTCTGCTTCAAAATGGATTCCCTTCTTTAAATCTCGATACGATGAGTTGGCTAGTGCTTAAAAGATATGGAATCTAGTCAATTGTTATTCAGTTAACTCTTCAAATAGAGTCTTATGTAAGTACTTAGGTATTTGTTCACAGGTTGGTAGGTAAACATTACCTACTTGCCGTTTTATTCTATTCAAGTATAAAGCAAATTCGGTAATACACCATAAGTATTACTAATTGGATTCAAATTTTAGCCTTAACATATGTGCAAGTATGTGCATTGTGCAGTATTTATGAAGGCTAAGGAGGGTACGAATGAAGGGGAAAACATCCAAGAATTATTTTACATAGAGCATACATTTTTTAATAAAAAAACGTAAACTTGTAAAGAAACTTCACATTATTGTCATTCCACGGTTTGCAAATTGTAGGTATGTGCAATTGGATTAACGCGAGACTAATAGTGGAATTATGGTGACTTTTTTTGCACGATTTCGTTTAAGACAAGATGGCGGTGAGGTCGGCGCATGATTCACTTTTTGTGAGTTGAGTGGCCGAAGGTAAACGACATTTACCGAGCTTCGGCAGAGATAGTTAGGTATGATAGTACAGTTAGCTTAGATAAGTGGTGCGGGGTCACGCGGGCGGGCGCGGGCGGGCGCGGGGGCGCGGGGGGCAGGTCAGGGCGGGGCCTGGCGCTGATTGGCCGGCCGCGCGGCGCGGGAGTCACGACAACAATGGGGTGAAACTGGAGCGGCGCAGGCGGCTCGGGTTGCACAATGCGGGCGTCGATGAAAGCCGATCGCCGGCGGCGCTGCGCCCGCGCATGTAATGGACCGACACGCTCCTGCGCACTCCCCGAGCACGTTTTTGGCATCAATAACGTAGGTACTTGACGTCCCTCGCCAATTACTGCTGCGATGTAATTTAGATATTATTCTTTTGTAACAATAGCTTATTTATTTATATTGGCAGTAATACATTATTGATCATTATGTATAGGTTTGTTTGATCGTATCGGCCACGTCGATCGTGTATCGGTTCAGCCCACTCGAGTGGTTACATATTTGTAACCCAGATTCTGATTTTCTCACCGCGCTGCTCGGTGTCGGCGCTGAGTGATTCACGCGCAGGATGAGCGCGGCGCATGCGCGACACGCTGCGTACAATTAAGGACGTGCGCGGGGTACTGAGAGCTTCCTCCGCGCGCTGAGAGCCGGCCACAGATCACCCCCTAATAGATTCGTACATTTGCGTTGCATCAGGGTCACCAAAAGTTGAAGTGCGGGGGAGGAAGTAATGACATTCTGATTGGCTAGTTAAAAAACGTTCTAAGATGCACCCGTCAAATAGTGATGAAATAGTGATTTAAGTATTCGATAAAAGTATCGATAAATTATAAATATCGTTTAATAAAAATATCGACAGATTTACATTTACCTGGTTGATTATCCTTCAATTTTTTGTATTATAATAAATGAGACTATTAATGTTGAGCCCAAATTAGAAAAGTACCGACCAACAAAAATTTTTTTGCACTACTAATTTTTGGCCCAAGTTTGCGTGGGTTTCCTTTCTTATTTATAAATGTTAGATTCAAAGTAAATATGTTTCACCTAATTAGAGGGTGCTACACGATATCTAGTTTAAAATTTGGTTAAAAAGTTAAGCAACCTCTTTTTACGAAAAATATCGATATATCGACAGCGTTGATGTATAACTTTCAAACTCTAATATTACTCGGGTAAATTCGTGCGTCTTTAAGAAAATGAGATGACCGTATACACATTTGTACTGACAGAAAGAGATATCCTTTTTTTGTTTACAATAAATAAACCAACGCAAGTTGAACTCCACAAAAACTAATTTTCGATGCACAAATACGCAGTGACACGGATGCGTACGTGTCTGACGGTTGGTCAAGACTAAATCAAAAAATGTAGGCGTGGCTTGCACTATGATTTAAATCGCATAGTGGCGAAACATAGGTCGTCACCTCTAATGCGGAATCTATTAGGGGGTGATCTGTGGAGCCGGCCCACGACGAGACGAAGGAACATAGACAAGAGATGGGTCCAAAATACTAAATTAAGGCTAGTTTACACTCTAGCCGAACGCCTTATTAATTGTTCTCGTTACAGCGTAAGCAGCAGACAGTCTTGAACTTCATATTCATTTGATGCTTAAGAGGTTTACATAACCTCGAATATTATTAACGTTGTGCTTTTAAAATTATTTAACTAAATATAGAATGACATTTACGTTATAGGACACTTCAATGTAGTTTCATTTTTCCATGTACATTTTCAATATCTTAATATTATTTTACTTTTTGAGGTGCAACCCCTAAAATGTCGAGGCTCTTAAACAGATCATAACTCGCGAAGTTAGTTTCTAAACTTCTAAAGCTCATGAGCTTTCTGTTTTATGATAAACAGCATTAACATTTATGCACTAACAAGAACAAGTTAATAATTCCATTCACCTTGCTAAAGGAATATATTAGGACTAGGGGCCGCGCGCGACTCCGTTCGCGTAGAAGTCGGTTTCCCGTGGGAATGCGAAGTTTTCCCGCGGTAAAAAGTTCCCTTAAGTCTTTAATACATAAATATTTTTGGTATCTAGAACCGTTTTTGGCAGCGCACGCAACGGAAGCTCTCAAGGATGAATAATTTTCCCCGTTTTTTTCACATTTTCCATTGTATCTTCGCTCTTTATAGTTGCAACGTGATATTATATAGCCTAAAGCCTGCCTCGATAAATGGTCTATTCAACACAAAAATAATTTTTAAAATCAAACCAGTAGTTCCTGAGATTAGAGCGTTCAAACAAACAAACAAACAAACAAACAAACAAACTCTTCAGCTTTATAATATTAGTATAGATATACAACCAACTTGAATATGACGATAAAGTTGGTCTGTGTCTGGTTTGGGCAGGTTTAACTTGAATATTAGAAGTTATAAAGTATGATTCCATTTTGTTTTGTTCGAATTAGTAACTAGTAAATGTTAAAGTGAAGTTATTATTTAATTAAAGGACGTCTTAGATAGCCCACGTTAAATCCCAATTTATTGTATGAATTATTTACTCGAGTTACTGTAATTGTAAAGTGACGTTATTATTTGGTTAGAGACGTCACGCAAGCTACCCACAGTAAGACTCGTTTTGCTTCACAAAAGAGACATTTAACTTGAACTATGAAAGCTGCAGCAACTCTCCTCCCGTCCCCGGTCCCCGGTCCGATAGCTGCGATCTGTACACGATATATCAATTAATTTAAATTAATTGTCATGTAGTCGCGAGATACCGTCTCGAGGTAACGTAATACCGTGTACTCCACCAATATCTCTAATTGAAACCAATTATTTATTAATGTTGTTCAAATAAATGATACGGTGCAATTAGGAGGAAATCTTGTAAATGAATGCAACAAGAAAACAGACGAAACTTTATTTGACTTTACTATTTCCAATTAAACAATACAGCATACATAAATTGAACTATAGTTATCGAGATTTGTGGCTCTATTCCAAGGAACATACAATGTATCAAGTTTTCAACACCACATCGATTGAATCTAGAGTTGGATATGCATATTAAATGATCGATTTTAATGTTAGCCATTGCTAGCGTTCATTTAAATAATAGAACACTATTTTAGTTGCTTTGCAATGAAGATACTTAGATTAGTATAAAATACAACTTACGACGTATACACAAGCTCGTTTACGTTATATTGATACGTACCTACCTATCGTTTCGGTACCAAAGTAAACAGATGCCACTTAACTCTGGGACCTACTTATTCCCTTACAGAGAGTTCCTGTTAGAAAAATATAATAAATCTGGTGTGTCGTGACGTCACGGAGAGCGCTATCACCGGCGCAGGCGCGGCAGATAGCCCGCGATGGATGCCGCACGATGCCACTATTTGCATTCATTAACCTCCCGTTTAATGGCAATTTGTTCTAACCAAACATGCAGATAACTTAAAAGTTATCTATCTGAGTCTAAGTGGTACCAGAACCTGATCACGCGACCAACAACTATAGCGACTGTTAACTCAACCTGCATAATGTAGCCACTTTATTGGTAACAAATGTTTTGTGTCTCTAGAAACTACCTTCATAATATTCTCACACCAGAACTTAGGTTTCTATAACGGATGATGTATCAGACAAAACAAATCTTTTGTATGTGTTATATGTTTGCATATCGTTAGCTTTTAGTAAGGACCTCAGTTACAGTCATTGAACAGTTGTCTTAATGTCTATTTTAAGTGCTTAGCGGAGTCTAGCTTGTCTCATTACTGCAAACTCTTTACAGATCATTAATCTTACATAGCAGCTGTAAACTACGAGCTTTCACATAATAAATAAGAGCCAGTTCCTAGTTTTGATGTTTAGTTAGATTGAGAAGTAAAGTTGTCAGACGTGAGAGTTGAAACGCAATCACCTGACTTTACCGATAGTTTAGTAATTAATTACAAACAAACATTTACAACGACATTCAAGGTAATGTGATTGTGACTAAGTGTGCGAATGTTGGAAACCGCTACTGAAAGGTTAAATGTTAAAAGTAACAACGAAACTTCGAGTGACCCGGACATTCATAAGGTCTGAAAGTGCATGCAAAACTACTATATTTAAATACTGCTCTAGTTGTGAGCAAAATTTCTACCTTTGAGAGTTAGAACTAAATAATCTTCAGTTCGCATTTTGCGGTTTACAGAAAATTTATTTTTGTTCAAAAATAGGGCTCCAAATATATCTCAAATCGGACATTTAATAGTACTATCATGTACGAAAAGATGAAATAAAGAAAGATTAAAATGAAATTTTGTAAAAGTACAGATTATATTTATTATTATTATTGTGGGTACAATAACCATATGTTATTCTAAGCCGACAAAATGGTTTACAGTTAACAGTTTGGTGAAAAGCTGGTTATCTCTCAGTCATCAGGAACACTATTATTAATGACGTTTTCATAAAATTCGTCGTTCATATAACTAATAATATACAATTATGTACTTGCAGTATATCCTCAGTAATTAATATGGAGAGTGTAGCGTCTCGCGCAGGCGCGGACACGATCCTCCTTATTGGGTGCTTCTCGAGAGGGAATAATTTAACTGCTGCCTACGTTGTTAGACCGCCTTATACGGGGCAGATCAATAATAATGCATGGTGTAGAACAAACAAACGAGACAGCGTCAGTGTCCCGACTTTACTCACTTTCAACAGAAATTATTTTAACATTAAAGCGGTTAAAATTAAAAAGGTTACGTTAAACAAAAATAAGTTTAATACTTAGTAAAGAACATTATTGTTGCTGAAAATTATTATCTGATTTTTTTCCAAGATTAGCTTCATGCAGCCTTCTCCTCAAAGTTTCATCACTCACAAGCAACTGGTGCTCTGACTGGAGCCTCTGAACCAACTGCATGGCCGTAACATTTGGTTGCCTTCTCGCGGCAACTTGCAAATATCGGTCTTGTCGTTGAGTGGTTAAGTGTTTCCCGCCTGGGTGTCTTTCAGCCATTTCACGAGTAGCACGATAACATGACCATAACCTTCATATCACGTTTTGTCTTGTTCCCATCTCCTCAGCAATATTCCGTTGAGTAGCCCCAACTTGCAGCATGCCTAACTGCCCTTAACATTTCTTTCCTCGTTCAATAGCCCTGCTCCATGATGCACACAATAACATTAATTGAAAATTTACCGATAACTTGCTATAAAACTTAAATTTGGCACAAAAAAATGACAAAAGTTACTGTAGGTAAATGAAACCTTCAGACTTCGCTACCATTATACCAGCGTGTCTTTTTTTTTTAATTTTTTTTTAAATTCAAATTTAGAATCGTTCAACAAGGTTTACAAAATAAACTTTCCTCAAAAAAAATTAAAATTGGTCAGTATTTTTTGAGTTTAAGAACTTTATACAAAATATCCCTAGACGATGTTGATGTGTGTATATTGCGACGCAAAAGTTAGTATATTAATGTCTTTAAATATTTCCCTAAGAGATTCCCTATTTCCAAGTTTATAAATGCCGCGAATAGCCCTTTTCTGAAGTGCGAAGATCGTCTCAATGTCTGCAGCGTTTCCCCATAGCAAGATGCCGTAAAACATTATACTATTAAAATAACTGAAATATACAATCCTGGCTGTATTAACATCAGTTAGTGAGCGAATCTTCTTGACCGCAAACGCTGCTGAACTAAGCCTACTCGCTAGTTGTGAGATGTGGGCTCCCCACTGCAATTTACAGTCTACAGTTATTCCAAGAAAAACAGTAGTGTCTACTAAGTTTAATCTATTGCCATTGAGTTTCAAATTTGAATCGACTTGTTTAACATTGGGTGCAGAAAATTTAATACATTTAGTTTTCTTATCGTTAAAGGCTAGATTGTTAACATTAAACCAGTATACAATATTAGAGAGAGCATTATTTACGTCGTCATAATTGATTTTATGTCTATTAATTTTAAAAATCAATGATGTATCATCAGCAAATAACACTATATCATGATTGTTTCCTACCATAAAGGGTAGATCATTAATATAAACCAAAAATAGAAATGGGCCCAAAATCGATCCCTGAGGAACCCCCATACTCACAACTGACCCTGACGACTTTTTACCGTTCACGTCAACCTTTTGAGTCCTATCATTCAAATACGAAATCATAAGTTTAAGATTAGTACCGTTGATACCGTAATGATTGAGTTTTCTTATCAATGTATCGTGCTGAACGCAATCAAATGCCTTAGACAAATCACAAAATATACCTAAAGCGTCTTGCGACTTTTCCCACGCACTAACAATGTGTAATGTGCATAAGCACTATGTAGGAAACTTACGTAGGCTGGAATACTGGCAGCTATTGTTTTATATTATTTAAATAGATTCTAAAGAAGAAACAATGAGATATTGACAGCATCCTTCCAGACTCAGTCATATTTTCGTGCTCGGACTGTGGGCACACAACATTAAAATCACTTTTATGCTTTGAATATAAAGCTTGGCTTGAATATAAAATTTGAGTGGCTTAAAGAGCAACAGGAATCTTATGATACTCTATTTAAATTAATCAGTAACCCTCCATTATTACGACATTTTTCAAATGATTCTAATATCACCACCAGATTGCATGTGGATGCGAGTGGTGATGCTTTGGGCGCGTGTTTATTACAGGGAACTGATAGGTTATTCCCAGTAGCTTTCGCTTCCCGAAAGTTATCTGACTGCGAAACGCGATATACGATCACCGAGAGAGAATGTCTCGCTCTTGTTTGGTCATTGAAGTATTTTGAGCATCTATTATGGGGTTTAAAATTTGATGTGGTAACAGACCACAGGGCTTTAGTTTGGTTGCGAGATAGAAGAGATATGAATGGTAGATTGGCTAGGTGGGCCCTCGCTATTCAGTCGTATGATTTTAATATTGTATATTGTAAGGGAAAGGAAAATGTGTTGGCAGATTTTATGAGTAGGAATCCGTTAATAGATGACAATTCCTCAGACAAAACTCAACCACAAAAATAACAATACAAAACACCACATAATGACTCGACATAACAAATGAGAAATATTATTATCGAACAACTACTCCATCATCCACATACCTACACAAAATACATTTAATCAAATTTACCTACTTCATCAAGATTTTAACAGTCTAAGAAAACCCTATCTTTACTCAATATGAAGTTTCATAAATTAAATACGTATTTGATTACTAAATCTTTGGGGCAAATAGTGAAAACATTCAAATATTCCATACTTGTGATAACGCTTAATAAAAATCAACAATGATACAACAAACCAATAAATAATCCCTTCACGCTCCCCCTGGAATATATGCAAATCATCTCCAAATAGAATCAAAGATTCCCTTCTCCAAGATATTCTTGTCAAGAAGTTTTAGACAGAGAATGACAGCGATTCCACACGACAAAAACTAACCTCCCACATTCTCGCCCAATGCCATCTCATTATTTAAAAAAAACAATTTGTCTTGTTTTGACAAGTACGGCAAATGGCATTGTTCTGACAAGTATGGCAAATGGTCATTCTCATCTGCACGCAAAAATGGTATACACAAATTATCTGGAAAAATTAATAGATTTTGCCCAAAATCTATCGAAGTCCTATGAATACTGAAAAAATCGCAACCTAGAATTACATCGGTTGTAATACTTTTTACAACAGCGAACGTATGTTCGAATAAATAATTTGACAAATAAAATTTTATTTTGAGTGAAAGAATAATGTCAAGTAATTTGCCATTCGCAACACGCAATACAGGCTTTTTATTATCTACGCTACTATTTACAATATTATTATGTACAAACTTATCTATATTTTTATAGTAAAAATCTTCCGACATGACCGAAAGACTGGCACCGCTATCCAATAATGCGGACGTGGTGATACCGCACATCTTCACTTCTACATAGGGCGTTGTAGTGGAACCTTGTCTGTCGTCGGTCGCTAGTGTGGTTCCCTGTCCTAGCGCCGCCGAGCATTTGGGTGCTCATTTCGCATGTCTTGAGAAGGTGGCTGTCTATTCCTAAAATTATACCGCTGTTGTGGTTGCGAAAATGGCGGCCTGCTCGTACCTGCTTCATCACCAGCGCTTCTTCCAGCGTAGTATGAAGCTCCCGTGGGTTGTACATGGCGCACCGTAACATGTGGAGTTCTTGACGACAATGGTGTAGAAAAATTATCACTGATTTGACGGGGTGGATGTGTTAACCGCACATTCTGGGCACCGTCACCCCGCGAGTAAGTATGATTGAAGGAACCAGAGTTCCCTAATGTTTGTATCTTGACCGGCAACGCCAATTGTTTTGGTTGTAAATTCAAAATCTCGTCCTCTTGCAATGCTGCTTTTTTAAATGCAGTCAAGTCACTAAATACATGTGTTGCATATCGTGTTCTATTATTAAAAGTTAAAGATTTCAAAATTTGTTTTATTATCTTCTCATCTGATGTAATTCCAGCTTTTTTAGCCAACAATGACATTCGGTAGATGAAGTCTACTGTCTTTTCATCGTGATCTTGCCGATTTGAATAAAATTGAGCGGCGTAATCCGGATCTGAGGTGAATTCTTGTTTCAAAGCTTCTACTATATCTTCAAAAGTTGAAGTATCATCACTGATGGTGTGAAAATAACTGAGGGCAGGCCCCGATAAATAATTTGAAATTAAAATCGCCTTGGTATTGTCATCCCAGGAATTTAAAGCTGCTAATGCATTGTACTGCTTAATAAAAACATCAATATGAGAAGAAACGCCGTCAAACGTTTCCATGTTGGAATGTGTACCTATAGTGTATTTGTAGGTACTTATCTGTATACTATGCTTCTTGAGTTCCAGTCAATATCCAATATTATTCCAATTTTTCGTAGCGTATATCAGCGTATAGTAATATTCTTGTATTAGTAGTAATCAAATACGTATTTAATTTATGAAACTTCATATTGAGTAAAGATAGGGTTTTCTTAGACTGTTAAAATCTTGATGAAGTAGGTAAATTTGATTAAATGTATTTTGTGTAGGTATGTGGATGATGGAGTAGTTGTTCGATAATAATATTTCTCATTTGTTATGTCGAGTCATTATGTGGTGTTTTGTATTGTTATTTTTGTCTTTTGTCGAGCGAGATGTAACATTGATAATTTTCAGATGATGACTTTGGACAATGATGTATCTATAGAGATAATTTGATAATGCAGCTAAGCAGCCATGATTACTGGATGCTGCCTAGATGCATGATGATTAAACCACTACGATTGTGATTGAAATATTTAAGTTTTTTTTTGCGTCTATTTTCAAAATTCCTATTTTTAAGTTCTTGTGAAGTTTTTGGACTAGCATACTGTGATTCACCCATACATCATGTATTTTTGTTAGGTTTTTGCATGAAGGGGTCAGTTTAACTTGTTTAAATATTTATCTTTCTTATTTCATTTGTTTACTCCACATTTTAACCTGACTGGTTGTTAGCTACAACTATTGGGTCGAATCACTTTTACTTCGGAGCTTCCTAACTTAGGTAGGCTAGGAAGACATGTGCCTGGAAGTGATGCCGATTTTGATTAGTATCAAAATCTTTTTCGTAGGCGGTGGGATGTAATGTGCATAAGCACTATGTAGGAAACTTACGTAGGCTGGAATACTGGCAGCTATTGTTTTATATTATTTAAATAGATTCTAAAGAAGAAACAATGAGATATTGACAGCATCCTTCCAGACTCAGTCATATTTTCGTGCTCGGACTGTGGGCACACAACATTAAAATCACTTTTATGCTTTGAATATAAAGCTTTAAAAAAGATTAAAATCTTTGATTTCTCGCTCACGTTTCCCCCAAACGTTAGTCAATGTTAACAATAAGATCAACACCTGCATCAGTGGTTGAACGACCTTTTGTAAATCCAAATTGTTTATTATGAAGCAAATTATTTTTTATTATTATTATCTGCATCCAAATTGTTTCGATATAAATCATATGTACATTTTAAAATTTTGTTACACAAATTTGTTAAAAACTTTTTTAAAGTTAATTATAAAAATTATCCACACTACACAGACTAAACACCACTTACATACTTATAAACTAATTCTAACAGCAAACATACTACAACTACAAACCTAAGAAGAATTTAGTCACATATACGGCTCTTACTAAAACTCTTCTCACAACAAATTACTCCTACTACACAATAAAAAATAAAATTAAATTTCTCAATGCTAAATCGGGCAATCATATTTTTTACCTTAATTTCGCACAATTGATCAATTTGTTTGTGTCATCAAAGTGTAATAATAATTTAAGTATAAATGGCTAATATTAATTTATTAACAACTGCTTCTCTGGACTCTCTTAACGTTTCTGAAGTCCATTCTTGCTTACCTAAAGATTGCCAATACTTAGTCTCGAACACACATAATAATTGTTTAAAAATTGTACAAATCAATATTCGAAGCATAAATAAAAATTTAAATACGTTCCTAACAATTTTAAAAACAACTGAAATCGATTTCGATATCATAGTGCTCTCTGAATGTTGGCTGAGCAAAGTAGCTAATTTACCCACAATAGATGGTTATGTCGGGCATCAATCGCTGAACTCAAAAAATCAAAATGATGGGGTCATAATATATGTGAGAACACATCTTGACTTGGTTGTTACCAACGTTGAATTCTCTGAGGGCAATTGTTTACTAGCTAAGATGGGCACAAAAATGGCCTTGGTAGCTATTTATCGTTCCCCGTCCTACAAAAATGTTGACCATTTTTGCAACAGCCTTGATAAATTGCTCTCTGAACTGAAACATTTTCAGCACATTGCAGTTGTAGGTGACATTAACATAGATATTTCCAGTCATAATAGTGGGGAGAGTCGAGATAAATACCTAAACCTAACTTCTACACACGGGTTACTGCCAGCATACTACTCTCCCACAAGACTGAGTAATTGTCTTGATCACGTCCTGCTGGAAACGAATACGAGCACCAATATTATAAAACTCCAGACTGATATAACCGATCACATCCCTATAATTGCCTTAATAGCCACTTACATACTAAAAAAACCTATCGATCACTTATTAATTACTCCGCAATAAGTGAAAAAATAAAAAATATGGACTTTACAGAAGTACTAGCATGTCATGAAGTTGAACAGGCTACTGAAGTCTTTCTTAGTCTCATTACTACCATAGTAAATGAAAACACAAAGTCAGTACAACGTCCTAAAAAAAAGGCTTTATTGAAGCCTTGGATCACACCGGGACTGCTTAGGTGTATCAAGCACAGAGACAAGCTTCATAAGAACGTAAGAGACAACCCAGGTGATATCCTTAAACAAAATATCTATAAGCGCTACAGGAACTTCTGCAACAAGCTCTTACATAAACTCAAAGTCCAATATGAGGTACAGGAACTCTACAAGGCAAAGAGCAACGCTAAAGCTACATGGGAGGCGCTGAAAAAAATTGCTAACTTAAACTCTACCTCATCTTCCGCTCCTGATCTGTTAAAAAACACTAAGGACGCTAAGACAGCAACAAATCATGTAAATGAGTTTTTTGTAAACGTGGGCAAACGACTGGCAGATCAAATGATTACAGAGCCCGCTATGAGCGCACCAACAACTATTAAAAATAATCCAAACTCAATGGTCCTTCTCCCTGTTGACGTTGATGAGGTTAGCTCTATCATCCGCAATTTACGAGAAAATTGTGCTGTGGGTCTAGATGGTATTTCTGCTCACTTACTAAAATCCTGCGGTTCTGAACTCACTATTCCTATCACACACATTTGTAATCTGGTGTTTGATACAGGCATTTTTCCAAAATCTTTCAAAAGTGCCATAGTTCATCCTATCCACAAGAATGGTCAAACAGATACTGTTGACAACTATCGGCCAATTTCTATTCTTTCCACTTTGTCGAAGATTTTGGAGAAAATCATCAACGGTCGCCTGAATGAGTTTTTAAATAAATATAAAATCTTAGCTCCAAACCAATTTGGCTTTCGATCCGGTATCTCAACAGAGGACGCTGTCACGCAGTTATCAAATACTGTGGTTGAATGCCTGGAGAGAAAGGATAAATGCATAGGTTTATTTTTAGATCTTTCCAAAGCTTTCGACACCGTTTCCGTACCAATTTTGCTGAAAAAACTTGAGAGCATTGGTATTCGTGACAGGTGTCTAAAGCTCTTCGAAACTTATCTCACCAATAGAACGCAAGTCGTCAAGATCGGTAATACCACCAGCGATGAACAGGTCCTAAGCTATGGAGTACCACAAGGAAGCATCCTTGGCCCAAATCTCTTTAATATCTATGTTAATGACCTATGTCTTCTCTCTATACCAAACTGCGAGATCCTTGCTTACGCTGACGACACTGCTTTGTTAATTTCGGGTAAAACCTGGTCACAAGCAAAATTACATGGGGAATCTGCATTGAGGTCAGTCATGGCATGGCTCCGGACGAATTTACTCACCTTGAACGTAGCTAAAACCAAGTACCTCACCTTCTCAATGAGGAAATCGTTTCAACCCTCAACTGATTTTACTTTAAAGGCCCATCATTGTCAGTCAGGAACATCCAACTGCTCCTGCCAGAATGTAGTCAGAACGGACCATGTAAGGTATCTTGGAGTAATTGTTGACGATGTGCTTAACTGGCATTTGCACATTGATAGCGTCTGCGGTAGGGTCAGAAAAGTCATCTTCGTTATGAAAAAACTGCGTTCCTCCTCCGACATCAAAGTTTTGAAATTAGTATACAACGCGCTCTGTAAGTCTCTTATCACCTATTGCATCTCTGTTTGGGGAGGTACGGACAAGACAAGTATACTGAAATTGGAGAGAGCCCAGAGAGCGGTATTGAAGGTCATGCTTAGTAAACATTTTCGTTACCCAACATTTGACCTCTACAAAGAAGCTGAAGTCTTGACTGTTAGACAATTATACATCCTACAGGTAGCCTTGCGCAATCACGGTGGCACAAACAGACCGTCGAACTTACCGGTTCCCAACCGACGTAGACCCTTCCCTTCTCTTGTATCTTTGCGCTTTAGGTCTGCGTTTGCAGAGAAACAAATATTAATTCAAAGCCAATTGATTTACTATAAACTTTGTAGAGAAATAAACTTACAAGAAATGGTTGCTTGATAAGGATTATTGTGAAACAGAAAAATTAGTCAAATAACAAACTGTAATCGCGCACCCACTTTCACACACATGCACGCACACGCACATTACATACACACACACATCCATACACACCACACACACACACACACACTCACACACACAAACAAACTCACACTCACATACTACTATACACACTAATGCCCACACACTCAATAATCTGTGCATTCATAACATTCGCCAACACACTATCACGACTATACAACTTAGATTATGATTAATTAATTATGTGCTCGCAGAGCGAAGGACACTCTCTCCCAAGATACTGATATTTCTAGTTTGGGAGACAGTAGTCAAATTGTGGTTGTAAACTGCCTTATATTGTAATTAAGTTTTAAGCATCAAACCTGTGTAATAGGCTGTTGTGGAAATAAATTATTAAAAATTATTATATTATTATATTTTTAAATTGAGAATTGTTTATAAAGTTTTCGATCCCTAAAATAGAGAGTAAAACGTTAAATGAATCTTCAAATTATTGCATTTAAGATTTTACCCATAGTCTTCCGGATTTTCAATTGTAACTACATTGCAGTTTCCTTATTAAGATAAGAACACGTTAGATATTAAATGCTATGGTCAATATAGCCTTAGCTGAGTCACCCCGCTATCGTCTGCCCCGCTGTGTGATGAACTACCTCCGCGATTGGCGAGTCCCTCCGCGCAGCACGAGACGCGAGCGCTCCGCGGCGGCGCGGGCGCAGCGGCGAGACGGAGCGGGCCCCGGACGCGGAGCGACGAGCAGGGAAGGCCGGTTATAGAGATCGATCGCTTAATGAGTATCGCAGTTAGTCAATGAGCGCAGGAATGGTTTAGTGGGGAACCTTCATAGTATAAAGCAAAGTCACTATTTGTGTAAGTTTGTGATTTTAATGCGATCTATCATTTATCTATACTAATATTATAAAGCTGAAGAGTTTGTTAGTTTGTTTGAACGCGCTAATCTCAGGAACTATTGATTCGAATTGAAAAAATATTTTTGTGTTGAATAGACCATTTATAGGAAGGCTTTATATCATCGCACTGCAACTATAAGGAGCGATGAAATAAAGGAAAATGTGAAAAAAAACGGGGAAAATTATTCATCCTTGAGGGCTTCCGTTGCGTGCGCTGCGAAAACGGTTCAAGATACCAAAAATATGTATGAAAGAATTATTTCTCTTGAAATGATAAAAAAAAATGTCTGCAACAGTATATGTTTATCTTTTAAGATTAACTCACTAGAACCGTTTTTATGGTAATCAAATATGGTTGAAATTAATGCATTATTTGTTCAGTGTTGTATCATATAATGTTAATCTTTATTCAAATAAATGTGTTGTTGATTAAGAGTATTTAATTGTAAACAAAATTGTCTTTGACATCATTTAATTTCAGAAGATATTACAATTATTAAATAACAC
Organism: Emmelina monodactyla; assembly: GCA_916618145.1. Classification (NCBI taxonomy): domain Eukaryota; kingdom Metazoa; phylum Arthropoda; class Insecta; order Lepidoptera; family Pterophoridae; genus Emmelina; species Emmelina monodactyla. Next base: position 273,959 of record OU745315.1, on the reverse strand, counting down.
CGATGACCCGCGCCGCATGATGTGCAAAACTTAACGCTGCAAGGAGGAGAGGCGTTGTATGACAAAAGTTGGCGAAAAGTGAAACTCGGGAAAGATCTCAATTTACCTTATAGTACCTATAGGGAAAGGGGTTTTATTTCGAATTTAACGCGTGCAAAGCCGAAGGCAAAAGCTAGTTTTAAATAACTTTGTAAGTAAAGGAAATGCTGAAATATTTTACATGTTTCGTAACCAATTCGACAAAAATTACAACATTTGAAATGTGGGTGGGTCACTAGTAGCTAGTAAGTAACTGATAATATGTTATTACGTAGATGTAAGTAAATAAATCATATAGATAAAGTAATAAACGGGAACTTCTAAACAGTGTGATGGTAGTTTGTTATACGTTAACTACTTTTGAACTAGTCTACGGCTTCTTATTTTATTATATGATACAAAATCAGTTTACTGTGTTTAAAAAAGCCAAGAGCATATAAAAACACGACGTCAGAGTTGCAAATATGCAAAGTAAGGGGTCACGATACCAATATACCCAACAGGGCAATCAGACTTTGTGAAGATACCAATAATTTACGGGTCCATATTGGCTCGTCTAAAGTTGTTTACCCGAAAATGTAATTATTACCGATTTGTAATCCGAATGATCACTCTTCCTAAAAAAATTCGTCCTAAAGATTTCTTTTATACAATTTGAAGCACTACCGACGATGTTCATAGCACTCATGTTTCCGAAAATTGTCATTCATAATATCACTAATGGATACACATTTGAACTCCTACTTTTGTTTTTCATAACGCTGTTATTCGTAAACATAATTTATATTATTTATACTCATAATCAATATCAAAAAATTTAAATGTAAATGTAAATTCCAATAATGCATGGTTTGTTGATCTCAATTCAAAAAACTTGAAATATCGTAAAGTCAGATGGGTCTCTCTCTCTATCAAAATAAGTAATTGTATGTATTATATATCTTTGTTAATTTATTACTAACATATTATTTTTATTAAATTTGAGTAACTCTATAATTTCAACCAAAGCCAAACTATTTCAATTTGACGAGCGTTTGTTAAAAGTCTGTGCAGTTTGTAAAATGCCGAATTATAGAATTTGCCTGCAACTTAGGTTATGTCGATCATTATGAATAAAAAAGACTATAGCTTTGAATAATAGTAGTACTGTGGTATTAATGATACATGTCAATGTCATTTAAATACATTGCAAATTTTAAACTGATTAAAGCCTATATTTCCCGAGGTATTTCTTTTAATTATGTAACAATTTAATCAGTTTAAATTATTCGAAGTCTATTTCTAATTCTAATAAAATAAAAGTAAAATGTCGTTGCCTGACTCTCAGGCGAGTCGCGCTTCAAAATATCTCCTTCCTGAAAAATTTTCAACGGATCCTAGAGCGAGCGAAGCTGAGCTGCAATGGAATCATTGGCTGCTTACGTTTGAAAACTTTATTACTGAAGAAGCCAAAGAAGCTACGCCGCCACTGAAATATAAGATTTTGACCAACTTCCTCGCGCCGACTGTGTTTGCTCTCATCAAAGACTGTGCCAACTATGATGATGCCTTGGAAGCATTAAAGAAAATCTATGTGAAGCCGAAAAATTGCATTCTCGCTCGCCACATTCTATCTACACGCCAACAAAGGCCAGATGAGTCTATATCAGATTACTGCAGAGCATTGAATTTACTAGCCCAGGATTGTGATTTCCAATCAGTAAGTGCTAATGAATATAGAAAAGAATTCATTTGCAACGCATTCATATCAGGCATCCATTCTCAGAAAATTCGCCAAAGACTTTTAGAAAACATGTCATTATCTTTCGATGAAGCTTTCAATCAAGTATTGACATTAGAAACTGCCGAAAAAAGTTTACAGACATTTCATCCAAGTCCGTCAAATCCGAACTTTTTGCTAAATGCTGTTCCAGAAACTCGTTCTGATAACGATAATAGAAACGATCCAAACCAGCCGATGGAGAATAATTTAGCCGCAACAAATACTTTTACAAGAAAACGACGTTGCTTCTTTTGTGGCGGAAATGTTCACCAACGTATTAAATGTCCAGCCTTCCACGCTACTTGCCAGCTGTGCTCAAAGAAAGGCCATTTTGCTAATGTTTGCCGGAGCAGCCAAGGCGGTAATAATGCTTCATCGAATGCGATATCTACAGAAGTCTCTACTACCGCTACTATGATGATAGCTGCTGCACCAGGAAGCCTACAAAAAGCCACCATACCGATTTCTATAAATAATTATAATGCTGATGCTCTCGTTGACACGGGCAGTTCGGTGAGCTTCATCAATAAGAACCTAGTGGAGACTCTACGATTAAAGAAAAGGTACTGTAATCAAACTGTTACACTTGCTTCTTTGTCTCATACTTCGATTGTAGAAGGAATGTGCACTGCTACTATTGAATATGATAAGCATGTCTATAAACAAAAGACACTTTTAATAGTTAACAATTTATGTGCTGATCTAATAATTGGCCATGACATTCTACAAGATCATACTTCTGTTGTCTTAAATTTTGGCGGTGAGAAAGAGCCACTAAACATCTGTAACGTAATGGAAGCTTCAATTCCTCCAGCTTCACTCTTTTCCTATTTATCTCCTAATACAAAGCCCATAGCTGTGAAGTCTCGTAGACACGTTGCTGAAGAGGAAGAGTTCATCAGGAAGGAAGTGGATCAGCTTCTTAAAGATGGTGTCATCCAGGAGAGTAAATCACCATGGAGAGCTCAGTCTCTCGTTGCTGGAGGAGGTCATCACCGTAAGCGTTTAGTGATTGACTACTCGAGAACAATTAACAGGTTTACTGAATTAGATGCTTTTCCTTTGCCAAAAATTGAAACTATTGTATCAAAGGTGGCTACTTATAAGTTTTACAGCCAAATCGACTTGAAAAGCGCCTATCATCAAATTCCAATTTTAAAAAAAGATCAAAAATATACGGCCTTCGAAGCCAATGGGAGGTTTTATGAGTTTACTCGCATTCCGTTTGGAGTCACTAATGGTGTTGCCGCTTTTCAGCGCTCTCTACAATTTATAATAGACAAAGAACAACTGGCTGGTACGTTTGCTTATCTTGACGATATCACTATCTGTGGCCATACAAAACAAGAACATGACAATAATCTCCAAAAGTTTATGCAAGCAGCCGAAAATTACAAATTAATTTTAAATAAAGACAAATGCGTGTTTTGTACCCAGAAAATCAATCTCCTTGGACACACAATAATGGACGGGAAAATTTCGCCAGACAAGTCCAGAGTACAAACTTTACTTGATCTACCTGTGCCTAAAGACGCACAATCGCTCAAAAGGGCAATGGGCTTATTCGCTCACTACAGCCCATGGATCAAAGACTTTTCCCACAAAATAAGACCTCTCGTTGACATCGCTACGTTTCCACTATCTGACGAAGCAGTTTCACACTTTGAATCCTTGAAATTTGAACTAGCCGAATCAAGTTTACACGCCATTGATTTTGATGTAACTTTTACTGTCGAAACGGACGCTTCTGAGCACGCAATTGGAGCTGTACTTTCGCAAGAGAATCGTCCTGTAGCTTACTACTCCCGGTCACTTTCTGCGTCTGAAAAGCGCCATTCATCTATCGAAAAGGAAGCATGCGCCATCGTGGAAGCTTTGCGTAGGTGGCGCCACTATCTTCTTGGACGACATTTTAACCTGCTTACTGATCAGAAGTCCGTTGCGTTCATGCTGACTCATCATACAAGCAAAATCAAGAACGAAAAGATAGAAAGATGGAGGCTAGAATTGTCCTGTTATAAATTTGATGTTCAATATAGACCGGGAAACCAGAATACTGCAGCAGACGCCTTATCTAGAATATGTGCTCTTATGAATACTGAAAATGAGCTTTACAAACTACATAATTACCTTGGCCATCCTGGGGTTGTACGCATGACGCACTGGGTTCGATCAAAGAATCTTCCCTACTCAGTGAATGACATACGAACTATAATTTCTTCATGTAAAGTTTGCGCTGAGATTAAACCGCGTTTCTTCAATGGTCAAGGCAAACTCATAAAAGCCACTTCGCCTTTCGAGCGCTTAAGTATTGATTTCAAGGGCCCGATTCCATCATGTACTAAAAATAGGTACTTCTTAACAATAATCGATGAATACTCTCGCTTCCCATTCGCCTATCCATGTCAAGATACCAGCGCAGAAACTGTTATTAAATGCCTGACTGATCTTTTCTGCATGTTTGGAACGCCACAGTATATTCATTCCGATAGAGGCTCCGCCTTTATGTCAGAGAGAGTACAACAATTTCTAACGTCCTTGGGGGTTGCTAGTAGTCGAACCTGTCCGTACAACCCCCAAGGTAACGGACAGGTGGAGAGATTGAATGGTACGCTTTGGCGCACTATTCAGTTATTTTTAAAAAGTAAAGACATGGAAGTACCACATTGGGAAGAAGTTCTGCCTATTGCACTGCATTCGATAAGATCCCTTCTATGTACAGCCACGAACAACACGCCACACGAGCGTCTTTTTTTTCACTCCCGCAGATCAATGAATGGGAAATCTATGCCAACTTGGCTTACGTCTTCGGGGACAGCACTAATAAAGAAAAATGTCCGTACATCCAAATATGATCCACTTGTAGAGGAGGTGGAACTCATACAGGCCAATCCACAATATTCTTTTATCCGATACCAAGACGGCAGGGAAGCCACGGTGTCGAACAGACATCTGGCCCCGATGCCAAATGATGACAGTTCACCAGACGAAGAAGATATTTCTCAAGAGGTTCCAGATGATCCAGTCCCTAGGGTGTCAGGCAGAGTCCGAAGGCCTCCTGAGTACCTAAGAGACTACGTTCGCGAATAATGAACCAGGGAAGAATGTGGTATTAATGATACATGTCAATGTCATTTAAATACATTGCAAATTTTAAACTGATTAAAGCCTATATTTCCCGAGGTATTTCTTTTAATTATGTAACAAGTACAAAAGACGGTTATGTTGAGAAACGAGTTGTAGGAACACAAATAGTAGTACAATACATGTTTATTGCTACTGTCAGTTATGAAGTTGAATGATTCGGAACTATGAACATAAGAAACAGAGAAGTTAGGAATTGTTATTGTTAGGATGAAAGATTTTACGAAGAACATTTTCGGAGTTCCAATCGGAGTTGAAAATTTAGGCGAACTTTAGCGCTCCCATAATTTACATTACAAATATACGACTCCATTGGAGACTAGTGGTACTAATAAAATAACAATACAATTGGTAAAGGGTAAAGTAGTTTAATGTATTGTAATGATTGTAGGTAGAGTAGAGAGCTTTGGTCACTGCATAAGTGGTCTGCATTTGTGTGGTTGGTTCGAGTATTAGCGAGATGCGCGCGCGCAGGGCACGGGGCTAATTGAAGTCACGACGCGGATGTTCTTTCACACTGCACGGTTTAATTCACTTTTCAGACGTTACCTATCGCACAGTTTAAGATTTCCTTGGTGTTCTAAACGGCTTAAATCTCTTTAATTTACTTTAAGACTTTCAATGAGATTAACCGTTACAACTAATCTTGTATTTTATGCTTCGGAAGCCTCAGATTAATAGGTGGCACGCCGTCGATTCCCGATGTTGGGGAGGAGCCAGCTAAGGCTCCTGGCCCCTTGAGGTGGCGCGGCTGTAGTTGGCGAAAGTGGTCGCCAAACTTCCACCGGCCTATCAGGGTGAGGCCCAGATATTTCATAATTCATTAAAGAATAACCGAAAGCCCAATGGTAATTTTACCGTGATTTGAACAAACAGACCGATTTTTTTTTTAAACTTATTTGGAGTATGGTATCAAACTATTGACACTCCGCCGCTACTATTTTTTTTTTTTTCTACAGTTTTTTACCTTCTACTGATCTATTATAACTTTGTTGAGGTAAAGGTAGACGAATACAGAGTTAGCTCATGTAAGAGGGGAAAACCAAACAAAGGTTTGATATGTATGATCTAAGACAAATAGACGCGCTGCGTGTCAGCTGTATGACTTACAAGTGGCCGCCCGCGCTCCGTTCGCGTGGAAGTCGGTTTCCCGTGGGAATGAGAAGTTTTACCGCAGTAAAAAGTTCCCTATATGTTATTCTGATGTATAACCTATATAACTGTAAAGTTTCATTAAAATCCATCCAGTAGTTTTTACGTAAAAGAGTAACAAACATCCATACATCCATACTTACAAACTTTCACGTTTATAATATTAGTAGGATAGAGGACGCTAATGTATGAGGGTGGGAATGGATGGGCGACTTATTAGTTTCTTTGTGCTTTTAAATTTCGAAACTAAGTATATAAAATATATCTAATAAAAGAAAATCAGCCAAACTTCAAACATTATAATTTTGACTGCAGTATAGAGTTTGAAAATTTGTTGTGGATAGAATTCCGGCTTTCATTAGTTCTCAATATGATCAGAATATGGTCCCGTATTGGCGTATCTTTCATTAATATATTGAGTTGGGATCGCTTATAGAAATAACAGATCCTCCATTGCTTGTGACCCTATTACAAACATCAATAACCTAAAACTAAATTTCGTAATAAAGCATTTTTATCGTAACGCGTATTTGTATGACGACATGGCGATCGGTATCAGTTACAGCGATCGTAATTACGTTTTCCTATTTAGTGTTGTCTGACACCGCGGCCTCCCCCTGCGCGCGCGCACGCGATGCTTTGTGCGCCAGGCCAGCGATGACAGCTCGCCGATAACAACCACAAACACACTGTTACTACATACTGCTATTATTGGCTTACGATGGACATACAAATAATATGTAACCTTCATATTCATTACTTAATAAGAAATGAATAGAATTAGGTAATACAAATATGATGCAAGTTATTGTAAACAGTTTTTACTCATAGGTAAGGCACAGTAATTATTGATATCCAGAACGAACATATCAATTATCTAGTGTGTTATAATATGGAATATAAAAGATATGGCGAAAGTCGTAGTTAGTTGAGGCTTTTATTTGGTCTCTATATTGAACCTCTTCCATCATTACAGTACTTCACAACCTATAATTGTTTAGTTACCTTTTTAGTGGTGTATTTACTATTTAACTTCATACGATAGAAGCCTGTGGAAAGTTTGTGGTATATTGGTCGTCATCACCGTTATGTTTGATGGCGTAAGTGGATAATATCGATTGATTTATCGTAGTGCGCGTGATTTGTGCGGGCGCAGGGCAGAGGGCGGCGCGCGCGCAGCTCGGGACGATTCAATTGTGGCCGGCGCCGGCCGGGGCAGGGACCACTGCCTGACCTCTGTGATACAAAAATATATCCACCGATGCTGGTAAAAAATAAAAATGATTTGACAAATGGAAAATAGGTATCTAAAGCTTTAAAAACGGTGAAGAAGATAATAAATCGTTAATGTTTGGAGGTTGACATATTTGATGATGGCCGGCACCGCGAGGTCTACAGTTTATCTCGACTCGAATGCTATTTTTAAGAAGTACGGTAAGTTAACCTCCGACGCACGGAGGTTTATGTCAGGTTTTATGAAAGGTCTCCCAACGAGGGTATTTACAGGGAGTTATTTCACGGGAGGTCGTGATCCATCGCTTTCACAAAATTGCCACAACCTAGCTGTTCCTGGAATAATAGTCAAAACCCCTATTATCCTAAAATTTATCACATGAGTAGTATATAAATTGTTTTTCTAAGCAGTTGATTGCCGCTGTAAATTACGAAACTAGTTAATATTTAATTTAGTCATGTTTTCCCTAGTTAACCCCTTAAGTTATAGTTAAAGGTCACAAACGCAGTTGGTATGGTAGATTTTTTTTTTAATGTATTATTTAACTTGCCGCCTTTTCCGTTACAAATATTACGGAGAAATGAATACTTAATTAAAAATCCCTAAAACAATATTATGGACAACTACCATCAAATTTTAATCTGAAAATGTTTGTAACTTAAAAGCTGAACACTTCACCAGCCTTACTCGGCTAACAGGATCATAATGTTATGTAGTTAATGTCGAGTAACCGTAGTCATCGAATGGGCCATAAGTTTGTCGTGTGCTCGTGAAAGCAATTAACTGATAGCATCTGCTAATTACGTGAGTGACCTGGTGGACCGGCGGCCCGGCGGAGGCCCGGCAAGGTCCGGCGGTAGTAAGGATTGGGTTGACCAAGCGGATACTTATTAAAGTTTCAATATGGAAACTCGACTGCAACGATAGCTGCTCCACCACCACTGCCGGGGCCGGTGACTGTTGGTCAGATGGGTACCGTAACGATGATAAACGAATTGAGAGCTAAACAGGAAGAAACTGCGACAGAAAATTAGTTGTTGTTCTGATAAAAGAGATATCAGTTGTTTTATAAAAAAAATAAAAGCGGGATCATCCGGGTAAAATTGCAAATAAATCAGTTAAGAGAAACTAAAATAAACGCACGCTTCACGGCAATTGATTATGTGTGTAGGTTATCGTACTTTGCGGTCTTACCACGAAAAAAAATTATTCTACAGATTACCACACTTTCAAAATCTTCTGTGTTTGTTATAATTTCCTCTAATTTTGAAGTTCAGTTATGTAGCGCTATGTAGATATACGTCTCGGCCGGTGCGGAGCCTCCTGCGGACCGTTACTCACGACTGCGCGCGCACATTATGGGAAGCTCCAGTTAAATGACTCGAGATGAAGCGTTTCGATCCACTGATATTGTATCTACATTTCCGCATCCATGATCCTAGTCTCTGCAATCTATATTTACTAGATGTATGGATGTTGTTGTAGGTCGGCGATGATTTACCACTCTTAGAATCCAAATAAATTCATCGATCTTCAATTTTAGTAACGGAACATTTTCAATCTTTTTCGCTAACACTGTTATAACTACTATGGATCTACTGATTACCATATCAAACACTTCAAGTTAATTGGTGGCCACTGTTTAGTTGATGAAATGTATTCATGTTAAATAAACCATTAATCTTATTTTGACTGTGTAGGTATCTTCTATCAAACAGAATAACAACCTTGGTAAACTCAAAAGTCGATTTACCAATATTATTTTAACTAGCTTTCTTCAATTGAGCCCGCAATCACCAAACAGCAGAATAATCACCCCATCATGTTGCTACTTATGATGCCAATCGACCGTGAAATTAAATCAACAGCTAATTTACTTACGCAGAAGATCGGTTTGATTGATGGCTAGCTTGTCGCGTTGGTGGGTTGTGCCACCGGTAGATGGCAGCACATGTATCACGCAGCACCGAGCGTGCGCTGTCGCAGCGCAGTCGGCGGTCCCAACAGTATTTATGTAGTAGATAAAGTTGTCATTAATAAAACAAAAGTCTTGTATGTGACAAACTTCATGTTAAGCCACGGGGTCAAATGGACAGTAATTTATTAAACTAGGAAAAACATAATATTTGTAATTGTATTTCTGTCAATTTTAAGGCTTAGAAATAACATAATATAAGCAATACAACTTTTATTTTTAACCCATATAAAGTTGTGTATAAGTTTTTTGGATTAAAAAGGCATAAAAATAAGTGTCAAAAGGACGCTTTTTAAACTAGCATATGATTATACTTAAGTTAAGTACCTAACCGAGAACAATTTTTTTGTTTGTTTATGACTGCACTTCAACAAAAACATTACAAAACAGCCGATTCATAATCTCGAAATTTAAAATTCATTGAGCGTCGTCTGCAAACAGTGAGAGCGTGGGTTGTATTTTTTGGGAATTCATAGTTAATGCTTGTTTAAGTAGGGACGTGTGTCGACGCCGCGCCGGTCAGCCGGCGGCCGGCGATGCTCTACCGTTCATTGTTTGTATTGCCCGGCTGTCTGCGCAACGACGTCGTAGCGCATCTCGCCGTCCTTGTTTAAAGTAGAAAGTATGAAAGGGACAGTACGATGCCACTTTGGTGCGGGATAAAAACACGCGATGTTTATATGTATTGGAGTAGGCAGTGGAGTGGACAGGTGGCTCGGGGCCACGGAAATATTTGAAGTGCTCCTCACAGGAGAAATTAGTCTTGTTTGCGATACAAACGTTTTGTAGACGTTGAAAATGATAGCAAGCTTGAACTGCTTTGTAATGTTTAGGTAAAATATTGTATGTTTTTTTACTATCAATACCTAGCATTGAATGAGGGTCAAGATATCATAACATCATTCAAGAATTTCTTACTTTTTAGCCAGAGATTTCGTATCTTTTAATAATGTGGTTATAATTAGTTTATTGACACTTAAAAAAATATTGCTTAGTAGGTATTAGTTACTTCTGAATGGTTCAGTTTCATTTGTAGTTAAAAGAGTTCAATCATTCCACTTGACACCACCATAACGACACCACCGGTGGTGTCATATGGAATCTCCAGTCCATATGACACCACGCGAGTGATGTCTAGACACGCGTTTTTGACAAACAGCTTCCAATTCATTATTTTAAGTTATCTATAGTTAAACGATAATTAATAACCGAGTTTATGACATATAAAGTACGTCATTAATGAAACTGCTTGTACTTAATTGGAGTTTTCATATCAACAACTAAGCAACTTTGGTGGGTTGTATGTAACCTCACTAATAGTCGGTGGTGTCATATGGACTGGAGATTCCATATGACACCACCGGTGGTGTCGTTTTGGTTGTGTCAAGTGGAATGATCGAAAGAGTTTTGCAGTTTGAATTCGATATTTTCCCGTAATAAGTACCCGTTTGCATTGCATATTCTATACCTATACTATATTTCATCCAAGATTATGAGTTATTGTATTCATATTAAAGTTTTGTTGAACAAAATTAAATTAATACTCCTGCTGTCCCTACTTTAAAAGCCGCCTGACATCGCCGGCTAATAAACGAGGGACTGTTCACCAAAAGCATCTCCAAGTAATCACAATATCGACCTCACATCGGCATCAGTTTCCTCGCCGCTACATGTTGCCTGCTATCCTCGGCTAGGCCCGGCCGGGCGGTGTTGCGGTCACCGCGCCATTACCGCGCGGCGTCGCTCCCAGTGCGTGGAGATAAATCGCCGCGCACATTGTTGCGGTCGCGCGCTCGGCGATAAACGCGAGCGCACAAATTGCCGGGAGGCGGTAAAATACACGACGCGAGACTTCGGGAAGAAACCAATTGTTTCGGTAAACGATTCTTTTTGTTGCGGTAGCGGCGGCGCATTGAATGTGTCATAATGTGGCTGAGAACTGGTTGTAGGATTTCCACTTGCAGGTTTTGGAGTTGCAATGTACACACACGTATTCGCAACTACATATTATTATGATCGCAACAAGCTCGTATTAGCTCAGGGAGGTAAATCACGTAATTAACTTTATCGACTACATATAATTCCTCAATCTTTCGATGCTGCGAGGGGATGATCACCCTTAACAAGAGTCGGTGCTACTACATTCAGCACCGATTCTTTGTAAGGGTGATCATCCCATCATTGGTTTTTAGAACAATATCTACGAATAGGAATACAACAGTCACTTGATGTTTCAATGTACATAAGTAAATGTAGGCACTATGTTGTAGTGGTTAAAATTATACCCCGTTATACCCTTCTAATTAGCACGTAAAAAAAGGAAAATATAACTAATTTCAGTAGATTTTTGAAATAACGCCGCGATGCTTTTTGTGATTACGTTAAAGCCCATAGTTTCTAGTTCACAGTTTAGAACCCCTCAGCAGTGCATTACTACATCGTTGTAGGTGTGATAGTGCGCGTGGTGAGTTGCTGCCTCCTGTCGGCGCACAGTTACCAGCGCCTGCGCCGATGGCATCGCGGCCGCAATGCGCCGGAGTGCACGCTAGCGTCTACTACATTATGGAAACGAGCTCCGAAGAAACACTACCAATTAGAATTACCTAGTGTTCTGTAGTATAGAAGATAGAGTTACCAATGTTTGTGTCACAAAGTTGAAAGTAAAACAGAAAAATAATTGTCCCACAACATTCATAGAATCTGGCGTGTGTTGAGAGAGTTCATGGAAAATAAATAATTAACACCTGAAAAGTAACTTATTCTTGCGCATGACATAGTTGAAGGAACAAAATAATAATACATTGATCAGTTAAGATACACATATGATATACCAGTCGAGACAAATATTTATAGTAAATAGTGGTAATCTATCGTCGAGATTGCAGCAACATTGTAATCTCTGGCAGTTAGTATGACAGTAGCCGGCAGTAATACCTGCCACCGTGCTATCACTATTGGGATCGGTCCCGGCGTCCGCGCAGGACAATCATACCACGAGTCGTATACAGAGAGAGGCAAACTACGCAGCCGCAGCATCTAGTTTTATAATGTATTACGTTAAGTATTATTATATCTGTGGTATTACTATGAGACAGGTATGATTTTTCCTGGTTAATAAGTACTTATGTATGCAGCTAGAAATTAAGCAATGAGAGTAATTACGTGAATCAGTCATGTAAAGAAGTAGAAAAAACGTTTTTTAAAATTATGATGTGAAGGGTGCAACATTAGTTTTATTATGTGTTAAAAAAACCCAGGCAAATGCGAGTCAGACTATGTAATGAAGGGTTCTGTAACCTTATCTTATCCGTTTTTTTGTATTACAGCCCCCCTTGCATTTAATTTTAATTATTTATTTGTAAAGAAAATACATGAAACTAAATGTTCTGTGAATATTTGAAGCATCTGCAAGTTTTATTATTTTAGTAACTATTTGTTGTTTTAGCGGCAGCAGAAATGCATCATCTGTGCCAGATATCACGGTTCATGAGATACAGTCTGGTGCAGACTGACGGACGGATGGATGAACGGACGGAAAACGGAGCCTTGGTAATAGGGTCCCGCTTTTACCCCTTGGTTACAACACAAGTATAAATGTCTACATACGAGTGATTACATACGTTATAAGTCAGGTTTGAATCAATATGACTGGCGCGATTTGACTTGCTATAAGAAAGCAGTAATTAATTCAATCTCCAGATGTGAATAAAAATCGAAGAATACAATCCTACTAATGTTATAAAGAAGAAAGTTTGTATAGATGGGTGTTTGTTAGTTTTACAGGTAAAACTACTGAATAAATGAAATTATATAAATGAAATTTTACAATTATATGGCTTAAACATCAGAATAGCACATAGGCTACAATTTATAAAGATATTGTGTGAATTGTCTTAAATATCAAGTAAGTAATTGTCTTAAATCTTAAGTAAGAAAAAATATTTGGTAAAATTCTACCATCTGGGAGCTATTTTGGCGTGCGCTGCCAAAACCGCTGGAGTTACACACATGTAATGTACGATGGGAATGTTTAACTTAAACTCGCTTTTCGCACTGCGCTTTCATTTGCAGCTTAATGGCTTTTCCCGTGGGAATGAGGCTTTTTCCCGCAGTAAAAGTATTCTAATTTCTTCCCTGGGAATTGAAATATATTTCAAAATCAAGACATCGGTTCAGCCGTTTTTACGTGAAATCGGAACATCAGACAAACATACACATTTTCACATTTATAATATTATAGTAAGGATAGTCATACATAAAAGCCCGCCACAGTATAAAAATATATCTTCAGTGAAAGCCATTATAGCCAAAACTACAGTAGTTACCTAAAGGCCTGCGATTAGTGCGCTGCAGTGCTTAATTACCATATTTTTAATGTTTACAATATTGTTTCAAGAGTTGTGATAAAGAGTTGCCATGCGGACGAAGTCGCGGGTGGCTACTAATCCATTATAATCTTGTAGGTTCCTAGAAGGGTTTCATCTCGAATGTGAAATTATTTGCTAAAAACGAAAGTGTCAAGTGATTTATTTTGTTATTTGTTTTAAAGATGTACTTCCCATTTTCCGAAGTGCGTACTTCTTGGATAGTGATAACACGGCATTTGTTTCAATAATTACTAAGTACTGCGTGAGTGTTTTTCTTCCTCTTCAAGTATCAGATAAGCGAGTTATAAAACGACACGTTCGATAATTTCTGGACATTCCCGCGGCCCTACTGACCAGTAGCTTCTCTTCTTTACAATCAACGTAAGTATAATTATTGTAATATACGTGGTGTAAAAGTACTGCTTCCGAAAACAAAAACTGGGCATTGCTGGAGGGTTACTGGTTATGTTTTGAGAAAAAAAATTTTGTTTATGATTATCAGTTTTTTTTGCGTAATTGTACAAAAATGCATTTATACTATCAGATTTTGCGATGATTTCAAATTAAATAGAAGTTTTATTTAATTTGCGATGTAAATAATCACACCTGAACTAACAGTTCATGTGTGAGCGATGATTTCAAGCGCCGAATATGACTTTTAATCCTTCATAACTTTTTAAATTGGGTTTTCTGGGTATACTGTTAGTAAATTTAGTTACTATTGAGGCTCCAGAATACATGGTTTCAGGCTTCGGAAGTGGTCTTTTTACACCCGTTATATTTACTTTTAACAAAAAATATTTATTGTTTCTATATCTGTGTGGTACCGGAAGCTCAGGCTCGGCGGAGTGATTCTGTAACTCAAATTGTCGTGACTGCTATGAGAATAAACGTCAAAATGAACATACAAATAATTAAATATTGACGTCATTTGATAGAAGTTTACATCATTCGAAAGTTACAGAATCACTCCGCAGGTTTGGGAACCAATATCTGCTAGTGACTATGTGAGTGGTGTAGTTCCAGAGTCGTGTATCATGTTGCGCGTGAGTGTGTTCCGAGCGGCGCTGGCGCTGCTGCTGCTGGCCGCCGTGGTCGCCGCCATGGCGCCGGAGAAGATGCCGCTGGCCGGTGAGACTAATGTTATTACTGTGACTGGCCATAGTGTTTGTAGCTTACGGACAATTGTTTTTATATTGATAGTAGAGTGAACCCCCGATTATCAAGCCACCCTTCTAATCTGTCTAAGTCTGTCACCTGTAGATTGTGTGGAGTACAGTCAAAGTCGTATATTTAACTGTAGTTAAAACCTACGGAAAGTTGCAATTGTTCGAACGTCATGTCAGTGTTTTATTTCTTTTAAACTGAAATCGCCTTACAGAAGATTGTTTGTCGGATAAACGAGGGTCTTCTGTATTTATTGTATTTACTGACAACAGTTAAATACTTACGTTTTTTTTTTTAAAGTAGAACAATTTCATATTACATATTTTTAACTGAACTTATACCGGGTGTCCAGGAAACAATGGATAACCTCTGAAGGGCTGATAGTAGAACTAAAGGCAAGCCTAAAAAGTAATTGATAAAAAGTATAACCCTTACACTGCTAGAAATATGGCGCTTTAAAAAAGAACTTCATATTTTTTTGACTGTGTTCATATTTTTACTCGTAACGAGGCCAAATCACTTAATACCATCATTATTTCTGTGCTAAAATAATTAATATTAACCGCATCAGTGAATAACTACCAAATGAAATAGCTAACTAAAGTATTTTTCTCAAAAAATAATGTTTAACTTTTGATTTGTGTAAAATTTCTAAAGAAATATTTTTGATGATGCGGTTAATATCCTTTATTCGTAGATGTAGGGCCTGATTCAGGATGGGGACAGACAATTTGAACAGTTGCTCTCAATTATTCCAATGTGTTTGCAATTAATATCAGTTGAAAATCATATTTCTTTAGTTTTATTGTATTTTTTTTAATTTTGCTAGAACTAAATAATTATCCCATTTTACAAACTAATACCATTAGTTCAATATTTTTTCATTACAATAACGACATATTACGTCTTTTTAAAAACGTTATTAAACCAGGAATATTTTGAAATCATTGGCCACTGTTGCTTTCATATAATTTTTTTACACCAGAGCTGTTCAAAGCTCCACATCAAAAATATTCCTTTAGAAATTTTACACAAATCAAAAGTTTAACATTATTTTTTGAGAAAAATACTTTAGTTAGCTATTTTATTTGGTAGTTATTCACTGATGCGGTTATTATTAATTATTTGAGCATAGAAATAATAATCGTATTAAGTGATTTGAGCTCGTTACGAGTAAAAATATGAACGCAGTCAAAAAAATATGAAGTTTTTTTTTAAAGCGCCATTTTTCTAGCAGTGTAAGGGTTATACTTTTTATCAATTATTTTTTAGGCTTGCCTTTAGTCCTACTATCAGCCCTTCAGAGGTTATCCATTGTTTCCTGGACACCCGGTATAATACTAGCACAAGAAAGTTGAGTGTGTAGGTTAGTAACTAACACGACTATTTTACCTTTATTATCATTTGAAAGTAATCTGCTTTTCTTTCTTCACCTTTGTTAGATTTCTGGAAGCTTTCGTTTGGATCCTCTGTCATGGACTCTTTATGAAATTGGCCAAAAGCGCGACTTGGCTTCCCGATCATAAAAGTGCTTTTCAAACAATAGCAATCGAGACAAATGTGGCATAACGTGGCTTTTGAATATTCGCGGCGGACGTTGCTTGTCCTCTACAATCGAGTCGATAGTTGAGATTAATGAGGCAGTGATATATAATTCTTAATGTTATTTTGTTATATTGTGCCAGTGGCAGTGGGTGCCATGGCGGGGCCGGGGCTGGGGGCGGAGGCGGGTCCGGGTGCGGGGGCGGGGGCGGGTCCGGGGGCGGGGGCGGGGGCGGGGGCGGAGGGGCGCGCGTGCTCCAGCCCCACGTGCGACTACCTGTGCCGGCTGCTGGGCTGGGCGCGCGGCGAGTGCCAGGGCAACGACTGCTGGTGCTTCAGCAAGTAGCCTCCGCAACCAATACTACCGACCGACGGCGCGACTGCACGGTATCCTTCGATCAAACAATAAATATATATTCATGATGTAATACTGGATTTTATTGTACGTCAATTTTCTTCTTCACTGTACTTAAATTACCCAAAATAACCTTCAGAGAGCAATAATTATGGTTCCTGTTCCTTGGTTTTAAGTTTATAATGTTTAAGACTATATTAAACCCATTAACAGTGTTGATAGAAGTAGCTAACAGTAAATATAGTACGCAGATTGGAAAAACTTTATTGGTGATACACCTGAGCAGTACGGTTTGAAAGCTTCATGTATCGCTCAGTCGTAAGTCTCGGTATCAGATGTGATGTAGGAAGCTCGTGTAGCAGCGAGTCGTCCACATGCTGCGGTATCGCGCGATACCATCGACACAAACCTACCGCGATGCTATCTGCACAAGTTAACTGTATATCGATTGGAAATCGCTTAGGTTACGGTAAGATATGTTTATTTAATACAATAGTTCTACAAGTATGTACTGCTTGTATTTGAATATTAATATTAACGTAAAACTATATACAAAAATCCAGAATTTTTTAAATGATATTGGTTAGTCTAGATTTACACTGGATTGATAATTTTAAATTTATAACATCCATACTGACAAACTTAAAAATGGATCATCGTTCGTACCTATGTAAGGAGTACGCGTTGATAAATTATCATCTTTTATAAAATAATGAATGTCTGGGGTTCACGGGCTTTTGCTCTGTATGTAGGTATATGATTTAAATTACAATTTAAATTTTCCGTATTTCTTATGAAAGCTACTATTGAATCATGGTGTATATGCAGAAGAAACGAAAAAAAAAATATATTTTTTCATAGTCCGTTACTTATCATAAAATCTGATGTCACAATTTTTCGACACAAATAATGTTGTCATTCGTTGAAGGTTTTACTGCAATTCTGATGTTTTAAAATTCTGCTCAGCAAACCCTCAAATTAGAATGCTCTGCAAGCTTTCTTTTTTCTCCTTTTTTGCCTTTTGTATGATGACAATTTAGATAAGCAGGTCGCGGGGTCGGCGATGACGAACGGCTTAAATGTAGGATTTAGAGCTGTTTATTGTAATGAGTGAGAGTAGTATGCAGGCGGCGTAGAGAGATGCGTCTGATTGTTGGAGTGGCGCGTGACGTGCGCCGGCGCAGAGTGGGAGGACGCGGTTCAACACCCGCCGCGGGAACCTCCGGCATGGAGCCTCTTGTACACGATGTTAACAGAGGTCCTAAATATAATGAAAGAGCAAAATTTAAAAAGATACAAATAGGAACCAAAGCAGTTCGTATTATGATGATTTAACGTTTCGAAGAAAACTGACTCGAGGTGACAACAGTACTCGCGCTACTAGATGTTGAGTTAATGATAAAATTAATTGGCACTTATCTACTTGTATATGAAGACACTCATTTGTGAATTTTAGAAAATGATTCATCAGTTCCAGTGGATTGTTGTTTCATTATTATAGAAACAGCAACATTTGAAGGCAAAGTGTTCGTATATTGCAGGTTGTAATTGGCGGCTAGGCTACCGGTATGCGACACCTCACGGCGTGAGGCGTCAAGTGTAAATCGCTGGTCGTGTCGTGCGTCCGTCGCGCGGCTCGTTACCGCGACGGGCGACAAGCGGCGATTTGTTCACGCCACCACACGCTCCACACACGGAATATTTGAATACTCAACACTACTAGGGAAACTAGAGACGCTTGTCGAAAGAGACAGAGCTATATAAAATCGTAGCATTTGCTCTTTCTTTCAAATAATGTTTTGGATTTAAATGTTGATCGATAACCAAGAGCAAGAAAATACGATGCTAAGACAAAGTTACGTTTAGGTGTGAGAAGTAAATGTAAAGAGATAGTATAAGAAATATTTGCGATGTGGTATTAACGGTTACCACTAATGAGTGTGAAGTTAACGAGTGTTCGCAGCGATCAAGTACCACGCGGACCACAACAACACTATAAAACAACACATAAAACCATCTACAGAAAATAGGACTATAACTGTTTACTTACTCTACTATAAACTTTTAATTAAAGGTATTTTATACGTAATGACAAGTCTGCGTTAAAAAATATTTGAGAACTTTCATAAAGTATGAAATTGAAAGTTTTATTTAATAACTATTTCGTCATGTGTTCGTAGCAGCGTGTTTACGATTGTTTGTTCGTCGAGAGGCAGACCACTCGTGTCTTCCCGGTACTTCTCCATCATAATCACTCTAGCTCTTGTTTCCATTAATTTGTGAGATGTTTACGATCGGAGCGGTATAGTTGCAGGCACCGTGGGCGGTGAGATGTGAGTATCAGAATGTAGCAAGTGCCTCGAGACTCCGTTCCATGTGTTAACGACTGCACATAAACCTGGCTCACTAATGTGCCGAACTAAGTACCTACCTAAGTATGCAGTAAACACACAGATAATAGAACAACATTGTTACCTAAATTGCAGCTTAATTATTTTAAAATCGTAAACTAAAAGGTTATACAGATTATCGCGGTGAATGGGTGGGAATTCGCAAAAAGATTCCTTTTCGGTACCATTGACGGAGCTCAATTTAATTAATAAAATGATGACTGCGGTCCGGCGGCGGCGTGCGTCGGCGCGTGTCGGCACGGCGCGACGCGGCACTTTGTCGCGCGCATTTACATACGAGCATGTAGATACTACGATCATACGGTAGCGGCAAGATGCGGTAATTGCACGAAATCGACTCCTGCGCCGAACAATGCGGATAATTGTAATAATTGACTGTACGTGCACCGGCGCATGCTTTGTACTTTTTTACAATCAGGTACTTCATACACATTAACTTCGAAATATAAAGATTTATAAAATGTAGATAGTTTACTATTCTGAACTATCTAGGTATAAAACATTCCATTATTCAGTAGCAGTTTATATTGAGTAAACTGTGAAACCTTTCCCTGAGTAATAGTGGTATGATATGACGTTATGAAGCACTAACACTTTAAATTAAATGTGGAATTGAATGGAGCATGAAATAAAGATTGGCTCCAACACTGTTCATGTATCATACATGGTGCCCGGTGACGATATAAACAATGACCACTAGCGCCGAGGTGTGCGCGTCACCACGTATACGCAACTCTACAAATAACAGATACTGCAGCTATAATCTTCCAATAGTTTTATATTGAGTGTATAATTTAAGTATAGAATATCGGCTATAAAGCGACCGCAGCGCCGTGGTCGGTTCAAAGGCTGCGCGCGCACGTCCGCCATGATTGAATGATCGATCAGTCGCGGACGCGATCGACGAGCGATCGTTGCCTCGATCCGAGATCCGCGGCCGATCCTGTTAACCAACAAATAACCACAAGCACTTCAAATCAAATTGATGGAATTGCCCCTTCAACCGCTTTCAGTTTACTAATAAAATAAAATACGGCCGAATGCGATCTATGTAAAAAGGGCAAACATTTGGTGCTATGGCGGGAACAAAAATACATCATAGCTTGCTTATGAGATAAGTACAGCTTTTTGACAAACAGACGTACGGATGTACGAACAGGGTCCCGTTTTTATCTATTGGACACGGAACCCTAAAAAGGTGCGATTAATTTGTTTGTTTGAAACTAATGAGATCCGAATCTAATGAACTGATTTTAAACTTTTACCATTAGAAAGAAACCACGTATTATGAAAACTAAAATAAACATGGTTAATACGTTTAATGATTTTAGTCCACGTCAGCAAATTGGGAGTTTTCATGCTGTTACATGAATGCGCTTACTAAATAGTGGGTGGGTTTTTACCATTAACGTGAATACTATGTAAAATTCATTTATTAGTAGATTTATGACAAAATAATTGCTGACAATTAATAGATTGTTTATGGAAACAGCCTCTTACGGCGAGACGGGGAGGCAAGTAGATAAGAGTAGTATTTTACTACGAGAATTTGTGAAATAGCAATTTTAAGCTAACGTAGGCGAGGTTACGGGCGAAAAGTAACTAAGTGTATTTATTAAAAAGGCTTCTAAGGAATGAAAACAGTTTTGTGATGCCTATTAGGTAGGCGGCTTGAAAAATATTGACAGTAGGGTCTACAGGAATCACGTCAGATGCCCTTAAAAGTGGTTTCCAAGAAACTGATACTAGATGAATATGTGCTGCAAACTGCGTATTTATCAAACGGAAGAAGAAGCGATCGAAATAGGAAAATCTAATGATTGAGATTTTACTTTTAATTTTGCATTATAAATGCTAATTAAAAATTTTTGAAGTTATAAACACTGGAAAAAGGAACGCGGGCCTCCGAGCATTACGCGACTGGGACTCGAACCCAGGACCTTTGGATTGCCAGTCCAATGACTAACGTTTGGGGGAAACGTGAAAGAGAAATGAAATAGTTAAAACGTTTTAAAAGCTTTATATTTAAAGCATAAAAGTGATTTTAATGTTATGTGCCCACAGTCCGAGCACGAAAATATGACTGAGTCTGGAAGGATGCTGTCAATATCTCATTGTTTCTTCTTTAGAATCTATTTAAATAATATAAAACAATAGCTGCCAGTATTCCAGCCTACATAAGTTTCCTACATAGTGCTTATGCACATTACATCCCACCGCCTACGAAAAAGATTTTGATACTAATCAAAATCGGCATCACTTCCAGGCACATGTCTTCCTAGCCTACCTATAATACACATGACATGAATATTATTCTAGAAGTTGGGCAAAATATATTACAATCGTAATTTGAACGGTTTCATAGAATTATGATGATATATTAAATTACGAGCAGAAGAACCATTGACTTTTGTAATTAAGTAATCATTATTACTTAAACAACGCACAACTCTATATGGGCCAAAATATAAGCGTGACAGCTTAGAACCAATCCTTGTCGTTTTCCTAGGGTTATATATGAGGACTAAATCTCCAGGTTCATAACGCACAAACTTAACCTTCCTGTCAAACAGTCTCTTCTGGCGTGTTTGAACCTTAAATTATACTGATGCTGTTGTGGTTGCGAAAATGGCGGCCTGCTCGTTCCTGCTTCATCACCAGCGCTTCTTCTAGCAGAGTATGAAGCTCCCGTGGGTTGTACATGGCGCTCCGGAACATGTGGAGTTCTTGACGACCATGGTGTAGAAAAGTTATCACTGATTTGACGGGGTGGATGTGTTAACCGCACATTCTGGGCACCGTCACCCCGCGAGTAAGTATGATTGAAGGGACTAGAGTTTCCTAATGTTTGTATTTTGACCGGCAACGCCAATTGTTTTGGTTGTAAATTCAAAATCTCGTCCTCTTGCAATGCTGCTTTTTTAAATGCAGTCAAGTCACTAAATACCATGTGTTGCATATCGTCTTCTATTATTAAAAGTTAAAGATTTTAAAATTTGTTTTATTATCTTCTCATCTGATGTAATTCCAGCTTTTTTAGCCAACAATGACATTCGGTAGATGAAGTCTACTGTCTTTTCATCGTGATCTTGCCGATTTGAATAAAATTGAGCGGCGTAATCCGGATCTGAGGTGAATTCTTGTTTCAAAGCTTCTACTATATCTTCAAAAGTTGAAGTATCATCACTGATGGTGTGAAAATAATTGAGGGCAGGCCCCGATAAATAATTTGTAATTAAAATGGCCTTGGTATTGTCATTCCAGGAATTTAGAGCTGCTAATGCATTGTACTGCTTAATAAAAACATCAATATGAGAAGAAACGCCGTCGAACGTTTCCATGTTAGAGTGTGTACCTATAGTGTGTTTGTAGGTACTTAGCTGTATACTATGCTTCTTGAGGTCCAGTCAATATCCAATATTATTCCAATTTTTCGTAGCGTATATCAGCGTATAGTAATATTCTTGTATAAGTAGTTGCAGCTGCACTTGGCTGGACACGCTACCATGTGTCTATCCCTGAAAAGCACTGATTTTACTCGCGACAGTACCCGCGGTACTCGATACGGCGCCTCCACCAACTAACGTTTGGGGGAAACGTGAAAGAGAAATGAAATAGTTAAAACGTTTTAAAAGCTTTATATTTAAAGCATAAAAGTGATTTTAATGTTATGTGCCCACAGTCCGAGCACGAAAATATGACTGAGTCTGGAAGGATGCTGTCAATATCTCATTGTTTCTTCTTTAGAATCTATTTAAATAATATAAAACAATAGCTGCCAGTATTCCAGCCTACATAAGTTTCCTACATAGTGCTTATGCACATTACACAATGCTCTTCCAACTGAGCTACCGCGCCGCTACGTTGACCCATCGAAATTTCTCCCAGTATCTATGTGCTTTCGTCATATAGCTGACGTTATATTAGCATTTATAATGCAAAATTAAAAGTAAAATCTCAATCATTAGCTTGTTTCATCTTAATTAGTAGTTAAATATCCTGTAAAGGTATTTATACTGAAATGAAGAGGCGGAAACGCCTCTCATTTGATGGAATAACGTCAGCTATATGACGAAAGCACATAGATACTGGGAGAAATTTCGATGGGTCAACGTAGCGGCGCGGTAGCTCAGTTGAAAGAGCATTGGACCGGCAATCCAAAGGTCCTGGGTTCGAGTCCCAGTCGCGTAATGCTCGAAGGCCCGCGTTCCTTTTTCCAGTGTTTATAACTTCAAAAATTAATAAATTAGCATTTATAATGCAAAATTAAAAGTAAAATCTCAATCATTAGCTTGTTTCATCTTAATTAGTAGTTAAATATCCTGTAAAGGTATTTCTACTGAAATGAAGAGGCGGAAACGCCTCTCATTTGATGGAATAACGTCAGCTATATGACGAAAGCACATAGATACTGGGAGAAATTTCGATGGATCAACGTAGCGGCGCGGTAGCTCAGTTGGAAGAGCATTGGACCGGCAATCCAAAGGTCCTGGGTTCGAGTCCCAGTCGCGTAATGCTCGGAGGCCCGCGTTCCTTTTTCCAGTGTTTATAACTTCAAAAAGGAAAATCTAAACTAAGTCTGTGTAACTGTTAATTTGTTTAAGCTTTTGAAATAACCCATATCATAATGTTGATTATAAAATGTTTTAATCTTCTTTACATCTTACGAGCCTTCTTTTGCGCAAGTGTCTGTGCGTAATGTTAATTTGTTCAAACTTTGGTAACAGATAGTCGGTGAGTTATTAATTCATACGATCGAGATTGCGAGACGCGATCGGCGGATGTGGCAACTGCGCGGGATTACTGCACGAAATACCAACTGAATGATTTTTAATACAGTTTAGATACGGCGGCGTATGCGCAGGTACGTACCCGAATTAGAAATCACATTACGAATCGCGATTATGATTGCGTCACGGCTAGTATAATACAGTTTGATTATAAATTAATTGCAACTCGAATACTTTGGGTTGTGTTATTATTCCTCTCTTACCCATTGTGTTGCTGCACCGGCCACAAACAGCTTAGCTTTTAAGAATTAACAACTTGATAACAGTAACAAAGAACATTAGAACTGACAACACTCGCGGCAGATACGTGTATATTACTTCAGTTTGTGTTTTAATAACAACTGTCAAACTGGAAACGTATCGTTGATGACCATGCTTGATGTATGATGTTTATTACCTACGCAAGATTTAATATCGCGAGACGTCGTCATTATTAAACATAAAAGTTTTAGAGCGAGTTTTGCTTGAGAGTTCATTATTTTTTATATTCATTATTAAAACTTTCCCGTTGATGATGTCGTCTCGGTTTATTCTTTTAATATAAACAAAAGTTAATTATTCCATCCCTTGTTCTTGAGACTATAAACGCATTTTATTGAAAATTTTAATACTGAAATCAAAACCGTAAACATAACCCACCAGAGGGTTTATTTCCTTGCGTTTTCACGGTATATTTAATCTAAAAGCTACATGTAAAACAAAAAAACTAAAATTAATAGTGCAGCAGTAATTGACATAAAAATATTTACAACAATGGGTTATCCGAATAACGAATAAAATACCGAGTATTCATGAAAATATTAAGCCAAACCGAACCGCGATTAAATAATATGCAATCAGCGTTAAGGTCGAGCTATAAACCTGCAGCATGATTTTCGTCACACCGCTTAATTCCTGCCAATTAAATTATCTCCTCAAATTTGGGCAACTTTTGAGAAACACCCGGGGACGACAATTACTTCAATGACTGCAATACAAGCAATGTCGGCCGGGTCCGTCGGACCGCACGTGACTGCGCGCCACACGCGGTAACCGCAGGGTTAACAATATAATCAGATTGCACTAATTACAAGTTAAAGACATTATGATCTGCGTTTACTGAATGATTGCAGAGGAGACAGTGAAAGGACCCAGCGGGGAGGTAATCACCGGAACGTTCTCGATTCGGACACGCGAGCGACCGATGGCTTCAAAATATAGCTTTCCAATTAAACGGTGGAACCAGATCGTGATAATTGTATCCCTGCTTATGATTACCTTATTATTTAAAAAATAATTTACCCCATTGCATTTCACTTGAATATTGTAGTTAATAAATAGTTTGTGGCAATTTTTTTGTCCGTTAATCTCTATCTCGGTTTTTCATAAGATGTTCTAAAATAAAAAATCTTTAAAAAAGTGAACCCGTGTGAAATATTACCATCCAACAGGAAACAACGATTCATAAGCCTGATATAACTAGTTTTTATCAAGATTAGTAATTATCGGTATCCCGTGGGAATAAGAAGTTTTCCCCTATTTGTTATTCTGATGTATAACCTATATTACTGTAAAGTTTCATCCAAATCCGTCCAGTAGTTTTTACGTGAAAGAGTAACAAACATCCATACATCCATCCATACATACTCACAAACAAGGATATAGATATAACAGATATACACAAAAAGATATGGATCAAGTTAAATAACATCAAACTCCTATTTTGAAATTGGAGTTAGTAAATAAAAACATCCATGAAAAAATCTAGCAACAATCTTTGTCTCTGTTTCTCACATTCCAAAGAAAACACCTGGTGGTGTAACTTATCAATGTTGAGTTTAGTATCGATTTAAAGTGCACAATACGTTGTCACTGATTTGCTGCAGAATGTTGTCAAAGATTTACGTCGCGCGCCAACTAGTCGCTCCTAATAGGGAAGAGCTGCTTGTGACGGCGCGGGCGGCGGCGCGGGAGTCGAGGGACGAGCGACTGCACCGAAATGACTTGATCAGAGACGTCACGACACGTGCTGCCAATCAACTACATCGACACGGGTATTGATGCTGGTAATATGGCAACGCAGTTTAAAGATTCTACTGGAGCTTATGCGGACAAATATATAGGTCCATTAGGAGGGACATATTTGAAACCAAATGTTAGAATAACTTAAATTCCGCTGTGTAGTTTCACTCGCAGTAAAATGAGTTTCCTTGTGAAAATGTTTGATTCCCCGCGGTAAAAGCCTATATTATACTTACTAACCAAGTTACATCAAAATCTTAGTCGTTTTTGCGTGGTTGTGAATTACATGCAAATTGACACATTCATAATGTTAGTAGGTTTAAACTGTTGTGAAACAAACTCACTATAAAATAAATTGAAACTGGAAAGCGTGACACTAAATCTATCTCAAACATCGAGGTATATCTTATTGGTTATAGATTGAAACCTTTAACAGCTTCAGTGAGTATGAACCGATGTAGTTGGCAGCTGAACACGGGTTTCATGACTGCGTCGGAGCAATCAATAAGAGCGGTGTCGGTTGCGCAGTGCCCGGCGCGGCGGCGGCGGCGCGGGCGCGGGGACGCGGCGAGGCGACTAGCTACAAGACAGGAGTTAGGGAAACGCCGCACTCAGCGATAATAATTAATAGGACAACTAATGAGAACAATGAATGTTCCAGCTCGCTGGCAAATGAATTTGAAATACAGGCAGAAATTCTAGAAATTATCCCAAACATTCAAACTCACAAACATTACCTGTTTATAACGTTCGTATATCTATGTTTATAACGACCTACGAATGTGAAAAAGTTGCATGAAAGTCTGATACCTGATCTAGGGAATATTCTGTCATATTTTTAAGTGATCTGCAATCTGTAAGTACTTTTGTCACGGTTTGGTTGTTATTAGTGGCGCAGTCGTTTGTCTTCGACGCAAGCGCAGGCATTCCCCGGAGCTGCGCGCGCGCACCACAATGGCCGACACTCCAGCGTTTAATTGAACACTGACTTGTCCCCGTGTGAAATATTACCATCCAACCTAACTGCTTTTGGTTTGCAAAACGCTTTATTTGGCGACAAGATGTAGGCCGCCCGTTAAAAAGATAGGTGTAAATGGTAAACCCCGTTGTTTTCAAGATATATTTTAGTCACCCTTTTATAATGGTATGGGAGTCCACGATTTCGTGTGCTTCAGATCGCAATCGGATATATTTACTGTTGCCTATCATGTAGTTTGCAAGATTCCTGCGGGACGACTTATCCATATTTACTGGCGATATCTGTTAGATTAGAAATCGTATGCGATGGCTGTGTGTTGCGAGTAGACGGTATTCCGTGTAATGTAGCGTGGTGCAGTGCAGTGTGTAGTGTATAGCCGCGCAGGTCGGTATCGGCGGCGAGCGTCGCGTCGCCGGCGCAGATCCCATCTCGCGGTTTGTGTGTAAATGTCGACCATATCTTCCTGTACGCACGCAATCTGCAGGTTGCTAATGTCGACAGCGGTTTACTGACTCCATTTACATGTAT
Organism: Emmelina monodactyla; assembly: GCA_916618145.1. Lineage (NCBI taxonomy): Eukaryota > Metazoa > Arthropoda > Insecta > Lepidoptera > Pterophoridae > Emmelina > Emmelina monodactyla. Next base: position 246,513 of record OU745315.1, on the reverse strand, counting down.
TGCTTTCTAACGGATTTCCTTATTTTATTGATTCTTAAACCTAGTATTTTCTTAACTTCTACTTATTTATTGTAAACTAAGTTAGAATACACTTGTATTGTGTACAAAGGTTTTATTCTAAGTCCTACTGGTATATGTGTTGGGGCCCGGTGTGAGCGGCCATGTTGTTCGCGCCTGCGCGCCGCGCCGCGGGGAGCCGCCGTCTGTCAGCATCAACGTCTGCGCCGCGCAAAACCACACCATCGCGGATACTTCTTACGAGAATTAACTAAATGAAGGAACCCTGTAGCCTAATAATAGTTTATTACAGCATTGAAAGTGCCGTGCATAGTGCGAACATTAATATTTATTTACCAAAGTTAAATAATTTATAGATACGAAAAACGGCTTGTCTTGATTGTGTTGACTGAGAAGATCAGTTTCTTTGAAGCTTCAGGGATCTAGGTGTTCGATGTTAATTTCATTGAATATCTTCAAGAACGTTTTTTCTCATAAAATGGGCGATGTTGGGCATACCGTCATATTTTTTTCATTTGAGGTATGGAACCATGAACGCAGTTTTTATTACTATTAAAAAATTTCGGAGACAAATTACAAATGGCAATTCTGTATTTCCCCGCGCTAAACCTATCAACTTGCTCTAAGATTAAAATCACATCCATGTGATCTCTACTGGCCTTAGTCTGAAGCCGTAAATAGTTTTTGTTAGCTAAACTAATAATAGAGAAATCATAATTCCAGGTTTTCTTTTACAAAACAATTAAAAACCTATTCATAAATCTATGTCAAGTTATAACTGTCAGCGACAGCGACAGCGCTCAGTATGTGAGTTCGTAATTGAATGAGTACTTCAATATCCTTAATTTTGTACTTAGGAAACATTATTCAACGCATTGTTAATAGCTTTTTATTTGTAGGTGTCAAACGAAGAAAACATTATTGTTTTGTCAAAGTGAATACAAAGTAACGCGAGACGACAGCCCCGCGCCCCGCTGCGCCCCCGCCGCCCCCCGCCGCCCCCCGCCGCCCGTCGGACCCCCGCCGACACCACAATATTTATGCAGAGCGGGATTAAGCCCCGGGATTCATAGTTTAATTAAACCGTTTTGAATCAACGCTCGGCCACAAGGAAGTAGAAGACGTTTCTAAGAGAGTCGGCAATTAAACTCGCAGTTGTAGATTTATGGCAGCGATACCAGCCCAGCCCGTGTGAAAGGACACAATATTATGATTGGCCATCTATTACATGTTGATCCAACGCTTTTATGAGGATACGCGCACTAAACGCTGCCATTACAATACATAACTCGAGTGACCGTCGCTCGTTACCGCGCGACGCGAGCGCTTCTCCGAACCGCGGGGAATTAACGCTATCTGTACATCGACGTGATTATCTCGAGCCCTTTAGTTTTTGGTATTCATTACATTTCTGTTACAGTACTTAACATTAAGAAAAGAGAGAAACTTAAGATAATGCAGAGCGCTATCTCTATCTGTCACGGGTTATTATGATTTCGTATTTCCCGAGTGCCACGCGGGAGATACGTCGAGGAGGATCCGATCCATCACAGGCTGGTCCTCCCGTCGTCCTCCCGGCGTCCTCGCGGTGCCTCACCTCTCACGTTGAAACTAATTAATACCGACGCCGCGGCCGCTGCTGTTTGACATTGTCAATGTCAAGTGTCAGTTGTCAAGATTAGATATTTGAAAACAAATAATAATATCACATACTCGTATGTGTCGAATCGAGAACCTGCTTTATTGAGGACGGTTATAAAGACACATTGGAAAATGTAGTTAGTAAATAAGTAATTTATTATTGTACGTGAGCCAAGTACGATATTTTTATTAAAGTTTCGTGCACCGATAATGAGGTATATATTTAACGGTTGTCAAGTCAAATGTGTATTGTGTGGGCCATCGATGGGGCGTACAGTGTGGAGTGGGCCGGGTCACCTTACACGCGACGACACTATTATCTCCGAATTACCTTTATTTGTTAACTCGCTGACAACTCAATAAATATACACCAAACTTGTTATAACTGTCGCGTGGTAAAAATAGAATTTTAATAATAATTTATTGGAGAGTCATTCACTCGGACGTGCACCGTTAGTCTCGAAAGTTGACGTTGTAGCGCTGTCACCACACGCGACGCTGCTCCACACTTTACATTTGAAAAGGAAAATTGTGAAAAATGCATCAAAATTTATCCAATTACTTACTAAATGAAACAGGATAGCGATCTATAATAGAACCAACGCAGTGCCCGCGGCGCAACCCCGCCTCCTAGAATTTACTCATTTAACGCTCTTATCCCAAATTAATTCGATATTATTCTCTACCATTTTCCATTACAAGCTGCTATTGGAATAAACACTGTATTCCTTAAGGTGTAGAGTGCCTGATGTATACAGCGGCAGTGTATTGGAGTGTCAGTCAGTAGGCGAAGTGTACCGCCGCGTCATCTTGCTAATTGATGTTAATCGTCGTCTTCATTTCGCTGGGAATGCGAGCCCGGCCTGTGGGAAACTGCAAACATTCATACAAACAACCATTCTGCCTAATTGTGTCTTCCACTACCTACCTATCAACACTTAAGTTTGACTTTAGATATTGTTTTGAATAACAGTTTCTAATAACATGCAGTTAATACTTTTGACGCCAAACAGATCGCGTCGAGTCAACACGAATATTCATGTAGTTCGCTGTTCGAGCAACGAGTTATAGAATTAGTCACCCGAGTGACAACGACAGTTGTCACTAAATTATGTAATTAGTGTACGAGAGATGAGTGTGTGAACGTGGCCACTCATCGAGATAATACCTAATATTATATTGGTCGCAGTTAAGATGTTGTAATTTGTATTTTAGTTTAAATTTACTGATATGTGTGTTTCTGTTGGTTGGTTTGGTAATAATAAAATACACAAATACGGTAGGTTTTCTAGTTTCACATAATTTATGTCTAAAATCTGCCTTTGAGTTTGACGTTCTGCGTTATGTAAGTGTCTTGCTTCTATCTCGTATTTCAAACGAGTCGTAGATGATCTACATACACGACATTTAGAGTTAATATTTATCGCCACTTGAAAGATGTCAAAACACTGCACATTGCGTCACTCTCCGGCCAATTTGCGCTTGCGCCACTTGGATTTATTAGATCCATCTTGTGTTTAATTCCGCTCGGGGTGTCAAACATGATTTGTGCCGGATTGCGCGCGTCGTGCTTTATGTCCGTAACGCAACGCCAATGCACAGACTGAACTAAATATGGTCCGAGCGTTATTGTGAATGTTCAGTTGATATATAGGCGGTTGGGACAGCGCTGTGTGGTCGGAACTGTTACACCAGAGATTTACAAGGAGTAGGTAATAAATAGTGGTCGGTACTTCAAGTGCTCATAAACAATAAACCGAAATTCAATTATAGTACGATCTTGTTGGAATGGTTTCAACATTTAACTTTAAAAGATAAAAAAATAAAAATAAAAATGTATATGTTGCTCTTATTGTGACAATTTATTTTAAATATGTATAAACAACACTGCTTAAAACCACTTGTCTCAGGAACCAAAATAATAACAATATTTAAAATTTAATTACAACAAGTTCAGAGAAACCGTTTACTTAATTATAAGTTATCTCTATAGCGGACTGTCCAATAGAGCAAGAGCCGTCGTAAACGTGGTTCCAGGAAGCGCCCGCGCACCATCGCTTCAAGGATTTCAAACTCCCATTAGCCTCATGTGAACACATTTTTGAGAGAAAAAACTCAACGCTCATGTAGGTAGCTCGAAGGTTAAACAATATTAATGTCATCAAATTGATATTACTAAAGATACTCTTTTATTGATGGTAGGTGGTCGAACAATTACATTAGTGTTGATGTAGGCTTACGGAGCATAAAAACTTCATATTTATATTTCAAAAGTTGCCAGATTAAGTAATTTTTTAGTACATTGGACACAAAACTAGTCCTTTAGTAATATTAAGGTAGAACTTTAGCAGAGATGTGTTAATCGCGCTCGACTGATAGATTTGTGAATGTTAGTGTCACCACAGCGGGTCCAGGAGATGTTGGTTCCCGGGACCGTTACGTCCTGCAACTGTACCCTAGTGGCGGACGCATGCCGCGGTAATGAGCGGCGCGTGGGCGGACGTCCTCGCTTCGATTCCCGCGCCGGTAATCACACTCGTAACTGTAACGCTACGTGTCGCAATCTAAACTAACAGTATTGCCGCTTTCCACGAAACTTTAAATGTCATTTACACGAAACCCCAACTAATTACGACGCTAAGTAAAGCGGTCGACTTACAAATGTGAAATAAATTACTCCAGTCTAAACATCAAAGTGTTCGTTTAATGTCTGACTTACAAAGAAGATAATTTCCTGAACGCGACAGGTGTTTTAATAACCGGCGTGTGAGCGCTCTATCTGTCTATGTATGAGAGCAGAGTTCTGCAAGGAGACGGCGCGGCGGCGGCGGACCCCCGGGGCCCGGGTTCGAGTCTCGACCGGCTCATTAGCCGAGACGTCTTCATAAAGTGTCGCGGCCGCGGGACATCGTTCATTACCCAATAAAATACTATATTTACATCTCGGGGAGATAAGCATCTCGATCGAGTGCACGCGTTATTGTCGTGCGTCCATCGCGCGCCGTGGTCGGCGGCGGCCCGCGGGCTGCGTGCGCGGCGCGCAGTGGACGCGCGGCGGCGGCGGCGTCGTGCGCGGTGGCGGCGCCCGCGGGTCCCCGGGAACGCTCGTAATGCGCCCGCCCGACCCACTGCACCTGTATCATTACCCGCTTCAGGCTTATTTGCTTTACAAACTACCTGCTTGACGCACTCACTCGTAAACGACTACTTTGTCGCCGATAATTTGTCGCTTAATGAATCGACGTGTGTCATAACGCGCCGCCATTACGGGATGATAGCCGTCATTACAACGTGTCGTGAATAAATTATAACTTTATATATGCGTCGTTTAACTCGGTGTTAATAAAAGTTCATAAATAAAGTCGACTCCAAACGGCGAAGGTGATTTACGGTTTAGTAACGTGGCTATAACAACGCCGTGCGCAAATTAATCTGACCCAATTGTGTATTTGGTCACGAGTCGCGAGTCGGAGTGTTGCGCAGCGCGGGCGTGTCCTGCGCCGGCGCCGGTCGCCGCGGACGCTGCGCCGGAGTGGATGTCGCGTGTGAACCAGCCAGTCCGTGTCCCCGGCTGTTGCCATATTCGTAGTTTTGTTTCACCCGCAAATTACCGACTCGGCTTTGTCCGACCAATTTGCATGTTGTGCAAAACTGTCCATCAGCTTAAATTATAGTAATAATGTCAACGAGATTACGGCCGGTTTCGGTCCGAGCTGATCATAATTCGAGGCTGGAATGTTATTTTCCTCTTCTTGAGAGGCATTTAAATGCATGTAAAAGAGTGTTTACCAAAAACGTCTCCATTGGAAAGCGATATGTCGATGTGGATGAGAGTAATATTATACCGATGTTATAGCCGACCGGCGCGGGGTGGCGGGTCCCGCGGAGCGGACACTCCGATGTATTCATGACCAACGCCGAATTACCTACTTTGTAAAATACTGCTTATTATTATTAAGACTAATATTGAATTAGTAACACTGCGTTCTGAGTTTGATATTATTTGCTTCGTATATTATTTAAGGCTGCAGACATAAGCGCCGCGACTCGATAGTTGTGATGGTCAATATATCGTCGTCTACGTTCAAGGTTACAGATAGTTGATAGCATCGTGATGACGTCACGGGAGCCATGCAAACCTTCGAGTATGTGATATAATAACTGCAACAATAACTAGACGCGCAATCAGACAGCGATAACAACCTTTTCTTATTAACACCAGTAAAAGAAGTTTACGACGTCTCGCTCGCTTGTCCCTCTCTGTAATTTCATGCAAATCCTAACAAAAGTCAGGAATTAAATACATGAGCCCATTAGTTTCTCACGATCAGCGATGCAGTTGTAACTAGTGCTCGTGTCGTTAATATTTTATTAAGCGAATGAATATTCATGCGCAGCTCTCGAGCCTGCGCCCGCGCCCGTATTGAGCCGTTTGTCGCACGTCGCTGATAACTCGCGCCTAAACTAAACATTTAGGAATATTTGAATAGATTGCGATAACGCATATTTTATGAACATTACGCTCGGTTGACGAGCATTACTTAACAGTGCAGTAAACTGAGTACTTCCCCTTATTAAAAGCTTTTTGAACTAACCGTGATATCAAACTAAAAATCATTATTGTACTAAAAAAATTAAGTCATCATTGGGTGCAAATTACAAAAGTTGTATCTTGATTTTGTTATTGAGTTTGCTTTTATAAAATCATTTTTTGTGACATACAAACTGACGGACAACGGCGTCTTATTAATAGGGTTCCGTTTTTATCCGTTGTGTACGGAACCTTAAAGCGTCCAGGTGGTTGTTTGAGTTGCATCACAGGAGAGCCGGCGGCGCGACTCCCGCGCACCCGCGCTCGCTTCTACACTTTGTAACACAGATTTTGTAAGATTATATTATGGAGTAAATGAAAATGATAAGTACCAAGAACTAACTTCTTCATTGTCAGGTTAAATTCGTTACAAATTACAAAAGAATCTCCGAAATATTGCTTTATTTTCTAGATGCAATTCATATAAGAAATTTACTTAAAAACAAAATTATTATATTGTTGTTCATTCTTATTTTGTGTCGAAACACGTTTGTTGTTTGGTGACATGTCGATATATACGTACAACTACAACATATAAATGAAAAGGAAACCGCCATTATCCTGCCTTTCATTTCCTGATTATTGAAAAAAATTTAAACCTTATATACAGAATTAAAAAAATATACTTCACTTTTTTTTAGGTTCGATATCCATAAACAAATTAAGAGAAAACAAATTTTGCTACCTAATCATGAAACTTATTGCAATATACTTTCTGGATTTTACTGCAGTTTAAATATGTTCAGATTCAGAACATTTTGTTACTATGAAATAATGTTCATTACATTTCATTTGCATTATTTTTATTGCTTTTAAGTCCGCCCTCCGCTACTCGAACCTCCCTACTCGCGACACCCGATCATTATTTACCTGTTTCTTGTAATTCGCTTATCACTTATTGTCTTACATGGAAATGTGCTTCTTTAGTTATTGTTTGTAGGTCGGCACGCGAGCTGCGGGGGCGGCGAGCGGCGCGGGGCGGGGGGGGCGCGTCCAACATTTGCAATTAATCTGAACCGAGAGAGGTAGTAAGTTAAGTATGGTACCGCGGCATTTATACCGTGTAATTAGTGACTCGACAAGGACGCGCCGTTGCTGCACAATCCTCATTAAATTTAAGCACAAAAATAAATGCAAATGGAGGTTACACAAATTAATGTAGTGAAGGCGACTACGGACTACGGGCCGGCGGACAAAAGACTTCAACGCGTGCGCACTAGCTACGCACAGCGAGCTGTATGCACAACACTGTAATGTTTATTCTATAAAGATATTTCTTAGTCTGCTATTTACTTACACAAAATCTTAATATTTATAAATTTTGTGCCACTTTGTTCGACCACGATGGACTCCTGAACAACACACGCCGTGTGCAGTTTTATCCAACTTGAAAGATAGGAAAGCGTAGGTATATCTCAATTTATAGTCGCAATATTATTTTATTGTAAAATAATATATAACAAAAACCTTATTTACTGCAACGCGTGGCCAGTCCGCTAGTATCAGGCATTTTATTATCTATGTACAAAATATATTTTATATTCGTTCAGCAGTTTCACTGAAAACTCGAAGGATTTTTGTACATCTTGATTTAACCAATGAGCAATTAACCAATGCTCAATGTAGTTATGGTATCTAGCATTGGCAGCGGTGTCGTGGGTGGTAGCGGTCGCGGCGGAACCAATCCGCGAGCGTTGGAGCGTGACGTCACGATCGCTAGTTTTATTTCCAATTCGTAGCGAGCAGCAACACCGCGGCCGCCGGGAGCGTGGCCAACCGGGAACCGAACCCGGAACCAATCCGCGACACAACCACGTTATTAGATTACATGCCGCGAGCAGCCACTAAAGCGAAACACGAAAAAAAACTACACAAGTAACACTAGGAGCTGGATACGACCTCTCCGCGAAACGGTGTTCTTTTGTAGACAAAACGGACACAACATTTTAAGACATCAATACCTTCCTAACTTCTCAATACCAATAGGTACTGGAATTTATATACCTTTTCCTTAACGCATCTCGCCCTTGCCCGGGAGAGCCATCGAGGATCTGTGTGACTCCTGGAAAACCAGACTACCCATTAAAAACCGACGTCTGTATTCGCCAGTAAAAGTAATCCTACTATTTATAATTTATCTTGCGAACATATAATAATCTTAATAATAAGTAAAACATACCATTCAGGTATTCATTTAAAATTAAGTTATTATCTTCAATTATATTTTTCATATTTATTTCACAGAACAAAGAGGAAACTTTAAGATCATAAAGTATATTTAAAATTTAATACTAAAAGCATTTCGCATTGTAGGTGAGGCTTGAGTTCAACTAATGATACTATTTTTTTAATGTCACATTGTAAAATAGTTTTAATACCCATTATTACTCGAAAACTTAATTTAGTTGTGGCTGTGTCTGTATATAAATAAGCAGCAATTGCTTAAATCCTAGCGACCGTTACAGCCGCGATGTTTATGTGTCTGTCAGTCTGTCGGTCAGTTCCTGGAGAGCGTAGTTGCGCGCGCGCAGCTCTCGACAAAGAATCGCGATCGTAATTATAGATAGCGGCGGCGACCAATCACGCCGCGGCAACTACGCAAATAATTGCTGCGCAGGACCCGCTCACCCGCCGTCGCTGATGAAGATCACGTTCACTTCCAATAGTTTGCCATTATTATTGAGTATCGAATTACAAGATTTCAAGTAGGAGGAAGTAAATAAGTTTTGTCTGAAGTCGTCCACGGCAATGTTTTGAAAAGTTTATCGTAAACAATTTAAATTCGAGACTCTTCGTAACAATGATAAAGCACATAGACAAAGGGGAATTTTCGTTTTCTATCGTATATAAATTCTGTCACTAAATAATTTAGTTTAGTTATTTTAAATAACATATCATTAAATATACGTATTTAATTAAACGAAATGGAATCAAGATGTCTTTATCAGCTAACTTATAACTTGAATTTGTACTAAGTTTAGAGCGTCTACGTCATGTGGCGAGTGTTTCAATTTACATTAATTTCGCGTTCCCGCGCTCAGCCGATATTAGCTTCCAAGATTTAATAACTCGTGCGTGTGACCTGCATGTGTGGAGACTGTGTGTGTACGTATATGTGTCGAACTGTTACTATGCATAAACAGGATGGCTTGACTCTGGTGTGGTTCATGGTAGAAATGTGTATATGCTATTGGATCTATTCAATTTTTATATAATATCAAACGTGAGAAACAAATGAGAATTTGTTGCAATCTGGGTGTATACAAAGTTAATAACCAGTCCTGTTAGGTCTCGTATCAAGGAAGATTCATAATCTTTGTGTTTCGTGTTTCGTTAGAGTACAACCCGGTCACAGGAACGTATCTAATCAAAATGAATTACCTTTTATGAAATTTAGATACGTTCGACAAGCTGACGGGGTCGTCACATTTTCTTATATAGTTTCAACTCATCATAACCAAACATATTTTAAATAAAATCCGTGTTAAGTTACCTCTCTTTAAAAAATAGAATAAACATAATTAAACATGCCGCGGGCACTGGTTCTTATGAGCTTTTAATTGTTTTACTTTCAAATGTAATTACAACGCGAATTATAATTGATAAAACGGTTATTACACGCTTCGCCGCGAACAGCACTTGCTTTATTGTATCGCTAACTTGCAATATTGTAAAAGCAAATTTATATTAGCCCGGTTCTATAAAATACGAAAACAGGTTGAGCGTTTTTTGTATCCAATCTATAATGAAGTAACCTGACTTTTAAGTACATTTCATATTCGGATAAGACGAAGAACATAATATTTTATTAGTTTGAAGAATAGAGATTTTGACCCGAGGATTTTATTTTTATACAAGTTCGATAATAAGTTCGATTTCCGTTTCATACCTAAATCAATGCAGCTGGTACATTTGAATTTGTTTACACTTCTTTAGATATTATAAACAAAAAATGTACCAAAAATGAAGACCATTTTGTTTTAATTTCATCGGTTACCAGCGGCGTGGGTGTCTCTACATTCTCTACACTGTACATGGTTTCTTTTACGGTGCCCGAGCTTTTAAATAAATATACGAGAAGCGTGTTTCGTGATCGAATTATCGTCAATATTTAATAAGTTGGCACAATGGTCGGTCGGGTGCGCCGGCGCAGGATAGCAAAAACGCGTCTGCGCGGGTCAGTGACCCCGGGACGCGCCCGCGCCGCTCTCTCCGCGCTTCCCTCGATCTGTTCCTGCAACAGTCACACATTAAACGGACCACTAACTTATTACTGCGCCTCTCAGCGACTCGTCATAACTCCACAGCGCAAGAAACTGCGCCACAACGAACATTAAGTCTCGTTCTTACAAATTGGAAGAATCGTGATGGGTGGCTCATCAGTGTGGAGATCTTCAACAAAGCTTGTTTAAAAAGAAGGAACCAAAGATAACATTGCCTTTTTCAATTTAACGATTAAAGGATTCTAAATATGGGAGAAAGTTCTCTCACTTTACATTTAAATTTAAATATGGTTATTTAGGTAATCAAGTCAGATCGGAAAAATAACATATATTAAAAACGTAATCAATGTAAGTTGTGTATCCACCTGAGCGTATAAACGTAGGTAATTGTTAGTGTGTGGAGGCAGCGCGGTCGCGTTCGCCGCTGCGGTCACCGCGCGATGTAACGCTTTTTGTCAGACGATGGGAACCTGCGGTCACCTGCCCTCTGCTTGTACGAGGTTTACTCATTATGGATAGCCATACTCAATCGAGGCATGTACAGTGCTTACAAACCTATCATTAGTCTATATGAGAAGCTGCGAGCTGCGGTAAATTCTTCCTCGAGCGCAGTTTTTCCAAGCTGTCAGTCGGCCGCGGTGGTTTCATAAACCGTGTCAGTTTGAGCTACAGCCGTATAATGCAACACAGATCTCCATTCCTCGCCGTTTCCTACAGCAGGTATCGTCCATTAGGCGCCTCGGCGCGCGCGCAGTAAATCGCCGCGATCTATCGGAGGAGCTGCGCGTGATTCAGCAACCGGAGAGACGCAGCGCTAAATCAGCTACGCGTGAACGTGCATATTACATTAGAGGGAACTAACGCTCTGTAATACCGTCTGTACAGCTTTGAGATAAGATACGTTTTAGCTTGTGATGCAGTATGGAGATAACTATGGGCAGTGACAGCAGTGAGTGAAGGCGGCGGTGTCGCGGCTGACGGCCGGTGAGGCTACAGCACCGAATCTATTTACTTTTAACTAATACATAAAGATCAATATATTACGGTACTGTCGAGAAAGCGAACTATTTTGAAAATCTATTAAACTGTATTAAGTTGAATAAATTCAGTGTGAACAAATGAACGCTTACCCTTAAAAGGAGATAAACAAAATTTGGTTAGGGTAATGTTGTATATTCAGTGTAGTGTGTAATGATTGTAAAGTAGATGTATCCCGCGCCGCAGCCCGTGGGTAGATGTCGCGGACACCCTCGCTATGTACGGAATGTTACACAACACCATAATACACACTAGTACTTACTATGAGACATACATTAACTCATTTTTACTTCCAACCAAATTCGATAGATACTATTGATGGGTAATTTTCCTATAAAGGTTTATTTCATATGTGAGCGCGGTGTCCGTAACATATCTAGAAACCGACCTACCGCCTACGGGTAAGCTTCATTTAAACTAGAGATTTATTCCAATAAGTGTAAGTGTTACGGCTAATACCCGAAGTGCGGCTACACCTAGTTTTAGCCGGTTAGAACATCAATAGGTTAGGTTAGTTAGGTTACTTTTTTGATACAACCCAGAAAAAGGAGTCCCGCGTAGCTAGTAAATTTTTTTTTTACAGTTTTCTATATAAAAAACACTTCTAACCGGCTAAAACTAGGTGTAGCCGCACTTCGGGTATTAGCCGTAACATAAGCACAAAACACTTGATATTTATATGAAAGGTGCAAAGCTAATGTTGGACGATTTGATTCAATTCATACGTTAGGAAATAAAGATAATATTTACAAATGGTAAAATAAAAGTAGATCACATTGTTATTTAAGTACTTATAAAATACTCCATAAATAAATAAAATAAATTTATGTATTTATACCTCAACCGAATGTATACAAAAACTGTTAATAATAAAATAAGATAACAAATTGCGTCTCGTAACTTTAGAACAATATAAAATTCAAATGAGGTCGATTTGGTTCATTCTCTGTGCGGACAATAAAACGGTGCCCGCTGCGAAAATAATCAGAGTCCGAGGTTTATGTGTGCAGTGCGCAGGCGTGGACGCGCGCGCAGCCCCGCATGCCGGCCGCGGGATTTACCTAATGAACCAGCCAGTAAACGACACTCGCTGTTCTTCGGAGCCTATTAAATAAACTTGTACCACGCTAACATTAGCCTACAAGATTGTTGCGACATTAAAACCTCCTTTAATGGCGAACTTTCAACGATTTTTTATTCTGAGCAATAGATAATAAATATGGCGAGAGTAGCTTGTTTGAGAACAATTAGCGGCTTACGAGGGAGTCGCGGAGAGCTGCGTGGGCGCAGGTTGGGAAACTAGCGGATCTATCAATATATATTAGAATTAGATAACGAAATTAACTTTTAATTAAACGTACAAGGGCATTCGCGCAATCCAATTAGATAATCTCATTATTTTTTATTGCACACACAACTCGTTCTCCTCCCATAGAATACAAATTGTTGTTTAAAATATGGTAACGCGCATGTTATTATCGAAGTTTGAACGTTTTATTTTATTTAATAAAGTAGCCGTACTCTTTTGAAAGTATCGTGAATATATTAAAAATAAGAAAGTCTGGAGTCAGAGTGATCTCAGTCAGGATACAGATGTTGTACAGAATTGGTTGAGACTTGCTCACTAATGACTGCAGCCGAGCATTCAATCAAATCGAGACATGAACCCCACATCGGCTATTGAGTTTGCATCCTGCCATTATTTTCGATCTGTTTGTAAAACATTGAGAAATACACTTACTTCATTTGCATAGTATAAATTGCGCGAGCAACATTTGTAACAACGTTAAGGTGTAGTGACGTTCAATGTGACGTTATAATAGCCAGAGTTATCTTATAACATCTAACGTCAAGCGTTGTTCTAATTAAAATTGACGCAAGCAATTTAGCATAAAGTTGAATTGTGACACTGCGCAGCGGGCACTTGTCGCCTTGTCACGGCTCCGTGCATTGAGGTGTAGATCATGCGCGCGCGCTGCGAGTGTGCGAGTGAGGGACCACTTCGTCACTGCATGAGCCTGCATGGGGGAAAGAGTTCTGTTCAAGAAGTATCTACCGTAACATCGACTACAGGTACAGACATACAATATGTTGTAGTATAATATAAGACTCTGTACAAGCAATGAACTTTTAAAAGCAAACCATAAAATTTGAAAGATGGTAATACAGTCGGCGGCGGTGTTTCATCAAGCCAGATCAACAAGCGTGCAGATAACAAAAATAATACGTTTCATGCCAGATTAGATGTTCCAGACGTCGTAAAGCCTTCAAATTAGTCATTTGATGGTCATAAAGTGGCAAAACTTCGGAATAAGATAATTACAGAGTCCGGCGGAGGTACCGCGTCGCGAGCCCGGGGCTGAGATGGCCGCGGTCTAAACCACCGCTAATAACCATAAAAACTTGTTTGATTGATGGAAATCAATTTAACGAGGTCTCGACGGTGGTCTACTGTCACTGTCACCTGCCAATATGACAGATGGTGGTTTTTGTGAACATCACAACATAATCAGGAGCGGGCGGGACGTGCATTAATCACGAGTCGAACCCGGGACCGCGCTTATCTGCAGAACACATTACATTGTAATTGTTCCACTCGATCTCGTGATTGAAAGCTTCCTGAATAATTTGGGAGATATTTCAATGGAAACATAAATAAACTATCGATTGATATCGACTGACTGATTGAAGCTACTTTGAATACGGATGGAATTAACAACAATTGCGAGGATGTCGCAGAGGGAATATAAGATCATGATATAAATTAAAAATAAGTTTGTTAAGTAAATAGTAATGGACGAGGTGGCACATCGGGGTGCGCGGGGCGGCGGCGCGGGCGCACGACTTGCGGCAGCTTCACGCGAACTGATTTACTTAATGCATCACACAATATACTCCTTACACCTCGCACCGAACGCCGGCCAGTCGAGAGTATCCTCTATACTCAGATAATAAAGTTCCAACTCCAGCAGCGGAGGCTGTGAGATAGTTGAAGTCAAATGTATGCAGCCGGCGATCGCTTCACGCCTCGCCATTAGACGCCGTGATTCCTCGGGTCCTTGGGCTGGTCGAGTTAAAAGTGCATCAGATACGGTTATGAAAGCGCTGTTCGCGTCCAAACATCGGATGTTTATCTCGAGTAAGCCGCTCCGTCTGTCTACTCGCTACAATTGATATCGAAATCTTACGGGTCATATGTTTTAGTGTCGGTTATCAGCGCAGCCATCTTGATTGCGACTCGCCTAATACGAACGTATTGGCTTGTAATTGAAAACCATTGTGCTGTTACGAAATGTTGTGAGTTATGTTTTCTAAAGTACATTACAGGTAATGTCTGCCTGACAGTCGGTCGTGACGCGGTGACTTAGATCACATCTGTGCCCATTTGTCTGACAACAGATCACATACAATGGCATTAAAAATTGGAGATTCAATTTAGCTTTCTATATTAACATAGCTGTATAGCTCTTCAAATACTACTGTCAATAGACGGCGGCGGCGGAGTGATCGGCGGCCGCGACTAGTCCGCATTCCCGCGCTACGAGCCATCGATCACTGCGCGCGCGCGGCCGTCCATCTCCTCTCTAATGTTGATCGTTTAATTTACTCCATAAATATTAGTCAAAACTGCATGCGCACACGATACATCACGGCTTCAAATGGCAACGTTGTGTTGCGAAGTTTGACAACAAGACAAAGAGGCGGCAGGCATCGCTGCGAGAACCGACCAGAGACAAAGACTTCAGAGATAAGTAGATAAGTGTAATCGTTTCACAAATTCCTCGGGCCCGTGTTGCCATAGCTCACAGCGGGCTATCTGACTTGCAACACTTGAAAGTATTGCTCTTCAGTATTCTTACGTTTCTTACTTTAATGTTTCTATTCAAGATGTAACGTAAACAAATCGAATAAGTTGCAGGTGCGGAATTTCCGGAAACAGTTCCAATAACTTGCTTTTTATGGAATTCACAGAAGGAGCTGTTCGTATGGTAAGTCTACATTAAATGTATGTAAAACAAAACGCGTAGAGATAGAATCGTTGCAGGCAGAGAGAGCGTCGCGGCGCACCCGACGCGGGTCCCTTGTATATGCTAATGTACCCCATTACTGCTCACCTGCTACAGCAGCGCTGCCGTACACCGTATCGTCCTATACATACGGATCATAATAAAGGTACGGATAGCAGATATTTAAAAAAGCATTTTGTTAGTGCGGTGTTTTACAAACTATTTCCCTCATAAAGATGTGGCACCAGATACATAATTAGAAGACGTTCCTCCAATTCAAAGTTTTCGAGCCAGCCCATAACTAAAATAGTTGCCGGAGTGACTAGTTATTTGTTGCGTAAGCGTAGGGTATTGTTATGAAGTAGATTTAATCCAATTATGTGTGTTAGCCAGTGGCTGGTCGGTGGCATCGGAATTAGTCCGGCGCGCGCATGCGCGTTCCCACGGCGGCGCGCAAGTCACCCGCACTAATGAGCACCACCCCCACACACATACACACACACACACACATCTGCAATCAACATAAAAATAGGACGAACAATATAATCACGGCATTCAAGGAGTTTTAACTACGAACGACAAAATGCCAAGTTTCTAGCATACACGCATAATGCAGTGGTCAGCAGAAGTGGTACTTATCAGGATATACAATAAAAACCGATGGCATATAGTTGTGCGCACAGTTTGTAACAAAAATAGATTTAAACTAATTGCTAGTGAAAACT
The DNA here is from genome assembly GCA_916618145.1 of Emmelina monodactyla. Lineage (NCBI taxonomy): Eukaryota > Metazoa > Arthropoda > Insecta > Lepidoptera > Pterophoridae > Emmelina > Emmelina monodactyla. The sequence continues at coordinate 230,270 of OU745315.1, read as the reverse complement.
CAACGAAAATAGTAGGCAAAAACAAGTTGTTGATTTATTTATTTTATTTAAATTCAATGCAACGTTGACTCTGTCGAACAAGAAATGTTTATGAAATCGTACATGAAGCTATTGGGGGTTTTTACGATAACATTTAAATATAATCCAATAAATTAGGGTTCCGTCGTAACAGTCGATTAATCTGCGACCGAGTCGTAATGAAGTTATATGTTTAGTTTCATTAGGAGCGCGTCAGTTCCCATGGTTTATGAATGTAAGATCTATAGATCCTTCTAACGGGATTTATTTGAATCCCCGTAGATCAGCGGGATGGAATGCCCGGATTGCGCGGGAGTCCACAGCATGCAGCGGGCGAGGAGGCGGCGCACAGCCTTTTTTGTGCTCATAATGATGTTAGTTTCCAAACGAACGTCGAGATTGATTATGCAGAAGATAATAAGGTGTGAAAATTGATTTTTTGCTGAAATTTAATTTAGTTGCGCTGTTCAATATCAATTTGTATAAAAAGCTGTATTTCCTTTAGAGTTAGTAAAGCTGTTTCGTATCAAAGTGCCCTAGCTGATGCGGCGGTCGAGCTGTCAATGTCAACGTCAGACACCGCGCGCAGGCGCAAAGACTCTTGCGGTTGTTTCGTACTGCGCTGTATTTGCGGCAATTAACAACATAAAGATGGCTTAGGATAATTAAATTATAAATTTTTAAACGTTATATAGTACTTGTTATGAATAGTTATTTTCTACATTTTAGACACTAATGTATTCCAAGTAGAGCTTTATCTAGATCAGCGGTTGTTTATTCGTAGTTCATTTATTCTAGATTTTTATCATTTATAAAACCTATAACTTTCATACGATTTATACGTCACGTCACAAAGTCATCTCAATATTAAAATACCTCACAAAATCAAACCCGAAGAAATAACATAAGCTGCGGCGTGAAGCCTCCTGCCTCATATTAAATTATCGAACAATCGCCGCTGGTAGCCGAAAATTACTAGTTCAGGCCGGAGATACACAAAAAACTGTTTCTCTAAACTAATCAATGAGCGAGAGGGAGTGAGCCGCGAGCCTCGTTACTGGCTCACCTCCACCCGGCGCGGACAAAAAACCTCGCTTCGAACAACTTCCAAACTAATTCAACCGCCATTACACCGCACGGCTCTCATCTAATGCAACTGAATGCGTGTAATTGTGTGTATCGAGGACGGATTATAAGAATTTGATTAATAAGCACTTTGTGATGGTAGCGTTTTTGTGATCAACCATTGAATCTGAATCCACGAGTCATCGCCCGCTATTAACTTTCTGATACCGAAGTTTATTACATTTGGACGCGTGAGTCATTAATCCGAGTTGGCAATATCACCGGTGATTGTGTTGTTATGTTTCACACAACACTCGATATTAGCCAAGCGAACACAAAAAGCAAACGGCCGATTAGTTAATCTGTGTTTTTGTGCACATTTCACGATCTTGAATGAAAGCGGCAATAAGTGGCGGTTACCGACATGATGCAACCTCCACATGCGATTCCGAGTGGTTTGCACAATTTTTATAATAACACGTCACGAGCACCCGACCGCTGCAGCCTAGGACGTAAGGTGGAGATTGGCGAGTTCAGATCGCAGGGAACGTTTGATTGCGGCATTAGCGGCGGCAATTTGCCGATGCGCCGGCGCAGACGGACCGCAGGATCGACGACCCGCGACGCTGTGTTCTGTAACAAACGACGATTTGATTTTTCAGTCGTTTTGTTGGTTTTGCTATCTGCAAAGCTGTATTTGAAGTGTCAGTTGCCACGTTAGAGGGTACTTAAGACTAAAGATTAATTATTAGTGCCTATATTTAATAATAAAATGCATGCGATAATAAGTATTTCAGCTCGATATTATAATAAATAGCAATGCTAGCTCTATCTCTACAAGCTCGGCACCGGTGGCGTCGTTTTGTCCACGACAGTAACGCGTTCCCATGAAGACCCTACTTTCGTGTTTTATCTGTAAGTTGGTGAGTTCTAATTAATAATTCCATTTCCGGTGTCCAAGTTTCTAACAGCGTGTGTGTGTGCGTGTGGAGCCGGGAGTCAAACCGGTCGCGGCTGGGCCCGCCACCAGCAGGTTTACCAACGAACTGCGCTTCCATTATGTTCATATTACACATTTATTACCGAAGCTGTGATCTTTGAGGAATTCCGGACAGTTCGATTTCTGTTTTATTTCATTTGATCATCAGCTAATAATTATTTATAGTAAGCTCTGCATCCTAGTGTAAGTTGTGGTGTTTGCATATTCTATTGACGTGAATGTAATACATGGACCACGAGTATGTTTTCATGATTTATCCTATTAAATTTTCAAACGGCCCAATCGATACCAAAGATTTGTTTGAGAGCTAAGGTTTGTTATTTAAAGTTTCTCATTCCCAACTTGTTAACGCTTCATCAGTTTTTTTCTTTCCTTTGACGACTCTTATAATCCACATAATGACGTCCAGTAACAGAAATTAAAACAAGTTTGATTTGTTTTTGTGCGCCCGCGCCGCGTCCCGGCGATCCGCCGCAGACATTCGGAGCCGCCCGCGCACACCTGCCACACTACCTACCAACAATATCATCACCACTCTATACTGTAGCTAACTTTGATTTAAAACAACTTCGGTATTCGTGAACGTTAGCGTTTACGTATTGACATAGTGTCTAAATGTACACACAAAAGAAACAGCATAATAAAATTGAGATCTAAATCAAACTCGCTTATATTGAAAAAGAAACAAAATGCAGTAGCCGGTGGATAGCGGCGGGCGCTCGACCCTGTGATTAGACAACCGAACTCGTGTGTTAACTACAATTACTAGGCATTTTGATTAGAGATGCTCGAGTTGCTGAAGTAATTGTGGAGCTTTTGTGTTTTGTATTTTAAGCTACAGTTTGTATTCTTTACGTAGGTTTGTATGAAACCTGACAATTATTTGGTTATAATAAGAAAAAAGTATTGTTGTGGTGATTTTAAGAATGATTTTAAACTGACTTTAATTAAGTACTTTCTAGCATTAGTTAATAGTAATGAACGTAACGTACAATGTACTCGGTTAGCACTCCCCCAGCCGAGGTCCGGCTACATTAACTATATTTCACTGCTGCAATAATCCAGATATTAATTAGTTCGCGGCCCGAGCAGGAAGAGCCGTTGTTTATTGCTAATGGAACGAGGGGCAATTAACTTTATACCATACATACCCCGATGTATCAAACTACGCATGTAGCTAACACAGCTAGTGGTATAGGCAGTTAATCATGCAGGTATCGAGCTGGGCCGAGCTGACCCGACTGTCCACGAACACTCACGACACGCACCAACAGATTACAGCCCTTAAATGTATGATGAAGTACTAAAATTAATTTAAGCCTTAGAAATATAGGTAAAACAGCCTTATATTTTGTACAACAACGTGAGCTATATAGAAATGCCGATGTATCGTAAATGTTAGTGGAGACGTGCCGCTAATGTGTTGGTTTAGTTAGTTTATGCATTAGAGGTGAAATAAATAGCGTGCGAGCCACTAATGAGGCCCGGCCGGGTCACGCCGCCAGCCTCCACGCCAGACGCAGCTCTACAACAACCGAGTTTACTTTACAATTCACATCCATTTCATTTGTAGTAACGAGTCCAATCAAAGTAAACTGCCAACACAAAGACTTCAAACGCTTCGACTTCATTGTTAGCCAGATGGCGAAGAAGATAACTCGGAAACATTAGTTGCTCCAGAAAACAATGCAATCTGCTCTCAATAATCGTGATCCGATATCTAATAAACAAGGGGCTATTATGTTATTAGTTGCGGCCCGCTGTGGCCCAATTAATGCGGCGACCTCTGTCCCCGGCGCGGGTAATCACCGAGTCGTGACGGACGACGCCGACAACGCGACGACCACGACACGACACACCGGCCGACGCTACAAGAAAGCGTGCAGCGACACCACTACACTAACCCTAGCGCTGCGACATCTATAATTATTAAGTTCCACAAACAACGCACAACCCACTGATATTCTCGTTCTAGTTCACCTTGTTTTTATGTATTTTCGACGCAATAGCAAAAGCTCTTTAAAATTGTGTGTTTATTGACTATAAATCTAGTAGACTATTAAACGTTGTGTAAGCGTGGAAAAATTATATCAACTTTGTGCTGCTTAATGGGTGCATGATTATAAATGCTATGTGGGTTGATACTCAAAGAAATGAAGTCATTCAGAAACGAGGTCGTTCAATTATTTGTTTAAGCTTTTTCTCTGTCGTGAATGTGTTTGTAAATGTTTTGAATGTAGCATCTCAATCACGGCACAAAGCGCCCATTGATCCCGCAGCAGGCGCCTGCTGCTGTCGAGTGACATCTCACTGAGTTCGCGACCACTTCACACTGAAGGCTGGCTGTTTGCCACTTTCTACACAAACACGTTGCATGCTAGTGGAGGATGTGTAGTGTTTGTGTGTGACGAGTGGCGCGGCGCTTGTCTCACTCGCCACTCGTGCGCCGGTGAACTCGCGGCCACAAAACATACTGAAGTTGTTGTTCATGCAGACACTCCACACTGTACTGGGTTACATTGGGCAATCATTGTCATTTTTCGATTATATTTTATAAACACTTTATACGAAAATTTACGTTACAACCTTTCATATTAACCACTTTAGGTAATATTAACAAAATGATTCACTGATCACATTAGGATGTTATTAGGTGTTTGTTATTTTATCACTTTTTTCAACATATTAGATTTTTTAACTACGATCCATCTTATTCGGTCAGAAAACTATCTAAATTTTAACCCTTACAAAGAAGAATGGTTTGAAGGAATTATTGTCATCATTATCAGGCATTGTCGAAAGGTCCATACCATTAATTGCACAGAGCAACCTGTATTTATTTATTAGAATTTTTATTATTTATATTTCCAAATTTAACTAAAATCCAATAACGGATAAGTGAACAGAAATGCAGAGGCACTTATGTAACACATCACAGAGTCATGTATGTATACACATTCGTGTCGCAACGACACTCACCAACCAACACTCTACCCCAGCATTACACTAATGCCACTGAAACACGATTGTTTACTATTTAGTATATTCAATAATGTCTATCTTTATGCTAATGCAGAAAAGTTGCGGTTTACTGCTCTAGGGTATTAGACGTAAGCGGCGGCAAAGCTGTTGTGACGTGATAAAAATATGAAAAATCTTTGTGTTTGCTTAACTTTTTGTTGCAAAGCATTGCAATGACATTGACATGTAATATATACTTCTACGAGTGCAACTTATCTTTAACATAGAATTTAAATTTAAGTATAGCAGTTATTTTTTTTTAAATTTACTTTATCAGCAAAAAAATAAGGCTGTTAAGATTTTTCTGCAAAATATACTCATAAACCTAAAACAGAAACCACAAATAGGACGGAGAAAATAGTTTTTTGCAATGATTGAAGAATCACTCACTACAAGTAGCTCAAATAAGTATTATAACTAAGGCAGCTAACGATATCTCTGCACATACCTCGCCGTGCCTCGCTACATGCGTCGATAATCATATTACCTAACGCAGGTTTCTCTCAGTTTCTCATATCTGAGAATCCAGCTCGGTCAGTATTGTAATAAGGAACGAGGGTTTCTGCGTAGTGAGGCGCAATCTCTAAACAAACAGGGAGAAACCTCACCGGCACCTGACGACGATAGCTGAGAACAATGCAGTGTGACGTCACACGCACGCATCACACCATTGCCCCCAACACATTACCATACTAATATGTATATCTTTGTCTATAGTTCAATTAGAACCATAAAGTTACGCATTCTGATGAAAAATTCAAAACTTTCATTTCCTTTTAAAATTGTTTTATTGTCTTTTGCTTTTTCTGTTCACTTGCTTTTGTTTTTTCTATTGTCAGATAAATCATATTGGACAGATATGTTTTTTGTTCTCGTTGCATGTTGGGTATACATTTTTGACACAATTACCTACGTACGAAGTGACACTGAAAACATACTATTTATCAGATGCATAGAATTTATCCAACAAACAAAAAATCTGGCCAAAAATATTTCTGGCAAATTGAGCGAGTGGAATGGTACTGAATGGAATTAGTTTAACTACAGTATATTTGGTATTAGTATCTCCAGTGAGTACAGTCACAGGCGATGATCAGACAGCGATATGTGAGCGCATGCGCGCGCGACACTCTCACGCTTTACGAGCGCCGGCGCATTGTGCCGCGGCCGCACAAACGAACCTTTCAATTATACGCCGCCAACAATGCCGGCCATAAACTACACCCATAACCAGGATCATTCAAATTCACTTATAGTTGAAATGACCAGACAAAAGTGTTAATAGTTTTCTTGTAAAGTTACTCCGCGTCCTGCGCCCGCGCCGCCCGGTCCGCGCGGAGCTCGCTGCGTGGAATGGGCCGGGCATTTTTAAGCTTGTATCTGAACACGTAATATCACGACTCGCGCACTGCGCCCGCGATGTTTATGCATCGGGTGCAGCTATTCGGTATCAAGTGCCGCAACCTCCATTACGACTAAACAGCTACAAATGTTTCAGCCCTTTAAAGGTGGTGCGGCGTGTAATGTTACTGTAACTTGCGCCATTTGAATACAATGACGCTGCAAATTACGCAACGCGGCGTCGTCCACGCGTTTTTATTGTACCGCACACAATCTCCACTATTTATGATAAATCCATTGCATTCTAATAGGAAACTAATGAGCCCCATACAGCGGCCGGGCGGCGCCGCCGGATCCACAATTACCGGTAATTTTATTTACTGTTGCATAGAAATGTATCGCAATAATCGTAAATGAATCCTACATGAGTATCGTTTGTAGTTGATTTCACAATTCCGTATTAAATTGCATTAAAAAGTAATAGAATCATATCACATGAATTATTGATATCGGGATGGATGCAGTGGTTTTTGTCATAGTTTCTAACAATCACGACGAGTCGCAAGTAGTGGGTCTCGCATCCTGCGGCTCGGACTGTGTCGGTGTTTTTGTTTCAGCGACATCCGCCCCCGCCCCTCGCGGGGCACGCGGGGCAGCGTCGTCCACGTTCAGGGAAGCGCGATAACAGCAGCGCACACGACGCCGCATTATGCAGCGATGCTCCGCCGATACACGCAGCCGCATACCCGCCGCGCTTCCTGCACCTGCCCGCTGCACTAAGTTACACATCTACAATACCTTCAACAAAGAAAGCTGATGACAAATCTAAGAACAACCGCTTTCTAAATTGAAATGATAGAGACAAATTGTATTCTTTAAAGTGTTAAGTTGAGCTATGTACTAATTGTGGTGCAATTAATTTACCATGAGTGAGCAGCATTGACGCGGGCGGTGCGTGGGCGCATGTAAAGACTTCCCGGCGCGCGCGCAGCAGACGCTGCTCAGCAGCTATTCATGTTTACAAACGATCACATCCGCTTCAATTACGACGTTTTTACAACAGCGTCTACTAATTGATTGAGGCACCACTTGATTGTTGCGACCTGGCTGTGACTCGATCCATTCCTAATGCTCGCAGACACAAATCACTACTCTACAAGTGGACGTTATCTATTAGATCGAGTCCTTGCTTTCTGCTCTCCGCCTTGACTTTTAAAACAGATTAACTGCCGAACAATGTTCAAATATCTTGTGACGTAACGCACCACGTATCTATCAATTTACTTGTCAGAGGAAATTATAAAGAATTCGGAATGTTACACAATATGGTGCGCATGCGACGACGTCGAGGCGATCGAGTGTTTGTAAATACCGTGAAGATGACAGAACCGCTCCAGGCGACGCTATTTAATTACTGCTTATTATAAATTATACAGAGTGTTGGCTTGATTTTGATAAATAAATGAAACTCTTGTAAAATGATATTGTGAATCTGATGAAATCGAAAGTTAAGTGTTGTCGAACTTTCTAAAGTTTGATAGCTCTGACGGCTGATTACAATGTAGCTTATTGCTGCCTAAATATGGTGCACGAATCTAACGGTTCACAAATAACATGGAGCTATTTAAAATTACGTGTATGATTATTATTATTATTGAACCACAAACGTTTTTCTCAATTATTAGATATTGGCTTAGAATTTTATGTTTAATAAATTGTTGCTAATTTGGTATGCCTGCAAAGATAAGCCCTGTATTTATTGTATTAGAACAACTACCAACTTTAGTTTCCCGCTCGGCTAGAACGTATATTAAATCTGAATGCAATGCTTTGTTTCTGAAGACCTCTTTAGCCGCAGATTAATACAAAACCATTATCCGTCATTGTTTGTGAAGCTCGCTCCGATTATTCAATGAGCGCTATTTATTATATACAGTTATGTTTCAGACAACCGCCTATACAATGAATCCGTCACAAAGACGCTATATCTACATGAACCAACAAACACTCGGTGGGTATAGAACCCGGCATGTCACTCACTGGTAAAGCACTTTTAATCCCTGACATTAAATAATATTTCTCTATTGTGGCTTTAATCTGTACGACTCCATCGAGAACAGTACCTACATAGTTGTGTGTTGTGTTCGTTACTTTAGGAGAGGAATTATGTCTGGTCAAATGTTTTGAGGGAAGTTAGTTAAGAAAAAAGTGTTTTAGGTAACTAGTATACCTTTTTTATTAAAAATATACTAGTTAATTAGACAGAGATTAGTTGTTATTTGACAGAAGTCGTTATGAAGTGGTGTTCTGACGGTGAATGTATCGATAGGAGGAGGAGCCTGCTGCTACTGTCTTTGAATGATAAATGATCTGGAAGTAGAAGACCGCAATTACTAGAGTATATTACTAGAGTAATTACTTGTGTACCTACGTGATTATGATGTTAATGAATTAGAAACGAGAAGATGTAGTGTAGCTTTTTACGTAGAGTTTTATCCTGTTGCTGTCAGGAAATGCCCTTGTGAATATATATATGAAAGTATACCTGTAATAATTTTATATTTTATCCATTCTGTGATCCACTAAACCGCACTGAGCCAGCGTGGTGGATAACGGCTCAGTCATTGTCGCTAAATAAAGATAAAATTATTACAGCTTACAGAAGTGAGTGGATGTAGGTCCAAATATAATATGAAAACATAAGACGTTTTTCAATAACGTAAAGTATTGCAATGGTCAAGTAATAAAAAGTGAAAATAATTGCAATATAGTTCTGTGACTTTAATGAAGCCTTCATATTAGTGGGACCACCCCGGGCCGCGGTGGAAGTCCCGGGTTCGACAATTACTCCATCTGTCGGCGCAATCAACACGTCCACCACTCGAGGTGGTCGCCACCAGTACACACTTTAATTACTTCGCATAAAACAATTAACTCCGTCGACTAAAATAATATTCAATTGCTTAACGGATGCGTAGCTGCCACATAAAGTAGTGAGCGCGGAGAGTGAAGTGCGTCCTCGAGACTGCGCAGACACTCCACTGCGCCTGCGTGGATTGTTATCATAACTACGTCACATCGCCAGCAGTTGATTCAGTAACTACGTCGTAGGTGTGCTTGGTTTTAATCCGTATATTGACGATGATAATTACGATAACATAGGGAAAATACTGGTAACTACAACTGTCAGAAATAAGTATTAAAAAGTAAGAAAAGTTTTTGGTGTGATTTCTTCACGTGCTAGTTAGGCAGCCGGGGTCGGGGTCGGGCGCGGCAGACGAGCGCTAACCAGCGTCATTGTGCGCGTGATTGATGGCCGCGCCGCCGCCTCACCTCCGACCGACGCATAATGCCGCCCAAATTGCTGCGCGCGCATCACCCACCGCCAATACAAATACACTATTATCACTACTTCTTACTCACCGAGAGTAAATAAATACGATTAAAATCTCATATCTTCTATAACTAGCCTATTCAATACTTAATTTACAATTGGCCTTTTATTTAAGTAAGCGTTGTAGCGCTATCGCCTCGTGACGCACCTACTCGCGGGTTGCGCAGACGCACGGAAGCAATAAAGCCTTCATCCTGCGCCGGGAGGACACATAAATACATTTCCTCTTTTGCGGGTAATTAAGCAGTTTCTGTACATAATTATGCATAGCGTCGTGAGTTTACTATCATAGATCTATGTGTTCGTAGAAAGGATCAACCAGCTGATCCAAACGGTACAGCGGCGGCCGGTGGAGGCATTAGTTCGAGGTGACTCACATATACCGGACATAACAAAGTCAGCATTGGCGACACTTGTCTAAAAAAATCGACCTGAAATCAGCCGATTCAATACCGTTATTATTGACAAAAAAAATTATGACGAATATAGTTCATACAAAAGTATAATTATTATTTTTTTGGTTGCAATTGGTTCCTTTGAAACTCAACATGTTTTTTCTCAGGAAAGCGTCAATTCTCAAGTTAAATAATACTTAAGTTCACTCAATGAAAATATACAGTTGGAATTGTTCCAGCTTAGGTTTCAACGAAAGTCAGACAGTCCTTCCAGTAGGTAGACCAAATTTCTCAAATGGTTAAATTTAGTAAGAAGTATTAAACCGTTTATCTGTCCGTTTATGTGTCATTAAATGTATACAGTAATTTTCTAAACTAAAAGTTAAGCGTGTAACCTTTTGATACGAGGTAATGAGTGGTATGTATATGTATTCAGTTTAATGAGAACTGTACGTTTGCCAGGAACCTCGCCTAGGCCTCAGTAGGTGGTCACGCGCACTAATTGCCCCGCGCTGCGCCCGCGACTGCCCCGGCACTACCTCCGGCGGCGCTCAGCGCTACTGGCCTCTCAGATACACCAACATTCAATTTAATCTGAACCCAACCGACCCGACTATTTCAACATACTAAACTCGGCAGCCGACCATCAAAACAAGGGCACGAATTAAAAGATATAAATTATAATCAGTGATGAATTTCACTCCGTTTTAAAATTTATTGCCACACATCAACCGTCTAATTGTGTAATTTAATCAAAATTGGTCTTATAGCTTAAACTTGTCGCTATTACTCTTTTTTAGAAAGTGGTACATAATAGGAAATAGTAAGTAAACTAGGTAGCCGCGGCCGCCAGTCTGCGGGTACTCGTCCGCGATCCATCACGGCGACTGACAGCTCGCTGACAGCGACCACCCACCCGACTGACAGTGACAATGACATCAGCCGCGCATGCGCCGTGAAATCGACTAACTGATGGCAGCAATTACCGCCGCCGCAGCCGACGTCGTCCCTGATCACTCTACATTTATTTTGGGTGTACACTTTGATTACCGTTGTTCCGGAGACGATCTAATATAACCGGTCTCATGTTCGTAAATACCTACTTTAGTTATGGTCGCTCTTGATCAATAAAAGTGGTTCTTGAACTCGGGTCTTCTGTTTATTTAGATCAATTGCACTTTCTGTGGATGTTTCTCTAAGTTAAAAATAAATACTGAGAAAGAAGTAATTTGTATGTCGGGTAGGAAGATCTGCGTGTTGCTGGTGCGATGGTTCGCAGCAACATTGTGAAGTGCAGTTAATTAGAAGCGTGAACACCGCGCGCCCTCGCCGCCTGCTCGGCGCGCACGCACCCGCGAGAAGCTTCTAGATAAGGTCGTTACCTCCGCTCTCAGTACACTATACATATAGTGATCGGTGACTAGTTTCACACGACAACCCCTACTTGAAGTGGTTTGTTAAAACGATACGAGATTAAAGATTACAAACCATATAGCTGGCTTGTTGTAACCTGAATAATTTTGAGTTTGTTAATTTAATAAACCATTATGCAAAACAGTCCCTGTAGGTTTTTTTTTTTTTAGGTGACTACAAAATTAAACTAAGTACTTCAATTGACCAAAATATTACCTTCTTTCAATGAAACGGACAGTTTAAAATTGCCAGAAAGAAAAGAAGAGTCGAAAAAAAAAACGCCAAAACACATAATGAAAGTCACCTTAAGTATTTTTCTTATTATTATAAGAATAATTATTAGGTCGATTATACCAATTGGGTTTGGTAAAAAAAATCTTATGCTTATTCAAGTTTTGAAGTTTAAGTGAAATTAAAATATTATTTGTCTTTGTCTGTTTCAAAAAATGACTCATAGCTTTGAATGAGTTTTTTTTTTTTTAATAATAAAAGTTTAAAATGCATTTCTGAATAAAGTCGTAAATGCGTAGTCGATAGAGTAGTGTGTTGTAGCGGCGGCGGCGGCGGGCGGGAGCGGCGGAGCGTGGCGGCGCGCGCGCATTGGTCGCGGATCGGGCGGGGGGGGCAGCGGGGCAGCGGGGGCGCGGGGGCAGCGGGGCAGCGGGGGCGAACCGCGCTCGTAAACTCCCCTCGAAAGCTTCGTAATTGAAATTCGATAGCTGAACGCGGCCTCAGAAGTTTCAATCGATGGAGCATAATGCGATCGCTACCGTCCCCGTGCCAAGACGATTGCCGCCGATCCCGGGGGCGGGGGCGGGGACCACCGGGGACGCGATAGCACCAGATAATTACCATCTTATGTTACCTCTTTGGGACACAATCTACCGACCCAACTTACATCTATCATTAAACACAAATCAAACATTCCAATGAGATTCATGCTCGATATGATCGACTCAACACTGTCGTCAAGACGCTCGTAAGCTTTATCACTACATAGTATAAAACAAAGTCGCTTTTTCTGTCCCTATGTCCCTATGTCCCTTTGTATACTTAAATCTTTAAAACTACGCAGCGGATTTTGAAGCAGTTTTTTTTAATAGATAGAGTGATTCAAGAGGAAGGTTCATATGTATAATAACATAGTACAGGGAAAGCAGTTTGACTCCAAATTTAAGGCGTGCGAAGCCGCGCGGGTAAAAGCTAGTTAGATATAAAAATAAGTTTTTTTTTGACTTTGGTATTCGTTTTAGGAATCCAATGAATAAATATGTTTTTTTTTACTAAAACAAGTGACAGTAACTAGTGCTCCGTGCTGCTACACCGTGGAGCCGCGGATGTCCTGCGCAGTGACAGGTGTGGCGGCCGGAGTGGTTGTCATGGCAACCGTCGCCGCGCCAATTAACATACCCGCGGCAATAGGACGCATGCCTCGCCGGGCCGCCAGGAATCCACGCGGATCGCTGAAACCACCATTCGTCTGTTTAATTAAACTTGATTTATACCACAGATAACGAGCCTTTTTGTTACTCATATTGCAATCCCTAAATTGATGTCCTTGTTTGGGATGTTCAATTAATTTATGTGCGCATTAACAAACACAAGCTTACTGTACACGTGTGCGAGTTAATCGCTCCCAAATGACTGTGAACTCGACCACCTTATTGTTTAATTAGAGCTGAAGCTGCACGTGTCCACCCCCCGCCCTCCCCCGCACGTCCCCGCACCCCCGCGCACCGGACAATAGCGACAGTGATCCACTGGACCTAATTGCACTGACAACCGAACTATGATCTATAGCGAAGGGTCGTTAATGCGGTATTGTTTCAAACAAACGCATAAAAAATACTTGGAGGGTTCCCGGACAATGCGCATTGGGCCCGGGTAGCTGCGATGAGTCCCGCGGGATGCACAGAGACCGCGCGACTCCGGCGCCGCGCCCGAGCCAGCGATCCGCGATGTTCATTACAGATACCCGCCGATCATCACTCACAGATATCTTTGTACGCGCCCGAACACCACTCGGAAATTTGTTGGCTGACAATCTCAGATATATTTGGAGATAACCCGATGGGATCGAACAACGCTATAAACATGCTTAGTATAATGAGCACTTAGTCGAGTTAGATGCATTATTCATAGCTGCCGACCGCCGAGATTAACATAGCAGATCTGACAACCGCTTAATGCGTTATATAATGTTTTGTGTGGAAACACAAATAAACGAGCAAACATGCAGACATTCGCAGGCACCTAATGTCCTCGGCCGAGCTCGAGGATCGCTAATTGCACGTTGTCCCGCCGATGATGAATCAAGTGTAATTCCAGAGCAGTTGTACAATCACTATAAACTGCAATTATAAATCATACTTTCTCGTCGGTGCTGGCGTGGCTATAAATCAATCACATGGTGTAATTACAGATGCGCAACTCAGGCAGCCCGGCAACCACCACGCGATGACTCCCACTTCTCAAACCATCTGTAAATCCCGTAAACATCATAAAAACCTAAAATGCTATTTTAAATCAATCCTTTAAACTAATATATTTATTACGAATGGAAGACAACAATTTAATGCCCTGCAGTTGTAACTAGGTTTAAAGAAAGCTTTTTTTTTTGTTGTCAATTGTTGTATAATAAATATTTTTCCAGATTAAGGATACTCATAAAAATAATTGTTTAAATGAATAAGGTTCCATATTAGCATTTTTGCTGTTCATCGAAATATTTATTTTTACAATTTCCATGGATATTGTACACGGTTGCGACTACTTACTCGAACATAATAATTATTTTGTTATTTACGATAATAACAGGAACTGTTTTATAGTTGATGGTTAACAAAACTGAGCAATCCCCTAGTTATCCAATTAGTGGGTAGTGTTGATCTGTAGTGTACGATATGATCTAGCGATGTGATCTGACCGCGGCGCGGGCGCAGGCGGCGCGGGCGCGGGCGACGCGCGGTGATCGATCGCGCGGTCGCGGCCAGGGGACGCTGTAACACAACGGACACTTTAGTTATACACAACAACCAACTTGTCACTTTGTGCCTATGTGGCTACTGAACCCCGATTGAGGTGTTGTTTAGATTTAGGTAATAAGATAAAAGATAAAAAAACATACAGTCTGAAACCAATTGTTGTTAGGCCTGAATTATAACCCAACAACAGTATTGAAACTAACCAAATATAGGTACTTAATATTAAAAAACTTAAGATAAAATATAGATAACATTATTGAAAGGCACTTAATGTCCTTAGCCTTAGTGTAGTGATTATTTAGGCGCAATGATTTACATTGCCTCCCCTCCAAATAAAACAGTATTTTTCCAAACCGTTTTTAAGATGCGTGAAATCCTTCAAAATTAATTGTTAGAAAAACGGCGAGAAATACACCAAACGCGATACCATCTACAATGACCTATATTCATCGAGTAATTTATACGTGAACCACGTTTTCTTACCATAATGACTTGTGCCGGCATAATCGACACCTTACATATTTCAATAATTATTATTAGTAATTAAATTAGTCTCAAGCTGATTGATTTGCCAAAACTTTATAGTCAGAATAAAATCGTAGTCTTAAAATCGTTGACTCAGTGCCAATCTTGTCCTTTTTCGACTGCAGCCGAACATTGCCGAGCGCCGCCGAGGACAGCCGAGCGCGTCGTGCGTCTCCGCACGATGAACACATTAACATATTTTATTGGGCACATTGTTTCGTTAATGACGCCACTGTAAAACTTAATTACCCCTTTAAATACGAAAGTTCAATTTCCCAGCGTGAGATACAATTATTCCCCCAACTGTACCTGGGTAGAAATGTTTTCATTAGCCCTTGCTTTAATAAATCCGCTCGCATTTTAAACAGTTCATAGGAAGGGCCTAACTAATTGTACTTGAAATTAGTATACCCTTCACTATAACTATTATCTTTACGTTTTGTCTTTGATAAATCTACCGGGACTAGATCACTCGGTACATGGAACACTCCAACTCCTTATCTTGAAGAGTTAGCAGAAACTATAAAGAAGTGTTTCTATTTTCTATGAAACTATCTAATAATCGCAAATAAACTTGAAGTCAAGTGTGATTATGGTATAATCATCGATATTATCTACTATATAAATGTGTTTTTTCTATGAAGGCAGTACTTACAACAGCGTGCTTGAAGCAGCAACCACCTTCTTTTGACAATGTAAGTTTTTAGTTTAAGCAAACGAAGTTCTAAATATTCATAACTTTGTATATATTTTTTCTTTTATTTGTTCAAGATTTTTAAAGCATTTGCTAGTACCAACTGAAATGTCCAAGTGGTTGATGTTTGCTATTGCATTGTGATAATCATGTTGTATGGTTTGCGTTCCAGCATCATCTCTAGACAGTGCAGTATGCGCGGGAGTGTGTGGCGCGCGTCGCTGGCGCTGCTGCTGCTGCTGGCTGCTGCCGCGGCCGAGCGCGCCCCGCTGGCAGGTAGCGCGCTCGCAGCACTTGTGATAACAGACACCACTACTCATATCAACTCAATAGAACAATAGATCCCGGTCAACATCAGTTTAAAAATGACGTTTAAATATAGTTTCGGGATTCTCATGTTCGTGTTAATTTTAAAACACCTACATTTTTTTAATCCATCGTAAACAGCTTTTCAGCAACAAAAGCATTGACTGTAAATCAAAAAACATTTCAATTACATTGCAGATATTGTAAGATCGGCTGTTGCTGAAGCCGCATCCATCGAGAATGACAACAAAGCAGCGGACGTCGACGGTGCTAGCGACGCCGGCGTCGTGAGGGTGGCTCCCGTGGAGGCTGGTGCCGGGGGCGCCGGGGTGGCGTTGTCTGACGCCGGGGGCGGGGGCGCGGGCGGGGCGGCGGCGCGCGCGTGCTACTCGTGGTCGTGCCACGCCGCGTGTCGCCGGCTCGGGTACGCGCGCGGCATCTGTAGTGGAGGCACCTGCTGGTGCTTCAGGTACTAGCCCGCGAACACCTTACCACACCTACCACGGGCACCGCTGTTACCTTAGTAACTGGCTTATCAAATAAATAAATATTATCAAACAAACTTCTCTTTTATTCATTTTAATAGTTCGTTTTATTAGTTTAAATATTTATATATGTATTTATACATGTTATATGTGTTATTACATGTATAATATTTATACATGTAATAACATGTAATAACATGTAACAATTTGTATGAAGTTTATATTACTTGATATGTATCAATTATTAGTATGTAGACACGCAAAATTTGCTTTCCATACCATCTTTTCAACTACGGGTCTGCTGGAAGAGATTTTGGTTTTGGAATAAGCAGAAGCAGAGCTACGAGTATATTTACGTCTGATTTTGTAAGCAGTTCGTCCTTTTTGTGTTAAATTTTGTGTAGATACCTAAATTTGTAAATAAAAAAATTAAGTAGGCATATTTATTGATTTGGAGAAGGCTTTTTAGTCTTTATGAAACAATCTATTATTGAAAAAAAAAAATTGCCAGAAAAAAGTAAAAAATGTTTGTAACAGAACACAAAAACCTCAAGTAAGTAGTAAAGATTATTTAATTTGTTATTAATACGCGACCAATAAATTGTGGAGTCCCTCAGGGTTCTATATTAGGTCCGTCATTATTTTTCATAAACATGACATGTCAATCAAATGAGGCAAGCTAGATCACAAGAATCAGCTGAAGAGCGAAAGTCCGGGCTTAAAAACATTTATTTTGCATGAACATAACGTTAGGTATTGCGAAACCGTATCTCAACCTTAATTAGATTTATAATCATGCTTGTGTCATCTATGGGTATATCTATTTCTTATCAACAAGCTACAATAATTGTTTAATGTTCAAAGCCCTTACTTGTTACAAGGCGGGTACCTACATTGGACTTTACCGCACAAGGTAGGATCACAATATACGAGAACTTGAAGTCGAGTGTCTAAATGTGATAATATTTATGTTATTGTTTGATAAATACAGTACTTACAGCAGCGTGCTTGAAGCAGCAACAGCGTTCTTTCGACAATGTAAGTAGATGTTTGATTCAACTTCAGGTCTGTTTTATTGGGGTTTTAATTATTTAGTTTAATCATTTCTTCGTTTGAACTCGTCATTATAAAGTCATTATAAGCTTTGCAGATGCTTTATTTAGATAATATACAAACGATAAAGATAGATAAGATACAAACTTATATTTATTACCATTACCCACCTCCAATTTTCAAAACTTTGATAAGACTCATCCATGTTATTACATTAAGTGCGAAAAGTTTTTAAAACACGTATTATCACAGTGATTTCTAAACGTTAGTTGTTATGTTCTAATGGTTCCAGCATCAGCTCTAGACACAAGCATGTTGCAGCAGGTCGCAGCCGCGCTGACTGAGCGGACCTCGCAGGCTGGTGACTATAACATATCATAACAACTCCCGGGTAAAACTCAATGGAACAAAAGCAGCCTTAAAAAAATATCAATCGAAAAAATAAATATATATCGAAGGCGGCAGGATACCTTCGACATCAGAGCAGTCTTCAATGGCCATCTATGAGTTGTGCGCGTATGTGGGTATGTGTTAGTAACAATAAAAGAAGTTATTCTGTTTCAGCACTGTAATTATCTTCTCTTGATAGCAATCAGTAGGTCATTTGATTAATTTACAGGAAGGCACCAGATTCCAAGACACCAAGAATTACACCCGTTCGTCGCTAAGACTTGAGATCATCTCCCACCCTGACGGCTGCTCTCTCGATGTCACATAGACTCTGTCATGCACCATATTTGGTACTGGCAATCCGCACTCTTCTTATATCAACCATAAGCATAGTCGATCTCCGACATATAAGTAATTAAATCTTTAAATGGAGATATAATTGCGAGATCAGTCATTGCTGAAACTGGCTCTATTGAGAATGATACCAAAGTAGCCGACGTCACTTCTCCCGAGATAGCCGTCCCTGCGGGGGCGGGCGAGCCGAAAGAAGAATCAGTTATAAGTTCAAAGCAAGACCCTAGTCAGCTGGTATAAGTAAGTATATTGATAGATTTTATATCGTAGACCAGCATACGTTTGTTTTCAAACAAATCACATGTTTTTGTCCAAAATGGATAGTGTATGCCTGCATTTTTTTCATTAATTAGTGTGGTTCCAAATAGTGTCATAACTCATCTAAATAAATATAAACTACACTTGTGGCCCCCCGCGACTCCGTTCGCGTGGAAGTCAGTTTCACGTGGGAATGAGTGCTTTTCCCGCGGTAAAAAGTCCACTATGTGTTATTCTGATGTATAAAATATTTACTACGAAGTTTCATCGAAATCCGTCCAGTAGTTTTAACGTGAAAGAGTAACAAACATCCATACATCCACACACCCATACATACTCACAAACTTTCAAGTTGATTATATTTGTAGGATGACATGTTACTTATAGAGCACTTAAAAAGTTCAAAGGGAAATCATAAGTATAGTGTTGTTCTCCACTTCAAGTCAGATAGCTGTGTGTCCTCATTGCGAAGTTGCATTCCGAGCCCGTGGAATTATAAAACCAAAAGTATATTTGTGTGTAACGGCATCGTGATGTGTAGTTAGACATTAGACAGGATATTACTCGCAAATTGCGAGATGCTCTCACTAATCTGCCTGCAATCTGCGGCCGAGGTACCGCCGCGCCGTATTATTCGTTCAGCTTTACCACATTCGTTACACACTTGTCAGAATTCTAGTCCTGTAGAACTGTATAATCTACTATAAGTTTTGAGATCCCTCAGTTATATTTACAGTGTCTGTTTACTGTCCGTAAAACACGCCTTTTAATTTAAAGTAAAAACAAAAGATTAACTTCGCAACGGGACCTCCGAGAGAGGAAATTTCAAATAAAGCGAGCTGCAAGAATCGTGACCGCAGCAATTTAACAAGATTAATACTTTTCAAAATGGTCGGATCGTAAAGAGTTTAGTTATCTCTCGGTCTGTGGCAAGACGCAGCAGTTAATTAATCGTGAGTTTAGAATTAATTGTTATTTGTTTTTTGTTTGAAGCGAGTGATTGATGGCAATCTCAATACAAGTAGAGCAGAGCGATGGTTTCTATTTAGATCTTTTCACTTGTAACTATGTTTAAACGATCAAAACATCATGTTCAAATGTCACTGCATCGATTTTAAGATAACATAATTTACATAATTCTATTATTTATTAGAGGACCAGCAACGCGTCAGTGTTCCCCCCCCGCCCTTCCCTCCTCCTGATAGTTAAGCAGCTTACACGTGTCTCCACACAAACTAACCATTACTCATCATTACAGATCAACGCCTAACAATCACAATAATAAATATATTTTTCATAACTTTAATGAAAAATCTTCGGAAACATCACACCACCTACCCGGGCTCCGGTTACTGTATTTACATAAACATTTGATTACTTACAAACTACGATATCAATCATCAATAATCCCTTGTTTCGATTACGTGACTCATAATTCCGATCGAGACAAGAATTTAATGAGCCGATGAATTGATGTGAATGTGGCTTGTAATACTGAAACCAGTGGAGATAGCTTTAGAATGACATTTTAATATATGTTATAACTTGGCTATTACAACCAGTTCTAAAATTAAGGAACTGCTGTCAGTTATTTATACATTTTCCCTATATAGGTATAAACTGCCCTTTCAAATTTAAAATATTTTTTTTTATAAAAATAAAAGTTAAGTTGTTTTATAGTTACGTCAAAGTAATGACTTCGCTCCATTTTTGTCCAAGGTCTATAGTCCAATAAGCTCTAATGCTGAGCCGAGTGACAGAAAATCTGTGCTGGAAATACTGTAGGTACAACTTAACTTGTCAATTCATGCCAAAAAATACGCACAATCAAACCATCAAAGTAAGATTAAACCGTAACTAATTTGACGTACAGTAAAAAACTTACAAGCAATTAAACTATCATAAAGTTAAGTGTGAGATGTAATTAGAATAGTGATGTTGCCCGGAACCGAACCCGGCACCGCGACCGGAACTAACTCCCATCGCCGCTAACGATCGTTGCTTCGACGCCGCTGCTCGAGCGCACATCCTCGCACCTCCGTCAGACACTGATATACTCGTAACAGTTAATATTCAGAGTTGTAGCCCCCAAAGTTCCTTTAGACAGAAAATATCAAAAATAACAAAAAATAATACAGTCGAATTGAGAACCCCCTCCTCCGTTCAAGTCGCTATAGAAGTGTAAAGTAACAAACATCCAGCAGATTATATCAACAAACTTTTAATACTCCCAACGATCATCGCATGTCTTAAAGAATGGTGCGATAACTTAAATTTGAAGAATAATCTTCTAGTCTGTGCGGGTTACAGCAAGAATTTAAAGCTTCTTTCTCTTTTGAATAGTTAGATTAATTCTCAGGCCAGATTCTTTATTCAGACAAAGAGTAGTCCAGGCAGGTAACGGTCCGGTAATTGTATCAATTACGTGCGCCCGCGCCGCACGCTCCCGGAGCCTCCACATACAGCCACTAGTTTAATTAATAAATACCTACCATTCAAGTTAATACTAAATTGAAGTGGAAGGTAAGGACAGAAAGTAAATACATATTAAGTTCACGAATTTTATATTCAGGGAAGTTGAAAGGACACTAGCCATAATAATACATAGGTAACCTCACCCCTACGCAGAAACCAGTAAGGTATATATTTTTTATAATTCCAACTTTCATTGTAAATCCTGGTTTTCCGCTGACGTCACAGAGACTAAGATTTCCCCGCGCAGCTGTGTGAACGCGGCTGTTGTTCACAGACACATTTGCATTTCCATTTTAATTTAATTTTTATTCACGAATTACTTCGTAGCGTAGTCGCGTAGCTAATTACATTCGTGTGATCGACGCCGGCGCAGGCCGACTCACTCCTCTCAGATAGACTTTAATGGACGGGTACATAAAATATGTTTATAGATTGTTTCGGCTTTTTGCCAATTAAAGTGAAAATACTGGGGTTTTATTCGCAACAAAGTAAATTTATTCGTTTATTAATAGATTAGGATGACGTCAAAATATTAACTAATCCTTACAATGTTATGAACCTGAAAATCGGCATGTGTGTCGGTCTTTCGGCTTTAACGATTTCTTTAAATTTTGGTATAGAGATTGTTCGTCAACTTTTAAATACTTTGAGTGGTATAACGGCTAACACAAAATGTGAAAATAGGTCCCTCTGCTGCTCTCATTTTAACAGATTCTGATTTCATAAACGACATAATTATAATGATGGTATTATTCTGATATATATTACCTATACCTAAAATATGCTTTATCTCTACCGATCATAAAGCCTGTACCATAGACAGAGACAAGATCCAGTTTAGCTAATACGATTATAAATATGAAAGTTATTCAATAAAAGTGCTTTGATAAAGCCTAAAACGAATTCAAGATAGTCGGATATATTTAAATATATGAAAATATTTTATTATATGCACGTACCTAATTATGAATTTCATATTGAACCCCAACAATTTGGGTAGGTAATTCTAAAAAGTGACAGCACTAGTGAACCAGAATGATGTCAGGTAGAACGTGTTTTGGATGCGATCATGTTATCAAATAATTGCCATCAGCGGAAGAAAATATCAACAGCGTGCGTCATGCGTTCCAATAGCCGAAACATGCTTGCTCAATGAGTAAAATTGGCTGCGATCAATTAAATATGAACTATTATTGCCCGTCTTAGCAGGTTCTATTTTAAAGTGAATAATGAACTGGCATCGATACATCTGTCAGGCTCGGTTGCTGCGCTCGCCGCCGACATCTCCGTCTGCAGCATATTTGACAAAACACCATCGATCCCGCGTGATGGCCGCTGACAGTGACGTGCGACCATCGCTCGTGGATCGCTGATCGACCATCGATAGATCCGGGGTCTATCTCCCGCAGTCAGCCGGATGATGCATTAGCGCTGCGCCCGCGCCGGGCTCGCGGCACAATGCCTACAACAATTGGTTTCTGCCGCCCGACGTAATGACATCAATACACAGATAACTCACTATCTATTAATAAAGGCACTCAATTAATTTTATCGCAAACATACTTAGTTTGCGAAACTCTATTTAATAATAATGTTATTTTTAGAAGCATAATACAGATTTTTTCAGCATTACTCTATGTAATTCTTATTATATGATAATTATACCAAAGGTTTTCAGTAATGAACTGCGGCTTGCATTCGAAGAGCTCACCGCGTGGGCTGAGTTTTTATAACAAACGTTTTATTGACGATCGAATCAGCAACTGAGCCATTAGTAGAGATGGCAGATAGCGTGACGGACGGACGGACAGACAAACTGACAGACAAGCGACCGGCCTAATGTAGCATTGAGCAATAGACAGCTCCGAGAATGAATCGAAGAAGGCGGAAGTCAAAATGTTTGGAGCAACAATAGATCTTCTGATAACTGATATTGTGTTTAAATCATATCAACGGAAAACTTATAGCAGGGTTCACATGCTGTAATATTGAAGGATCTCAATAAAGTTATACAGTACAGTACAGTACATGTAATCCAGAGTCAGGTTCGTACGTGGTAGTGTGTATACGATAGTATCGACAACGCAGCAGCACCGTGTCACCTAATGAGCACGCCAGTGGAAATCACACCCTATCATCACACGTAAAGATTCAATTTACTTTGGCTGCCAAATTCGGTATTCAAAAACGTATTCCAAAGCAGATAGCATCGTAGCTGGGTCTGTCTGCGGTCAATTAGCCGCCAAATTGAAAAAGTTCGCACTCTCCCCCCCCTCCCCGCTCGCCGAAGGAATGTTTAGCAAAAACAGATACATCGTTAATTAGACGATTGATAACGACCGGCCTCAGATATGTCACCGGGATTTATTTATAGGACCATTTCAAATGAATGGTAATACTTTAGGATCGAATTCCACATTCTTTGGCAACGGAGTGAACAGCGCAGGTTGTGGCGTGCAGCGAGGGAATATCGTGAGTAGAACCGGACCGCGGCTTGTTGTACCCGCGGACCCGCGTGGCGGCCTGCGCGCGCGCCTGCTAGCTGTTGTTCTTGTAACGCATCCAACGGCTCGACCACTCCGCACTGTTTGCTCCGTCTCCTAAAATAATAAAATATCGGACCGAGTCGATGGTCGCGTTTTATTGGCTTTGGTCTCCGTTTCCCAAATCGATTTGTAATCAGTGTGCCACCCGATAGCCGGTGTCGGGTGTCCGCGTGGGAGCGGCCCGGGTTCGCTCGCCGATCCTTGTTGGCACCTCGTATAGTTTTTGCAAACGATCGTAAATAAAAAACCGATCTAGGCTACCGTTCTATAAGAATGAAGTCATAAAATAGCATTTTAATTTGTTTACAATAATATTGTCATTGGTGTTTTGTTTATTTATAATCAAACAAATTGTTTTTTCATATCAAATGCATCACGAACTCTTATAAAATACGCGCAGAGTTTAATATTCGATTATGACTTGAGCATATTGTCAACAAATTATCGAGATAATGTGTAATGAAGCGATTATCTCGTCAAAATTAGCAGGTTGATATCGATTGACGCGCATGCTACGCATAAAAACGTACTTAATTCTGCATACAACGCGCCGGCGCCGGCGCACCGCGGTGTCTCGATGCAGACGTGTAGCGATCGACAATCAGTGACGTCACAGAACAAGCTCACTGCATCTATAAATACTGTCAATTATGCTATTTAAGTGGGTGATGATGACATCAATCGCCATAGCATCAATTAAAGCATTGTTTCAAACTATTTCATATGTATCACATTTCATTAAATTGATTAATAGGGTTGTTTTTCAGTTGTAAGGTGGATTCTATTAGACAGATAAGTAGAGAGTATGTTTCTCGTTGCACGTTAAATATAAATATTTGACATATGAAAACATACTACTTAATAGTATTTATCTTATAATAAATAAATCAGACCCTAGAATGAAAGTATCTATGACACCGATTCGCACTATTTACTATTTACAAGCGCTAGCGCACACACGCTTGCAAATTTATTTTTTGTGTCGAAACAGCTCTTTTTCTGTAGTTCTGCAATAACAAATTGAATAAAATAATCAATGAAACTAAATAAGAATAAAATAAAATAAATCTACAGGGCACTGCTAACTTTACCTGCCTTGCACTGGCTCGTTCGTAGCCGAGGCTGCGTACGCGGCATCTGTAGAAGCCGCAATAAACGCTGTCCTACTTGTGGGAAATATACAAAAGTTATAATCTTAAGCTACACAAATGTCCCCGATATAGAACAAGCTATGCTTCCGACCAATTCCGATATTGCTCCGCGAGGCACGATCGGCAATATGAAAGCAATGGATGGTACGAGTTAAAGGTTGACGTGGAGAGTTGTTCGGTGGTTCCTGTGGATGATTTATCTGTTCGGGTGGACAATAGAACATCAGCGGTTGGTTCCCGGCTAGTGGGTCGTGTGTCGCGCGTCGTGTCGCGGAGAGACTCCCGCGCACGCCGGGGGGCCGTGACGTCACGCTACCCAGCATTGCCGCCACTATTCATTTCTTCAACGAATCGTTTTATTTCGCTACCAGCGTCAGGCCGTTTCGAATCGAGGGCGAATTCCGACGTAGGTAGGTATGTCGAGATAGTCGGACATTTTTAATTAAAAGGTTTTAGTGCAGTAGAATAGGATTTTAACGATGCGCGCGAGCATACAAAACGCCCAACACGACATGGAGTGCGCACCGTGGGAACCATTTTATACGTTCTGCAAATTTTTAAGTGGTTCTCCCATAACATGACTCAACAAACAAAAACATAACAAAACAAATATGTACATTAAACTATTCAAGTGTTTTAGAGTTCTTAAAATAAATAAGTTTACAGTAGTGTCGATGTAGGTAAGCTTACTAACATTTTATTGTAACGTTATAATATCACAGATATTTTAGGTTTCGCAAGTTGCACAAATAAATTACTCTGGTTTCAGGTTACATAATTAGGAGCATTTCATTTTCGTTTGGTGCGCTGCCGGGCTAGGAGGTGACGTATGATCTGATTATGAGCTCGCTGCGAGCGCAGTATGCAAATATTGTGCATAGATAGCGATCTGTGCGTACCGCAGTAATTAGTGGCTGCCACGTCGGCGGCCACGACACCGATCCGACTCCGACACAACACCGACATGGGACACACCAGTCTATGACTCCAAACATCATCATGGTTAACGAATAAGTTTTATAACAAAATTAAAAAAAGGTTTTATTTCCTTTCTCGGGCCTTCGTTCCATTCCGATTGTCGACTGGAATCGACCATAAAAATCTAATTAAAAATACCTCCGTGTTTCTTCACAATCGATTTAATTTGTATCACAAAACATCACGTTACGGAGCGGGAGTGCGACTCAAATCTAATTTGGGAATCAATAGTCGAGGCGGCGGACAGCGGCCGCGACGGGTCCATTCACGGCTAGTTACCTGCACAATGGAACTGTTTTTGTTGCTCTGCGAGAGATGGAAAACTAACGATTCGGTGAGACCACGACTCCGGCAGTCACTCACAATACAGACTCATGTTTCTGTAACTGTTGTTGTAAATAAACCATTACTTAAGATTTTACTTTTAATTTTGCATTATAAATGCTAATTTATTAATTTTGAAGTTATAAACACTGGAAAAAGGAACGCGGGCCTCCGAGCATTACGCGACTGGGACTCGAACCCAGGACCTTTGGATTGCCGGTCCAATGCTCTTCCAACTGAGCTACCGCGCCGCTACGTTGACACTCTCATTTGATGGAATAACGTCAGCTACATGACGAAAGCACATAAATACTGGAAGAAATTTCGGTGGGTCAACGTAGCGGCGCGGTAGCTCAGTTGGAAGAGCATTGGACCGGCAATCCAAAGGTCCTGGGTTCGAGTCCCAGTCGCGTAATGCTCGGAGGCCCGCGTTCCTTTTTCCAGTGTTTATAACTTCAAAACCATTACTTACGTTAAGGAAATGTACCCATGGATTTGCTTAAAGAAGTTTTTTTTTATATTTAAGTATTTTTCTTTTTTTATTTTCACACCCTCGTATTACGGTGACACACTATTGTTGGAACACGTATCATTTACATTAATTATTCACGCCTTTCTTGTTCCATCAACTACCAATTATAATTAAACATGATTCATGTATGACACTTTTTACCAGATTGTGACATGTAGGTTGTTCAAGTTGTTAAAAAAGAAGTTTTTAAATAAATGAGAGTGTACTCTCGACTGAAGAGTATAGTGCTCGTACAGTTTATGTGATCACTAACCTGTCCTGACTAACACCTATACTATGTTCGAACATACTTTATAACATTGTTAAAAGTATCGTTTATTTATAATTCTATCTTTATTAATCATTATTGGGACAAAAAAACCTAATTTCACAATAACACATCGTAGTCTAGTTGCTAAACTATCTCCTTCTGTCAGTATTGGTTCATGACAGCAACTGTCACCGTGGGCACAGCTATGACGTCACTCACACGACTAGTTGCACAATATCAGTAAAGATAAGACACCAGTAACCAGGCGGCGGCGAGCAGTGCGCCCGCGCCAGGTGCGGCGCGCGGGGACCTCGCCGCGGGCTGTGGGCCGCCGACCACACGAACCAGCTATACTCTACACTTACTTGTTGTTACTACACTACTAGCAATATATTCTTTTTGTATTTGCCTATTTATCATTAATAAATTCTTCGCCATTTGTCTTGTTCAATATTACCGATGTGTGCAATGAAATTACTCTGCAACAGGAGTAATAGTAACATACAAAACTACTTCTATAATTAGAGGCAGCAGGTTCCAGGCTCAGTAAGTGGGATCATGTGGAGCGAGCTACCAATTAAGCTTCACCCTGATTTGAGGAGCGCAGGCGGCGGCGGGCGTCGACCCCGCGCCCCCCGCTCACCCCGCCGCCCCCGCCCCGCCCTGCCTCCCGCCCGAGCCAATAATGAAACACACGAATTAAAAAGATCAAACAGACCACGGAAAGTTCATGTAGGTACAGGTAATAACGATCGCAGTATCTTTTTATGGCTGTGCTTTTTTAATGGCAGGTACTTTCGCAGGGACGCCAGTTCAAGTAGAAATTCCATTGTAGGATATGCTTAACCTACAATCAAAACATTATCGAAATATAACTTCATTAATATTAAATCTATAATATCAAGAGTTGTTAAAATTAAGTAAAATTGTTATTTTACTTGTTTCAGGTAAGGAATAAAAAGCTGCGGATCTAGTACTAAAAATATTGCAAACTTTCTAAAACCTTTTTTACCTGACTAACTTATGTTTTACAGTACTCGCTAAAAATAATCTTACCTCTACCAGTTATCCTCACTAAATATAAACAGTTAAAATAATGTGACTTCGATCATTTATTGTCTGATCTTTCTAATGCCACGCGCATCGGAAAACCATGTTGTTTATAAACAAGCGGCTCGTGATGACGTCACCGCCGCGTGCGCATCATTCACTAACACAATACCAAAACAAATGCCGATCAACACAACAAATAACTTCTATTCATCCATTTGATCAACAACGATAGAACAATCGGAAACTGAGAGAAAGCAGTTGATTTATCGAGTGCGCGCACACTTGAGGCTAATTGTTTAGATGCGTGTCTGCCAACTGTATGCTAGCTTTATATATATACGGAGATGTTGTTCATAATTGTAATTAAGATTGAGCGGATGTCGCTTTCTCTAAATATCGCGAATTAATCTCACTTGAGATCGATCGGAGAGGAAGTCACTTTAATCATTTGTATCAGGAAATAACATTTGCTTATAACAAGTTCCGAATATTAGTTATGTTCCGGTACTGCGGTCTACCATGCTAGTATTCACTGGAAGCCGAGCTCCCCGCCGTCGACCCACTGCTATCAGAGATCAGCCGACATCTACTGTTGGGATATGACGGAGTCACGCTACTAACATGATAGGACATTGTATTCAATGTTATGTTCTCGTACACATCTACATTGAGAACAGTTTGAATTGTTTCCTACTCAACATGTAAATACTAACTAAAATTATATTTCACTAATATGAACCGCACGTCTTACGTGTAGTGGACAAAGAAATTATATCTACTTGAATCGCACCCGCAGCTTCACATGCGCTTACTTAGGATTCCGATTTAAAAAGACACGCGGGGCCCACTCTATTTATACGTAGTATAAAAATTTGCTAATTGTTAAAATTTATGGCCGTCTGCGTTCGCGTGGAAGTCGGTTTCCTTTAGGGATGAGAAGTTCATCCGCGGTAAAAAATACCCTATGTGTTATTCTCATGAAAAACCTATACCTATTACTGTAATGTTTCATCAAAATTCGTTTAGTAGTTTTTGTGTTAAAGGGTAACAAACATCCATACATACTTACAAACTTTTACGTTTATAATACTAGTGGCCCGCGGTTTCCCGTGGGAATGAGAAGTTTTCCCGCGGTAAAAAGTACCCTATGTGTTATTCTGATGTATAACCTATATTACTGCAAAGTTTCATCCAAATCTGTCCAGTAGTTTTTACGTGGAAGAGTAACAAACATCCATCCATACATCCATACATCCTCACAAACTTTCACATTTATAATATTAGTAGAATTAGTAGGATTCAATTAAACAATTGCGTATTGCGTGCTGAATCATAATTTATGTTTTCACAAAATAATCATCTAAATCCAACCAACCGTTTTTGCATGAGTATGAGCATCAAGTAGCTAAAGATACAAACTTTCTTCAATAATATCAGTAGGAAGAAAAGTAGATAATAACAATTTATTACTCTACAATCTCTAGGTTGACTTAAAGTGATTATAAGTCAAAATATGATTCGGTCCGTTCCATAATAAATGTTGCTGTGTTCGTGAGACGACCCTACAGCCAGCTAGCCCGCGTGTTGCCGGGGGCGGGGGCGGCGCGGGGGTGTCGTTGTGAGGAACAAACGACAATGGATAGTTTTTGCGAGTGTTGCGTTAGGGATATGATTCAGTGCGAGGTGCGCCCGCGACGTCCGTCTTCTGCCGCGTTTTTGCTCATAAACTGCGCCGCGTTCACGCGCAGCAAAACATCGTGTGCATTGTGTTGCGTGCGCGGCTGCAGCTGTGGCGGCCGGCGCCGGACGCATTGTAGTCGTAGCCCGGCGCCGGGCAGCGGGACGCTTGTCTTCTAGATTGCTTAGACAAATCTTACCTATACATGAAACGCGACCACATAATAAGACATTTTATTGGTTTCGCAACATTCACGATATTCTGCTCTTATTTTTAGTAATTATAAACTTGGCTAATACATCAAGTGTAACCGGTTCCATGATAAAATATCGTGGCATGTGCTATTGGCATTTTAGTATATAAATAACATAATTTTGCTAATTAATGGCTCGATCCATGATCTTAATTAATGTCGGACATCACTCGCAGCAACTAGAGCGCCGCGCCCCGCCCGCGCCGCGCCCGCGCCGCGTCGCCGCCGCGTCGCCGCCGCGTCGCACGTCCTCGGTGGCACGTATTATAGGACCGGCTTGTAATTATTCTGTACAAAATGTTAAACGGCCAAGAGTAAATCATTGAAACGACATCCCAAAATTATATAATGTTGAGACTTGTCGATAAATCCATAATTAATATTCATGACTAAAATGGTGATTACATATCTTACGAAAATGTAAAGTAAATGTCAGATAAGAAATTGGGGCATATTAATGAGTTAGGTATAAACTGAAAAAGGAATTTCGATGTGTGTAGCTTAGTCCTCTATACACTTGTCGAGTAATGTTATAACATGATATCAACGACATGTAGTGACGCGGTCCGTCCTGTTCTGAACTACCAGCACTACCGCTGCATGCGTCGGCGCGGGCGACGGCTGCTGCGTGCGGCTGCTGCGTGCTGCCGACCCTCCTACTGCTCTACTCGTCATATGTTTCGACAGACGTGAACTTTACTAATGTGGAAACTAATGAATTCCCCAATAACACTTAATGTAATCCACACGCTGTCGGCCGCAGTCGTCAGTGAGGACATCGCCACAATTAATTCTAGTATCTCGTCTATCTATCTGTTTAATTGTCTCACATTAAGCGGCGGCAATGAGCCGGTCCAAGTAAAAGCTCCTCGACTCGCTGTAATTATGAGATACCACGAATTTAGGCAACATTCTCCGGTTATCTGTCTCAATATAAACACGATAGATGGAAGTTCTTTGTCTCGATTCTGTTACGAGGAGATTAAAATCAATAAATAATATTACGTCATATCGGTTTATCGCTAGGAGTTCCTGTGTAAAGGTGAAGTTATACAATCTTTTCTCAAACATGATTTTATGCATTTATATTTACCATTATAACACAGCAGATACTTTACTATATAAGTAGAAATGATATTTAGTAATGATCTGTAACCGAATTACCAATACGAAGGGTAACAAACTGAATGATAATCAAAATAATACTCGAGATATATTTTTTGTAAAATATTTCTCAGTTTTTTCTTATTCACAAAATATTTCATTATAGGTGAAGGTCATGGAGAGATGTTGAAGCTGCATGCTAGTGTGCGAGGAGCGTCGGAAGCGGCGTGGGCGGCGCGCGCGCAGATAGCGGCGATAGCGGCGCCGGGATGTGCGCGGTTGTGCAAGCCGCGTATCTCCGCGTCTTACCAACGAATGAGCCCGGGCCGCGGACTCCTGCGACCGCCGCGCGGAGAGTCACAATCACGCGCACCTCATTCCACCTCGTGAACCCGGGCCGGCGCGATCGCCGCGGATTAGCCGGCGCGCCGAGCCGCACCATTTGTCAAAATAACTACACACACTTGCGCCAGTCGTAATTGACATTCGAGCTCAACGAGATGCGGCCTTACTTCACTGAATTAAGGAACATTTTAGTAGTACTCTACCGAGTACTTAAACTCTTTTTTAAGTAGCTGCGTGAAGTAAATTTTGGCGGAACTCTCGGAGCGCTCACAGCGGGCGCTAACATATATTGGAAAGTTCGCGGCGATACGCAATAAAATTTGTGTAGTTTCGTGTGCGTTTAATGCAGGTCGAATATTAATAATACGGCGAGCGTAACTCTCGGAGTCCAATAAAGCAGCGAGGCACAAAAAGAGAAGGAAAATTAAACGATTGGCGGCGGCGCGGGCGCATTCCGCGGGACCTGTTCGCTGCACTCCCGCGCCCCCCCCGCCGCCCGCCGCCAGCCTACCAACCAACCATGCCCACTACTAACTACCTAAATATTGTTTAAACAGCTCATCACGTTTATTTGGTAATTATTTCTGTGCACATTACGCAGTATGTTAATACTAACTGTAGATAACGATAGCCCACACAAAACAGTTTTATCTAAAAGGATTACATGCTTTGTTAGAGTAGGTTAGTGTATCAGCTCCTAAAATTTTAAAAATACTTTATTTTTGTGATTTTACACTTTAAGTAACAACTTTTATAATTTTATATGTATAAACTAAAATTACTAAAAACAGATTTTAGGAATCCTTTTTTCTTTTGTTACGCTCTATTAAATAGTTTGGTAGGTAACACACCTGTCATGCTCATAGTAATATCGTCTTTGCGCGGTGTACATAAGGTGCATAATGCTCTCAGCCTTCCCGGTCCGCTGCGGACGACGCTGACCCGCGACCGCGGTATGAACTTCCCCTTGCAATAGCACATCAGTTGTAGCTCTACGGGAATGCGCTGGCGCAGGGTTTGAGCACTTCCTATATTATTGTATACTAGTGGCCACCCGCAACTCCGTTCGCGTGGAAGTCGGTTTCCCGTGGGAATGAGAAGTTTTCCCGCGGTAAAAAGTACCCTATGTCCTTTCTCAAGTTCAGTTCTTTCTTCATACCAAATTTCATCAAAATCGGTTCAGAGGTTTAGGCGTGAAAGCGTAACAGACAGACAGACAGACAGACAGACAGAGTTACTTTCGCATTTATAATATTAGTAGGGATTTGTGCTTCTTAATTTTATAATATTAAATGCGTATGTTTTGTTGCTCTACATCAGACTATTCTGTGCATAGACAACTATTTCTACGACATGTTTATTGCATTTAAACAACACTATGTTTATATTGGATTTCATAAATTTGAACATGTTTGACTGTACCCAATTAACATAGCATTGATAGTGGTGTCTCTTGACATCTGGTGTCCTCCGCGACTGCGCACAATGCACACTCGACGGCGGCGTGCGCGGGCGCGGCAGTTAGAACAGTTGATGGTAATTGTCGCACCCCTCGCCGCGCCGGGCGGGGGTCGCACTTGTAGTCTCCTCTATTACAGATCACCCTAATGCTATTACGAGCTACCCGATTATTATTACACATGATTTACAATTGCAGCTTTTGATATTATACTTTAAATCGTTTAGTGCTATTATAAGTCAGATGTGCAAAATAACCGTACATATGCCCTCTACGTAGAGATTGGATACCTATAATGCTTCTACAACGAAATATGTTTATCGTGAACTATCTACAGGATATTTCTAATCGGATACGTCCAACGTTACGTTACAGTGTCTCGTTAGTTTGGCATTAATTGCAGTCGAGCTAATGAGCACCCATCAACGAGCGCTGCCGGAACCACGAGAGTAGCAGTTTCAACCCTACTGCTTTCACAATAAAGAGGACACTCGCTCGAGGCTAGCTAACAAGCTGCCTCGGAGACCACCTGCGCGGACGCATGCAAACTTCTCATCAATAGTTCCGGAGATCTCAATCTGCATCGCAGAGTACGACACGATGGATTTTTTGCGAGATTCGGAACACACGAAGTCCCATGTCGGCAGTAATCGAATGTAGCAATGCATCCTGTTACTATCCGAGATCTATAGGAAAGAAGGCTAGTTAGAATAGATCACAGGTGTGTATGTGTGTACTTCGAGTAAACATTGTCCGCTAGACCTGTCTGTGTTTGCTTTCTGACCGACCACGAATTTACACATCTCTACTTTCAAAACAGAATATAAATAAAAAAAAAGCTTAGGTTATAAAAAAGTATTTGTAAGCACATGGTCCGAGAATCTATATTATAATCGATTCCATTTAATTAATCACATGCAAATCGAGCTAGAAATATTTCACACGATGATTAAGCTCCGGCTAATTAAACTGCATCACGCTGCGAAGGATTAGTCTGAGCCGCGTCTAGACCGAGGATTTGTCAATCGAAGTTCTGAACGTGTCACCGCAGCCTCGACTGTCCGCGTGACGTCACCGGCTGGTACTACGTGCCGCGCATGTGAACAACGCGAGCGCGCAATGAACCGCTCGCTGCGCGCTAATCTCCAGTTGACTTCAATTAATCTCGAGATCCTTTCACACACCAACATCAATTAGTTTTCGGACTATTATGTTTATTGGTTTTAGTTTTATCTTAACTCATAATTATAATCATCTATATATATCTACTTTCTCTAAAACCGGTCGACAGGACGCGCGGACCGATGATGGTTTTCTCTTGTCTTTGAAAGCGGATAAGAGACGTTTGTAATCTTT
Organism: Emmelina monodactyla; assembly: GCA_916618145.1. NCBI lineage: Eukaryota > Metazoa > Arthropoda > Insecta > Lepidoptera > Pterophoridae > Emmelina > Emmelina monodactyla. The sequence goes on along the minus strand of OU745315.1, from coordinate 196,070 downwards.
GTATGCTGTCATCAATGTCAGTGAGCATTAATATTATAAGAATTACGTGGTAAGCCGTGGAGGCGGTAATGAAGCTGCGTGGTGAACTAATAGGATTACAGCTAGCCTGGCCGCGGCTCCACGCGACGCGTCGCTTCATTACGCGCGATGATGCGACGCCAGCCACGCTCGTCTCCATGCCAGCATCGAACTTCGGTCGATACGAGTCTCGCTGAAGAACATTCCTCGAGCGTATTGTCAGCAATTAGCTGCAAAGTTCGTACGTACAAGCAGCGCGTGAGCAGGCCCCGCGGCGGCGGCGGCCTCGTGCGACTCATAATTACCATTTCATGCTAATTAACGCGTAATGACAGCTGAATTAATTTTCAATATTTAGACAACAAAGTACTTAAAGAGAGCACTTACATTTTTGGAGAACAACATTTTTAACTATCATACTATTTCGGACTTAGTTTTCAGTGATTGGTAATTATATTGATTGTGCTAAAAGGATGTTTTTTAAATAAAAACAGTGGGTCTTAGTAGAATCTTACTAAATGTAAACAACTGTTTATGTGTTGCTTTTAAAACGTAGCTCGATCATATTATAATGTATTTTCATTATTATAATTAATACCGTAAAGGCAGACACAACGCAAAACAATGACTTAGGGCTTGCAGAGAACCAAACCACAATTTTACATGCCAAAATGTTTTTGAATGATTGCAGAAAGTGTACAGCATGGCGCGGAGGGCGGGGTGGGCGGGGGTGGCCGGCGGCGGGGGGGCAGACGCACCTATTGTTCACTCAACGACTACAATATTACAAACAACACAAAACAACATTTCTTTCGACGCCATTTTTATTTCCCAAAGCTTTTTATGTTCGCAACTTAATCTCAAAGTACTTTTCTATATTTTTAATGTTCGACAAAATGACTGTACATCTTTTTAATAATAATATACAGATCAATTTCATCTGGCTTAGATTTTATGGCCATAAAAATCTGAGCGAAATATCATAGCATCGCTATTAGATGGAGGTCGTTACGCACATAGTGGTTTAATTATCGAGTGGCGAGTGTTCCGCGATGGAAGCACCCCCCCCGCGCCGGGGGGGGTGGCGGCGCGCGCGCACCCGCCGACACAAACTGGTTCCTAATTAAAAAGTCACATCTAAAAAACCAAATGATTACAGACCTGCTCTAAATTTATAACTACTTTTAACATAATAATAAAATTGGATAATATAAATTAAATTACGCCATCGAGTCTGCTTTCGATCGTTGAGGAAGAGTCGCGAGCGCCCGCTGTAGGATCCATGACGGACATGAACCACTAGTTGCAACGACGTGACACGTATGCAACTAGTGTTAGATTAGAGATGACGTTGTTAGATTACCTAAACTGTTTATTATTTTTACAAAAATTGTGCCTGCCTACTTTCAAACAAGATAAAGTTTCATTGCGATTTTAAATTATTGGAAACTAGTGGCCGCCCGTGACTCGCGTAAAAAGGGCCCTATGTGTTATTCTGATGCATACCCTATATTACTGCAAAGTTTCATCCAAATCCGTCCCATAGTTTTTACATTAAAGAGTAAGAAACATCCTCACATTCTCACAAACTTTCACATTTATAATATTAGTAGGATTAAAGTTGTTTCTTTAAATAACTTAAAATAATTAGCATTAGATCAGGAAGTATTGAAGTAAAATTGTGTAGTTTTTTAAAATGTATTTGTTTATGTTTTTATATAGTTCCTGACTGTGTTACAGTCTCTGGAATGAATGGTCTGTGTTTGTGAATGAAACATTTTCAAATCTTTTTACTTTCGACTGTACTTATAGTTTTTATTAATTGGAATCAATTTAGTAATTGTCTGCCCCCCTCCCCCCCGCTCGTCGCCCGCTTGTCTCCGTTATTCTTTAATCAAGTAGTGTACTGTTCTCCCATAGTACTCATCTCTACCGATCATTTCATATATGACATGTCTTACCGATCACCTACCTCTTTATATGACGGTTCCTATAACTACTACGTTGTTTCTTTCCTAGCAAGTAACCACCATTACCAATAATAATACTTTTGTTTGCCAATTACAGATATCATAAGCGGATTAAGACGTATATAAGTTTATTTGCAAAGTTCAATCTTAAATAGTGTGATCAAAAGTGTATCTGCATATAATGGCAGTCAGTGGGTAATGAACGTGAGAGTGTAGCGTCGGCGTGATGCGCGAGGATGTGCGCGGTTGTAGTGCGCGGCGCGTGAGGACATTCGTGACGCCCTGCGCGCACGCAGCATACTGATGCCGGCGTTTTTACTCGATACCATTGAATGAGTCCGTTCCGAGGACATTCCAGCAGGAGTGTTCACATCCTGCCGCGGCGGGGGGCAGCTGGACCGCGGGCGCGGGGGGCGCGGGGCGCGGGGCGCGGGCGCGGCGGGGCCGGCGCGCGGGGCGGTGCGCGCGGGCAGTCCCCGGGCGCGCGCGGTCTCGGCCGCACGTGGAGTGAGAGTGCAGTGAGCGACACGACGCGGCATGCGGCCGCCGCGCTGATGCCGCGCAGGACCCGGCGACGCGCGCTGCTGCTGCTCGCCGTAGCCGCGCTGCTGCGGGTACATACCACATTACCTACCACTTACATACCACACGCCGGCCGGTAAACTTACAGTGACCAAAGTGTTGTTGAATGTGTCGTCGGTGAACATATTATGTAACGGGATACTGGTATTTTATATTACATGCTCTTGCGAGGATGTAGCGGTAAGAAATTAACGAAATAAGCGTAAAAGTTGGATAAGCGAGTCGCAACCGCGTAGAAAAGAGTTCAACGCGCGTCCGTCGGACTACACAACCATTCCAATTCGATTTGAAGTCTTAAGACATTATTCAGTTGGTTAAATCCAAATTAAATTTATTAATAAATCTAATAATAACGTAGACAAAACAATTTTTTTATCTTAAAAAAATACTCAATTTACAAATAAATAATAAAGATAATCAATTTACAAACTTTGTAAAAAAATACCTAACTGAGATAAGAAACTTTTGTCCTTTTAATGTTTATATGTCAATGAAAACTAAGTATTCCTGTACATTTACATGTTTCTTTAACTTTTGATAACAAACATGACAATAATAAAATTGTCTTAAAAATCATGTTCGCCTCTACATAGAGTATGTTGTATTAATCTGTAGAACAATAATACCAAATAATTGAAAAAGGTTCGCATTTAAAATTTGTATTCTTTGTTTTGCTCTTTAAGGAATTAAAGTCTGTTCGGTTTTTGCTAACATTTTATTACAACAGCGCAATATTGTCAACTCAGGCTTTTACCTTATTTAAGTCATTTTAGTTGCATATTAAACCGTCAATCAGAGCAGTACTCTATAAATACCTACCTACATTTTCATGTTACTCGTTAGTTTAGTGCAAAAACTCTAATTTACGTATTTTACTTCTATCAATAGACCAAACATTATGGTCCTTCGAGACGGAAAAACTGCTGGGAAGGCAACTATGCTGACCATGACATTAGATAGTTAAACCTTTTACTTAAACTATTAGTAACATTTAATGTATTTCTTTAACAAATTCAAACAGTAGTGATTCTCTGAGCGATCGTAGATGTGCCTTAAATGAAGTGTTATAAATGCCACTTGCGTAGCTTCTTGATTTAATCATAACGAAATCCGTTGCGTGCTTTAAAAGGAGTATTGCAAATATAAATAACAATAATAATAATAATAATTTACAAATTGACATGAATGACATATAGTGCTATAGTTTATTGAGATATCTGAATTTTAGACATAAACAGAGTACTGGTAGATGCATACATAATCTCTCTAATAACATACAGGAAATTAAAAGTGATAAATCTGATTATTAGGAATTTTGGTTAATCTTTACAAAGTAAATCAGTTGTAGTATAACCAGTTAATCTATTGATACTACAACAAGTGGATCGCTCTCTGACGAGCGCTGCATGTTCCACCTGCAGTCCACTCCCGCGCACACTTCACTACAAATTAGAAAGTTTCCGAAACAACGCCGCCACCGGCTCATTATATGCATGTGGACTATTTTATTGATTGTTTGACTTTGAATGTGAACTTGGACGTCACTGAGTCACTCACCTCCGACCTGCGCGCGCATCCTCACTCGCGGCTTGTTTATCATGTCATTAACATAATTCTATGAGCTCACGTGTAAACAATCATTAGTTTCTGAGACGGCAGGTTCTTGTCACTTGATTCACGCACCTGTAGTAGACCAGAGGTATGTACTGCGCGATAGATAGACGATATTGTAATTAGTTCCTATGTGGATGTCAGTTTGATAACTTTATTCATAGCCACCTGATGACAATAACAATCTGAATAGATTATTTTGTTTAATGGTAAACCACTTTCAATTACTAATACCTTTAATTATCTCTTCTGAACAATGAGAATTTTCTGAAGCAAATATTGTGTCTTTTGACGCAATCATAGACATTTGAATGTTACTGGTATGCGCAAGAGATGCGTTACAGCATGAACCACCGTTGTTGCTGGACCAACTCTGTTTATAGTCAACATTTCATTAATCATATGCATCCGTTTCTGGTAAACCATATTATTTTTTAGGCTCAGTTTGTTCACAATTGTTTTTGATAATATTTCATAGGAATAAAATTAAACGATTATGTTTAATTCTTTTATGTAAGTGCTGAAATAGGTTTTTATTTAGATATTATTATAATAGGGCCTCACAACTTGTTGTCAGCAATGTTTACATTATTATTCACTATCTTTTGCCCAAGGCTTCGTACGCGTTAAATTTGGAGTATAACCCCTTTCCTTATACTATGCTGTTATAAATATAAACCTTTATCTTGAATCACTCTATCTATTAAAAAACAACAAAAGCAACAGACACACAGACGACGGAGAGCGACTTTGTTTTCTACTGTGTAGGGATAACAAGGAGTGGAGTCATAAAATAATTATTTGCCTTTTTTTAAAGACTGCAAAGGGGGCCTTGTTTGTTGGATCTGAGATTCTTGGCTTTCTCTTTTACTTTATTTGATCGTGATATTATATAATACAATTTTCAATAGTGTGGCCTCAGCATTGTAGTAATCTACGGAGTACTTTTTTATATTTTTATTCACTTACTAGTGGCCGCCCGCGACTCCGTTCGCGTGGAAGTCGGTTTTCCGTGGGAATGAGAAGTTTTCCCGCGATAAAACGTACCCTATGTATAACCTATATTACTGTAAAGTTTCATCCAAATCCGTCCAGTAGTTTTTACGTGAAAGTGTAACAAACATTCATCAATACATCCATAGTTACAAACTTTCACGTTTATAATATTAGTAGGATTAAATTTTATAATTTTTTGTTATTTTAATTTTTATATACTTATAAGAAAAGTTGTTCAGTCTAAGATTACATTTCGTTAGGCACAAACAACAAATGGATTCAGTACAATAGACAGGGAAGCATGCCGTCCGTAAATTAATTAAGTTTTATTTATTCCTAGATTTTTTGTTCTTATTTCACGTACTAATGAGGGATCATGGTTTTAATTTTTTTTCGTAGGAAAGTTTCGCATTCATTAACATTACTTTGAAGTTCAAATAAATATACTATCTCGTCAAGTTACAATTACACAAGAGCTTGACTTGTGACTTTTTGTCACATCTTCATGGGTTATTTTAATTTAAGAAGACGTAGTTCATATATGGATTTAACTGCTGTTTATGTTTAACCAAGGAGTAGTCTATGATTCTTATCGACAGTCCATTAATAGTAATCAAGCGTTGTTCTGATGCTCCTTGATTCTCATTTTTTATTTTGTGGTCAAATAATGCTGTTCTTATCAAACGAATCCCTCATTGTGTTATTAATCATACACTAACATAAAAATGATAAAATTAAAATGTTTTCATAAAAGAGAAATAAGCCTAGTGGTTTTTGGACACGATGTGATCAGTAAAGAAAAAATCTATACAATTTGTTTTTGAAATTTGCTTTGTCATTTAAGAATGCAAATAATATAAGTAGGTATACATCGTTTATAGTATTACATTATTTAACTTAATATCATTCATATACCTACTACTTTTACCAATTCACAAAAACCTAAAATTATATAAATATGTTTATAACTACTCATTTATACGTACATACCTACTTCCCTCAAACGACCCGTGGATTTCCTTTACTAAGCTTTAATTGCTATCTCGTTTATCTCATGTACCTACCTACTGCCAGAATATTAAGTTGCATTTTGAACCTATCTAAAAACAAACTTTGTTTTTAGTGAATCAAGTAAAAAAAAACTAGTTGGTATGTAAACTAGACGAAGTTTAAATAATCCAATCTATTAAAAAAAAACGGTTACCTTCTTATAAGTTTATGATATTATGCTAGTATCACTCTACTGTCTTGTTTTACGTAATTTTGTATAGGCAAAGGTATCAGTTTTAAGCTTATGTGCTTCGATTCGAACAGCACCGATATCTTACTGCGTTGGCTTTGTGAAATAAGTGCTGTATAAAGTTTTTTTTATATCATTCAGTTTCAATTTAAACCAATAAATTGTGTTTTAATTATTTGTATTTTGTACGATCTAGTTTCTTTTAAATCCTTTCTTTTAAAGTAAAATTTTATTGAAATGGAACTTCCTACTAATACTATAAACGTGAAAGTTTGTGAGTATGGATGGATGGATGGATGTTTGTTACTCTTTCATGTATTAACTACTGGACGGATTTGGATGAAACTTTACAGTAATATAGGTTATACGTCAGAATAACACATAGAGTACGTTTTACCGCGGCTCAAACTCTCTCGCTATCCGAGAAGGAGGCCTGTAATCAGCTATTGGGACATATGTAGGCTATTATTATTATATTATATGATATTATAATTAAAAATTTATCCCCGCGGAGTAGTCCAAGCAATTGCGTTAAAACCCGGGCCAGTTTGTTAGTACCCGTCTACCAACTCAGGATGGCTAAACTTGTTTACGTCCCGAAAGTAGGTACAGTCAAAAGCATAAAGATATTATAAGACAAGATAGTCAAAAATATCTTTGGGTGAAAAATTCAATTTTATGTTAGTATCATAATAACTATATCATTGTAATAAAACAAAGTTGACATAATATCATCGCAATAATTGGCAATTTTATATAACGCATCAAGATGTTCAATATTATGTTGGCATAAACACTGTTCATTGGTATCTAAGCATTTAATTTTTCAAAAATATCTTCGCGCTTAAAAAATTAAACTCTATGACTTAAGTCACAGTAATTTTAGGCATGACGTCATTGACGTGGCTTTTGTTAAGAATTGAATTAATCTAATATAATTAAAGTCGTAAGAAAATAGTTTTTTGAAAGAAAGCCCCGCCCGCGGTTTTATCTGAAATTGCACTACTAGAAAATGCCGATAGTGTAATGGGAGGTAAAAATCTCCCATGGCACAACTAGTAGTGTCAAGCAGTAGTGTCTAAGTAAAAAAACGTATACATTAACGTTAAACAAATTCACCGCTCTCGTTGACTAAGGGATTGAGTTAAAAAAGGCGAATAAATAACACCAGTGATAACTTAAAAATCAAAATATTAATTACCTACAAAAAAAGATCACTTCTCTCGTTTCTGTGTCATTTAAAATTTCCTTTTCTTTATTTTCTGTTTTTTTCTATACTTAGTATGTGCAATTAATGTGTAGTTAAGGTTAGAAATATGTGAAGAGAAAATATTTTTTTAATCATAGATAAAATGAACCGACAAACCTATTTCTTTACTCTTTTATGTACCTATAGATAATCAACTTGACCAGTGACAAACATTGTCATATAATATGTTTTTTTATATGTCAATATGACATAACTACGCAATGAAAATCGGAGGCCCGTGTTCCTTTTTCCAGTATCTATAACTTCAAGTTTTTCTTTTGATGAAGGCCACTTTTCCTGTCACGTTTTATTTTTGTAGTCAAGTTTTACACGATTTTGGTAGGATTCCACATGTTATGGCTACACTACTTATGCTTATGGACATGTGATGAAAAATCTTTGCAATGATGATTAATTATAAACCTTATGGCGAAAGACTTAAAATTGCTTGTACCATTGTAACCGAAGATATTTTTGACTATTCTGGGCGCTTAGATACCAGGGAATGTTAGGCAGCCTATATAATACAGACTACTTTAAAAATACGATTTAATTGGACATTTTTAACCCGCAGATATATATGATTCTTAGACTGGCGACAATAATTTGATAACTGTACATGCTAAAATAAATTTGAAACTTTGCAACAAACATATAATTGTAGAATCTGATATATAATATATTTTGCTGCTGACTGTACAGATCAGAACCCCATGCCCGGCATAGAACCCTGTCACTGCATTCAGTTAGTAGGTATGTGCATATATATATCACAATAAACGCGTTTTCGGTGTTTGAGAGCGAAGCCAAATATAAAAGAAGTAAAATATAATTCATCCTAAAGATAGGGTTTATAACATCACCAGTAGTTAAGCTCTGTTCCAATAAGAAGGAACAGACAATTATAGTATGGGTAGTGTATACATATTTATTAACATATACACACAGAAATTGCATTAAATACCCTATGACTACTCCGATCATAAGGCTGCTGATTCATTGTTTCATAAGAAATTTCAGTGACAAATTGTAAAAAATAAATTTTTAACTTACTTTAAAAGACGTATTTAAAAAAAAAAAACTTACTAAAATTCTAAATATGAAACTTCAATCGAAAATGCAGAAAATACTTCTTTAATTTGAGCCGCGAGAGTGAGTTGTTTTCTCTTCGAATCGTTTATAATATTGCTCGCATATAATATACGCCATGTCAAATTTATCATTTATTATTCATATTTCATTCAAAATAGTGAAGTAGTTGTGCGAAATGTGTAAGGTGAAAATGTGAAGGTACAAACTACGGCATGAGTTATATAGGATTATAAAGGGATATTTATGATACTATTTACTGTAAGATTGTTAGAATCTAATAGCAAAAGTTTTAGTAATACTTCATTCAAAATCAAATATGAAAGCTTTTGCGAGCGGTAGTAGGCGGCGGCGCCGGGGGGCGGGGGCGGGGGCGGGGGCGGGGGCGGGCCCTCGACACGCCCCCGGAGAGGGGCCACTCACTCCCCGCCACTCTAACGCTGTGCACTAACTAGACTAATGACTTTTTCTATTAAGTTAGAATGTCTAGAGTCAGTCACAACAACCGAGTAGGTATCCATTGATATTCATGCGAGGACATTAAAGTCTATCGTAGGTAAAAAACGACTTTTATATTTGAAGTCGCGCGCAGTCTCGCGTACCTACTTTAGGTAATAAATTCTACAATTTCCTATCATAAAGTTTGTTCTACTTTCCTCCTGTTTCCTTCCTGCCCACTGCTGTGCAAGTATTGAAAACAGGAGGCTAATTCTGTAACTTTCAACGTGTAGTAGTTTTTGCATGACAATTTGAACAAAAATTCAAAAACGTTACCAATAAGTATTGCACTATAAGAACCAGTGGCTTTGTTAAAAAAATTACATACTTAATTGAGATTTAGAGACGTTGAATTATTAAGCCTATCGATTAAAGCAGCCCTAAAAGTTTTTTCTTTCCAGACATGTTTTTCAAATAAATTTTATTTTGCTGAAATAAAAAGTTGGCCATAATTACTTGGGCGGGTCACTACCCTACTAATATTATAAACATGAAAGTTTGTGAGTATGGATGTATGGATGTTTGTTACTCTTTCACTTAAAAACTACTGGAGTAATTGTGATGAAACTTTACAGTAATATAGGTTATACATCAGAGTAACACATAGGGTACTTTTTACCGCGGGAAAACTTCTCATTCCCACGGGAAACCGACTTCCACGAGAACGGAGTCGCGGCCGGCTACTAGTCGAAAATATACATATTTGACAAATACATGAAGTGACAATGAAAACTTACTTCTTTTCAGTCAGATAGCATTTATCTGACAATTGAAATACAGCACTTAATGACAAACGTAAAACGTGACATTTGAAAGAATAACGAAGCCTGCGCTTAGAAATAAACACCGAGATCATTTAGTGGCTTTTGACTCGAGAGTTAAGAACTGAGTTTCACTTACAATACGAAAATATGTATTTTTTTCGTAAAATTTTTGAGTGTTATATTTTGTATGGGCTTATCATCATCCATATCGCCCTAGTAAACTGCACTATAATCAAGTTAAAAACAATTAACAAAAAAAAATAACATTTACTATTTTAAATGGGTTCTGCCCATTTTTTATATTATTATACGCTTCAAGTCAATGCATCTTATGAATCGCTCTATGTAACAAAACTTTACCTTCCTTTTTAATTAAAAGTAACCAGTACTCAATATAAGAAAACACCATAGGTACCTACTCAAATCTTGGTTCTCACAGAACCCTGGTAGCACTAAACTTATTTCAGATACTCGCTAACCAAAATCTCAATGTTCTTTCTATCTATAGGTAGTTAAGTTAAATCATCAGTAAATGGAAACTGCTTGTTGCGTTTTGTGCAGTGACAACTATCTGTTGACGTAATTTTCATAATGAAATCAACGGCTATTTTCCGTAGTTTTATACGGCGCAAACACAGATGTAGATTGCTACGGCAGCAAACATAAAAGGAGCAGCTAGTTAGTAGATTGGTCGTAAGTCTCTCACTTTTAAAATAGGTACTTAAAATTACTATAATATTTTTACCGATTGTTTACAGAATATAAATAAATAATAAATGATTCTCGGTCTTAAATTGAAAACCAGGTTATAAACGTGGCTTGTGGTATTCAATTAAATTAGTATTATAGATTTTTTGTGAGATAAATTTAGAGAGTATCAAGAAGAGTAGGAAGCTGTGCTTCAACGGAGATTTGTTGAAGCATTTAGTGACGTGAGGCATTGTTTCAGTGTGCGGCGGGAGCAGGTGTGTTCGAGCTGCAAGTGCTAGAGTTCTCCAACTACAGGCTGCAGCGCGCGGGGGGCGCGTGCTGCGCGGGGGGCGCGGCGGGGGGCGCGGCGGGGGGCGCGGCGGGCGCGGCGGGCGGCGCGGGGGGCTGCGCGGCGCCGTGCCGCACCAAGTTCGCGCTGTGCCTCAAGGAGTACCAGCCCGCCGCCGCGCGAGGATCCTGCTCTTTCGGCCACGCCGCCTCCCCTGTGCTGGGCACCGATTCCTTTACGCTGACTGAGCCCCTCTACACTCTAGCGTTGCCCTTTTCTTTTCGATGGACGGTAACTATTCCTAACCTAAAGCTTGCAGATATTTATTTAGCTATGTATTAAATAACTGAACTCTAAACAAGCTTAATTGTCTACAGAGATCGTTCACCCTTATCCTGGAGGCCTATGATGAATATGAGTATCCCGACCCCGGTAAGTGAATGAAATGCACCGACACCAGTGATAGTTATAAGATAGAGATCGGTGTGTGAATGTGTGCCCTGTGGCTGCAGACGCGGGTCTGATCGAGACGGCGTGGTGGTCGGGCATCGTGGAGCCGGGCGCGGCGTGGCACGCGCTGCGGCACGCGGGCGCGGCGGCGGCGGTGGCGTACCGCGTGCGCGTGCTGTGCGCCGCCAACTACTACAACGCCACGTGCACCACGTTCTGCCGCGCGCGCGACGACAAGTTCGGCCACCACTCCTGCGACGACGACGGCCGCAAGCGCTGCCTGCCCGGCTGGCACGGCGACAACTGCGAGATACGTGAGTGCCGCCGCCGACACCAGCTCACTGTCGCAGCCCGCATACACGATCATTAATACACATATCTTTTATTACAGCTATTTGTAAAGAAGGATGCCATCCTACACATGGCCACTGTGAGAGACCTGGAGAATGCGAGTAAGTTTTTTAACAATTTAATCGTGCAAATTCACTATTAACTGGTTATTTAAACGAGTTTATTTGAATTTTAGTTGCCGACCAGGGTGGCGAGGCGAGTTATGTTCTGAATGCCAGGCGTATCCTGGTTGTAAACATGGTTATTGTAATGGGTCCGCCTGGGACTGTACGTGTGATACTAACTGGGGCGGTATTTTGTGCGACCAAGGTAAGTTAAAATAAAAATCGTACCTAAGCAATTTACATTTGAATATTGACTAACTAAAAAACATATGACTGTGTTCTGTTCTCAGATCTCAATTATTGTGGTACGCATGAACCGTGTCAAAATGGTGGAACTTGTGAAAACACAGCACCGGATCAGTACCTGTGTACGTGTGCGGACGGGTTCAGCGGCGCGGAGTGCACGCGCGTGGACAACCCGTGCGCGCCGCAGCCGTGCGCGCACGGCGCCTGCGAGCTGGCGGCGGCGGCGCCGGGCTTCGTGTGCCGCTGCGCGCCGGGCTGGGCGGGCGCCGCGTGCGACCGCGACGTGGACGACTGCGCGTCGTCGCCGTGCCGCCACGGCGCGTGCCGCGACCGCGTGGCGGGCTACTCGTGCGAGTGCGCCGCGGGCTGGGCCGGCGCCGCGTGCGACCAGGACGTGGACGAGTGCGCCGCCGCCGCGCCGCCGTGCGTCAACGCGGCCGCCTGCGCCAACGCGCCCGGCGGCTACAGCTGCAGCTGCCTGGCGGGCTGGAGCGGCCGCGACTGCGACCTCAACGTGGACGACTGCACGGGGCAGTGCCTCAACGGCGCCACGTGCATCGACCTGGTGGACGACTTCCACTGCGCGTGCGCCGCGGGCTACGCCGGGCCCACGTGCGCGTGGGACGTGGACGAGTGCGCCTCGCGCCCGTGCCGCAACGGCGGCGAGTGCGTCGATCTCATTGACGCCTACCGCTGTATTTGCCCCGTGGGCTTTTCAGGACATGATTGTGAGGTGTGTTTCAAACATTGTTTTAAACCATGTAAATACTAACTGTATAATAAACTATCTAATATCTCATTTTCCTTGGCCTGACATATTGTATTTCTTCTAACATGCACTAACTACACTTCTGCTTTATAGCTGGCACCTTGTTTCGGAAGATACTGCTTGGTAAGTAGATTTAAATATTTTCTTCGCCAATATCTTTAATAACATTCAATAACTCTCTTCTTTTTTAGTAATTCTTTTTCAACTAGTTCTAAGTTTCCATCGCTTCCTTCTATTGATTTCTCTCACTCTTCCTCATATGCTCTTTCTATTGATTAGAGGAAACGCAGTTTAATTAATTCGATTATAATGTAAGTCAAACAACAAAGCATTCTTTATATTTTTAGGATAAACGATAGTTATTACAAACAATGCATCTCATTTTAAAGGATAGACCTACGGAAACTATTTCAAAGGCTTGTCAGAGATAAATCATAATATATTTACTTATGGGTACCTAAATCCGTTTATAAATTATTTAAGTTAAGGTATTTTAAACGCTACTTATTAATACAAAATGGTTTTTTCACTTTTCTGGTTGATTTTTTACACCTTGTGTCCGAAAAACCCAAATATCTTACGGAACCCTATTTTTTCCAAAATAAAATATGTTATGTTATGTTACTTGTGGATAATGTAGCTTTCGAATGGTGAAAGAATGTTTAAAATCTGGTCTAGTAGTTTTTGAGTCTATTCGACACAACCAAACAAAGTTTTCCTCTTTATAATATTAGTATAGATTACTTTTAAATTTGTTAAAATTATAATTTTAATTATTTGAAAAACTTAATTCTAGAGGTTTTGCACAGTATTTCCTTTATCATGTTCCATCTTAATCGATTTTTGCAAAGAAACGTCTGTATCATCAGTTCAAGTGTAAAATAGATACCCTTTTTTACCTTGTATTAGAGGATGGGTTTTTAGTTATAATCAATTAAATATTTTCAAAATTTAGGTTAATTTAAGTTTAGGTTTACAGAATGACTTTTTATACGTTCGACTAAAATCATATTTTTATGTGCGCTATTTCAGGACGACCGTGACCACTGCGCGTCCGCGCCCTGCGCTAACGGCGCGGCGTGCTACACCGCGCAGAGCGACTACTACTGCCACTGCGCGCGCGGCTGGGCCGGCAAGAACTGCAGCACGCGCGCCCCCAGCCGTACGTACCAGCGCCGCCTGCATCATGCAACGTTCAACAACCACCACTAACCAGAACCCACGTTTACAGAGTTGGACGACTGCGAGGCGTCTCCCTGCCACAACAACGGCACCTGCGTGAGCGGCCTAACCAACTTCACCTGTGTCTGCCGCGACGGTTGGACAGGTAAATTTACATATATACTACCGTGTTGTAAATTGCAACACTAAGAACAAGCCGTATTTATCCTTTTTAACAATGAATCAGGTAAAACATGCGAGAACCATGTCGAAGAGCCGGAGCGATGCGGCGACGTCGTCTGCCAGAACAGCGGCACGTGCGTCCGGGAGGGCGGCGCGGCGCGGTGCGCGTGCGGCGGCGGCTGGGGCGGCGCGGCGTGCGACGAGCCGCGCGACGACTGCGGCGGCTGCCTGCACGGCGGCGTTTGCGCGGGGGGCGCGTGCGCGTGTCCGCCGGGCCGCGGCGGCGCGCGCTGCGAGGCGGCCGGCGACGCGTGCGCCGCGCGGCCCTGCGCCCGCGGCCGCTGCGTGGCCGGCGCCGGCTGGTGGGCGTGCCGCTGCCCGCCGGGCTGGGCCGGCGCGGCGTGCGACGAGCCCGCGTGCTCGCCGGCGTGCGCGCCGCCCCCGCGCTGCCTGCCCGCGCCGCGCGCGCCGCCGCGCTGCCTCTGTCCCGATCACTCCGAACCGCCATGTTTGGAAGGTATTCATTACATCTTTATTTATATATAAAAAATCATGTCACGTTGTTTGCCCGCGATGGATTCCAAAACGACTAAACCAATTTAAATCAAAATGCACACCGTTTATTGCAAAATACAATTAAACAAAATCCTTAACCATAGCAACGCGTGGCCGGTCTAGTTTATTTATAGGAACTCAATACAACTTCTTCAAGTGTAATATCAGCTTTTCCCCGTGGCATTTCAATCATAAAACAAGTGGACCAGTGAGATAAATAAACAAATGAATTCCATAAAGAACAAACGTTGCACTCGGTGGTTCACTGAGTCATATTCGATAGCTCCTAAGTATAGTGAGTCAACTGACATTTGAAGGGAAATCAAAATCATTTATATTTTTATGAAATTAAACAAATTTGAAACACTTTAAATGTTTTTATAATAAGGGTTCGAAGTTCTTCCCTTGGTTTAAAATGCTTTTACAGATTTTTGTTTGTAAATGCCATTTTCTGTACATGACTGCGTATACGTTGACGGCACCCAAGAGTAAAATGGGTTGACAACCAGTTATCTTTATTTACGTTGTACTGTATTAATGGTTAACATTAAAATATTATGAATTATGATTGTCTTTAATAATAATTATCTTATATTTTTTTTAATACGGGAATTTGCAATTTACATCACTTGACTCATTATACTAGGAAAGTAGTTAGCTATGGTAGCATTTGGAACTGCAACGTATACTGGTCTGAGTCATTATTTTATTCGAAAACTATCGGTTGAAACCGCTATAATAAACATATCTTCAGGATATTAGATCCTTAATAACTAAAATTCATTAAAATTCGCTTAAGAAATTTGGGATTTATAAAGGCTGGAAAAAGATAAAAAAAGAAAAAAAAAAGTTTAAAATAATCACAATCGGTTTAATTAAAAAGGAACATTATTTTTTAACATTATTAAAATTTAGTTTTACTAAAGGACTACAAATAATAAAAATCAACAGTAAAAAATAGCAAAGTTTTATGATAAACAATAAACAGTCAACTGAAATTATATGCATACTAAAACGGGTACCTACTTATTTCTTTAGTAAGTAAAAAAATTATAAGAACTGAAAATTGTAACTTCTAACGTTTAACTATATTAACAAAAAAGCAAATACGAAAAGACTAGACAATTGTACGTCTCTAAAACTCTTTTTATTTAATTTAATACATTCCTAAAATTGTCCTTTTTTCTATATTTTGTTTGTATACTAATTGTTATGGAAGAGTGGGTTCACCTGATACAGGTAGTAATACTTAATAGGTGTACCCAACCACTGTTATAAGTTATAATTTAGTTTTTCATAACAGGAACGCCTGTACCCAATTTCATGGGCCTAACTTTAATAGTTTACTCGGAGATGATAGCTCAGTCAGTCGGTTAGTCAGTAAGGACTTGTTATATTTAAGTATTGATGATAATATTACCCTTCGTTTCGTGCGAGTGTCCGAGTTGTACTTGATCGGTTTTTATTTTTGTTATGCTTAGTGTTGGATCCTACGAATTAGAGATGGGCCGAGTACTCGGTTTATACTCGGTACTCGGCCGAGTAACTCGGTATACTAATGCCGAGTACCGAGTACCAAAAAAGTAATATACTTTGTTTAAAGAAAGCAATATATTTAGGTAGATATAATTGAAACAACAGTGTTAATCAAAACGTACTGATTGAGGAAATCTTTGACATCCTCAAGTAATAGAATCAAAATTATGCTAATGCATGAGTACTAGTGAGACAAAATTAAAGGAACTTGAGAGTGGTAGAGTCTAGCTGTAGGCTCTGTCTGCAGCGATTACTGGGCTGACTCGACCGGTGAAATACCACCGTCGCACAGAAACCCGTCGTGAAGTAGGGACGATGTTCCCGCGTTTCGTTCGGTCAGTGCGATATCCGGTGCCCAATTTTCTTAAAGGCCAGCAACGCACCCTCAATGCATATGTTATTGTGGGTGTATATGGGCGGCGGTGATCACTTACTATCACGTGACCCGCTTGCTCGTATGCTAGGTTCTCTTATAAAAAAAAAAAAGGAACAGTGATAAAAATAATCAATATTTAAAATTTAATAAATGTAAATTATGATGCCTTGTTTGGTGCCCTGTCTACCATTTGCCAACCAATTTTCTTCTAAATATACTTGCGTTCGTTTGTACTTGTTTACGCGCGCGAAATTGGGAATTTGAAAGAACCGAGTTACTAGGCCGAGTACTCGGTAAAAAAAATTGAACCGAGTAATACTCGGTACTCGGTACTCGGCAAAAGTGTTACTCGGCCCATCTCTACTACGAATATGTAATACAGTTTCTAACCATCTTCTCAATTGAAATGTGGTGTTTTTTTATTTTAAAAGTTTTTGCTGATCAAGTTAATCTTATAATTAACATTAAATCTAGCTCAATCGAAAATTTCAGTTGAGGATGTAAGTCCAACCGATGAGGCCCTGACATGGAACGAAGGCAACGAGGGCGTGAGCGGCGGCTGCGGCGAGAACGGCACGCGGTGGTGGGGATGCAACGTGTGCGCGTGCGGCGCGTGCTCGCGGCTGTGGTGCGGGCTGGCGGACTGCCTGGCGCCGCGCGCCGCGCCGTGCCGCGCCGACGAGGTGTGCGTGCCCGCCGCGCCCGCGCTGTGCCTGCGCCCGCCGTGCGCCGCGCTGGGCGAGTGCCGGCGCGTGGCGGGCCGCCGCGTGGAGCCGCCCGCGCTGCCCGCGCCGCCCGCCTGCTGGCCCGGCGCCGCCGCGCCGCCGCCGCCCGCCTGCCGCCGCGCGCGCCTGCTGCTGGCCCGCGAGCGCCTGCTGCCCGGCGCGCACGTGGAGCGCGCGTGCTCGGCGCTGCGCCGCGTGCTGGCCGCCACCGCCGCGGGCGCAGCGCGGGCCGCACCGCTCACCCTACTCTGTGATTTACCGCAAGATGATGATGATGCGCTCGACTTGGCCCTGGTGAGAATACTTGAAATTCAATATATTTGTTACCTTTTTGGAGATCAGACTTTGTTAACGTATTTTTATTTTATCTTATTAGTGGGCGGGAACCGATGAGGGTGCAAAAGCCGCAGCGGAAAGCGGTATGCGAACTTTGGCGGAGCTAGTGTCGCGGCGGCGGCTTCCGGCGCACCCGCTGCTCGGGGCGGCGCTGGCGCTGCGCGTGTCGGAGCCGGCGCCGGCGGCCGCGACGCCCGCGTGGCTGGCGCTGCTGGGCGGCGCGCTACCGGCGCTGGCGCTGCTGGCGGCCGCGGGCTACTGGCTGCGGCGCCGCCGGGGGGCCGCCGCCGCGCGCGCCCGCTGCGACGAGGAGAAGTCCAACAACCTGCAGAACGAGGAGAACCTGCGGCGCTACGCCAACCCGCTGCGCGACGCGCCGCCGCGCGACCCGTACAAGGCGCGCAACACGGCGCCGCCCGCGCCGCGCGACAAGGAGCTGTCCACGCGCGCGCTGCCCGCCCCCGCCGCCGCCCTCGCCCCCGCGCCTCCCGAGCGACTCACCGTGCTCGTTTGAATGCCACTAGTGTAGTGCTCCCACTTGTAAATATGTATTTATGTATATAATGTGGATGTGTGAACGTTGTGTCGTTGATGATTGTATTTTTTGTAAAGACTTTTTGTACAGTATGAAAGAGAAAATGGAAACATTAATTTTGTTACAATAAAAGCTCAAGAGCAAGTAAGGAACTCTTTTCTTTCACCCCTTCATAAACCGTCGTATAAAACTTTAATCCCTCTGTAGAAAGTTATTAAATACCTACTGTAATAATAAAATGGCGTCACTTGTACATATTTGATTAATAAAAAAACAGCCTTAATTTAGTCACCGAGAAGATAGAATCCTTTAAAATATAGCAATCATTTTTAAACTCTTTTTTATTTACGCATTTAATATAAAACCTAGAAGCTATCTCAGGTTTAAATTATGATTATATCAACAAACAAAACTGGCGTCCTAAGACAAGGTTTATACCTATTTAGGTTTCAAGTAGATTTTAACAAAGATTTACTGACTTAATACACCTAATTCACAGTTGATTTTCGTCTGAGTAGGTAATCCTACTTCCTACATCCTACTAATATTATAATCCTCCTAATATTATAAATGTGAAAGTTGGTGAGTATGGATGGACGTTTGTTACCTACTCTTTCACGTAAAAACTACTGGATGGATTTGGATGAAACTTTGCAGTAATATAGTTTATACATCAGTACGTCTATTCTGTAAAACGAAACGTGAGCACTTTGCTTTCGTTTCGGGCCCGTAACGGACATTTGCTATTCTATTGGCTTTCGTATCGTTTCATCAATCATAAGGTTTTTGACGTAAAGAATAGAAATTTAAGTCAAAACCCTTATTATTTCGTTGACTTTCGGATTACAAATACGTTAAACGATATGCAAGCCAAATAGAATAGCCAATGTCAGTTTCGGGCCCGAAACGAAGGCAAGTGCATACGTTTCGTTTTACAGAATAGACCTACAGAATAACACATAGGGTACTTTTTACCGCGGGATAACATCTCATTTCCACGGGAAACCGACTGTTAACGCCAATTATCGGGTTGGATTTTGAATTCGAGCGCCCGAATTTGAGGGTATTGGTGGTGTAGTTAGTCTTAATCCCCTAGAAGTAATTTTGGCTGCCGGAGTTACGTCTAAATATTTTTAAACAATTTCCTAAAATTCTTAAATACTCTCACAATTATGCCAAACGGAACGTACCCGAACGGTTTTATGTGAAAAACGTGAATCAAAACGCATCCGCCGTAGCAATGTCTTATTCCGACTTGGCACAGTACGACATCAATAGATAGGTTACTTTTTATAAAACGCCCAGAAAAAGGAGTCCCGAGTGGCGGGACTCCGTCGACACATAATTGAAGCCAGTTTTTGTATATATCCTACTAATATTATAAATGTGAAAGTTTGTGAGGATGTATGGATGGATGGATGGGTGGATGGAGGGACGTTTGTTACTCTTTCACGTAAAAACTACTGGACGGATTTTTAAGGAAACTTACAGTAATATAGCTTATACATCAGATTAACATATAGGGTACTTTTTACCGCGGGAAAACTTTTCATTCCCACGGAAAACCGACTTCTACGCGAACGGAGTCGCGGGCGGCCACTAGTAGGTATATATATTTTTGTTACAGTTCGCCATATTAAGGGAAATTGGGTTCTCGGTATGAATGAGGATAACATTTTTATTTTCTAAGGAAACCAAGTTTTTCCGGTGGCTGAAAATGGTCAGGGGGGGTTCAGACTCAGAAAATTTTAACCCAAACATTTCTTCAAGCAACTTTGCTATATTTGTTTTCGCATCAATCATTATGTCAATTTCATACAGTGTTTCACTCTCTCTTTATACGTCATTGCGACCACATCATTGTTAAAGTCTAAAACTAGAATTAAAATCTGAGTAAGCAAGTCATCTGGGTTTCATTGTGAGGCTCCACTATGTACGCTGATACATATATTGGTGACCCCGACGTGATTAGCTGCGCCTGGAGTACGGGAATCAAAACCAGCGAATCAAGACGACTGAGACAAACCAACTTTTGAGGATTGCTGCACCAATCAGCTGGACAAACTGAAGTTAAGTGCCTTGTTTCTCCTTTCCTACATCCTGCTCACCTTATTTCGTCTTAAACCCCATCAATTCCATCAATTTCTACTGGTGCCAACATTTTTGCTAATTACCCACACAATTTAATTTTTGATAAACTTATAAAATTTTCGCAGTTTTTGGCTTTATTTAATATTTAATCGTTAGTTTACATTAAACAACCTATAATTAGTTAATTAGTTTCCCGTCCCTTCGCACCTAATTGCTTTTCTTCTATACCGAATACTCAAATTCAAAAATGACAGAAAAGGAAGCTTTACTTTCTAAAGGCGGTTTAAGTTCTGTTGAGCATCAAAAGTTCAAGGAATTAAATACTAAACGAAGCGCAATAAACAAAATTTAAAAACTATTTAGATCGAACCACAAGAACTAGTTTTGAGCGAACTATATCTACAGACAGCTATTGAATTTGCCGAATTAACTTTAAAATTAGGCAGATTTGAAAGCTTGTCAACAAATTTCGATGATTTGCAAACTCAGATCGAATTATTAAATTCCAATAACTTAGACTCCGAGTACAGATTATTATCCTATGTACAGCTATGTGCAAGGAGCTACTAGATTCTAGATAATTCAAGAATCGAATAGAATCGAATAGAATCGAATAGAATCGAATAGAATCGAATAGAATCGAATAGAATCGAATAGAATCGAATAGAATCGAATAGAATCGAATAGAATCGAATAGAATCGAATAGAATCGAATAGAATCGAATAGAATCGAATAGAATCGAATAGAATCGAATAGAATCGAATAGAATCGAATAGAATCGAATAGAATCGAATAGAATCGAATAGAATCGAATAGAATCGAATAGAATCGAATAGAATCGAATAGAATCGAATAGAATCGAATAGAATCGAATAGAATCGAATAGAATCGAATAGAATCGAATAGAATCGAATAGAATCGAATAGAATCGAATAGAATCGAATAGAATCGAATAGAATCGAATAGAATCGAATAGAATCGAATAGAATCGAATAGAATCGAATAGAATCGAATAGAATCGAATAGAATCGAATAGAATCGAATAGAATCGAATAGAATCGAATAGAATCGAATAGAATCGAATAGAATCGAATAGAATCGAATAGAATCGAATAGAATCGAATAGAATCGAATAGAATCGAATAGAATCGAATAGAATCGAATAGAATCGAATAGAATCGAATAGAATCGAATAGAATCGAATAGAATCGAATAGAATCGAATCGAATCGAGTCGAATCGAATCGAATAGAATCGAACGGAATCGAATAGAATAGAATCGAAAAAATCCAAAGAGTCGTGTGACGAAGGAGACACAAAAAGGTAGTTCTTATTTTAAATTGTTTGGTGGCTGTGAGGAGTGACGTCACACTCACCCATCACTATCCACCCGAAACAGTATTGAAGGCCTTGGGTTGACCCTTTGCACCCTGTCGAAGCCCAAAAATCAATGAATATGCGAAGTTGTCTACACCCAACAGCATGTCTATTGGGCCCGGACAGGTATAATCTGCATCGGCCAAAATCAATTTCTTTAAATGTGACCATTCTGAACTATCCAACTTTTCACCTGGTTGGTCCACACAAATTGAGGGCAACACCAGGGCATCAACACTAAACTTAATTTGGTACCAAGGGGCTCAGCCATAGAATTCCCTATCCCGCTAACTGCACGTGAGCTTTGTGCTATTGGCAGACCTAACTTATGTGCAAAAGGCTCCGATATGAAATTGCATGCACTGGCGCAGTCTAGTAAGGCCCAACAAATGTGCATGTTACCTACTCTGTCCTTAACTAAAACTTCTGCAGAAGCGAACAGTACAGTGCTATTCTTTAAGGTGGATGTTAAAACAACATTACTGGGCTGAGTAGGAGGTGAAGTTTCTGTTGCTGGTGTAGTCGACAAGCTATCGCTACCTACAACAAGAGCTTCCTTGCCAAAATGCAAAATTGTGTGGTGTGAATAGTTACACACCTCACAGCGATAACGAGAATTACAATCTTTTACTTCATGATTGCTTGACAAAAAACAAAGACATAGACCTCTATGCCTAACGAACTAAAACCTTTGGTTTACATTTACATTTTGTTTCAGAAAATTAGGACATTTAGCTAGTAGGTGTTGGCCAGAACAAAACTCACAAGTCAGTTTAACAACAACAAAGGCTGACTTGGGTTTGTGGCTAGGCGGTTTTGATGAAGTTGAAATATTTGTAGCCCTAAATATAGAATTATCCATTGCCCTAACATACTTTTCAATGAAATTGAAGAAACTCAAAGTCTGGAATGTCATCAGAGTTGTATTCTAGCTGGGACGCTTCCCTAGTGGACCTATCTAGCTTGGACCATAGCAGGTGGAACAACATGAAGTTTCTGTCAGGCAAGTTATACTTTTCCAACACTGCTAGGTTTTCACTAAAGGTTCTAGATAAGTGTTCCAACTCAGAACCAGACCTTGCCCTAATGTTATCACAATTCACTAGTTTTTCAAAGTAATGAAAGGCTAGCTGACGCTTCTTATCAAAGTACTTAGACAGGGTTGTGTTAGCATCCAAATAGCTCTCATCTGACAAAGAAAAGTGTTTGATCAAGTCATAAGCAACACCTTGGACACTTGAATAAATAGTGCAATTTCTCGACATTAGAAATTCCTCCCTTGTGAATCAGAGAGTCAAAAAGTTGCTTATAGCTCACCCAATTCTCTAAAGTGCCATTGAAAGGCTTAATATTAATCTTAGGCAGCTTTGCCGTTACTGAATCTGAACTACAACTAACAGGTTTTACGACGGTTAAAAATTGCTCTAGAACCAACTTAACTAGCTTACGAAAACGTTTTTCAAAGGTCATAGTGACCCGGCACTTTACACGCTGCTCTTCTTTGACGAGAGTAGCTTATAATTTTCGTTGAGTACTATGAAAATCAGTGGCTAACTCCTTCAATTCTTCCTCCGATGGCAGATCTGAAGGATCAACTAGTTCTAACCGCATTAACGCGTTATCGCGGTCAATTTGATTTTGATCACCTGAAACCATCATTGTATCATCTTTTTCCATAATTGCAATGCTTAATTCAACTTAAAAACGACGAAAAACAACAACGAAAAATTGTTCGTTCAAAAGTAAACAAACAACCACAATGACAGATATTTTTTTTTTTTTTTTTTTATTTATCCCGTATGGGGAAAGGCAAAGGCTACTGTGGCCATACAGCTCATGTCAGTATATTGTTTTGACAAGTCTGAAAGAGAGGAGAAGAACAGAACTCTATTTATCTCTATCTGAAATGAAAACAAACAATTATAACCTTATATTATATTCGTGATCAAATTTCTTTCTTTCTTCTGAAATGAATAAGTATTAAGTATGTTAAACTGTGATGTTAATTAAAGAGACTAAAACGATCCAACTGTGTATTTGATAAAATCAAATAAGGGAGAATAAGATTCTATATCCTTCAGAATTGACTGAATGTGGCGCGGGATAGATTCACCATATATTTTACCTAAAGAATCAATTAAAACGCCACGTTGGAGTGAAAAATGTAAACAATCAAATATTATATGCTGAATAGACTGAGTCGGACAGTCACAGAAAGAACAAGACGGGGAAGATATCATGTTCAATCTGAACAGATGATCACCAAAACGACCATGACCAAAACGAAGGCGACACATGACAGAATAGAATTGTTTTCCTTTATATGAAGAGCTTCTGATAAACCAAGGTGGAGAACCGATTTTTACATTTAGAGAAGCATACCACAACCCTTTGTTTTCTTCTTGGACCGCATGATTATATTTTGTTTATCCAATTTCTCTGCATTCTTAGTTTTAAGTTTTGAACTATGTCTGAAAAGGGAACCGAAACATTGAAAACAGAAGATTAAGAATTAGATTGGTTGATCACTTTAGCTAGGAAATCTGCTTTCTCATTTCCAATGATACCTTTGTGTGAGGGAGCCCACATAAAACATACATTAAAATTATCACAAAAAAGTTCATACCAGATTTCTTTTATGTAATATATAATGTAATTTGTATTAGCATGCAATTTATGATTTTCTAAACTTTTCAATACACTCATACTGTCAGAAACTATTAGCCAATTTTTAAAACCATTGTTTTGCTGTTTTATATGTTTCAGTGCAGCTAAAATTGCAACAGCTTCAGCAGTAAATATGCTACAGTTTTCTTCCAACCTAAACCCAATTGCTCTGTTAAGGTGACTATCATAAAATGCAAAAGAAACATTAGACTCACATTTGGAGCCATCTGTGTATAGAATACGATAATTTGGCCAGTCTGTATCTAAGACCATGTAGAAATCTTCCTTGAGACATAATTTATTGTTAATGTTAACTTTTATAGGTGGAAACTTGCTATGAAATGAGCCTTCATAACAGGCTAGATAAGAGGATGGTTTATAAATATTTATTTTTTGGAGATGTGAAATAAATAAATTGTACTCTTGCATGCAGTACAGAGAAATGAAGTGAGTCAGAAATGTTGGATAAGAGTTGATTATTAGAAACAGAATATAATTTGAGAAGAAATCTTTCTTTGAGATAAGAAAATCTAAGAGAGAGTGGAGGTAAGTTACATTCAACTTGCATTACATGTATAGGTGTACTTTTGAAAGCTCCAGTAATTAAGCGCAAGCACTTATTTTGTATTTTGTCTAATATTTCAACAAGATTTTTCTTGTCAGCAAAACATAGAAAACTGTATTCAAAATGACTGCGTATCAAAGCTTTGTACAAGATTAATAAAACCTTTGGGTCTGCACCCCAATTAGTAAAGGCAACAGATTTTAAAATATTGAAAGCTTTGTTAGCTTTTGTAGCTACCATATCAACATGTTTTTTGAAAGACAAGTTTTTTGTGAATAGGACACCCAAGAATTTTGCTTCAGATACTATAGGGATAGGAGTGCCATTGTATAAAACTTTCTGTGATACAGAATTATCTTGACCATATATGAGAACCTTTGATTTATATCCAGATTTAGATAGGAAAAATAATCAGATAAGTTATTTAAAGAATTGTTAAGTTGATCTTTTAAATTTTTTGAATTGTATCCTGAACAGTAAACCACAAGGTCATCAGCAAATTGAAGATTTTTAACATTTGCACCCAGAATCAGGTTTAAACGCCTAATAAATAGTAAAAAAATGAGTGGGGACAGAATCCCGCCTTGACATACACCTACTGAAGCAAATCTAGGACCATAGAGGTGATTATTGTGTATGATGTATACTTTTCTTTCAGACAAAAAATCTGTGATCCAGTTAACAAGTTTATATGGAAAACCTACTGCTTGTAATTCAGTTGAAAGAACATCTATATTAACATTATTGAAAGCACCTGAAACATCAAAAAATACCGAAATTAAACATTTATTTTGCAATAAGCTATTTTGTATATCGAGATGAAGCTGACAAAAACTCTCTCGTGAAGAACGACCTCTTCTGAACCCAAATTGATTAGACGGTAATATATTATTTCTTTCCACATAAAATTCAATCCTTTGTTTTAAAAGTTGTTCGAAAATTTTTCCTACACAAAATGTCAGGGCTATAGGACGATACGAATCTTTGTCAAACTGTGGTTTATTTGGCTTCAAAATTGGAACAATGCAATCCATTTTCCAGGATGATGGAATAACATCCTTACTCCAGAGATAATTGATTAGTTCGAGAAACTTCATTAAGGAGAAATCATTTAAATTTTTAAGCATTTTATAGGGGATGCCATCAAGGCCAAAAGCAGTGTCTTTTCTTGAGTAAATAGAGGATTGAAGCTCTTGTAAAGTAAACGGATTAGTAAGAAAATTGTTGTTTTTATTCATACCAGAAACATTTGATGGTTCTTTGTAATTATTACGTACATAATCAGGAGTGTATTTTCTCAAAAAGTCTTGAATCCAACTGTCATTAGAAGTTTGTCTTGAAACAGGAGATTTATTAAATTTTCGCATATAATTCCAGATACGAGATAAAGGAGTGCAACGATTGAAAGAACAACACAATGAGAGCCAGCTATTTCGACGTTCAATTTTTAAGGTTAGTTTCTTCAATGCTTGTAATCTTTTGAACTCCATGTATGTAGATTCAGTAGGATTTAATTTAAAGTTAACATAAGCTTGCTTGGCGTTTTTAACTGCCTCAGAACACTTGGCATTCCACCAAGGAAGCTTATGTTTTTTATTTGATTTCCTGTTGAAAGAACTCTTGACCCAACTAGATGAGACAATTGACAATTTTACTGCGCTGTTTAGAATGTCTATGAATGCATCATACGCATCTGATGGATTCATAGCTTCTGTTATTTCTAGAGATGAGAGCATATCTCCTACAATCCTTCTGTACAAATTCCAATCTACAAGCTTATAATTAGGATATTTAGGAACATCTTGTCCTGATTGAGAATGATTTGGTATGTTACAAAAAGCTTCTTTAAGAAAAATTTTTATCATTACAGGAAGATGATAACTGCCAAGTGGATCATCGTGTACAGACCATTCACAAGACAAAGCTAAAGATGGGCTTACAATAGTCAAGTCTAGAGCGTTTGCACGCCACGTTAGGGAACCAACAGTGGTAGGTTCACCACTGTTCAAAAGAACCAAATTATTATCATCAATGACCTCAAGGACGTCGCGACCACGAGGATTAGTATCATTGCAACCCCATGAAATATTATGTGCATTAAAATCACCAGCGAGAATCAATGGACCAGGAATAGATTCAATCAAAGAATTAAGCTTCTGCTAATTAGCTATTAAGCTACTAAAAAAGGGACTACAATTTTTTGGACTATAAAAACTTACGATTGTAATTTCCTTATTATTGATTGATAAACGAATACAAATGTTTTGCAAAGAATTATCAAAATATGTTTTTAAGTTAGAATAAGCAAGTGTATTATGAATAAAAATGGCAACGCCATTGTGTTTATTACCTGTGTCATTTCTTTCAATGTTATAGCCTTTTATTTTAAATTCTTTATTTGGCTGTAGCCAGGTTTCGCAAATAATAGCAATATGAATATTGTTCCCATATAAAAGATGTGTGAATTGACTTCGATTACTAGATATGCTCTGAGCATTCCATTGTATTATATTTAAATAATCCATAAAAAATAATATAATTTATTAAAATATTTATGTACTATTTAGATTTTAAGTTTTCTATGAGAACTTCTCTTATTAATTTTGTAGAAATAGCTTGGTCCTTAGATTTGTTAAGTGTTATTAATTGAGTGATAGAATTAAGAAGAACATTTATAATATCATCACTGTTAATTAAATTTTTAAAAGTATCAGTAGCATTTCTTTTTTTTAATTCAGGAAAAGCATCTTTTCCTAAAACATCTGCATATGAACTCTTTTGTGACTGGGCTTTGTTTTCAAGAATTTTCTTTTTTTTAATAGGACACACACCTGCTATACTGATATGATTACCATTGCAATGGACACAAACTGCTTTATCAGAGGGTGTTTGACAAGTTTTATAGTGGTGGTTTTCGCCACATATTGAACAACGTACTGAATTTCTACAAAACTTAGCCAAATGACCATACCTGAGGCAATTATAACATTGCTTAATAGGTGGAATGTACTTTTTAACTGCATGACGCCAGGCCTGCAAGTCGACATATTCGGGCAACAAATTGGATGCGAAGGTAATGATAACAGCGCGAGTAGGGCGCAGCACGAACCCCCCATTATCCATCCGCATCTTTTTGGTTATGCGTTTAACGCATATTATTTTCCTATGAGTGGAAAGTATCGCATATATTTTAGAGTTTGAGTATTTAGTATCGACGTTACTTATAACCCCCGTCACCTCTGAACCTGAAGCAGGGATATTAGCCTTAATCTGATAATCGCTGAGAAATGTACTATTATTTAAAAAGGCGTTAGCCAGTGACGGCTTTTCAAAATGAACTCCAATTTTAAATTTGTTAATTGCCTGTAGATATTTGATGCCTTTTATAAATCTTTTAAGGTGAGACGACAAAGATCATATCTCGGGTACCGATTGGTCTCTTGTCGTCCGCCGATTCTACAAAAACGACAAAATCAGTTAACAAAGAATCCTCCGGAAACCTTCTGCAATAATCGCTTACGTAGTAAGGTTTATACTTTCCTTCATTATCTGATGTTTCTTCCTCAGAGCTGGTGTCACCCGAGGATGGCTCTTCACATGGATCTTCATCTTTCAACTTCTTCTTTTTCCTCTTCCCCATATTAAAATCGAAAAAACACCGAAAACTTTGAAAGTTCTTATGTACAAACTATAAAAACCTAAATTTAATCGATTATGTACCTACAATTTTTACACTTTATTTACAATACTTATATTACTTTTGCCAATAATTAAAACCGAAAGAAAATTTTTACTTCCAACTTTGACGGCGCTCAAACAAGGAAGTCCAATGACAGATAAAGGATGACACAACGACAACGACAGCGACAGTGACAGATGTTAGAACGAACGGTCCGAATGATTGAACGACAAATTGTACGACAGATGAGGCCTACCTTCTATTTCGGTATGACGTCATACCGTTTTATTTCAGTATTTTAATTTTTAAATACACTTAAATAACCTTTAAAAGAGGTATAACGTCATACCTTTTCATTTTGGTACCGTATTTTTAAGAATATAATAAATAGTATATTTCAATACAAGTGTGGAAAGGCTGTCATTACAACGAGTCCCGACAAATGTCTACCCGAGCCGAGGCACAGCCGAAGGCGAGGGTTGACAGGCGGGACGAGTTGCAATGACGGTTCCGCACGTGTACTGAACGACTACAGTTGCGAAAAAATGAAGCAATTTAATAAAATATAAAATTAGGATCGTAAATGTCGAAATAACTCATTTTGAAAATAGCGCCATTTTTCTTCACCCATTTGGTAGGCAAAGGTTACTATGCCCATACAGCCAAGTCTTCAGTAGATTTTTTTATTGATATAAAATGAAAATGAAATTTAATGAGATAAAATGAAATGCCACACTACTTCAATCAAATCATTAAATCTGATATCGAAACAAACTAGTAGCTTTTTTTAGAAATTTACCTACGCTACGTAAGTATTAACATGAATCATAAAACTTCTTTGTTTTTTTTTTTAGTAAAAACTTCATGGTTGGTTAATTTTTCTTTTTAATAGACATTATTTTGACAGTTGGGAAAGAGAACGCCCGAGTGCGGGAAAGGTAAAAAAAAAGCACGCGTGTGTAATAGTCCTCATCCCGAACGCTATACGTCCCTGCAATACGCCACTTTTTGAGCAACTGTATTAAAAAAACCTTTACCATAATATTTCGGTATACTTCTAATATTATGGTATAACCCTTAGAGCATTTAACCAAAGGAGATGACAAGATCATTTTAGCAGGAACATATTTTTCAGGCACTTTTAGTGGGGACGAGGAAGTGATGTGATAATAACAATAAGAATGAATGGGTATTTTTATTGAACGAATGAAGTTTTTTAGTTCAATTTAATTATTAAATTTACCTTTTCTTCTTAATACTACTACAATTGTCAATTTGTAAGTGTTTAGTAAAAACACTTAAAATTTTTGTTTTATCTAAAAAAAGATGCTAAGGAATAAATAAAATGAGTGGGTAACATCAGTTTAAAATAAATCCTTTTATTTTTGTAGAATTTTAGCAGAATACAATACAATCATTATAGTTCTAAATAATTGTTTTATTAATGAGTTATATCAGTAGATAACAAATAAGCATTTTCGCAAGTCTTAGCTTAAAACCTGTAAGCGCTATTTAGTAATATATGTCTGCTAAACTTTATATTTTTCGAACCATTCATTCATCCCACCAGTCATTCAAATCAATTCCCTTTTGTTTTCCCATCACTGTCTAGAATCCCGGCATGTAAAAACGACATTAAAAAAAAATAAAAAGAAATCTCATCACAGTGGTTGTCAGCTTTGACAGCGTCGACAGCTTGTCTCCCTAATATACAGGGTGTTTGGTGGGTGAGTAGCCAAATGAAAATGGCGGATAGGTGAGGCTATTAGCTATTTACTTCCACTTATTAAATTGCATTTTGGTTCAAGTTTTAGAATTTATTCGAGTTTTCAGATTTTCCTAAGAAAATCCCCGATTTTGTAATTAAAAGTTCCATATTTTTTTTATTTACTGTCGGAACCAAACGAAAATAATTTTAATTTAAAGCCTAATACTGTTTTGTTCAGATGCAATCATAAATTAATACAAATCATCTCACATAAAGTTACAGTGGGTTCATAAACTTTGCGGAACCAGTGGGAAAAAAATGTTCAGTCAACTTTGCTATGAAAAAAAAATAAAAAATAGAAGAGTTTGAAAATTTCATTTGCTTTTAAAAACTTCTACATTTAATACACTTTATAATGATATGCTACATGTAACATAAATAATTTGAAATCTCAACAGAAATAGTAAGTTAGTCCTCAAAGACGCCTGGTAAGGAAGGTACAAACCCGTTAAACTACGTGTGTAGTTAAAAACTTCTATAGGCTATGCCTATTGTGTTATCTTATTCGACTCCCTCTTCACTTTTCCTGCCTCGAATAGAAGCGGATTCTACTATCCCACATGTCTAACTCCGCTCAGCGCAGATTCTCGGTGACGTACACTTTTCCACAGTCGGAGTAAGATGTTGCTTGAAAAAAGTCATGACCAACGGTACCGTGGCCTTTGCGCATACAAAAAATCTCATGTCACAAGATTTTTTAGTTTTTTTTTTAATTTGCTGGTGAAAGATGTCACTTGAAAATAAGCTATTATCTATCTAACTTTCGTTTGTTTAGTCATAGCCATCGGTAGCGTGGTCTTTTCGCATGCAAGCAAATATCATTTTACCAGCTGCAAGTTATGTAGAACCGGTTCACGGAGACTAAATCCAAGAGTTTCTTTTACTCCGCCCCTCACCACCCCAACCATCTTTCTGCTATTTGCGATCCTTGCAAGAGGCGATCAAAAAACAATCGTCAAAGACCGTAAAATGTCAAAAGATTACCGTAAGAAACAATCTGCTTCCTCCAGCCCGCGCCCGGTACCGACCCCGTGGACACGATAGTGGTAACAGCCTTAAGTCTTCCCTATAAAATAAATACACCGGTCCAACCGGCAGGTGCGGCATTCAACATTCGGTTTCATCGACTATCAGATCCGACCCCCGTTGAGATTCTTGCTGGGTCTTCTCAGAGAGAGGCCCCTAAGGGAAACATTGTAGTGGCAATGATCGCGACGCCCTGAACTGAGGTCCGCATCCAACTAGGTGGCATTAGTAGTCGCATAGTTCGGTGAAGCTATAAAGTTTTCATATGGGCCAACAACAATCTTCAGGCAGAAAATAAAAACATGTTTTTATTTATGAGGCTAGCTAACTAGAGAAGTGTTGCCTTGTGTCAAAATAGATAACACAATAGGCATAGCTTTGTTAGAATGAGACAGAAGTTTTTAACTACATACATAGTTTAACGGGTTTGTACCTTCCTTACCAGGCGTCTTTGAGGACTAACTTACTATTTCTGTTGAGATTTCTAATGATTTATGTTACATGTAGCATATCATTATAAAGTGTATTAAATGTAGAAGTTTTTAAAAGCAAATGAAATTTTCAAACTCTTCTATTTATTTATTTTTTTTCATAGCAAAGTTGACTGAACATTTTTTTCCTACTGGTTCCACGAAGTTTATGAACCCACTGTAACTTTATATGAGATGATTTGTATTAATTTATGATTGCATCTTAATAAATCAATATTAGGCTTTAAATTAAAATTATTTTCGTTTGGTTCAGACAGTAAATAAAAAAAATATTGAACTTTAAATTACAAAATCGGGGATTTTCTTAGGAAAATCTTAAAAATCTAATAAATTCTAAAAATTTAACCAAAATGCAATTTAATAAGTGGAAGTAAATAGCTAATAGCCTTACCTATCCACCATTTTCATTTGGCTACTCAACCTCCAAACACCCTGTAGTATTCGTTGTTTACATTTGCTATCGTTTAAAGTGTCGTTACGATCAAGGTTAAAATTCGAAAATATCAATAAATAGTGTAGTAAATTGCCAAAAATACTAACAGGTGATATGAAATCCCATGTAAACGTAAATTCGAAGTTTCTGAACGTCGTTTACACAACAAAACCGAACAAATCACCATTTTGTGGAGCACATAAACACATGACAGAGCGACACAGAATGATCAAGTACCGTGCGTGGTACTTTTGTTCACGACTATGACCATCGCTATGACCAAGATTTTGCCTGAGGGGAAAGGCCTGCTATGCCATCTCCTTTGGTTAAATGCTCTAAGGCAGCGGTCGGCAACCTTTTAGCAGGCAAGGGCCACATGGTGAAAAATTCGACCAAGGGCGGGCCACACTTGTGATAATAATATTACAAAAAAAACTCAATGGTTTTAAATTTAATAAACATGTGAAATTTTATTTTATACACGGTGAAAAAAGAACTGCTTCCGAAAACAAAAACTGGCCATTGCTGGAAAGGTACTGGTTACGTTTTGAGCAAAAAAAAAATTTTTATGATTAAAAACAAAAAAATATTTTTTACGTAATTTACCAAAATTGCATGAATACTATCAGATTTTGCGATGATTTCAAATTAAATAGGGTTTTAATTTAATTTGCAATGTAAATAAACGAACCTGAACCTACAGTTGATGTGTGAGCGATGATTTCAAGCGCCGAATATGACTTTTCAATCATAAATAACTTTTTTAAATTAAGTTTTCTGGGTATGCTGTTAGTGAATTTAGTTACTATTGAGGCTCAAGAATACGTGGTTTCAGGCTTCGAAAGTGGTCTTTTTACACCCGTTATACGGGTTGTAAATAAACTGCTTCCGAAAACAAAAACTAGGCATAGCTGGAGGGGAACTAGTAACGTTATGAGCAAAAAATTTTTTTTTTATGTAATTTTACTAACTTGCATTTATACTATCAGATTTTGCGGTGATTTCAAATTAAATAGGGTTTTTTTTAATTTGCAATGTAAATAATCGCACCTGAACCGACAGTTGATGTGTGAGCGATGATTTCAAGCGGCGAATATGACTTTTCAATCCTTAATAACTTTTTTAAATTGAGTTTTCTGGGTATACCGTTATTGAATTTAGTTGCTATGAGGCTCTAGAATACATGGTTTCAGGCTTCGGAAGTGGTCTTTTTATACCCGTTATATTTTTTTTTTATACATTCGCGGGCCGCAAAGTAGACGTCGGCGGGCCGCATGTGTTGCCGACCGCTGCTCTAAGGTATAACCTTTACATAAATAAAGGTATCACTTTATTTCAAGAATGTGTGAATCTGCTGTCGGTAAATCGACTTTATTTGTAGCGAGCGAGCGTGTTACGATACCGAAAAAATCATATGGGTTAAACCTCTAATATTGTTCTACCAGTATGAAATTAAAGGTATAATTATGCCATACCTTTATAAGATAGCGGTATCGATTCTGAAAACCTTAAAACAACCGGTAGAGTTTTGGTTCAAGGATTGCGTAACCGGTATAAAATTAAGGTCCCGCTTTTTTATACAGGTTGAAATACCGGTAAACCTTAACCGTTTTCAGTCCCTGGATTGAAACGACCACTACAATGACCGTTTCAAATCAACTGCGGGAAATTTGAATCTTGAAGAGATTTAAAATTACCTCCAATAAAATTATAATTTAAACAAAGGACAAAACAATTTCTATACAACAATGGAGAATGTTAACAAATTTTGATTATTAGCTCTTCATATGCTGTGTCAAAAATAAAAAATCCTAGTGAAAGAATTATTTCGATACGTCAATTAGTTTCCGATTTATAAGTAAAACAAGTCGCAACCGCACGACGCGGGCTACCGGTGACGGTGTGACGTCATACAACAACACGCTCGGTCTGGCTCACTCAGTACGCCCGCAGTCGCGTGCCCGTACCGTCAAAATTATACCTAAATACTTAAAAAATGACCAATCCAAATACAAGGAAATCATGTGCTGTGCCTAAATGTAAAAATAGAACTACTAATTCGCCCGAAAAGTTGTTATTTATAGTTCCAAAGGATACATACATACATCACCAAATCTTTTAACTTGAACATAACCAATACCATTAAACAATTTATTAGTAAAAATACTAATAAATAAAAAAGGTTTAGTTCATATCATCAACATTTGCAATAAAAAAAAAAAAATTACTCAAATAAAATAGTAAAGGTAAAGTGCATCTGTAACGTTCAACTACATCTAGCTAGATCGAATAGGTATCCTACTTCCTAGTAATATTATAAAGCGGAAGATTATGTTTGTGTTTGTTATCTTTCACACAAAAAGTACTGAACGGATCTGGACGAGGACTGAAATAATCCATAGGCTTCTTTTAATCCTGGGAAAATGTACAGTTCCCGAGGGAAACGCGGGCGAAGCTGCTAACGAAAGCTAGTTAGCACTAAATCAATGCATGTATTTATTTAAATTTTTAAGAAGAGCGGTATCTTTGTGTACATACTAGTGGCCGCCCGCGACTCCGTTCGCGTAGAAGTCGGTTTCCGTGGGAACGAGAAGTTTTCCCGCGGTAAAAAGTACCCTATGTGTTATTCTGATGTGTAACCTACTGCAAAGTTTCTTCCAAATCCGTCCAGTAGTTTTTACGTGTAAGAGAAACAAACATTCATACATCCATACTCACAAACTTTCACATTTATAATATTAGAAGGACGTACCTACCTATAGCTACAAAACTATGATACATGATTTGTTGTCTTTAACGTAAAAAAAATAATGATAGGTAGGTACTTCTACTATTGGACTTGCATTCTTCCATTAGTATTATTATTATATTCTTTTTGAGTGGTAGAGTCTAGCTGTAGGCTCTGTCTGCAGCGATTGCTGGGCTGACTCGACCGGTGAAATACCACCGTCGCACAGGAAACCGACGTGAAGTAGGAACGATGCTCCTGCGTTTCGTTTGGTGAGTGCGGTATCCGGTGCCCAATTTTATTTATTTATTTATATATTTTCTTAAAGGTCAGCAACACACCCCCAACACCTACAGTGTTGAGGGTAGTCATGGGCGGCGGTGATCACTTACCATCAGGTGACCCGCATGCTCGTTTGCTACCAATATTACATAAAAAAAAAAAAAAAATATATTGGTTATTTTGTTTTGATAAAACAGTTTAGAACATATCAAACATTTCGGCGGCAACAAAATATCTATTTCTTGATAAATAATGCGCAGCCATTATCCATCTATTTTAGGTATATTACACGATTACCTTTTTTCGAATCCTATATCCAATTTATTAATCGAATAATATTTACTATTAACGAAATACACGACCGAAAACACAATAAAATAATACATTAAATGTTAAATAAATAAAAAAATTAAATAAAATACTGTGCCAGCTAAATGCGCCACCGCTGGCGCGTTGTTGTATGACGTCACAAGCGGTCACGTGACTGTTAGCGGTACTCGATATTTTTCGAAACTTTGAATGCCTATAAAATTAAAACTACTGGGTATTTTTGATTACAACAAAAACTAGTGTATTTGTATGCATACAGGCTTTACTGAGACAAAATTTCAAGCGATTTGGCATACTTAGTAACATTCTCCATTACGAAAAAATACGATAAGCTATACTAAAATGTGGTCGCGAGACACTAAGATCCGCTCGAAGGACCAAAAATGTGGGCGATAAGTAGTTAGTAGACTGTATCTTAAATTATTTTTTCGTAAATGATCTAATTAATTTTATTAAGAACTCCACAGAAAATGTAAATGTGGTACTCTATGCGGATGATACCAATGCCATAGTTTTAGCTGATGACATAGTATCCCTGAATGAAAGAGTAGATAACACAATCATATTGTTTGACAAATGGTTTCAAATAAATTATTTACAAATAAATTCAGAAAAAACCAAGATAATCTTATTCAGAACTACAGCAAGAAATAAAGAGACATTAAATATAGAATTAAATAATGAAAAAGTGCACACAACTGATAATGTTAAGTTCTTAGGAATACACATTGACAAAGATCTGAACTGGAAGTCTGAAATGTTGGCTATTGATAACTCTATAAGCTCGGGATGCTTTGCTCTACGCAGTTTGAGGAACGCTTTGACAATAGACCAATTAAAAGTTGTATATTTCTCGCTTATTGAGTCGAGACTTCGATATAGCATAAGGGTTTGGGGTGGTAGCTTTGACTATAACATTAAACGTGCGTTTATACTACAAAAAAGAGCTATTCGATCTATGTTAAGTATCCCTCCATGGCAATCATGTAAAGATTATTTCAAGAAGCTTGACATATTAACGGTTCCTTCTTTGTATATATTTATATTATTGGTGGATTTGGTAAAGGAACACATGTACGAAACACAGTTGGAGCTAAAAAAGAGACAAGAATCAAGGCGGAAAGATATGCCGCAAAAAATTACACCCACACTAGAAATTGTCAAACATTGCTCTCAGTACCAAGCTGTAAGATTGTATAACAAGTTACCAAATCACCTCAAAACTATAACAAATGTAGATATTTTTAGTAATCAATTGAAGCATCACTTATTGGAGAAATTTTATTATAGTTTAGAAGAATATTGAGTATTTTTATATTTTTTTAATAATTGACAATTAAAAATTTTAATATCTTAATTATTTTTGTTTTGTTTTTGACATGAATTAAATTGGTTAATTTTTTGGTATATTTTTAATGATAGGCATGTGCATGATATGATAATTATTTTTACAAGCAACTTGTTTTAATTTTATGTTGTCTTGATTATATTTTTATTTTTTTTAATGTGCTATTTTATTGTAAACTTACTTTCGAACACGATGTAAAAATTGTTTGCGAAATAAATAAATGAAATTATAAAAACTAACTAAAAGATAGCGAAACGATAGAATATATATGCTGTGTGGCCAAATAAAGTTACTGCTTGGATAGCTGGACTCATCTGAGTGTGGGTGAAGATGTGTATGCACCTCTCCAAGTACAAATAACTTCGGATTGATTTCGGCTGATCTAGACTTACCTTGATCGCTCCTACAATACCTGACTGGTTTGGTGTAAACCGAACTGCCAACTCGGAATCCAGGATCTCCACTTCACAGTATTTACACACACAAACATATACTAATTAGCTACTACTAATAACTACGAAAAAGCGATAAATATACGAGAATGATAAGTTGCTACACAGAGCGGGTGAATTTTCAAACTCAATGTTGCCAGAAGGGCAACCGCAAAATCTACAAAATTAGTTGGCAAGTGTTGCCAGTTTAATTAAACGTGAGCTGTTTAGAGCGAACAACAACAATTTTGTTTAAACGCCAAATTAGGTATTTTTAAAGAGGAAAAAAAAAGAAAGTAACTATAAAAATTCTAAATGAGTAAAAAATTAGAAAAAAAAAACAATCGTGAGTGAGCAAATGGCAACTAGGCTTGTTTCCACTAACAAAAAATCGGGTTTATTGTGGTATCTATAATAAATTAGATACGCATTGTAGTTGACAAGAAAATTTATTGACATAACTCAAACAGCATGTGAAGTAAGGCAAAGGTTACTGTCTTCGCGGACACAATGGAGCCTCAAAATGAAACCCTTTTTTGGTTTAACAACGTTATAATATAAAAATTAACAAATATGTGCGTTCAGTATGACGTTTACAGAGAGAGTGAAATTACTATGAAATTACTTATACAAATTGGTAGCCTGACAAAACAAAATAGCAATCGCGAGTATTACAAAACAAACTATTTAAACTTATAAGGCGAAGCGCCGACATAAACTCCCCGCCGTTGAAGATGGGAGTTCTTCAACCAGACTAGTCCTCTTCAAGTAGTAGAGGGCACAGCCGGACCAGCGGGCGTCGATAAGTTCCCTTGGTGGTAGTCACGTCAGCGACGCGAGTGATGT
The DNA here is from genome assembly GCA_916618145.1 of Emmelina monodactyla. NCBI lineage: Eukaryota > Metazoa > Arthropoda > Insecta > Lepidoptera > Pterophoridae > Emmelina > Emmelina monodactyla. Next base: position 157,685 of record OU745315.1, on the reverse strand, counting down.
CGTCCGCTCCCGGGAACAGTCTGGTAACTCGTCCCACGCGCCAGCACATGGGAGGAAGGGAGTCCTCGTGAAGCAGGACCAAGTCTCCAATGTTTAGCGAAGCCTTGTTCTGCCTCCACTTGGTGCGCGTCTGAAGTTCAGAGACGTACTCCTTCTGCCATCGGTTCCAAAAGTGATGTCTTATTGTTTCGACGCGTCTGTATCTATTCACGCAGCTGGTCTCCGTTGTTTGCGGGGCAGGAGCAGGCAAAGCATTGAGTGGCCGACCTATGAGAAAGTGCCCTGGGGTTAGGTATTGGAAATTATCAGGTGAAGGGGAAAGTGGACACAAAGGACGACTGTTTAGGATTGATTCAATCTGTGCAAATAATGTAGTGAGTTCTTCGAACGTTAAATTAGAGTTGCACATAACGCGTTTTACATGATACTTAGCGGATTTAACCCCCGCCTCCCAAATACATACCACCGAAATGAGGAGCATAAGATGGCGAGAAGATAAATTTAAATCCTTCCTGACCTGCAAACTCAGACAGAATATCATTTTGTGTTTTTAAAAAATTGCCTAACTCTTTAGATGCAGCAACAAAATTGCGTCCATTATCGGAGAATAATTCCGCTGGCCTGCCACGACGAGATATAAATCTACGTAGAGTTAGTATGAATGCATCTTTGGTTAAATCAGTCACAGCTTCTAGGTGTATACATTTAAAGCGTAAACAAATGAAAATACATAAGTAGCATTTACTTAATTTGGCGCCACGACCCTTTCTATTTAAGAAAGTGAAGGGGCCAGCGTAATCCATGCCTACCGAATTGAATAGGTAATCTGTGGTAATACGTTGGGCTGGCAAGTCGCCCATCTTAGGTACTAGAGTTCTTCCTTGAGCGCGACGGCAAAGCACACAGCTACTGGCAACGCGCCTTGCGAGACGTCTACCGTTCAGTGGCCACACAGTTTGTCGTACCGTGGCTAACAATAACTGAGGACCTGCGTGAAGGTTTTTGATATGCTCGTGCTGGAAAATTAATTTTGTAAAGTGATGAGACGACTCGAGAAGAACAGGATGCTTTGTTTCGTATGCAAAATCAGATGCGTTAATCCTACCACCAACTCTAATTAAGTTGTCCTCATCAACAAAGGGAGATAGTGATAAGATTCTACATTTTGGACTTAATTGTTTATTGTTAGATAGTAAATTGTATTCCACTTTAAAAACTTGCTGTTGCGCCATAAAACATAAATGCTTAAAAGATTTATTTAGTTCGTCTATTGTTAAAATACCAGTTATTTTATTATTTGGATATTTAATATTATGAATGAAACGTAAAACATAGCAAAAAGATCTTTTAATACGATTGAATTTTGAAAAACGCTCGAAGTTAATTAATGGTTCAGTAGTAATTGTACTCAACGTTGTAATAGTTGATTTAGTTTCAGGTAGATTGTCTAATAAGGTTTGTTTTAAAATAGGCCATTGAGATTGATCTAATAATAGGAATTTAGGACCGTGCCACCACAAAGATAGATTTGCCATCTGACTAGGGTTAACCCCTCGCGATATTAGGTCAGCTGGGTTCTCAGCGGTGGGCACGTAACGCCATGACGTAGACTCTGTGATTTCTTGTATTTCTCCAATTCGGTTGGCAACAAAAGTTTTTAGTTTAGAGGAGTTACCTGCTAACCATCCCAATACAATACTGGAATCACACCAGTGAAAAATGCGATCCGCAGAGTAGCGAAGGGATTGGGTAACTGCCTTAAGCAAGCGAGCAGCGAGGAGAGCAGCACACAGCTCCAAGCGCGGGATCGATGTAGGCCTCAAAGGCGCTACCTTGGACTTAGAGCAGAGTAGGTTTGAAGTGACGTCACCGTTGCTGTTCACTGTCCGCACGTAGAGACATGCTCCGTAACCTATTTGTGAAGCGTCACTGAAAGTATGTATTTCAATATAAGATGGAGATTCACAAAGAACGAACCTCGGAATATGGAGAGAGGCGAGAGTAGATAAGTTACTAGAAACATGTCCCATTGTTCTTTAGTTTTGGTTGGGACTTGTTGGTCCCAATCAAGCTTAAGTTGCCATAAACTTTGTAACATTAATTTGGCCTGCATGATACATGGACTAAGTAGACCCAATGGGTCGAATATCCTGAATGAATGGGACATTATAAAACGTTTAGTTACGATTTCAGTTTGTAAAGGTTGTGTTATAGGAAAGTTTAAGGTATCATTATTGGGGTTCCAACCAAGCCCGAGTGTATTTGACGATTCGCTAATTGTTAAATTATCTTGAATATTGTTTGAATCATTGAACAATGCAGGCATATTAGTTTTGAATTTACGCAAGTGAAAACATGCCTTTTTAAGTTCCATGCTGACGCCCTGTTGAATATAGCGTAGTTCGTTTTCATCATTAGATCCGGTGATCAGATCGTCAACATAGAAGTCCCTTTGTATAATAGTTTTAATAAGGCTGTCGTCACACTCCTCTCCAAGTTGCCACAGACAGCGAATGCTCAAAAAGCTGCCACTTGCGGTACCGTAAGTGACAGTATTCAATTGCATCGTCCTGATAGGCTGGGACTCATCTTCTCGCCATAATATCAGCTGTAAATTTCTATCATCGGGATGAACAACAATTTGGCGGTACATTTTTTCGATGTCTCCCGTGAGTAAGTATTTGTACTGGCGAGCTCGAATTAGGATGGCGAAAAGAGAGTCTTGAATATTAGGACCTACCAGTTGTAAGTCATTCAACGAGCAACCTGAAGAGGAGGGTGCGGATCCGTCAAACACAACACGAAGCTTGGTTGACTCGCTGGATTTCCTTAAAACAGCGTGGTGGCATAAAAAATATGCTGGATCTTATTAATCTTGGTAATTATTGGTAATCTTATTGCGGCTGTGGATAGATGACCTAGTGACTCATATTCATTGATAAATTGAACATATTGTAATTTTAGATCATTGTTTTTTCGAAACCGTTTTTCTAAATTAAGTAAACGTTTTTTTGCAAGTAGATAGGAGTCACCTAGAGCATCTGGTGAGTCACGTAGCGGTAGTTTGACACAAAATCTACCTGTTTTTAGCCTAGTAGTGTTTAGTAAAAAATGTCTTTCGCATTGACATACTATGAACATTTTTTTGTGGAAGCTCTTCGAGCTCCCAGAACTTAGGTAGCAATTGGTCAATTTGGGATTCTTTAGACAAATCCTGCCCATCAACTATTGCATGATTAGAATTAATATTTATTAAAGAATTTTGCTTATTAATATTTGATTGTGGATTGTTGGCATTTGCATGTGAATAGGACCTCCTATCAACCAACCGAATTGAGAACTATGTAGTCTAGGCTTGCCTTTACCTAGTTGTTTTTGTTTATTGCCTAAGATATCCCAAAATAAATCGGCTCCAATCAAGACGTCGATTGGAGCAGGCTGGTCGAAGTGGGGGTCGGCTAATTGAATATTTTTAGGCAAGTTAAGAGTAGAAGGGTCTAACGGAAACTTTGGTAATTTTCCGGTTAGATTTTCTAAAATAAAACCTGAAAATACTATTTTAAAATTATTGTGTATAGAATCGCGGGATTGCAACTGCACGACACATCTTTTGGTGACTGCGCCGGCGTGACAATTGCCAATACCTATGACGTTTAGTGAAGTAGGAGATGTATGTAAAGACAATCTCTGTTGTAACGAACTAGTTATAAATGTTGATTGACTGCCTGAATCCAGCAGGGCTCGTACAATAAGCACCTTTTTAGTTACTGGATTCACAGCTTTAATTAGGGCAGTAGATAATAACACTTGACTTGTAATTTCCTTTGAGAAGTTGACTATAGACTCAGGTTCTTGTAGTTCGACTGAGTTGACCTTAGAGTCATAGTGATTTGAATTGTTGTGTAGTAAAGTATTGTGACGTTTCTTGCACAGTCTACAAGGGCCCATACGGCAATCGCTTAATGGGTGACCTTGCCTTAAACAATTAGGACATAGCTTGAACTTGTATACATCTGACATTTTGTCTTTAATTGATTTTGCCTTGAAAATTGAACATTCATAAATTCTATGATTCTGGCTACAAATAATGCACGTGAATACGTGATCAATATCTTTGCTAGTTGTAGCAAATGTCTTGGTTCTAGCAGTGGATCTACCGCTACTAGCGACACCTGTATAGTTATGATGAAACTTAAAATTATTTTCTTTATTTCGATTAATCGACTCGAGAACGTGGGCCCGATCCAGTAAAAATGAAGTAAATTGATCTAAGCTGGGAATATCATCTAAGTTATTGCGCTGCTCTTCCCATTTCATTAATGTAGAATTATCAAGCTTAGATGAAAGCATAAAAATAATTAAAGTGTCCCATTTGTCAGTAGGTTGACCAAGGTTGGAAAGAGCGCGAAGGTTTTGGTTACGTGATCAACAAAAAACTTTAAAGAACCCTCCGATTCTCGAGTAATAGACTGTATGTTAAATAATGATTTTAAATGATAATTTATAAGTAATCTCTTATTATTATAGCGACTGCATAACAATTGCCACGCATTTGAGTAATTAGCGGACGAAACTTCAATATTTGCCACTATGCGCTTTGCCTCGCCATCCTCGCCATCAAGGTAACTTAATAAATAGTGAAATTTTTGAATCGTAGAAATTCGCTGATTGCTGTGAATCAAATTCGTAAAAGTGTCGTGAAACTCAAGCCAGCGGAAGAACGATCCGTCGAATTTAGCGATTTGAATTTGGGGCAATTTTATTCCTACATCGTTGTGATCAAAAGTGCATTGAGTTTCATGAAATATTGATTCACGTCGTTTCTTTTCATGTTCTAAAGATTTAATTTCATTTTGTTTTTCTAATAATCCCTTGCAAATTGCGGTACATAATATTATGTCTTGCTCAATGGACTCTCTCATATCAATTTCAACGTCAAGATTTGTAGAATTTAAGACTTCTATCTGTGTTTGCAGCTCATCAAATTTTAAAGATAAACTTTCGAACCTACTGAGTTTTAACGACATTTCGGCGCACTCGACGTGTGTAAACGAAGATTGCTTTGTGACACGATCTAAATAATTTTTGAATTTGGTAATTTGACCTTTAATTGAACTCCTTTTTGTACATAATTCACCAATTTTTAATTCATATTCGGAGTTGGATCCGTTTGACCCCAACTCCCCCTTATATTTATATTATATTTTCCCCTTGCGACATTGTAATTTAAATAAATTTGTTAATGAGGTAGGTAGTAAATAAAAAAGTAATTTCGTTAAAAATAGTAATCACAAAGCAATTGCACTAAAATAATTACACCGGTCAGTAACGTCGGGGCGTTAATTAGTAACGTAATGTAATGCTCAATAGTAAAATGTTATAAATGGTCTCACGCTCCTCGAATTCCGGTGGTACCTGGGCCCGGCGGCGGCAGCGCGGCGCTCGGGCTCCGCTGAACGCAGAGTCGCCTCAAGGTCGATGCAGCCGCGCGCTCGACGCCAACACAACGCTGAAATATATTCGGCAAAACGCTGCTGATTATCACCGAAATAAGCAAAAATATGAATGACGCGAAACCAAATGAATTTAATATTATAATTATTATATTGGATGTTATAACACGTAAATTCTTGATTTTAAAAGATTTTTAAAGCTATTTTATTTTATTAATTTGTGAGGGTAATTTTATAATTATTTGCACTGGATGAATTTCGTTGTAATTAGGAAATTTAGTGATGGATATGGACTAATTAGGAAGCAGGGATGGATAAACAGGGCACTTATCTGTCGAACTATGCTGCGGGGTGATGCTTTAGCTGCGTCACTGCCCGGCGGTGCTCAGCTCGACCCTGGTCAAATCTCCAACGCTTCGGCTTCTTGCACCTTGTGTAGATATAGGCCTTTGCAGGGAACCTCCGGCTTGTACTTAGGTTCTTGTCTTCTGCTTGGCTGGTACTCAAACCGTCAATCCTTTTCCTTTGTCTTCTGATGATGGTGGTCACGGAAAGTTGCAAGTCGCGGACATGTACCTTTTCTGGAGTACGTCCTGTCACGGTCGCCAATTTATGTCTTCGCGGACACAATGGAGCCTCAAAATGAAACCCTTTTTTGGTTTAACAACGTTATAATATAAAAATTAACAAATATGTGCGTTCAGTATGACGTTTACAGAGAGAGTGAAATTACTATGAAATTACTTATACAGATTGGTAGCCTGACAAAACAAAATAGCAATCGCGAGTATTACAAAACAAACTATTTAAACTTATAAGGCGAAGCGCCGACAGTTACAACAGTATCTATAGTTTCGTTATTATTAATAGATGTGAATGAAGTTTATTATTTACTATAAAATATAAAGATTAATGTTATTTTTAAGGAATTTATTACTGAAAAAAATATATTTAATCATGTGACAGTGAACACCTATCAGAAAGCGTTACGTCACAGAGTGCGTCCGCCATTTTTGTTGTTGACGTTTTAGTAGTAAACACAGTAGTAATAAAAGAATTTATTCTAATTCTTTTGCATTTTGTCATAATGGATAACCAGTTTTGCCGACTATTTCACCAGTTTAATATAATTAGCAATGCAGTCTGGGTTTAGCAAAGCAAATTCTACGAATTTACCAAGAATAGGCATGAAGACAGATTTTGAAAAACTGTTGTATCATATTCAGAAATATATACTTATTGTAAAAAATATCATATTTCGGAAAAAAAAGCATTATTTATATGAAAAAAATCAATTTAAAATTTTATGTTTAAAATTCCCACCAAAACGCTCCAAAGTGTCATGGCGTCGATTTTGACGTCACGTTTGAGCAGTGTTACCAACTCGAATTTTTATAAATCGTTCCGTACGACTCTAAAAGTTGGTAGTTTCCGACCAAACTCAATTCGAAAAGTAGGTAGATCTACCAACTTATATTTTTCAAGATTTAGAAGGAATCTGCACGGTCGTATAATATCTATAACCGATTATTTTAGTAAAAATAAATTATTTTTCTGACTATTTTTAAAAAAAGCAATAAGAAAAAACTAAATTGTTAATTTTTAGAATAAAAACAAAATTAAAAAAAAATCCCATCCCACTAATTTGCCCCCTAAATTTGGGGGGAAAACCCCTAAGTTGGGAACCATGCTCAATAGTGACGTCATTCGCTCTGATTGGCGTTCAGAATATCATGGCGGACTGTAGTATTTTGAAGATTTATTTTTTAAAAATATTAATTAATCTCGCTTTAATTATAATAATACCTTGTTATTTTTTAATATTTTATTTACGTTTCATTAGATGGTAGCATAATTTTTGCGTATTTTATTCACAGTCATCATGCCTATTGACGCTGTTATGCTCGGAACATTTTTCGCGAGTAACAGTGACTTTTGCTCTTCGGAATTTCGCAATGTTAAAACTTCAATGTAAGTAAAAACAAGTGTGAAATGTTATTTAGTAAGTTAATTCAGCTTTCTTTTAAAAAAGAGTTTAAATGTCTGGCATGACGACTTAGATTTTGACTTCGTTTTAGGTTAGATATTTTGTGATGTTTACAATAGCTAATAGTTACATCTGCTTTCAGGTCTTCTCGTGCTTCATACGGAGACGACGCCATAAGCTACGTGCAGCTCAAGCGTGACGCCAAATTATGTATAGTGAAGTGCAAAATGTGTCCAGAACACAAGTGCATGCTAAACTATATGGATGCACCTTAAATGTGGACGAAGAGGATGATGTGATTGTTTCCGTAGAATGTGACGACTGTGCTGCTTCGAGAAGTGGATGCAAACACGCAATCGCTTTTTTAATTTGGGTTCACCGTCGTAGCGAGGAACCACCGTGCACATCAACTGAGTACTACTGGAAAAAATCCAAGTTGTCAAGAGTTGGCAGTTCTTTAAAGTCTATCACGACCAAAGAATTGTCAAAGGGCAGTCCCTTGTCCCAGCAAATAATTCAGTAATCCTAAAATTCTTAGAAGAAGGACAGAAAAGAAAAGTGCAAAACTGCGAGCTTTTAAAATATCAACCTTCATATTCTCCAAGTAAAACAGAGATACTCTCAATGCACCTTCTTGTGTTAAAATTTAAAGAGAAGTGTGTTGATACATTTTTAAGTAAACTCACTATAACAACAGCTTTAATTGAGAAAGTTAAAGAAGAGACAAGTGACCAAGTGAAAAGCAATCTTTGGTTTGAATATCTCAAATGGTCGGATAACTACATCAAGAGCTTTTGAAGTTAGTTTATGCAAGGTAACTGATGGCACACTAGTATCCCTAATACTAGGAGGCAAAATTCCTGAGACCAAGCATATGAAACGTAGCCATGTGCTAGAAGATGAAGTGAGAAAGACTAGAAAAACTGCTGGGGGAAAAAATTAAAAAGTGTGGTCTGGTATTGCGTACTAAATACCCAATGATAGCTGGTTCTCCAGATGGAATTTGTGAAGATTGCATCATCGAAATTAAATGTCCTATAAGTTCAAAAACTAATAAAAACTATATTAGGAATGGCCAGGCTACAAAAAAATATCATGCCCAAATACAACTACAAATGTATCTGACGGGGGAAAAAAGTGGTTATTTTTGTGTAGCTGACCCTGATTATGTAACAAATACAAAAGTAGAAATTATAAGTGTGCCTGAATCAAGAATATGTGGAAAATTTGATCACTGAGAAATTAGTACCATTCTGGCAAAATAATATATATCCATTATTATATAAGAGTGTAATATAAGATTGTATAAATGTATTTATTCGGAGGTCAGTAATGTTTTTGAAATTAATAAAATAATTTTTAAGAATTTGTTTGTTTTGTTGTATTAAAGAGTCTTGCAAATTAACTAAACCACATGCTATGATTGTTATATCGTCAAGTATTTTAACAAAGTTTAAATTTATACATGCATGTGGTTTAAGCCGTAAGCTGGCTATTTGTTTAGTAAACCTTGCTTCAGTTTTACTCATTTTCACTCCACTGTTAACACTTGGAGGTCTCACCAGAGTAACTCCTGCCTTACACAAATATTGTTCCACGTGTTTAAATCCTCTATCTGCCAAAACACGCATACCAGGCTTTAATGTCTTTAAAAAATCACATGATTCCACCAAAAAGGTGTCTGTTGTTCTGCCCCCAAATCCAGGTGATATATAGTTTATTAATCCATTTGGTGTACAGGATATCAGGTATTTAATTGTATTGGCCTTTTTGTAATCAGACCAGGATAGAGCCTGATTTACTGCCTTCGATGGCTTCTGTACCCCAATTTCGAGGCAGTCAATAATACAACTCACATTGTGAAAATTGTGTCTAAATGATATAGGTAAGGTTTGTTTAGTAATTTCACTGTCTAGATTAACAATAAAAGGACGCATAACACTGGCTATTAAGGGTATATTTTTAGTAAATATCTTGGTCAAATATGATGCAGTAATTTCATAATCGTGGCTCTGGGTAGACCACCATTTCCCAGAGGCAGAGCCCATTGCCACCACGCGCGTCATAGGTCGCGGATAATGACACGGCCTCCAGATATGGAGGTTAGCTGCGAATACCCAATAAGCAGTCGCGGACGACGGGGCGGTCCATTCGAGGGTGTGTGCCGGGAAACCAGTAGCGCGGCTTTCTCTACAAAATAGCACTGCTACCCAATGAAGATGGATGTCAGTGGCGAGTATTTGCCGCCACTCTAAACTAAGCATAAGCTCGGGGAGAATAGCCTCGTCAGCCATGATCGGCAGCTACTCTAGGAGAAGGAAAACTCCGAAATAAAACCAGACTTCCCGAAAGGGTCGTTCTACACCGCAACTCAGTAGTCATGTTTTACTGAATCGGAGGCCTTGGCTTAACCGCCTGGGTCACGAGGAAGACATCCTCTGTAAATAATTACTCCAATCCTAAGGTGCGGTGCGCGCCGAGAGGATGAATAGCTGAAGGAAATCTCAGTCGGTAGCGCCCAACCTCGATAGGCATGGCCACTATCGTTGTATATTGCCTTCTTACAGGAATAGACGTCACCCTGTGAGCGACCGCTGTATCGTTCTAACTCGTGGGAACAAACATGAATAAATCCTCTAAAACAAGCACAACCTCAAAAACAAACCAAAAAAACCTCACCCAGCAAGTTTTCCACCCTGGACTCTTTCACAGGCCGAGATCTTCTTCCCTTAGTAACATTTCACTGGGCATCACCATACCTGAAAATAATTGCGACCGTGACTCTGTTACGGAAGAACCCAGTCAATTAGATTCGCAATCCGAATCAACTAATTGGCAAAAGGTACCTCAGAGAAATAAAAGATTACGAACTGAAGACTCACCCCCTCAACTAATACATGACGTGAATAGCTTCAGTACACTCCCAGTCGACTTGTCAGAAGACGAACATTCAAAGGCAGAAATCAAAGTCAGGAAACCGCCTCCAATTATGTTATATGGCATCGAAAATGTACACCATCTTACACAACATTTAGAAAATAAAATCAACAATAACTCTTTTTCCTTTAAAATAGTTAATAAAAATCTTCTTCGCCTTAACGTTGATACACCGGCAGACTACAAAAAAGTGATCGATGTAATACGCGAGAAAGGTCTAATAGCCTACACTTTCACACCAAAAGATACAAGATGTTGCAGAATTGTAATAAAAAACCTTCATCATTCAACTCCGCTCGAAGCTATAGTAGAGGCCGTTGAAGCCACCGGCAATAAAATCAGAGGGGAAATCATCAACGCACGTTTCGGTCCTGAAAAAAGACCTACATCAACATTCTTTGTCAACCTAGAACCCAGTATACTCAACAAGGAAGCCAAACTTATTAAATACATCTATCACCAAACTGTTAAAATAGAAGATCCCCACAAACAAAAGAATATAGTTCAATGTCATCGATGCCAGAGTTATGGACACTCCAAAAACAACTGTCTTAGACCTTTCAGATGTGTTAAATGCGGTGAAAATCATAAAACATCAGACTGTTTGAAAAAAGACCGAAACACTCCAGCGAAATGTGCTCTCTGCCAACTTGACCACCCAGCCAACTATAAAGGTTGTAAAGTTTACTTAGAGATCTTGTCTAAAAGAAACAAAACTCCCAGAATAATGAAAGATAAACCAAGGCTCCCTCAAAAAGAAGATGCAACTTTAAGTAAAATTCCCGCAAAACTACCGGAAAAACCAACAGGGCCACTCAAGCTAGTCAGCGATAAGTCATACTCTGATGTAATAGTTGACCAAATTAATTTACCTATTACCCAACAAAACACAACGAAGGAACCTTCGGGTGACTTACGTCCTCACATAAACTTAGAACAAACTCTTATCAAACAGAGTGAAAAGATCGATCTCCTAATTAATCAAATAAACTCCATGCTGGGTCTTATAACAACTCTCCTCACCAAATTAACAACATGACTTGTCTTCGTATAGCAGCCTGGAACGTAAACGGTCTTTCGACTAGAGTGAATGAACTTGAACTGTTTATAAAAGCCAACGATCTGGATATTGTACTTATTTCAGAATTTCACGTTACTTCTCGTAGTAATATCGTAATCGAAGGTTTCAACATCTATCTGACTCCCCATCCTGATGGTACTTCTCATGCTGGTACTGCATTATGTGTAAAGTCTCGACTTAAACATTGCCTAATGCAGTCATATGATTCAGAATATCTTCAAGCTACAATAGTCAGAGTCGATGACAGGCTAGGGGCTATTACAGTTGCCGCAGTCTATCTTCCTCCAAAACACAATGTTTCGGAAGGCATGTTTACAATCTTTTTTAAATCGCTCGGTCATCGTTTTATCGCAGGCGGCGACTGGAATGCCAAGAATACCTACTGGGGGTCTCGTCTAACAAAAACACGCGGCCGTGAGCTGAAGAAAAGTTTAGAAGCTAACAATCTGCAACCTTTATCTACTGGTGAACCTGCCTACTGGCCAACTGACAAAAAAAAGAAACCCGACCTAGTAGATTTCTTTATTATCAAAAACATTTGCCTTCTATTCACTCACATTGAATCAAGTCAGGATGGTTCGTCTGACCATTCCCCCGTTATCCTGACTCTCAGCTCTACTGTACTAACTCTTAATGAACAGTGAGAGACGTTACATAACTCCAAAACTGACTGGGACTCTGTTCGTGACTATATCAACACTAATATAAAACTAATGGGGCCATTGAATGACGTTGACTCAATTGAACGAGCAACGATATATATTACCAATTTAATCCAGTCTGCTGTTTGGAGATCTACCCCTGAATATAAAACAAAACCTGAAAAAGCGATGGTTCCTCTTGAGATCCGACAAAAACTTAAAGAGAAAAGACTTCGAAAAATATGGCAGCGATATCGTCGGCCCTCTGACAAAACTCTTCTCAATAAAGCAATTCTTTTAATTAAAACACTTGCTTCAACAAGATAAAGACGATACACTCAAGAGGAGACTAGAATTACTTTCTCCTAATAGCAGAGACGATTATTCACTCTGGAAAGCAACCAAGAACCTAAAACAACCGCAAAAGCCACTCCCACCCCTTAGATGCACAGATTCCTGGGCTAGAACAGACTCTGAAAAAGCTGAGGCTTTTGCCACTTACCTTGCTTCTGTATTCAAACCTAACGATTGCGGCAATAGTGACGACGGCGAGATTTCTGCTATTCTCGACCAAGATTTTCAGTTATGCCTACCCATTAAGCCTACTTCGCCCAAAGAAATATCTAAAGTAGTTGCTAGCTTTAAATCTCACAAAGCACCAGGATTCGACCTTATAACTCCTAAAGTTCTCAAAGAACTTCCCAAGAAATGTATCGTGTTCCTGGCTAGGCTATTTAATGCAACGTTTCAAAAGGGTTACTTTCCTTCAATATGGAAAGTTTCACAGATTATCATGATCCCTAAGCCTGGTAAACCAGTTCACGAAGTCTCCTCTTACCGCCCGATTAGCCTGACCCCAATACTGTCAAAACTGTGGGAAACTATTCTTCTGGCTCGACTTGAAGTTTTCATTAAAGAAAACTCAGTGCTACCTGACCACCAATTTGGGTTTCGAAAACATCACTCCACTGTCGAGCAAGTACATAGAGTTCAGAAAACCATTCGAGATAGTATGGAAAGGAAAGAATATTGCTCTGCTGTATTTTTGGACATAAAACAGGCATTTGACCGAGTTTGGCATACAGGACTACTATGTAAGATCAAACATAAGTTACCTCACTCGGTTTTTCCGTTATTATCCTCCAACCTGACGCATAGATCATTCCAAATCAAACAAGGCAGTGCTAGATCCACGCTCCATGAAATCCATGCAGGGGTACCCCAGGGATCTGTTCTTGGTCCAACTCTGTACAATATCTTTTCTCACGATTTACCACAGACCCCGGGAATGGTAACAGCTACCTTTGCTGACGATGCTGCCTTCTTAGCCTGCCACAAAAACGCCGATGCCGCTAGTAGAGCTGTCTAGACCCAACTAGATAAAGTCCATATCTGGCTTGCCAAATGGCGAACCAAAGCAAGCCCTCCAAAGTCTCATCACATCACGTTTACCTTACGTCAAGATGACTGCCCTCCGGTAAAACTTGGTGAAGACATCCTGCCACAATCAGCAGTCGTCAAATACCTGGGCTTTCATCTAGACAGACGCCTGACATGGAAAGACCACATCCACAGGAAGCGAGACGAAATAAATTTTCGATTTCGCAATCTGCTATGGCTCTTAGGAAAACAATCCAACTTGTCACAGAGAAATAAGCTTTTAATCTATGCTTCTTTATTAAAACCCATACGGACGTACGGAATCCAGCTATGGTCAACTGCCAGCAAAAGCAACATTCAATGCTTTCAAAGAATGCAAAACAGCATTTTGAGAACAATATCTGGTGCACCGTGGTATGCTCGTAACAACGAAATTCATCGTCACTGTGAAATGTCAACAGTAATAGAAGAAATAAGTATCTGGAGAACTAGGTACAAAGATAGACTCATAAACCATCCCAATGCCCTAGTGGCGGAATTGCTTGTGCCCAGAGCTACTAAAAGGCTAAAAAGGAGTACCAATGTGCTCTAACACTGGAGAAGTTAATATTTATATTTATTTGACTTCCTCAGCGCCAGTCACTGATCCGCTAACACATCTGATAAAAGTTCTCCAACTGATTGCAGATATAATAAAACAAAAAAAAAAAAAAAAATTCATAATCATCTGCCAGTTGATTAAATGTACTGTCCAACCTGATTTTATGCAAACAAAACAATAAATGATGTTTAGGAATATTTAAGCTGTCTTTAATAATGTCAATCAAGTAATAACAAGTATCTGAAACCCCAATGTACAATCGAGGCTTCTTCTATATTTTTTTTTATTGTGTTCAATACAGTCTCCGTAGCTTGCAGTTTTTTATATTCTTCAAGCAATTCACTGCAGTCAGAAGATGATTTAATTTGTAATAATTGTACAGAAGGTGAGTGGCCCCTGGTGTCTGGTGTGTACAAAGAAATGTCTGAACTCCGTCTGAGTGCTCGGCTTCAGTAAATATATTTCTTGCAATTTTACATTGTGATTTCTGGAAAGTTTTAATTTTGAATGGTGATGTGAAACGCAATACTAATGATGGTTTTAATGGTGACAGTCCCTGATCTTTGTATTTCACTTCAACTTGCACAGCTTTACTTCTGAATTTGTGTGTTACTGATGCTTGTACTGATTTATCTGCTGTTTTACTTATAATCATATTCTCAACATTTTCTTCTGCCAACTGGTTATCTGAAAATAAACCAAAGGAAATTAAAAAGGATAAAAATAATATAACTAGGTACTTATTCCCTGAACTGTTATATCTTAGGTACATACTTGAAGTGATATTAGAAGTATCTTTGTGAGATGAACTTGGTACAGAGCTTTCGTCATATTCTTTTAACACTCTGCAATGGTCATCATTCTTTGTTTCTTCAAAATGTATGGCCGTTCAGTGCTGCTGCTTGTTCGCTTTCTTCTGTCTCTTGGCACTCGAATTTTGTTGCAATGCAATCTGATTTCATACACACTCTTGATAATTTTCCCATGATATAATATTGCATATAGTCATATCATATCGTTTGGCAACTGCAACAATAAACTTGTATTTTGTAATAAATACAACATGAAACTTAGTCATCAGAACTAAATTAACCTCGAACTAACCTCAAATAATTCAATAAACTAAATAGCTATAATCTAAGTATTTCGTCATTATAATATACTAACAAGGCACTGTAAATTTATCATTATTTTAAATACTTACATCAAAATGATCTTCACAAAAGTAACTACATTCTTGAATCTAAAGACAAACTATGGGCATCATCTCTCCGTGCAAGTTACAACCACCCACTTTCTCCGTATTTGTTCATTGTTTGGAACTTTTACAAACAGTTTATTAGGTGTCAGTTAAACTTGTGCTTTTACACTCAGGCCCTACACAATACTTTTAAAACGTGGAATCCATTTTTAAGTTAAATAAAGCAAAGAAAAGTATCAATTACAGTTCATGGTTTGTTTTGTTTTGCACTGTGTGACGTCGTTCATAACGCCATATTAGTTTAAGAGCGTTTTCGCGGCAAATTCAAACAGGCTTATAAAAAACAAAAAATAATAATTTTACTGATCGATTTTTGAAGAAAATTTTACTTATTTTGGTTAAATATCTAATAAAGGAAAGAATCAAACACTAACTACATTTTTGGAAACAAGCCTGGTCCTTAAATCGAATACGTGAAAACGTCGGAAAGCGTGCAAATGCGTCGACCGAAAAAGATTTCACTACTCACAAACGTTAGCACTGAAATCAATTAGGTCCACTTTAGGTTGGTTATGACAGGTGGCTTAATAAGGGTCAGTAAGATTGCATGTTGAGGTTTTCCCGATGAATCTGCTAAATATCTTTACATTTAACAATATTAGTTTAACAAAACTTGTCCGAAAGTGTAGATCTTACAAATTAAAGTATTCAGTTGTCAGTTTGGCATTGACTGACATTCATCTGATATACTAGTCCGAAATTACTGTCAGCGCGCTTTCTGCACTATTTGCGTGCAAACGGTTGGACCATTAATACGAACGTTTGCATACTCTGAGCAATCTGACGTCATTAGTGACGTCACCGTTCAATGCTAACAGTGCAAACAAAAGATAGGTAGTGCACTGTGTGCAGCAATGTCAGATGAATGTCAGTCAATGTCAAACTGACAACTGAATACTTTAATTTGTATGATCTAAATTTTGGACAAGTTTTATTGATTTTATATTGTTTAAAGTAAAGATATTTAGCAGATTCATCGGGAAAACCTCAACATGCAATCTTACTGACCCATATTAAACCACCTGTCATTTTGACAGAACGTTCAAGCATATGTTCGTACCAACAAGTGGACCAAATTGATATCAGTGCTAACGTTTGTGAGTAATGAAATCTTTTTTGGTCCACGAATGTGCACGCTTACCAACGTTTTCACGTATTCTATTAAAGGACCACGACATGACATTGCTGCACACAGTACACGACCTATCTTTTGTTTGCACCGTTAGCACTGAACGATGTCGTCACTAATGACGTCAGATTGCTCAGAGTGTGCAAACGTTCGCATTAATGGTCTAACCGTGTGCACGCAAATAGTGCAGAAAGCGCGCTGACAGCAATTTCGGACAAGTATAATTGTCAACAGCAAGTTGATTGACGTTGACATTTGTCACACGTCAATCATCTACATTAAAAACAAATCACCTCAAAACATAAAACAAGTAAAAATCATAAATCAATTTTATTGTAAAATAGCGACTGTACGATCTACGATGCGTACAGATAATATTTTATAGGCATTGACCTAGTGTTAGCAATGAGCCCAATATTCAGGGACAGCCTAGTAAACTACATAATTCTGCTTACTTGTACAACCTACATTAATTAATCTACATTTGACAATAATTTTGACCTAGTGTTGGCAATGAGTCCAATGTTCAGGGACGGCCGAGTGAACTACATTATTTCGCTTACTAGCAACCTACATTAATAAGTTTACATTATACATTAAGTTTTACAATAAATTCAGTTACCTAACGGTACTCGTTGGGTTTGGTTATTTACATACCTACACCACAATTAGGAAAATAACCTACCCTCCTAACATTTTAACTTGTGCGGTTTACGCCCGTACATGTTTTGTTGCACAATCAGCTGCATTATCCTCGGAGCTGACTGGATATAACGTTTATCTGTTCCATTAACTGTTCGGGAGATAACAAGTGAGCGCCAATATGACCATGTGTGATGTCTGTCATGACGTTGATCAGGCTGTCTTGAATACGTCTCAGACTAGAAATTATGGAAGTCGCAGCCAAAGTTGAGGATAAGATGTAGAGTTCATCTCGCTGTTCCGTCTGTACCTGATTCACGAGATGAGTTTCGGTTTGCAAATGTTTGTCAATTAATTTAAATTGTTTATTCATAATAGCCTCATTCCTAAGCATGATGTTGTATTGGGCCTCGATAACACTTGTTTGATTTTTCAACATTTGCTGCATATGATTCTCGTTTTGAGATACTGTCTCAATGTCTTTTTCATACTGTTTAGCGAATCTGTCATCTAAAACTCCGAATAAAGAGTTAGCCAAATAACCCACTCCGTTTACTAAGCCACGTTTTTGTCTCTTTCTGTAACCTCTAAAAATGTTGTTGTTATGTTCAATTTCTGATAATTCGTGCTCTAGCTGATATATGATACCTTTGTATTGGGCCGGTAGCGCAGTGGATAATAGGTATCGGTGTAAATGGGTGACGTACACATCTAAGTTACGTAATCCGTTCCAGTAGGTTGACATATTGTAGTAAACAATTAACTTCCATTCGTCACGTATAATATTTATGTCGTACATCTTATCAAAATAAATGTTTTGATTGTTATCAAATTTTGTAATGTTGTATGAACCTTGTGCCGGCGATAGGAAAGCGAAAAATAGCAAAAGTGCCATAGTTATGAAATGGCATAACCCTTTTTTTCTAGCTGACCTTTTCTGTTGTGGTTGCGTAACGTTTGTCCCGGAAGTTGCGGCGACGTCGGGGCAGGGGCAAGGATTTATCGTTGTTTGTTGATTTTCATTCGCTTGTATAGGTAGCAATGATAGTTTAGTAACAGGTCTCTTGATTATGCCGTTTTTTGTTTTAACCGATACTGCCCTGACATATCCATCCGTACCAGGATAGACATCCGTTATTCTGCCGAGTGCCCATTTTCCAGGTGGGAGGTTATCCTCCCTAACAAGCACAATATCGTTTGTTTTCAAGTTATCTTGAGGCGTTCTCCACTTCGAGCGAGTCTGTAGTTGTTGCAGGTAATCCGAGGACCAATATTTCCAGAATTGTTTGTTGAAGTTTTGAATAAGTCGCCAGCGAGTTGTAAAATTCATATGTTCCGGGTCCGTTTGTGGTCTAGACAGTAGTGGACCCCCGATAAGAAAATGACCAGGAGTTAAGTAATCATCTTCTGGGTTTTCTGTGAGTGGACACAGTGGTCTCGAATTGAGACATGCTTCCACTTGATGTAGCAATGTTATGAACTCTTCATATGTCAACTTTTGTTCGCCAACTACCCTTTTTAAGTGGTACTTAAGGCTTTTTACAGCAGCTTCCCATAAACCTCCAGCACTTGGCCACACAGGAACGTTAAAATGCCACTCAATATTCATTTCAGATATGTTACAAATGAAGTCTTTGTTGATGGTATTGACGATCTCTTTGTATTCCTTTTGCAACATACGGTTGGCTCCTACGAAGTTTGTGCCATTATCACTAAACACATGCGAGGGTGTTCCACGTCTGGCACAAAACCGCTGGAAAGCAGCAAGAAACCCAGGTGTGCTTAGGTCTGATACTAGCTCCAAGTGTACCGCCTTTGTTGCTAGACAAACAAATACGGCAACATATCCCTTGTGTGTACGTACTCCCCGTCCTTTGTTAGCCTTAACGTCGAAATGTCCCGTGAAATCCACTCCTGTGTTGGTAAATGGTCGTGAGGGTATAACCCGCGCCGCGGGTAAGTCTGCCATCATTGGTGTGTGTTTGTTGGGACTATAGCGGCGGCACGTAACACATTTCCTCAATTGTCCTTTCACAGTACGTATGCCACTGATTATCCAGTATTTGTTTCGAATGTACGATAGGGTGAGTCTAGGTCCGCCATGTAGCGTAATTTGATGTGCTTGATTAATTACTAAATCCGTCAAACGACTGTGACTTGGTAATATTAATGGATGTTTCGCTGACATATTAATCAGAGAGTTCTTGAGCCTTCCTCCTACTCTCAGTAGTCCTTCCCCATCTATAAAAGGACAAAGGCTAACCAATCTACTGTTTCTGTTTGTAAACCCTTTTGTTTTTATTATTAGATTGTTACAAAAATAATAATAAAAGTATTGAAAGTAAAATATTCTTCTCGGCGATTTCGTACACGTGGCATCATTAGTCTGCGTAGGAACCTCTGCCTGGATGTCAATACTGGATACTGAGGAATGAGCTTGTTGAGTGATTCCAGTGTTTCAATCTTTCGGCGAGATTTGTCGGGAAGAATGATGACTGTTTTTCCCTTCCGCCGACCAACAGTTTTTGATGCCAAAATGCTTGCGAGCTGACAAACATGTGATGTCTGATCTTGGTTAAGAACTCCGACATATTGATGCATGTGCCCTTTAATGAAGTCTTGCTGTCCCAGACGGCATCACGGTGCTCAATATCAGTGAACCATACAAGGAGAGGTGTGGTTTTGGACTGCAAAGAAGTACCTAGGCGATGACACACTTGTATGTGCTTTTTGCTCTCTGACACCTTTAATTGATTTAAAAAAACTTTTTACACAACTTCATGAAGCTTCTCGTTTTGTTTTTCAGGTATGCCATGCAATAGCAACACCTTCCTTCGCATAACTGTCTCATGCTTGTCCAAGCCATAAGTGAGGTCTTTGATTTGTTTCTTAAGTTGGGCAAATATTTGCATGTGCCTTAAACTCAGTGAAGTCCCGAGGTAATGAAGCAATGTCCGAATGTACAGTGGAAACTTCAGAAGCTTTCTGGAGGTGACTTTCATATTCTTTCATCCTCGACTGGAACAGTTTACAAAGTGCTTTAGTTGTAGTTATTGTAAGAAAAGTTGTGATTGTGCCTTACTGGTAAAGTTGATTAAGTGAGAAAGTATTGGAGATTGTGTAGAGGTGAGTTTAATAATTGTGTTTATCCACAATATAAATGTTAAAACAATACAACTTTTTAGCTTTGAATGAAATGAATGAATGAATTATTAATTTATTTCAAGTAACAAAGACTCATGTTTTAGTTTTATTGTAGTTGAAATTAAGCCCCCCCCAAAAAAAAAAAACAAATAAATGAATTAAAGGGTTTTTGTAACTGTTCTTTTAATATTTGTTCATTGTTGTTGTTGTTGTTGTTGTTGTTGTTGTTGTTGTTGTTGTAGTTGTTGTTGTTGTTGTTGTTGTTGTTGTAGTTGTTGTTGTTGTTGTAGTTGTTGTTGTTGTTGTTGTTGTTGTTGTTGTTGTTGTTGTTGTTGTTGTTGTTGTTGTTGTTGTTGTTGTTGTTGTTGTTGTTGTTGTTGTTGTTGTTGTTGTTGTTGTTGTTGTTGTTGTTGTTGTTGTTGTTGTTGTTGTTGTTGTTGTTGTTGTTGTTGTTGTTGTTGTTGTTGTTGTTGTTGTTGTTGTTGTTGTTGTTGTTGTAGTTGTTGTTGTTGTTGTTGTTGTTGTTGTTGTAGTTGTTGTTGTTGTTGTAGTTGTTGTTGTTGTTGTTGTTGTTGTTGTTGTTGTTGTTGTTGTTGTTGTTGTTGTTGTTGTTGTTGTTGTTGTTGTTGTTGTTGTTGTTGTTGTTGTTGTTGTTGTTGTTGTTGTTGTTGTTGTTGTTGTTGTTGTTGTTGTTGTTGTTGTTGTTGTTGTTGTTGTTGTTGTTGTTGTTGTTGTTGTTGTTGTTGTTGTTGTTGTTGTTGTTGTTGTTGTTGTTGTAGGTTAGGTTAGGTTAGGTTAGGTTAGGTTAGGTTCCCCCCCAAGGGATTGCGCCTTGTCGTGGCGGGGGGGCTCAGTACCTCGTAGCAAGCCAGCTACTGAGGGAAGCCAAGCATCCCACGGTGGAGCCCTCGGTCTCTTGACTGTTGTGGCTGTCGGAATTGGTTGCGTCTGTCCCGTATCGGGCGGCAACCTCTCCTCCTTGTGTTCCTCGAGGTACGGCTCTGCTAATCAGAGCTGACCGGTGATGGTCCGAAAGGTTGTGGTGTTGGCACATCGCGTCTGACCCGTAGCGGGCGGCGGTGGTGTCGTTTTGTATTGTGGTATAGGGCGATTCCTACGTGGAATCTCATGTCCCGGCGTCTGTCCCGTATCGGGCGGCTGGAACGTGAGGGCAGACCGTGGTGCGTCTGTCCCGTATCGGGCGGCATCGTGGTAACTGTTTCAGGCGGCGGGTCTACTGGTTGCACAGTAGACAGGCTTCGGCCACCGTCGGCTAACTCGTAACCCTGAATTGACAGGGCCGAGGGTCTATGACCACGTGGTAGACAACCACTATAAAAAAATGTCCCCCTTATCCTCTGCCAGGCGTCAGGGCATTGGATGGATGACTGAGGGGAATTACAGTCACATGGCGTTACAAACATGATGTGTGATAAAAAATTTAAACTACCCCAGGAGGGTACCACTCGCTTAGCGCGTGGAGAATCCCTCACGGAGCTCTCGGGCTCCGTCTGCCCCTCGTATTCTGGGGAGGGCAACACCCATCATGACCAAGCGGCACCTGGTCGTAAAAATGGTGCAGAGGAGGCGGCCGACTCGTCGAGGTCTGGCCTTTGTTTAAGGTTCCCAGAGGGGGGACCCGTGACGCGCTTGCGTAGCAGGCGCAGAAGTTTGTCATGCTCGGACGAACCGAGCGATGTACCGGCGCGGAAGGTGTCGAAATCACCTTCAGGGCGCGGAAGGAAGGGGCGTGCCCCAACAACTGGACAATACGTTGGTCTGGCGCAGGCCAAGGCCGATCTTGCTGCAGCAAAGCGCGAAGCGCTCCTTGCGACTGCTGAGCAAGAAATCATAGAGAAGGAGAGCTATGTTCGTCGCCGGAAGGAAGAGCGTAGGGCGCTTACCTCTTCCCTGCCCATCGGTGACCCACTGCTCGCAAAAGAGTTGACGAAGCAGGCACTGGAAGCTGTCGACCTTGTGTGGACAGTCCGGAACAAATCCGGAAAGATCCAGGGGCCATGCATGAGTTCGCTAGCTTATGCGGCGAACTCCATCAAGGAGGCGGTTGTTACGTTAGGTGAACGCACGGTCACCGACGAAACAAGAAGGCTGCAGATCGACAACGAGCGACTGCAGAAAATGGTGGAGTCCCTCCAAAAGGACGTGGAGGCAATGCGCTCGGTTCTGCATAAGCAGCCAGCAGCACCCGATGTGATGCGCGCACCCCCGGCACCTCCTGGGGATGAGTTCAGGCGCGAGATCCTGATTCAGGTTGGGAACCTGGTGGACGCGAGGCTCGAGGCGGTCGAGGCGAGACTGCCACCCGAACCGCGAATCAGACCGCCACTTGCGGCGGATAGGAAGAAAGCTGCGGCGCAGCCCTCAACGTCATCAGCGACAGAGGCGCCTGCTGCTGTTCAGCAGACGAAGACGACCCCTACCCCTAAAGGGAAAGGGAAGGGAAAGGGGAAAGTGAAGGGTCATAAACCTGTCCCTCCACCCCCACCACCACCTGTGCGAGAGGCTAGAACCTTGCCGCCTGCCCCTCAATCTCTGGACCAGTCCTGGACCGTGGTTGCACGCAGGAACACCAAACGAGGTCGACAACAGCCGGTAGCGGCTGATTCCAGAGGGGAAGCGAGGGTTGAGGCTCCGAGACGGAAGAAGAGATCTCGAGCCCCAAAGAAGCCGAAGCTTCGTCCACCACGCTCGCAGGCTGTGGTTATTAAACTGCAGCCCGAGGCCGTTGATCGAGGAGTAACATACTCCTCAGTGATCGCTGAGGCCAAGCGACGCGTGGACTTGGCGGAAATTGGGGTGGACTCTGTCCGCTTCAAAACGGCAGCAACCGGGGCCCGTATCCTGGAGGTGCCTGGTGCCACATCAGCGGAAAAAGCGGATGCCCTAGCTGAAAAGCTTAGGGGCGTTCTGGGTGGGGACGTCACGGTGTCCAGGCCCACCAAATGTGCCGAGATACGTGTCTCCGGTTTGGATGACGCGGTCGCGGCATCAGAGGTGATGGATGCGATCGCTCGTGTCAGCGGTTGCCAGGTTTCAGCCATCACGACGGGCGAAATACGCTGGGATCGCTCGGGCTTGGGCACCATATGGTGCAAATGCCCAGTGGAGGTAGCGAAGAAGGTGGCCTCAGCGGGCCGTCTTCTAGTAGGATGGGTCTCGGCTCGAGCGGTCATAGTGCCGTCCAAGCCGATGCGTTGCTTCCGGTGTCTAGAGATAGGACACGTACGGGAGCAATGCCAGGCGGAGGACCGTGGTAGCCTGTGCTATCGGTGCGGAAAAGCTGGCCACAAAGCCGGTCAGTGCACGGACACGCCACACTGTGTGGTGTGTTCCGCTGCCAACAAACCAGCGGGGCACAGACTGGGCAACCCTACATGTGTTGCACAGTCTAAAAAATCGAAAAGGCGTGCTGTCGCCCCTCATAGGGCGCAAGAGCAGCCTATTCGGGTGCCGGAGAATATGGACACCCATTGATGGACCGTGGCCTCAAAATTCTGCAGACGAATTTGAACCACTGCGCTGAGGCTCAGGACCTCTTGGTCCAGTCCTTGGCGGAGTGGGGCATTCATGTCGCTGTGGTTGCTGAGCCGTACCTTGTTCCCCCTGGTGAAAACTGGGTTGGGGACCGTAGCGGCTTGGTGGCCCTTGTAAGACAGGGCGCGGTTGGCTCCCCGCCCTTCGAATATGTCTCGAAGGGCCCGGGATACGTCGCGGCTTTGTTGGGCGATGTTGTGACCATTGGGGTCTACTTCTCTCCCAACAGACCCCGCCACGAATTCGAGACTTTTCTCGTTGAGTTGGCGGCCCTCATAGGCCAGAGACGTCCTCGGCACATCCTCGTCGCTGGGGATCTCAACGCCCATTCCAGGGTGTGGGGATCTCCAGAGACTAACTCCAATGGTGAGGTGCTAGAGGAATGGGTGGTGGATTGCGGACTCTCCGTTCTGAATCGGGGCTCCGTTAGCACGTGTGTGCGGCCGCAGGGCGAATCCATAGTGGACGTTTCGTTCGCAAGCCCTGCATTGGCGCGCCGTGTTCAGGGTTGGGGGGTACTCGAGGACGTGGAGACGCTCTCGGATCACCGGTATATCCGGTTCGAGGTCTGCACACCTTCGAGCGCCCCAAGCGACCTTAGGGCCCTGAGAGACGACGGACCGAGGTGGCAGCTGCGCCGCCTCAACAAGGATATGACGCAAGAGGCTGCACTCGTGCAGTCCTGGTTGCCCGCGCCAGCAGGTCCCGTGGTGGTTGAGGATGAGGCGAACTGGTTTCGGCAAGCAATGACGCAAGTGTGCGACGCGTCAATGCCCCGATCCAGGTCTCGTCCTCCCAAACTTCAGGTGTATTGGTGGTCCGAAGAACTCGCCTTACTTCGCACTGCGAGCATATCGGCCAGACGCCAATACACTAGATGTCGACGGAGACGGCCCCGGGACGAAGACCGGGAGGCCGAGCTGCATGCCTCTTTCCGGGATGCGAGGAAACAGCTGCAGGTGGCGATTGGCAGGGCTAAGACTCGTGCCAGGGAGGAGTTGCTGGAGACAATTAACCGCGATCCGTGGGGCAGGCCGTACAGGTTGGTGAGGAACAAACTTCGCCCCTGGGCGCCCCCGTTGACGCGGAGTCTCCGGCCTCAACTCGTTGAGGGAGTCGTTGCGGCCCTGTTTCCGCGGAGGGAGGACTTTGTGTGTCCGACCATGGCACCTGCAACCGACATGGACAATGACGAAGATGTGCCACCGGTGACTTCGGGAGAGCTAGGCGTAGCTGTTCTTCGGCTTCAAGCCAAGAACACCGCCCCCGGTCCCGATGGCATTCCTGGACGTGCCTGGGTGTTGGCGATGGACGCCCTGGAACCTCGTCTGAGGCGGTTATTCGACGCCTGTCTCTCCCAAGCTGCGATACCGCGGCAGTGGAAGACGGGTCGTCTGGTCCTCATTCCGAAGGAGGGGCGTCCGGCGGAATCCCCATCCGGATACCGCCCAATTGTTCTGCTTGACGAGGTCGCCAAGCTCTTTGAAAGAGTTGTGGCTGGCCGTATCGTTGAGCACCTGGAGGAGGTGGGTCCGGATCTGGCGGAGAACCAGTTTGGGTTCCGGAGAGGGCGGTCGACTATCGACGCAATTCGACGAGTTAGGCTCATTGCACAGGAAGCAGTTGCCCGGGGTGAGGTCGTGTTGGCGGTGTCTCTGGACATCGCTAACGCATTTAATTCCCTCCCCTGGAGTTGCGTGCGGGAGGCGCTCCGGTTTCATGGAGTGCCGACCTACCTGTGCCGACTTATCGGAGCCTACTTGTCCGAGCGGTGTGTGGTCTATCCAGGCCGAAACGAGTGGCGGGAGCGGGAAATGTCGTGCGGTGTTCCACAGGGTTCGGTCCTCGGACCGCTCCTGTGGAACATCGGCTACGACTGGGTGCTGAGAGGCATCAACTTATCGGGTGTGCAGTTGACGTGCTACGCCGACGACACCCTGGTAACCGCACGTGCCGGAAACTATCGGGACGCTGCTATGCTCGCAACAGCGGGTGTGGCGCATGTGGTGGGCCGTATACGACGGTTGGGCCTGGAGGTCGCCCTTAACAAATCCGAGGCTCTGTGCTTTCACGGACCTCGGAACGCGCCGCCTCGCAATGCCCATATCGTCGTGGCAGGAGTTCGCATCGCCGTCGGGTCGACGATGAAGTACCTGGGACTTGTCCTCGACGGCAGATGGAACTTCAGGGCTCACTTTGAGCGGATGGCGCCAAGGCTGCTCGGTGCGGCTGCCGCTCTTGGGCGGCTTCTGCCAAACCTTGGTGGTCCGGAGGCGTCGGGGAGGCGCCTCTATATGGGAGTCGTGAGATCGATGGCCCTGTACGGAGCCCCTGTGTGGGCCGACACCCTCGATAGCCAGAATATTGCCCACTTGCGGAGACCGCAGAGGGTAATGGCAGTCAGGGTGATACGGGGTTATCGCACGATCTCGTGTGAGGCGGCCTGTGTGCTGGCGGGTTCTTTGCCCTGGGATCTCGATGCAAGAGCCCTTGCGTCGCTACATACGTGGTGCAAGGAGGTGCTCGACCGGGGCAACCCGCCTGCACAAAGGGAGGTGGAGGGGTGCAGAGCTCATCTGCGCCGACGGGCTATTGAAGCGTGGGAGTCCAGGCTGGCGTCATGTAGCGCCGGACTGCGAACCATAGAGGCAATCCGTCCTGTCTTAAAACAGTGGTTGGCTAGGCGATTCGGGTTCCTGACATTCCGGATGTCGCAGATCCTCTCGGGACATGGTTGTTTCGGGGGGTATCTGTGCCGTATAGCCGGAAGGGAACCCACGGCCAGGTGCCACCACTGCGACGGTTGCCTCGACGAGAAGGCCCAGCACACGCTGGAAATATGCCCCGCGTGGAGACACGAGCGCAGGGAGCTGTGCGCGGTTGTGGGGGATGACCTGTCTCTCCCAACATTGGTTCGAACCATGGTTGGCAGCGAGAGGTCATGGCAGGCGGTTCGTGACTTTTGCGAGATAGTCATGCTCGCGAAGGAAGTGGCGGAGAGGGACAGGGAGAGTGATCCGCTCTCTCTAGTGCTCCGTCGCCGTAGAACTGGCCGCAGGAGGAGAGCCTTCGCAGGTTTCCCTCCGCCCATAACTTGAACCTCAGGGCGGCGGACTTAGGGGAGTCCGTATCGCCCACTGCACGAGGTTCCTGGAGGCGCGCGCGCGAACTTTTCGCGTGCCACAGATTGCGGGAGAGGGACACAATGCCCTCCATGCTGGAGCCGAAAGGCTAGCGCAACCGGGTTGGGGAAGAATACTCACACAGTTCCCTCAACTCGGTAACCAAGCGCCCAGTAGAACGCCGCGGAGTTTTTAGTCAGTAGGAGTCTGACATAACCCGGTTGCTGCCCCCCGTGGTGACCGTGGTATCCATGATGGATTTTCTTCGCGTTATAAAAAAAAAAAAAAAAAAAAAAAAAAAAGGTTAGGTTAGGTTAGGTTAGGTTAGGTTAGGTTAGGTTAGGTTAGGTTAGGTTAGGTTAGGTTTTTTTTTTTTTTTTTTGTATATTCTATCTGAGTCACCTTTGACATATATCAAAGCCTTTGTTATTTCCATTTTTCATTGTTAAGCTTATTATTTGTATTTGCTTTACTTATTCTTATAAAAGAGTTAAAAGGAAGAAGGAAGTAGGAGTTGTTGTTTTTTCTTGATTATGTACATATTTACATAAGTTTTAAGTGCGGTTTCATATTTTTAATCATGTATTTACAATGGGGAGGGAATATACCCTTCTTTTTTTTTTTTTTTTTGTTTTGTTTGTTTTTTTTTTTTTTTTTGTTTTCTTTTTTTTTTGTTTTTTTTTTTTTTTTTTTTTTGTCTTTGTAATTTTATTATTTACATATTTACAGTTGTGATGAGGTTTGGTGAGTTGGTTCTACCCTGGTTTTGTTCTTGTTTATTGTTGCTATGGCTGTTTCTTTTAGATATGACAGGAAAGGGGTTCTGGTTTTGGGGTTTGTTAATAGGCTATTATAATTTTGAGTTGTGATATCGGAGTGTAGTTTCTGTTGTATATTGTATCTATTTATTCCGTTTATGGGGCAGTCTGATATTATGTGTGGTACTGTCTCATCTTGCTCAGGGTCGCAAGGACATGACGGATTCTCTTTACACTTAAATCTATTTAAATACTGAGAGAATCCGCCATGTCCTGTGAAGACTTGCGTTAATATAGGGTCTATACCAATTTCACGGACCAATTTGTATGCAAAAACTGCGTCCGGGAAGAAGAGCTTCGTCACCCCTGCCGTTTCACCTTCTGTGTATATTTTATTCCACTCTTGAACGGAGGCTTTTCTCTTTTGAGTTTTAACGTGTATAATTGGGCATCGGTCGTAAGTAGCTTTGACTTTCATTTTGGAGGCGGCCTTTGCTAGCTCGTCCGCTCTCTCATTGCCAGGTGTTCCTTCGTGTGCTCTTATCCAGTGTAGGTTTACATGTTTGTTTTCTTTCTGGAGACGTTCGATATTTTTATATATTTTGAAAGCCAGAGGATGGTCTAGTTTGCTGCGTGTCAACAATTCCAGTGCTGACATGGAGTCACTGATTATGCTGATGTTATTGGTATTTAGTTTCAATGCAGCTTCCGTTGCACCATGGAGGGCGAGCATCTCAGCTTGAAACACGGTGCAGAAAGATTCCAGTCGGAACTTCTTTGATTCGATTTCCGCTCCGCACTTCCACACTGTGATGGCCGCACCTACTCCACTTTCCGACTTGCTGCCATCGGTATAAATTGTTATTCTTTCACTGTCCTCTTTTAACGCCTCTTCCTCTGTCTTGTCAATTTTACTATATGTCACAGTAACTGTCTTGGCGGGGTGTGGCTGGTCTTTGTGCCTTACTTTTCTCTCGATTTTTCTTCCCATCAAGATCTTTTGTGGAACTCCCCTTTTCGCCTTGTAAACGTCTCCTGCCTCTGCTACTCTCAGATGTAATGGTAGCAGGCCTGAGAGGAGTATTGCTGAATGTAGTGATACTGTCTTATATGCCTTGCATATTTTCTGTGCGAAGCCTCTCGTCAATACATTCAATTGTTTTTGAGCAGAAATTTTAGAAGCGTGCCGAGACCATACACTTGCCGCATATAAAACGATAGGCTCAATGACGGCAAGATATATAGTCCTTATGTTCTCTGGACTGAGACCCCACGATGTTTTTGCCGTCCTTGCGATCTGCTTGTAAATTCCTGCAGCTTTTCGACATATATATGAGATGTGGCTATTGAAGGTAAGTTTTTTGTCGACAATTAGCCCAAGTATTTTAATCTCGTCTACCACTTGGATTTTAACTCCTCCCATCTCTATATCTACGCTTCCGTATTTCAACGCATTTGTCACGATCATGGCATTGGTTTTTTGTGGCGCGAATCGCAGTTTGCACTGATTGCCCCACTCGTGTACTGCTTGAAGCGTTTCATTTGCCTGAGAGTTGATAAGTGCCATGTCTTTTCCGGAAAACACCAGAATGAGGTCGTCGGCGAACGCTTGGCAGTAGACTCCGTTTGCCTCGAGTTGGTTAAGCAAAGGATCAAGGATGACGTTCCAGAAGGTAGGGCCGGCAACCGAGCCCTGAACGCATCCTTTCGTCGTTTCTGTCGTCACTTCTTGTCCAGCATAAGTGAGTGATATCTCCCTCTGTTGCAGATAGCTGGTCACTAATTTGATCAGATTCGGAGGGCATCCTTTGTCTTTTAGGCCGCACAATACAGCCGGCCACCAGGCGCTATCGAAGGCGCCCTCTATATCTAGTGACACGACTACGTTTATCTTCTTCTTCTTTAAGTTTGTGTCAAGATGTTTCTTTAGATCGTAGAGGGCGTCTTCGGTGCTTTTCTGGGGTGTGAAGCCGTATTGTCTCTTGTTCATTTTCGGTAGAAGGTGCCAGTTCAGTCTTTTCACCAACATTTTTTCAACTATCTTACCCAAGATGGAAAGTAGCCCTATAGGGCGGTAAGATTTTGGATTGGAATAGTCTTCCTTATTGGGCTTCCTCAGGACGACTATATTCGCCACCTTCCACGATTTGGGAAAATGAGAAAGGTCTAGGCATTTGTTGGCTATATTCAGGAATATTTGTTTTTTGGAGTTGATGGCCATTTGGCAGATGTCCGCAGTGAATTTATCCGGTCCTGGCGCTTTTTTGGGGTTGAAACTATTGGTGGATTGTTCTAATTCCGTCATCGTGAAAGGTGGGCTTATTTCCTGTGGATCGGTCGTAAGTTCGGGCTGGTATGCAAGCCTTCTGGTTTCCCTGTGATGTTCGTCTTCATCTTCAATGTTATCTTGCGGGAAGAAGGTCTTAGCCAGAAGTCTTGCAGACCCGCCCGAGTCCAGGTAGGTGTCACCAGAACGGAGAGGACGATCTTCGTGTCGCTTTGATGTTCGTCTGATGACCCTGTATACGCCATCCCAGACACTTTCTCCGGGTTGCGTGGTACAGAACTTTTTCCAACTTTCTTGTTTAGATCTTTTAACTTCCAGTTCATATATTTCTTTCGCTTCCAGGTATTGTTTGACAACGTGATCTCTCCTGATCGGCGCGGCATTCCTGATTCGACGCTTTGCCGTGTTCATTGTGCGCTTCAGTGACTTGGTTAGGTTAGGTTAGGTTAGGTTAGGTTAGGTTAGGTTAGGTTAGGTTAGGTTAGGTTAGGTTAGGTTAGGTTAGGTTAGGTTAGGTTAGGTTAGGTTAGGTTAGGTTAGGTTAGGTTAGGTTAGGTTCCCCCCCAAGGGATCGCGCCTTGCCGCGGCGGGGGGGCTTAGTACTCCGTAGCAAGCCAGCTACCGGAGGAAGCTAAGCGGTCCCAGGACGGAGCCCGCTGTCTCTCTCTCTTGACGGTTGTGGCTAGTGTCTTAGCGTCTGTCCCGTATCGGGCGGCTAAGACAAATGTCGTTCTCTGATGCGTCTGTCCCGAATCGGGCGGCATCTTCCCAATGAACTCCAAGGCTATGCTGGCAGGGTCACCCATACCAGACAGGCTTGGAGGGAGGGGTAATTTTGTTCCGGCGGGGCTCTTATGAGTCTGCCAGGCGGGACGGGTGCGTCCTCATGAGGGCGTACTGACAGGGGAGCTCACCCCTGAAAAAAGAGACGACGATGTGGAGTCATCGGTGTAGAGGAATGATGGACCAAAGCAATTTGAAAAATATTCCCCAGGCGGGTACCCGAAAGGGAGAATCCCGCCCCTCTACCGCGGTAGAGGGCAGCCCTCCGTATTCTGGGGTGGGCACAAATTGCCTCGTAGACGCGCGACGATCCGCGCGTCTTCGTGAACACGACACTGGCTTACGAACAATGGAAACTGATTTGCACCGCGATTTGGACGAGTGTGTAGAAGGAGAAAGGGTGAAGTCTTGCGACACGGTGTCGCGAGACAACACTAATGACCACGGCAGGAAAACTGGCGATGAGGAGGAGATGGTGTCTGACGCTGGGACGGTAGTCTCGGTGTCGACGTGCGCGTCTGTAGACGCAGGTAGTGCAGCTGGCAGTGATGCCAAGAGAAAACGAAAGCGGAGGATTCACTCTGGTACGACCAGCGACAGTGATTCTCTGCTGGATCGTTCTCAATATAAGGTCTCCAAGACTGGGACTAAACACAGTCGCGGTCGAGGTCGCCCACCAACAACGGGCAAGTACGTTGGCTTGAAGAAAGCAAAGGAGGAGCTTGTCAAGCAGAAAGAGAGAGAGCTGCGGCTTCTTGCAGAGGAGGAGGTCCTGCAGTCGGCTCGGGTGGCGCGCGAACTTAGGGATCGCGCCCGCCAAAGGCCTGAACACGAAGATGAGAATCCCGTCCTTTCGTCTGTGCAAATGAAGGACAGGGTAAATTCGAATGTTAAGATCATTCTCGACGTCGCGAATAAAAGTAAGAACCTTAAGGGTGGTTTCGACACTGCCCTTAAGAACGCCGCAATGCTCATACAGGAGTGTCTGCTCGACCTCTCTGAGCGTACGGTTGCGGACGAGACACAGGCGTTGCAGGCGGAGAACGCACGCCTACGAAAGGAGCTAGACCAGCACCGAGCGGAATTTGCGGCTTTCCGCCGGGAAATGGAGACTCGCACTATGAGTGCTCCCCCCACACAAGACCGACTGACGGATGACGAATTCCGGCGCTCTATTTTAGAGAGCGTCGGAACCATGTTTGACGCGAAGCTGGCGGGTATTAATGACCGCCTGCTACCGGCCCCGCGGACGCGACCTCCACTCAGGCACGATGCACTCTCAGTGTACGAGCCGCTGTCCGAAAGTGTGCCGTTGAGCCCGCAAAGGGTACCTATAGAGTGTGCGATGTCCGTGATACGTTCTCGGACCTCCTCCCCAGTGCTGACTTCTGCCCCTGGGCCGAGTCAGAAGCGTGCCGTGGGTGGAAACGCCCCTGCTCCTCTACCACAGAGGGCACCGAAAAAGAGACCTCCGCGTGAGAGAGCTCCAGTTCCCGAAGAGGCACCTCAGTTGCCTCCTCCTCCTCCTCCTCAAACGTCCTCCGAAGGGTGGACGGTCGTAGCGAGACGGAACAAAAAGAAGACGAAGGAGCCTGCGCCTGCGCCTACACCTGCAGCAGCAGTTCCAAAACCGGCCTCTAAAAAGGCCAAGAAAAAGAAGAAGCGTCCCAGGAAGTTACGACCTCCTCGCTCCGCCGCCGTCGTTATAACGATGACGCCAGAAGCGGTGGCAAGCGGTGCCACTTACGCCTCTGTCATTGCTCGGGCGAGGCAGAATATTAATCTGCCGGACCTAGGTATTGAGGGGGGTCTAAGATGCCGCAAGGCCGCGACCGGAGCCTTCATTCTGGAGGTTCCTGGCACGACAAGTGGCCCCAAGGCGGATGTTTTGGCCCAGAAGATTAGGGAGGAGATCGGTCAGGCCGCGAAGGTAACAAGACCAACACGCTGTGTGGACCTTCGTGTGTCTGGCCTTGACGAATCCGTCACTGCTGAGGACGTCTCTCTCGCATTAGCGAGGAAAGCAGAATGCTCGGCGGACGATGTGAAAGTGGGGGCAATACGACGCACCCCCTACGGAATGGGAACGGTCGTAGTCAAGTGTCCGGTGATAGCTGCCAAAAAGGTAGTTGCAGGCCGCCTGCTCGTGGGGTGGACTTCCGCCCAAGTGAAGATCCTCGAACCAAGGACGAGGATCTGCTTCCGATGTCACGAGCAGGGCCACGTCGGCTGCAACTGCAGCTCCCCGACAGACCGTAGCGGGGACTGCTTCCGCTGCGGGCGCCCGGGGCACAAAGCGAGGGAATGTTCGGCCGACCCACACTGTCCCGTGTGCGCGTCGGTCAACAAGCCAGCCAACCATCGAGCTGGCGGGAAGGCCTGCAAAGGGCCTTCCAGGAAGGAGAGGGCTGTCGCTAAACGCAACGCAGTCCCGGTACCCACCGCCACGCCGGCCCCTACAACATCTGGGGCCTCCATGCCGGCAGAACCAATGACCCTGGCCAGCGACAATGTTTAGTAAGCTCTTACAAGCGAACTTAAATCATTGCGCTGGGGCGCAGGATCTTTTCCTCCAATCCATTGCGGAGTGGGGGATAGACCTGGCGGTGGTAGCAGAACCTTTCATGGTCCCCATGAACAGGAACAACTGGTTCGGGGACGAGGGAGGTTCCGTCGCAATTATTGCGAAAACAGAGGATGTGACTCCCACTCTCTTTGCCCGGGGCCAGGGCTATGTGGCAGTACGTTGGAAGGGTAAGGTAGTCTTTGGAGTATACTTCCCTCCATCGCGGAGTCGAACACTGGCACAATTTGAGGCTTTCCTTGATGGGCTTGGGGCTAAAATCATCCAGGCCCGCCCATCACAGGTGCTTGTGCTGGGAGACTTCAACGCGAAGTCCTCTGCGTGGGGTTCCCCGTGCAATGATCCGCGAGGGGACACTATGGACGAGTGGTTGGCCGCAGTCGGCCTCTTTGTTTTGAACAGGGGGTCGGTCTGCACTTGCCGGGACGCAACTATTGTCGACATCTCACTGTCGACCGCTGCTCTGTCCCATTGCATCCAGGGTTGGAGGGTTGTCGAGGAGGTAGAGACGCTGTCGGACCACCTCTATATACGTTTTGACGTCTCCGACTCCCCGGCCGCCCCGGCCATAAGTCGAACAAGAGCCCCTACGCGGCCCAGATGGGCCCTTACGCGATTAGATAGGGAGGCATTGGAGGTGGCCGTTGAAGTACAGGCCTGGTGTTCCCCGTCAGATGGTCCGCAAGATGTAGAGGATGAGTCGGGTTTGTTCCGGGAGGCGATGACAGCTATATGTGACGCTGCGATGCCCAGGAGCAAACCCAGGCCCGGAAAGCGCCAGGTGTACTGGTGGTCGAGCGAGATCGCCGCACTTCGCACCGAATGTGTGGCCGCTCACCGCCGGTACACTCGATATAGAAGGCTAGCGCGTCGTGACTTAATGCACGAAGAGACTTTGCGCACCCTCTACTCGAGTGCAAAGAAGGCACTCCAACTGGAGGTCAAAAAGGCCAAAGCAAAGGCGTGGGACGAGCTGGTCGCAACCATCGACTCAGACCCATGGGGCAGGCCATACAGGCTGGTCCGGGGGAAACTCCGGCCGTGGTCGCCTCCCCTAACGCAGTGTTTGGAACCCCGGTTTGTGGAGCGAGTCGTGGGAACTCTGTTCCCTTCCCGCGACGAGTTCGCTCCTCCACCGATGGCGTCGCGCATTCCATCTACGCGCGACGCCCCGACCGAGGTTCCAGCAATAACAGATGCGGAGTTTGGTGCGGCGGAATTACGCCTCCGCAAGAAAAATAAGGCTCCTGGGCCCGATGGAGTACCTGGCCGTGTATTGGCCCTGTCGTTGGGCGTGCTTGAGGATCGACTCCGTAGGCTGTTTTACAGATGCCTGGAGACGGGTCGGTTTCCAGCGCAGTGGAAGGAGGGACTACTGGTTTTATTGAGAAAGGATGGCCGCCCGGAAGACTCGCCGTCAGCGTACAGGCCGATCTTGTTGCTCGACGAGGTGGGTAAGCTTTTTGAGCGTATCATCTCAGCCCGCCTCGTCGAACACCTGAGGGGAGTAGGACCTGATCTTTCCGACACACAGTACGGGTTCCGAGAGGGTCGGTCAACGCTTGACGCCATCCAGCGCGTCAAGACCCTCTCGGAGGAGTGTGTCAGTTCCGGCGGGGTGTGTTTGGCGGTATCATTGGATATCGCCAACGCGTTCAACACCTTGCCGTGGAGCTGCATACGGGAGGCGCTAAAGTACCATCAAGTGCCTCCCTACTTGTGTCGGATAGTCGGGGACTACCTGCGTGGTAGGTGCCTGACCTACGTGGCTAGAGACGGGACAGTAGTTAGGACCCCCATGTCGTGCGGCGTTCCACAAGGCTCGGTTTTGGGCCCCTTACTGTGGAACGTCGGTTACGACTGGGTGCTGAGGGGTGCACTCCTCCCGGGTCTGAGCATAACCTGCTATGCAGACGACACGCTGGTCACAGCCCGGGGGAGGGAATTTACGGAGGCGTCCCGTCTCGCCTCAGTTGGAGTTGGTTTGGTGGTGGACCGTCAAAAGATGTTGGGTCTCGAGGTGGCCCTGCATAAATCAGAGGCCATACTTTTTCATGGCCCTCGTGCACGACCACCTAGAGACGCGCACATCATGGTTGGAGGGGTGAGAATTGTGGTTGGGCCCCACATTAAATACCTGGGGTTGCTGCTGGATAGTCGCTGGAGTTTTCGGGCCCACTTCGAACAGCTGACTCCGCGACTAATGGGTGCGGCTGCCGCGTTAGGCAGGCTGATGCCAAACTTGGGTGGGCCAAACCGGGGCTGCCGCCGCCTCTTTGAGGGGGTGGTCCGGTCCATGGCCTTGTACGGCGCGCCTATTTGGGCGGAGAGTGTGACGGCGGGAAATGCCGCTTTATTGCGGAGGCCACAGAGGGCGTTAGCCCAAAGAATAAGTAGAGCGTACCGCACGGTCTCTTTTGAGGCTGCGTGTGTGCTGGCCGGGACGATGCCATGGGACCTGGAGGCCGAGCTTGTCGCGCAAACGTACGCGTGGCGAATAGAGCTCAGGGACCGTCAGGTGCATCTCCCGGCTAATGAAGAGGCCAGGTGGAGACGCCAGGCTAGGCGTGACCTACAAAACGTGTGGGAACAAAGGCTGGCAGCACCAACAGCCGGCCACAGAACAGCGGAGGCCCTCCAGCCCGTACTGAGGGCTTGGCTAAGGAGGAAGCACGGGAAGCTTACTTTTAGGCTCACACAGGTGCTCACCGGACACGGTTGTTTCGGTGAGTACCTGCACCGTGTTGTAAGGAGGGAGCCTCTTCCCGTCTGCCACCATTGTGGCAATTGCGACGTGGACACGGCCCAGCATACCCTCGAGGGGTGTCCCGCCTGGTCCGAGGAGCGCCGTGTACTCGTCGCCGAAGTGGGGTCCGACCTGTCGCTGCCGGCGGTCGTTTTGGCCATGGTCGGGAGTGAGAGGTCCTGGCAGGCGATGGTCTCCTTTTGCGAGGCCGTCGTGTCGCAAAAGGAGACGGCGGAGAGGGAGCGCGAAGCTGCGGCTGTCGCCCACCCGCTTCGCCGAAGGAGAGTGGGGGGTCGGAGGAGGCTTTACAACCTCCAACTCCCACCTCCCTAACGGAGACCAGGGTAGTGGACTCGGGGGAATCCGCTACCCTCACCAACAGGTCTCCCGAGAAGGCGCGCATCGTGTTCCGGTGCGCCTTTTCCACGACGGACGGGGAAGGGTCCATCTAACTTCCCCGTAAATTGAGAAGGAGGCCCCGCAAGATCATGACGCGGGCCGACGCCGCTGGGGCTGATTTGTGAGAATGCGTAAGCAATCCCGCAGCCCCGGCGCCAATGGCGCCTTCGAGGAACTCCGCAGTGTTTTTAGTCGGTAAACCCCTGGCCGGCAATCCAGCCGTCCAGGAGCAGCGCCCTTTTCAGGGCGCCGGGAGCCCGACACACGTCTCTCGCCCCCCCCGGGCGGGAGATATGGTGCGTAAAGCATTTTCACTGCGTTAAAAAAAAAAAAAAAAAAAAAAAGGTTAGGTTAGGTTAGGTTAGGTTAGGTTAGGTTAGGTTAGGTTAGGTTAGGTTGGGGCAGGCCCCATAGTGTTCTGTCGGTACGTCCTCGTTCGTCTGCCCTGGACCCTCCCTGCTTGGTGCGCGGTAACGCAGTGGCCAGCAGTGGTAGGTGACCGAATCCGAAGAACGATACTGTGGAGCATACGGCTATTTCTATTCTATCTGTCTGAATACTCGCTGTCTCTTGTCTTGGCATAATGTCGGACAACGGATCATTGGATCCATTTAAGCGTCCCCAGGACCCAAATCCTGCGGAGACACAACAAATGTCTGGAGGTTTAACCTCAGGTGCAAGTGTGCCTTTCTCGATGGCGGACATAACGTCTGACTCTGAGGGGAGCACTACAAGCACTCTAACGTGTGTATCGGAGGCGAGCACAACTCGCTCAAGATATTTAAAAAGGAAGGCGTCAACCTCTGACTCATCAGGGTCGACTAAGAAAGTGGGTAAAAAGGCGTCCAAACCGGCTTCAAAACGTAAGAAAAAGCCTGGTACGGGCCATTATGTCGGCTTGGCTGAGGCGCAAAAGCGTCTTAATGCGGAGAAGAAGGAGGCTCTGCAGCTTGAGCTGGAGGAAACTGTGGCTGAGAAGGAGAGACAGACCCGCCGAGCGCGTGCTATACACGGCTACGGGGCCTTCCTCTCTACCTACGAGGGTATGTCGGTGGCCGAGCTTCAGGCTCTAGTCAGAACGGACACCGAAGAAATAAAAGAAATAGCCCGAAAGTCCTCGCGCATTAAGGGGACTTTACAGAAGGCTCTAAAGAACCGAGCACACTCCACGTGCGTGGCCATGGAAGAGCTGGCTAAGCGCTCGGTTTCTGAGGAGACCTTACGGCTGCAGGCGACGGTTGACCGTCTCCGAGCCGAGGTCAAAAGTCTGCGGGAAGAGTCGAACCAGGCAGCTCAGCCGACTCAGACCCAAGTCTCTGAGACTGCTCTTCGTGCCTCTCCGGACCTCGAAGCGCTTATGCGCAAAGTGGTCTCGGAAGAACGAGAGTTTGTCCGAGCCTGCATTGCGGGCATCGAAGACCGGCTGTTGCCGGCAAAGTCAGTCCGTCCTCCGTTGGCGGCTGACAAAAAGAGGAAGACGGCATCACAACCGCCAACGTCGGCGCCAACTCTGGTCCCACGCCCGGCTCTGGCTCCAGCCCAGGTCGCGGTGGTCACCACCCCTAAGCCCTCTAAGGGTAAAGGGAAGGGAAAGAGCAGCGCAAAAGTGGCTGTCCCCCCCCAATGAAGCAGAGCCCCACCGGTTACCCGTTGTGGTACTGGAGGACTGCTTGCTTCCGTCCACCTCGGCCGCAAACGGAGACGGGTGGACAAGGGTGGTCAATAAGAAGGCAAAAAAGAAGAAGAAGAAAAATAAGGCGGTCTCTTCTTCTTCTCAGGCCCCAAAACCGTCGACCTCCAAGTCGGCGGCAAAGGGCAAGAAGGAGAGCAGTGGCCCAGTGGCCAAAAAGCTTTCGCCCCCAAAATCAGCGGCGGTCGTGATAACGATCACGCCCGAGGCCGCAGAAAAGGGGGTCACATACGAGGCGGTCCTCAAAAAGGCCCGCGAAGTGGTGAGGCCCACCGAACTCGGCGCTGGATCAGTGACGTGTCGCCAAACGCAGACCGGGGCTCGAATCTTCGAGTTCCCGGGTGCGGAGCGCGACAAACACGCGGATCTCTTCGCTGAAAAGGTGAAGGCGGTGGTCTCTGACATGGCCAAAGTGTCGAGGCCACAGAAGACGGTGTCCCTTATGGTGACTGAGTTAGATGACTCGGTCACCAGGGAAGAAATAATGGCGGCGGTGGTTGCGGCCGGTGGCTGCGCTGCCGACGCCTTAAAAGTGGGAGAGGTCCGGCGCGGCCGTGGTGGTTTGGGCGTTGTCCGCCTACAATGCCCCATTCCAGCCGCAAAAGCAGTCCTGGCCAAGGGTAGGCTCCCAATGGGCCTCAGCTCGGGGGTAGTGCGGGCACTCGAACAGCAGCCTCTACGCTGCTTCAAGTGCCAGGGCACCGGCCACACCCGCACTCGTTGCCCGTCCTCTGTGGACAGGGGCAATCTGTGCTTCCGCTGCGGGAAAACCGGACACATGTCCGCCACCTGCAGTGGAAAGCCGAACTGCGCTGTGTGCGCGGAGAGTGGGCGGCCTGCGGGCCATGTTATGGGGGGGACCCAAATGTAATCCCCCCGCCAAGAAGGGCAAAGCACAGGCACCGACCCAGCCTGCTGCTACTGCTGCCGGGACTGTCCCGGAGTCGGCCGATATGATGTCCGAGTAATGTCAGCAGTCATTACCGGACATCACACAGTGGTTCAGGTTAATCTGAACCACTGCCAGGACGCCCAGGACCTGCTGATGCAGGTTTTGGCCGAGTGGTCAGCTAGTGTGTGTGTGGTCGCCGAGCCCTTTTCCGTCCCAGCCAATTGGTTTGGTGATAGGGACCGCTTGGTGGCCATTGTGCCACGGCCCTCCACCGTTTCCCCGCCCCTCTCGTTAATCGAGAGGGGTCACGGATACGTGGCCGTCGAGTGGGGTGAAGTAGCCATTGTTGGCGTTTACTTCTCCCCTAACCGCTCCTTCGCAGAATTCGAGGTGTTCATCGAGGAACTGTCTAGGTTCCTCCAACGCTTGGCACCTAGGCAGGTCGCCGTCTGTGGCGATTTTAACGCCAAATCGGTGCGTTGGGGCAGCCCAGCCACCGATGATCGTGGGGAGCTCGTTGAGCTTTGGGCGACCTCGGCCGGCCTGTCTCTCCTAAATGTGGGGTCGGTTCAGACGTGTGTGCGGCAGCAGGGTGGGTCAGTGGTGGACTTGTCGTTCGCCACCCCTGCGTTGGCCGCCCACGTCACCAAATGGCAGGTCGAATTGCTGGAGACTCTATCGGATCATCGGTACATCCGCATAGAGTTCTCCAGCCAACGCTCTCAGAGTGGGATCCCTGCGCCCGCGCAACGGGGGCAGTCGCAATTTCCCCGATGGGCTTTAACCCATCTTGACCGGGAAATGGCGAGCGAGGCAGCGTTCGTGCAGGACTGGTTCGGTCCGCCGACCAGCACTGACGTGGATGTTTCTGCCTCGCACCTGCGGGATGCACTGACCGAGGTGTGCAATGCAAGCATGCCTCGGTCCCGCCGGCCAGGCCCCCGACACGCCGTCTTCTGGTGGTCGGCGGAGCTTGCGGAGTTGCGGGCCACGTGTGTAGCCACAAGAAGGGCATACACGCGAAGCCGCCGTCGCCGACTTAGAGACCTGCAGAATGAGGACCGCCTCTATGCCACCTATCAGGGGGCCAGGCGGATCCTCAAAGCGGCCATCAAGACGGCAAAAGATGCGGCCAGGGCGGAAATGCTGGAGAGCCTAGACAGTGATCCGTGGGGGCGACCGTACAGGGCGGCGCGCAACAAACTGCGCCCCATCGGTCCCCCTCTCACTGAGACTCTCCAGCCGGATCTGTTGGATGGGGTGGTCCGGGCTCTGTTCCCGGACCGTAATGCGGAGTACACCCCTCCACAGATGAGGCCCCCATGGGGTAGTATGCCCCCGCAGGATGATATCGAGCCCATCTCTGCGGGAGAGTTTGGTGCGGCGGCGCTCTGCCTCCGCAGCAAAAAGACTGCGCCGGGCCCTGATGGTGTGCCGGCTCGAGTTTTGGCAATCGCCATTACCCATTTGGCGGATAGGTTTCGGGACCTCTTTGATCGCTGCTTCGCGACGGGGAGGTTCCCGAAACCATGGAAGGAGGGACAATTGTGCCTCCTTCGAAAAGAGGGTCGACCGGCAGATTCCCCATCGGGCTACCGGCCGATAGTGCTCCTAAATGAGGCGGGTAAGCTATTCGAGAGAGTAATAGCTTCCCGCCTCAAACAGCACCTGTCGGCGATTGGACCGGACCTATCCGAAGCCCAATATGGATTTCGGGAGGGCCGGTCAACGATTGACGCCTTACAGAGGCTCAAAAGCCTCTGTGCCGAGGCTGCGGCGAGGAGGGAGGGAGTGTTGGCTATATCCTTCGACATAGCCAACGCCTTTAATTCCATCCCTCACTCGACCATACTGGAGGCACTCAAATACCACAGGGTGCCTCCGTACTTGAGGGCCGTGTTGGCAGACTACCTGGAAGACCGCCAGGTAGTCTTTGTCGACAGGGATGGCCGGTTGCGACGGCATGAGGTTGTGTCCGGTGTTCCACAGGGGTCGGTTCTCGGACCGTTGCTGTGGAACATTGGATACAATTGGGTGCTCCGAGGTGGGCTCCTTCATGGCATGGGTGTCATCTGTTATGCAGATGACACCCTTGTCACGGCAAGGGGCAGAACCTACGGGGCGGCGGCGCGGTTGGCGTCGGTGGGGGGCACGCTAGTCGCCGACAGAATTCGGCGACTCGGCCTTACGGTGGCGCTCCCGAAGACCGAGGCCCTGTTCTTTCCGGGGCCAAGGCAACGGGCGCCTAGTGATGCCCACATCACAGTGGGGGGAGTCCGTGTGGACATAAAGGCCCAGATGAAATATCTGGGCCTGATACTGGACGGGCGGTGGTCGTTCGGGCCGCATTTCAGCAGCCTGGCGTCACGCGTCCTGAAAGCAGCCGACGCCTTTAGTTGGCTGCTTCCAAATGTCGGGGGGCCGAGTTTGAAGTGCCGGCAGCTTTACGCCGGCATCTTGAAGAGTATGGCCCTGTACGGTGCCCCGATCTGGGCGGACTCCCTCCACAAAGGGGAGAACTCGGCCCTCCTCCGCAGGCCCCAAAAGGCCATTGCACAGCGGGTGGCGAGGGCCTACCGCACGGTGGGGTACGCGGCTGTGTGTGCCCTAGCCGGGACGCCCCCGTGGGGCTTGGAGGCGGAAGTCTTGGCCGCCGTGTACCACTGGATGGCGGCCAAAAAGGCGGAAGGGCAGCGCCCAGCTCCAGAAGAGCGGGGTGCTGTAAGGAGAGAGATGCGTGAGTCCATGATCACTGTGTGGCAAAGCGACATGGCTCACGCAGAGTCGGGGCGCAGGACGCTGGATGCCATCGGCCCTGTGGCCGAAAGGTGGCTCGAGCGCTCATGGGGTCTCCTCACATACCGCCTGGTGCAGGTACTATCCGGACACGGCTGTTTCGGATCGTACCTGCACCGAATCGGGCGTGAGGAGACCGATTTGTGCCATCATTGTGGTGTGGCTAGGGATACGGCGCAACACACTCTGCAGACTTGCACAGCCTGGGAGGAGCAGCGCCGAGCCCTAATCGCTGAAGTCGGGGTTGACCTCTCGCTACCGAGCGTAGTGAATGCTATGCTCAGAAGCGAGAGTGTGTGGCAAAGTGTGGTCTCCTTCTGCGAGGAAGTCATCTCGCAGAAGGAGGATGCGGAGAGAGCCCGGGAGGATGATCCGCTCGCGGCTCCAATCCGCCGCAAGAGAAGGGGAGTGAGAAGGCGTAATCTTCTCGCTCCCGGTGGTGGCCTGCAGGTCGGGGGTGTGGGGGCACCTCCGCCTGCACTGCACGGGCCGCCGCCGTCTGATGGGAGTGGTCTGGCGCACCGGGCCGCTCCCTCTGTCTGGCCCGCCCTGTCATAGGCGGGCACACGCCGGAGGTGTCATGGTGTAAAGGCTTAGGCTGTTCTCATGGCACCTCCACTCAGGCGTAGAAGGCGCGCAGATGGTTTTTAGTGGGTATGCCGATCAGGAGACTCCCACATAACCCTTGGTTTCCCCCGAAGCCAAGGGTACCTATAAAAGGTTTTCCATCTATAAAAAAAAAAAAAAAAAAAAAGGTTAGGTTAGGTTAGGTTAGGTTAGGTTAGGTTGGGGCAGGCCCCATAGTGTTCTGTCGGTACGTCCTCGTTCGTCTGCCCTGGACCCTCCCTGCTTGGTGCGCGGTAACGCAGTGGCCAGCAGTGGTAGGTGACCGAATCCGAAGAACGATACTGTGGAGCATACGGCTATTTCTATTCTATCTGTCTGAATACTCGCTGTCTCTTGTCTTGCCATAATGTCGGACAACGGATCATTGGATCCATTTAAGCGTCCCCAGGACCCAAATCCTGCGGAGACACAACAAATGTCTGGAGGTTTAACCTCAGGTGCAAGTGTGCCTTTCTCGATGGCGGACATAACGTCTGACTCTGAGGGGAGCACTACAAGCACTCTAACGTGTGTATCGGAGGCGAGCACAACTCGCTCAAGATATTTAAAAAGGAAGGCGTCAACCTCTGACTCATCAGGGTCGACTAAGAAAGTGGGTAAAAAGGCGTCCAAACCGGCTTCAAAACGTAAGAAAAAGCCTGGTACGGGCCATTATGTCGGCTTGGCTGAGGCGCAAAAGCGTCTTAATGCGGAGAAGAAGGAGGCTCTGCAGCTTGAGCTGGAGGAAACTGTGGCTGAGAAGGAGAGACAGACCCGCCGAGCGCGTGCTATACACGGCTACGGGGCCTTCCTCTCTACCTACGAGGGTATGTCGGTGGCCGAGCTTCAGGCTCTAGTCAGAACGGACACCGAAGAAATAAAAGAAATAGCCCGAAAGTCCTCGCGCATTAAGGGGACTTTACAGAAGGCTCTAAAGAACCGAGCACACTCCACGTGCGTGGCCATGGAAGAGCTGGCTAAGCGCTCGGTTTCTGAGGAGACCTTACGGCTGCAGGCGACGGTTGACCGTCTCCGAGCCGAGGTCAAAAGTCTGCGGGAAGAGTCGACCCAGGCAGCTCAGCTGACTCAGACCCAAGTCTCTGAGACTGCTCTTCGTGCCTCTCCGGACCTCGAAGCGCTTATGCGCAAAGTGGTCTCGGAAGAACGAGAGTTTGTCCGAGCCTGCATTGCGGGCATCGAAGACCGGCTGTTGCCGGCAAAGTCAGTCCGTCCTCCGTTGGCGGCTGACAAAAAGAGGAAGACGGCATCACAACCGCCAACGTCGGCGCCAACTCTGGTCCCACGCCCGGCTCCGGCTCCAGCCCAGGTCGCGGTGGTCACCACCCCTAAGCCCTCTAAGGGTAAAGGGAAGGGAAAGAGCAGCGCAAAAGTGGCTGTCCCCCTCAATGAAGCAGAGCCCCACCGGTTACCCGTTGTGGTACTGGAGGACTGCTTGCTTCCGTCCACCTCGGCCGCAAACGGAGACGGGTGGACAAGGGTGGTCAATAAGAAGGCAAAAAAGAAGAAGAAGAAAAATAAGGCGGTCTCTTCTTCTTCTCAGGCCCCAAAACCGTCGACCTCCAAGTCGGCGGCAAAGGGCAAGAAGGAGAGCAGTGGCCCAGTGGCCAAAAAGCTTTCGCCCCCAAAATCAGCGGCGGTCGTGATAACGATCACGCCCGAGGCCGCAGAAAAGGGGGTCACATACGAGGCGGTCCTCAAAAAGGCTCGCGAAGTGGTGAGGCCCACCGAACTCGGCGCTGGATCAGTGACGTGTCGCCAAACGCAGACCGGGGCTCGAATCTTCGAGTTCCCGGGTGCGGAGCGCGACAAACACGCGGATCTCTTCGCTGAAAAGGTGAAGGCGGTGGTCTCTGACATGGCCAAAGTGTCGAGGCCACAGAAGACGGTGTCCCTTATGGTGACTGAGTTAGATGACTCGGTCACCAGGGAAGAAATAATGGCGGCGGTGGTTGCGGCCGGTGGCTGCGCTGCCGACGCCTTAAAAGTGGGAGAGGTCCGGCGCGGCCGTGGTGGTTTGGGCGTTGTCCGCCTACAATGCCCCATTCCAGCCGCAAAAGCAGTCCTGGCCAAGGGTAGGCTCCCAATGGGCCTCAGCTCGGGGGTAGTGCGGGCACTCGAACAGCAGCCTCTACGCTGCT
Source organism: Emmelina monodactyla (assembly GCA_916618145.1). Lineage (NCBI taxonomy): Eukaryota > Metazoa > Arthropoda > Insecta > Lepidoptera > Pterophoridae > Emmelina > Emmelina monodactyla. The sequence goes on along the minus strand of OU745315.1, from coordinate 113,052 downwards.
TCAAGTGCCAGGGCACCGGCCACACCCGCACTCGTTGCCCGTCCTCTGTGGACAGGGGCAATCTGTGCTTCCGCTGCGGGAAAACCGGACACATGTCCGCCACCTGCAGTGGAAAGCCGAACTGCGCTGTGTGCGCGGAGAGTGGGCGGCCTGCGGGCCATGTTATGGGGGGACCCAAATGTAATCCCCCCGCCAAGAAGGGCAAAGCACAGGCACCGACCCAGCCTGCTGCTACTGCTGCCGGGACTGTCCCGGAGTCGGCCGATATGATGTCCGAGTAATGTCAGCAGTCATTACCGGACATCACACAGTGGTTCAGGTTAATCTGAACCACTGCCAGGACGCCCAGGACCTGCTGATGCAGGTTTTGGCCGAGTGGTCAGCTAGTGTGTGTGTGGTCGCCGAGCCCTTTTCCGTCCCAGCCAATTGGTTTGGTGATAGGGACCGCTTGGTGGCCATTGTGCCACGGCCCTCCACCGTTTCCCCGCCCCTCTCGTTAATCGAGAGGGGTCACGGATACGTGGCCGTCGAGTGGGGTGAAGTAGCCATTGTTGGCGTTTACTTCTCCCCTAACCGCTCCTTCGCAGAATTCGAGGTGTTCATCGAGGAACTGTCTAGGTTCCTCCAACGCTTGGCACCTAGGCAGGTCGCCGTCTGTGGCGATTTTAACGCCAAATCGGTGCGTTGGGGCAGCCCAGCCACCGATGATCGTGGGGAGCTCGTTGAGCTTTGGGCGACCTCGGCCGGACTGTCTCTCCTAAATGTGGGGTCGGTTCAGACGTGTGTGCGGCAGCAGGGTGGGTCAGTGGTGGACTTGTCGTTCGCCACCCCTGCGTTGGCCGCCCACGTCACCAAATGGCAGGTCGAATTGCTGGAGACTCTATCGGATCATCGGTACATCCGCATAGAGTTCTCCAGCCAACGCTCTCAGAGTGGGATCCCTGCGCCCGCGCAACGGGGGCAGTCGCAATTTCCCCGATGGGCTTTAACCCATCTTGACCGGGAAATGGCGAGCGAGGCAGCGTTCGTGCAGGACTGGTTCGGTCCGCCGACCAGCACTGACGTGGATGTTTCTGCCTCGCACCTGCGGGATGCACTGACCGAGGTGTGCAATGCAAGCATGCCTCGGTCCCGCCGGCCAGGCCCCCGACACGCCGTCTTCTGGTGGTCGGCGGAGCTTGCGGAGTTGCGGGCCACGTGTGTAGCCACAAGAAGGGCATACACGCGAAGCCGCCGTCGCCGACTTAGAGACCTGCAGAATGAGGACCGCCTCTATGCCACCTATCAGGGGGCCAGGCGGATCCTCAAAGCGGCCATCAAGACGGCAAAAGATGCGGCCAGGGCGGAAATGCTGGAGAGCCTAGACAGTGATCCGTGGGGGCGACCGTACAGGGCGGCGCGCAACAAACTGCGCCCCATCGGTCCCCCTCTCACTGAGACTCTCCAGCCGGATCTGTTGGATGGGGTGGTCCGGGCTCTGTTCCCAGACCGTAATGCGGAGTACACCCCTCCACAGATGAGGCCCCCATGGGGTAGTATGCCCCCGCAGGATGATATCGAGCCCATCTCTGCGGGAGAGTTTGGTGCGGCGGCGCTCTGCCTCCGCAGCAAAAAGACTGCGCCGGGCCCTGATGGTGTGCCGGCTCGAGTTTTGGCAATCGCCATTACCCATTTGGCGGATAGGTTTCGGGACCTCTTTGATCGCTGCTTCGCGACGGGGAGGTTCCCGAAACCATGGAAGGAGGGACAATTGTGCCTCCTTCGAAAAGAGGGTCGACCGGCAGATTCCCCATCGGGCTACCGGCCGATAGTGCTCCTAAATGAGGCGGGTAAGCTATTCGAGAGAGTAATAGCTTCCCGCCTCAAACAGCACCTGTCGGCGATTGGACCGGACCTATCCGAAGCCCAATATGGATTTCGGGAGGGCCGGTCAACGATTGACGCCTTACAGAGGCTCAAAAGCCTCTGTGCCGAGGCTGCGGCGAGGAGGGAGGGAGTGTTGGCTATATCCTTCGACATAGCCAACGCCTTTAATTCCATCCCTCACTCGACCATACTGGAGGCACTCAAATACCACAGGGTGCCTCCGTACTTGAGGGCCGTGTTGGCAGACTACCTGGAAGACCGCCAGGTAGTCTTTGTCGACAGGGATGGCCGGTTGCGACGGCATGAGGTTGTGTCCGGTGTTCCACAGGGGTCGGTTCTCGGACCGTTGCTGTGGAACATTGGATACAATTGGGTGCTCCGAGGTGGGCTCCTTCATGGCATGGGTGTCATCTGTTATGCAGATGACACCCTTGTCACGGCAAGGGGCAGAACCTACGGGGCGGCGGCGCGGTTGGCGTCGGTGGGGGGCACGCTAGTCGCCGACAGAATTCGGCGACTCGGCCTTACGGTGGCGCTCCCGAAGACCGAGGCCCTGTTCTTTCCGGGGCCAAGGCAACGGGCGCCTAGTGATGCCCACATCACAGTGGGGGGAGTCCGTGTGGACATAAAGGCCCAGATGAAATATCTGGGCCTGATACTGGACGGGCGGTGGTCGTTCGGGCCGCATTTCAGCAGCCTGGCGTCACGCGTCCTGAAAGCAGCCGACGCCTTTAGTTGGCTGCTTCCAAATGTCGGGGGGCCGAGTTTGAAGTGCCGGCAGCTTTACGCCGGCATCTTGAAGAGTATGGCCCTGTACGGTGCCCCGATCTGGGCGGACTCCCTCCACAAAGGGGAGAACTCGGCCCTCCTCCGCAGGCCCCAAAAGGCCATTGCACAGCGGGTGGCGAGGGCCTACCGCACGGTGGGGTACGCGGCTGTGTGTGCCCTAGCCGGGACGCCCCCGTGGGGCTTGGAGGCGGAAGTCTTGGCCGCCGTGTACCACTGGATGGCGGCCAAAAAGGCGGAAGGGCAGCGCCCAGCTCCAGAAGAGCGGGGTGCTGTAAGGAGAGAGATGCGTGAGTCCATGATCACTGTGTGGCAAAGCGACATGGCTCACGCAGAGTCGGGGCGCAGGACGCTGGATGCCATCGGCCCTGTGGCCGAAAGGTGGCTCGAGCGCTCATGGGGTCTCCTCACATACCGCCTGGTGCAGGTACTATCCGGACACGGCTGTTTCGGATCGTACCTGCACCGAATCGGGCGTGAGGAGACCGATTTGTGCCATCATTGTGGTGTGGCTAGGGATACGGCGCAACACACTCTGCAGACTTGCACAGCCTGGGAGGAGCAGCGCCGAGCCCTAATCGCTGAAGTCGGGGTTGACCTCTCGCTACCGAGCGTAGTGAATGCTATGCTCAGAAGCGAGAGTGTGTGGCAAAGTGTGGTCTCCTTCTGCGAGGAAGTCATCTCGCAGAAGGAGGATGCGGAGAGAGCCCGGGAGGATGATCCGCTCGCGGCTCCAATCCGCCGCAAGAGAAGGGGAGTGAGAAGGCGTAATCTTCTCGCTCCCGGTGGTGGCCTGCAGGTCGGGGGTGTGGGGGCACCTCCGCCTGCACTGCACGGGCCGCCGCCGTCTGATGGGAGTGGTCTGGCGCACCGGGCCGCTCCCTCTGTCTGGCCCGCCCTGTCATAGGCGGGCACACGCCGGAGGTGTCATGGTGTAAAGGCTTAGGCTGTTCTCATGGCACCTCCACTCAGGCGTAGAAGGCGCGCAGATGGTTTTTAGTGGGTATGCCGATCAGGAGACTCCCACATAACCCTTGGTTTCCCCCGAAGCCAAGGGTACCTATAAAAGGTTTTCCATCTATAAAAAAAAAAAAAAAAAAAAAAAAAAAAAAAAAAAAAAAAAAAAAAAAAAGGTTAGGTTAGGTTCGGGGACTACCCCCCCCAAGGGATCGCGCCTTGCCGCGGCGGGGGGGCTTAGTACTCCGTAGCAAGCCAGCTACTGGAGGAAGCTAAGCGGTCCCACAATAGGGTGCGGGGCTCACTGTCCTACTCATCATGAGTAAGGCACGTGAGTCCCATGGAGGAACCCTACAGGGAGGCCGTGGATGGTGAACCACGTTAAAAAAGAATCCCTAGCATACCGTAATCCTCTCCGCCCGAGGACCGGGGGCCGTCTGGCTTATGCCGGGCCGCGTGGATGGTGAACCACTATAAAAAAGCACCCCCTGTACACCGTAATCCTCACTGAGGACCGGGGGCCGTCCGAGCTTTACGCCGGGCCGCGTGGATGGTGAACCACTATAAAAAAGGCATCCCCTGCACACCGTAATCCTCCCTGTGAGGACCGGGGGCCGTCCGAGCTTTACGCCGGGCCGCGTGGATGGTGAACCACTATAAAAAAGGCATCCCCTGCACACCGTAATCCTCCCTGTGAGGACCGGGGGCCGTCCGTGCTTTATGCCGGGCCGCGTGGATGGTGAACCACTATAAAAAAGGCATCCCTTGTACACCGTAATCCTCCCTGTGAGGACCGGGGGCCGTCGGGGTATTTGCCCGGGCCGCGTGGATGGTGAACCACTATAAAAAAGGCATCCCTTGCACACCGTAATCCTCCCTGAGGACCGGGGGCCGGCGGGGTATTTGCCCGGGCCGCGTGGATGGTGTACCACTATAAAAAATGCATCCCTTGCACACCGTAATCCTCCCTGTGAGGACCGGGGGCCGGCGGGGTATTTGCCCGGGCCGCGTGGATGGTGAACCACTATAAAAAATTATCCCTCGTACACCGTTATCCCTTCGGGGACCGGGGGCTGTCGGGGCTTTTGTCCGGGCCGAGTGGAGTAAACCACAATAAAAAATCGACTGGCGGTTGTCATTACTGGGGTCATCAGTAGGGAGGGTATGATGACACCGCCGAATCACGCGTCGGTCGGCATCCCGGCGTGTGAAGGGAGGGGCGGCTTCGGTCGCCAACTAGGGAGGGATCTCTCCTTGCCGACCGTGGTAAACCAGTGGCCACGGCCGGTGACGAGAGATCGTGGGAGGCGATGGTCTCCTTCGCGATTGCGTCGAACTCGCGAAGGTGACCATCGATGGATCGGGTCCGAGAGGATGACCCCCTAGCGGATCCGATCCTGTGGGGTGGCTCGCTCGACACCTGGCGGACGACCCCCGCCATCTGTCGACCGAGCGGTGGCCTTCGGGTGGGGGAACGGGGACTCCCTCTCCCGATTGCACAAGGTCACGTCGGGCGTGGTGCACCAAGTGTTCTGGTGGACCACGCGAACCAGGGAGGTTCCGCACTTGCGGATGCACCCGCGGCTCGCGGTCGATTGCGCGAGCGTGCCCGTGAGTCGCATTATGGGTGGCGGCGTTTGAACACCGCGGTGGTTTTTAGTGGGTAGACCCCTGGTCGGCAATCCAGCCGCCCAGGAGCAGCGCTTCACGCCGGGAGTCCCACACACGCCCTTCACTCCCCGGTGAAGGGTACGGTGCATAAAGCATTTTCCTCGCGACAACAAAAAAAAAAAAAAAAAAAAAAAAAAAAGGTTCGGGGACTACCTACGAGGAAGGTATCTTACCTACGAGGGCAGAGATGGAGAAATCGTAAGGACTCCCATGTCGTGCGGCGTTCCACAAGGCTCAGTGTTAGGCCCTCTTTTGTGGAACGTCGGCTACGACTGGGTGTTGAGGGGTGTCCTCCTTCCGGGTCTCCACATAACTTGTTATGCGGACGACACAATCATCACGGCCCGGGGGAGTGATTTTAGGGAAGCGTCCTCTCTGGCTACCGTAGGAGTGGAGCTAATTGTGGGGCGACAAAGGATGCTGGGTCTTGAGGTGGCCCTGCACAAATCTGAGGCCATACTTTTTCATGGCCCCCGTGCTCGACCGCCTCGAGACGTCAGCATTGTAGTAGGTGGGGTCCAGATTGCGGTTGAGTCCCAGATCAAATATCTGGGGCTCATCCTCGATAGCCGTTGGAGCTTTAATGCTCATTTTGAGAATTTGACCCCGAGACTGATGGGTGCGGCCGCCGCTTTCGGCCGTTTATTGCCGAACATTGGAGGACCTAAAAAAGGCTGCCGTAAGCTTTACGAGGGAGTAGTCCGATCAATGGCCTTATATGGCGCGCCCATATGGGCGGAGGCCCTCACGGACAAGAAAAATGTCGCGCTTTTGCGAAGGCCACAGAGGGCAATGGCCCTTAGAATATGTCGCGCCTACCGTACTGTCTCATACGAGGCGGCGTGCGTAATGGCTGGGTCCCTGCCGTGGGAGCTGGAGGCGGTGCTTTCTGCGGAGACGTACGCATGGAGGGAGGAGCTTCGGGCCCGAGACGAGCGTCTGCCGCCCGTTGCCGAAAATAGATGGAAACGCCAGGCTCGGCGTCAATATGAAAATGCGTGGGAGAGCAGGCTTATGACTCCGCTTGCTGGCCATCGAACCGTGGAGGCTCTCCGGCCCGTACTGAGGGCCTGGCTGCGCCGAAAATTCGGCCAGTTGACTTTCCGACTCACGCAGGTGCTCACCGGACACGGGTGCTTCGGTGAGTACCTGCACCGTGTCGTGAAGCGAGAGCCGCTGCCAGTCTGCCACCATTGTGGCAATTGCGACGTGGACACGGCCCAGCATACCCTCGAGGGGTGTCCCGCCTGGTCCGAGGAGCGCCGTGTACTCGTCACCGAAGTGGGGTCCGACCTGTCGCTGCCGGCGGTCGTTTTGGCCATGGTCGGGAGTGAGAGGTCCTGGCAGGCGATGGTCTCCTTTTGCGAGGCCGTCGTGTCGCAAAAGGAGACGGCGGAGAGGGAGCGCGAAGCTGCGGCTGTCGCCCACCCGCTTCGCCGAAGGAGAGTGGGGGGTAGGAGGAGGCTTTACAACCTCCAACTCCCACCTCCCTAACGGAGACCAGGGTAGTGGACTCGGGGGAATCCGCTACCCTCACCAACAAGGTCTCCCGAGAAGGCGCGCACCGTGTTCCGGTGCGCCTTTTCCACGACGGACGGGGAAGTGTCCATCTTGCTTCCCCGTTAATCGAGAAGGAGGGCCATGACGCGGGCCGACGCCGCTGGGGCTGATTTGTGAGAATGCGTAAGCAATCCCGCAGCCCCGGCACCAATGGCGCCTTCGAGGAACTCCGCAGTGTTTTTAGTCGGTAAACCCCTGGCCGGCAATCCAGCCGTCCAGGAGCAGCGCCCTTTTCAGGGCGCCGGGAGTCCGACACACGTCTCTCGCCCCCCCCGGGCGGGAGATATGGTGCGTAAAGCATTTTCACTGCGTTAAAAAAAAAAAAAAAAAAAAAAAAAAAAAAGGTTAGGTTAGGTTAGGTTAGGTTAGGTTAGGTTAGGTTAGGTTTTTTTTTTTTTTTTTTTTTTTATAATTAATTTATTAAGGGCCGATTTTTCAATAGTCAGTTAAGCCTTCAGATAGGACTTATTCTATGGATAGCAAGATTGTGAATTTTTCAATTAGCGGATAAGCTCTAACAGAAGGTTAAACTCGATAACTTGCGGATAAACTTAGCTGCCTCTTTTTGCCTCAGTTAAGCTTTTATCTAACAGATTATTTGACGTTTCTGTCATCATGCGTATGTAAATATAGGATAATTTATTTCTGTTTTGCTTATTTTTTGTAAAACTATGGATATTTTACTTTATTTGAAGACAATAATGTATAGTTATCAAAACGGGACAAAAATATATATCACAAGAGGTTTAATTTTGAATATCTGCGCAGTAAGCTATTGTTGACATCACAGATGTATACATTTCTAGATGGAGTAATACGTTTGATGTGTGCGTGTCACAAATAACACACTGCTAAAGATACGCTATATCAAAATGAGGATTTTTTTAGAATTATATTAAAATACTAAGTAGTTATTAAGACATACAGTAACATAAAGTATCTCTGAGTATATGAAATACCAAATCGATTTTTTAAAAAGCATCAAAAATATTCTTAGCAATCAATATAATAAGATAGAAATACTTTCTCAAAGTTTACAGACACATGTTAAAATATATTGTATTTGTAACTTTTATTTGTATTTTTTTTCGGTGGGCTCCATCTAGTTTTCGGTATATCTATGTATTATCGTTGACGGCAAGTCTTGATGTCATACCTAAATTTTTTGTCAATTGGGACACCCGCTGTCAATGCGTTGAAAGTTTACAGTTCTTTCTAACAACTGTAAAATATATAAGAATGTCTCTTTCTTACAAATATCATTAGGATAGCTAGCAGAGGGTTATCTGACCATTGAAAAATTGAAACTTTATTACTCGTCTCAGTTAAAGCTATCTGGCTGTTCGATATCTGGCGTTTTAACTATCTATTGAAAAATCGGCCCTAAGTCTCTTACATTTATTTTCTTATAATTATGTTGCTAGTAATGGATACAAAACAAGGTGATACAATTAAAAAGTCATTCCCGAAGACGCGAGGGATACATCTAGGGGATTCTTTAAGAAACAACGAACAAAGTTGTTTTTTATAGATTAAATCGTTCTGAGACAGTTGTCTCTCTGATGTTACAACTAAAATACTATTACAAAATTAAATTTACACACTTATAAAACAAAAATATATATATACAAATTGAAAAGTTCAAGAAACATATTCCACAAATTATGATAAATTCCAAAAAAACAAAAATACAAAGAGTTATGAACAATTCCAAAATCAATTATAAAAAATATGTACAAATTCAATTTTTTTCTTTTTATACATGTCTGTCTTTTTTTTTTTTTTTTTTGTAAATGTCTTTTTTTTTTTTTTTTGTTTTTTTTTTTTTTTTTTTTTATTTGTAAATGTCTTTTTTTTTTTTTTTTTTTGTAAATGTCTTTTTTTTCCAGTTTTTCTTTTTGTTTTTATTATACTATATAATTTAAAATGTACATAAAACTTAGAAAAAGTAAAATAAAATAAAAAAAAGAGCACAAAAATATAAAATGAACATTTAAACTTAATCGTTAAATACTAAAACTGATAAAACCGTAGTAAATCAAATGCAGCAAAGAAATAAGTGCCAAACATAAAGGCACACATGCCCAAGACCAAGAAGGAGTCCCCTCCGAGTTAAGTCCAAGGTAGAATCGACAAAGGAGATGAAGAGAACAAAAAAAAGATTTTACTATTCAGTTAAAAGTTAGACATTTAGAGAAAAATGCAAAAAAAAAAGAAAAGGTGAGTTTTGTAAAAAAAAGTTTAAAAAGAATCTGAATTTACTGAGAGTTATGGGAATCATTAAAAGTTTTAAGTTTACTGTAAATTGACTCTATAAAGGTTACAAAAGAAGTAATAAAAGCACGATTAAGGTTATTTTCATCAAATACAAAAGGTTTAACGACGCGGGAATGAATAGGAATAGACATTAAAAAGTTGTGCCGGGCAACATCAAAACGTGCACAATCGTAGAATAGATGTTGAAGATCTTGCGGCTTACCGGAGCCGCACGGGCAAGTAGCTGATGTAACTACATGGAAGCGCGAAAGGTATGCCAGGTTGCAGCCATGTCCAGTAAGAAATTGCGTAAGGAAAAATGACGGAGTGGTAAATGTGAAAAAGTCTACGATGTTAGAGAGGTCTGGAAACATGGTACGTGTGACGAGGCCCTGCCGCGCGCTTCGATACCTGGCTTGCCACTCAGCCCAAACACGTGCCCTGGATAAGCTCTTGGCGTAGGAGAGAGGGAAGAAGCAGTTTCCTGGTCTTAGCGGCTTCCTGGTCGGCCTCCTCGTTGCCCCTGATGCCCACATGCCCCCTTACCCAACAAAACTTAAGTCGATCACCTATTCTAGATAGGATTTTGTGTATGTGATTAGTGAGAAAACCAGTGCTACTTCTGTTATTAATAGCCTCGAGCGAGGAGCGGGAGTCGGTGAAAATTATGGCGAATTGAAATTTACTTTTATTCTCAAAATACTGGCAAGCCCGAAGGATGGCCAGCATTTCGGCCTGAAAAACAGAACACGAATTGTGTAATTTAAAATGTCTTCTGATGCTGAATGTGTCATTATTAGGCAGTTGGCAAACAAAAGCAGCACCCACCCCACTCTCGCTCTTGCTGCCATCTGTAAAGATACTGATAGTGTCTTGTCGTTGAAATTTGGAGACTGTAGATTGGTCGTTAGCAATGTGATATTTAATATTGACGCGAACGGATGGATGCAACAACTTGCTGATCTCTACGTCTTTGTCCAGGCGTATATCGGAAGGAAGGAAAGATGAATTGCCAGTAATACGAGTTACCTCCAACTCCCTAGTGTGTAGAATTTCCAGATCTAGAGGTGGAAACCTAGCTAGGGCCATGGCAGCGTTGGAGGAAACCGTCTTATAAGCTCTGAGAGCGCGCAAAGCGAAGTCTCTCTGCAAAGATGCGAGTTTGGCGCGAACATCCTTCCTCTCGACAGCCTTACCCCAGATACCTGCCGCATATGTGATGGTAGGGACGACGACATGCTTGTAAATGATGCTGATGATTTCTGGGTTAATACCCCAGGTGGGACGAGCAAAAAGAGTAAGACGTTTATATATGGCACGGGCTTTGCTGATGGCGGAAATAACATGTTTGGAAAAATTTAGTTTATTATCGATAACAACTCCCAATAGGGTAAAGCTGTCGGTGAATGGAATTGGGGTGCCACACATGGATAACTGAGCTTTGGCTGCCGTGGGTGAGAATGCCAAGGCTTTGGTCTTGGTAGGACCAAAGCTTAGCTTTTGGTTCAGACCCCATTCTGCGATCCTGTCCAAGATGTTGTTAGCGAGGTGCTCCAGTTCGCGAGGGTTTCGAGCCGACACGATCAGCAGGACGTCATCGGCGTATGCCTGCAAGCGGCATCCCGGTGGAAGGGGGATGTCCAGTAAATCGTCGAGAATGAGGTTCCACAGGGCTGGCCCACAAGCCGAGCCCTGGACGCATCCCATTTCGGTGAGTATGGTGGCCTGAGCCCCGGCGTAATTGAGGGAAACTGATCTGGGTGTGAGGTAATTTAAAATCAAATTGTAAATGTTAGAAGGGCAACCGATAGCCTTTAGCCTGGACAGAATCGCAGGCCACCAGGCTCTATCGAAGGCGGATTGTATGTCTAATGAAATGGCAGTAACGAGGTGTTTAGACCGGCGGCGGGATTTAATAAAAGAGATGGCGTTATTGAGGGCTAGAGTAGTGGAAGAGTTTCTTCTGAACCCAAACTGGTTGCGATTCAGGGTGCCGTTGCAAGCAGATACGTGGAGAAACCTTTCGGTAAAGAGTTTCTCCAAAGCTTTGCCGAAGACGGGTATTAAACCTATGGGCCTGTGGGCTTTTAGGGAAGACGCGTTGGAGCAGCCCGCCTTAGGAATGATTCTAAGTTGGGCGTCCTTCCAAACTTTCGGGAAATGAGCTAAGGCGAGGCACTGGTTGTAAATGTTTTTGAATAGAGCGGGGAAATTTCTGACAACCGTCAGACAAATATCAGACGTTAGGCCGTCTAAGCCCGGGGCCTTTCTATGAGAAATCGAACTAATGGCCTCCGTGATTTCCTCTACAGTGAAATCCGGGTCGTTAGCGGTGTTAGGAGGTATGGTGCAAGAAGCGCGAGTCGCTGCTTGTTCACAAGTATCGAGTAGTGCGTTGTCCCTAGGGTAGAAGTGGGACAGCAACGCGTTGGCAGTCTCATCACTATCGGCAGAGGCGCCAGCAGCAGAGTTCACGGTAGCAGGAGCCTTTTTCGGAAATTTGGGCCTGAGGGTGGGGTTAGTGACTGACCACACATCATCCAGGGATTGCGCCTCGCAGAACCCCCTGAAATGCCGTGTTGATTCTTGGCTGATAGCCGAAGAATAAGCCTTATGGGCAGCTTCAAGGCGAGTGATGAGCTCAGGCGGGCAGGAGAACGGGTATCTGCTCTTGATACGCCTCACGGTTCTCTTAGCCTGCAAGAGCTCCGCCTTTAGGTCGTCTAGTCGCTGGCACCAAAAGGGAGGACGAGTGGCGGCAGAATTGCCACTGATGGTGGGGAAGCTCAGTGAGGCAGCCTTGTGGATAGCATCAGTTACCTTTTTTATGTAAATATCCAGGTCGGGCGCAGAGAGTTCTAGAGGTTTATTGCTATCAATATCGGATTGAAGAAAAGAGTTACTTAAGTTATTTTTGAAGGAGGCCCAGTCAGTGTGCTGATTAATCCGGTATCGGCGGGTGGATCTTCGCGGAATTTCAACATGGACAGAATTTAACAGAACATCGAAATATATGAGGGAGTGTTGGGCAGCAGGTAATACGGATCGGTCAATGTGCCAGTCGGAAACAGAACCGGCCAGGTCGGAAGAAACAAACGTTAGATCGACAGCGCTGGTTCTTAAGGAACCGTGACTAAAGGCCTCAAATGTCTGGTCGCCCGAATTACAACATAAAAGGTCGTTGAACGAGGCAAAATTCGCAACAATGTCACCCCTGTCATTACGTCTGCCAAGGGAATCCCAGGAGGGATGCCAAGCATTGAAGTCGCCCGAGATAATACAGCGACGGCCGTTAGCAAAGTCGAGAACTGACTTGATCTTATCTAATAGAGTGGTGGGGACCGTGGAGGGAGAGATGTAGACTGATACTAATATGACACTGTTCGTTCCAGAATAGAGCTTGACGGCAACTAAATCTGGGCAGGAAAATTGTGATAAAAGAATAGCTTTGGTTTTGATGGCGTACCTATTGTGAATGTAAATAACTGCTCTGGTTGGAGTGTCGTCAGAGATGACCTGAAATGTGTCCACACCTACTCCGCCCATGGCCCCCCCACCCCCCTGGGATCCCACATATGGCTCCGTGACCATAGCGATATCACAGCGTTTGTTACGCGCAAAGAAACTAAGAAAATTATACGTAGTGGCATAACTTTTATCCAGGTTAATTTGGATGAATGAGAAAGCTTTTTTAACGTTACTGGCCATAATCTACCTTGGACTGTACACGGTTTAGCATGGAGATGCGTCTTGGGCATGAGAACGATAAACTTGAGTGTTTGGCACTTACCTCTGTATGGAATTTCGCGTTATGCGCACAACAGTTGGTGCAGATGGGGTCTGCTGCGGCGATGGGACAGGAGCGCTGAGTGTGGCCCGGCTTGCCGCAGTGGCGGCAAAGGTCCTCCTCAGCAGTACAGCGCCCTACGGTGTGCCCAAATTGGAAACACCGGCGGCACTGTTTTAGTGGGGACGATTCCTCAAAATGTACGCGTTGGTGTTCAAGGCGCAGGCGCTCAAGGTTTGAGAGACGGGGCCACGACCCAGGCGGCACGGTGATGGTGGCGTTGTATAAGTGGGGGCTTCTGTTCGATGAAATGAAGAGCAAGTTAAACTTGCTCCTGGAGAAGTCGGTCAGCTCGGGGTTCTGCGATATTAAGCACTCGATGAGCTCCTCCCGAGGCACGTCCTTGCTGATGCCTTTAATCAAGATTTTGGGGTCGATCTTCCGCTCAGGCTCTGCCGAGACACCCTCAGATTCAGCGGCGGCGTTAATACGACTCAGTGCGTCGTCTAGGTCCTCCTTCTTCTCGAACTCTACCCTGGTTTTACCCCTGGAGAGCTGGACCACTTTTGCCGCCGTGTATCCGGTTTGTTTGAAATTAACAAGGCGCCTTAGGGTCTGAACCGACTTCTCCCTAGGAGCCTCTGGGCCCTCCTTACACGTCATGATCAGGGCAGGTCTGGTAACAGGGACTGTTGGCTTCGCAGAGGCCTGCCATGTCCTCACCTTAGACCCGGAAGGGTTTGGGTAGGGCTGTGAGGGTTGTGAGGGTCGGTAGGGAAGCGGCGGATAGGCCGAAGCAGCGGCAGCCCTCCCCAGCTCCGTTCGCACTGCCTTGGCTACGGCCTTCTCGATGATGGATGGGATGTCGGCGCTGAGGTTGATGTTATTCTCAGACGGGGGGGCAGGACAGCCCTCTGCAAGAAGGTTGTTGACCTCCGCAACCAACTTCGCCGCGTCGAACGCAGCCTTAACTGCGTTGCTCCTTCCCGCCTTGGTGACACTCTTGGTCTCGTTCAATATTTTTGGTATGTTTATCAAATGGTTGTAAATCTTTTGCAGGTGCCCTGAGACTGCGGTTCCCTCCAGCAAGGCTTCGGGAATGGATGGAAAATCCAGGCGTGGTCGAGCCTTCTTCTTCCCAACCTTGGTGGGGGGTTCCGAGGACGCAGCCGGTACTGAAGGTATTTCCGAATCTGATGCTTCCAGCCTTAAAGGGGGTGTAGCGTCTAAATCTTCAGGAGCATCACTTGGGTAGAAGTCATCTGGTGGGTCTAACACAATCATCGGTGACAAATTAAAAGTTCTGTCCAGTGGTGGGGCAGAGTCAAGCTCATGCGCTGCGGACGCCTCCGGGGTGAGTGGCCGGTCACGGGCCTGGTAGGCCCTCGATGTTGAAGGCAGCACGTCTTCGGTGGTTTTTTGCACTGCAGATACCTCCGGGGTATGTGGCCGGTCACAGGCCTGAGGGGCCGTCGAGGTTGAGGGCATCTGGTCGTCGGTGGCCTGACGCATATTTGCCGCCTTGGCAAACGGCGGGCGCGCTTTGACAGGCGAGCGAGTGATCGGCATATTATACGTAAAGTCAATAAAAGTCACAAAAAAAGTTACAAAGTTGTATAAAAAAGTCAAAAAAAATTAACACTACACTTTTGCAAAGGCGTAGCAGGTGGGTTGTATCCAGGGGGAGGCACTGAATCCTTTCCCGCAAACCGCGTGTCTCTATCTATCTCCGTTGAGGAGTTATCCCCTGCGGAGCGAACCGGGGTGTTCTGGTGGAAACTGAGTAGCAAGGTGGAAGGGGACCTCTAAGGAGCTACCAGAACCGAAAACAGAACTGGTCTCCGACGCACCGTTACGAAGATACGAGGGGTTCTTCATCCAAGAGTGGTCCCTGATGTTGGTCCTGGGCTGGTGCGGGGATTATATCAGGGGGGTCGAAATTGTTGTCAAAAATGACCTAGGACGCTCCGTTTAGGAGTTATCCCCTGAAAAGCCAGGAGGGGTGCTCTGGTGGTGGCCAAGTCCCGAGGTGGAAGGGGAGTGATGAGGAGTTGCCAAATCTGAAGACGAACCTGGTGTCCGATGCTCCAGTCCGAAGATATGCCAGGATCTTAGTCGAGGAGTAGTCCCTGGTTGTGGTGGTGGATGGTCCTGTGGAGGGGTCGAAACCGAAGTCCGAATTGACCTTCGACGCTCCGTTGAGGAGTTATCCCCTCAGAAGCCAGTAGGGGTGTTCTGGTAATAACTCCTGATGGTGGTCTGAGATGGTGGGGGGAGTTATAAGGGGTCCAGTAACTTACCCAACTTAAAAAAAGGAGGTCTATGTTGGTTTTTGATTTCGCCCCACTTTTTTTCCGATTTGGCCCCAAAATTGGGGCAAAACACTCGTTCAGAGACGGAAATCTATTAAATTGGGACGAAACTGGGGCCAAAACGACTCGGTCTTGACTGGCGATTTCGAAAACGACACCTCTTGACCGTCATGCGCCGACCTAATGACGTGATTTTCGACCAATCAGCGTCCACGAAGGAATTGAAGTGCGGTTGGTAATTATTTTTGATTCACTGAAAAACGCTGTAACTCCCTCGATCCTGGTCGTATGGGTTTGAAATTTTGAGGGTGTGTTCTTGATGAGTTAGGGCATACGGTGGTGAAAAGTCAGTAAACAAAACTTGAGGGGTTGGGGGTGAAAAAGTCCAGTGAAGTTAAAAACGGAAAACCAAAAACTACAAGAACTGAAATAACTTCACAAATTTAAATGTCACAAAACTGAAAGTGGTGTCAGAAGAAGCGTCTTGAAGAGGCGCTTCTAACGGTGCTATAAAAGTATATGGTCGTCGATCGTTTCGAGGCAGCGCACGCACTTTTAGAAAAAACTTTTCACTAAATGTTTGAAAAAACAGTACCTTTACTCCAGGAGTCACTGAAATCCTTTAGTGATCACTTTGCCTTTTTGGCCACTTGTAAACTGCACTAAATGATTCACTTTCGCGAAAGTCCGGTTAGAATTGGAGCACTTTTGCCATCAGAGCGATTTTTGAGCGCGGAGCGGCCTTAGAAAAGCTGCGTTCCCGAGGATGGGAGCGGGCGCACTGGTTAGGTTAGGTTAGGTTAGGTTAGGTTAGGTTAGGTTAGGTTTTTTTTTTTTTTTTTTTAATTAATTTATTAAGACTCTTACATTTATTTGCTTATAAAAAAATGTTTCTAGTAATGAATACAAGACAAGGTGATACAATTAAAAAGTCATTCCCGAAGACGCGAGGGATACATCTAGGGGTTTCTTTAAGAAACAACGAACAAAGTTGTTTTATATAGATTAAATCGTTCCGAGACAGATGTCTCTCTGATGGTTCAAACTAAAATACTATTACAAAATTAAATTTATACACGAATAAAACAAAATTAACAAATATATATACAAATTGAAAAGTTAAGAAATATATTCCACAAATTATGATAAATTCCAAAAATAAAAACAAAGAGTTATTAACAATTCCAAAAATCAATGATAAAAATATGTACAAATCCAATTTTTTCTTTTTATAAATGTCTTTTTTTTTTTTTTTTTTTGTAAATGTCTTTTTTTTTTTTTTTTTTGTAAATGTCTTTTTTTTTTTTTTTTTTTTTAAATGTCTTTTTTCAAGTTTTTCTTTTCTTTTTGTTTTTGTTATATTATATAATTTAAAATACACATAAAGGTTAGAACAAGTAAAATAAAATAAAAGCACAAATAGGTAAAATGAACATTTTAACTTAATCGTTAATTACAAAAACGTAGTAAATCACCGTAGTGAATCTAATGACAAATACAGCAAAGAAATAAGTGCCAAACATAAAGGCACACATGCCCAAGACCAAGAAGGAGTCCCCCTCCGAGTTAAGTCCAAGGTCAGACTCAGCAAAGAAGATAAAGAGAACTAATAAAAAAAAACGATTTTAGTATACAGTTAGGTTAAGTTAGAAAAATTAAAGGGAAATGAAAAATATTGTATAGTAAAAAAAAGTTTAAAAAGAATCCGAAGTTTACTGAGGGTTACGGGACTTATTAAAAGTTTTCAGTTTACTGTAGATTGATTCAATAAAAGTTACAAAGGAAGTAATAAAAGCACGATTAAGGTTATTCTTATCGAATATAAGAGGTTTAACGACGCGGGAATTAATAGGAATAGACGACAAAAAGTTGTGCCGGGCAATATCAAAGCGCGCGCAATCGTAAAATAGATGTTGGAGATCTTGCGGCTTACCGGAGCCGCACGGGCAAGTAGCTGATGTTATTACGTGGAAGCGCAAGAGATATGCTAGGTCGCAGCCATGTCCAGTTAGAAATTGCGTAAGGAAAAATGACGGAGTGGTAAATGTGAAAAGGTCTACGATGTTAGATAGATCTGGAAACATGGTACGTGTGACGAGGCCCTGCCGCGCGCTTCGATACCTAGCTTGCCACTCAGCCCAGACACTCGCCCTGGACAAGCTCTTGGCGTAGGAGAGAGGGAAGAAGCAGAAGTTAGGCGCAACTTTGGAAGAGGCAGCCTTAGCGGCTTCCTGGTCGGCCTCTTCGTTGCCCCTGATGCCCACATGCCCCCTTACCCAGCAAAACTTAAGTCTATCACCTATTCTAGATAGGATTTGATGTATGTGATTCGTGAGAAAACCAGTGCTACTTCTGTTATTAATAGCCTCGAGCGAGGAGCGGGAGTCGGTGAAAATTATTGCGAATTGAAATCTACTTTTACTTTCAAAGAACTGGCAAGCTCGAAGGATTGCCAGCATTTCGGCCTGAAAAACAGAACACGAATTATGCAGTTTGAAATGTCTTCTGATGCTAAATGTGTCACTATTAGGCGGTTGGCATACAAAAGCAGCACCCACCCCACTCTCGCTCTTGCTGCCATCTGTAAAGATGTTAATGGTGTCTTGGCATTGAAGTTTAGAGACTGTAGATTGGTCGTTAGCGATATGATATTTAATATTGACACGAACAGATGGATGCAACAACTTGCTGATCTCTACGTCTCTATCCAGGCATATATCGGAAGGAAGGAAAGATGAATTGCCAGTAATCCGGGTTACCTCCATTTCCCTAGTATGTAGAATTTCCAGGTCTAGAGGTGGAAACCTAGCTAGGGCCATGGCAGCATTGGAGGAAACCGTCTTATAGGCTCTAAGAGCGCGCAGAGCGAAGTCTCTTTGCAGAGATGCAAGTTTGGCGCGAACTTCCTTCCTCTCAACGACCTTACCCCAGATACCTGCCGCGTATGTGATGGTAGGGACGACGACATGCTTGTAGATAATGCTGATGATTTCTGGGTTAATACCCCAGGTGGGACGAGCAAAAAGAGTAAGACGTTTATATATGGCACGGGCTTTGCTGATGGCGGAAATTACATGTTTGGAAAAATTTAGTTTATTATCGATAACAACTCCCAATAGGGTAAAGCTGTCGGTGAATGGAATTGGGGTGCCACACATGGACAACTGAGCTCTGGCTGCCGTGGGTGAAAATGCCAAGGCTTTAGTCTTGGTGGGACCAAAGCTTAGCTTATGGTTCAGTCCCCATTCTGCGATCCTGTCCAAGATGTTGTTAGCGAGGTGCTCCAGTTCGCGAGGGTTTCGAGCCGACACGATCAGCAGGACGTCATCAGCGTATGCCTGCAAGCGGCATCCCGGCGGAAGGGGGATGTCTAGTAAATCGTCGAGGATGAGGTTCCACAGGGCTGGCCCACAAGCCGAGCCCTGGACGCATCCCATTTCGGTGAGTATGGAGACCTGAGCCCCGGCGTAATTGAGGGAAACTGATCTGGGTGTGAGGTAATTTAAGATCAAATTGTATATGTTGGAAGGGCAACCGATGGCCTTTAACCTGGACAGAATCGCAGGCCACCAGGCTCTATCGAAGGCGGATTGAATGTCTAATGAAATGGCAGCTACGAGGTGTTTAGACCGGCGACGGGATTTAATAAAAGAAATGGCATTGTTGAGAGCTAAAGTTGTGGAAGAATTTCTTCTGAACCCAAACTGGTTGCGATTCAGGGTGCCGTTGCATGCAGATACGTGGAGAAACCTTTCAGTAAAGAGTTTCTCCAAAGCTTTGCCGAAGACGGGTATTAAACCTATGGGCCTGTGGGCTTTTAGGGACGACGCGTTGGAGCAGCCCGCCTTAGGAATAATTCTAAGTTGGGCGTCTTTCCAAACTTTGGGAAAATGAGCTAAGGCGAGACATTGGTTGTAAATATTTTTGAAAAGGATAGGAAAATTGTTTACTACCGTCAGGCAGATGTCTGAAGTTAGACCATCTAAGCCCGGGGCCTTTTTATGAGAGATGGAACTAATGGCTTCCGTAATTTCATCCAGGGTAAAGTATGGGTCATCGGTAGTGTTGGGTAGAATTAAGCAGGAAGCGCGGGTCTCAGCTTGTTCACGAGTATCAGATGAAAGACTATCCCGAGGGTAGAAGTGGGACAGCAACGCGTTGGCGGTCTCATCACTATCGGCAGAGGCTCCAGCGGCGGAGTTGACAGTTGCAGGAGCCTTCTTGGGGAACTTGGGCCTAAGGGTGGGATTGGTAACTGACCAAACTTCATCCAGGGATTGCGCCTCACAGAACCCCCTAAAATGCCGGGTCGATTCCTGACTGATGGCCGAAGAATATTCCTTATGGGCAGCTTCAAGGCGAGTGATGAGCTCAGGCGGGCAAGAGAACGGGTATCTGCTCTTGAGACGCCTCACAGTTCTCTTAGCCTGCAAGAGCTCCGCCTTTAGATCGTCCAGTCGCTGGCACCAAAAGGGAGGACGAGCAGCGGCAGAGTTGCCACTGATGGTAGGGAAGCTCAGTGAGGCCGCCTTGTGAATTGCGTCAGTTACTGTTTTGATGAAGATATCCAGATCAGGCGCGGAGAGTTCTAGGGGTTTATTACTATCTATATCAGATTGAAGAAAAGAATTGCTTAAGTTATTTTTAAAGGAGGCCCAGTCAGTATGCTGATTAATCCGGTAGCGGCGGGTGGTACTTCGTGGGATCTCATTATGGACAGAATTTAATAAAACATTGAAATATATGAGGGTGTGTTGGGCAGCAGGTATTACGGATCGGTCAGTGTGCCAGTCGGAAACAGAACCGGCCAGGTCGGATGAAACAAACGTTAGATCGATGGCGCTGGTTCTTAAGGAACCGTGACTAAAGGCCTCAAATGTCTGGACGCCCGAATTACAGCATGAAAGGTCGTTGAAAGAGGCAAAATTCGCAACAACATCGCCCCTGTCATTACGCTTGCCAAGGGAATCCCAGGAGGGATGCCACGCATTGAAGTCGCCAGAGATGATACAGCGACAGCCATTTGCAAAGTCAAGGACTGACTTGATCCTCTCTAAGAGAGCGGTGGGGACCGTGGAGGGAGAGATGTAAACTGATACTAATATAACACTATTGGTTCCTGAATTGAGCTTTACTGCAACTAAATCTGGGCAAGAAAATTGTGAAAGTAGAATAGCTTTGGTTTGGATAGCGTACCTGTTGTGAATATAAATTACTGCTCTAGTTGGTCTGTTGTCGGAAATAATTTGAAAGGTATCAATGCCTGCTCCGCCCATGGCCCCTCCACCCCCCTGGGAGCTCACATAGGGCTCTGTGACCATGGCGATGCAAGAGCGTTTGTTACGCGCAAAAAAACTTATAAAATTGTACGTAGTGACATAACTTTTATCCAGGTTAGTTTGGATGAATGAGAAGGATTTTTTAAATTTACTGGCCATAATCAACCTTGGACTGCACACGGTTTAGCATGGAGATGCGTCTTGGGCATGAAAACGATAAACTTGAGTGTTTGGCACTTACCTCTGTATGGAATTTCGCGTTATGCGCACAACAGTTGATGCAGATGGGGTCTGCTGCAGCGATGGGACAGGAGCGCTGAGTGTGGCCCGGCTTGCCGCAGTGGCGGCAAAGGTCCTCCTCAGCAGTACAGCGCCCTACGGTGTGCCCAAACTGGAAACACCGGCGGCACTGTTTTAGTGGGGACGATTCTTCGAAGTGTACCCGTTGGTGTTCCAGGCGCAGGCGCTCAAGGTTTGAGAGACGGGGCCACGACCCAGGCGGCACGGTGATGGTTGCATTGTATAAGTGGGGGCTTCTGTTCGATGAGACGAAGAGCAAGTTGAACTTGCTCCTGCAGAAGTCGGACAACTCGGGGTTTTGCGATGTTAGGCACTCGATGAGCTCCTCCCGAGGCACGTCCTTGCTGATGCCTTTAATCAAAATTTTGGGGTCGATCTTCCGCTCAGGCTCTGCCGAGACACCCTCAGAAACAGCGGCGGCGTTAATACGACTCAGTGCGTCGTTTAGGTCCTCCTTCTTTTCGAACTCTACCCTGGTTTTACCCCTGGAGAGCTGGACCACTTTTGCCGCCGTGTATCCGGTTTCCTTGAAGTTGACAAGGCGCCTTAGGGTCTGCACTGACTTCTCCCTGGGAGCCTCTGGGCCCTCCTTACATGTCATGATCAGGGCAGGTCTGGTAACAGGGACTGTTGGCTTCGCGGAGGCCTGCCATGTCCTCACCTTAGATCCGGAAGAGTTTGGGTAGGGCTGTGAGGGTTGTGAGGGTCGGTAGGGAAGCGGCGGATAGGCCGAAGCAGCGGCAGCCCTCCCCAGCTCCGTTCGCACTGCCTTGGCAACGGCCTTCTCGATGATGGATGGGATGTCGGCGCTGAGGTTGATGTTATTCTCAGACGGGGGGGCAGGACAGCCCTCTGCAAGAAGGTTGTTGACCTCCGCAACCAACTTCGCCGCGTCGAACGCAGCCTTAACTGCGTTGCTTCTTCCCGCCTTGGTGACACTCTTGGTCTCGTTTAGTATTTTTGGTATGTTTATCAGATGGTTATAAATCTTTTGCAGGTGCCCAGAGACTGCGGTTCCCTCCAACAAGGCTTCGGGAATAGATGGGAAATCAAGGCGTGGGCGAGCCTTCTTCTTCCCTGCCTTGGTGGGAGGTTCTGAGGACGCAGCCAGTGCTGGAGGTGTTTCCAAGTCTGAAGTTTCCAGCCTTAAAGGGGGTGTAGCGTTTAAATCTTCAGGAGCATCACTTGGGTAGAAATCATCTGGTGGGTCTAACACAATCATCGGTGACACATTAAAAGTTCGGTCCAGTGGTGGGGCAGAGTCAATCTCATGCGCAGCGGACGCCTCCGGGGTGAGTGGCCGGTCACGGGCCTGGTAGGCCCTCGATGTTGAAGGCAGCACGTCGTCGGCGGCTTTTTGCGCTGCGGATACCTCCGGGGTATGTGGCCGGTCACAGGCCTGAGGGGCCGTCGAGGTTGAGGGCATCTGGTCGTCAGTGGCCTGACGCATATTTGCCGCCTTGGCAAACGGCGGGCGCGCTTTGACGGGCGAGTGAGTGATAGGCATATTAAAGTCAATAAAAGTCACAAAATTGTATAAAAAAGTCAAAAAGATTTAACACTTCACTTAGGCGAATGCGTAGTAGTTGGTTGTGTCCAGGGAGAGGCACTGAATCCTTTCCCGAAAACCGCGTGTCTCTATCTATCTCCGTTGAGGAGTTATCCCCTGCGGAGCGAACCGGGGTGATCTGGTGGAAACTGAGTAGCAGGGTGGAAGGGGACCTCTAAGGAGCTACCAGAACCGAAAACAGAACTGGTCTCCGACGCACCGTTTCGAAGATACGAGGGGTTCTTCATCCAAGAGTGGTCCCTGATGTTGGTCCTGGGCTGGTGCGGGGGTTATATCAGGGGGGTCGAAAATGATGTCAGAAATGACCTAGGACGCTCCGTTTAGGAGTTATCCCCTGAAAAGCCAGGAGGGGTGCTCTGGTGGTGGCCAAGTCCCGAGGTGGAAGGGGAGTGATGAGGAGTTGCCAAATCTGAAGACGAACCTGGTGTCCGATGCTCCAGTCTGAAGATATGCCAGGATCTTAGTCGAGGAGTAGTCCCTGGTTGTGGTGGTGGATGGTCCTGTGGGGGGGGTCGAAACTGAAGTCCGAATTGACCTTCGACGCTCCGTTGAGGAGTTATCCCCTCAGAAGCCAGTAGGGGTGTTCTGGTAATAACTCCTGATGGTGGTCTGAGATGGTGGGGGGAGTTATAAGGGGTCCAGTAACTTACCCGACTCTAAAAGGAGGTCTATGTAGGTTTTTGATTTCGCCCCACTTTTTTTCCGATTTGGCCCCAAAATTGGGGCAAAACACTCGTTCAGAGACGGAAATTTAATAAATTGGGGCGAAACTGGGGCCAAATCGACTCGGTCTTGACTGGCGATTTTCAAAACGACACCTCTTGACCGTCATGCGCCGACCTAATGACGTGATATTCGACCAATCAGCGTCCACGAAGGAATTGAAGTGCGGTTGGTAATTATTTTTGGTTCACTGAAAAACGCTGTAACTCCCTCGATCCTGGTCGTATGGGTTTGAAATTTTGATGGTGTGTTCTTGATGAGTTAAAGCATACGGTGGTGAAAAGTCAATAAACAAATCTTGAGGGGTTGGGGGTGAAAAAGTCCAGTGAAGTTAAAAACGGAAAACCAAAAACTACGAGAAATGAAATAACTTCACAAATATAAATGTCACAAAACTGAAAGTGGTGTCAGAAGAAGCGTCTTGAAGAGGCGCTTCTAACGGTGCTATAAAAGTATATGGTCGTCGATCGTTTCGAGGCAGCGCACGCACTTTTAGAAAAAACTTTTCACAAAATGTTTGAAAAAACAGTACCTTTACTCCAGGAGTCACTGAAATCCTTTGGTTATCACTTTGCCTTTTTGGCCACTTGTAAACTGCACTAAATGATTCACTCTGGCGAAAGTCCGGTTAGAATTGGAGCACTTTTGCCATCAGAGCGATTTTTGAGCGCGGAGCGGCCTTAGAAAAGCTGCGTTCCCGAGGATGGGAGCGGGCGCACTTGGTTAGGTTAGGTTAGGTTAGGTTAGGTTAGGTTAGGTTAGGTTAGGTTAGGTTAGGTTAGGTTAGGTTAGGTTAGGTTAGGTTAGGTTAGGTTAGGTTAGGTTAGGTTAGGTTAGGTTAGGTTAGGTTAGGTTAGGTTAGGTTAGGTTAGGTTAGGTTAGGTTAGGTTAGGTTAGGTTCCCCCCCAAGGGATCGCGCCTTGCCGCGGCGGGGGGGCTTAGTACTCCGTAGCAAGCCAGCTACCGGAGGAAGCTAAGCGGTCCCAGGACGGAGCCCGCTGTCGTTCTCTCTCGACGGTTGTGGCTATTGTCTTAGCGTCTGTTCCGTATCGGGCGGCTAAGACAAAATGTCGTTTTCTGATGCGTCTGTTCCGAATTGGGCGGCATCTTCCCAATGAACTCCAAGGCTATGCTGGCAGGGTCACCCATACCAGACAGGCTTGGAGGGAGGGGCAATTTGTCCCGGCGGGGCTCTTCTGTGAGTCTGCCAGGCGGGACGGGTGCGTCCTCATGAGGGCGTGCTGACAGGGGAGCTCACCCCTGAAAAAAGAGACGACGATGTGGAGTCATCGGAGATGTGTAAAAACATGGACCAAAGCACTTTGAAAAAGATTCCCCAGGCGGGTACCCGAAAGGGAGAATCCCGCCCCTCTACCGAGGTAGAGGGCAGCCCTCCGTATTCTGGGGTGGGCACAAATTGCTTCGTAGACGCGCGACGATCCGCGCGTCTTCGTGAACACGACCTCGGCTCAACTAAAACGGACTTTGATTTACTTAGCGATTCAGACGAATGCGAAGGAGGAGAAAGGGTGGAGACTCGCAACACGGAGTTGCGAGGCGACACCAACGACAACCAGGACAATGAGGAAGGGATGGCGTCTGACGCGGGGACAGTTGTCTCAGCGTCGACGCGAGCATCTTTAGATGCCAACAGTGAGGCTGGCAATGTTGCCAAGACAAAGAGAAAGCGGAAACGGAAATCACACTCTGGCACAACTAGTGACAGTGAGTCACTATTGAGCCATTCCGGTAAAGTTTCCAAAACTGGCGGATACAAATACGGTCGTGGGCGAGGTCGCCCGCCTACAACCGGTAAATATGTCGGCCTGAAGAAGGCCAAGGAACAGCTATTGAAGCAGAAGGAAAGGGAGTTGCAGCTGCAAGCAGAAGAGGAGGTTCTGCAGGTGGCACGCATGGCGCGTGAGGTTAGAGACCGCACCCGCTTGCTCCCAGATGACCCGGAGAATCCGACCCAATCTTCGGAGAATATGAAGAAAAGGGTGGCGTCAAGCGTTAAAATCGTGTTGGAGGTTGCCGCCAAAAGCAAGAACCTGAAAGGCGGTTTCAACACTGCGTTGAAGGAGGCAGCCTTGCTGATACAGGAATGTCTCTTGGACCTCACAGACCGCACAGAAGCGGATGAGACCAAAGCCTTGCAGGCGGAGAATGCCCGCCTGCAAAATGAACTGGACAAACACCGTGCGGAGTTTGCAGCTTTCCGTCGAGAGATGGAAGCTCGCACAGTGAACGCTCCTGCCCCTGCGCCGAGCGAAGATGAATTCCGACGCTCCATAATCGAGAGTGTCGGCACTATAATGGACGCCAAGATAGCGGGCTTGAATGACCGCCTGCTACCGGCCCCGAGGACACGACCACCACTCAGAGGCGACACACACTCTGTGCTCGAGTTGCCTGAAAGTGCGCCAATGAGTCCGCACGGAGGACTTACCGAACCTATGACGACGACGTCGGTAGCTCAATCACGGGCTGCCTCTCCGGTACCGACTTCTGCCCCTGGGCGGAGTAGAAAGGACAAGCGGGCTGTGGGGGGGGATGTTCCTGCTCCCCTTCCACAAAGAGAACCGCGACGACCAAGACCTCCACGAGAAAGAGCTCCTGTTCCTGAAGAGGCACCTCAATTGCCTCCTCCTCCTCAAGCGTCCTCCGAAGGGTGGACGGTTGTAGCGAAGAGAAAGAAGAAGAAGGCGAAGACGTCTGCACCTGCGCCTACACCTGCAGCGGCAGCACCGAAACCGGCCCCTAAGAAGGCCAAGAAGAAAAAGCGCAACAGAAAGTTGCGACCGCCGCGATCTGCCGCGGTGGTAATAACGATGTTGCCAGAGGCGATACAAAGCGGGGCCACCTACGCCTCTGTTATTGCCCAGGCGAGACAGAAAGTTAATCTGCCGGACCTGGGTATCGAGGGCGGTATAAGGTGTCGCAAGGCTGCCACAGGAGCCTACATACTTGAGGTTCCGGGCACGACAAGTGGCCCCAAGGCAGACGCTCTAGCCTCAAAAATAAGAGAGGAGATCGGGCAGGCCGCGAAAATAACGAGGCCAACACGCTGTGTCGACCTACGTGTGGCCGGCCTTGATGACTCGGTCACCGCTGAGGAGGTCTCACTCGCTTTAGCGCGGAAGGCAGACTGCTCGGCGGAAGACGTAAAAGTCGGAGAGGTGAGGCGTACCACTTATGGTTTAGGAACGGTAGTGGCCAAAGTTCCGGTAGCCGCTGCCAAAAAAGTTGTGGAAGGCCGCTTGCTCGTTAGGTGGACATCGGCACAGGTTAAGATCCTAGAACCGAGGACTAGAATCTGTTACCGATGCCACGAGCAGGGCCATATCGGATGCAACTGTGCATCCCCTGTAGACCGCAGTAATGACTGTTATCGCTGTGGTAGACCAGGGCACAAGGCGCGAGATTGTTCAGCCGACCCACATTGTCCAGTGTGCGCGGCTTTGAACAAGCCAGCCAACCATCGGGCTGGCGGAAGGGCCTGTAAAGGTCCTTCTAGGAAGGAGAGGGCTGCCGCGAAAAGAAAGGCAACCTCGGTACCCGCCGCCACTGTGGCCCCTACAACGTCTGGGGCCTCCGTGCCTGCAGAGCCGATGATCACTAGCAACAATGATGTTTAGTCGGCTCTTGCAGGCTAATCTCAATCATTGTGCTGGGGCGCAGGATCTATTACTCCAATCCCTTGCGGAGTGGAAGATAGATCTGGCGGTGGTTGCGGAGCCTTTCTTCGTTCCAAATAGGACTAACTGGTTTGGAGATGAGCGTGACTCCGTGGCAATTATTGCTAGGACCGATGAAGCGGTTCCTACCCTTTTTGCCCGAGGCCAGGGTTATGTGGCGGTACGGTGGAAGGGCATAGTGATCTTCGGGGTCTACTTCCCACCCGTGCGAAGCCGAACTCGAGCGGAATTTGAGACCTTTCTGGACGGCCTCGGGACTGTCATCAACCAGGCTCGTCCATCGCAAGTTCTCGTCATGGGGGACCTCAATGCAAAGTCATCCGCTTGGGGATCCCCTGTCACTGACGTACGTGGCGACGATCTCGAGGAATGGCTACTGGCGGTAGGCCTCTATATCCTGAACAGAGGATCCGTCTTTACGTGCCGGGATGCGTCAATCGTCGACATATCGATGTCGACTGCCGCTCTCTCACAGCGCATTCAGGATTGGAGGGTCGTCGAGGAGGTGGAGACATTGTCGGACCATCTTTACATCCGGTTTGATGTCTCCGACTCCCCGACGGCACCGGTTATTGGTCGATCGAACGCACCCGCGCGACCCAGATGGGCCTTGACAAAATTGGACAGGGAGGCTTTGGAGGTGGCCGCCGAAGTTCAGGCGTGGTGTTCCCCTCCCCCAGTTGGTTCACTGGATGTAGAGAGAGAGTCGGGTTTGTTTCGGGAGGCGATGACGGCTATATGTGACGCCGCGATGCCCAGGAGCAAACCCAGGCCCGGAAGGCGACAGGTGTACTGGTGGTCGAGTGAGATCGCTGCACTTCGCACCGAATGTGTGGCTGCTCACCGCCGGTACACCAGGTACAGGAGATTGGCGCGCCGTGACCCGACGCATGAGGAGAACTTGCGCACCCAATACACGACGGCCAAAAAGACCCTCCAAGTGGAGATCAAGAAGGCGAAGGGTAGCGCCTGGGATGAGTTGGTGGCGACCCTCGAGAATGACCCATGGGGCAGGCCTTACAAAATGGTCCGGGGGAAACTCCGGCCATGGTCGCCTCCCCTAACAAAGTGTCTGGAGCCTCAGTTTGTGGAGCGCGTCGTGGGAACTCTGTTCCCTTCCCGCGACGAGTTCGCGCCTCCACCGATGGCGTCACGTATTCCACCTACGCGTGACGCTCTAACTGGGGTTCCGGCCATTACAGACGCGGAGTTTGGCTCGGCGGAGTTACGCCTCCGCAAGGGGAATAAAGCGCCCGGGCCCGACGGTGTACCTGGCCGTGTCTTGGCCATGACGCTTGACGTGCTTGGGGACCGACTCCGAAGGCTTTATGATGCTTGCCTGGAGTCGGGTCGGTTTCCAGCACAATGGAAGGAAGGGCTCCTTGTCCTTTTAAGGAAAGAGGGACGCCCAGCTGAATCGCCATCAGCATACCGGCCGATTTTGCTGCTAGACGAGGCGGGTAAGTTCTTTGAACGAATAATCTCAGCCCGCCTTGTCGAGCATCTGAGGGGAGTAGGCCCCGACTTATCTGACGAACAGTACGGGTTCCGAGAGGGTCGGTCAACGCTTGACGCCATCCAGCGCGTCAAGACCCTCTCGGAGGAGTGTGTCAGTTCCGGCGGGGTGTGTTTGGCGGTATCATTAGATATCGCCAACGCATTCAACACCCTGCCGTGGAGCTGCATACGGGAGGCGCTGAAATACCACCAGGTGCCTCCCTACTTGCGTCGATTGGTCGCGGACTACCTGCGCGGTAGGTGCTTGACCTACGAGACGAAGAATGGGGCCATAGTTCGAACCCCCATGTCGTGCGGCGTCCCACAAGGCTCGGTTTTGGGCCCCTTATTGTGGAACGTCGGTTACGACTGGGTGTTGAGGGGTGTCCTCCTCCCGGGTCTGAGTGTCACGTGCTATGCAGACGACACGCTCGTCACAGCCCGGGGGAGGGAGTTTGGAGAGGTGTCCCGTCTCGCCTCTGTAGGAGTTGGCCTGATTGTGGACCGGCAGCAAATGTTGGGACTCGAGGTGGCCCTGCACAAGACAGAGGCCATTCTTTTTCATGGCCCCCGTGCGCGACCACCAAGAGACGCCCACATCACGGTGGGGGGCGTCCGAATAGCGGTGGAGTCCCGAATAAAGTACTTGGGGCTCATATTGGACAGCCGTTGGAGTTTCCAGGCTCATTTCGAGCAACTGGCTCCACGACTCATGGGCGCAGCTGCCGCATTTGGTCGGCTATTGCCGAATTTGGGTGGGCCAAACAGGGGCTGCCGCCGTCTCTACGAGGGGGTGGTTCGCTCCATGGCACTGTATGGCGCACCTATTTGGGCGGAGAAAGTTTCGGGCGGAAATGCCGTCCTGTTGAGAAGGCCGCAGAGGGCGATGGCCCAGCGGATATGTCGGGCGTACCGCACGGTCTCCTATGAGGCAGCGTGCGCGCTTGCTGGGACCATGCCGTGGGACCTAGAGGCCGAGCTCTCCGCGCAAACGTACGCGTGGCGAGTGGAGCTTCGGGACCAAGGGGAGCATCTTCCGGCTGCTGAGGAGGCAAGTTGGAGACGCCAGGCACGGCGTACTCTGGTAGAGGAATGGGGGCAAAGGCTGGCAACTCCAACCGCTGGTCTTAGGACTGCAGAAGCCCTACAGCCCGTACTGAGGGCTTGGCTGCGCCGAAAATACGGCCAGCTGACTTATCGCCTCACGCAGGTGCTCACTGGACACGGGTGCTTCGGTGAGTACCTGCACCGTGTCGTGAAGCGAGAGCCGCTGCCAGTATGCCACCATTGTGGCAATTGCGACGTGGACACGGCCCAGCATACCCTCGAGGGGTGTCCCGCCTGGTCCGAGGAGCGCCGTGTACTCGTCGCCGAAGTGGGGTCCGACCTTTCGCTGCCGGCGGTCGTTTTGGCCATGGTCGGGAGTGATAGGTCTTGGCAGGCGATGGTCTCCTTTTGCGAGGCCGTCGTGTCGCAAAAGGAGACGGCGGAGAGGGAGCGCGAAGCTGCGGCTGTTGCCCACCCGCTTCGCCGAAGGAGAGTGGGGGGTCGGAGGAGGCTTTACAACCTCCAACTCCCACCTCCCTAACGGAGACCAGGGTAGTGGACTCGGGGGAATCCGCTACCCTCACCAACAGGTCTCCCGAGAAGGCGCGCACCGTGTTCCGGTGCGCCTTTTCCACGACGGACGGGGAAGGGTCCATCTAACTTCCCCGTAAATTGAGAAGGAGGCCCCGCGCGACCATGACGCGGGCCGACGCCGCTGGGGCTGATTTGTGAGAATGCGTAAGCAATCCCGCAGCCCCGGCACCAATGGCGCCTTCGAGGAACTCCGCAGTGTTTTTAGTCGGTAAACCCCTGGCCGGCAATCCAGCCGTCCAGGAGCAGCGCCCTTTTCAGGGCGCCGGGAGTCCGACACACGTCTCTCGCCCCCCCCGGGCGGGAGATATGGTGCGTAAAGCATTTTCACTGCGTTAAAAAAAAAAAAAAAAAAAAAAAAAAAAAAAAAAAAAAAAAAGGTTAGGTTAGGTTAGGTTAGGTTAGGTTAGGTTAGGTTAGGTTAGGTTAGGTTAGGTTGGGGCAGCCCCCACAGTGTCCGAAAGTACGTCCCCGTCGTCTGCCCTGGACCCTCCCTGTTTGGTGCGCGGTAACGCAGTGGCCAACAGTGGTAGGTGACCGAATCTTGAGGACCATACTGTGCGGATTGAATGTCAATATCTTCTTTCGATATGCCTAAGAAGGTTCCCGTATCCCCCGGGAAGACAAAAAAAGGCCCTTCTCAGGGCCAAACCGAGCTGGACCCGGTGGTGGTCGTGGTGCCGTTGGACTATCCCGACGGAAACGCGTCGCCTTCGGTTAGCCGACCATCTTCGGTGCTTGGTGAAAGCCTCTTTAGGAGGCCCGATGATAAAACGGACATACCCGACGATGATATGTCGGACAGTTCGTCCATTGTGGGAGATCCATCGATCTACCGAAAGAAGAGACCGCGGTCTGATGGCTCGGAAGAGCTTACCGACGACTCTTGTTCGTCCAATAAGACCGTAAAGGCCAAACGCGGCCGAGGTCGTCCCCCAACTACCGGGGAATATGTGGGCCTAGCCAAGGCAAAAGCCGAGCTTGCCGAGGCAAAGGCCGAACTGGCCGAGAGGAAGCGCCTGGAAAAACAGCAGGACGCCGAAGAAAAGGTGGTGGGCATGACGCGTGCTAACAGAGAGGCTCGTGCCAAATATCTCGCCTTGCGGAATGCTCCGTCCGCAAAGACGGATATAGATCGGTTGAGCGCCATGCTCAGAAAACAGGCTGAGGCTGAAGTGGACACCATCTTCATGGTTGCCCAAAAGTCAGGGAACCTCAAAAGCGGGTTCCAGAAGGCGTTAAAAGCTTCTGCAGCTACCCTGCATGAGATTTTAGCTGAAACAATCAGCCGCAGCGCCTCAGAAGAAAACGATAGGCTCGAGGCTACTATCGAGCACCAGAGCCTTCAGATTGGCCTACTGGAGAAGGAACTCGAGAAGCTCCGTAATCAACTCCAGGCGGCGCCGCCTCCCAATTTTAAGGAGGTGATTAGAGATGTCCTGCAGGAGGAACGGACATTTGTGCGTTCCGCCCTGGCAGGCATCGAAGACCGCCTCCTTCCTGCAAAGGTTGTGCGACCGCCCCTTGCGGCGGACAGGAGACGCAGTATGGAGGTGGTAACTCCTGCTGCACCGGTCCCTGTGCCTTCGGCGCGGAAGCCGGCGGGTGGAAAAGGCAAGGGCAAGGGCAAGGCGACCAAGCCTTCGGCTCCGGCCCCAGAACCTGCCCCGATGGAACCAGTTGCTGGTCCATCCTGGGCGCAGAAGACGGTGGTGGCGGGGGGGGAAGAAGAGCAAGGCCAAGACGGCCAAGCCTTCGGTTCCGGCCCCGACTCCAACCCCGATGGAACCAGTGGCTGGTCCATCATGGGCGATGGAGACCTCACAAGAGGACCCAATGTTGCCGTCTGCCACCGCGGCCAATGATGGCTGGACGACGGTAGGGAAGAAAGGGAAAAAGAAGAAGGCGCCTCAGCCTTCTTCTACGTCGCAAAAGGGGCCTGCCAGAAAGGCAGCACCCGCGAAGGCCCCTAAAAAGGCCCCGAAAAAGAAGGTTTCTCTCCCTAAGACGGCGGCGGTCGTTGTGACTCTATCGCCAGATGCCGTCGAGAAGGGAGAAACTTACGAGTCGGTGCTCGTCCGAGCCCGGCAAACGGTGAATCCCCAAGAAATGGGGATTCAAAAAGTGACGTGTCGGCGGACCCAAACGGGAGCTCGGATATTCGAGTTCCCGGGGGCCAACAGACAGCAGCAGGCCGACGCCTTCGCCGCTAAAATGGCGGAGGCGATCGCGGATGTTGCCAAGGTGGCACGCCCAGTGAAGACCTCGTCCCTGGTGGTATCGGAACTAGATGATTCCGTTACCAAGGGCGAGGTGGCTGCTGCTGTGGCGGCAGCGGGTGGCTGTGGTGTGGAGGCCATACAGGCCGGAGATATTCGGCCTGGGTCAGGGGGCATGGGCCGTATCAGGCTACGGTGCCCCGTAGCAGCCATAGAAGCCGTCCTTAAAAAAGGGCGGCTTCTGATTGGCTTCAGTTCAGCCGTGGTCCGGGCGCTAGAGGAACAGCCTATGCGCTGTTTCCGATGCTACGCGCTCGGACACGCCCGTCAGTGCTGCCCATCACAGGTAGACAGATCGCTACTCTGTCTCCGCTGTGGGCAGCCGGGCCACAAGCAGGCCTCCTGCAAAAAAGACCCCCGCTGTGCCGTCTGTGCGGCCAGCGGGAGGTCCGCAGGGCACGTCATGGGGGGTGCTAAATGCACCCCCCCATCAAGAAAGGGCAAGGAGCAGGCCGCCACTCGGCCTGCCCCTGCAGGCGCTCGGGTCACCCCGAGTGTAGCTGATTGTCCGATGGCCGAACAATGTTAAGGTTCGGCCATCGGAAAATTCTGCAGGTGAACCTCAACCACGGCCAGGCAGCTCAGGACTTAATGTTCCAGAAGCTGTCGGAGTGGTTGGGGGACGTTGCAGTGGTCGCCGAGCCATACTCGATCCCGGCCAATTGGCTGGGTGACAGGAATGGCTTGGTGGCCATCGCGCCGCGGCCTGCTGCGGACTCTCCTCCCCTCTCTCTAATTGAGAGGGGATCTGGGTACGTGGCCGCCGCGTGGGGAGACATCGCCCTTGTGGCGGTGTATTTCTCTCCAAACCGCCCGCTGTCGGAGTTTGAGGATTACCTCAACACTCTAACGACGGTGGTTGCGCGGGTTGGAATGGCCCGAGTCGCGGTCCTTGGCGACCTTAACGCCAGGTCCGTGACATGGGGCGATCGGCTCACGGATCACTGCGGCACGGCTGTTGAGTCGTGGGCAGCGACCGTGGGCCTGGTGCTCCTGAATAGGGGGGCAGTGCAGACGTGCATCCGGGCAAATGGGGGTTCGGTGGTGGATCTATCCTTCGCCACCCCCGCTCTGGCCGGCCACGTGCACAAATGGCGGGTTGACCTGGTGGAGACTCTATCGGACCATCGTTATGTCCGAATAGAGATCTCCACACCGGGTGCACCAGCCGCGGGTCGGACGGGTCAGTCGCCCTTCCCACGGTGGGCCCTGTCGCGGCTTGACCGCGACGCGGCTAAGGAGGCGGCGTTTGTACAGGACTGGCTAGCTCCGACTGCCAGTCCGGATGTGGACGATGCCGCCCTCCAGTTGAGGGAATGTATGACCGAGGTATGCAACGCTAGCATGCCTCGGTCCCGCCGGCCCCCTCCAAGGCGTGCGGTGTATTGGTGGTCGGCAGAGATCGCCGACCTCCGAGTGCACTGCATGGCCTCGAGAAGGGCATATCAGAGGGCCCGCCGACGTCGCCGCCGCGATGCCGAGAATGAGGGTCGCCTTTACGCCGCCTACTCGGAGGCACAGCGCGCCCTCAAAAAGGCTATTGCGGAGGCCAAGGAGGCAGCAAGAAACGAGATGCTGGAGAGTCTAAACGACGACCCTTGGGGCAGACCGTATCGGGCAGCACGCAACAAGCTGCGCCCGATCGGTCCCCCCATAACGGAGACTCTCCAGCCGGAGTTGTTGGAGGGGGTGGTCCGGGTTCTGTTCCCGGATCGATCTAACATCACCCCTCCAACAATGGATCCGCCTCGGCGGATGGGCCCTCCTGCCGACCCGGAAGTCGTCCCGGTGTCGGAGGTGGAATTTGCCTCGGCGGCGCTCTGCCTCCGAGGTAAAAAGACGGCGCCGGGGCCTGACGGCGTGCCGGCGAAGGTGGTGGCTATTGCCACCGCCCAAATGGGGTCGCGATTTCGGGACCTCTTCGACCGCTGTCTAGCGTCGGGGAGGTTCCCGAAAGTGTGGAAGGAGGGGGCGCTATGCCTCCTCCGGAAGGAGGGCCGGCCGGCAGACTCGCCGGCAGGCTACCGGCCGATCGTCCTGCTAGATGACGTTGGCAAGCTCCTAGAGCGCGTGATTGCCACGCGTCTGAAGGAGCACCTGACGGGGACTGGCCCGGACCTATCGGAGGCCCAATACGGGTTCCGGGCGGGCCGGTCCACTATAGACGCGCTTCAGGAGTTGAAGCGCGTCACGCAGGAGGCGGTGGCGGCGGGGGATGGAGTGTTGGCGGTCAGTTTTGACATCGCCAACGCTTTCAATTCAATCCCCCACGCCACTATACTGGAGGCACTCCGATACCATGGGGTGCCTCCGTACCTGCAGGCCCTGTTGGCGAACTACCTCCTGGATAGGGAGGTTTTGTTCGTCGACAGGGACGGCCGGTTGGGGCGGCGAAAGGTCGAGTCCGGTGTTCCGCAGGGGTCTGTCCTCGGACCCCTGCTGTGGAACATCGGGTTTGATTGGCTCCTGCGGGGTGGTCTCCTCCGTGGCATGGGTGTAATATGCTATGCAGACGACACCCTTGTCACGGCGCGGGGACGCACCTACGGGGAGGCGGCCGCCCTGGCGTCTGTCGGGGGAACCCTAGTCGCCGACCGAATACGGCGGCTAGGGTTATCGGTGGCGCTGGAGAAAACAGAGGCCCTGTTCTTCCCGGCGCCCCGGCAGCGCGTGCCACCCGACGCCCACATAATGGTGGGCGGCGTCCGGGTGGAGGTTAAGGCCCAGATGAAATATCTGGGCCTTATCCTGGATGGGCGGTGGAAGTTCGGCGCCCACTTCAGCCGACTTGCACCGCGCCTCCTGAAGGCGGCCGATGGGCTGGCGTGGCTGCTGCCAAATTTGGGAGGGCCAGCTACGGCATGCCGGCAACTATACGCCGGCATGCTACGTAGTATGGCCATGTACGGCGCCCCAATATGGGCGGACTCTCTAGGGAGAGAAAACGTGACCCTCCTCCGTAAACCACAACGCGCCATCGCTCAGCGAGTGGCGCGGGTTTACGGGACGGTGGGTCACGCGGCGGCCTGTGCCATGGCGGGCACTCCGCCGTGGCACCTGGAGGCTGAGGTGCAGTCCGCCGTCTACCATTGGACGGCGGACCAGCGGGCGCGGGGAGAGCGCCCGGCACCAGAAGAGAGGGACGCCGCCAGGCGCAATGCCCGCAGGGTCATGCTCCGCCGGTGGACGGCGGAGATGGCTTTTGCGGAGTTTGGCCGGCGTACCCTAGACGCCATCGGTCCAGTCATCGAGGGCTGGACCGAGCGGAGGCACGGGGTCCTCTCCTTCCGACTGTCGCAGGTGCTTTCCGGGCATGGTTGCTTTGGGAAGTACCTGTGCAGGATCGGGAGGGAGGAGACCGCGGCGTGCCACCACTGTGGCGCGCCGGTGGACACGGCGCAGCACACCCTGGCCGAATGTTCGGCCTGGGTGGAGCAGCGCCGGTGCCTCCAGGCGTCGGTGGGCCCGGACCTCTCGCTGCCTAGTGTGGTCTACGCCATGATAGGTAGCGAAGGGGCCTGGGCCGCAGTAGCCTCCTTCTGTGAGGAAGTCATCTCGCAGAAGGAGGCGGCGGAGCGGGGTCGGGAGGAGGATCCTCTCGCACCGCCGCACCGCAGACGTCGAAGGGGCCGGAGAAGGCGGTTGTACGACCGCTCCCTTCTCCAGCCTGGTGGTGACCTGCGGGTAGGGGGTGTGGGGACACCTCCTCCCGCATTGCACGGGTTGCCGCCGTCGACGGGTGGGAACGACCGGACGCTCCCGGTCGGTCACACAGGCCCCCCACCAACACCGGGGGGCCGCGCAGGGCCCGTCTTGTCATAGACGGGCTGACGCCGGTGGGGTTGTGGAGTGAGGCTTGTCCCGTACCCATGACTCCACCACTAAGGCGTAGAAGGAGCGCGCGGGGTTTTAGTGGGTATACCCCTGGCCGGCAATCCAGCCGTCCAGGAGCAGCGCCCTTTTCAGGGCGCCGGGAGTCCCACACACGCCCTTCACTTCCCCGGTGAAGGGTACGGTGCGTAACGCATTTCCCCGCGTCAACAAAAAAAAAAAAAAAAAAGGTTAGGTTAGGTTAGGTTCCCCCCCAAGGGATTGCGCCTTGTCGTGGCGGGGGGGCTCAGTACCTCGTAGCAATCCAGCTACTGAGGGAAGCCAAGCATCCCACAATGGGGGTCGGGCTCGCTGTCTTACTCCTTAATGAGTAATTCATGCGAGTTCCGACGGGGAGGGCATACCGTAATCCTCACTCTGAGGACCGGGGGCTGTCGGGGCATTTGCCCGGGCTGCGTGGATGGTGAACCACTATAAAAAAGAATCCCTTGCACACCGTAATCCCTACGGGGACCGGGGGCCGTCGGGGCATTTGCCCGGGCTGCGTGGATGGTGAACCACTATAAAAAAGAATCCCTAGCACACCGTAATCCTCACTCTGAGGACCGGGGGCCGTCGGGGCATTTGCCCGGGCTGCGTGGAGGGTGAACCACTATAAAAAAGAAACCCTAGCACACCGTAATCCCTTCGGGGACCGGGGGCCGGCGGGGCTTTGCCCGGGCTGCGTGGATGGCAAACCACTATAAAAACCCTCGTGTACCGTTATCCCTTCGGGGACCGGGGGCTGTCGGGGCATTTGTCCGGGCCGAGTGGAGTAAACCACAATAAAAATCCCAAGACCAAGTTCGGCGCCCGGCGAGGGTCTGAATGGCAGTGGGTCACTGTCATTAGGGCGTCAGGGGGCGATCCCCCCACCGACGAGAAACATGAGTAGCGTGCGAAAAAACAAACTACCCCAGGAGGGTACCAACCGCCTAACCGCGGGGGGAGAATCCCTCCCTGTCGTTGCTTCGGCTTCGGCAGGCAGCCCACCAGTATCTGGGGGGGCAAACACCTGCTCCGTGCCTTTGGGCGCGGCCTCCATTGAGGCAAAAACGGCGCATTCGAGCGCGAAAGGGGCGCTTTCAAGCGCGAAGGTGAAGAGGGCCACTAAAAGTGGCAAAATTGTGACGAGTGCCGCTTCAAGCGGACATAACGATGACGACGCCGCTGCTGGTAGCAGCGAAGGGAGCCTTAGGTTTGCGAGGGGTTTGGAGCCCAAACCGCAAAGGACCAAACGAAACACGAGGGAGGTGGTCTCTGATGAGACAATTGTTTCGGTCGGAGGTTCAGACTCCGAGGGCTCACGGATGGAGACAGAGCACTTTGAAGTGCCAACGCCGGCGTTGGGGCGCAAACTGCGCACAACGAAGAGAGCGAGGACGGCAAAGGAGTCGGATCCCGACTTCTCTAGTGGGAGTGACACCAGTTCCGTCAGGGCGAACCCCAAGGCCAAAAACGTAGCCAAACGTGGCCGAGGGAGACCGCCCACAACGGGGCACTATGTCGGCCTTGCCAAGGCCAAGGCGGACTACATCAAAGCCCAACAAGAGGCTTCTGAACTGGAGGCAGAGGCGGAAGTCATTGAGGCGACCAGACTTCTCGCGACCGTGCCCGCCGACTGCATCGAGAAGCAGATCAAGGGCACTGTCAAACTAATTCGGGACGTGGAAACCAAGTCCAAAAATATCAAGGGCGGTTTCAGAGGGGCGCTCAAAGCTGCCGCCAAGCACATCGAGCAAACCCTGACAGCACTCTCAGGCAGAACTGTCAACGAGGAGGTCCAAATGCTCCGTATGGAGAACGAGGACCTGCAGACTCGCCTAGAGACGGTGCGAACGGAAATGGCCCAGCTCCGCGAGGAGATGGATCGTATCCGCACGGAGAATTCGCGCCGAAACGTGCCAGAACCGCCAAAACCAACCGGCGACATGTCATGGGAGGACCAGAGGGCGACTCTTCTTAGGGAAATGGGCAACATGGTCGATGCCAAGCTGGCGGGCCTGGACGACCGCCTGCTTCCCCCTAAAAGAGTTCGTCCTCCGCTACGAGCAGACGCCAGCCAGTCCTCTAGGCAGGCACAGGCGATGGCTGCTCCATCAAACGTAGGGAGCAAACGGGCACCAAAACCGGCAGTTCCGGCTTCCACTGGAGTTACGAGGGCGGCTAGACAGCCGCAAGATGCGGAGGTGTGGACTGAGGTCGTGCGCCGAAAACGCAAGAAGAAAAAGAAAGGCGCTGCCCCTTCAAATGTGGCTACTGTTCCGAGCCGACCAGCTGGCGGGAAACCTCCAGCAAGGCATGGGGCCAATGCAACTGGGCCACAGGGCAAGGCAAAGCCTAAACAGGCTAAGCCAAAACCGGCGGAGAATAAGCTTCGCGCACCAAGGTCAGCGGCGGTGGTCCTGACACTGATGCCAGAGGCCAAAGAGCAGGGCCTCACTTTTGAGAAACTGCTCACAAATGCGAGGAAGGACCTGGACCTAACCCACCTACAAATCGGTGAGGGGCTCAGGTTCCGAGCCGCGGCCACAGGGGGCCGTGTGTTCGAAATCCCGGGAGTGGACAGTGGCGGAAAAGCAGACTCCTTAGCTCAGAAGCTAAGGGAGATTTTACCGGAGTCTGTAAAGGTCACCCGGCCCACGAAATGCATAGACCTAAGCATTTCGGGGCTGGATGACTCGGTGACGGCACCAGACATCGCGGCCGCCATCGCGGCAGGAGGCAATTGCTCTGTAGAGCAGGTGAGAGTGGGTTCGGTGCGCGCCGGTCTCTTTGGTGCGGGTAGTGCCATAGTGCAGTGCCCGGTAGAGGCAGCGAAACCACTCGCGGAGAAAGGGCGACTCCTAGTCGGATGGAGTGCCGCCCGGGTACGTGCGCTGGGTCCCCGACCGCTGAAGTGTTACCGATGCTTCGAGATCGGTCACACAGGGGCCCAGTGCAAGTCCACTATTGACCGCAGTCGGAACTGCTTCCGCTGCGGAGCGGAGGGTCACATGGCTGCGGCATGCACCAGGGATGCAAGCTGCGCCACATGTAAGACCGCTGGGAGACCGGCCAATCATTCGGCTGGCGGGCGCAAGTGCGTTCGGCCCAAGAAGGGCAAAAGTTCGGCTGGAAGAGCCCCAGAACCGAACCAACCTAGGGAGCCGCCTGCGGAGGTGATGATGACCGGTTCTTAATGGCCACTCAACATCGCTTCCTGCAGGTTAATTTGAACCACTGCCTTGGTGCGCAGGACCTGCTCCTCCAAACCATGCTGCAGTGGTCAATTAATGTGGCGGTCGTATCGGATCCCTACTTCGTCTCCTCTCAGCCAAACTGGGTGGGGGACATCGGGGATACCGTGGCTATAATCGCGGCTTCGGGCTCGGGCTGTTTGCCCTTCATCGTCAGGGATCGAGAGCCCGGTTTTGTGTCGGTTGCGTATGACGATACCTTGGTCGTCGGGGTATACTTTTCCCCCAACAGATCGCTCGCCGAATATGAGTCGTTCCTTGACCGACTCGGGGCGGCTGTACGGCGGGCATCTCCGCTCAATGTCATCGTGCTTGGGGACTTTAATGCCCACAGCACGATGTGGGGATCCCCGGCGACCGACGATCGCGGAGAAGCGGTGGAGACGTGGGCGGCATCTTGCGGCCTGGTGCCTCTCAACCGCGGCTCCGTCAATACGTACGTGCGACAGTGGGGTGGCTCAATAGTAGACCTCACGTTTACTAGCCCCGCCCTCGCACGTCGCGTATTGAATTGGCGGGTTCTGGACGACGTGGAGACCTTATCGGATCACCGATACATCAGGTTTGGGGTCTCCGCCTCGTCCAGTGACGACTATTCCCGTCGGAGGGAGGAGAATCGGGCTTCCTTCCCAAGGTGGTCCCTGTCGCGCCTCGACGTGGAGGTGCTGGCTGAGGCCGCGATCGTCCAAGCCTGGACCATGCGGCCGTTCGAGCCGGCGGAGGCTGACGACGGGGCCATAAGGTTCCGAGATGCGCTGACTCGTATCTGCGACGCGTCAATGCCTCGGGCCAGGAGGGGAGCTCCGAAGAGGGAGGTGTACTGGTGGACTCGCGAAATTGCCGAACTGAGGCAGGGCTGCATTGCAGCTCGTCGCGAGTACACCAGACACAGGAGGCGGCGGAGGAGGAATGAGGAGGTGGAGGACCTGTTGCACAACGCGTATCTGGAGGCCAAAAAACACCTCAAACTGGCCATCAGCAGGTCCAAAGCCGCCAAACGCCAGGAGATGCTGGAGGCTCTCGATCGTGACCCGTGGGGTCGTCCGTACCGCGCCGCGCGTAACAAACTGCGCGCGCGAGGACCCCCGGTCACCGAGACCATGCAGCCTCGGCTGCTGGAGGACGTTGTGTCGGCGCTGTTCCCTGACGGGCCCACTCACGTCCCCCCGATGATGGCAGTGGACCCAGTTGTGGAAAATGACGAGGTCGGAGAGGTCCCTGCCGTCACGCAGACCGAGATCGCCATCGCGGCAGCTAAGCTCCGGGCAAAAAACACTGCCCCAGGGCCGGACGGTGTTCCAGGGCGGGTGCTGGCGACAGCGCTGGGCGAGTTGGAGGTCCACCTTACCGGGCTTCTGAACTCGTGCCTGACGTCTTGCCGGTTCCCGTCCTGCTGGAAGGAGGGAAGGTTAGTCCTTCTAAGGAAGAGTGGGCGCCCTGCTGAGTCTCCCTCTGCTTATCGCCCAATAGTTTTGCTCGACGACACGGGAAAGCTCTTCGAGCGTATCATTGCGTCCCGTGTCGTCGACCATCTGCGTGAGGTGGGTCCGGATTTATCCGACTGCCAGTACGGGTTCCGGGAGGGCCGATCTACAATTGACGCGATCCTTCGTGTCAAAGCCCTCTCGGATGGTGCCGTTGGCAGAGGTGGCGGGTTGATGGCGGTGTCTTTGGACATAGCGAACGCCTTCAACTCGCTGCCGTTCGGGTGTATTGAGGAGGCACTTCGCTTCCACCGTGTGCCACTATATCTTCGGCGAATAATAAGTGCTTACCTTAGGGACCGATGGGTCGTTTATGAGGGGAGGGACGGAAGGGTCCATCGAAGACCGGTCGGGTGCGGGGTTCCGCAGGGGTCTGTCCTAGGACCACTCCTGTGGAATGTCGGATTCGACTGGGTCTTGCGGGGGGGGGTTTCCTCCGGGCGTGAGAGTCGTGTGTTACGCGGACGACACACTGGTCACGGCCCGGGGGGAAAATTATGAGGAGGCGTCCGCTCGTGCTGTCGCTGGCACCGAGCGAGTCATTGGGCGCATAGTAATGTTGGGCCTAAGGGTGGCCCTCAATAAAACCGAGGCACTGTACTTTCACGGTCCTCGGGGAGGGCCTCCCGAAGGTGCCAACATTGTCATCGGGGGGGGAAACGGTCGGGCTGAAGCCCCAGATGAAATATCTTGGGATTCACCTCGACCCGCGGTGGAGTTTCCGGGAGCACTTCTCTCGTTTGGCCCCGAGGCTCTTGCAGGCCGCGAGTGCCCTTGGTAGACTCCTACCGAACATCGGAGGTCCTAGTCGGACCTGTCGGCGTCTGTACGCAGGCGTCGTCAGGTCCATGGCGTTGTACGGTGCACCCGTGTGGGTCGGTGCCCTGAACGGCCCGAATAAGGCTAAGCTGTGCCAGGCGCAGCGGGTCATGGCCGTCAGGGCGGTACGAGGATACCGCACGGTGTCGCACGCGGCTGCATGTGTTATCGCTGGTATGCCCCCCTGGGACCTACAGGCCGAGGTCCTGGCGGAGGCATACCACCGAAGGAGGGAGTCCGAAGGTGAGGATCCGACTGACGGACCTCGATGGAAGCGGCGAGCACAGGCTCGGCTGCTGCGCAAATGGAGGGAGAGGCTGCAAGAGCCGACCGCTGGCGTCTGGACCGTGGCGGCTGTCCGCCCAGTGCTCAAAGCCTGGGTGAACAGGCGGCACGGGTCGCTGACCTACCGGCTGGTGCAGATCCTGTCGGGGCACGGAAGCTTCGGCAGGTATCTGTGCCACATAGCCCGTAGGGAGCCCCTGGAGGTGTGCAATCACTGCGGCCACAGAGATGACACTGCCGAACACACGCTGGGGGTCTGTCCGGCGTGGGCGATGGAGCGGGCGGCTCTTGCTGCCGTTGTGGGAGGAGATCTCTCCTTGCCGGCCGTGGTTAAGGCCATGGTCGGTGACGAAAGATCTTGGGATGCGATGGTCGCCTTTTGCGAGCAAGTGATGCTCCAAAAGGAGGCCGCGGAGCGGATACGAGAGGATGATCCTCTCTCGGATCCAATCCGCCGGAGACGGCTTGGGCGGCGACGTCGGGCTTACGCAGCCACAATCGCTGCCGTCTAGGCGGTGACCCTTCGGGTGGTAGGAGTGGGGGCTCCTCCGCCTGACTGCACGGGGTCACGACAGACGTGGTCGATCTAGTGTTCGGGTCGATCACGTGATCCACGGAGTGCGTAGGGCGGCGACATCTGCTGCCTTACCCCCTGGAGGTTCCGCTTCGGCGGATACACCCGCGGCTCGTGGAGGACTGCGCAAGCGTACCCACGAGTCCGCTTTCAAGGGTGTCGTAGTGAGAACACCGCGGTGGTTTTAGTGGGTATACCCCTGGCCGGCAATCCAGCCGTCCAGGAGCAGCGCCCTTTTCAGGGCGCCGGGAGTTCCACACACGCCCTTCACTCCCCCGGTGAAGGGTATGGTGCGTAACGCATTTCCCCGCGTC
Source organism: Emmelina monodactyla (assembly GCA_916618145.1). NCBI lineage: Eukaryota > Metazoa > Arthropoda > Insecta > Lepidoptera > Pterophoridae > Emmelina > Emmelina monodactyla. The sequence goes on along the minus strand of OU745315.1, from coordinate 70,288 downwards.
AACAAAAAAAAAAAAAAAAAAAAAAGGTTAGGTTAGGTTAGGTTAGGTTAGGTTTTTTTTTTTTTTTTTTTTTTAGTGAGGCAGCAATTGATGCCGCCCCTTCTGGCACCTCTAACATGGGTCAGAGCCTTTATCTATCAGTTTAATTCATTCCGACTAACAATTAAGTAAGGTCTTTGGCTACTGCTTGAAGAGCTTTATATTTTGAGACATCTTTTAGCAATTATGTTTTAACAATTTTCGTTTTACAATTTAATGATTCTACTTTTTAAAATTTTTATGTTTACATTTTCTATATCATTAGCAGAATTTACATTTTACATTTTAATTTAATGATTCTACTTTACGATTTTTTGTGTTTACAATTCTATTACAATTGGCCGAATTTTATTTTACAATATTTTATTATCACAGTTATTTTACCTATATCTATATCACAGTTACAAGTTTTCCAATATCACAGTTTAAAAATTTAAGTTTTTACACCATATGTCAGCCGAGCATGATATTACTACAAATTAATCTCTTGGTCTTATTTTAGTATTACATAAAAAGCTTACAGACTAATGTTGCATACATTTTTATGCCATACTATTATTTTTAAGACAATTTGCAAACAACTATATATAGAGCTAAATATTATTATAATATAAATGCATATATATTTATTTATTGCGTTTAGATTTTTACGAGTAATAATACAGATTCTTGACATTTTGGTAGGGTATTTTTTGGTATGTTTGTTTCAGAGCAATTTTTTCTGCACAAGGCCTGGCAAACTTTTGGCATTTGTAAAACGAATGCTGCGGGTTTGGAGGCCCTGTGCAGCATTGGAGCTTGTGTTGTCTTGTGTGTAGGAACTGTGCTGTAAAAATAATGCCATGGTGCGCCAATTGTTTCTACTACGGGGCCCTTAGCAGTAGCTAACTTTACTTCTGGCTAATGAGTCCCACTTTTGTCGGAGCGTACAGGCACCGTCGAAGGCATTGTGTTCAGCGTTGTCGAGCTTGGCGGACGTGCAGTTGCGGCAGCTGGGCGGGGCTCCAGAGGCGCGAAGGTCACATGTCGCAGCCAGGTGTGGCCCACCGCAATGGCTGCACATGTCCGCGGTCTCAGTGCACAGCTTTCGCCCGTGGCCATAGGCCAGGCACCTTGAGCACTGAACCAGCGGGCTTTGGTCCGCCGCTACGACACGCTGAAGGTCGATGTGCACACGCCCCACTCCTGTAATTTTGTGCCATATAGGTGGCGTCACTTCCACAACTATATGGCACACGTGGGGGTTTCTTGTTTTCTTCCGGTACCTGACTTTGAGCTCTTTTGTGTCCAGGTCGCCGACTATGTTCCGATTTTGGGTCACAATTGATTGTAGCACCTCTTCGTCAGTGTTAGCCGACAGGACGTGTTTAAGAATGATGAGGGGGTTTCTGTTTTTTGCTTCTTCGACTAGAAGACCCCTTTTCGAGCTCTTAATTTTGCTCATCACCCTTAAACACTCCTCTTTGGTGCTACAACCAATTATGACCTTTTGGTCCTTTGCCTTTCTGATAGCGTCGACCTTGATTCCGGAGGACCGAGCATCGACGGCTGTGCGGATGGTCTGCATCACGTCTCCGCTCGTGTCCTCCGTGCGCTCCGACGAAACAATTATCGAGTGCATCTGCGGTGGCTGGATAACCGCTTTTGCACCTGTAGTGGGTACACTCGTTTTCGATGCTGTGGCTTCGGCATATGTTAGCCGCTCTACAACGTCCGCTAGCTTTTTGCACTTCTCGTCGAGGAGAAGTGACTGAAGCTCGATCCGTTGCAGACTTGTAGAGGTGCCGTCGTCAGAAGAATCCCCCAATTTGTCACATTTGGCAGACAGGAGCTCCTCTATCTTCAGTTCGTGTTTGGTGAACATCTCTTCAATTTTAGGGATGAGGGTCTGCTCAACCACGTTTGAGGCTGGTGTTGTGTGCTCGTGCTTGAGCAGATCCTCCATCCTTTTAGCGACATAATGCAGCATTTCAATGTTGCTGTTGACTCCGTTTTTGACGTCCGTCCTTATGTTCCCGGACTGGTGTATGAGGTTCTCGGTGTCGACTGCCGTAGCTATAACATATCGAATACACTCTTTAATTGAGCCTAATTCCGGGTACTTTATTAGGGCGGACGTCACTGTCTTTCTGATGGCTTTTGGAGCCTTTGTCACCATAACACTTTTTAACACCCGAGTTTGACTGAGGTCTTCCGAGGACTCGATTCGGTCGACACTGGTTCTGACATTGCTGTTGCCAGCTTTAGTCGCGTCCACGGACGACCTGCGGGTGGGAGGAGTCCTATGCATATTTAGGGGATTGTTTACACAGCTGTAAAGAGGCTGGTAAACAGTCAAAAATAAAATGAAATAAATAAATAATAAATTAAATTTAAAGTTTCAATTCAAAATTAAATAATTAAAATTAAATTAAAATTTCAAATTTAATTAAATAAAAGATATGATTTAAATTAAAATTTCAATCTACAATTGAACAAATATTAAAATCCAGATTAAAATTTCAAATCAAATAGACAAGTAATTAAATAAAATTAAAAATTATAAATTACTAATAACTAATTACAACTAAACACTTTTTTCTTTTTATTTACAGGTGCAGCCGAGCGGATCAACAAGGACAACACAGGTAAGTATAAGTCAGGTACGTCAGGTATATAAGCTATTTTATTATTTTTGTATATATGTATATATTTATATACAGTCAGGTACTATTTAATATGACTAGTCTAACAGTGAAAACCGTTTCACGATATCACGTCTGGTTCAAAAGATATAAGCCTTTTCCGTTACTTAAAACCGAACCGAGTTGATATCGAGGGCGTTGAAGCAAAAATAGGTTAACTAGGGTTTTTGCCGAAATTGAGTTATTGACATTTCCTGAATCCCCAAAGTATTACGCATCTTTTGGTATATAACAGGTTTCGATATTTGACAAATTGATGAAATTATCATTATTTTTGTGAAAAAAAATGTAATTAAATATCTTGCATGCGATGCAAAAAAGGTTCAGGAAGAAATAAATAACTTGCTGAATTGTAAATAAAATAAAATGAAATTTGTTTCTAGTCGTGGATAAAGTGAATAAGTGCAGTTATCATTTTCTACAACAGAAATATTCTGCACAATGCCCTGACCACGTCACGGAAAAAGTGCATAAGTATTGTTATTTTATTTTACTCTAAGAAATATTTCCAATATGAACTTTTTCTTTTAAAAATGTGCAGTTATATTTTTTTGACTTCAGTGAATTTAAAAAAAAACACTGTTAGTTTATATAAAAATATGTAATTTCTCTACTTGCCGTACAGGAACATAGATCTAAGATTTTACATAAGGTATTAAAAGTTCTATCGCCGAAATTTCTAACTAAGGTGTTAGGACATCTTACCTAACAGAACAGGATTTAGCATCAATATTTACAATACTGCCACAATCGCTGAAAACTGTTATGACGTACGCATTGGAAACATGGCCACTCACTAAGAAGCTAATTAGTAAACTGAAGGTAGCACAAAGAGCCATAGAAAGGAGCATGTTTGGGATATAACTGAGAGACAAGGTGCGCAACACTGACATCAGAAGACGCACCAAGTTAACAGATGAAGGATATCGCATTGCAAAATTGAAATGGACATGGGCTGGACAACTGTGCCGAAGAGGGGACGATCGTTGGAGCATATCCGTACTAGAATGGACACCTAGAAACGCGGAGAACAAGTAGTAGTAGGAGAAGTATTAACGCAGGAAGACTACCAGTCAGATGGTCCTATGATATAAGATTTCACGCCGGGACAGCGTGGACAAGAACAACCGATGATAGGACCGAGTGGAGAACTATTGGAGCGGCATATGCTCCGCAGCGGGCTAAAACATGGCTGTTGAAGACGAAGAAGAATATATACAATACCAATATATTTCAGTGACAAAGCCTTAGTTTTATATGCTACAAAAGCATCTTGATCAAGTTATCATGCATAACTTTAAAATAATAGCTTGTGCACGTGTTGAAATGGGATATGTACCTACTCCTCAAAATAGTTTGCTTTTAAGACTCCATATCCACGGGGTGTCTTTTCCTCGAATTTTCTTCAGTGTTCAAAGTGAAAAGTGAAAGTTTACCTTATCGAAATGTTAATCATATTGTAATACTTGTAAGCGTTAATTTTGCTGTCTGGACTTTTACAATAACTCAGAGGGCGTGATTTTGTTAGAAATTAGCAAAATTAATCTAAGCAAACTATTAGTTTGAAGAAAGAAAATAAAATGAAAGTTAAGGATTGTCAAACGGAGCGTAACAATGCCTTACCTAAAATATGCCTCATAAGTCTTCCATCAAGCAGTTTAGTGCGCAGTGCAGTGCAGTTGCCCAATTTTTTTCACAAAGAATCACTTCATTATATAGAAAAAATGCTACTCTTCAATGGCAATTAAAGAAATCTTTCGTTTTTCACAACGAGTAATTATTTTAAATCCAGTAGTAACCAATTTCAGGCGATGACAATGATCTAGTTTGCTACCTTGTTTTTAATCTACATGGTGTCGAAAAATGTAATGTTATATTAAAAGTTCAATCACCGTTGTTCAAGAACTTCCACATATTTAATTGGGCTACCTGCTTGTTCTTCTAGAACCAGAAATTCGAAGTTCTTTTTGTTAAATTATACTATAAGTCCCTGCTAGCTACGAGTATGTCGCCCACCGTAACGTTACAATCCAGGCAGCTCTTCATCCATTCCCTTCTAGCCGCCTTCCGCAAGTCGTCCTTCCATTGAATTAGGGGGCGCCCTGCTTTTCGAGACGTTTATTCCATTGCAAAACCTTTCGACCCCAGCGGTTGTCAGTTCTTCGACTTATGTGGCCAGCCCACTAAATCTTCAGCTTGCTAATCCGATGGGCTATGTCGGTAACATTTGTTCTCTCCCGTATCTAACATGGCCCTTTATTTTTTTTCCCATAGCACGCTGTGTGAGCCTCAGTCTAAAAGTCAGGACTAGCTCTTTTGTTAGGGACTACATCTCAGCCCCAGTCTAAAAACGTGATCTTCAGACATTGCGGGATTATTTTCATGAGTTTTAGTGAGATTATTCTTTTCATCTTCCAGAATAAACTGTTTCGTTTTAATAATGACACAATTCGTTTTAACATAACAATATGGTCGGACCAAGTGATATCTACGACTTCTCTTTGTTTTGCTGCTACTTCTATAGGAGCTACCACTAATACAAAGTGATAGAAATGTATCAAATGTACCATTCTATAAATACGAATGATTGGTATGATAGTGGAAGCAAATAAATGTATTAAAGACAAAGGGTTGTATAGGAGAATATTGTTGACGTAGTTTTGTGGACGAGGAGTCTGACACATTTTTAGTTGAGCGTATTTGTCTTAGGACTTTGGACAATATCATACCATTGTATTTATATATTTTCGTAAGATTTATATTTCTACTTTTTTTGCCAATGTGTGCAAATACATGAATTGTAAATAAATAAATAAATTGAAGATACAATAAGTGCATCATCACAAAGACGAGTATAATAATATAATTCAGCTCAAGCCTTCGTAAAGAGTGATAGACAGTAATAGGTTGTTACTCTGTCCATTTCCAATAAGGAAATGCCTAATATATTTTGATAATCAACTAAAAAATCATAAATTTAAAACAATTTTTTCTCGCAAATCTTAATAAAACTTTGTTTCTTCCATATTAAGTTGAAGGAAAGTTAAATAACTGCTATTATGTTTGAAATAATTGGTCTCTACCACCAAGTTGAGTTGTGGATAAAATCAATAACTAGTCAAAAAGCGTACATAACTCAGATGACAGTATGAAAATGAGTTGTGGCAAAACTAAATAGTTGCTTTTTAACAATTTATTTTATTTATATAAATATAATCATTTCAAAAGTTAAGCTACCGTAAAGATAATAAAATTTTATATAACATATATGATTTCCGACAGTAAAATAATTTACCCAAAAAAAGATATTTCAAAATTAACTGAAAAAAAACACTAAATCGCGATTATCTCGGAAGTATGAAAACACTAGTTAATTACTTTTGCTTCAACGCCCTCGATATACCCACGGCAATAAAGGGTGGGTGGGCGGGCAATTTTTTGCGGTTTTTCGCGATTTTCTCAGGAGTCTGTAATCCGATTTTCCTGTTTCAGATGCCGGGCGGTTCGTGGGAACGAGCCGCGTCTACCAGGTGAAAGTTTGGTGGAAAACGAGGAAAATCGGGAAAACTCAGAGTCGGAAAATGCGATTTCCCAAGAAAATTGAACTCCAACCCTGCCGTGTGCGGTGTCCAACGACGCGGCTAAGTGAGTACTATTAAACTATGTAATAAAAAGTGACTGCGTCACTATAAAAAATTTGGAAAAAAAATCAAAAACTGTTATTAAATTTTGTTAAACTGAAAATTTGGAAAATTAAGAAAATTTGCAGACGGATTTTCACGTTAGGGGCTTCAAATAGCGCGGACGCGCGAGCCTCGTCTAAACAAGCGAAAATCTGAACCTACTTAGTATAAAATTTTTAAAATCTAGACTAAGTCTAGATTTTTTACGACGAAAATTCGAATTTTCAAAGAAAATGAGTTTTTCCGATCAGAACGGAGTATGTCAAAAGACGCGGAAAAGCGCGTTCTATTCAAATATATAACTATCTTTTATTAGGTCAATATTAAAATTTTAACTTTTCATACAAAAACACTGATTTTTGATAGTTTAGGTATTATAAAGTAGGTATTTTATAATGAGATCGTCACGCAAATTAATAAGGTATGTGCGGAGCGCCGATATTTAATTAATTGCACAAAAATTTTGAAAATTGGACAGTAAATAACGTAAATATTTTGAAAAAAGTGTTTGAATTTAACTTTGTCGAGCTTCACCAGGTAACCTCGGTTCTATACGATTACATACAAAACAGTGGTTAAAGTCAATTTTTTGCGGTTTTTCGCGATTTTCTCAGGAGTCTGTAATCCGATTTTCCTGTTTCAGATGCCGGGCGGTTCGTGGGAACGAGCCGCGTCTACCAGGTGAAAGTTTGGTGGAAAACGAGGAAAATCGGGAAAACTCAGAGTCGGAAAATGCGATTTCCCAAGAAAATTGAACTCCAACCCTGCCGTGTGCGGTGTCCAACGACGCGGCTAAGTGAGTACTATTAAACTATGTAATAAAAAGTGACTGCGTCACTATAAAAAATTTGGAAAAAAAATCAAAAACTGTTATTAAATTTTGTTAAACTGAAAATTTGGAAAATTAAGAAAATTTGCAGACGGATTTTCACGTTAGGGGCTTCAAATAGCGCGGACGCGCGAGCCTCGTCTAAACAAGCGAAAATCTGAACCTACTTAGTATAAAATTTTTAAAATCTAGACTAAGTCTAGATTTTTTACGACGAAAATTCGAATTTTCAAAGAAAATGAGTTTTTCCGATCAGAACGGAGTATGTCAAAAGACGCGGAAAAGCGCGTTCTATTCAAATATATAACTATCTTTTATTAGGTCAATATTAAAATTTTAACTTTTCATACAAAAACACTGATTTTTGATAGTTTAGGTATTATAAAGTAGGTATTTTATAATGAGATCGTCACGCAAATTAATAAGGTATATGCGCAGCGCCGATATTTAATTAATTGCACAAAAATTTTGAAAATTGGACAGTAAATAACGTAAATATTTTGAAAAAAGTGTTTGAATTTAACTTTGTCGAGCTTCACCAGGTAACCTTTTTTTTTTTTTTTTTTTTTTTTTTGTTCTCGCGGTGAAATGCATTTACGCACCGTACCCCCCACCGGGGTGGCGGGGGGGCGTGTGTGGGACTCCCGCCTGAGCAACTGACACGTCGCCCAGGGGACTACCCACTAAAACACCGCGGCGCTCCGTCTTCGCCTTTGTGGTGAAGCCGTGGGGCCCGGACCGGCGGCCCTACGCCACGACTTCACCGGCGATGGGCCCGTCTACTGCACGACGGGCCCATTTTGACCCCCCCGCGGTGAAGGGGGGCCTGTGGGAACAACCGGGAGCGCCCGATTGTTCCCACCCGTCGACGGTGGTGGACCGTGCAATGCGGGCAGGTGGATTCCCACGTCCCCCGCCCACTGGCCACCACCAGGCTGGACTTGGGCGCGATCGCGCCTCGTCCGGCCCCTTCGACGTCTGCGGTGCGGGGGCGCGAGAGGATCGTTCTCACGCACCCGCTCCGCAGCCTCCTTCTGCGACATGACGTCCTCGCAGAAAGAGGCCACCGCGACCCAGACCGCCTCGGAGCCCAGCATGGCGTACACCAAGCCGGGCAGCGAGAGGTCCGGGCCAGCGGACGCCTGGAGGCGACGACGTGGCACATCCCAGGCCGGACATTCGGCCAGGGTGTGCCACGCTGTGTCGTCCGGCGCGCCACAGTGGTGGCACGCCGTGGATCCCTCCCTTTGGATCCGGCACAGGAAATGTCCGAAGCTGCCATGCCCGGACAAGACCTGCACCAGACGGTAGGTGAGGAACCCATGCCTCCGGTCGATCCATCCCTCAATGACTGGACCGACGGCGTCCAGGGTCCACCGCCCGTCGTCCGCGTTGGCCATCTCCGCCGACCACCGGCGGAGCATGACCTCGCGGGCCCTTCGCCAGACGGCGACCCTCTCCTCAGGTGCTGCGGGCTCCCCCTGAGCCCGCTTGTCCGCCGTCCAGTGGTAGACGGCGGCCAGCACCTCGGCCTCGAAGTACCATGGCGGAGTGCCCGCCATGGCACATGCCGCCCCGTGTCCAACCGTGCCGTAAGCCCGCGCCATTCGCTGTGCGATGGCGCGTTGGGGCTTACGGAGCAGGGCACGGTTGAACTCCCCCAGGTCGTGCGCCCACACGGGCGCACCGTAGAGGGCCATACTGCGCAGCACGCCGGCATAGAGACGCCGGCATGCCACCGCAGGGCCCCCGATATTCGGGAGGAGCCAGCTAAGGCCCCTCGCCGCCTTCACGAGGCGCTCTTGGAGCAGGCGGAAGTGCTCCGAAAACTTCCACCTGCTCGATATTGTTAGGCCCAGATATTTTATCTGGGCCCGCACCTCCACCCTACTCCCCGCCCACCACGACGTGGGCGTCAGGCGGCGGCTCTCCCCGAGGCCCATGAAAATATTATGGCCTCGGTTTTGTGGAGCGCCACCTTCAGACCCCAGCCGCCCGATCCGTACGGGCGACCAGGGTTCCCCCCACCGACGCTCGGTCGGCCGCCTCCCCGAAGTCGCGCCCCCGCGCTGTGACGAGGGTGTCATCCGCATAGCAAATGACACCCACGCCGTCGGGGAGGGCGCCCCGGAGGAGCCAGTCGTAGCCGATGTCCCACAGGAGTGGTCCTAGGACCGACCCCTGCGGGACACCCGACTCCACCGGCCGCCGCCTCATGCGGCCGTCCCTGCCGACGAACAGTACCTCCCGGCCTTGGAGGTAGTCCGTCAGCAGTGCCCTCAGGTATGGAGGCACTCCGTGATACCGGAGCGCCTCCAATATTGTGGCGGGGATGGAGTTGAACGCATTGGCGATGTCGAACGACACCGCCAACACCCCTCCCCCCCGCTCTCGCCCCCTCCCGGGTGATGCGCCTCAATTCGAGGAGCGCATCCACCGTGGACCGGCCCGCCCGAAACCCGTACTGGGCCTCGGACAAGTCGGGGCCGGTCCCCCCCAGGTGCTCCTTGAGGCGTGCCGCGATCACGCTCTCAAGGAGTTTGGCCGCGTCGTCCAGGAGGACGATCGGCCGATAGCCGGAGGGGTGAATCCTCCGGCCGACCCGCTTTTCGGAGGAGGCACAGCGCCCCCTCCTTCCACACCTTCGGGAACCTCCCCGACGCGAAGCAGCGGTCGAAGAGGTCCCGAAAATCGTCCCTCCATTTGAGTGGTGGCTATCGCCACCACCCGTGCCGGCACACCATCTGGCCCCGGCGCCGTCTTCTTGCCTCGGAGGCGAAACGCCGCCGAGGCAAACTCTACCTCCGACACCGGGGGAATCCCGGCGTCGGCCGGAGGACCCATTCGCGGGAGCGGGGGCCCATCCGGGGAGGCACGAAATCCGGCGAGCGGTCCGGGAAGAGACCCCGGACCACCTCCTCCAGCAGCGCCGGCTGAAGGGCCTCAACGACGGGGGGGCCGATCGGGGCGCAGCTTATTACGCGCCGCCCGATACGGCCTCCCCCAGGGGTCGGCAATCCAACCCCTCCAGCATTTCCAGCCGCGCCGCCTTTTTGGCCTCCCGGATTGCCACCTTGAGGACGCGCCGGGCCTCCACGTAGGAGGCATAGAGGCGGTCCTCGTTGGCGGCATCGCGGTTGGCGCGGCGGCGGGCCCGCTGGAAGGCCCTCCTCGCGGCGCCGCAGTCGTCCGGAGGCCGGCGAGTTCCGCCGACCACCAGTAGACCGCGCGCTTGGGCGGCGGCCGTCGCGGACCGAGGCATGCTGGAGTCGCACACCTCGGTCATTGCCTCCCTCAGTTGGGAGGGCGGCCTCGTCGACGTCCGGACTGTCCGACGGAGCGAACCAGTCCTGGACGAAGGCCGCCTCCGTGGCCGCGATGCGGTCCAGCCGCATCAGGGACCACCGCGGGAAGGACCTTCTTCCTTCCCGCTCCCCCCCTACCACCGGTGGACACTGAGTGGAGAACTCTATCCGAATGTACCTATGATCGGATAGATTCTCCCTCAGGTCCACCTCCCACCGGCGCACGAGCGCGGCCAGGGCTGCAGTGCCGAACGAGACGTCCGGCACCGAGCTCCCGTTGTGGCGCACGCACGTGCGCACTGCCCCCCTGTTGAGGAGCACCAGACCTGTCGACGCCGCCCAGGCCGCTAGATTCACCAGGTAAACCTCGGTTCTATACGATTACATACAAAACAGTGGTTAAAGTCAATTTTTTGCGGTTTTTCGCGATTTTCTCAGGAGTCTGTAATCCGATTTTCCTGTTTCAGATGCCGGGCGGTTCGTGGGAACGAGCCGCGGTCTACCAGGTGAAAGTTTGGTGGAAAACGAGGAAAATCGGGAAAACTCAGAGTCGGAAAATGCGATTTCCCAAGAAAATTGAACTCCAACCCTGCCGTGTGCGGTGTCCAACGACGCGGCTAAGTGAGTACTATTAAACTATGTAATAAAAAGTGACTGCGTCACTATAAAAAATTTGGAAAAAAAATCAAAAACTGTTATTAAATTTTGTTAAACTGAAAATTTGGAAAATTAAGAAAATTTGCAGACGGATTTTCACGTTAGGGGCTTCAAATAGCGCGGACGCGCGAGCCTCGTCTAAACAAGCGAAAATCTGAACCTACTTAGTATAAAATTTTTAAAATCTAGACTAAGTCTAGATTTTTTACGACGAAAATTCGAATTTTCAAAGAAAATGAGTTTTTCCGATCAGAACGGAGTATGTCAAAAGACGCGGAAAAGCGCGTTCTATTCAAATATATAACTATCTTTTATTAGGTCAATATTAAAATTTTAACTTTTCATACAAAAACACTGATTTTTGATAGTTTAGGTATTATAAAGTAGGTATTTTATAATGAGATCGTCAGCGCAAATTAATAAGGTATGTGCGGAGCGCCGATATTTAATTAATTGCACAAAAATTTTGAAAATTGGACAGTAAATAACGTAAATATTTTGAAAAAAGTGTTTGAATTTAACTTTGTCGAGCTTCACCAGGTAACCTCGGTTCTATACGATTACATACAAAACAGTGGTTAAAGTCAATTTTTTGCGGTTTTTCGCGATTTTCTCAGGAGTCTGTAATCCGATTTTCCTGTTTCAGATGCCGGGCGGTTCGTGGGAACGAGCCGCGTCTACCAGGTGAAAGTTTGGTGGAAAACGAGGAAAATCGGGAAAACTCAGAGTCGGAAAATGCGATTTCCCAAGAAAATTGAACTCCAACCCTGCCGTGTGCGGTGTCCAACGACGCGGCTAAGTGAGTACTATTAAACTATGTAATAAAAAGTGACTGCGTCACTATAAAAAATTTGGAAAAAAAATCAAAAACTGTTATTAAATTTTGTTAAACTGAAAATTTGGAAAATTAAGAAAATTTGCAGACGGATTTTCACGTTAGGGGCTTCAAATAGCGCGGACGCGCGAGCCTCGTCTAAACAAGCGAAAATCTGAACCTACTTAGTATAAAATTTTTAAAATCTAGACTAAGTCTAGATTTTTTACGACGAAAATTCGAATTTTCAAAGAAAATGAGTTTTTCCGATCAGAACGGAGTATGTCAAAAGACGCGGAAAAGCGCGTTCTATTCAAATATATAACTATCTTTTATTAGGTCAATATTAAAATTTTAACTTTTCATACAAAAACACTGATTTTTGATAGTTTAGGTATTATAAAGTAGGTATTTTATAATGAGATCGTCACGCAATTAATAAGGTATGTGCGGAGCGCCGATATTTAATTAATTGCACAAAAATTTTGAAAATTGGACAGTAAATAACGTAATTATTTGAAAAAAGTGTTTGAATTTAACTTTGTCGAGCTTCACCAGGTAACCTCGGGTTCTATACGATTACATACAAAACAGTGGTTTAAAGTCAATTTTTTGCGGTTTTTCGCGATTTTCTCAGGAGTCTGTAATCCGATTTTCCTGTTTCAGATGCCGGGCGGTTCGTGGGAACGAGCCGCGTCTACCAGGTGAAAGTTTGGTGGAAAACGAGGAAAATCGGGAAAACTCAGAGTCGGAAAATGCGATTTCCCAAGAAAATTGAACTCCAACCCTGCCGTGTGCGGTGTCCAACGACGCGGCTAAGTGAGTACTATTAAACTATGTAATAAAAAGTGACTGCGTCACTATAAAAAATTTGGAAAAAAAATCAAAAACTGTATTAAATTTTGGTTAAACTGAAAATTTGGAAAATTAAGAAAATTTGCAGACGGATTTTCACGTTAGGGGCTTCAAATAGCGCGGACGCGCGAGCCTCGTCTAAACAAGCGAAAATCTGAACCTACTTAGTATAAAATTTTTAAAATCTAGACTAAGTCTAGATTTTTTACGACGAAAATTCGAATTTTCAAAGAAAATGAGTTTTTCCGATCAGAACGGAGTATGTCAAAAGACGCGGAAAAGCGCGTTCTATTCAAATATATAACTATCTTTTATTAGGTCAATATTAAAATTTTAACTTTTCATACAAAAACACTGATTTTTGATAGTTTAGGTATTATAAAGTAGGTATTTTATAATGAGATCGTCACGCAAATTAATAAGGTATGTGCGGAGCGCCGATATTTAATAATTGCACAAAAATTTTGAAAATTGGACAGTAAATAACGTAAATATTTTGAAAAAAGTGTTTGAATTTAACTTTGTCGAGCTTCACCAGGTAACCTTTTTTTTTTTTTTTTTTTTTTTTGTTTGCGCGGTGAAATGCGTTTACGCACCGTACCCCCCACCTGGGTGGCGGGGGGCGTGTGTGGGACTCCCGCCTGAGCAACTGACACGTCGCCCAGGGGACTACCCACTAAAACACCGCGGCGCTCCGTCTTCGCCTTTGTGGTGAAGCCGTGGGGCCCGGACCGTCGGCCCTACACCACGACTTCACCGGCGATGGGCCCGTCTACTGCACGACGGGCCCATTTTGACCCCCCCGCGGTGAAGGGGGGCCTGTGGGAACAACCGGGAGCGCCCGATTGTTCCCACCCGTCGACGGTGGTGGACCGTGCAATGCGGGCAGGTGGATTCCCACGTCCCCCGCCCACTGGCCACCACCAGGCTGGACTTGGGCGCGATCGCGCCTCGTCCGGCCCCTTCGACGTCTGCGGTGCGGGGGCGCGAGAGGATCGTTCTCACGCACCCGCTCCGCAGCCTCCTTCTGCGACATGACGTCCTCGCAGAAAGAGGCCACCGCGACCCAGACCGCCTCGGAGCCCAGCATGGCGTACACCAAGCCGGGCAGCGAGAGGTCCGGGCCAGCGGACGCCTGGAGGCGACGACGTGGCACATCCCAGGCCGGACATTCGGCCAGGGTGTGCCACGCTGTGTCGTCCGGCGCGCCACAGTGGTGGCACGCCGTGGATTCCTCCCTTTGAATCCGGCACAGGAAATGTCCGAAGCTGCCATGCCCGGACAAGACCTGCGCCAGACGGTAGGTGAGGAACCCATGCCTCCGGTCGATCCATCCCTCTATGACTGGACCGACGGCGTCCAGGGTCCACCGCCCGTCGTCCGCGTTGGCCATCTCCGCCGTCCACCGGCGGAACATGACCTCGCGGGCCCTTCGCCAGACGGCGACCCTCTCCTCAGGTGCTGCGGGCTCCCCCTGAGCCCGCTTGTCCGCCGTCCAGTGATAGACGGCGGCCAGCACCTCGGCCTCAAAGTACCATGGCGGAGTGCCCGCCATGGCACACGCCGCCCCGTGACCAACCGTGCCGTAAGCCCGCGCCATTCGCTGTGCGATGGCGCGTTGGGGCTTACGCAGCAGGGCACGGTTGGTTTCCGGCAAATCGTGCGCCCACACGGGCGCACCGTACAGCGCCATGCTGCGCAGCACGCCGGCATAAAGGCGCCGGCATGCTGCAGCAGGCCCCCCGATGTTCGGGAGGAGCCAACTGAGGCTCCTCGCCGACTTTAGGAGGCGTTCGCGGAGCAGGCGGAAGTGCTCCGCGAACTTCCACCGGCATGAAATGGTGAGGCCCAGATATTTTATCTGGGCCTGCACCTCCACCCTCCTGCCGGCCACCACGACGTGGGCGTCCGGCGGCGGCTCCCCTCGAGGCCCATGAAAATATATGGCCTCGGTTTTGGGGAGCGCCACTTCCAGCCCCAGCCGCCCGATGCGACGGGCGACCAGGGTTCCCCCCACCGACGCCCGGTCGGCCGCCTCCCCGAAGTTGCGCCCCCGCGCCGTGACGAGGGTGTCGTCCGCATAGCAGACGACACCAACGCCATCGGGGAGGGCGCCCCGGAGGAGCCAGTCGTAGCCCACGTTCCACAGGAGTGGTCCTAGGACCGACCCCTGCGGAACGCCCGACTCCACCGGCCGCCGCCTCATGCGGCCGTCCCTGCCGACGAACAGTACCTCCCGGCCTTGGAGGTAGTCCGTCAGCAGGACCCTCAGGTATGGAGGCACTCCGTGATACCGGAGCGCCTCCAATATTGTGGCGTGGGGGATGGAGTTGAAGGCGTTCTTTATGTCGAATGACACCGCCATCACCCCTCCCCCCGCCCTCGCCCCCTCCTGGGTGATGCGCTTCACCTCCAGAAGCGCATCCACCGTGGACCGGCCCGTCCGAAACCCGTACTGGGCCTCGGACAAGTCGGGGCCGGTCCCCCCCAGGTGCTCCTTGAGGCGTGCCGCGATCACGCTCTCAAGGAGCTTGGCCGCATCGTCCAGGAGGACGATCGGCCGATAGCCGGAGGGCGAATCCTCCGGCCGACCCACCTTTCGGAGGAGGCACAGAACCCCCTCCTTCCACACCTTCGGGAACCTCCCCGACGCAAAGCAGCGGTCGAAGAGGTCCCGAAAGCGTCGCTCCATTTGGGCGGTGGCTATTGCCACCACCCGTGCCGGCACGCCGTCTGGCCCCGGCGCCGTCTTCTTGCCCCGGAGGCGAGCCGCCGCCGAGGCAAACTCCGTCTCCGACACCGGGGGAATCCCGGCGTCGGCCGGAGGGCCCATTCGCGGGAGCGGGGCCATCCGGGGAGGGACGAAGTCCGGCGAGCGGTCCGGGAAGAGACCCCGGACCACCTCCTCCAGCAAGGCCGGCTGGAGGGCCTCGACTACGGGGGGGCCGATCGGACGCAGCTGATTGCGCGCCGCCCGATACGGCCTACCCCAGGGGTCGGCATCCAGCCCCGCCAACATCTCCAGCCGCGCCGCTTTTTTGGCCTCCCTGATTGCCGTCTTGAGGACACGCCGGGCCTCGACGTAGGAGGCATAGAGGCGGTCCTCGTTGGCGGCATCACGGTTGGCGCGGCGGCGGGCCCGCTGGAAGGCCCTCCTCGCGGCGCCGCAGTCGTCCCGGAGGCCGGCGAGTTCCGCCGACCACCAGTAAACTGCGCGCCTGGGCGGCGGCCGTCGCGACCGAGGCATGCTGGAGTCGCACACCTCGGTCATTGCCTCCCTCAGTTGGAGGGCGGCCTCGTCGACGTCCGGACTGTCCGACGGAGCGAACCAGTCCTGGACGAAGGCCGCCTCCGTGGCCGCGATGCGGTCCAGCCGCATCAGGGACCACCGCGGGAAGGACCTTCTTCCTTCCCGCTCTCCCCCCACCACCGGTGGACACTGAGTGGAGAACTCTATCCGAATGTACCTATGATCGGATAGATTCTCCCTCAGGTCCACCTCCCACCGGCGCACGAGCGCGGCCAGGGCTGCAGTGCCGAACGAGACGTCCGGCACCGAGCTCCCGTTTTGGCGCACGCACGTGCGCACTGCCCCCCCTGTTGAGGAGCACCAGACCCGTCGACGCCGCCCAGGCCGCTAGACAGCGGCCCAGGGGGCTATCGACATGGTCTCCCCAGGCCGTGGACCTGGCGTTTAGGTCGCCCAAGACCACGACCTTGCTCCTCCCCAGTCGTGCAAGCGCCGCCGTGAGAGTCTGGAGATAGTTCTCCAGCTCCACGACCGGACGCTTTGGGGGGAAGTACACGCCCACCAGGGCGATATCCCCCCACGCGGCGGCCACGTATCCATGGCCCCTCTCTATGAACGAGAGGGGCGGGGAGTCCGTGGAAGGCCGCGGCACGATGGCCACCGTACCGTCCGTGTCCCGCAGCCAGGAGGCTGGGAACGAGAACGGCTCGGCGACCACGGCAAGGTCCCCCGACCACTCGGCTAGCACTTGGACCATTAGGTCCTGTGCCGCCTGACAGTGGTTGAGGTTAACCTGCATAATGGTTCGATGTCCGAGACTGGGCATTACTCGGACATCGTTCCATCAACGGTGACCGGGGGAACCTGGGCACCTGAAAGGGCGGGCCGTGCGGTGGCCTGCTCCTTTCCCCTCTTGACGGGAGGGCTACATTTAGCCCCCCCCATTACGTGGCCTGTCGGCCTCCCACTGGCTGCACATACAGCGCAGTAGGGGGTCCCGGTGCAGGTGGCCTGCCGATGGCCGGCCTGGCCACACCGGAAGCACAGGGCCGACCTGTCCACCGGTGAAGGGCAAAACGGCCGGGCGTGTCCGAGCGCGAGGCACCGGTAACAGCGCATTGGCTGCTCCTCCAGCGCCCGGACCACCGCCGAACTAAAGCCGATGAGTAACCGTCCCTTTTTGAGGACGGCCTCAGCGGCGACGGCGGGGCACTGAAGCCGAATGCGGCCCATGCCCCCGCTGCCCTGCCGGATTTCCCCAGCCTTTACGACCCCCAGATCGCATCCCCCGGCCGCCGCCACGGCAGCGGCTACCTCGCCCTTAGTGACGGAGTCGTCTAACTCCGACACTATCAGGGACGAGGTCTTGACAGGCCGCGCCACCTTGGCCACGTCGGCGATGGCCTCCGCCATCTTGGCGGCAAAGGCGTCGGCCTTCTGTTGCCGGTCGGCCCCCGGGAACTCGAAAATTCGAGCCCCCGTTTGGGTCCGTCGGCACGTCACCCTCTCTATACCCATCTCTGAAGGGCGGACCGTCTGTCGGGCTCTAATGAACGCCGACTCATAGGTCTCGCCCTTCGAGACGGCCTCCGTTCACCAGGTAACCTCGGTTCTATACGATTACATACAAAACAGTGGTTAAAGTCAATTTTTTGCGGTTTTTCGCGATTTTCTCAGGAGTCTGTAATCCGATTTTCCTGTTTCAGATGCCGGGCGGTTCGTGGGAACGAGCCGCGTCTACCAGGTGAAAGTTTGGTGGAAAACGAGGAAAATCGGGAAAACTCAGAGTCGGAAAATGCGATTTCCCAAAAAATTGAACTCCAACCCTGCCGTGTGCGGTGTCCAACGACGCGGCTAAGTGAGTACTATTAAACTATGTAATAAAAAGTGACTGCGTCACTATAAAAAATTTGGAAAAAAAATCAAAAACTGTTATTAAATTTTGTTAAACTGAAAATTTGGAAAATTAAGAAAATTTGCAGACGGATTTTCACGTTAGGGGCTTCAAATAGCGCGGACGCGCGAGCCTCGTCTAAACAAGCGAAAATCTGAACCTACTTAGTATAAAATTTTTAAAATCTAGACTAAGTCTAGATTTTTTACGACGAAAATTCGAATTTTCAAAGAAAATGAGTTTTTCCGATCAGAACGGAGTATGTCAAAAGACGCGGAAAAGCGCGTTCTATTCAAATATATAACTATCTTTTATTAGGTCAATATTAAAATTTTAACTTTTCATACAAAAACACTGATTTTTGATAGTTTAGGTATTATAAAGTAGGTATTTTATAATGAGATCGTCACGCAAATTAATAAGGTATGTGCGGAGCGCCGATATTTAATTAATTGCACAAAAATTTTGAAAATTGGACAGTAAATAACGTAAATATTTTGAAAAAAGTGTTTGAATTTAACTTTGTCGAGCTTCACCAGGTAACCTTTTTTTTTTTTTTTTTTTTTTTTTTTGTTCTCGCGGTGAAATGCATTTACGCACCGTACCCCCCACCGGGGTGGCGGGGGGCGTGTGTGGGACTCCCGCCTGAGCAACTGACACGTCGCCCAGGGGACTACCCACTAAAACACCGCGGCGCTCCGTCTTCGCCTTTGTGGTGAAGCCGTGGGGCCCGGACCGGCGGCCCTACGCCACGACTTCACCGGCGATGGGCCCGTCTACTGCACGACGGGCCCATTTTGACCCCCCCGCGGTGAAGGGGGGCCTGTGGGAACAACCGGGAGCGCCCGATTGTTCCCACCCGTCGACGGTGGTGGACCGTGCAATGCGGGCAGGTGGATTCCCACGTCCCCCGCCCACTGGCCACCACCAGGCTGGACTTGGGCGCGATCGCGCCTCGTCCGGCCCCTTCGACGTCTGCGGTGCGGGGGCGCGAGAGGATCGTTCTCACGCACCCGCTCCGCAGCCTCCTTCTGCGACATGACGTCCTCGCAGAAAGAGGCCACCGCGACCCAGACCGCCTCGGAGCCCAGCATGGCGTACACCAAGCCGGGCAGCGAGAGGTCCGGGCCAGCGGACGCCTGGAGGCGACGACGTGGCACATCCCAGGCCGGACATTCGGCCAGGGTGTGCCACGCTGTGTCGTCCGGCGCGCCACAGTGGTGGCACGCCGTGGATCCCTCCCTTTGGATCCGGCACAGGAAATGTCCGAAGCTGCCATGCCCGGACAAGACCTGCACCAGACGGTAGGTGAGGAACCCATGCCTCCGGTCGATCCATCCCTCAATGACTGGACCGACGGCGTCCAGGGTCCACCGCCCGTCGTCCGCGTTGGCCATCTCCGCCGACCACCGGCGGAGCATGACCTCGCGGGCCCTTCGCCAGACGGCGACCCTCTCCTCAGGTGCTGCGGGCTCCCCCTGAGCCCGCTTGTCCGCCGTCCAGTGGTAGACGGCGGCCAGCACCTCGGCCTCGAAGTACCATGGCGGAGTGCCCGCCATGGCACATGCCGCCCCGTGTCCAACCGTGCCGTAAGCCCGCGCCATTCGCTGTGCGATGGCGCGTTGGGGCTTACGGAGCAGGGCACGGTTGAACTCCCCCAGGTCGTGCGCCCACACGGGCGCACCGTAGAGGGCCATACTGCGCAGCACGCCGGCATAGAGACGCCGGCATGCCACCGCAGGGCCCCCGATATTCGGGAGGAGCCAGCTAAGGCCCCTCGCCGCCTTCACGAGGCGCTCTTGGAGCAGGCGGAAGTGCTCCGAAAACTTCCACCTGCTCGATATTGTTAGGCCCAGATATTTTATCTGGGCCCGCACCTCCACCCTACTCCCCGCCACCACGACGTGGGCGTCAGGCGGCGGCTCTCCCCGAGGCCCATGAAAATATATGGCCTCGGTTTTGTGGAGCGCCACCTTCAGACCCAGCCGCCCGATCCGACGGGCGACCAGGGTTCCCCCCACCGACGCTCGGTCGGCCGCCTCCCCGAAGTCGCGCCCCCGCGCTGTGACGAGGGTGTCATCCGCATAGCAAATGACACCCACGCCGTCGGGGAGGGCGCCCCGGAGGAGCCAGTCGTAGCCGATGTCCCACAGGAGTGGTCCTAGGACCGACCCCTGCGGGACACCCGACTCCACCGGCCGCCGCCTCATGCGGCCGTCCCTGCCGACGAACAGTACCTCCCGGCCTTGGAGGTAGTCCGTCAGCAGTGCCCTCAGGTATGGAGGCACTCCGTGATACCGGAGCGCCTCCAATATTGTGGCGTGGGGGATGGAGTTGAACGCATTGGCGATGTCGAACGACACCGCCAACACCCCTCCCCCCGCTCTCGCCCCCTCCCGGGTGATGCGCCTCAATTCGAGGAGCGCATCCACCGTGGACCGGCCCGCCCGAAACCCGTACTGGGCCTCGGACAAGTCGGGGCCGGTCCCCCCCAGGTGCTCCTTGAGGCGTGCCGCGATCACGCTCTCAAGGAGTTTGGCCGCGTCGTCCAGGAGGACGATCGGCCGATAGCCGGAGGGTGAATCCTCCGGCCGACCCGCTTTTCGGAGGAGGCACAGCGCCCCCTCCTTCCACACCTTCGGGAACCTCCCCGACGCGAAGCAGCGGTCGAAGAGGTCCCGAAATCGTCCCTCCATTTGAGTGGTGGCTATCGCCACCACCCGTGCCGGCACACCATCTGGCCCCGGCGCCGTCTTCTTGCCTCGGAGGCGAAACGCCGCCGAGGCAAACTCTACCTCCGACACCGGGGGAATCCCGGCGTCGGCCGGAGGACCCATTCGCGGGAGCGGGGCCATCCGGGGAGGCACGAAATCCGGCGAGCGGTCCGGGAAGAGACCCCGGACCACCTCCTCCAGCAGCGCCGGCTGAAGGGCCTCAACGACGGGGGGGCCGATCGGGCGCAGCTTATTACGCGCCGCCCGATACGGCCTCCCCCAGGGGTCGGCATCCAACCCCTCCAGCATTTCCAGCCGCGCCGCCTTTTTGGCCTCCCGGATTGCCACCTTGAGGACGCGCCGGGCCTCCACGTAGGAGGCATAGAGGCGGTCCTCGTTGGCGGCATCGCGGTTGGCGCGGCGGCGGGCCCGCTGGAAGGCCCTCCTCGCGGCGCCGCAGTCGTCCCGGAGGCCGGCGAGTTCCGCCGACCACCAGTAGACCGCGCGCTTGGGCGGCGGCCGTCGCGACCGAGGCATGCTGGAGTCGCACACCTCGGTCATTGCCTCCCTCAGTTGGAGGGCGGCCTCGTCGACGTCCGGACTGTCCGACGGAGCGAACCAGTCCTGGACGAAGGCCGCCTCCGTGGCCGCGATGCGGTCCAGCCGCATCAGGGACCACCGCGGGAAGGACCTTCTTCCTTCCCGCTCCCCCCCTACCACCGGTGGACACTGAGTGGAGAACTCTATCCGAATGTACCTATGATCGGATAGATTCTCCCTCAGGTCCACCTCCCACCGGCGCACGAGCGCGGCCAGGGCTGCAGTGCCGAACGAGACGTCCGGCACCGAGCTCCCGTTGTGGCGCACGCACGTGCGCACTGCCCCCCTGTTGAGGAGCACCAGACCTGTCGACGCCGCCCAGGCCGCTAGATTCACCAGGTAACCTCGGTTCTATACGATTACATACAAAACAGTGGTTAAAGTCAATTTTTTGCGGTTTTTCGCGATTTTCTCAGGAGTCTGTAATCCGATTTTCCTGTTTCAGATGCCGGGCGGTTCGTGGGAACGAGCCGCGTCTACCAGGTGAAAGTTTGGTGGAAAACGAGGAAAATCGGGAAAACTCAGAGTCGGAAAATGCGATTTCCCAAGAAAATTGAACTCCAACCCTGCCGTGTGCGGTGTCCAACGACGCGGCTAAGTGAGTACTATTAAACTATGTAATAAAAAGTGACTGCGTCACTATAAAAAATTTGGAAAAAAAATCAAAAACTGTTATTAAATTTTGTTAAACTGAAAATTTGGAAAATTAAGAAAATTTGCAGACGGATTTTCACGTTAGGGGCTTCAAATAGCGCGGACGCGCGAGCCTCGTCTAAACAAGCGAAAATCTGAACCTACTTAGTATAAAATTTTTAAAATCTAGACTAAGTCTAGATTTTTTACGACGAAAATTCGAATTTTCAAAGAAAATGAGTTTTTCCGATCAGAACGGAGTATGTCAAAAGACGCGGAAAAGCGCGTTCTATTCAAATATATAACTATCTTTTATTAGGTCAATATTAAAATTTTAACTTTTCATACAAAAACACTGATTTTTGATAGTTTAGGTATTATAAAGTAGGTATTTTATAATGAGATCGTCACGCAAATTAATAAGGTATGTGCGGAGCGCCGATATTTAATTAATTGCACAAAAATTTTGAAAATTGGACAGTAAATAACGTAAATATTTTGAAAAAAGTGTTTGAATTTAACTTTGTCGAGCTTCACCAGGTAACCTCGGTTCTATACGATTACATACAAAACAGTGGTTTAAAGTCAATTTTTTGCGGTTTTTCGCGATTTTCTCAGGAGTCTGTAATCCGATTTTCCTGTTTCAGATGCCGGGCGGTTCGTGGGAACGAGCCGCGTCTACCAGGTGAAAGTTTGGTGGAAAACGAGGAAAATCGGGAAAACTCAGAGTCGGAAAATGCGATTTCCCAAGAAAATTGAACTCCAACCCTGCCGTGTGCGGTGTCCAACGACGCGGCTAAGTGAGTACTATTAAACTATGTAATAAAAAGTGACTGCGTCACTATAAAAAATTTGGAAAAAAAATCAAAAACTGTTATTAAATTTTGTTAAACTGAAAATTTGGAAAATTAAGAAAATTTGCAGACGGATTTTCACGTTAGGGGCTTCAAATAGCGCGGACGCGCGAGCCTCGTCTAAACAAGCGAAAATCTGAACCTACTTAGTATAAAATTTTTAAAATCTAGACTAAGTCTAGATTTTTTACGACGAAAATTCGAATTTTCAAAGAAAATGAGTTTTTCCGATCAGAACGGAGTATGTCAAAAGACGCGGAAAAGCGCGTTCTATTCAAATATATAACTATCTTTTATTAGGTCAATATTAAAATTTTAACTTTTCATACAAAAACACTGATTTTTGATAGTTTAGGTATTATAAAGTAGGTATTTTATAATGAGATCGTCACGCAAATTAATAAGGTATGTGCGGAGCGCCGATATTTAATTAATTGCACAAAAATTTTGAAAATTGGACAGTAAATAACGTAAATATTTTGAAAAAAGTGTTTGAATTTAACTTTGTCGAGCTTCACCAGGTAACCTCGGTTCTATACGATTACATACAAAACAGTGGTTAAAGTCAATTTTTTGCGGTTTTTCGCGATTTTCTCAGGAGTCTGTAATCCGATTTTCCTGTTTCAGATGCCGGGCGGTTCGTGGGAACGAGCCGCGTCTACCAGGTGAAAGTTTGGTGGAAAACGAGGAAAATCGGGAAAACTCAGAGTCGGAAAATGCGATTTCCCAAGAAAATTGAACTCCAACCCTGCCGTGTGCGGTGTCCAACGACGCGGCTAAGTGAGTACTATTAAACTATGTAATAAAAAGTGACTGCGTCACTATAAAAAATTTGGAAAAAAAAATCAAAAACTGTTATTAAATTTTGTTAAACTGAAAATTTGGAAAATTAAGAAAATTTGCAGACGGATTTTCACGTTAGGGGCTTCAAATAGCGCGGACGCGCGAGCCTCGTCTAAACAAGCGAAAATCTGAACCTACTTAGTATAAAATTTTTAAAATCTAGACTAAGTCTAGATTTTTTACGACGAAAATTCGAATTTTCAAAGAAAATGAGTTTTTCCGATCAGAACGGAGTATGTCAAAAGACGCGGAAAAGCGCGTTCTATTCAAATATATAACTATCTTTTATTAGGTCAATATTAAAATTTTAACTTTTCATACAAAAACACTGATTTTTGATAGTTTAGGTATTATAAAGTAGGTATTTTATAATGAGATCGTCACGCAAATTAATAAGGTATGTGCGGAGCGCCGATATTTAATTAATTGCACAAAAATTTTGAAAATTGGACAGTAAATAACGTAAATATTTTGAAAAAAGTGTTTGAATTTAACTTTGTCGAGCTTCACCAGGTAACCTCGGTTCTATACGATTACATACAAAACAGTGGTTAAAGTCAATTTTTTGCGGTTTTTTCGCGATTTTCTCAGGAGTCTGTAATCCGATTTTCCTGTTTCAGATGCCGGGCGGTTCGTGGGAACGAGCCGCGTCTACCAGGTGAAAGTTTGGTGGAAAACGAGGAAAATCGGGAAAACTCAGAGTCGGAAAATGCGATTTCCCAAGAAAATTGAACTCCAACCCTGCCGTGTGCGGTGTCCAACGACGCGGCTAAGTGAGTACTATTAAACTATGTAATAAAAAGTGACTGCGTCACTATAAAAAATTTGGAAAAAAAATCAAAAACTGTTATTAAATTTTGTTAAACTGAAAATTTGGAAAATTAAGAAAATTTGCAGACGGATTTTCACGTTAGGGGCTTCAAATAGCGCGGACGCGCGAGCCTCGTCTAAACAAGCGAAAATCTGAACCTACTTAGTATAAAATTTTTAAAATCTAGACTAAGTCTAGATTTTTTACGACGAAAATTCGAATTTTCAAAGAAAATGAGTTTTTCCGATCAGAACGGAGTATGTCAAAAGACGCGGAAAAGCGCGTTCTATTCAAATATATAACTATCTTTTATTAGGTCAATATTAAAATTTTAACTTTTCATACAAAAACACTGATTTTTGATAGTTTAGGTATTATAAAGTAGGTATTTTATAATGAGATCGTCACGCAAATTAATAAGGTATGTGCGGAGCGCCGATATTTAATTAATTGCACAAAAATTTTGAAAATTGGACAGTAAATAACGTAAATATTTTGAAAAAAGTGTTTGAATTTAACTTTGTCGAGCTTCACCAGGTAACCTTTTTTTTTTTTTTTTTTTTTTTTTGTTCTCGCGGTGAAATGCATTTACGCACCGTACCCCCCACCTGGGTGGCGGGGGGCGTGTGTGGGACTCCCGCCTGAGCAACTGACACGTCGCCCAGGGGACTACCCACTAAAACACCGCGGCGCTCCGTCTTCGCCTTGGTGGTGAAGCCGTGGGGCCCGGACCGGCGGCCCTACGCCACGACTTCACCGGCGATGGGCCCGTCTACTGCACGACGGGCCCATTTTGACCCCCCCCGCGGTGAAGGGGGGCCTGTGGGAACGACCGGGAGCGCCCGATTGTTCCCACCCGTCGACGGTGGTGGACCGTGCAATGCGGGCAGGTGGATTCCCACGTCCCCCGCCCACTGGCCACCACCAGGCTGGACTTGGGCGCGATCGCGCCTCGTCCGGCCCCTTCGACGTCTGCGGTGCGGGGGCGCGAGAGGATCGTTCTCACGCACCCGCTCCGCAGCCTCCTTCTGCGACATGACGTCCTCGCAGAAAGAGGCCACCGCGACCCAGACCGCCTCGGAGCCCAGCATGGCGTACACCAAGCCGGGCAGCGAGAGGTCCGGGCCAACGGACGCCTGGAGGCGACGACGTGGCACATCCCAGGCCGGGCATTCGGCCAGGGTGTGCCACGCTGTGTCGTCCGGCGCGCCACAGTGGTGGCACGCCGTGGATTCCTCCCTTTGAATCCGGCACAGGAAATGTCCGAAGCTGCCATGCCCGGACAAGACCTGCACCAGACGGTAGGTGAGGAACCCATGCCTCCTGTCGATCCATCCCTCAATGATTGGACCGACGGCGTCCAGGGTCCACCGCCCGTCGTCCGCGTTGGCCATCTCCGCCGTCCACCGGCGGAACATGACCTCGCGGGCCCTTCGCCAGACGGCGACCCTCTCTTCCGGTGCTGCAGGCTCCCCCTGAGCCCGCTTGTCCGCCGTCCAGTGGTAGACGGCGGCCAGCACCTCGGCCTCAAAGTACCATGGCGGAGTGCCCGCCATGGCACATGCCGCCCCGTGACTAACCGTGCCGTAAGCCCGCGCCATTCGCTGTGCGATGGCGCGTTGGGGCTTACGGAGTAGGGCACGGTTAGTCGCCACCAGATCGTGCGCCCACACGGGCGCACCGTAAAGGGCCATGCTGCGTAGCACGCCGGCATAAAGGCGCCGGCATGCCACAGCAGGCCCCCCGATGTTTGGGAGGAGCCAACTAAGGCTCCTCGCCGACTTTAGGAGGCGTTCGCGGAGCAGGCGGAAGTGCTCCGCGAACTTCCACCGGCAGGATATGGTTAGGCCCAGATATTTTATCTGGGCCTGCACCTCCACCCTCCTGCCGGCCACCACGACGTGGGCGTCCGGCGGCGGCTCCCCCCGAGGCCCATGAAAGAATATGGCCTCGGTTTTGGGGAGCGCCACTTCCAGCCCCAGTCGCCCGATACGACGGGCGACCAGGGTTCCCCCCACCGACGCCCGGTCGGCCGCCTCCCCGAAATTGCGCCCCCGCGCCGTGACGAGGGTGTCGTCCGCATAACAGACGACACCAACGCCATCGGGAAGGGCGCCCCGGAGGAGCCAGTCGTAGCCTATATTCCACAGGAGTGGTCCTAGGACCGACCCCTGCGGAACGCCCGACTCCACCGGCCGCCGCCTCATGCGGCCGTCCCTGCCGACGAACAGTACCTCCCGGCCTTGGAGGTAGTCCGCCAGCAGGGCCCTCAGGTATGGAGGCACTCCGTGATACCGGAGCGCCTCCAATATTGTGGCGTGGGGGATGGAGTTGAAGGCGTTCTTTATGTCGAATGACACCGCCATCACCCCTCCCCCCGCCCTCGCCCCCTCCTGGGTGATGCGCTTCACCTCCAGAAGCGCATCCACCGTGGACCGGCCCGTCCGAAACCCGTACTGGGCCTCGGACAAGTCAGGGCCGGTCCCCCCCAGGTGCTCCTTGAGGCGTGCCGCGATCACGCTCTCAAGGAGCTTGGCCGCATCGTCCAGGAGGACGATCGGCCGGTAGCCGGAGGGCGAATCCTCCGGCCGACCCACCTTTCGGAGGAGGCACAAAACCCCCTCCTTCCACACCTTCGGGAACCTCCCCGACGCAAAGCAGCGGTCGAAGAGGTCCCGAAAACGTCGCTCCATTTGGGCGGTGGCTATTGCCACCACCCGTGCCGGCACGCCGTCTGGCCCCGGCGCCGTCTTCTTCCCCCGGAGGCGAGCCGCCGCCGAGGCAAACTCCACCTCCGACACCGGGGGAATCCCGGCGTCGGCCGGAGGACCCATTCGCGGGAGTGGGGCCATCCGGGGAGGGTCGAAGTCCGGCGAGCGGTCCGGGAAGAGACCCCGGACCACCTCCTCCAGCAAGGCCGGCTGGAGGGCCTCGACTACGGGGGGGCCGATCGGACGCAGCTGATTGCGCGCCGCCCGATACGGCCTCCCCCAGGGGTCGGCATCCAACCCCGCCAGCATCTCCAGCCGCGCCGCCTTTTTGGCCTCCCTGATTGCCACCTTGAGGACACGCCGGGCCTCCACGTAGGAGGCATAGAGGCGGTCCTCGTTGGCGGCATCACGGTTGGCGCGGCGGCGGGCCCGCTGGAAGGCCCTCCTCGCGGCGCCGCAGTCGTCCCGGAGGCCGGCGAGCTCCGCCGACCACCAGTAGACCGCGCGCTTGGGCGGCGGCCGTCGCGACCGAGGCATGCTGGAGTCGCACACCTCGGTCATTGCCTCCCTCAATTGGAGGGCGGCCTCGTCGACGTCCGGACTGGTTGACGGAGCAAACCAGTCCTGGACGAAAGCCGCCTCCGTGGCCGCGACGCGGTCCAGCCGCGACAGGGCCCACCGCGGGAAGGACCTTCTTCCTTCCCGCTCCCCCCCCCACCACCGGTGGACACTGAGTGGAGAACTCTATCCGAATATATCTGTGATCGGATAGGTTCTCCCTCAGGTCCACCTCCCACCGGCGCACGAGCGCGGCCAGGGCTGCAGTGCCGAACGAGACGTCCGGCACAGAGCTCCCGTTTTGGCGCACGCACGTGCGCACTGCCCCCCCTGTTGAGGAGCACCAGACCTGTCGACGCTGCCCAGGCCGCCAAACAGCGGCCCAGGGGGCGGTCGACATGGTCTCCCCAGGCCGTGGACCTGGCGTTTAGGTCGCCCAAGACCACGACCTTGCTCCTCCCCAGTCGTGCAAGCGCCGCCGTGAGAGTCTGGAGATAGTTCTCCAGCTCCACGACCGGACGCTTTGGGGGGAAGTACACGCCCACCAGGGCGATATCCCCCCACGCGGCGGCCACGTATCCATGGCCCCTCTCTATGAGCGAGAGGGGCGGGGAGTCCGTGGAAGGCCGCGGCACGATGGCCACCGTGCCATCAGTGTCCCGCAGCCAGGAGGCTGCGAACGAGAATGGCTCGGCGACCACGGCAAGGTCCCCCGACCACTCGGCTAGCACTTGGACCATTAGGTCCTGTGCCGCCTGACAGTGGTTGAGGTTAACCTGCATTATGGTTCGATGTCCGAGACTGGGCATTACTCGGACATCGTTCCATCAACGGTGACCGGGGGAACCTGGGCACCTGAAAGGGCGGGCCGTGCGGTGGCCTGCTCCTTTCCCCTCTTGACGGGAGGGCTACATTTAGCCCCCCCCATTACGTGGCCTGTCGGCCTCCCACTGGCTGCACATACAGCGCAGTAGGGGGTCCCTGTGCAGGTGGCCTGCCGATGGCCGGCCTGGCCACACCGGAAGCACAGGGCCGACCTGTCCACCGGCGAAGGACAAAACGGCCGGGCGTGTCCGAGCGCGAGGCACCGGTAACAGCGCATTGGCTGCTCCTCCAGCGCCCGGACCACCGCCGAACTAAAGCCGATCAGAAGCCGTCCCTTTTTGAGGACGGCCTCAGCGGCGACGGCGGGGCACTGAAGCCGGATGCGGCCCATGCCCCCGCTGCCCTGCCGGATTTCCCCGGCCTTCACGACCTCCGGGTCGCACCCTCCGGCCGCCGCCACGGCAGCGGCTACCTCGCCCTTAGTGACGGAGTCGTCCAGCTCCGACACTATGAGGGACGAGGTCTTGACAGGCCGCGCCACCTTGGCCACGTCTGCGATCGCCTCCGCCATTTTGACGGCGAAGGCATCGGCCTGCAGCTCGCGGTTTGCCCCCGGGAACTCGAAGATTCGAGCTCCCGTTTGGGTCCTCCGGCATGTCACCCTCTCTATTCCCATCTCCGAGGGGCGGACCGTCTGTCGGGCTCTGATGAGCACCGACTCATAGGTCTCGCCCTTCGAGACGGCCTCCGGTGAGAGGGTGACCACCACCGCTGCCGTTTTGGAGGCGGCACTTTTCTTCTTTTTCCGGCTCTTTTTGGGAGCCGGAGTAGGGGTCGCCTTTTTGGCAGGCCCCTTCTGCGTCGCTGAGGAAGAAGGCTGAGGCGCCTTCCTCTTCTTCCGGGCCACTGTGGCCCACCCCTCGTTGGCCTCTGTGGCCGAGGGCAGCATCGTGTCCTCCTGTGAGGACACTACCGCCGCCGATTGGGTTCCGGACGGGCCCGCAACCGGGGCCGCCGGGACAGGGGCCGATGCGGCCGGAGCCGCCGCCTTTTTGGCCGCCCTCTTCTTCTTGGACGCCGACGCCGGAATTGAAACCGGCGCCGGGTCCGTCGCTGGGACCACCACCCCCGAGCGACCCTTGCTCGCCGCCAGCGGCGGCCGGACCACTTTCGCCGGTAAGAGGCGGTCCTCGAAGCCGGCTAGGCAGGAGCGCACGAAGGCACGCTCCTCCTGCATGACCCCTCGTATGGCCTCCACCATTTCCGGGGACAAGGGACCTCCGGCGCTGGCAGCAGGAGCCACCGACCCCTTACGGCGGAGTCCTTCCAGCTCCATTCGGAGCGCTGCGATCTCGCGGCTCTGGCCCTCTACCATCGCCTCGAGTCGCTTGGTCTCATCTGAGGCCACCCGACTCATCGCCTCCGTGACTATCTCACCGAGCGACGCCGCCGAGGCCCTGAGAGCCGCCTGAGCCGGCTTGGTGAGCTTGGAGGAGTTGGCGGTCACCAAGATGGCTTCCACCTCCTCCTCCGCCTGCTTCTTAAGGAGGCTCGCCAGCCTTCCCATGTCTTTCTTGGCGGCGGGAGTATTCCTCGCCGCCAAGTACCTCGCGCGCGATGCCTCGCTTGGCGCGGCCTCCTTCTCGCTTTCCGACGGGGCCTCCGTCCTCGGAGCACCCCGCGGAGTGCGACCTCTGCCGCGGACACTGCGACCCCGCTTGGCCTTTACAGCCTTCACGGAGGAGGTCCCAGAGGACCCTTCGGTTGCGCGCGTGCGCGACCTAAGTCGCTTGCGCGTCCATTTGTCCGACGCATCGCTAGCCACCGATGCGTCGGACATACTCCCATCTGACATGTCACTCGGCCTGACGAACAGGGCCGAGGACGTCTGGGCAACTGGCGGCGTCTTCGCCGACCTCGCCTGAGCCTGCACCTCAACAGGCTGGCCCTGAGAAGGGCCTTTTGGGGGACTCCCGGGGGTTACGGGATCCGTTCGCATCGATAGATCCATTTTATGTATGAATCAGTCTCTTCCTGCACAGTTTGGTCTTTGAGATTTTGTCTCTACCGCTACTGGCCACTGCGTTACCGCGCACCAAGTAGGGAGAGTCCAGGGCAGACGACGGGGACGTACTCGAAAATACGTATCTATACGATTACATACAAAACAGTGGTTAAAGTCAATTTTTTGCGGTTTTTCGCGATTTTCTCAGGAGTCTGTAATCCGATTTTCCTGTTTCAGATGCCGGGCGGTTCGTGGGAACGAGCCGCGTCTACCAGGTGAAAGTTTGGTGGAAAACGAGGAAAATCGGGAAAACTCAGAGTCGGAAAATGCGATTTCCCAAGAAAATTGAACTCCAACCCTGCCGTGTGCGGTGTCCAACGACGCGGCTAAGTGAGTACTATTAAACTATGTAATAAAAAGTGACTGCGTCACTATAAAAAAATTTGGAAAAAAAATCAAAAACTGTTATTAAATTTTGTTAAACTGAAAATTTGGAAAATTAAGAAAATTTGCAGACGGATTTTCACGTTAGGGGCTTCAAATAGCGCGGACGCGCGAGCCTCGTCTAAACAAGCGAAAATCTGAACCTACTTAGTATAAAATTTTTTAAAATCTAGACTAAGTCTAGATTTTTTACGACGAAAATTCGAATTTTCAAAGAAAATGAGTTTTTCCGATCAGAACGGAGTATGTCAAAAGACGCGGAAAAGCGCGTTCTATTCAAATATATAACTATCTTTTATTAGGTCAATATTAAAATTTTAACTTTTCATACAAAAACACTGATTTTTGATAGTTTAGGTATTATAAAGTAGGTATTTTATAATGAGATCGTCACGCAAATTAATAAGGTATGTGCGGAGCGCCGATATTTAATTAATTGCACAAAAATTTTGAAAATTGGACAGTAAATAACGTAAATATTTTGAAAAAAGTGTTTGAATTTAACTTTGTCGAGCTTCACCAGGTAACCTCGGTTCTATACGATTACATACAAAACAGTGGTTAAAGTCAATTTTTTGCGGTTTTTCGCGATTTTCTCAGGAGTCTGTAATCCGATTTTCCTGTTTCAGATGCCGGGCGGTTCGTGGGAACGAGCCGCGTCTACCAGGTGAAAGTTTGGTGGAAAACGAGGAAAATCGGGAAAACTCAGAGTCGGAAAATGCGATTTCCCAAGAAAATTGAACTCCAACCCTGCCGTGTGCGGTGTCCAACGACGCGGCTAAGTGAGTACTATTAAACTATGTAATAAAAAGTGACTGCGTCACTATAAAAAATTTGGAAAAAAAATCAAAAACTGTTATTAAATTTTGTTAAACTGAAAATTTGGAAAATTAAGAAAATTTGCAGACGGATTTTCACGTTAGGGGCTTCAAATAGCGCGGACGCGCGAGCCTCGTCTAAACAAGCGAAAATCTGAACCTACTTAGTATAAAATTTTTAAAATCTAGACTAAGTCTAGATTTTTTACGACGAAAATTCGAATTTTCAAAGAAAATGAGTTTTTCCGATCAGAACGGAGTATGTCAAAAGACGCGGAAAAGCGCGTTCTATTCAAATATATAACTATCTTTTATTAGGTCAATATTAAAATTTTAACTTTTCATACAAAAACACTGATTTTTGATAGTTTAGGTATTATAAAGTAGGTATTTTATAATGAGATCGTCACGCAAATTAATAAGGTATGTGCGGAGCGCCGATATTTAATTAATTGCACAAAAATTTTGAAAATTGGACAGTAAATAACGTAAATATTTTGAAAAAAGTGTTTGAATTTAACTTTGTCGAGCTTCACCAGGTAACCTCGGTTCTATACGATTACATACAAAACAGTGGTTAAAGTCAATTTTTTGCGGTTTTTCGCGATTTTCTCAGGAGTCTGTAATCCGATTTTCCTGTTTCAGATGCCGGGCGGTTCGTGGGAACGAGCCGCGTCTACCAGGTGAAAGTTTGGTGGAAAACGAGGAAAATCGGGAAAACTCAGAGTCGGAAAATGCGATTTCCCAAGAAAATTGAACTCCAACCCTGCCGTGTGCGGTGTCCAACGACGCGGCTAAGTGAGTACTATTAAACTATGTAATAAAAAGTGACTGCGTCACTATAAAAAATTTGGAAAAAAAATCAAAAACTGTTATTAAATTTTGTTAAACTGAAAATTTGGAAAATTAAGAAAATTTGCAGACGGATTTTCACGTTAGGGGCTTCAAATAGCGCGGACGCGCGAGCCTCGTCTAAACAAGCGAAAATCTGAACCTACTTAGTATAAAATTTTTAAAATCTAGACTAAGTCTAGATTTTTTACGACGAAAATTCGAATTTTCAAAGAAAATGAGTTTTTCCGATCAGAACGGAGTATGTCAAAAGACGCGGAAAAGCGCGTTCTATTCAAATATATAACTATCTTTTATTAGGTCAATATTAAAATTTTAACTTTTCATACAAAAACACTGATTTTTGATAGTTTAGGTATTATAAAGTAGGTATTTTATAATGAGATCGTCACGCAAATTAATAAGGTATGTGCGGAGCGCCGATATTTAATTAATTGCACAAAAATTTTGAAAATTGGACAGTAAATAACGTAAATATTTTGAAAAAAGTGTTTGAATTTAACTTTGTCGAGCTTCACCAGGTAACCTCGGTTCTATACGATTACATACAAAACAGTGGTTAAAGTCAATTTTTTGCGGTTTTTCGCGATTTTCTCAGGAGTCTGTAATCCGATTTTCCTGTT
Source organism: Emmelina monodactyla (assembly GCA_916618145.1). Lineage (NCBI taxonomy): Eukaryota > Metazoa > Arthropoda > Insecta > Lepidoptera > Pterophoridae > Emmelina > Emmelina monodactyla. The sequence continues at coordinate 36,987 of OU745315.1, read as the reverse complement.
TCAGATGCCGGGCGGTTCGTGGGAACGAGCCGCGTCTACCAGGTGAAAGTTTGGTGGAAAACGAGGAAAATCGGGAAAACTCAGAGTCGGAAAATGCGATTTCCCAAGAAAATTGAACTCCAACCCTGCCGTGTGCGGTGTCCAACGACGCGGCTAAGTGAGTACTATTAAACTATGTAATAAAAAGTGACTGCGTCACTATAAAAAATTTGGAAAAAAAATCAAAAACTGTTATTAAATTTTGTTAAACTGAAAATTTGGAAAATTAAGAAAATTTGCAGACGGATTTTCACGTTAGGGGCTTCAAATAGCGCGGACGCGCGAGCCTCGTCTAAACAAGCGAAAATCTGAACCTACTTAGTATAAAATTTTTAAAATCTAGACTAAGTCTAGATTTTTTACGACGAAAATTCGAATTTTCAAAGAAAATGAGTTTTTCCGATCAGAACGGAGTATGTCAAAAGACGCGGAAAAGCGCGTTCTATTCAAATATATAACTATCTTTTATTAGGTCAATATTAAAATTTTAACTTTTCATACAAAAACACTGATTTTTGATAGTTTAGGTATTATAAAGTAGGTATTTTATAATGAGATCGTCACGCAAATTAATAAGGTATGTGCGGAGCGCCGATATTTAATTAATTGCACAAAAATTTTGAAAATTGGACAGTAAATAACGTAAATATTTTGAAAAAAGTGTTTGAATTTAACTTTGTCGAGCTTCACCAGGTAACCTTTTTTTTTTTTTTTTTTTTGTTCTCGCGGTGAAATGCATTTACGCACCGTACCCCCCACCGGGGTGGCGGGGGGGCGTGTGTGGGACTCCCGCCTGAGCAACTTACACGTCGCCCAGGGGACTACCCACTAAAACACCGCGGCGCTCCGTCTTCGCCTTTGTGGTGAAGCCGTGGGGCCCGGACCGGCGGCCCTACGCCACGACTTCACCGGCAATGGGCCCGTCTACTGCACGACGGGCCCATTTTGACCCCCCCGCGGTGAAGGGGGGCCTGTGGGAACAACCGGGAGCGCCCGATTGTTCCCACCCGTCGACGGTGGTGGACCGTGCAATGCGGGCAGGTGGATTCCCACGTCCCCCGCCCACTGGCCACCACCAGGCTGGACTTGGGCGCGATCGCGCCTCGTCCGGCCCCTTCGACGTCTGCGGTGCGGGGGCGCGAGAGGATCGTTCTCACGCACCCGCTCCGCAGCCTCCTTCTGCGACATTACGTCCTCGCAGAAAGAGGCCACCGCGACCCAGACCGCCTCGGAGCCCAGCATGGCGTACACCAAGCCGGGCAGCGAGAGGTCCGGGCCAGCGGACGCCTGGAGGCGACGACGTGGCACATCCCAGGCCGGACATTCGGCCAGGGTGTGCCACGCTGTGTCGTCCGGCGCGCCACAGTGGTGGCACGCCGTGGATTCCTCCCTTTGAATCCGGCACAGGAAATGTCCGAAGCTGCCATGCCCGGACAAGACCTGCACCAGACGGTAGGTGAGGAACCCATGCCTCCGGTCGATCCATCCCTCAATGACTGGACCGACGGCGTCCAGGGTCCACCGCCCGTCGTCCGCGTTGGCCATCTCCGCCGTCCACCGGCGGAACATGACCTCGCGGGCCCTTCGCCAGACGGCGACCCTCTCTTCCGGTGCTGCGGGCTCCCCCTGAGCCCGCTTGTCCGCCGTCCAGTGGTAGACGGCGGCCAGCACCTCGGCCTCAAAGTACCATGGCGGAGTGCCCGCCATGGCACACGCCGCCCCGTGACTAACCGTGCCGTAAGCCCGCGCCATTCGCTGTGCGATGGCGCGTTGGGGCTTACGGAGTAGGGCACGGTTAGTCGCCACCAGATCGTGCGCCCACACGGGCGCACCGTAAAGGGCCATGCTGCGTAGCACGCCGGCATAAAGGCGCCGGCATGCCACAGCAGGCCCCCCGATGTTTGGGAGGAGCCAGCTAAGGCTCCTCGCCGATTTCAGGAGGCGTTCGCGGAGCAGGCGGAAGTGCTCCGCGAACTTCCACCGGCATGAAATGGTGAGGCCCAGATATTTTATCTGGGCCTGCACCTCCACCCTCCTGCCGGCCACCACGACGTGGGCGTCCGGCGGCGGCTCCCCTCGAGGCCCATGGAAGTATATGGCCTCGGTTTTGGGGAGCGCCACTTCCAGCCCCAGCCGCCCGATACGTCGGGCGACCAGGGTTCCCCCCACCGACGCCCGGTCGGCCGCCTCCCCGAAGTTGCGCCCCCGCGCCGTGACGAGGGTGTCGTCCGCATAACAGACGACACCAACGCCATCGGGAAGGGCGCCCCGGAGGAGCCAGTCGTAGCCTATATTCCACAGGAGTGGTCCTAGGACCGACCCCTGCGGAACGCCCGACTCAACCGGCCGCCGCCTCATGCGGCCGTCCCTGCCGACGAACAGTACCTCCCGGCCTTGGAGGTAGTCCGTCAGCAGGGCCCTCAGGTATGGAGGCACTCCGTGATACCGGAGCGCCTCCAATATTGTGGCGTGGGGGATGGAGTTGAAGGCATTCTTTATGTCGAAAGACACCGCCATCACCCCTCCCCCCGCCCTCGCCCCCTCCTGGGTGATGCGCTTCACCTCCAGAAGCGCATCCACCGTGGACCGGCCCGTCCGAAACCCGTACTGGGCCTCGGACAAGTCGGGGCCGGTCCCCCCCAGGTGCTCCTTGAGGCGTGCCGCGATCACGCTCTCAAGGAGCTTGGCCGCATCGTCCAGGAGGACGATCGGCCGGTAGCCGGAGGGCGAATCCTCCGGCCGACCCACCTTTCGGAGGAGGCACAAAACCCCCTCCTTCCACACCTTCGGGAACCTCCCCGACGCAAAGCAGCGGTCGAAGAGGTCCCGAAAACGTCGCTCCATTTGGGCGGTGGCTATCGCCACCACCCGTGCCGGCACGCCGTCTGGCCCCGGCGCCGTCTTTTTGCCCCGGAGGCGGGCCGCTGCCGAGGCAAACTCCGTCTCCGACACCGGGGGAATCCCGGCGTCGGCCGGAGGGCCCATTCGCGGGAGCGGGGCCATCCGGGGAGGGACGAAGTCCGGCGAGCGGTCCGGGAAGAGACCCCGGACCACTTCCTCCAGCAAGGCCGGCTGGAGGGCCTCGACTACGGGGGGGCCGATCGGACGCAGCTGATTGCGCGCCGCCCGATACGGCCTCCCCCAGGGATCGGCATCCAATCCCGCCAGCATCTCCAGCCTTGCCGCCTTTTTGGCCTCCCGGATTGCCACCTTGAGGACGCGCCGGGCCTCCACGTAGGAGGCATAGAGGCGGTCCTCGTTGGCGGCATCACGGTTGGCGCGGCGGCGGGCCCGCTGGAAGGCCCTCCTCGCGGCGCCGCAGTCGTCCCGGAGGCCGGCGAGTTCCGCCGACCACCAGTAGACCGCGCGCTTGGGCGGCGGCCGTCGCGACCGAGGCATGCTGGAGTCGCACACCTCGGTCATTGCCTCCCTCAGTTGGAGGGCGGCCTCGTCGACGTCCGGACTGGTTGACGGAGCAAACCAGTCCTGGACGAAAGCCGCCTCCGTGGCCGCGACGCGGTCCAGCCGCGACAGGGCCCACCGCGGGAAGGACCTTCTTCCTTCCCGCTCCCCCCCCACTGGTGGACACTGAGTGGAGAACTCTATCCGAATATACCTGTGATCGGATAGGTTCTCCCTCACGTCCACCTCCCACCGGCGCACGAGCGCGGCCAGGGCTGCAGTGGCGAACGAGACGTCCGGCACCGAGCTCCCGTTGTGGCGCACGCACGTGCGCACTGTTCCCCGGTTGAGGAGCACCAATCCAGTGGACGCCGCCCAGGCCGCAAGACAGCGGCCCAGGGGATGGTCGATGTGGTCTCCCCAGACCACGGACCTGGCGTTCAGGTCGCCCAGAACCGCGACCTTACTCCTCCCCAGCCGTGCAAGCGCCGCCGTGAGAGTCTGGAGATAGTTCTCCAGCTCCACGACCGGACGCTTTGGGGGGAAGTAGACGCCCACCAGGGCGGCATCCCCCCACGCGGCGGCCACGTATCCATGGCCCCTCTCTATGAGCGAGAGGGGCGGGGAGTCCGTGGAAGGCCGCGGCACGATGGCCACCGTACCGTCCGTGTCCCGCAGCCAGGAGGCTGGGAAGTTGAACGGCTCGGCGACCACGGCAAGGTCCCCCGACCACTCGGCTAGCACTTGGACCATTAGGTCCTGTGCCGCCTGACAGTGGTTGAGGTTAACCTGCATTATGGTTCGATGTCCGAGACTGGGCATTACTCGGACATCGTTCCATCAACGGTGACCGGGGGAACCTGGGCACCTGAAAGGGCGGGCCGTGCGGTGGCCTGCTCCTTTCCCCTCTTGACGGGAGGGCTACATTTAGCCCCCCCCATTACGTGGCCTGTCGGCCTCCCACTGGCTGCACATACAGCGCAGTAGGGGGTCCCTGTGCAGGTGGCCTGCCGATGGCCGGCCTGGCCACACCGGAAGCACAGGGCCGACCTGTCCACCGGCGAAGGACAAAACGGCCGGGCGTGTCCGAGCGCGAGGCACCGGTAACAGCGCATTGGCTGCTCCTCCAGCGCCCGGACCACCGCCGAACTAAAGCCGATCAGAAGCCGTCCCTTTTTTGAGGACGGCCTCAGCGGCGACGGCGGGGCACTGAAGCCGGATGCGGCCCATGCCCCCGCTGCCCTGCCGGATTTCCCCGGCCTTCACGACCTCCGGGTCGCACCCTCCGGCCGCCGCCACGGCAGCGGCTACCTCGCCCTTAGTGACGGAGTCGTCCAGCTCCGACACTATGAGGGACGAGGTCTTGACAGGCCGCGCCACCTTGGCCACGTCTGCGATCGCCTCCGCCATTTTGACGGCGAAGGCATCGGCCTGCAGCTCGCGGTTTGCCCCCGGGAACTCGAAGATTCGAGCTCCCGTTTGGGTCCTCCGGCATGTCACCCTCTCTATTCCCATCTCCGAGGGGCGGACCGTCTGTCGGGCTCTGATGAGCACCGACTCATAGGTCTCGCCCTTCGAGACGGCCTCCGGTGAGAGGGTGACCACCACCGCTGCCGTTTTGGAGGCGGCACTTTTCTTCTTTTTCCGGCTCTTTTTGGGAGCCGGAGTAGGGGTCGCCTTTTTGGCAGGCCCCTTCTGCGTCGCTGAGGAAGAAGGCTGAGGCGCCTTCCTCTTCTTCCGGGCCACTGTGGCCCACCCCTCGTTGGCCTCTGTGGCCGAGGGCAGCATCGTGTCCTCCTGTGAGGACACTACCGCCGCCGATTGGGTTCCGGACGGGCCCGCAACCGGGGCCGCCGGGACAGGGGCCGATGCGGCCGGAGCCGCCGCCTTTTTGGCCGCCCTCTTCTTCTTGGACGCCGACGCCGGAATTGAAACCGGCGCCGGGTCCGTCGCTGGGACCACCACCCCCGAGCGACCCTTGCTCGCCGCCAGCGGCGGCCGGACCACTTTCGCCGGTAAGAGGCGGTCCTCGAAGCCGGCTAGGCAGGAGCGCACGAAGGCACGCTCCTCCTGCATGACCCCTCGTATGGCCTCCACCATTTCCGGGGACAAGGGACCTCCAGCGCTGGCAGCAGGAGCCACCGACCCCTTACGGCGGAGTCCTTCCAGCTCCATTCGGAGCGCTGCGATCTCGCGGCTCTGGCCCTCTACCATCGCCTCGAGTCGCTTGGTCTCATCTGAGGCCACCCGACTCATCGCCTCCGTGACTATCTCACCGAGCGACGCCGCCGAGGCCCTGAGAGCCGCCTGAGCCGGCTTGGTGAGCTTGGAGGAGTTGGCGGTCACCAAGATGGCTTCCACCTCCTCCTCCGCCTGCTTCTTAAGGAGGCTCGCCAGCCTTCCCATGTCTTTCTTGGCGGCGGGAGTATTCCTCGCCGCCAAGTACCTCGCGCGCGATGCCTCGCTTGGCGCGGCCTCCTTCTCGCTTTCCGACGGGGCCTCCGTCCTCGGAGCACCCCGCGGAGTGCGGCCTCTGCCGCGGACACTGCGACCCCGCTTGGCCTTTACAGCCTTCACGGAGGAGGTCCCAGAGGACCCTTCGGTTGCGCGCGTGCGCGACCTAAGTCGCTTGCGCGTCCATTTGTCCGACGCATCGCTAGCCACCGATGCGTCGGACATACTCCCATCTGACATGTCACTCGGCCTGACGAACAGGGCCGAGGACGTCTGGGCAACTGGCGGCGTCTTCGCCGACCTCGCCTGAGCCTGCACCTCAACAGGCTGGCCCTGAGAAGGGCCTTTTGGGGGACTCCCGGGGGTTACGGGATCCGTTCGCATCGATAGATCCATTTTCGTATGAATCAGTCTCTTCCTGCACAGTTTGGTCTTTGAGATTTTGTCTCTACCGCTACTGGCCACTGCGTTACCGCGCACCAAGTAGGGAGAGTCCAGGGCAGACGACGGGGACGTACTCGAAAAGACACTGTGGGGGCTGCCCCTCACCAGGTAACCTCGGTTCTATACGATTACATACAAAACAGTGGTTAAAGTCAATTTTTTGCGGTTTTTCGCGATTTTCTCAGGAGTCTGTAATCCGATTTTCCTGTTTCAGATGCCGGGCGGTTCGTGGGAACGAGCCGCGTCTACCAGGTGAAAGTTTGGTGGAAAACGAGGAAAATCGGGAAAACTCAGAGTCGGAAAATGCGATTTCCCAAGAAAATTGAACTCCAACCCTGCCGTGTGCGGTGTCCAACGACGCGGCTAAGTGAGTACTATTAAACTATGTAATAAAAAGTGACTGCGTCACTATAAAAAATTTGGAAAAAAAATCAAAAACTGTTATTAAATTTTGTTAAACTGAAAATTTGGAAAATTAAGAAAATTTGCAGACGGATTTTCACGTTAGGGGCTTCAAATAGCGCGGACGCGCGAGCCTCGTCTAAACAAGCGAAAATCTGAACCTACTTAGTATAAAATTTTTAAAATCTAGACTAAGTCTAGATTTTTTACGACGAAAATTCGAATTTTCAAAGAAAATGAGTTTTTCCGATCAGAACGGAGTATGTCAAAAGACGCGGAAAAGCGCGTTCTATTCAAATATATAACTATCTTTTATTAGGTCAATATTAAAATTTTAACTTTTCATACAAAAACACTGATTTTTGATAGTTTAGGTATTATAAAGTAGGTATTTTATAATGAGATCGTCACGCAAATTAATAAGGTATGTGCGGAGCGCCGATATTTAATTAATTGCACAAAAATTTTGAAAATTGGACAGTAAATAACGTAAATATTTTGAAAAAAGTGTTTGAATTTAACTTTGTCGAGCTTCACCAGGTAACCTCGGTTCTATACGATTACATACAAAACAGTGGTTAAAGTCAATTTTTTGCGGTTTTTCGCGATTTTCTCAGGAGTCTGTAATCCGATTTTCCTGTTTCAGATGCCGGGCGGTTCGTGGGAACGAGCCGCGTCTACCAGGTGAAAGTTTGGTGGAAAACGAGGAAAATCGGGAAAACTCAGAGTCGGAAAATGCGATTTCCCAAGAAAATTGAACTCCAACCCTGCCGTGTGCGGTGTCCAACGACGCGGCTAAGTGAGTACTATTAAACTATGTAATAAAAAGTGACTGCGTCACTATAAAAAATTTGGAAAAAAAATCAAAAACTGTTATTAAATTTTGTTAAACTGAAAATTTGGAAAATTAAGAAAATTTGCAGACGGATTTTCACGTTAGGGGCTTCAAATAGCGCGGACGCGCGAGCCTCGTCTAAACAAGCGAAAATCTGAACCTACTTAGTATAAAATTTTTAAAATCTAGACTAAGTCTAGATTTTTTACGACGAAAATTCGAATTTTCAAAGAAAATGAGTTTTTCCGATCAGAACGGAGTATGTCAAAAGACGCGGAAAAGCGCGTTCTATTCAAATATATAACTATCTTTTATTAGGTCAATATTAAAATTTTAACTTTTCATACAAAAACACTGATTTTTGATAGTTTAGGTATTATAAAGTAGGTATTTTATAATGAGATCGTCACGCAAATTAATAAGGTATGTGCGGAGCGCCGATATTTAATTAATTGCACAAAAATTTTGAAAATTGGACAGTAAATAACGTAAATATTTTGAAAAAAGTGTTTGAATTTAACTTTGTCGAGCTTCACCAGGTAACCTCGGTTCTATACGATTACATACAAAACAGTGGTTAAAGTCAATTTTTTGCGGTTTTTCGCGATTTTCTCAGGAGTCTGTAATCCGATTTTCCTGTTTCAGATGCCGGGCGGTTCGTGGGAACGAGCCGCGTCTACCAGGTGAAAGTTTGGTGGAAAACGAGGAAAATCGGGAAAACTCAGAGTCGGAAAATGCGATTTCCCAAGAAAATTGAACTCCAACCCTGCCGTGTGCGGTGTCCAACGACGCGGCTAAGTGAGTACTATTAAACTATGTAATAAAAAGTGACTGCGTCACTATAAAAAATTTGGAAAAAAAATCAAAAACTGTTATTAAATTTTGTTAAACTGAAAATTTGGAAAATTAAGAAAATTTGCAGACGGATTTTCACGTTAGGGGCTTCAAATAGCGCGGACGCGCGAGCCTCGTCTAAACAAGCGAAAATCTGAACCTACTTAGTATAAAATTTTTAAAATCTAGACTAAGTCTAGATTTTTTACGACGAAAATTCGAATTTTCAAAGAAAATGAGTTTTTCCGATCAGAACGGAGTATGTCAAAAGACGCGGAAAAGCGCGTTCTATTCAAATATATAACTATCTTTTATTAGGTCAATATTAAAATTTTAACTTTTCATACAAAAACACTGATTTTTGATAGTTTAGGTATTATAAAGTAGGTATTTTATAATGAGATCGTCACGCAAATTAATAAGGTATGTGCGGAGCGCCGATATTTAATTAATTGCACAAAAATTTTGAAAATTGGACAGTAAATAACGTAAATATTTTGAAAAAAGTGTTTGAATTTAACTTTGTCGAGCTTCACCAGGTAACCTTTTTTTTTTTTTTTTGTTCTCGCGGTGAAATGCATTTACGCACCGTACCCCCCACCGGGGTGGCGGGGGGCGTGTGTGGGACTCCCGCCTGAGCAACTGACACGTCGCCCAGGGGACTACCCACTAAAACACCGCGGCGCTCCGTCTTCGCCTTGGTGGTGAAGCCGTGGGGCCCGGACCGTCGGCCCTACGCCACGACTTCACCGGCGATGGGCCCGTCTACTGCACGACGGGCCCATTTTGACCCCCCCGCGGTGAAGGGGGGGCCTGTGGGAACAACCGGGAGCGCCCGATTGTTCCCACCCGTCGACGGTGGTGGACCGTGCAATGCGGGCAGGTGGATTCCCACGTCCCCCGCCCACTGGCCACCACCAGGCTGGACTTGGGCGCGATCGCGCCTCGTCCGGCCCCTTCGACGTCTGCGGTGCGGGGGCGCGAGAGGATCGTTCTCACGCACCCGCTCCGCAGCCTCCTTCTGCGACATTACGTCCTCGCAGAAAGAGGCCACCGCGACCCAGACCGCCTCGGAGCCCAGCATGGCGTACACCAAGCCGGGCAGCGAGAGGTCCGGGCCAACGGACGCCTGGAGGCGACGACGCGGCACATCCCAGGCCGGACATTCGGCCAGGGTGTGCCACGCTGTGTCGTCCGGCGCGCCACAGTGGTGGCACGCCGTGGATTCCTCCCTTTGAATCCGGCACAGGAAATGTCCAAAGCTGCCATGCCCGGACAAGACCTGCGCCAGACGGTAGGTAAGGAACCCATGCCTCCTGTCGATCCATCCCTCAATGACTGGACCGACGGCGTCCAGGGTCCACCGCCCGTCGTCCGCGTTGGCCATCTCCGCCGACCACCGGCGGAGCATGACCTCGCGGGCCCTTCGCCAGACGGCGACCCTCTCTTCAGGTGCTGCGGGCTCCCCCTGAGCCCGCTTGTCCGCCGTCCAGCGGTAGACGGCGGCCAGCACCTCGGCCTCGAAGTACCATGGCGGAGTGCCCGCCATGGCACATGCCGCCCCGTGACTAACCGTGCCGTAAGCCCGCGCCATTCGCTGTGCGATGGCGCGTTGGGGCTTACGGAGCAGGGCACGGTTAGTCGCCCCCAAATCGTGCGCCCACACGGGCGCACCGTACAGCGCCATGCTGCGTAGCACGCCGGCATAAAGGCGCCGGCATGCCACAGCAGGCCCCCCGATGTTCGGGAGGAGCCAACTAAGGCTCCTCGCCGATTTGAGGAGGCGTTCGCGGAGCAGGCGGAAGTGCTCCGCGAACTTCCACCGGCAGGATATGGTGAGGCCCAGATATTTTATCTGGGCCTGCACCACCACCCTCCTCCCGGCCACCACGACGTGGGCGTCCGGCGGCGGCTCCCCCCGAGGCCCATGGAAGTATATGGCCTCGGTTTTAGGGAGCGCCACCTCCAGCCCCAGCCGCCCGATACGACGGGCGACCAGGGTTCCCCCCACCGACGCCCGGTCGGCCGCCTCCCCGAAGTTGCGCCCCCGCGCCGTGACGAGGGTGTCGTCCGCATAGCAGACGACACCAACGCCATCGGGGAGGGCGCCCCGGAGGAGCCAGTCATAGCCTATGTTCCACAGGAGTGGTCCTAGGACCGACCCCTGCGGAACGCCCGACTCCACCGGCCGCCGCCTCATGCGGCCGTCCCTGCCGACGAACAGTACCTCCCGGCCTTGGAGGTAGTTCGTCAGCAGGGCCCTCAGGTATGGAGGCACTCCGTGATACCGGAGTGCCTCCAATATTGTGGTGTGGGGGATGGAGTTGAAGGCATTCTTGATGTCAAAAGACACCGCCATCACCCCTCCCCCCGCCCTCGCCCCCTCCTGGGTGATGCGCTTCACCTCCAGAAGCGCATCCACCGTGGACCGGCCCGTCCGAAACCCGTACTGGGCCTCGGACAAGTCAGGGCCGGTCCCCCCCAGGTGCTCCTTGAGGCGAGCCGCGATCACGCTCTCAAGGAGCTTGGCCGCATCGTCCAGGAGGACGATCGGCCGGTAGCCGGAGGGCGAATCCTCCGGCCGACCCACCTTTCGGAGGAGGCACAAAACCCCCTCCTTCCACACCTTCGGGAACCTCCCCGACGCAAAGCAGCGGTCGAAGAGGTCCCGAAAACGTCGCTCCATTTGGGCGGTGGCTATCGCCACCACCCGTGCCCGTGAGGGCCCATTCGCGGGAGCGGGGCCATCCGGGGAGGGTCGAAGTCCGGCGAGCGGTCCGGGAAGAGACCCCGGACCACCTCCTCCAGCAAGGCCGGCTGGAGGGCCTCGACTACGGGGGGGCCGATCGGACGCAGCTGATTGCGCGCCGCCCGATACGGCCTCCCCCAGGGGTCGGCATCCAACCCCGCCAGCATCTCCAGCCTTGCCGCCTTTTTGGCCTCCCGGATTGCCACCTTGAGGACGCGCCGGGCCTCCACGTAGGAGGCATAGAGGCGGTCCTCGTTGGCGGCATCACGGTTGGCGCGGCGGCGGGCCCGCTGGAAGGCCCTCCTCGCGGCGCCGCAGTCGTCCCGGAGGCCGGCGAGTTCCGCCGACCACCAGTAGACCGCGCGCTTGGGCGGCGGCCGTCGCGACCGAGGCATGCTGGAGTCGCACACCTCGGTCATTGCCTCCCTCAGTTGGAGGGCGGCCTCGTCGACGTCCGGACTGGTTGACGGAGCAAACCAGTCCTGGACGAAAGCCGCCTCCGTGGCCGCGACGCGGTCCAGCCGCGACAGGGCCCACCGCGGGAAGGACCTTCTTCCTTCCCGCTCCCCCCCCACCACCGGTGGACACTGAGTGGAGAACTCTATCCGAATATATCTGTGATCGGATAGGTTCTCCCTCAGGTCCACCTCCCACCGGCGCACGAGCGCGGCCAGGGCTGCAGTGCCGAACGAGACGTCCGGCACAGAGCTCCCGTTTTGGCGCACGCACGTGCGCACTGCCCCCCTGTTGAGGAGCACCAGACCTGTCGACGCTGCCCAGGCCGCCAGACAGCGGCCCAGGGGGCGGTCGACATGGTCTCCCCAGGCCGTGGACCTGGCGTTTAGGTCGCCCAAGACCACGACCTTGCTCCTCCCCAGTCGTGCAAGCGCCGCCGTGAGAGTCTGGAGATAGTTCTCCAGCTCCACGACCGGACGCTTTGGGGGGAAGTACACGCCCACCAGGGCGATATCCCCCCACGCGGCGGCCACGTATCCATGGCCCCTCTCTATGAGCGAGAGGGGCGGGGAGTCCGTGGAAGGCCGCGGCACGATGGCCACCGTTCCATCCGTGTCCCGCAGCCAGGAGGCTGCGAACGAAAATGGCTCGGCGACCACGGCAAGGTCCCCCGACCACTCGGCTAGCACTTGGACCATTAGGTCCTGTGCCGCCTGACAGTGGTTGAGGTTTATTTGCATAATTGTGCGATGTCCGAAACTAGGCATTAATCGGACATCGCACCATCAACGGCGACCGGGGAGACCAGGGCACCTGAAAGGGCGGGCCGCGTGGTGGCCTGTTCCTTTCCTCTCCTGACGGGAGGGCTGCACTTAGCCCCCCCCATTACGTGGCCCGTCGGCCTCCCACTCGCTGCGCATACAGCGCAGTGGGGACTCCCGGTGCAGGTGGCCTGCCGATGGCCGGCCTGGCCACACCGGAAGCACAGAGCCGACCTGTCCACCGGTGAGGGACAATACGGCCGGGCGTGTCCGAGCGCGAGGCACCGGTAGCAGCGCATTGGCTGCTCCTCCAGCGCCCGGACCACTGCCGAACTAAAACCGATCAGAAGCCGTCCTTTTTTAAGGACGGCCTCAGCGGCGACGGCGGGGCACTGAAGCCGAATGCGGCCCATGCCCCCGCTGCCCTGCCGGATTTCCCCGGCCTTCACGACCTCGACGTCGCACCCCCCGGCCGCCGCCACGGCAGCGGCTACCTCGCCCTTAGTGACGGAGTCGTCCAACTCCGACACTATCAGGGACGAGGTCTTGACAGGCCGCGCCACCTTGGCCACATCGGCGATGGCCTCCGCCATCTTGGCGGCAAAGGCGTCGGCCTTCTGGTGCCGGTCGGCCCCCGGGAACTCGAAAATTCGAGCCCCCGTTTGGGTCCGTCGGCACGTCACCCTCTCAATGCCCATCTCTGAAGGGCGGACCGTCTGTCGGGCTCTGATGAAAGCCGACTCATAGGTCTCGCCCTTCGAGACGGCCTCCGGTGAGAGGGTGATAACCACCGCTGCCGATTTGGAGGCGGCACTCTTCTTCTTCCGGCTCTTTTTGGGAGCCGGAGTAGGGGCCGCCTTTTTGGCAGGCCCCCTCTGCGTTGCGGAGGAAGGAGGCTGAGGCGCCTTCTTCTTCTTTCGGGCCACTATGGCCCACCCCTCGTTGGCCTCTGTGGCCGAGGGCAGCATTGTGTCCTCCTGCGAGGACACCACCGCCGCCGACTGTGTTCCGGACGGGCCCGCGACCGGGGCCGCCGGGACTGGGGCCGGTGCGGCCGTAGCCGCCGCCTTTTTGGCCGCCTTCTTCTTGGGCGCCGACGCCGGGATTGAAACCGGCGCCGGGCCCGCCGCCGGGGCCACCACCCCCGGGCGACCCTTGCTCGCCGCCAATGGCGGCCGGACCACCTTCGCCGGTAAGAGGCGGTCCTCGAAGCCGGCAATGCAGGAGCGCACGAAGGCACGCTCCTCCTGCATGACCCCTCTTATGGCCTCGACCATTTCAGGGGACAAGGGACCCCCGGTGCCGGAAGCAGGAGCAACCGACCCCCCCTTACGGCGGAGACCCTCCAGCTCTTTACGGAGCGCTGCGATCTCGAGGCTCTGGCCCTCTACCATTGCCTCCAGTCGCTTGGTCTCTTCCGAGGCCACCCTACTCATCGCCTCAGTGACGATCTCACTGAGTGATGCCGCCGAGGCCCTGAGGGCCGCCTGAGCCGTCTTGTTTAATTTGGAGGAGTTGGCGGCCACCAAGATGGCTTCTACCTCCTCCTCCGCCTGCTTTTTGAGGAGGCACGCCAGCTTCCCCATATCCTTCTGGGCGGCAGGAGTATTTCTTGCCGCCAGGTACCTTGCTCGGGTTGCCTCGCTTGGCGCCACCTCTTTGTCGCTCTCCGACGGGGGCTCCGCCCTCGGAGTACCCCGCGGAGTGCGACCTCTGCCGCGTACACTGCGGCCCCGCTTGGCCTTTACGGCCTTTACAGAAGAGGTCCCTGAGGACCCTTCAGATGCGCGCGTGCGCGACCGCAATCGCTTGCGCGTCCACTTATCCGACGCATCGCTCGCCACCGATGCGTCAGACAAACACCCATCCGACATATCACTCGGCCTGACGAACAGGTCCGAGGACGTCTGGGCTACTGGTGGCGTCTTCGCCGACCTCGCTGGAGCCTGCACCTCAACAGGCTGGCCCTGAGAAGGGCCTTTTGGGGGATTCCCGGGGGTTGCGGGATCCGCTCTCAAACTCAAATCCATCTTAGATTTGAAGTCACTGCCGCACAGTTTTGTCTTTGAGATTTTGTCTCTACCGCTACTGGCCACTGCGTTACCGCGCACCAAGTAGGGAGAGTCCAGGGCAGACGACGGGGACGTACTCGAAAAGACACTGTGGGGGCTGCCCCTCACCAGGTAACCTCGGTTCTATACGATTACATACAAAACAGTGGTTAAAGTCAATTTTTTGCGGTTTTTCGCGATTTTCTCAGGAGTCTGTAATCCGATTTTCCTGTTTCAGATGCCGGGCGGTTCGTGGGAACGAGCCGCGTCTACCAGGTGAAAGTTTGGTGGAAAACGAGGAAAATCGGGAAAACTCAGAGTCGGAAAATGCGATTTCCCAAGAAAATTGAACTCCAACCCTGCCGTGTGCGGTGTCCAACGACGCGGCTAAGTGAGTACTATTAAACTATGTAATAAAAAGTGACTGCGTCACTATAAAAAATTTGGAAAAAAAATCAAAAACTGTTATTAAATTTTGTTAAACTGAAAATTTGGAAAATTAAGAAAATTTGCAGACGGATTTTCACGTTAGGGGCTTCAAATAGCGCGGACGCGCGAGCCTCGTCTAAACAAGCGAAAATCTGAACCTACTTAGTATAAAATTTTTAAAATCTAGACTAAGTCTAGATTTTTTACGACGAAAATTCGAATTTTCAAAGAAAATGAGTTTTTCCGATCAGAACGGAGTATGTCAAAAGACGCGGAAAAGCGCGTTCTATTCAAATATATAACTATCTTTTATTAGGTCAATATTAAAATTTTAACTTTTCATACAAAAACACTGATTTTTGATAGTTTAGGTATTATAAAGTAGGTATTTTATAATGAGATCGTCACGCAAATTAATAAGGTATGTGCGGAGCGCCGATATTTAATTAATTGCACAAAAATTTTGAAAATTGGACAGTAAATAACGTAAATATTTTGAAAAAAGTGTTTGAATTTAACTTTGTCGAGCTTCACCAGGTAACCTTTTTTTTTTTTTTTTTTTTTTTTTTTGTTTGCGCGGTGAAATGCGTTTACGCACCGTACCCCCCACCGGGGTGGCGGGGGGCGTGTGTGGGACTCCCACCTGGGCAACTGACACGTCGCCCAGGGGACTACCCACTAAAACACCGCGGCGCTCCGTCTTCGCCTTGTGGTGAAGCCGTGGGGCCCGGACCGTCGGCCCTACGCCACGACTTCACCGGCGATGGGCCCGTCTACTGCACGACGGGCCCATTTTGACCCCCCCGCGGTGAAGGGGGGCCTGTGGGAACAACCGGGAGCGCCCGATTGTTCCCACCCGTCGACGGTGGTGGACCGTGCAATGCGGGCAGGTGGATTCCCACGTCCCCCGCCCACTGGCCACCACCAGGCTGGACTTGGGCGCGATCGCGCCTCGTCCGGCCCCTTCGACGTCTGCGGTGCGGGGGCGCGAGAGGATCGTTCTCACGCACCCGCTCCGCAGCCTCCTTCTGCGACATGACGTCCTCGCAGAAAGAGGCCACCGCGACCCAGACCGCCTCGGAGCCCAGCATGGCGTACACCAAGCCGGGCAGCGAGAGGTCCGGGCCAACGGACGCCTGGAGGCGACGACGTGGCACATCCCAGGCCGGACATTCGGCCAGGGTGTGCCACGCTGTGTCGTCCGGCGCGCCACAGTGGTGGCACGCCGTGGATTCCTCCCTTTGAATCCGGCACAGGAAATGTCCGAAGCTGCCATGCCCGGACAAGACCTGCGCCAGACGGTAGGTGAGGAACCCATGCCTCCTGTCGATCCATCCCTCTATGACTGGACCGACGGCGTCCAGGGTCCACCGCCCGTCGTCCGCGTTGGCCATCTCCGCCGTCCACCGGCGGAACATGACCTCGCGGGCCCTTCGCCAGACGGCGACCCTCTCCTCAGGTGCTGCGGGCTCCCCCTGAGCCCGCTTGTCCGCCGTCCAATGGTAGACGGCGGCCAGCACCTCGGCCTCAAAGTACCATGGCGGAGTGCCCGCCATGGCACATGCCGCCCCGTGACCAACCGTGCCGTAAGCCCGCGCCATTCGCTGTGCGATGGCGCGCTGGGGCTTACGGAGCAGGGCACGGTTGGTTTCCACCAAATCGTGCGCCCACACGGGCGCACCGTACAGCGCCATGCTGCGCAGCACGCCGGCATATAGGCGCCGGCATGCCGCAGCAGGCCCCCCGATGTTCGGGAGGAGCCAACTAAGGCTCCTCGCCGACTCGAGGAGGCGTTCGCGGAGCAGGCGGAAGTGCTCCGCGAACTTCCATCGGCTGGATATGGTGAGGCCCAGATATTTTATCTGGGCCTGCACCACCACCCTCCTCCCGGCCACCACGACGTGGGCGTCCGGCGGCGGCTCCCCCCGAGGCCCATGGAAATATATGGCCTCGGTTTTGTGGAGCGCCACCCCCAGTCCCAGCCGCCCGATACGACGGGCGACCAGGGTTCCCCCCACCGACGCCCGGTCGGCCGCCTCCCCGTAGTCGCGACCCCGCGCCGTGACGAGGGTGTCATCCGCGTAGCAGATGACACCCACGCCATCGGGGAGGGCGCCCCGGAGGAGCCAGTCATACCCTATGTTCCACAGGAGTGGTCCTAGGACCGACCCCTGCGGAACACCTGACTCCACCGGCCGCCGCCTCATGCGGCCGTCCCTGCCGACGAACAGTACCTCCCGGCCTTGGAGGTAGTTCGTCAGCAGGGCCCTCAGGTATGGAGGCACTCCGTGATACCGGAGTGCCTCCAATATTGTGGCGTGGGGGATGGAGTTGAAGGCGTTCTTGATGTCGAATGACACCGCCAACACCCCTCCCCCCTTCCTCGCCCCCTCCTGGGTGATGCGCCTCAGCTCGAGAAGCGCATCCACCGTGGACCGGCCCGCCCGAAACCCGTACTGGGCCTCGGACAAGTCGGGGCCGGTCCCCCCCAGGTGCTCCTTGAGGCGTGCCGCGATCACGCTCTCAAGGAGCTTGGCCGCGTCGTCCAGGAGGACGATCGGCCGATAGCCGGAGGGCGAATCCTCCGGCCGACCCACCTTCCGGAGGAGGCACAGAACCCCCTCCTTCCACACCTTCGGGAACCTCCCCGACGCTAAGCAGCTTCACCAGGTAACCTCGGTTCTATACGATTACATACAAAACAGTGGTTAAAGTCAATTTTTTGCGGTTTTTCGCGATTTTCTCAGGAGTCTGTAATCCGATTTTCCTGTTTCAGATGCCGGGCGGTTCGTGGGAACGAGCCGCGTCTACCAGGTGAAAGTTTGGTGGAAAACGAGGAAAATCGGGAAAACTCAGAGTCGGAAAATGCGATTTCCCAAGAAAATTGAACTCCAACCCTGCCGTGTGCGGTGTCCAACGACGCGGCTAAGTGAGTACTATTAAACTATGTAATAAAAAGTGACTGCGTCACTATAAAAAATTTGGAAAAAAAATCAAAAACTGTTATTAAATTTTGTTAAACTGAAAATTTGGAAAATTAAGAAAATTTGCAGACGGATTTTCACGTTAGGGGCTTCAAATAGCGCGGACGCGCGAGCCTCGTCTAAACAAGCGAAAATCTGAACCTACTTAGTATAAAATTTTTAAAATCTAGACTAAGTCTAGATTTTTTACGACGAAAATTCGAATTTTCAAAGAAAATGAGTTTTTCCGATCAGAACGGAGTATGTCAAAAGACGCGGAAAAGCGCGTTCTATTCAAATATATAACTATCTTTTATTAGGTCAATATTAAAATTTTAACTTTTCATACAAAAACACTGATTTTTGATAGTTTAGGTATTATAAAGTAGGTATTTTATAATGAGATCGTCACGCAAATTAATAAGGTATGTGCGGAGCGCCGATATTTAATTAATTGCACAAAAATTTTGAAAATTGGACAGTAAATAACGTAAATATTTTGAAAAAAGTGTTTGAATTTAACTTTGTCGAGCTTCACCAGGTAACCTCGGTTCTATACGATTACATACAAAACAGTGGTTAAAGTCAATTTTTTGCGGTTTTTCGCGATTTTCTCAGGAGTCTGTAATCCGATTTTCCTGTTTCAGATGCCGGGCGGTTCGTGGGAACGAGCCGCGTCTACCAGGTGAAAGTTTGGTGGAAAACGAGGAAAATCGGGAAAACTCAGAGTCGGAAAATGCGATTTCCCAAGAAAATTGAACTCCAACCCTGCCGTGTGCGGTGTCCAACGACGCGGCTAAGTGAGTACTATTAAACTATGTAATAAAAAGTGACTGCGTCACTATAAAAAATTTGGAAAAAAAATCAAAAACTGTTATTAAATTTTGTTAAACTGAAAATTTGGAAAATTAAGAAAATTTGCAGACGGATTTTCACGTTAGGGGCTTCAAATAGCGCGGACGCGCGAGCCTCGTCTAAACAAGCGAAAATCTGAACCTACTTAGTATAAAATTTTTAAAATCTAGACTAAGTCTAGATTTTTTACGACGAAAATTCGAATTTTCAAAGAAAATGAGTTTTTCCGATCAGAACGGAGTATGTCAAAAGACGCGGAAAAGCGCGTTCTATTCAAATATATAACTATCTTTTATTAGGTCAATATTAAAATTTTAACTTTTCATACAAAAACACTGATTTTTGATAGTTTAGGTATTATAAAGTAGGTATTTTATAATGAGATCGTCACGCAAATTAATAAGGTATGTGCGGAGCGCCGATATTTAATTAATTGCACAAAAATTTTGAAAATTGGACAGTAAATAACGTAAATATTTTGAAAAAAGTGTTTGAATTTAACTTTGTCGAGCTTCACCAGGTAACCTCGGTTCTATACGATTACATACAAAACAGTGGTTAAAGTCAATTTTTTGCGGTTTTTCGCGATTTTCTCAGGAGTCTGTAATCCGATTTTCCTGTTTCAGATGCCGGGCGGTTCGTGGGAACGAGCCGCGTCTACCAGGTGAAAGTTTGGTGGAAAACGAGGAAAATCGGGAAAACTCAGAGTCGGAAAATGCGATTTCCCAAGAAAATTGAACTCCAACCCTGCCGTGTGCGGTGTCCAACGACGCGGCTAAGTGAGTACTATTAAACTATGTAATAAAAAGTGACTGCGTCACTATAAAAAATTTGGAAAAAAAATCAAAAACTGTTATTAAATTTTGTTAAACTGAAAATTTGGAAAATTAAGAAAATTTGCAGACGGATTTTCACGTTAGGGGCTTCAAATAGCGCGGACGCGCGAGCCTCGTCTAAACAAGCGAAAATCTGAACCTACTTAGTATAAAATTTTTAAAATCTAGACTAAGTCTAGATTTTTTACGACGAAAATTCGAATTTTCAAAGAAAATGAGTTTTTCCGATCAGAACGGAGTATGTCAAAAGACGCGGAAAAGCGCGTTCTATTCAAATATATAACTATCTTTTATTAGGTCAATATTAAAATTTTAACTTTTCATACAAAAACACTGATTTTTGATAGTTTAGGTATTATAAAGTAGGTATTTTATAATGAGATCGTCACGCAAATTAATAAGGTATGTGCGGAGCGCCGATATTTAATTAATTGCACAAAAATTTTGAAAATTGGACAGTAAATAACGTAAATATTTTGAAAAAAGTGTTTGAATTTAACTTTGTCGAGCTTCACCAGGTAACCTTTTTTTTTTTTTTTTTTTTTTTGTTTGCGCGGTGAAATGCGTTTACGCACCGTACCCCCCACCGGGGTGGCGGGGGGGCGTGTGTGGGACTCCCACCTGGGCAACTGACACGTCGCCCAGGGGACTACCCACTAAAACACCGCGGCGCTCCGTCTTCGCCTTTGTGGTGAAGCCGTGGGGCCCGGACCGTCGGCCCTACGCCACGACTTCACCGGCGATGGGCCCGTCTACTGCACGACGGGCCCATTTTGACCCCCCCGCGGTGAAGGGGGGCCTGTGGGAACAACCGGGAGCGCCCGATTGTTCCCACCCGTCGACGGTGGTGGACCGTGCAATGCGGGCAGGTGGATTCCCACGTCCCCCGCCCACTGGCCACCACCAGGCTGGACTTGGGCGCGATCGCGCCTCGTCCGGCCCCTTCGACGTCTGCGGTGCGGGGGCGCGAGAGGATCGTTCTCACGCACCCGCTCCGCAGCCTCCTTCTGCGACATGACGTCCTCGCAGAAAGAGGCCACCGCGACCCAGACCGCCTCGGAGCCCAGCATGGCGTACACCAAGCCGGGCAGCGAGAGGTCCGGGCCAGCGGACGCCTGGAGGCGACGACGTGGCACATCCCAGGCCGGACATTCGGCCAGGGTGTGCCACGCTGTGTCGTCCGGCGCGCCACAGTGGTGGCACGCCGTGGATTCCTCCCTTTGAATCCGGCACAGGAAATGTCCGAAGCTGCCATGCCCGGACAAGACCTGCGCCAGACGGTAGGTGAGGAACCCATGCCTCCTGTCGATCCATCCCTCTATGACTGGACCGACGGCGTCCAGGGTCCACCGCCCGTCGTCCGCGTTGGCCATCTCCGCCGTCCACCGGCGGAACATGACCTCGCGGGCCCTTCGCCAGACGGCGACCCTCTCCTCAGGTGCTGCGGGCTCCCCCTGAGCCCGCTTGTCCGCCGTCCAATGGTAGACGGCGGCCAGCACCTCGGCCTCGAAGTACCATGGCGGAGTGCCCGCCATGGCACATGCCGCCCCGTGACCAACCGTGCCGTAAGCCCGCGCCATTCGCTGTGCGATGGCGCGCTGGGGCTTACGGAGCAGGGCACGGTTGGTTTCCACCAAATCGTGCGCCCACACGGGCGCACCGTACAGCGCCATGCTGCGCAGCACGCCGGCATATAGGCGCCGGCACGCCGCAGCAGGCCCCCCGATGTTCGGGAGGAGCCAACTAAGGCTCCTCGCCGACTTGAGGAGGCGTTCGCGGAGCAGGCGGAAGTGCTCCGCGAACTTCCATCGGCTGGATATGGTGAGGCCCAGATATTTTATCTGGGCCTGCACCACCACCCTCCTCCCGGCCACCACGACGTGGGCGTCCGGCGGCGGCTCCCCCCGAGGCCCATGGAAATATATGGCCTCAGTTTTGTGGAGCGCCACCCCCAGTCCCAGCCGCCCGATACGACGGGCGACCAGGGTTCCCCCCACCGACGCCCGGTCGGCCGCCTCCCCGTAGTCGCGACCCCGCGCCGTGACGAGGGTGTCATCCGCGTAGCAGATGACACCCACGCCATCGGGGAGGGCGCCCCGGAGGAGCCAGTCATACCCTATGTTCCACAGGAGTGGTCCTAGGACCGACCCCTGCGGAACACCCGACTCCACCGGCCGCCGCCTCATGCGGCCGTCCCTGCCGACGAACAGTACCTCCCGGCCTTGGAGGTAGTTCGTCAGCAGGGCCCTCAGGTATGGAGGCACTCCGTGATACCGGAGTGCCTCCAATATTGTGGCGTGGGGGATGGAGTTGAAGGCGTTCTTGATGTCGAATGACACCGCCAACACCCCTCCCCCCTTCCTCGCCCCCTCCTGGGTGATGCGCCTCAGCTCGAGAAGCGCATCCACCGTGGACCGGCCCGCCCGAAACCCGTACTGGGCCTCGGACAAGTCGGGGCCGGTCCCCCCCAGGTGCTCCTTGAGGCGTGCCGCGATCACGCTCTCAAGGAGCTTGGCCGCGTCGTCCAGGAGGACGATCGGCCGATAGCCGGAGGGCGAATCCTCCGGCCGACCCACCTTCCGGAGGAGGCACAGAACCCCCTCCTTCCACACCTTCGGGAACCTCCCCGACGCTAAGCAGCGGTCGAAGAGGTCCCGAAAACGTCGCTCCATTTGGGCGGTGGCTATCGCCACCACCCGTGCCGGCACGCCGTCTGGCCCCGGCGCCGTCTTCTTCCCCCGGAGGCGAGCCGCCGCCGAGGCAAACTCCGTCTCCGACACCGGGGGAATCCCGGCGTCGGCCGGAGGACCCATTCGCGGGAGCGGGGCCATCCGGGGAGGGTCGAAGTCCGGCGAGCGGTCCGGGAAGAGACCCCGGACCACCTCCTCCAGCAGCGCCGGCTGAAGGGCCTCAACGACGGGGGGGGCCGATCGGGCGCAGCTTATTACGCGCCGCCCGATACGGCCTCCCCCAGGGGTCGGCATCCAACCCCTCCAGCATTTCCAGCCGCGCCGCCTTTTTGGCCTCCCGGATTGCCACCTTGAGGACGCGCCGGGCCTCCACGTAGGAGGCATAGAGGCGGTCCTCGTTGGCGGCATCGCGGTTGGCGCGGCGGCGGGCCCGCTGGAAGGCCCTCCTCGCGGCGCCGCAGTCGTCCCGGAGGCCGGCGAGTTCCGCCGACCACCAGTACACTGCGCGCCTGGGCGGGGGCCGTCGCGACCGAGGCATGCTGGAGTCGCACACCTCGGTCATTGCCTCCCTCAGTTGGAGGGCGGCCTCGTCGACGTCCGGACTGTCCGACGGAGCGAACCAGTCCTGGACGAAGGCCGCCTCCGTGGCCGCGATGCGGTCCAGCCGCATCAGGGACCACCGCGGGAAGGACCTTCTTCCTTCCCGCTCCCCCCCCACCACCGGTGGACACTGAGTGGAGAACTCTATCCGAATGTACCTATGATCGGATAGATTCTCCCTCAGGTCCACCTCCCACCGGCGCACGAGCGCGGCCAGGGCTGCAGTGCCGAACGAGACGTCCGGCACCGAGCTCCCGTTGTGGCGCACGCACGTGCGCACTGCCCCCCTGTTGAGGAGCACCAGACCCGTCGACGCCGCCCAGGCCGCTAGACAGCGGCCCAGGGGGCTATCGACATGGTCTCCCCAGGCCGTGGACCTGGCGTTTAGGTCGCCGCAGACCGCGACCCTGCTCCTCCCTAATCGCGCAAGCGCCGCCGTGAGAGTCTGGAGATAATTCTCCAGCTCTACGACCGGACGCTTTGGGGGGAAGTAAACGCCCACCAGGGCGATATCCCCCCACGCGGCGGCCACGTATCCATGGCCCCTCTCTATGAGCGAGAGGGGCGGGGAGTCCGTGGAAGGCCGCGGCACGATGGCCACCGTTCCATCTGTGTCCCGCAGCCAGGAGGCTGGGAACGAGAAGGGTTCGGCGACCACGGCGAGATCCCCTGACCACTCGGCTAGCACCTGGACCATTAGGTCCTGTGCCGCCTGGCAGTGGTTCAGGTTCACCTGCATAATTGTGCGATGTCCGAAACTGGGCATTATTCGGACATCGCACCGTCAGTGGAACCTGGGAGGACCCGGGAACCCGCATTTGCTGGCCGGATGGTGGCCTGCTCTTTGCCCCTCTTTGTGGGGGGGCTGCATTTAGCCCCTCCCATTACATGGCCCGCCGGCCTCCCGCTGGCTGCGCATACCGCGCAGTGGGGGGGCCCCTGTGCAGGTGGCCTGCCGATGGCCGGCCTGGCCACACCTGAAACACAGGGCCGACCTGTCCACCGGCGACGGACAAAACGGCCGGGCGTGTCCGAGCGCCATGCACCGGAAGCAGCGCATAGGCTGCGCTTCCAGTGCCCGAACCACGGCCGAGCTGAAACCGATTAGAAGCCGTCCCCTCTTTAGGACGGCCTCAGCGGCGACGGTGGGGCACTGCAGCCGGACGCGGCCCATACCCCCACTACCCTTGCGGATTTCTCCGGCCTTGACGGCCTCCGTGTCACACCCCCCTGCCGCCGCCACGGCAGCGGCCACCTCGTCCCTGGTGACTGAGTCGTCCAGCTCCGACACAATCAGGGACGAGGTTTGGACGGGTCTTGACACCTTTGCCGCATCAGCGATGGCCTCTGCCATCTTTGCGGCGAAGGCGTCGGCCTTCTGGTGCCGGTCGGCCCCCCGGGAACTCGAAAATACGAGCCCCCGTTTGGGTCCGTCGGCACGTCACCCTCTCTATGCCCATCTCGGAAGGGCGGACCGTCTGTCGGGCTCTTACGAACACCGACTCGTAGGTCTCGCCCTTCGAGACAGCCTCTGGTGAGAGGGTGACGACCACTGCCGCCGTTTTGGAGGAAGCACTCTTCTTCTTCCGGCTCTTTTTGGGAGCCGGAGTAGGGGCCGCCTTTTTGGCAGGCCTCTGCGTTGCGGAGGAAGGAGGCTGAGGCGCCTTCTTCTTTTTCCGGGCCACTGCGACCCACCCCTCGTTGGCCTCTGTGGCCGAGGGCAGCATTGTGTCCTCCTGGGAGGACACTACCGCCGCCGACTGGATGCCGGACGGGCCCGCGACCGGAGCCACCGGTACAGGGGCCGGTGCGGCCGCAGCCGCCGCCTTTTTGGCCGCCTTCTTTTTGGACGCCGACGCCGGGATTGAAACCGGCGCCGGGCCCGCCGCCGGGGCCACCACCCCCGAGCGACCCTTGCTCGCCGCCAATGGCGGCCGGACCACTTTGGCCGGCAGGAGACGGTCCTCAAAACCGGCAATGCAGGAGCGCACGAAGGCACGCTCCTCCTGCATGACCCCTCTGATCGCTTCCAGCATCTCCGGGGACAAGGGACCTCCGGCGCTGGCAGCAGGAGCCACCGACCCCTTACGGCGGAGTCCTTCCAGCTCCATTCGGAGCGCTGCGATCTCGCGGCTCTGGCCCTCTACCATCGCCTCGAGTCGCTTGGTCTCGTCTGAGGCCACCCGGCTCATCGCCTCCGCGACGATCTCGCCGAGCGACGCCGCCGAGGCCCTGAGAGCCGCCTGAGCCGGCTTTGTGAGCTTGGAGGAGTTGGCGGTCACCAAAATGGCTTCCACCTCCTCCTCCGCCTGCTTCTTCAGGATGCTCGCCAGCCTTCCCATATCTTTCTTGGCGGCGGGAGTATTCCTCGCCGCCAAGTACCTCGCGCGCGATGCCTCGCTCGGCGCGGCCTCCTCGCTTTCCGACGGGGGCTCCACCCTCGGAGTACCCCGCGGAGTGCGGCCTCTGCCACGGACACTGCGACCCCGCTTGGCCTTCACGACCTTCGCGGAGGAGGTCCCAGAGGACCCTTCGGATGCGCGCGTGCGCGACCGCAATCGCTTGCGCGTCCACTTATCCGACGCATCGCTCGCCACCGATGCGTCAGACAAACACCCATCCGACATATCACTCGGCCTGACGAACAGGTCCGAGGACGTCTGGGCTACTGGTGGCGTCTTCGCCAACCTCGCTCGAGCCTGCACCTCTACAGGCTGGCCCTGAGAAGGGCCTTTTGGGGGACTCCCGGGGGTTGCGGGATCCGCACTCTCAGATTTATCCATGTTTGGATACATCTCTTCCTGCACAGTTTGGTCTTTGAGATTTAGTCTTCTACCGCTACTGGCCACTGCGTTACCGCGCACCAAGTAGGGAGAGTCCAGGGCAGACGACGGGGACGTACTCGAAAAGACACTGTGGGGGCTGCCCCTCACCAGGTAACCTCGGTTCTATACGATTACATACAAAACAGTGGTTAAAGTCAATTTTTTTGCGGTTTTTCGCGATTTTCTCAGGAGTCTGTAATCCGATTTTCCTGTTTCAGATGCCGGGCGGTTCGTGGGAACGAGCCGCGTCTACCAGGTGAAAGTTTGGTGGGAAAACGAGGAAAATCGGGAAAACTCAGAGTCGGAAAATGCGATTTCCCAAGAAAATTGAACTCCAACCCTGCCGTGTGCGGTGTCCAACGACGCGGCTAAGTGAGTACTATTAAACTATGTAATAAAAAGTGACTGCGTCACTATAAAAAATTTGGAAAAAAAAAAAATCAAAAACTGTTATTAAATTTTGTTAAACTGAAAATTTGGAAAATTAAGAAAATTTGCAGACGGATTTTCACGTTAGGGGCTTCAAATAGCGCGGACGCGCGAGCCTCGTCTAAACAAGCGAAAATCTGAACCTACTTAGTATAAAATTTTTAAAATCTAGACTAAGTCTAGATTTTTTACGACGAAAATTCGAATTTTCAAAGAAAATGAGTTTTTCCGATCAGAACGGAGTATGTCAAAAGACGCGGAAAAGCGCGTTCTATTCAAATATATAACTATCTTTTATTAGGTCAATATTAAAATTTTAACTTTTCATACAAAAACACTGATTTTTGATAGTTTAGGTATTATAAAGTAGGTATTTTATAATGAGATCGTCACGCAAATTAATAAGGTATGTGCGGAGCGCCGATATTTAATTAATTGCACAAAAATTTTGAAAATTGGACAGTAAATAACGTAAATATTTTGAAAAAAGTGTTTGAATTTAACTTTGTCGAGCTTCACCAGGTAACCTCGGTTCTATACGATTACATACAAAACAGTGGTTAAAGTCAATTTTTTGCGGTTTTTCGCGATTTTCTCAGGAGTCTGTAATCCGATTTTCCTGTTTCAGATGCCGGGCGGTTCGTGGGAACGAGCCGCGTCTACCAGGTGAAAGTTTGGTGGAAAACGAGGAAAATCGGGAAAACTCAGAGTCGGAAAATGCGATTTCCCAAGAAAATTGAACTCCAACCCTGCCGTGTGCGGTGTCCAACGACGCGGCTAAGTGAGTACTATTAAACTATGTAATAAAAAGTGACTGCGTCACTATAAAAAATTTGGAAAAAAAATCAAAAACTGTTATTAAATTTTGTTAAACTGAAAATTTGGAAAATTAAGAAAATTTGCAGACGGATTTTCACGTTAGGGGCTTCAAATAGCGCGGACGCGCGAGCCTCGTCTAAACAAGCGAAAATCTGAACCTACTTAGTATAAAATTTTTAAAATCTAGACTAAGTCTAGATTTTTTACGACGAAAATTCGAATTTTCAAAGAAAATGAGTTTTTCCGATCAGAACGGAGTATGTCAAAAGACGCGGAAAAGCGCGTTCTATTCAAATATATAACTATCTTTTATTAGGTCAATATTAAAATTTTAACTTTTCATACAAAAACACTGATTTTTGATAGTTTAGGTATTATAAAGTAGGTATTTATAATGAGATCGTCACGCAAATTAATAAGGTATGTGCGGAGCGCCGATATTTAATTAATTGCACAAAAATTTTGAAAATTGGACAGTAAATAACGTAAATATTTTGAAAAAAGTGTTTGAATTTAACTTTGTCGAGCTTCACCAGGTAACCTTTTTTTTTTTTTTTTTTTTGTTTTTGCGGTGAAATGCATTTACGCACCGTACCCCCCACCTGGGTGGCGGGGGGGCGTGTGTGGGACTCCCGCCTGGGCAACTGACACGTCGCCCAGGGGACTACCCACTAAAACACCGCAGCGCTCCGTCTTCGCCTTGGTGGTGAAGCCGTGGGGCCCGGACCGTCGGCCCTACGCCACGACTTCACCGGCGATGGGCCCCGCGACAGCACGACGGGCCCCATTTTGACCCCCCCCGCGGTGAAGGGGGGCCTGTGGGAACGACCGGGAGCGCCCGATCGTTCCCACCCGTCGACGGTGGTGGACCGTGCAATGCGGGCAGGTGGATTCCCACGTCCCCCGCCCACTGGCCACCACCAGGCTGGACTTGGGCGCGATCGCGCCTCGTCCGGCCCCTTCGACGTCTGCGGTGCGGGGGGCGCGAGAGGATCGTTCTCACGCACCCGCTCCGCAGCCTCCTTCTGCGACATTACGTCCTCGCAGAAAGAGGCCACCGCGACCCAGACCGCCTCGGAGCCCAGCATGGCGTACACCAAGCCGGGCAGCGAGAGGTCCGGGCCAACGGACGCCTGGAGGCGACGACGTGGCACATCCCAGGCCGGACATTCGGCCAGGGTGTGCCACGCTGTGTCGTCCGGCGCGCCACAGTGGTGGCACGCCGTGGATTCCTCCCTTTGAATCCGGCACAGGAAATGTCCAAAGCTGCCATGCCCGGACAAGACCTGCGCCAGACGGTAGGTAAGGAACCCATGCCTCCTGTCGATCCATCCCTCAATGACTGGACCGACGGCGTCCAGGGTCCACCGCCCGTCGTCCGCGTTGGCCATCTCCGCCGACCACCGGCGGAGCATGACCTCGCGGGCCCTTCGCCAGACGGCGACCCTCTCTTCAGGTGCTGCGGGCTCCCCCTGAGCCCGCTTGTCCGCCGTCCAGTGGTAGACGGCGGCCAGCACCTCGGCCTCGAAGTACCATGGCGGAGTGCCCGCCATGGCACATGCCGCCCCGTGACTAACCGTGCCGTAAGCCCGCGCCATTCGCTGTGCGATGGCGCGCTGGGGCTTACGGAGCAGGGCACGGTTAGTCGCCCCCAAATCGTGCGCCCACACGGGCGCACCGTACAGCGCCATGCTGCGTAGCACGCCGGCATAAAGGCGCCGGCATGCCACAGCAGGCCCCCCCGATGTTCGGGAGGAGCCAACTAAGGCTCCTCGCCGATTTGAGGAGGCGTTCGCGGAGCAGGCGGAAGTGCTCCGCGAACTTCCACCGGCAGGATATGGTGAGGCCCAGATATTTTATCTGGGCCTGCACCACCACCCTCCTCCCGGCCACCACGACGCGGGCGTCCGGCGGCGGCTCCCCCCGAGGCCCATGGAAGTATATGGCCTCGGTTTTAGGGAGCGCCACCTCCAGCCCCAGCCGCCCGATACGACGGGCGACCAGGGTTCCCCCCACCGACGCCCGGTCGGCCGCCTCCCCGAAGTTGCGTCCCCGCGCCGTGACGAGGGTGTCGTCCGCATAGCAGACGACACCAACGCCATCGGGGAGGGCGCCCCGGAGGAGCCAGTCATAGCCTATGTTCCACAGGAGTGGTCCTAGGACCGACCCCTGCGGAACGCCCGACTCCACCGGCCGCCGCCTCATGCGGCCGTCCCTGCCGACGAACAGTACCTCCCGGCCTTGGAGGTAGTTCGTCAGCAGGGCCCTCAGGTATGGAGGCACTCCGTGATACCGGAGTGCCTCCAATATTGTGGCGTGGGGGATGGAGTTGAAGGCATTCTTGATGTCAAAAGACACCGCCATCACCCCTCCCCCCGCCCTCGCCCCCTCCTGGGTGATGCGCTTCACCTCCAGAAGCGCATCCACCGTGGACCGGCCCGTCCGAAACCCGTACTGGGCCTCGGACATGTCAGGGCCGGTCCCCCCCAGGTGCTCCTTGAGGCGAGCCGCGATCACGCTCTCAAGGAGCTTGGCCGCATCGTCCAGGAGGACGATCGGCCGGTAGCCGGAGGGCGAATCCTCCGGCCGACCCACCTTTCGGAGGAGGCACAAAACCCCCTCCTTCCACACCTTCGGGAACCTCCCCGATCACCAGGTAACCTCGGTTCTATACGATTACATACAAAACAGTGGTTAAAGTCAATTTTTTGCGGTTTTTCGCGATTTTCTCAGGAGTCTGTAATCCGATTTTCCTGTTTCAGATGCCGGGCGGTTCGTGGGAACGAGCCGCGTCTACCAGGTGAAAGTTTGGTGGAAAACGAGGAAAATCGGGAAAACTCAGAGTCGGAAAATGCGATTTCCCAAGAAAATTGAACTCCAACCCTGCCGTGTGCGGTGTCCAACGACGCGGCTAAGTGAGTACTATTAAACTATGTAATAAAAAGTGACTGCGTCACTATAAAAAATTTGGAAAAAAAATCAAAAACTGTTATTAAATTTTGTTAAACTGAAAATTTGGAAAATTAAGAAAATTTGCAGACGGATTTTCACGTTAGGGGCTTCAAATAGCGCGGACGCGCGAGCCTCGTCTAAACAAGCGAAAATCTGAACCTACTTAGTATAAAATTTTTAAAATCTAGACTAAGTCTAGATTTTTTACGACGAAAATTCGAATTTTCAAAGAAAATGAGTTTTTCCGATCAGAACGGAGTATGTCAAAAGACGCGGAAAAGCGCGTTCTATTCAAATATATAACTATCTTTTATTAGGTCAATATTAAAATTTTAACTTTTCATACAAAAACACTGATTTTTGATAGTTTAGGTATTATAAAGTAGGTATTTTATAATGAGATCGTCACGCAAATTAATAAGGTATGTGCGGAGCGCCGATATTTAATTAATTGCACAAAAATTTTGAAAATTGGACAGTAAATAACGTAAATATTTTGAAAAAAGTGTTTGAATTTAACTTTGTCGAGCTTCACCA
Organism: Emmelina monodactyla; assembly: GCA_916618145.1. Classification (NCBI taxonomy): domain Eukaryota; kingdom Metazoa; phylum Arthropoda; class Insecta; order Lepidoptera; family Pterophoridae; genus Emmelina; species Emmelina monodactyla. Next base: position 6,625 of record OU745315.1, on the reverse strand, counting down.
GGTAACCTTTTTTTTTTTTTTTTTTTTTTTTTTGTTTTTGCGGTGAAATGCGTTTACGCACCGTACCCCCCACCTGGGTGGCGGGGGGCGTGTGTGGGACTCCCACCTGGGCAACTGACACGTCGCCCAGGGGACTACCCACTAAAACACCGCAGCGCTCCGTCTTCGCCTTGGTGGTGAAGCCGTGGGGCCCGGACCGGCGGCCCTACGCCACGACTTCACCGGCGATGGGCCCGTCTACTGCACGACGGGCCCATTTTGACCCCCCCGCGGTGAAGGGGGGCCTGTGGGAACAACCGGGAGCGCCCGATTGTTCCCACCCGTCGACGGTGGTGGACCGTGCAATGCGGGCAGGTGGATTCCCACGTCCCCCGCCCACTGGCCACCACCAGGCTGGACTTGGGCGCGATCGCGCCTCGTCCGGCCCCTTCGACGTCTGCGGTGCGGGGGCGCGAGAGGATCGTTCTCACGCACCCGCTCCGCAGCCTCCTTCTGCGACATGACGTCCTCGCAGAAAGAGGCCACCGCGACCCAGACCGCCTCGGAGCCCAGCATGGCGTACACCAAGCCGGGCAGCGAGAGGTCCGGGCCAACGGACGCCTGGAGGCGACGACGTGGCACATCCCAGGCCGGACATTCGGCCAGGGTGTGCCACGCTGTGTCGTCCGGCGCGCCACAGTGGTGGCACGCCGTGGATTCCTCCCTTTGAATCCGGCACAGGAAATGTCCGAAGCTGCCATGCCCGGACAAGACCTGCACCAGACGGTAGGTGAGGAACCCATGCCTCCTGTCGATCCATCCCTCAATGACTGGACCGACGGCGTCCAGGGTCCACCGCCCGTCGTCCGCGTTGGCCATCTCCGCCGTCCACCGGCGGAACATGACCTCGCGGGCCCTTCGCCAGACGGCGACCCTCTCTTCCGGTGCTGCGGGCTCCCCCTGAGCCCGCTTGTCCGCCGTCCAGTGGTAGACGGCGGGCCAGCACCTCGGCCTCAAAGTACCATGGCGGAGTGCCCGCCATGGCACATGCCGCCCCGTGACTAACCGTGCCGTAAGCCCGCGCCATTCGCTGTGCGATGGCGCGTTGGGGCTTACGCAGTAGGGCACGGTTAGTCGCCACCAGATCGTGCGCCCACACGGGCGCACCGTAAAGGGCCATGCTGCGTAGCACGCCGGCATAAAGGCGCCGGCATGCCACAGCAGGCCCCCCGATGTTTGGGAGGAGCCAACTAAGGCTCCTCGCCGACTTTAGGAGGCGTTCGCGGAGCAGGCGGAAGTGCTCCGCGAACTTCCACCGGCACGATATGGTCAGGCCCAGATATTTTATCTGGGCCTGCACCTCCACCCTCCTCCCGGCCACCACGACGTGGGCGTCCGGCGGCGGCTCCCCTCGAGGCCCATGAAAATATATGGCCTCGGTTTTGGGGAGCGCCACTTCCAGCCCCAGCCGCCCGATACGACGGGCGACCAGGGTTCCCCCCCACCGACGCCCGGTCGGCCGCCTCCCCGAAGTTGCGCCCCCGCGCCGTGACGAGGGTGTCGTCCGCATAGCAGACGACACCAACGCCATCGGGGAGGGCGCCCCGGAGGAGCCAGTCATAGCCTATGTTCCACAGGAGTGGTCCTAGGACCGACCCCTGCGGAACGCCCGACTCCACCGGCCGCCGCCTCATGCGGCCGTCCCTGCCGACGAACAGTACCTCCCGGCCTTGGAGGTAGTCCGTCAGCAGGGCCCTCAGGTATGGAGGCACTCCGTGATACCGGAGTGCCTCCAATATTGTGGCGTGGGGGATGGAGTTGAAGGCATTCTTGATGTCAAAAGACACCGCCATCACCCCTCCCCCCGCCCTCGCCCCCTCCTGGGTGATGCGCTTCACCTCCAGAAGCGCATCCACCGTGGACCGGCCCGTCCGAAACCCGTACTGGGCCTCGGACAAGTCAGGGCCGGTCCCCCCCCAGGTGCTCCTTGAGGCGTGCCGCGATCACGCTCTCAAGGAGCTTGGCCGCATCGTCCAGGAGGACGATCGGCCGGTAGCCGGAGGGCGAATCCTCCGGCCGACCCACCTTTCGGAGGAGGCACAAAACCCCCTCCTTCCACACCTTCGGGAACCTCCCCGACGCAAAGCAGCGGTCGAAGAGGTCCCGAAAACGTCGCTCCATTTGGGCGGTGGCTATCGCCACCACCCGTGCCGGCACGCCGTCTGGCCCCCGGCGCCGTCTTTTTGCCCCGGAGGCGAGCCGCCGCCGAGGCAAACTCCGTCTCCGACACCGGGGGAATCCCGGCGTCGGCCGGAGGGCCCATTCGCGGGAGCGGGGCCATCCGGGGAGGGACGAAGTCCGGCGAGCGGTCCGGGAAGAGACCCCGGACCACCTCCTCCAGCAAGGCCGGCTGGAGGGCCTCGACTACGGGGGGGCCGATCGGACGCAGCTGATTGCGCGCCGCCCGATACGGCCTCCCCCAGGGGTCGGCATCCAACCCCGCCAGCATCTCCAGCCTTGCCGCCTTTTTGGCCTCCCGGATTGCCACCTTGAGGACGCGCCGGGGCCTCCACGTAGGAGGCATAGAGGCGGTCCTCGTTGGCGGCATCACGGTTGGCGCGGCGGCGGGCCCGCTGGAAGGCCCTCCTCGCGGCGCCGCAGTCGTCCCGGAGGCCGGCGAGTTCCGCCGACCACCAGTAGACCGCGCGCCTGGGCGGCGGCCGTCTCGACCGAGGCATGCTGGAGTCGCACACCTCGGTCATTGCCTCCCTCAGTTGGAGGGCGGCCTCGTCGACGTCCGGACTGTCCGACGGAGCGAGCCAGTCCTGGACGAAGGCCGCCTCCGTGGCCGCGATGCGGTCCAGCCGCATCAGGGACCACCGCGGGAAGGACCTTCTTCCTTCCCGCTCCCCCCCCTACCACCGGTGGACACTGAGTGGAGAACTCTATCCGAATGTACCTATGATCGGATAGATTCTCCCTCAGGTCCACCTCCCACCGGCGCACGAGCGCGGCCAGGGCTGCAGTGCCGAACGAGACGTCCGGCACCGAGCTCCCGTTGTGGCGCACGCACGTGCGCACTGCCCCCCTGTTGAGGAGCACCAGACCTGTCGACGCCGCCCAGGCCGCTAGACAGCGGCCCAGGGGGCTATCGACATGGTCTCCCCAGGCCGTGGACCTGGCGTTTAGGTCGCCGCAGACCGCGACCCTGCTCCTCCCTAAACGCGCAAGCGCCGCCGTGAGAGTCTGGAGATAATTCTCCAGCTCTACGACCGGACGCTTTGGGGGGAAGTAAACGCCCACCAGGGCGATATCCCCCCACGCGGCGGCCACGTATCCATGGCCCCTCTCTATGAGCGAGAGGGGCGGGGAGTCCGTGGAAGGCCGCGGCACGATGGCCACCGTTCCATCTGTGTCCCGCAGCCAGGAGGCTGGGAACGAGAAGGGTTCGGCGACCACGGCGAGATCCCCTGACCACTCGGCTAGCACCTGGACCATTAGGTCCTGTGCCGCCTGGCAGTGGTTCAGGTTCACCTGCATAATTGTGCGATGTCCGAAACTGGGCATTATTCGGACATCGCACCGTCAGTGGAACCTGGGAGGACCCGGGAACCCGCATTTGCTGGCCGGATGGTGGCCTGCTCTTTGCCCCTCTTTGTGGGGGGGCTGCATTTAGCCCCTCCCATTACATGGCCCGCCGGCCTCCCGCTGGCTGCGCATACCGCGCAGTGGGGGGCCCCTGTGCAGGTGGCCTGCCGATGGCCGGCCTGACCACACCTGAAACACAGGGCCGACCTGTCCACCGGCGACGGACAAAACGGCCGGGCGTGTCCGAGCGCCATGCACCGGAAGCAGCGCATAGGCTGCGCTTCCAGTGCCCGAACCACGGCCGAACTGAAACCAATTAGAAGCCGTCCCCTCTTTAGGACGGCCTCAGCGGCGACGGTGGGGCACTGCAGCCGGACGCGGCCCATACCCCCACTTCCCTTGCGGATTTCTCCGGCCTTGACGGCCTCCGTGTCACACCCCCCCTGCCGCCGCCACGGCAGCGGCCACCTCGTCCCTGGTGACTGAGTCGTCCAGCTCCGACACAATCAGGGACGAGGTTTGGACGGGTCTTGACACCTTGGCCGCATCAGCGATGGCCTCTGCCATCTTTGCGGCGAAGGCGTCGGCCTTCTGGTGCCGGTCGGCCCCCCGGGAACTCGAAAATACGAGCCCCCGTTTGGGTCCGTCGGCACGTCACCCTCTCTATGCCCATTTCTGAAGGGCGGACCGTCTGTCGGGCTCTTACGAACACCGACTCGTAGGTCTCGCCCTTCGAAACGGCCTCTGGTGAGAGGGTGATAACCACCGCCGCCGTTTTGGAGGCGGCACTCTTCTTCTTCCGGCTCTTTTTGGGAGCCGGAGTAGGGGCCGCCTTTTTGGCAGGCCTCTGCGTTGCGGGGGAAGGAGGCTGAGGCGCCTTCTTCTTCTTTCGGGCCACTATGGCCCACCCCTCGTTGGCCTCTGTGGCCGAGGGCAGCATTGTGTCCTCCTGAGAGGACACTACCGCCGCCGACTGGATGCCGGACGGGCCCGCGACCGGGGCCGCCGGGACAGGGGCCGGTGCAGCCGGAGCCGCCGCCTTCTTGGCCGCCTTCTTCTTTTGGGACGCCGACGCCGGTATGGAAACCGGCGCCGGGCCCGCCGCCGGGGCCACCACCCCCGAGCGACCTTTGCTCGCCGCCAATGGCGGCCGGACCACTTTCGCCGGTAAGAGGCGGTCCTCGACTCCGGCCAGGCAGGAGCGCACGAAAGCACGCTCCTCTTGCATGACCCCTCTAATAGCCTCCAGCATCTCCGGGGACAAGGGACCTCCGGCGCTGGCAGCAGGAGCCACCGACCCCTTACGGCGGAGTCCTTCCAGCTCCATTCGGAGCGCTGCGATCTCGCGGCTTTGGCCCTCTACCATCGCCTCGAGTCGCTTGGTCTCATCTGAGGCCACCCGACTCATCGCCTCCGCGACGATCTCGCCGAGCGACGCCGCCGAGGCCCTGAGAGCCGCCTGAGCCGGCTTTGTGAGCTTGGAGGAGTTGGCGGTCACCAAAATGGCTTCCACCTCCTCCTCCGCCTGCTTCTTGAGGATGCTCGCGAGCTTCCCCATGTCTTTCTTGGCGGCAGGAGTATTCCTCGCCGCCAAGTACCTCGCGCGCGATGCCTCGCTCGGCGCGACCTCCTCGCTTTCCGACGGGGGCTCCGTCCTCGGAGCACCCCGCGGAGTACGGCCTCTGCCGCGGACACTACGGCCGCGTTTGGCCTTGACGGCCTTGACGGACGATGTCCCAGAGGACCCCTCTGACGCACGCGTGCGCGACCTCAGCCGCTTTCGCGTCCATTTGTCCGACGCATCGCTAGCCACCGATGCGTCGGACACACTCCCATCCGACATCTCACTCGGCCTGACAAACAGGTCCGAGGACGTCTGGGCTACTGGTGGCGTCTTCGCCGACCTCGCTGGAGCCTGCACCTCAACAGGCTGGCCCTGAGAAGGGCCTTTTGGGGGATTCCCGGGGGTTGCGGGATCCGCTCTCAAACTCAAATCCATTGCGATTTCAGTCTCTTCCTGCACAGTTTTGTCTTTGAGATTTTGTCTCTACCGCTACTGGCCACTGCGTTACCGCGCACCAAGTAGGGAGAGTCCAGGGCAGACGACGGGGACGTACTCGAAAAGACACTGTGGGGGCTGCCCCTTCACCAGGTAACCTCGGTTCGGGGCAGCCCCCACAGTGTCTTTTCGAGTACGTCCCCGTCGTCTGCCCTGGACTCTCCCTACTTGGTGCGCGGTAACGCAGTGGCCAGTAGCGGTAGAGACAAAATCTCAAAGACCAAACTGTGAGGCAGTGATTTAGATTCTGTATAATGGATCTATCGATGAGAGCGGATCCCGCAACCCCCGGGAGTCCCCCAAAAGGCCCTTCTCAGGGCCAGCCTGTAGAGGTGCAGGCTCGAGCGAGGTTGGCGAAGACGCCACCAGTAGCCCAGACGTCCTCGGACCTGTTTGTCAGGCCGAGTGAGATGTCGGATGGGTGCTTGTCTGACGCATCGGTGGCGAGCGATGCGTCGGATAAGTGGACGCGCAAGCGACTGCGGTCGCGCACGCGCGCATCCGAAGGGTCCTCCGGGACCTCCTCCGCGAAGGTCGTGAAGGCCAAGCGGGGCCGCAGTGTCCGCGGCAGAGGTCGCACTCCGCGAGGTGCTCCGAGGGTGGAGCCCCCGTCAGAGAGCGACAAAGAGGTGGCGCCAAGCGAAGTGTCACGCGCGAGGTACCTGGCGGCAAGGAATACTCCTGCCGCCAAGAAGGACATGGGGAAGCTTGCGTGCCTCCTCAAAAAACAGGCGGAGGAGGAGGTGGAAGCCATATTGGTGACCGCCAACTCCTCAAAGTTGACAAAGCCGGCTCAGGCGGCCCTCAGGGCCTCGGCGGCATCTCTTAGCGAGATTGTCGCGGAGGCAATGAGTCGGGTGGCCTCGGAGGAGACGAAGCGATTGGAGGCAATGGTGGAAAACCAGAGCCTCGAAATCGCGGCGCTCCGAAAGGAGTTGGAGGGACTCCGCCGCAAGGGGTCGGTGGCTCCTGCTTCCAGCACCGGGGGTCCCTTGTCCC